>OX438887.1:12106210-13356210 GCA_949316265.1 Diarsia mendica
TTGTTGAATATTATTTACACATTTTATTTTAAGGAATAAAAATCAAACTAAATCGGACTAGCGTATGAAACGGTACCATCGTAGTAGAGTAGCCCACTTTATTTTGTTACAGCGGTAACCGTAATAAACATTTTGGGAAATTATGAACTGTCTACCTATTACGGATTGTGAGATACAGCCCGCTGCTAGACAGACTGACGGACGGACAGTAGAGGCTTAGTAATAAGATCCAGTTGGTTACCCTTCTGGTACGGAACCCTAATAAAAAGCGTAGCCGTCACGTTTTTTGTTTCTTCTCTTTATTTAAATGCCTGGAGCCCCTCTGCAGGATATGTGCCACCTCCTATCCAGCCCATCCTGCACAACCACTTGCACCTTTCAGGACTTACTAGAAGCAAATGATTAAGCTGTGCAGCTGGCTACTATACTGGTCTAACACGATTTGAGATCATGGACACTTAAAGAAGAAGAAGAATTTATATACTTACTTGATCACTTTGATCAGCCGCTGGCGTCGTATCCATTTGGATACTGCGCTTTGACCGCCGTAACTTCTTTTGCCGCACATTATTTTGGAATTTGGTTATAAAATCTTTTTGGTTAATATAGTCGGCCGGTTTTTCATTCATATAACCGGCATTAATTTTTATAGCTAGAATAGAAATAGAAATTAGATGTTAATTCTTATTACAGTCCGCAGCACCATAATGTTTACACTTAGCAACGTCTAGAAGCAATTTTGGACTTATGCATTGATTTCATTTTCATGTTCGTAACGAAACTAATATTTTGGAACCCATATTATTATAAATAAAGTAGGTCATATCTCAAAGTTGTAATCGTTATTTTATGTGAAATTCGCGTTTGAACTTGGCGAAATGTTTACATATTATTGCTCGTGACTGTACATAACATAACACCACGCCCTGTAATACCCGAAGGATTAGGCAGAGGTGTACCTAAGGCCCCTAGCACACAGCGTATTTTAAACGCGCCTTAGCACACGGGGCGATCGTGAAATGCATGTTGTCGGCGCGTATACGCGCAGATACAGTGACCCCAACCGACTCTTTGTACGTGCTTCAAACGAGTTGCGAACGCGCTTCACACCCGCGTTTGTATCGAGTTTTACGCGCCGTAAGTGTAAATTTTTGCGTTTTTATAGATTCAAACGCGCGTAGAACGCGATACAAACGCGCCTATGAAGCGCAGTCAAAGGGCGTACAAAGGGGCTTATGCTTTGAGTTACATTTCAGTGAATGAGTTTCAGTTTTTTACCCGACTACGGCAAAGTCAAAGGAGGGTTATAATAAGTAGATGTGTATCTAAGTTTAAAAAAAATGCAAATATATTCATTTACCTGGTCCAAAAATCTCCGGCACCATATAGGGGAATAGCCATCCCACCAAAGGCGTTACTCCCGAAACATAGTGAGCCTTTTTATGAAAAAATAGGAGGCCATCCAGACTCGGGTTATAGTTGGGGTAATGAGGCATTTGCATCATGAACCTGTAATCGAAGAATAGTAATTATTATTAGAGTTGAACCGTATGGGAGTTCGGCCGAACATTGGCGAAACATGCATATAAGCTGGACTTTGGCCGGAGTTCGATTGAGTTTCGCCACCTCTAAATGGCGACAGGTTTAATCGCGTTTGTTAGTATGCTTTTCCCCTCTACCCCCGTTGAATCTCATTATTCTTGGTGCTCATTTTTAATATTGTGTAATCCACTAACATATTATGCGACACGCCCATTACTGAATGTTTGACTGGCCTGTTGGTCTAGTGGTTAGTGCACAGAACATAAAATACAGTAGAAGTAGCATGTGGGCGGGGCGCGCGTACCCCGAGCTTTGCGCTGTTCCGCAATTTGTTTCTCCCACACACACGCCACGCACATCAGTCTAGATCGAAGCATCACAGTGACAATAACTTAGAAAAAAATACTAAAATGCCTTATTGTGCTGTTCTAGAGTGTAAAAACGATAGCAGAACCAAAAATGTTTCAAATGGTGGTATATCATACCATCGGTAAGTCTTAATTTACTTTATTTCGATTAAAATTTGAAAAACATTATTTTATTAAACAAGACAAGTACAAATAGACTTTATTGTTTATTCTATAGGGTCTACTTTCTTTTAAACTTAAACATATTATTCTGGAAGATTCCAAATAAGCACATGTCACAGTTCGCTACTCAATTAGAGATTGACGTTATCGATAATGAGTTATCGATATTTTAAAATTACAATGTTCTATGATGTATTGGCGAAAAATTAACCCTGTGTGCGATTTTTTTATGATTATGTATTAGTAATAGGTAGTACATATTTCCATTAATAGTTCAAACCTTTTTTTTAATTTTCCTTAGCCAGGTTTGAAATAACTTTAAAATAACGATAAGGGGAATCTATTCGTAATATTCAAATTGAGAAAAGGTTTATCGACCTTAGGTCATTCCTAAGTCTCGAACCTATAATATTATATATAATATTATATTATATATTATTATAATATAATACTATATAGTGGCCTACGTGTTAGTCTGAAATTTTATCAAAGTTCGCTAAGGAGTTGTTCGAGTTAAAACGAGTGTAGCTGCCGGCGAAATCGCAGGGTTCCCATGTCAATAGAAAGTAGATACTAGGTACCCGTAGTAACAAATCGTGTAGTTTAGCTATGATAATTATGAATATTTCTATCAAGTAGTTTAATTTTCGAAATCAATCAGTAGTTTATCATGACAATTTTAACATAACAATAAATTCTTAATTATAATTAAGAATTTATTGTTATGTTAAAATGATTTTTAGAAAGAATATATTCTTTCTAAAAATCATAAGCATTATTATAAATTTATAACACTTGATTTCAAACTTAAGTAATTACATAGGTACTTGATAAATGAAATTTAAAAATATTTATCGACTCTTTTAGTTTATTTGGAAATAAAACGCAATGTCGATAAATATGGCAACGGCAGTGGTACAACCCTAGAAAAGGACGAATAGCACACAAATAGTAATGAGCTCGTTACGGAAATATCAATCTTATTTTAAATGACATAATGGTTTATTAAATGCATTTAATGCAGTGACATCTAGCGGCGAGTAGCAGAACTTGGTCGTGAAACTATTCCGTATGAGCTAATACGTAAACAGACTAGATAATAAAAAACTCTATCGGCATATGATTATGGTTTATTTTCAAATAAACGAAGACTAATATATTACTTACTTTCATTCAATATTAAATTACCAATCACACCACGGTTTTCTTAGTGTTACGAAATACAATTAACCTGTTTATGTGTTAGTTTGGGTACGCTGGTTCCGATACTAATAAAGCGCTATGCGATTTCTACTGTTTTTTATGTTCTGTGGGTTAGTGACCCTAACTGCTATGCCGGAGGTCGTGGGTTCGATTCCCACCCAGGACAAATGTTTGTGTGATGAGCACGATCATTTGTTCTGTGTCTGGGTGTAATTTATCTATAATATGTATGTATTTAGAAATATATAAGTATGTTTATCAGTAGTCTAGTACCCATAACACAAGCTCTGCTTAGCTTGGGACTAGATGGCGTTGTGTGATAGTTGTGAAAAAAAAAAAAAAAAAAAAAAAAAATGTGTTTACATTTTTCGAGTCTTAAATCTTGCCGTCCTACGGAGAATACACGAGTGCTCGAAAAAGACTGCGAGAAATGGACTGCGAAACCCAACTTCTCAGAGGAGTGGCCGAAGTGAGTCTAAACACCATAAAAAGCCGAACTTTTGAACTTGCTTTGCCATATTTATGGTCGGATACTATACTATATTATTACCGTTAGCTACCTTAAATTCGTAAAGGCTGGAATATACATGCACAAAAGCATGCTCGTGTAGCATGCTTTTGCATGTACTAAGTAGCCTTAGTAGCATACAAGAAGCACGTGTATACGAAAAGAGCATACTTGTGAATAAGCACGCTACGTAATCGCAAGCCGTTCTGTTTTTCGTGCTGTAAACCTGTTTTTTGATACTCTTTGGTTTAACTGTTTTACTTATGTTTTTTTGTATCGTGCTCTCGCCTTTCTTTTGTTTACTGTCAGTGTATTATGCTATAGAGGTCTTTGCTTTTGATCAAATGTTCACACTCGGAAAGCACGCTACAAATGAGCATACTACCTAGAAGCAAACAAGCGTGCTTTTCTAGTAGCATGTGTATTCCAGCCTTTACTAAATCTACAAAAAAAAAAATAACTTACTCTGTAAAGTTTCTTGGATCACAAGGTTCTTTAGGTATAATTTCGAACTTTAATTGATTATCCTTTGTGTGCATTCTCAATTCTGGATTTTCTTCATACTGTGTTAGCATCCAATAATGCCTGAACTCCGTCTGGAATTTAAGAGAAACATTAATTAGTTTACGCTAATGGTGAGTGATAGGTTGAAGCGCAGTGGTGGCCCAGTGGTTGCGGCCCCGACTTAAGAACAATAAGTGGGGTCGATCCCAGGCAGACGCATTACTTTGTGTAATTTATTTAATCGCCACTGCTCTCAAAACGGTGAAGGAACACATCGTGAGGAAACCGGCATGTCTTAGAACCAAAAAAATCAAAGACATGTGACATCTACCAACCCGCACAGGGTACGTGTGGTGGTTTATAGCCCACCCCTCTCCTAGAGAGGAGGCCTGAGGTCCTTCAGTGGAAACATTATAGGCTGATGATGATTGGCGAGGTTCTTCAGAAAGGACAGGTGCGTAGTAGTCGCAACCGGCGTGCGTGTATGACCAGATGTATGAATGTGGACGAGGCAAAGAGAGTGTGTAAGGATCGTAGCACCTGGTGTTCTGTGGTTTCTGCCTACCCCCATATGGGATGTGAGTTTATGTATGTTTTTTTTCATTCGTTTCGTTTACTTGCAAAAAAAAAACCTAAAAACTTACCTCGCCATCAGCCATTAGATGGTTATTCCATGCCAGTAGATCCAAAACATACATGGTATTTGTGGTAGGTATGAAGAAGCCATCCAGAATGCAGCAACCGTTCTTCCGGCCCTGAGTATAGGCGCCACCTCCAGGTAAGACAGACTGGAATGTCCTTATAAGGTGGCCGTTCTGGGTATATAGTTTGGTTTTGCCCTGGAATTATAAATGGAATCATAGTATCTCTAGAAAAGGCCAAGGCTTGATAAAGTAATAGAAATTTTACACTAATATTGCAAAGAGGTGCAGTTGTTTGTAAAATAAAAACTCTGAAAATACTTTTATGATTACCAAAATTATTCCCAAGTTAGACAGGATGGATTTTTATGCCAGAAAATCCACAAAATGTCAAAATATATCTAGGGAATTAATACCCTAGGATCAGAGATGCACAGACCGCGGCCCGCGGTCCGCATGCGGCTCGCCGGTAATATGTCTGTGGCCCGCCAGCAAAAATATTCCCTCTTGCATGTGAAGGAAAATATAGCTGCGGTTTCCAAATAATATTAGGTAATTTGAATCACGCGCATTACTGAGCGGGCTCGCCGACCGCCGTGCAGGTGCATGATGCGTACTCAGAAATGTTCGTGCAACTCAAAAATCCTGATTGGTTGTGTGATTTGGCGTTTTTATTAGGCCTTACAAATCAAGTCATGGTTATCAAATCATTTAATGACTATTGTAATCGGGAGTATGTTGCAAAAATAAGGACAACCAAGGATCACCTTTCCTAGGTGAAGGGCAAAAATTTTTAAGATCGCTTCGCTCGCTCTTGCATTTTAATGCCCTCTTGTCTAGAGCTTCATGCATATTTCTTAAAAAAAAAACATCTCTATGTCTACAAATTGTTGAAACGAAATAACGTTAAAACGAATATAAAAAAGCGTAAAAGCGAAACTACCTTGCAAATGAAAATTTTGGAAGAAATTTTATGAATGTTAATAAGATTGTAAGCGCAAATAAAACAGTGCCACGCTCCATTTTTAGTTTGTACTGGTGGCGTTCATCATTTTCCCAAGTGGCCCTTGGTCTCAATAAGTCTGTGCATCCCTGCCCTAGATAGACATATTTGTTCAAATGCCTAGAAGGCTCTACCGATACCGAAAATCAGAATAGCAATGGGGAACATGAAAATATAACGGAAACGACTTTGCTCTAAAATTAAAAGTACGGTATAAAGAGTTTTAATTACAATTGAAGAAAACTAGGATTATCTGATCTATCATCATTGAATGCGTTGTATAAGTTTCCTGTTGATTCTATTAACCGTCGAGGAGTTATCTCGTGAGGCGATTCGGCTGCAGGATTGTCATGTCTATCATGAAAATGTGTTGTCACCAGAACCAAAGGTGTGTTTTAAAATTCAGTTCAATCGGTTGGGGGGAACTGGTTTGAAATTTAGTTGCAAGATATGATTACACACTAACTAACAAGGCTAGTTAAATAAAAGCTTATACTAAGAATAGAAAGTATGAAAAGTAGAAAGTTCCTTACTTGACTGGCCACCACCAGCGTTCTTACGCCTTTAGGGCAAGGCACGACATACCAGTTTTCATGGAAATCATGTGGCTTCTCTATCATCCATTCCGACAGCATGAGAACATCCTTATATGCGCATTTATTGAAACCAGCAACATAAATTTGTGGCCGATACAACACCTGAAATGATGTAGTTTTTATAATATGAGGTAAGATTTTGAACTGAATCAGTCATACATAGATTTTACGCTGAAAACGGGATATTTACCAAGTTAACTATTTGTTTTGAGTAAATATGATGAATATACCATTTTCAGTGGTAATTAAAATGAGCAAAGTTTTTCAACAGGGATCATTATCGCAGCTAAGGTTAATAAAATCATATGGAGTTATTCAGGCATACTAAAACTGCATAAATGAATTTGGAAAGATATTTTCAAGCTAAAATAACATTTTTCAATTATTTTTTCAAGTTACTGGCAGACGGTATTAATGAGAAGAGGTCTTTGTCAAACTGCGGGTCAGTAATGAGCTGGTACTTTATTAAGGCCGTAGCCGACTACTTAGTTCAAGATGGACTTATATAATAAAAAACCGCCCAAGTGCGAGTCAAACTCTCGCACGGAGGTTTCCGTTCCATTCCATTCCACTTGATTACCTATACAAAACGTTTGTTGTATGGGATTTACCTTGGAAGACCTCACTGAATTGATTGTAGTCGTATCGCGACGATCACGATGGTCGCTTGTTGAAATGAACTTGCATCGAGATCGTCGAGTTGAGGGTCCTAGGGAGCGAGCTTGCGCCACTGTATTTTATTTAAATTTAAAAAGAAACGAGCCTACCCGAAGCAGAATGACAACTTTCGAGCTCTCTTCGCTCGCTAATACATCTTGAAACTTCCCAATTCTGGATAAATTGAAAGAGTTATCTAACTTATTTCTATATGAATGAACAAAAAACAACCTATTATGTCCGAGGCTTGAAACTTTTCTGCATTAATCGACAAAGCATACATATCTATTTCTGTCATAGCAAAAACCTACCCTAGGGTCCCTAGGTGGAAAAGCAAAGAGAGCCAAGCGAGCTCGAAAAAAGCTCGCTTCGGTCTTTTCACACGACACAGGGAATCCTAGTGTGGAGGCTAGTGACATAATTTTTTTGTAATGCTCTCTTGAACAATTAAGATTTTATTATTTATTATTATCTTAGAGCTCGTTTACGGAGACGCGGGGCGTTGCGCGGCGCTTGTCAAATGCGCGTCGCGTGCTTCTTTATCCCTTTACTGAGAGGCGGGTCCACCGCAACAAAAGCTGCATTTTAAACTAACGAGCGAATAATCACTCATCGAATTCTCTTCTTCTCGTGAATAGGCGCCGCGCGACGCTTAAATGAGCCCTTAGGTATCCTGGTTTCTGTTTATTCATAGATTTTTTTTTATAAATCCACAATTACAACAATATTTATATATACGGCCTCGTTGGCTGACGCAAGCGATTTGGCTGAGCATGTGGTTCTGGGTTTGATTCTCACAGTGGACAAAGTGTTATTCTGTGTTCATTTGTAGTTATACACTTGAGAGCAATAAAATCGCACATCCCTCGTAATTTGAAATGAATGAATGAATGAATGTGACAGAAAAGGTTTGCGTGGCGCAGGTTATATAAAATAAGACCACGAAACTTGTCAACATAATATAATTATAATCAATAAATAAAGTCACCGACTATGGGTGTGGGTAGGTTCATGGCGCACCCTAATGCGTTTCACTTGTGAGGTGCACGCAGCACGTTACTGCCCTGATAGCTGGCGTGGCGATGACCGCAGCGAGGTGCCACGCTGGATGCCAGGGGTGCAGGCCGATAGGTGGTCGCGTCGACCCGGTGAGATGTTTGGGCGAGGCCCACGTGGCAAATATGGCCAACGTGGGAAGTCCGTGCCGAACTTAATGGCGCCCCTGAGGTGTAGGCGCGCAGTGGGTTGGTAGGCGGTGCTCCAACTTTGGAATGATGCTGAGGTGTGTAACTATTTTTTTTCTTAAATGTACCTACAGATATTGAGTACAAATCGTTAGGCAAAATGGAAGCATACTAGCTTAGCTTTACACAGACACGAAATTAAAATTATGGACTTTCACGTAATTTACAAAAACTAGCCATATACCAAACATCCCAAATTCACCCGTTTGCGTTATCACTACTTGTATCCTTGCCCGCAGGTATAACAAGGTCGTTTTTTCAGGATTTTCAATCATGTGCATACTGAAGGTTAATGTGATAACATCACGTCTAGAAGCAGGATTTACTGGAAAATTATGGATACCATGCTCGCAGAAGTCACTCATGTCATTGCCTTGCTCGAAGCAGACCATAATGAAAGTGAAAATGCTCGATAGCTAAATTTGAGCCGCTACTCTGTTTGTCGTGTATACCAGGGGTTCCAGGAGACCGGTGGGTACAATCTGCGACCAGGATCTGGCTGGCGACGCAGAACATCACAGCATGATGACCGCTTTCTTGTGACAAGGTGTTTGAGAAATTGGCAACTGAACGCGGTTCAACAGGGACAACAGTTTCCAGTAGTTTGCAGTATAAGTCGGTGGAAAGTTAGAAGAAGACTGGGTGAAGCAGAACCGACTTCATATAGCCCAGTAAATTGTCCCAAATTGACCATAGCTCACCGACAAGCACGACTATAATTTACCAGGAAACACTTAAATTGGACGTATGACTAATGGCGGGTGGTATGTTCTTTGATGACTACAGAGTGACTTCAAGTGGTCATGATGGACGCTCTAGGGTCTGCAGAAAGTCATCAGAGTGGTTTCCACAATGCTGCATAAGCAGGCGTGTGGCTTTAAGAGGTAGATCGCGCATGTTTTGAGGTAGCATAATGATGGACACTAAAACTGACATTGTAGTCATCACCTGGGCGCATACCGGCCCAAGATCGAGAGGGTTGACGGCTACACGATACGTCGAGAAGTTCAAGAAGAACATGTAAGGTCGCTTGCGTGGCTTATGGAAGAAGATTTTCTCTTAATACACGAGAACGCCAGTTCGCGCCTACATGGAATACATTGGATTTTTTTCGATGGAGTGGCCAGCTCGTAGCCCTGATCTCAATTTGATTGAGTATGTCTGAAATGAGCTAAAATTAAGAGTTTGAGCAAGAAGTCCTGCTCCTACGAGCCTCACAGAGTTCAACTTGCTACTGAAGAGGAGTGGAACGCTATACGACAAGATTTCATTGTAAAATTTATTACAGTCTATGAGAAACCGATTATAAGCTGTAATTAGGGCTAGGGGAGGAAATACACCTTATTAACAAACAGTACCAACAAAAAAATTGAGTTTTATTCTCATTTCTTCTTTTAAGCGTTTGGTCCTTTTACCCGTATGTTTCGTTTTGGGCCCTAAACCCCCCGTATGGGTATTTTTTACACTGTATTTGGTATCAATATAAAGGTATTGAAGTAAACTTTCAATAAATGTATGTTATTTACCAATATTTATTCACATTTCTGAAAATACTGCTTTAACAAAAAAAAGTCAAAGTGTGCGATTTTATTGCTCTCAAGTGTAGAAATAGCAGTCGGGATTTGTGTCTGGGTGATACCTACTAATAGGCAAACCCTACAGATAGAAACAAATGGGAAGCCAAATCAAGAGATGAGAAGATGATTTACCCAAAGGATGGAAAAGATTGGCTCGTGACAGAGATGAGTGGGTATGCTAATCTCCTGGACAACAGGCTTTGTATAGACGTCAACATCAAGGTCGAATCCCCAAACCCTGTTTATTATTATTGTTTAAAGTACTAATGGCTTCCGGCCACCATAGGTGTGGGCCTGTGGACAGTAAGTCCACATGCTGTGGGCTCACCGCCTGTATGTCTTATAAATACTGCGGCTCCGGACACAAAGTGTTAAGAAGGAACATGGGTAGTTTTTAGTCAGAAGAAGTCTGACACTCCCTTCCGCTCCGCCCAGAGCGGGAGGAGTATTTTGATGATTTCCAAAAATCCAAAAAAAAAAAAGAACTGACTACTAATTAAAAAGGGCTTGATCGATTTTGATAGATTTTTATTTACTGGGCCCAGCTCATTTATTAAAATGTTATATTGATCATCAATTCACTAAAAAAGATCATCAATCCCTGTTCAAAACTCATCCTGTATGATACAAGCACAAAAACAATGGTAAATGGTTGAAATTTGTTAGAAACCATGTTTCTCAAAATCTGTCTGTTCCCATATTTACGAGTATCAAACAAAACGGAAAAAAAATGTTGTAAGTATGGTAATATTTATTTCTTATAAAGTTCGCAAGCGCTACTATACTACTGTTTAACAAATAAAGTAAAATGTAACAAATGGCTTTGCTTAAATGATCCAGAAATCAAACCCAGGACCCAACGCCCAGCAGTTGCTTGTGTTACCGTTACCGCTAGGCCAATTTTTTTTTTTTAGTTGCCTTCACCAATGTCTCCCAAGAGCACTTTTCTTGTGCCTCCTGTGGTGAGGGCTGGTCTCAAACCAGCCCTCACCAACCATTTGATAATTACAATTATAACATCTAAAATATTGAATGATTCTAATAACTTACAGTAATAATTAAATAACCATTATACAATGACTTAATACTGCCATTATAATATAATTCTCTTGAACAAATTCTGGGTACTGCAGTCAATCTTAACAGAGACTAGCTTAGTATGCTAAATATAATAGTACATGCAGTGACATATCATGCTATAGATTTCTATGTATCATGGCCACTCTTTGTATACATTTCCAATGAGAGATTCACTTATACTTTTACGTTTTCCCAATTCTGGGTTAAGCTCGCCTTTGTACATAAGCTTTATAATTGTAATTTTTGTTTATATTTGTTATTTTATGTGTGCAATAAAGAATAAGAATAAATTTCAAACATAGGTGCTCTTTGGTCCTTCACTCTCATTGTCAATTCAACAACTACATAAAACTCAGCAGCTGTAAGAGTCAAAGTCAAGTCAACTTAAAAATTTGAGTAATAAGTGTCTTAATAATATTATAATGATGTTGTATGTTAGGGATTTGGTTTCCGCACTTTGTTCTTAAAGTGGACCATTGTATGTTTAATATAATGATTTATCTTACCCTTTCTTCTTGGAAGATATTAGATCCATCCACCGCTTCTACTAAACCCAGGACTCCGCGAAATGTATCCGTAAGATTTGAACGATTGCTGAAATAAGAACAGAGGATGAAACTATCAACTTCTTCAGGATTGTTCAGGCCAAGATCGATATAGGTTACTATGCTTGAGCTTTGACTTAGATAATTATGTTCCCGTCTCTTCCTTGCGCTTTTAACTGTGTAAAACAAAACGGGAACAAAAGTATGACTCCTGCATTATTTCATTACAAAGTTATGATGTTAGGTACTTCAAGTTTAATAGGAACAGTTTCTCTTATTTGCCTGTGAAAACTAAGAGCTCATCAACAAAGCTGCAAGACCACTCTTAACTGCAACATTCCCATAGATACAAGTCTATGCCAGTGTCTTACGGAGTTTACTACTGCTCATTAGACAAAGGATGTAGAAGCTATTCTGAACAATAGTACATAATGGGGCTTAGTTAGTAGAATAAATTTTCACAATAATAGTGTAGATATTTAATAAGACAACAGTCTTTCTTTAAAGTGATTTCTGAGAGTTTAGAACGAAGAATGTTGAATAAAAAAAAAACACAGTACAAATGGAATATAAAAACTCACACTTTTTGAGAATTTAGAATTTCCTTTCGTCTCTCCTCCTGGCTTTCAAATTCCCTGTCCTTATTTTTGTACAATCCATCGAACTTGGTTTTGTTCAACTTGTTTATCACTTCTTCCATGATTGGAAAATTGATAGTGGAAGATTGAAAAATGTAGGCGATTTAGTAATTTAACCTTTAGTAATTTAGAGATTAATAAATCGAGATATTAATGGAAATTGAAATTCTAGCACATAAAGATGAAAATATGAGCAGAGCACTGTAATTATTTTGACATTTGCTCTCGGACCGTTGACTTGACGGACCCGGCCACAGCTGCTGCTTCGCAAATATATTGATTTTAAGTGTTGTGAACAGTTGTCGATAACAATTATTGCATGAATTAATCGACTAATAACATTGACGAGCATTTTATTTGCTTTCTTGTCAGTGGTATACATGTACTACTTATTTCTTGGGCCCAGTAGTATTTTTTTAAGTCCTCTAATGTGAATGGTTTGGATGAACCAATTAATAAATACTGTTGGCTCAAAGTCATGCCATCAGCCAGTAGCCGTACGGTTAGCATCCGGTCGTCGTGCGGCAACGAGGCGAGCGGCGGTGCAACGGTCACTTTTTGCTTGGACGGCGCTCGGAAAGGACCATGAAAGGACTTGCTACCCGACCATTATCGTGTGCTTCGCTATTTTTGGTTAATGTTTTTGCTCGTGTACTGATTATTCCATTTTGCTAGTACTATTTCTATTTGATTATTGTTTAAAATGTTTGTCGTGATATAATTGTAAAAGTGTAATCTAAACGATATTAAACATTGTTTATTTTGTTCACGTATTTCACTTCTGATTCCTAATAATACATATTCCTACTTAGCAGAGTTTTATGGCAGACCTTACACAACCTAAATATTATTAGAGATCCAACTGGTTTTGGTATCCAATTTAAATCCAGAAAATATTTTCACCAAATGATTAAATTCGACTATAGATTAGTTCTTACGAATAATGGCTTGGCAATACAAGCTTGAGGAGTTTAATTGCGGGAATTTTAAAACGCGATATTTTTAACAATACGCTTCATGTAGGTACAAAACCGTGCGTTCAAGCATTTTTGTCATACCTAAATTATTGGAATCAATTATAACAGCTCACAACTTAGGACCCAGTAATATTTATGACAATAATATCCGTGGTGTTAGGCAACTGGGCGTAAATCCCAGTTGTATACGTCCCTGTGTGCCTGCTGATATGGAGGGAAGTAGAAATTATGTTTTTTCCTACTCCTCCGCTATTCTTTTCTCGTTGCGGGATCCAAGACAGTTAAATCGCTTCTCTGGGACTTCGTCGAGCTTCATTGTCTCGGCGCTTTTCTTGTGGTCGCCACTGTTGATTCTGGCTAACAGGACTTCAGGGTTACAGTGGTTTGGGAATAGTGTGGCGGACTTGTCCCAATAAAAAAAAATGTAGGTAAAAAAGCAATAACAAAACAGTCTCAGCTCAGGATTTAGTTTTGTTTTTGGAGATTATAGAGATGTTAGTGAACCCGTCGGGGCTACGTGTTGTTTGACCCGTCGGGGCTGCGGGTTGTTCGAAAGAGATACCGCGGACTCGACACAAATAGCTAAGAAAGAACATGGGTGGTTTTTTGTCCTCCCGCTCTGGCCAGAGCGGTAGGGAGTGTTCTTTGATGATTTCCCACCCTCAAAAAACAAATAATAGTACCTTGACGTCGTAACGACAATAATGAAAACCAGTCAAGTAAGAGTTGGACTCGCGCACCAAGAGTTCCGTAGGAGCAAAACAATTTAGAGTTACATTATTCTTCACTAGCTGATGCCCGCGGCTTCACCCGCGTGGATGTCGTTCAAATTATATACTAAAACCTTCCTCTTGAATCACTCTATCTATTAAAAAAAACCGCATCAAAATCCGTTGCGTAGTTTTAAAGATTTAAGCATACAGACAAACAAACAGACAAAAATAGCGACTTTGTTTTATACTATGTAAGGATGCTAGGTAGGTATTCGGTAATTTTACGCTCGATAGTAAACAATAATATTATGAAAAACATAGTCCCAAAGGTCCCATATCTCAAAATCTTAATATCAAATAGGTACTAATTATTTATTAAACTTTCTTAGCCGTTCTTTTTAACCGACTTCAAAACAATTGCAGAGAACCTACTCCAGGTTCTCAGCAATTCGACTGTACCTATGATTGTTCTTTATTGGAGGTATGTAGGTACCTCAAACATTCCGTCATTTAATTATAATCCGACTAACTGATGCCCGCGGTTTCACCCGCGTAGATGTCGGTTATCGCGACCGATGTCAGTTATCACGACCAAAAGTAATATTTTCATCCCCCCCCTTTCAACCCTTTTTTTATTAGTTGGGAAATCATCAGATCAAATCATCACCCGCTCTTGGGCAGCGCGGAAGGGAGTGTCAGACTTCTACTGACTAAACACCACCCATGTTCCTTTTTAGCCCTTGTGCCGAGGCCGCGGTATCTCTTTCGAACAACCCGCAGCCCCGACGGGCGTTCCCTTTGAAGTCGGTTTTATTATTTGTTCAAAAGTTTTTTTTAAGTACATGGTTTCGACATGAGAAACAGACAGATTAATCAGACACAAATACTTGAACAGCTTCAGAAAATATATGGAAAACGTTATGTGTGCCTATAAAATTTGAGGGTTGCCCTCGATTTCTCAAGGATGGTGACAATGGGACTACCACGGGAGTATCCCCTTTCGAACACTAAAAGTCAAAAAGAATTTTGAAAATCGGTCCACAATTTATTGACGGAGATATTCGCGGACATAAAGTAAAAAAAATAAATAAAAAGAGAACATACACACGACTAGAGAACCTCCTCCTTATTGGAAGTCGGTTAAAAACCAATAGAGTTAACGCCATAAGTATATACAATACCGTGTGTAAGTTCATTCTAGTCACTTTATCACCGCTCTACACCAAAAACGGTTGATTTTACAGAAAAATGCCACATTCATTTTTTGTAGAATTGACCTCCGAGCAATAGGTCGCGAGATATAAATTGCGAAAAACGGATTTTCATGACCTTTTGACCTTGATAAATTCTCTATCCGACACGATATCAATGTCGATTTTTCACATCTTCATTACAATGCCATAATAAGGTACCATATAATACAAAAATTCAGCCCACTAGGAATTATTCCGCAGATAAAACCTAAAATGACTGGACTATTAATTTGGTCCCATAAAAATGTAACATAGTTTGGCCCAGTACTTTTCAATTAATCAAGTTTTTTTTTAATTCTAGAACATTTTTCGCATATGTGCATTCGCGAATAACTTAGTCGTTTATGAACCAATTTTGATTCTTTTTTTATTGGAAAGGAAATATTAGGGTAGTTGACAAAAAAAAACTAATTAGTGCTTCAGATAGATTTCCAAAAAATATTGAACACGTATTTTTTCTTTTTTCACGTAAACAAAAAATGGAGTCGTGAAACGTCATAGGTTGGTCCATTTTTACCAGACTATGACGTCAAAGCCCCCTCTCATGGTCTTTGACAAGCTTTATTTTCGTCAATTTTTATTAATTTGATAAAACAAAAAACACGCATCCAATATTTTTCGATAATCTAACTGACGGCGGACTAAACAGAATCACATTTTTTTTAGTCAGTCAGTAACATGTTATGGAAACCAGAACCAGGTGATGGGATCCCAGAGATATCGAGGGCAACCCTCAAATTTCATAGCCACGTATAACGTGCAGTGGCGGATTTACCCTAAGGCCCAGTAGACCCAGGCCTAGCGCGGCCAGATACTAGGGGCAGCAAATCGTGAAAAAAAAAATGGTAAAAAATGGTAACAAGAAAAATAACATAAAAAAAACTGGCCAGATGCTAATCGGACTCGCACATGAAGGTTTCTGTACCAAAACGGTTAAAAAATCGCGTTTGTTGTATGGGAGCCCTTAAAAATTTATTTTATTTTGTTTCAACAACAGAAAAACAAAATTTGTGAAAATTTCAACTGTCTAGCTATTGCGGTTCTTGAGATACAGCCTGGTGACAGACGGACGGACCGACGGACAGACGGACAGACATGACATGACGAATCTGGGTTCCGTTTTTTTGGCATTCGTCTATGGAACCCTAAAAACCGGCCAAGTGCATGTCGGACCACGCACAATGTAGGGTTCTGTAGTTGCCCATCAAAATATAAGATAATTATTACGTTCATCGTTCATAGTAAGCCCACATATTTTGAGAGACAACTACGGATTCTACGGAACCCTACATTGTGCGTGGTCCGATGCGCAGTTGGCCAGGTTTATCAGATAGAAACCTCACACCACACAGTTCCAGGGTAACAATAATTTTAAACGGTTCCGTTTTTTGCCAATGTCAATTTGCAAAGAAGTAATCTTCAAGCTACTTATTCCAGTACAACATGGTCTCGCTTTGTTTAATTTTACAATACAATGAAAGATCCGTATAAACTGGTGATGTATGTCTTTGGTCGCCGTGTGTACCTACTAATACTAGTAGGATTCATTACGGTACAACGGCAGATACGCCTCTATTTCACATGGTATTGAGGGATGTCTCCCTCCGTTTGGTGTCCCAAACGGAGTTCCAACGCCCCCCCCCCCCCCCCCCCCCCCGTTGGAACTGACAGTCAGACAGACACACGAGTGATCCTTTATGGGTTCCGTTTTTTCCTTTTGAGGTACGGAACCCTAAAAACCCGTAAAATTATTTGTTGTTATTCTATTTCATCTTTAAATAAACGTAAATATCAGATAGGTAGGACCTATGTAGATTTTGAACATTACAGCTTTATTATTTAAAACGTTTTAAAAAAACAATACAATTATTTGAAATAGCTGCCCTGTAAAGTTTAACATAGTAATTATTATTATCAATTAAGTAGGTATTGTCGCTTTTTTTTTTGTTGGGTTCATCGAATAACCCCCCCCGCTCTTGGCAAGAGCGAAGGGGAGTGTCAGACTTCTACTGACTAAAAACCAAACCCATGTTCCTTCTTCACCCTTGTGTCGGAGTCGCGCTCAGACCATCTTTTTTTCTTGGTCTGAGGAGCCGCGTTCCAGGATTTATTTATTTTTAAGTATTATTGAACTTATAATAATTTCATAATTTGCTTCTAACAAACAATAGTTCACTTCGGTAAACTTCGGTTTAGTCAAGACCTACGTTTTTGGGACCTCGTATTTGGGACCAAGTTCGAGGCGTCATTATAACATGCGGTCCGCCCAGTCCTTACGCAGTAATATTATTTAAGTCAATGCAGTTGCTCCATCTCCATGTTAGGTTTACAATGTTATCCAGCTGCATCTGGTTAGAATGGAAGCCACCCTAACTTAGTTGGGTAAATGTTAGGCAGATGGATGTGAAACTGGAATTAAGTAGCTATGATTTAAATACCTACCTAAAGATTGGTTATAACATAGGAATCAAAAGTAAAATACGGTAAAATACGCTTTATAAAATAGGATCTGGGAGCACAGGTAAGGTTAGTGACCTTTGATAAAGTGGGTCACTTAATTTTTTTCAAATAAATACATAAATCATTTATAGTTAACGTCTGAATTATTTTGAAACAGTTCTTCAGAATTAAGATAAAATAATATCATACAGGTATCTACTAAAAATACTATACTTATTTAGTGCAGTCACAAAATAATTCGTAATCAATCTGTTAGTTATTAGCTCCCGCACTACTCATTCTGTATTTGAATTTGCCGCGTAATGAGGTACGTTGCATGTTGAGCACTTTTTTTGTGTTTTTTATCTTGTATTATGGTTTTATAATTTGAAATAGACTATTAAATTATGAACTTACTTTATGATTATAGTTTAGTATCAAATACCTCTAACATTAATAAAGCAAATTAGTCGTTTCAGTACTTGTTATTTGTACTTAATACGATGTAGTGTTGCTACCAAAGTTCGTTTCCTCGAAATATGGGAAGAAATTAGCTTGGAAATTTTGATGACTCACATCGTGTAAAAATTACATACGACTGGCAAACATACATAATTATGCATATAATACAGATACTAGTTATTGTTGTTGATCAGCCATAAGAATTATATAAGCAAACATTAGTTAATGTTGGTAATACTAAATTCATGTCGTTATTGAGCAATTCCGCGAAAAATTGTACGTAAGAAAAAGGTACTGTCACAACATTTTACAAACAGTTTACTAGATCATCTTATACTCTAACGATCATGCAGTTTTTTTATGTACAGTATAGCTCATTATCTTTAAAACAAAATCATTATGGAGTCAATAATAATTGTTGTTAATTCCACTGATATAAAAATAAAAATAAGAAGCATAAAAGGGATTTTTTGCGTGTCACACCGCATATCGTTAACTTTAACCAACCGAAGTTCATGGTTTTTTTAGACATCCTTCAGCATTGTTTGGAATTTATTATAGAATATTGTTTTGTTTTTAATTATACCGTTAATTTTACTCATAAATCTTATTGTATTACACTAAAATTTATGAAATTTAAATTAATCAAATTTGACCATGGTGGACATTCCACTTTAGTCACGGTACGGAAATACTGTTTTATTTGCTGTATTAACTACCAAAACAAGTTATTTTATTATCATGGTAACATTATTGTAGTAGTCAGCCATTTCTTTTTACCCGTGGCGTATTTGTGACGCAGTAATCCGTGACGAAAGCCCTACTAACTAAAAATACTCGATTAAGAAGTCCACTATAGTCACAGCAATAACGTGATTCCGATACGTTCTTAATACATTATTTTATTTACGAATTATACGTCATGTATCTGGGTAAGTCGTGAAGTAATTATTTCCTCTAAAAGAACAAAGAATATTGAGTGTTGTCGTCATTATTATTAGTAAGCGGAGTTCGTCACGTCCGTTTAGTGACGAGACATATAGGGGAAATTTTAAAATTGTCCGATTTATCCCCTAAGTAACGGAACAATTTTTCTCGGAATGGCTCTATTATTTAATCTGATGTTATCTATATCTTTAGTCTGAAGTGATCGACACATATAGGCAAATATTTAAGCTAACCTCTGGAACCGTGGAATGGTTGTAAAATGCTTGCACATCTCTTTTTTATACTTTTAAAATGCATTGATCCATGTGTGCGGTGATTAATGGTAAAATAATATCTATTTAAATTAAAGGGAATACATTGTGCCTTGAATTTTTTTCTAACATGAATCATGTGAGTAATACTATCTAATTAGTAATAACCTATTTATTTAAAGCTACGCTTTGGATTGGGTGACAACAGCTATGTCACTGTATCATACTTTTATCTTAGTCCAAAAATATAAAGGAAAATTATATCTCAGTATGGCAACATTCATCGCTAGTCAACGGACATAGCCGACAAATTCCGAACGTGTGATTAGGTCACGTGGTACGTTTGGAGTCTTCGTCGTGGCGTAGCTTGTTCAGCTGCTCGTCGAAGCGGCTGTCGGACGGTCGCCTCTCAGCGAGACGGCGTACGATGTAGCGGCCATTTTTGTTCTAAGTTCATAATAGCGTGCGCATATTTTAATGTATTTCGAAGGACATCTAAGCAATTTTCACGATGACTATTATAGTTTTCCTAATAGATACCTCAGCCTCTATGAACCAAAGAGCTTATTTGGGCGGACGCCCAACGTTGCTCGATGTAGCCAAGGGCGCTGTGGAAACGTTCGTAAAGGTACGTGCAGTGTCATCGACTCGTCAACCGCCTCATTTTTGTGATCGATTTGTTTATCGCGTGTTAGTGTGTTGGACTGATTAATTTTATTTCATAGGTTCGTCAACGTTCCCCCGAAAGCAGAGGCGACAGGTATATGCTTCTAACTTTCGAAGAACCACCCGCGAACATCAAGGTTAGTATATCAGAATGAACACGTTAGCGAAGATTTTCTTGTGGGTTGTGCATAGGTGTGAGTGTTATTGCCGGTTTGGTAGTGTCTAAATGTCAAGCACCGTAATCTGCAATCCAGAACATTTTCATATTTTGAAAGTGCGAAATTTACTGAAATAGACAGCACGACGTAAACAGGACGAACCGCCGCCGTTGCTGCCTCCGCGATAGCGCTCGACGCGCTCGCTACTGCGCGCTCGTCGCACACTCTCATTGGTCGAGCCCACACACTACGAAATGGCGATTTGGTGGGAAATTCAAACTGAATCATACAACACAACCAATTAACATCTTATAAGCTTGTTAGATGTATTGTTCTGATTTTATGTAGTGAATGGTATCATGCATTCACATTGCATTCCAAGTGCAGTTTGTGGTTAAATGTCAATGGTGCCCCTAGCCACTGTTATCAATATGGCATATTTCCTGAAGTACTTGTACAAATAATGGATATTTACTGTTATTGTTAATTTTCAGGCTGGTTGGAAAGAGAATCTTGCAACATTTATAAATGAATTAAAGAATTTGTCATGTCTGGGCTTGACAACAATGGGTGCGGCCTTGAAGCATGCCTTTGATGTTCTAAACATAAATCGCATGCAAACTGGTATTGACACCTATGGCCAAGGAAGATGTCCATTCTACCTTGAACCTTCTGTTATTGTTGTCATTACTGATGGAGGGAAACTTTCAAGTAATGCTGGCATTCAGGAAGAGGTAAGTCTCAGAACATTTTATTATGAAATTGGTCTACTATTATTTATATTTATTTATCCGTGAAGATGCATACTATGATAGTGATTATTATTTTATGATAATTGTTGTGTTTTGTTATGTTGGTTATTTTTTTAGGTTTTTTGTAGTTAAACAATATTTCACCCAAGTCTGTTAACATGTTCATATTTATTGTCATAAACTAAATTGATAAAAATTAAAAATACTTAGTTAAATAATAATAATAATATAATAATTTATTCAATGTCAGACATCAATGATCCATTATGGTTAGTAACAATGAGAAATTGAGAACTTATAAACTATGTTAGCAGGCACAAAAATCAATCATAAAATATATATATCCATTATGGTTAGTAACAATTGCAACTTATGAACTATGTTAGTAGGCACATTAAAACAATCATAAAATATATTACTAAATTGAAAATTAAACTATAAATTACATAATTGAAAATTAAACTATAAATCACAAATAATTGAAAATTAAATTATAAATTACATAATTGAAATGGAAATAATAACTTACATAAAAATTAATTATTAAAAGCCACGGAGGCATGTAGGCGTACCCAATGGCCCAGTATGGGACTGTCCCACCTGTCCTCTATAGTACTCAGGATGCTGTTGGGGCTGCCGCGTACCCTGCGCATGATGGAGGCGCATCGCTTGCGCATGATGGCGTGAAAGCCATCTATGCCCGCTTCTGCGAACATGCCAGAAGCACTGCAGTAGCGCGGCAGCCCCATCAACACTCTGAATGCGTTGTTGTACTGAACGCGCAGAGCGTTGTATGCCCTCCGCGTGTAGTTGACCCACAAACTGCATGTATAGAACGACTGACAGTACGCCGTGAACAGCGTAGACTTTACGTCAGTCGAGCATTTCGCAAATCTGCGAGCCAACATATTGCAGCGGACAGCCAACGCTCTGCGCTCACGCTCAATATCCAGGCTATCTTTAAGGTCCTCGGAGACCCAGTGGCCCAGATACTTGAAAGAGGTGACCTGATTTAAGGGACTTCCGCAAAGTTTTAGCTTTGGTGCAATTGGGTAGGTTTTAGTACCTGCCTTGAAAACCATAACTTCACTCTTCTTTACATTGTATCTGAGCCCATGGGCCTCCGCGTACCTTTCACATATCATGAGCAGACTCATCATTTAGTTAGCGATGGGCTCAGCAACACCATATCATCAGCATAACTAATATTGTTACAACATATTCCGTAAATTAAGGTTTCTATAAATTCAAAATTCAAATTATTTATTATCAACCAAGTACATACATAGTGATTTGAATGGTGATCCAAAAATGTAATATCTACATAAATGTAATTTTAATTCAGTTTTGGTATTTCTTTATTGTTTCTTAAGTTGATTTGGATCAATGTGCAGCAGAAGATGGTAACACTTATTTATTTTGAATTAAATAATTGCGTTTAATTGCATTATCTGCATTCCTCAGCAGTTGGTCAGTGGGTCATCTTAGGGGACATAAATATATGTTTGTACAAGATTTGCTACTCATTCACTAGCTAAAATTCAATTTAATTAAATTAAACCATTGGGAATATTTGAATTAACACAAGAAATACTAGGTGTCAGTGTCCCATTTGCTAAGGTGGAAAGGGAAACCCATCAAATCTAACAAGAATTAGTATTTGGTGTCAATTGTAGCTACTGGCAATGCATACCTAAAGTATCACAACTATTGTGCTTTTCAAATTATCTTATCTAACCATTGCTTAGGCTGTGTTGAATTTGTATTTTATTTAAAACAGTCATTGAACTAATGTTAAATGATTGTCATGCATAATATACTTAATGCTTAGTGAACAAATTAAATATGCTTACTTTTTAATCATTTGTAGCAGTTAGCTCTTTTTTTATTACTAATAATATTTTTTTCACTCCTCTTGCTCAAAAAGAACGTCATAATAGCATACCAGAGCGGGCCTAAAATTGCATATATTGCCCTAGGGCTAAAAGTAAATCTCGTACGACAACTTGTTCAGCCAGCTGGTGCGTGATTTAGTTTCAAGTAAAAAAAAATGTTTTATTTTTAAAAATGGAACTAAACGCGCTGAATGCCGAACTCTTTGGTAGAATGTGTGCGTTGCATTGCAGCTACAGAAAAAATAAAAAAAAAGGCATCGGCGCGAAATTTTTGGAATTGTATTATTAAATTGAATTTAATTATTAATAAAATAAAATCATATTAAACATGGTTATTTTATTTTCTCGCAATCGTAGTGAAAAGTACAGTGTAACACACAGCCGATCTCAACACTAAAATCCCATTATAACTCGGTTCCTATTTACTACCTCGCTAAAGCTCGGTAGTAAAACTACCTCGTATATAATGGGTCATTTTAGGCCCTTGTATTACAATGTACTATTGTACACTCATCTTGTAAATATATAGGGTCCCATTAAAATAGGTGGACAAAATTTCAGAAATCATTCAGACCATCAAAATATGGACGATGATAAAAAAAATAATAAGAAAATCGCATTTAAGTACCTACTCATAAAGGATGAGTTTGTTCTAGAGTGCCGGCAATTTATTATTTTAAGTAAAAAAAAATCATTTTATTTAATGTTTTTTTTGTTTAGATATAATTATTTGGTTAGACCTACTGAACGCTGTGTTAAAATTTGTCCACCTATTTTAATGGGACCTTATGTATTCTAAAGTTAAAGATATAGGAAGTAAAATACAGGATATAATATTTTTTATTATGTACACCATACAAGTAACATTCATAATAGAAAACTGGTCACTTAAGGTGACTCATACATATTTAAACAACATAAAATTTTAATATAGAAATTATCCAGCAAAACATGTTACTTCATCCTCAGCTTTTGAGAATCCATGGCCAATAAATGACTAATAAGTTAAATATTAAGTAACAAAAACCAGCCAGTGCATAGGTCAATTTACACTCAACAGCAAAACTAAATTTGTTTTACATAGTATGTGAATGAAAAACAAAGTTACTGATGCAGTTTCACGAAAAAGGGGACTTTTTCGTGAAACTAATCATTATTTTAAAACTAAATATCAAATCTTATCTAAACCAATTTTCAAGTCAAGTTCTTTCATGTTCCCCAACCAACATTTTTTCAGAATTTTCGTAATCCTACTTTAGAAATTTTATTAGATTTTTTTCTTTGTTTGTTGTTAGCTTGGTGGCCATTGGGCTTCATACCATTGTAAACCAACAGTGGTGTTCCTTGGTATTTAATTTACCTATTCTTGATTAGTATACAGCACTTAGATAATTAAATAAAAAAAAAATAAGTTCAAAAATCTAAAACCCGACTACTAACAAAATCGCGGTCTTATAAGTAGAAAACAAGAAAATAATACCTACTTGTCTGATATTCTTCGTAGTCGCATGCCACTGATACCTGATGCTCCTTCATCCTTCATAGCGTTCTCATTGATACACAAGTCAGCTGTTAATTGCCATTAGCAAGGTGGCATGCGACTACGAAGAATATCAGACAAGTAGGTATTATTTTCTTGTTTTCTACTTTTAAGACCGCGATTTTGTTAGTAGTCGGGTTTTAGATTTTTGAACATAATTTTTTTTTTGAATTTTATTTTTGTGTGTACTTAAACTATAATATAATACATATTTGTAATGTGCTCGCCAAGACCTTTCATTTGATACCAAACTTGCGATGATTATCTCAATTTAATATTTTTTGAGGTAAGTTTTTGACATTTAAATTCCGTCATAAAAAGAATTTATAAAATTGATATAGCCTATGTCACCCGGGCTATTTTTACAAATCTATTGACACCTAATTTATTAAAATCCGTTCAGTAGTTTAGGCGCTACGGTGGAACATACTTACATACATACATAGACTGCCAAAATCATTACCTTTCCTTTTGGCTTCGCCGTAGTCGGGTAAAAAACATAACATCATGCCTGTAATAATCCCCGAAGGGTTAGGCAGAGGTGTGAGTGAAGTACCTACTCATTAGTACTAGTACACCCACATTTTGCAAAATTGTACTTATCACTAGTTGTCTAAGTTCTAAGATACAATAATAGGACTTACTGCAGTTCTACAAATACTGTAACCTACTTAAGAGCGTATGGTACCTCAAACGCGAGTTTTATAATGCGTAAAAGTATAAGATTCACTGCAGTAATCAACATCAGAAAAATATATGATATTCTTCAGGATATATGCTAGTGCCATAGTGTTGTGAAAACATAATACAACTAACTTTGCTCGATAGAAAAAAATCGCGAAGATACCTCTAAAAATTTCTTTTAACGAGTAAAAACCATACTAAAATACATGTCATCGTTCTGATTTTTTTGCCAAATAATTCTACAAGCAACATACTAAAGTCATAGTGTTTTACTTTTTTAGTCCAATCAATAGTTTTTTTGTAAATCGCAAAATACCACTAATTTCGCACTATTCGGCCGCAGCGAAAGACGTAACAACCGCTTTGTAGTGCAAGCTGATTAGAACTTTATTCTAACAGTATTTCAAACGAAGTTTGAACCACCACAAATAGGGTTGCTAATCTGAGGTAGCATACGCTCTTAATGACGTCATAATAATCTGCAATGAATGATGCACATAAAATTTGGCTAAGGTCTGGCGCACAAATACCTACTTAGTTGAGATTTTATAACCGTATTACGTAGAGTCGTATAATATTTCAGAGGCTGGTTTTTAGCTTTCATTCAATAAATGCTGCGTCATCATTTAGTACAACATATTTGGGAAAATCAGCAGTCAGAAAGTCTGATTGTATTACCCAGTACTAAATGGATTGTGGAGGGAGTCGCTCCGTACAAAATACTGGTACTCAGCTGCATCCGGTTAGACTGGAAGCCGATCTCAACACTATTGAGTAAAAGCTTGGCTGATGATTTGAGAAAATCAGCATTTCTGAGAAAAGAAGGATAAGATCTATCTTGCGACTCATATTTTAGAGTACCTAGGTTGATTGATGTTGTCTCGATGGCAGTCAGCTGTCCCTTTCGTCGTTCAGTCTTACCTTTAGTGCTATAGTCGGGTAAAAAGTAGCCATGTGTGTGCAGAACCTAAGTTATAAACCTAGTTGTATGCATGTACCTAACTTCGCATCTCTGGTTTGGAGGTCGCGCATGCTTTATTCAAATTTCACCAACAAGTGTTTCATTTGAATACTGTGTCAATAGCATAAGAATATAGATTTTTGGGAAAGTATGTGTTCTCGAGCCGCGAAACTATTAGTTATACAAACTTATCAGAGTTCATTTGCGATTGTCATTGACTTATCACTGGTGTCTAGATTTAGAGATAACATTACGAGTAAATGACTCAGATGGACAATCGCCTTTTTTGGATCTCGTTATACCTATGGCCAGAATTCATAGACGACTACAAACTTAGTCATCATTCTCCTGCCCTAATTTATTTGGGGTCGGCTTAGCATGTCTTCCTCGATAAATATTATTCGTCATCTCGGCAGTCACCTCCTTTTTGGCCATACACCGACTGCAAACTTTCCATCGTACTTAGTAGGATTCTTGGGCTATGGTTAAACTGTCGAAGCAAACCAACAATCGTTGACTTTACAACCAGTCTTGTCGGAGTACAATCCAGTCATCTGAGTTGATCAACCACTGCAATAAATTCTACAAGTGTCTATGAAAACGAAGGCAAAAAGTCCTGTTTGTAAGGCGCAGTTTTAGTTTTATGACAATTAGTCATGCAGCGTCGGCAGATTGGCCACCAAGCTTTAGATGTGCTACAGGCATGTTCGGATCTGTCTATTCGGATCTGTCTGATATAATCGCCGAATACAGCTGAAATAAACATGGTGTTTGGCACCCTTCTGTCACCTTAATGTGAGTGTGGTTAATGTACAGTGTGCTGTAACTCAATTCGTTGGTTAGCTTGGAGCATGTCACTTATTTCGCAGGCGTATCGGAGAGCGAAGCACCTAGCTGTTTGGCTTCGACGCGTTTTCATATTAATTTGCTGATCTTCAAGGACTCTATCTGTCGAGTTCCTAACTGTGCATCTATTGCTGGAAAGTACGTGTGAAAACTTAATCGACAGACCCTACGATCATCTAGCTATACCTGCAAACGTTCATTTCAGCGCCCTCTTTAATAGGAAGGTGACCGTGTGTTGGTCATTTTAACGGTCGTCAGATTTTATGACTTGGTAACCGTTAGTCATTATTATTAACAGTTTTGTCAACAATGTTTGTTTCAGTTCAATCTGCCCATGAACTGCCCAATACCTGGTTCAGAGTTGACGCGGGAGCCATTCCGATGGGACCAAAGACTATTTTCGTTGGTGCTGCGGCTTGCAGGGACACCAGCCGTCGAGAGGGATACTGGCCTAGTACCTTCCGACTCTTCACCTATCGACGCAATGTGTGAAGTTACTGGAGGTAAGTTACCATTATGAAACCAACTAACATTTTCAGGAATTAGACAGTGACTTGCCAACTTGCATCTTTATGGAATTTAAGGTGGTTCTAAACGGGCTATATTTTACTGCAATATGTGACTGAAACATTGCCAGCCATACTATGCAATATTGCAGTAATGGCCCGGCCACAAAGCCACACATATTTGGTATGGCCAATCATTTTCACGTGTAGCCGGCAATATTTTCGAGATGGCCAAGCTATACTTGCCAATAGTGCAGCCACACATTGCCGGGAAAGTATTGCCAGTTTAGAAACACTTTATCTATATAATTCTTTATCTAAAAAGTACCCATTCAAGATTATTTTGTAAACAAACAACTTTCAAGATATCTTTATGTCAATATTAGGTCGAGCTTTAAAATATGTCGGTAGAGTCTTTCACTGATAATAATAAGCTAAAAATATAAGGAGTTTTAAACGGACGTAGAAAATTAATATTAAAAGGGGAGTAAGCCCTTTAGGAAACCAGCCTGACTAGTTTTTGTGCTGTTCATTTAGGGTCAAGGTAAGATGTATTCAGATATAAGTATAGGTACATTATATTTTGTGCTGCAGAGTTAACTGTTGGTTTAAATTAACGTCTTGACAACTTTTAAAATACTCTAGGTAATAATTTTTTTTTAACGTGCGTAAAATTAACTTTATTCTTCTATATAAAAATATACGTCACAATACATTTTACACCAATAAGGATTTAATTTTATTACCTACAAAAGTAGATTGTATGATTTTCCTGTTACATTTTATTTGAATGGAGTTATATCAGTAGTATTGGTTTAAAATGGTGTGTGTAACGCGTGTTCTGTTTCCCTCCCGGGTTTAAGTTGCATGTTCTTGACTTCGCTGTCTGTCCGTCCGTCTGTCTTTTACCAGGCTGTATCTTAAGAACCTCGATAGCTAGACAGTTGAAATTTTCACAAATTATGCCTTTCTGTTGCCGCCATAATTTATAGCAGAACTCAATGCATTCTTCCGGGAACTACCTTTCTTCTCAATATCTTCGCAATCAGCCCTGGAAAAATCGGTGGGATTGCGACAAATACCATTAGGATTGGATCGAGAATTGCGTTTACAGCGGTGGAAACATTAATAGGCTGATGATGATGATGATCCAATGGTCATCAATCAACACCATTTTATAATTGATTTAGCTGTGCAAAATTACATTTCAAAACCAACAGTTAAAACGTGCATGGTTACCTTTTTGAATACATTTTCCTTGTAAACCTCTTTTCCAGAACACGTTTCTAATTTCGTTTATAGCGAGTGCTGCCCACTTAAGTTCATCAAACGCAAGAGAGCCGCCCACATCGTAGGATCCTTTCATGTTGCCGACGATTCTTCTGATCTAAACTTTCAGACGTCTATAACACCCACAGGTCTAATTAAAGCCCTAAAAGAGCTAAAGTCATGACTAAGTAATGAAAACGGTGAAGGAAAACATCATATGGGTACTGACATTACCTATAAGAGAACCAAAAAATCAATGACTTCCACTAACCTTTGGAGTTACCATGACGTCTTAAAGCTGTATTGTTTTAAGGTGAAACCTTCAAGGTAGCCGGCGAATTCGTTATTTTTAACGTTTTTTGCAATTTGCCGATTAGTGTCAGGTTGTATCATTAAATAGTATAAAACAAAGTCGCTTCCCGCTGTCTGTCCCTATGTATGCTTAGATCTTTAAAACTACGCAAGGGATTTTGATGCGGGTTTTTTTAATAGATAGAGTGATTCAAGAGGAAGGTTTATGTGTACAATAAATGCTTTCGTGCGAAGCCGGGTCGAGTCGCTAGTCACTACATAGTATAAAACAAAGTCACTTTCTCTGTCCCTATGTCCCTTTGTATGCTTAAATCTGTAAAACTACGCAACGGATTTTGATGCGGTTTTTTTTAATAGATATAGTGATTCAAGAGGAAGGTTTTAATATTTGT
Organism: Diarsia mendica; assembly: GCA_949316265.1. Lineage (NCBI taxonomy): Eukaryota > Metazoa > Arthropoda > Insecta > Lepidoptera > Noctuidae > Diarsia > Diarsia mendica. The sequence continues at coordinate 12,135,503 of OX438887.1, forward strand.
ACCCGTGCGAAGCCGGGGCGGGTCACTAGTGTTGAATAAACTAGGATTCGCGACCGTAACAAATGTGACTTTACTGATTCATAATTTCATAAAAGTGAATTGTCACACGTGCTGCTATCAATATTCCTAGCGATTAGTTCTATTTACCCAAAATTCTACGCCTACTTGTGAACAGCGTTGTGGGTTACTTTATGACCAAATTGTTACTATGTTAAATTAGTTGTAAGTCCTTATTTTGTAACTGTTTGCTGTTCCTATTAATAAAAATGAAAATAATGATTAAAATCACCAACCCTCTCAGTTCATAATAACTTCCTTGACCCTTTTTCATCAATAGTCACAGTTCAGCCTTAATTTTATTCCAAAGTACGAAAGAGATGGCGCTAGACGTCCTCAATAGCTGTTTCTTTAGCACACTGAAATAAGATTGAAACAATATTGCTTAAAGACATAAGACATCATGGTAGGCCTACTAGACCCGCCTAATATAAGCCTAGAAGTGTGAACAGTAGAGTCGGAAGTTGCAACCTATTTTTTTATCACTACATATTAAAAAAACAAAGTCTTCGCCGCGTCTGTCAGTTCGCGATAAACTCAAAAACTACAGCACCGATATTCATGCTGTTTTCACCAATGTGTATAATTAATTTGCGGACGACGCGACGCGGGCAACAGCGTCTTGAATAAACAATAAATCCCTTTCAATTCCAGGTCGTTCATACTGCATCACCTCCCACCGTATGTTGATGCAGTGCATCGACAGTTTGGTTCAGAAAGTGCAGAGTGGTGTGGTGATTAACTTCGAGAAGATTGGCCCCGACCCTCCGCCTATAGAAGGGGCCATCAAAGGAGAGGGCGAAGGGGATGAAGCCAACCATGAGGGGGAGAAAGAAATTGAGGGAGTTGATGGGGAGAGGAATGGAGTAAGTAGTTGTTTTTGTTTAGTTTGTGTTATTTTTTTCTAGGAAACTTATTTTAAATTAGCAAGCTAGCAGATTTTTGATATGGCCTTCTTGTCAAAGGGTCGAACTGTAAGGGCTCGTACGGACACGCGGGGCGACGCGCGGCGCGTTCAGAAGGCTCGTCTGGTGCTTTTTTATTAATTTATTGAGAGACGGGTACACCGCAACAAACGCTGCATTTTAAACTAACGAGCGAAAAATCGCTTCTCTTTGAAATCGTTAGCTTTTTCATACATCGCCATGTGTTTGAATTAAAAACGCAGCACGCGCCGCGCGACGCCGCGCCTGTACTCCTTTTAGAATGTATTCTGCTTGTTCCATAGCCTCATTTAACATAACATCACGCCTGTAATCCCGAAGATATACTTAATAGTACTGGGTGTCATTTTCACATTTCACCACTAGCAGAATTTAGTCATATTTAGTAACTTTTCATATTTAGCAATTTATTATCTTCGCGAACTATAAAATTAATCCATTTGTTGCGCTTTCTCCTTCTATAGACATAAGCGTATATGTACGTGGCCGCGCCTTTTGTATTATTCTCGGAGATTGTTACTTTGTAAAATTACGAGCTCTTCAGTTTAATTAAAGGAACTTTAATAATTTGCTAAATTAAGCTTAGGAATATAAAAAAAAAAAATAAGTTAAAAATCTAAAACCCGACTACTAACAAAATCGCGGTCTTAAAATTAGAAAACAAGAACATAAATTCTTGTCTGATATTCTTCGTAGTCGCATGCCACTGATACCTGATGCTCCTTCATGGCGTTCTCATTGATACAGAAGTCAGCTGTTAATTGCCATAAGCAAGGTAGCATGCGACTACGAAGAATATCAGACAAGAATTTATGTTCTTGTTTTCTACTTTTAAGACCGCGATTTTGTTAGTAGTCGGGTTTTAGATTTTTGAACTTAATTTTTTTATTTGAATTTTATTTTTGTGTGTACTAAATAAAACTATAATATAATACATATTTGTAAAATACATATTTGTAATGTGCTTGTCAAGACCTTTCATTTGATACCAAACATGTTATGATTATCTCAATTATTATTTTTTCGATGTTATAATCTGACATTTAACTTCCGTCATAAAAATATTTGATAAAATTTATATAGCCTATGACACCCGGGCTATTCTTGCGAATCTATTGACACCTCATTTATTTAAATCCGATCGGTAGTTTAGGCGCTACGGTGGAACATACATACATACATAGACTGCCAAAATCATTACCCTTCCTTTTGGCTTCGCCGTAGTCGGGTAATTAAAGGAGAAACATATAAATGGAGTAGACTCCCTCAATTTTCGATTAATAATAACAACGACAACTGTCTTACCAAGGGGTATCGCGTTGCCCACTTTCTGGGTTGTGGAGATCAGAAAATAGTAGTTCTCAGCTGTATCTAGGTTGACTGGAAGCCGAGAACAACGTACGGAAAAGACTAGTCAGATGATAAATACCCAATTAGTCAACTTAGGGAAGTATGGTCAAAGAAATTGGAGACCTATACTCATAAGTGGGTGATTCCAGGCTGAAAGGATGATTAAGGTTTATAAATGAACTAAAGTTACAATGATTATTCCTTTTCATATAAGTCAATATGTTTTTCAAGTCTTCTTCTTCTTTACGTGCACAGCTCTATCAAAGTGGCTATTAGCAATAGATTTCATAAGTTCATCACTTTAAAGCATTATCTACACCTATGTATATACGTATAGAATACTTAGTCACGCATACCGTTACTACGTATAATGATAAGCAAGTGCTTTGTGACGCAAGTGTTGGGTGCAAAGCCCTGCACAGCACACCTTCTAATCTATTAACGTAAAATCTTTACTATTTCTAAACCGAACCATAGACCAAAGCGACGAAACCTATTTTAAATTTCAAATTGAAGACGTAGAATACTTCACATAATGCCCATTAAACACACATTAGCGAGCCATTAATATAATTATCATATTTATATTATACCATTTCCAACACTTCTTTGCCATAGAGTCAATTCTAGTTTTTCAAAAAAAAAAGGATTATTTGGTAGAGTACACACGGCTACACATCAAGCTATACAAAACCAGTTAATCTTGGCCTCCCTTTACTAGATCTTTTCGCACAATGAACGATCAGATTATACTGGTTTTGTATAGCTTGATGTGTAGCCGTGTGTACCTACCATAATAAAAATCATTTCAATAGGGATGTTTACTGACTTAAAATATTTTTTTGGAAATCTATCTAACTAGATTTTTTTGTAACTATCCTAATCGGCTCAATAATAAGTTGGACTTTTTTCTATTACTCAAATGTACAGTCGACTTCAAAAGAAAAATACTTATGATAAAGAAATAACCAGTTGTGTTGTTTATTTTCCACGAAAGGTATTCTTGGAGATTACTTACGAAATAAAATAATACGGAGACGGCTTGTCCTTTTAAAAGGTTTCCTTATTATACAATAGTCTGGTTTCATAACATTTTCTTTTTCTTAAAAGAATGACGTCATTAGTCACTTTTTGAAATCAGAACTTTACAAAAGATTGAATCCTTTCAAAGTCCTGCCCGGGCTATAGATAGATCTAGGAAAAAGGTGTACGCAATCGTTATTTCAAGTCGTAATTGCGTAACTTGAGATTTGTTTATTTTATTTCTTCTTTTATTAGAATTCATGTAACAAGGAACAGTCGTCATTCAGATTAAAAACACATGTTCAGTAGATTAGTTACGCCGGCAATTTGTATAGGCCGCAGTCGCTGCTGTCAATCAATCTTTTCAACTTTTACGCTCTTTATACTTGACTGCTTACCAGCGTGTTTATATATAAACTAGTATTTGCGTGGGTGCGCGAGCTGCGCGCAGCTCGCGAGGCGTGAAGAGGGGGAGAGGGGCAGCTTAGAAAAATGATTTCGACTAACGCATTGCCCCTTTCAATGAATCTGATATACCTACCTATATACACCTACCTACTACCTACCTACACCTACCTACACCTACCTACACCTACCTACACCTACCTACACCTACCTACACCTACCTACACCTACCTACACCTACCTACACCTACCTACACCTACCTACACCTACCTACACCTACCTACACCTACCTACACCTACCTACACCTACCTACACCTACCTACACCTACCTACACCTACCTACACCTACCTACACCTACCTACACCTACCTACACCTACCTACACCTACCTACACCTACCTACACCTACCTACACCTACCTACACCTACCTACTCAACCTTCGTTACGCTTCACCCACTCAACCTTCGTTACGCTAAGGAGGTCGCCGGCTCGCTTCGCTCGCCACCTCCCCCCTTCGCTCCACTCGGTCTCACAGGTTCGCTCCACTCAGGACCTACCTACCACCGGAAAGCTATCATGACATTATCCCTACGCTACGGGGGTCGCCGGCTCGCTTCGCTCGCCCGCTCCCCCCTTCGCTTTACCGGTACCACCATTTTACTTCCCCGAGCCTCCTATCCTATACGAATCTGTAAACAAAACAGAAAAAAGGGGTGAAGAGGGGGGGGGGGGGTGAAGGGGGGGAGAGGGGGAATTTCTAAAAATGATTTCGACTAACGCAATGCCCCTCTATATGAATCTGAAAAAAAATTCGTTCCAAGTCTCTTAACTTCCGAGATCCGAAAGGGGGGGGGGGTGGAGGGGGGCAAGGGGGTCAAATTTTCAAAATAGTTTTTACTTCCCCAAGCCTCCTCTATACGAATCCCTAAAAAAAAACACGTAAATTCTCTTTATTTCCGAGATCCGCCTAAAGGGGGGGAGAAGGGGGAAAAGGGGGGCCACTTTGAAAAATGATTTTTACTTTACCGAGCCTCCTCTATACGAATCCGTAAAAAAAAAAAAATACGGGTCTTTTAGTTTCCGAGATACGATAGGGAGGGGGGAGAAGGGGGGGGAAAAGGGGGGGTTTCGGACTTTTCCCATACTCACCAGAGTTACTTGTTTACGAATCTGTCAAAATATACCCACCTCCCCATCCACCATCTGGGAGAACAATTCTGTCAATAGATCAGTCAGTCAGTGAGTGGTAGTTTAGCTTTATATAGTATAACTAGTATTTGCGTGGCTGCGCTCGCTGCGCGCAGCTCGCGGGTCTGCCTACCTGCACCTACCCACTACCTACCTACACCTACCTACTACCTACCTACACCTACCTACACCTACCTACACCTACCTACACCTACCTGCACCTACCTACACCTACCTACACCTACCTACACCTACCTACACCTACCTACACCTACCTACACCTACCTACACCTACCTACACCTACCTACACCTACCTACACCTACCTACACCTACCTTCACCTACCTACACCTACCTACTCCCTACCTACACCTACCTACACCTACCTACACCTACCTACTCCTACCTACACCTACCTACTACCTACCTACACCTACCTACTCAACCTTCGTTACGCTTCACCCACTCAACCTTCGTTACGCTAAGGAGGTCGCCGGCTCGCTTCGCTCGCCACCTCCCCCCTTCGCTCCACTCGGTCTCGCAGGTTTGCTCCACTCAGGACCTACCTTCCACCGGAAAGCTATCATGACATTATCCCTACGCTACGGGGGTCGCCGGCTCGCTTCGCTCGCCCGCTCCCCCCTTCGCTTTACCGGTACCACCAGTTTACTTCCCCGAGCCTCCTATCCTATACGAATCTGTAAACAAAACAGAAAAAAGGGGTGAAGAGGGGGGGGGGGTGAAGGGGGGGAGTTTCTAAAAATGATTTCGACTAACGCAATGCCCCTCTATATGAATCTGAAAAAAAATTCGTTCCAAGTCTCTTAACTTCCGAGATCCGAAAGGGGGGGGTGGAGGGGGGCAAGGGGGTCAAATTTTCAAAATGGTTTTTCCTTCCCCAAGCCTCCTCTATACGAATCCCTAAAAAAAAACTTGTAAATTCTTTCTATTTCCGAGATCCGCCTAAAGGGGGGGGAGAAGGGGGGGCAAGGGGGGCCACTTTGAAAAATGATTTTTACTTTACCGAGCCTCCTCTATACGAATCCGTAATAAAAAAAAAATACCGGTCTCTTAGTTTCCGAGATACGATAGGGAGGGGGGGGAGGGGGGGCAAAAAGGGGGGGTTTGGGACTTTTCCCATACTCACCAGAGTTACTTGTTTACGAATCTGTCAAAATATACCCACCTCCCCATCCAACATCTGGGAGAACAATGATGTCAGTGAGTCAGTCAGTGAGTGAGTGGTAGATATGAGCGCCGCGCCGGCGCGCCGCCGTCGCCGTGAGCTCATGTCGGCGCGTCGTCGCCGAGTGGAGCAAGCGGCGCGCCGTCGCGCGTCGCGAGAGCGTCGTCTCTCCAATCCAGAACCTTAAAGATATCCTCCAATGCCCCGGTAAACAGTTTCGGAGATATGACGTCTCCCTGTCTCACACCGCGCTGCAGAAGGATACCTTCCGAGGTCTGGTCCTGAAGTCGGACTGACATGGTGGCGTTTTTGTACAAACACTTCAACACCTCGATGTACCGGTAGTCGATTTGGCACCGTTGGAGCACAGCCTAAGTCTCGATAGAATCGAAGGCTTCCTTAGTCCACAAACGCTAAACAGAGATGCAGGTTATACTCTTCGGTCTTCTGTATAACCTGCCGCAGCGTATGTATGTGGTCTACGGTACTGAAGCCTTTTCGGAATCCGGCTTGTTCGGGAGGCTGGAAATCGTCAAACCTGCGTGCGAGACGATTCGTGATGACTCTTGAAAACAACTTGTAGACATGGCTTAGAACTGAGATGGGCCTATAGTTCTTCAACCGGGCATTGTCACCCTTTTTGAAGAAGAGCACCACCACACCCCTGCACCAAGCCTGTGGCGTTTTCCCCTCGAGTATGACGGAATCAAACAGCTTCTGTAGGGCCTTAAGGACTGGTTTGCCACCCGCCTTCAGAAGTTCGGCCGTAATTCCGTCATCACCCGGCGCCTTGTTGTTTTTAAGCTGTTTCAAAGCCATCCTAATCTCGTACAGGCTGACATCCGGAATGTCTTCGGTATAGTGTCGGGTCAATCTAGCTCTGGGGTCTTTCGCTAGATTTTCGACGGGTTGACTAGTTGACGTGTACAGCTGCGCATAAAAACTCTCGATCTCTCTCAGAAGCTCCGGTTTGGCGGACACGATCCTGCCATCGTTGGTCTTCAGTTTCGTGAGCTGGCTCTGCCCAATAGTCAGATCTCTTGCAAATACCTTGGAGCCTTTGTTCCGTTCAATCGCGTCTTTAATACGCTCGGTATTAAAGCGGCGGAGGTCGCTCTTCAAGGATTTGGAGATCTGTCTATTGAGCTGCCGGTATTGCCGAGCTTCGTCTGAAGACTGCAGGATCATCTCACGCCGCTCCTTCATGAGCCTGAGAGTGTGATCTGACAGTTTTTTGATCTTATTTGTCAGACGTAAGACCCAGTCGTATGGACAGTTTCCACGAACCCGTCGTTGTAATCGTCCACTGAGCTTCCTAGGCATGCGAAGCGATTCTGGAGTTCAAGTTGAAAGCTCTCGGGGCTTTGGATTTGGATCTGTGCTGGACGGAGCGTAGACTTCATGAGTCGTGACCTTTCTAGCTTTTTAGTGATGTTCAATGTGCCTCTTATCATGCGGTGATCGCTTCCGGTTTTCACCTAATTGATCACAGAGACATCATTGAACATTTGCTTGTTGGACATGATGAAGTCAATCTCATTTTTAGTCGCACCATCGGGGCTCGGGGGTTATATAACTTACTTATATACATATTTTGCCAATGTTATGTTGATAAATATTTTGATTTTTTAGTTTTTATTATAAAGATAGATAACGCTGTGATTAAAAACGCTCAGTTTCTCTTTAACTGAAAATATAAAAATGATTATTTTTCAGTAAACGTGATCTCCAATTATTTAAAAGACTGTAAAATTATATTAAGAATGATAAAAAAAATTAAGGTATTTAATATGGTTTTTTTAAGTTTTTTTTTTAAGAAATCTCTCCTTGATAAAAAAATATGTAAGGCCCACGGCCGGCCAGGCCGCGCCGCCGCGACGCCGCCGCCGCTGTGGAAATTTTCAGGCCACGCCGCCGCCGTGGAATTGGCTATCGGCGCTCATATCTAGTGAGTGGTAGTTTAGCTTTATATAGTATAACTAGTATTTGCGTGGCTGCGCTCGCTGCGCGCAGCTCGCGGGTCTGCCTACCTACACCTACCCACTACCTACCTACACCTACCTACTACCTACCTACTACCTACCTACTACCTACCTACACCTACCTACACCTACCTACACCTACCTACACCTACCTACTACCTACCTACACCTACCTACTACCTACCTACACCTACCTACCTACACCTACCTACTACCTACCTACCTACACCTACCTACCTACTACCTCCTACTACCACTAAAAAAACATAACCCTAAAGTTTTCTTGTCGTCGCCCCTGAGTTACGCTTCACCCACTCAACCTTCGTTACGCTAAGGAGGTCGCCGGCTCGCTTCGCTCGCCACCTCCCCCCTTGGCTCCACTCGGTCTCGCAGGTTCGCTCCACTCAGGACCTACCTACCACCGGAAAGCTATCATGACATTATCCCTACGCTACGGGGGTCGCCGGCTCGCTTCGCTCGCCCGCTCCCCCCTTCGCTTTGCCGCTGTACCACCACCAGACAGGTTTCGACGCCTACTATAATATTTGTTCAAACACCTAATGGCTATCTCTAACCGTTATGAAGTTACAGCCCTTTTAATTTTAGGGGAGGTTGGGGAGGGGAGGGGAGAGTATACAAATTTCAACGCCCCTCAATAGATTTCGACTAACTCTATGCCCCTTTCAATGAATCTGAAAAAAAAAATGTTCCAAGTCTCTTAACTTCCGAGATCCGAAAAGGGGGGGGTGGAGGGGGGCAAGGGGGTCAAATTTGAAAAGTGGTTTTTACTTCCCCGAGCCTCCTCTATACGAATCCCTAAAAAAAAACACGTAAAATCTCTTTATTTCCGAGATCCGCCTAAAAGGGGGGAGAAGGGGGGCAAGGGGGGCAACATTGAAAAATGATTTATACTTTACCGAGCCTCCTCTATACGAATCCGTAATAAAAAAAAAATACGGGTCTTTTAGTTTCCGAGATACGATAGGGAGGGGGGAGAAGGGGGGGGAAAAGGGGGGGTTTCGGACTTTTCCCATACTCACCAGAGTTACTTGTTTACGAATCTGTCAAAATATACCCACCTCCCCATCCACCATCTGGGAGAACAATGATGTCAGTGAGTCAGTCAGTGAGTCAGTGGTAATTAAGCTTTATATAATAGAATGATCTTTCTACAAAGAGTTCCATAAGTCTATATTTCGCCAACATAGATTAAGTAAGTACTACTGACAGACACAGACAGACTACTGACTAGTAGTAGTTGTACTGACGTCAAATAAACATTTTTTCTTTCTTTCTTTCTTTCTTTCTTTACCCATCATCTGCCTAACCTTTTCCCAACTATGTTACGGTCGGCTCCCAGTCAAACCGGATGCAGCTGAATACCAGTATTTTTCATGGAGCGACTGCCGCCTATTTGACCTCCACAACTCAGCCAGTACTGGGTGATATGATGGATTATTTAAGTTCTTAAAGAGGATTTATTGGCCATGGGGGCGTCCCACGCTTTACGATACGTCATCGGTCCGTCAACAGATATGGTGGACCTATTTTTTTTTTGTACAAGCCCGCCACACTATCCTGAAACCACTGTAACTCCTGTTAGCCAGAATCAACAGTGACGACCACAAGAAAAGCGTGTCCCAAAGAAAAGATTTAAGGCGACATCACCTGCCCGCGACCTTGAGCGCGCGCTTAACTCATCGCCTAAACAAATAAGGTTGAAAATGGCGACGCGTTTGATGCTCGTGACTGCCAAAATGAACGATAGTTCGCAGATTTAATTTATTAAAAAAAAAATACGCTGTAATGTTAAAATATTTTTACATAATATGTCTTTAGTTGGTTAAATTTCCTTTCTGATAGTAAAAAAATAAATAACAGTTGTCACTCAAAATATTGAGCATTTCGAGACGAAAAAGTTTTTTCGTGTGATTTTTTTGTGATTTTGTGATTTTTTTTTTCGAGGTTCTTGATTACTTTTAGAAAATATTTTTGCATAAGTCTTTTACCTATACATTTGACTATACACAGTATTTTTTTTTGGAATTGTAATAAGTAGCAATACGGCTAACTCTGCGACGAAAAACAGGTCGTTTTTACGGTTCCCCCGTTGACTGCGTCTTAACTGTCTTGGTTCCCGTAACGAAATTAATCAGAAAAGAATAGCGGTGGAGTTGGAAAAACATATTAATTTCCACTTCCCTCCATATCAGAAGGAGACGGAACAGAACAAGGCCAATAGGCACACAGGGACGTATACAACTGGGATAAGCCCAGTTGCCTAGGCGGCCCTAGTAAAAGCCAATACTTACCCCATTTCTTCTTTTTTTACAGCGCTGGAACAACACCGGCCAGTACCAAACTCAGATCCCAAACCCGAGCGGTCCCAGCGCCCCTCAAGCTTGGCACTCCTGCCGTCGCCTCATCTACGTACCGCGGACGGTCGCGCAGAAAGGCTTCGCTGTCGGCTTCTGGCCTATACCGGAGTCTTTCCGATCGGACCCTAACGCGCAAACATTGGTATGTATATGATATTTGTTTTTGTGTTGTTTTGAGTTTAATTGTAGATGGTTTTCGGAATCAAATAACCGATAGAGGCTTGCTGGCTTGCTTGGGTGACGACTTTCTCACCGTTGAATACGATTGCAAAAAATAATAGAGACGTAAGGAAGAAGACAAGAAGGACAGGAGAATCAATGTATTTTATTTCATATTTAGCTTTTCTCTATGTGAAATAAAATACTTACATTGATTTTGGCACGGTTTGGGTTGGTAGTTTCCTGTAGTTTCCATGGAGAAGAACCGACAAGAAACTCAAAAATTACTCTTTTAAAAAATTATGAAGATGACAGCTAGATTTCATAACAGTAACCCAATTTTGTGCACTTTAAAATTAAATTTAATAGGCTTTCAGAGGCTGGAAGCCTGTTATGACAATAAACGAAACTTCATAGTTGTTATTGTTTAGTTTGAAATTATATCTTCAGAATTTCAAAGTGAGCTAGTCAGTCCATTTAGGGCTAAAATTGTTTTTAATTTGAGCTTGTTTACCAAGAGCACCAGACTTAGAATAATTATTTGGTTGACTGTGGCTTCGTGGCAACCATAATCTTTACCGTCTTATAGTCGGAGCGGCAATTATGATAATGGATAATGAATAAATAAACATATTGCGATTAAACTTTTAATTTGAATCATTATCTTATAAAGATTATGGTTGCAACGAAACCAAAGAGAAATTCTGAGAAATTAATAAAGTAATTTATTCATTTTTGATTAAATATTTACGGTCAACGGTCAACGTCAAAAATACGACGTCAGTTGGTGCAATCTGTCACTGTTCCCATGCCCAAGTGGATTTTAATAATGATTCCAATTAAACATTTCATCGCAATGAACAATTCGGAGAAATAAAACTTGTAATTTAGTATACTTAGTAGTATTTAACATCAAAACTACGACGTCATTTGGTGCAATCTATCACTTTTCACATGGCCAACTGGCCGACTTTCTTTTTAAACAACCAAAAGGGCTTACTTTGATCACGATGTTCGGTCTTGGTAACCAACTGTGTACATTTGCTCGGAAAATATTAGTTCACATTCGGTCTTCACGATTCTCGAAAATGATTGCATGGCACTGTTTATTTGAAAACTTAACGCGCCTTATTACAAAAAGTAGGTAAACCTGGTTTAACTTAGACTTGGTTTATCTCGCATGACGTCTCACTTCAAAAATATTCAAAAGAAAGTGACGGCATGCGAGATAAACCAAGTCTAAGTTAAACCAGGTTTAACTACCTTTTGTAATAAGGCGGAACATCTTTATGTTCAACAAACATGAAAGCAGAGAGTTAAAGTGCATAAAAGAAATAAAAAAAGTGCATTAAAGTGTGTCTGTTTTTACGCCTTTCGGGGACATGACCTTGGCATGAATTGCATGAATTAGTTGTTTTGTATGCAGTTTGTGAAGTCGAGTTTACACTTAGCTGTTACGGCCAGGAGACAGACTGTCTATCGATAACTAGGCTTTCATTTACAATTTATGAATATTTGTCTACCACTTCCTTTGTGCATATAAAATGGGGTCGTTCATTACACCCTATTAGAGCTGTTTTGCGAAGTGGATCGATTTCATATTTGTCTATGGGGTTTCTATGCAGAACTTTATAGTGTGTGACTAGTAGATCGAGTGATTCGATTATTGTTTGAATTTGAATATTTGAATAAATTGATTCATTTGAAGGAGCTTGTGTCGAAATAATAACAGGTGCTGGGTTGATCTTTAGGTTAAGCCGCGCGTGAAGGTTCGTCCGTGGATGGGTTACAACCTTTTACTTAAGGAGTTTCCTCCGTGCCTCGGAAAGCACGTTAAGGCATTGGTCTTTACTGTCATTTGTAGATTTTTGGCAGTCGTTACAGTTAGTCAGTGGCCTGAAAGTCTGACTACCAGTCTTACCAAGGAAGGGGTATTCTATTACCCAATAAATAACTGAGCTGTGGTGGTTGTGACCACCACAGCTCAGTTCGCTCCATATAAGCTAATGGGTAGTTATCTGCATCTATACTCCATTTCTATACTCCATTTACTATAAGATTAGAATTTTAAGTTAACCGTTTTTACAGTCCGTTCAACCGATTGTGAACTCTATTACGTTGATAGCAAGACAAAATGCAGCTGCAGAAAATAGTCTGTATTGTAACATTCTTTTTGCTTTTAATGCCATCCTTATGCCTGCGGTATAGAAGTCAAAATCGGTTGAACGGACTTTAAAAACGGTCAACTTATAATTCTAATCTTATAGTAAATGGAGTATAGCTAGACTGAAAGCCAACCCAACATAATTGAGGAAAGGCAAAGCCAACTTAATAACTTTAACAACCAAATTAATTTGAATCAAAACTTAACTACCGAAATGTAGGTGTAACATCACTGCTGCTGGATTACAGTTGTGATTGTGTAATGAAACAAAATCAAGCTCTTTTTGATAACTGTACTCAAAAAACCAATTTTTTAATTTCCAGCCACCTCGCTCTGCACATCCAGTAGTGAAGTTCACATGTTCGAGTCAGGAACCCATGGTGATTGACAATCTGCCCTTTGACAAGTACGAGTTGGAGCCCAGTCCGTTGACACAGTTCATATTGGCCAGGAAACAGCCTACCGTCTGCTGGCAGGTAAGAGAAATACATAATATGTAGGTTTTTTAGGTTAATTAATAATTCAATTATTTTACGCATGTGACTAATAAAGTTATGGATAACAGTGAAGAATAGAAAAAGGGAACGTGTTGCGCCGACTCTATATAAAATGTGATAAGGGAGGATGATGAATAATTAAATTATGTCTGAAGATTTTTAAATAAATCCCATTGTTGATTGCAACTATTTATAAAACATTTGTATCTTCTTTGATTCTGTGGTATCCAATTATTCCAGGAATCGTACATAGTTAACTGGATATTAAACTTGTCTTCATATTTTTTTCAAGTAATGAAAATTATGAAATCTAATTTTAAACCATTCATAAATGACAATAGTATAAAAAATCATTGTGGCAATAACCTCTGTACACACAAATTTCGTAAACAAACTCTAAACAAAGGCTAACTAAAGATATTAGCAATTGACTCCAATTTGAATTAATTTATTATGTAGGTTACCTTGTCTAATGTAAACAAACTATCAAATTGCACTCCACCAATTAGATAATGTGAGCAATTAATTCTAGTAAGTGTTTAATAATTCATTGAAGATCGCCCTTGTTTGTATCTGCATATTTTACCATTATTGTTTGTTTTTGTATGGCTAATAGCCAGTATCAATTCGCCCTACAAATGAGTCCTACCGCCTACATAAAGATACAATAGATACTTTTTTGTTTATATCAGTATAGTGTGGACTTTTACGAGTATACTACATAGTAGTGATTTCATTCAATGAATTTAATGATTACAATTTCAATGATTATCTTAGGGGTCATTTGTTGTGGGCGTGGCAGCAATCTATTAGCTTGATCAACGTTTTTATAGATGTGTACAGTCAACAGTAAAAGTAGTTGAATATTTTGTATTTTCCATAATTAATATTATTCTTATTCCACAATTATTATTCTTAGGGCGCCTTCAAATTAGGGCGTTTACAGCGCGGCAGTCGCGCGGCTGCAGCACATTTTTATAAGAACAGCCGTAACAACCCGTTGATAATTGTTTATAGTCGCGCGACTGCCGCGCTGCTAACGCCCTAATTTGAAGGCGCCCTTAGACCTGCTTGCGTTTAAAGTATTATGATGACTTGTATGATTACGTCAATTGTTCGAAGTTTTATGGTGCCAGAATAAATTGATGATTTTGCACTTAACTTTTTTACATTTTGCCATTAGGCGGTGCAAGCAAAGCAGCCTAGCCCCTAGCCAGCATCTAGGCAATATACGTTTTCCAGGAATATGTGTACTAACAGTTATGATTAACTATTTCCAGGTCTTCGTAGCCAACAGTGGTTGTAAGAGCTCCGAGATCAACCACCCATTCGGCTACCTGAAAGCGTCAACGAACCTGACTTGCGTGAACTTGTTCGTGTTACCGTACAACTACCCGATGTTGCTGCCTCTTCTAGACGATCTGTTCAAAGTCCATCGGTGCAAGCCCACTGCGGAGTGGAAGCTGGCGTTTCAGCACTATCTTGATAGAATGCCATCTTACTATGTTGCGGTATGTTGCACTTCATGTTTTTAGAAAATTTCTCTTTCCTTGAGACATACTGGAATGCCCTGCAACATAACATTCTTATGCAAAATAATGTTGTACTAAACTAACTGGAACATAAATTATCGTTTGCAATAATTACTCATCAATTATTGTTTAATTATGAATCAAGTTATACCTATGTTTAAATGAATGATTTCTTTTTCCAGCCCCTTCGCAGAGCATTGACGAAAATGGGAGCATCCGCACAACTCCTACAGAGTTTGATTCCTGACTCCCAAGACAACTCCCTCAGCTTCTCCGTGTTGAACTATTTGAAAAGACTGAAAAATCAAGCTAAAGTTGAATTCGAGAAGCTCTGCGCTGACGTCATTAACAAATCATCCAGTAATAATACGCAGAAGGTAAATAAAAATTTCCTTTACTATTTTTCAATGTCGCAATCTGCATTCATTATCCAATCTTATGTTGTACGCGCGAGTGAACAATTTCTATCCAATTACTCTTCAATTCATGCATCAAACATCTGAACAATTTTAATTTATTTAGTTGGTGAAGATTACATAGCAACTGCCTGGAGTATGTATTTGTGGAATAAACTTGTCTTCAGTAAAATGGACATTGAACATAACTGGCATAATGGGTGTACAGTCCAACAAGCTAATAAGTATACAGGCAGAAATCTTTATACTTCTAGAACATGGAAAATATTGATTGCAATTTTGTTTTATAAAGCGCTTCGGATTTCTTGCCATTCTTCTCATGAGACCAACGCTTTGGAATGGGCAACTACAGTACACTCACGAGTTATTATGCCTTGTGACTGGGACTGTAGCTTAGTTTATTTAGCTTTATTAGTTTAGTAGTTTACTGCCGCACTCGGAGAACTTCAGTGGTTGCTTGGGACGTCGCTTGGTAAAGGTTTTTGGCAGTTTTGTCATACAAAAGTATGTCAAGCCTTTGCTGGGTGGCGGCTTGAGTATTCGTTGGATATCTCTGAGTGCCGCAGTTAGTTTAAATTGACTATTCAAAAGTGCCTGTAACGGCCTACTTGAAATAAATGCTTTGATTTTGAAGCGACTGATGCCAAATGCTGTATCGTTTGTCATCAGTCTCTAAATGTACGTATATAATTTTAAACGTAATTAAGTTAGCTGGCTGTATACTTATTAGATTGTTCGTCTTTACTATAAACACCTCTGCCAAACCCTCTTTATATTACAACTGTGATGTATTGAATGTTTAGTTGATGATTACAGTTAAATATACTACTAATACTAAATGACATTTTAGGTGGCCGAAAGCGTTCGAGTAATGTCCCGGTCTCCACTCCGGAAGGACTTGACAACACATCCGTGTCTACAAGACAAGTTCTCAGCTCTTCGCGATCAGTTGAACGAGTTCGGTGGCTTCGTCGTTGGGCTCTCGCGAGGCAGACATAAGACGCAAACGCACACGTATAGGAATCCTTTTGATATACAAAGGAGAGATTTATTAGATCAGGTAAGAAATAATCAGAGAGGTGATAGTGGAAAATACTTCATTCTTAATGCTTTTTAATTTGACAATTCATTTGAATAAAAATTTCTTCAAAATCGTACGAAATGATCTGGCGTGCTGGTAATGCTGGTATGCTGGCTAACTGGTTCTGTGTCTTGTAAGATGCTCCTGAGCTAATTCGAATTAGCTTAAAATCAGAATTAACTTGCGGGCACCTGTTCTAGTTTTTGGACAGAAGACAACAGCAAAATTACCTACATACCTACTAGTAAAATTACCTACGTCACATCACTTTAGAAAAATCATGTAATCAGCCATAGGGAACTGAAAAGGACAGTAAAATTTGTTGTCACTATACTTCAAAGCGATAATAAGCGTTCGGTCAGTTCGACGCTTGAAAAACAAATAAAATCCGTAGTAGTAGCGTCATATGGCGATGATCTCATTCGGTAGCAGATTGAACATTTGCACACATTATTACTAAGTTTTTACAGTCCCATGTGGCAATATATTTATTTTATTTATTTATTTATATATACTTTATTGTACACCACAAAAATACATAACAAAAGAAAACATAATATACACTACAAAACATACAATGGGCGGCCTTATCGCTTTCCGCGATCTCTTCCTAGGATGGACAGTGATTTATTACGATATAAAATGGGGCTGTTGTTGGTGCAAATAGTAAATACCAACATAAACAATATTAAACTAAGATAGATACATACATATCCTAAATAATAGATACATAAATACATACATACTAAATATTTAAGCAACGAAAATTAATGAAGACTAAAGATGTTTTATTTAACAGTTATGAGAACAAGATCACAACGACAAGTAATGTTCCTTTACGAGCCTTTTAAACATAGGTAACGACTGCGCGCGTTTAATTTGAACGGGCAATGCATTCCACAAACGAGCGGCCTGGACAGTAAAGGATTTGTCGAGGAAAGTTGTGGAATGCATAGGCATTTTGAGCTTCAAGTTATCAGATGACCTTAAAAATTTCGCGTGGGAGTCGCAAAGAAACTGGAAACGTTTCTTGAGATAAAGAGGGGTGGAAGGGGAAAAGAGCACATTATACAAAAGGGAAAGGATATGAGCATTCCGGCGAAGGCGAATTGGTAACCACTTGAGCTTGACACGATATTCAGAAACATGGTCATATTTGCGCAAACCGAATATGAACCTTATACACACATTTTGAAGCCGCTCAAGTTTATCGAGTTGGTCTTGTGTAAGGTCAAGATAGCTGGCGTCAGCATAGTCAAGGATGGGAAGAAGAAGCGATTGTGCAAGCGCAATCTTGGTGGCAGTCGGTAGAAAATTACGCAATCTCTTCAAAGATGCAGCAGATGCAAATAGCCTGCGGCTAACTTCCTGTAGCTGGGCAGTCCAAGAGAAGTTCTTATCTATGAATATCCCCAAGTTTTTAACTTTTTCACTGAAAGGAACAACTATTCAACAACAATATAAATATTCTGTTAGTAATAAAACGCTATGTGTGTGGTATTAATTCTTATGCTATGTATAAAATATTGTAGAATTTACAAAGTGCATGTAAATTGTAAATAAACAAGAATTTTGATTGATATTCAAGCATTCTGGCAAGTTTCCAAATCGAATTTCTATTTTACATACACAGTATTTTTTTTTGTAAATAGCATAACCACATTGTATTCTAATAAGGCTGAGCATGTGAGCCATTGTTTACATAATTCATTACACATTGAGAGTGAAAGACAACTGGTACAAGCTGGTTCTCATACACCATAACATGTTTAACGAGTGTAGTGGGAAAAAAATTTTTGTCTCATAAGAAAACCAGTTAGCTGTAGAACATGATTTTGTGTTTACTATGGGATTGTTATACTACTATAGGTACACTGCTACTTATTTTACCTAAAAATTTATATTCTTCTGCAATGGCATCACACAGGCCCTTTTTTTTTGGAAGGTTAGAAATCATCAAATGACTCCTCCTGCAGGCAGAGCGGTATAGTATCAGACGTCTACTGACTAAAAACCACTCATGTTCTTTCTTAGCCCTTTGTGTAGTGGCCGCGGTATCTCTTTTAAACCACCCGCAGCCCATCATACAGGCCCTTTTTTTCGACCTTCTTACAATATTGATATTATGCCGTCCAGCCGGGGTATATCTGTAACTATACAATAATTGGTTTACCAAACCTTTACTACCATTACTTTTCAGGTGGTCCGAATGCGAGCAAACTTCTTACAACCATCGTTGGCGCATACTCGACTGGTCGACGAAGACAGTGTACATTCGATGCCGGTCGCTCAGATGGGCAACTACCAGGAGTATCTCAAGCGGATGACGCCGCAACTACGAGAGATTGAGACGCAGCCTGTAAGGCAGCATATGTTTGGCAACCCCTTCAAGATAGATAAGGTAATTTGCTTTTTTGACAAGATAAGTCAAGCTATGAATTAAGTTTTCGATGGTTGCTGCGTTTTGCAAGATTTCGATGAATTTGCAACTGCAATTTGCTCATAATATAATTGGAAACATGGTCATTTCTGGTAATAAGGATTACGAAAGTCGGTTCATAAAAATGATATATTTATACTAAGCTTTTTTTTAGGTAATTTGTTTATTCAAACTTCATTCATGTATGTGATACATACTACTCGGTCACAGTAACTTGACGCTTGAGACGCTTGACACTAGATGCAGAGATGCGTCAAGTTAATGTGACCGCGCTATAGGTGGATTTAATGTCACAAGGCATTCTCTACCAGTCAACCGGTAGTGATAGTCTACCTAGTATCGGGAAGCGGTTTTGAAAATAACGGAGGATTTTTGAGGTTTACTAATTTAAAATGCTACGTTTCCAGCGCATGATGGTAGACGAAGCCGACAACATGACCGATCCTGTGGGCGCAGTGCGAAGCGGCGGCGGCGGCGCGAGCGGCAAGCGCAGCTCGGACAGTCCGCGCGCCGCGCCCCCCAAGCGCCGCGCGGGCCCGCTGCCGCACCACGTGGTGGCCCGCAGGCCCTCCGAGCCGCTGCTGCCGCCCACCATCCCGCCCCCGCTGCTGCTGCCCGTACAGCCGGTCGCGCCGCTGTCGCCCGTCACGACGCGGAGACCTGCCTCGCCGCTCGCGCCTGTACCTTCGGATCTGCCGTCTGGAAGGCCTCCTGAGGTGGGTTACGATCCTCATTAGTTATTTTAACTACGGGTATATACATCCAATTATTTATTACCTAAACGGTTATATCATATTTTCTACATGAACACATTCTGATAAGTTGCCGTAGGGCTGTAACATATCAAAATTTGTTGATGTAAACTTGCTATGGCACATTAATTACTACAAAATTAAATGGGATTATTTATTGCATATTCCATAGTGACTGAATTTGAACTGCCCAGGACTGTAGCAATCACCAGTCCCTTGTTTTATCAATACTCATATCTGAAAACTACACGCATGATACTTATTTTCTAAATGTTTGTGTTTCAGGAACCTCCAAATATGGATACTGGTGGCCCAGCCGTGGGTCCTGCATCGCCTCCTGCTTCCCCGCCGGCCATCGCGCCGCCCAATCTACCGCCTATCGTCAAACCATTCCTCAATGGAGGTCAGTAATCATTATAAATTAATAGTACTAAAGGCTATCTATATTCTACACAAACTATATAGTTAGCTGTACGCAGACAGTAGCATGGGTTATAGTGCACGAAACAAATGTGTTATATTAGCCGGGCGGTAAAATATGCATTTGATTTTGCAGTCCGATCTGTGCCAATTCAGGTCATCCCGAATAGGGATGTTTACTGACTTAAAAAAATATGATTCGAATTAGTCCGTCTGTTAGATTATCGAAAAATATTGGATACGTATTTTTTGTTTTATCAAATTAATAAAAATTGACGAAGATAAAACGCGTCAAAGATTTGGGTGGGAGGTTGTGACGTCACTGCTCGCTAAGAAATGTCATACTAATGTCTTAGAATATGACGTCACAAGAGTTTTCAAAGCACTGTATCGTCTTCATTATTTGTTTACGTGAAAAAAGGAAAAATATTTGTCCAATATTTTTTGGAAATCTATCTGACGGACTAATTAGATTTTTTTGTTAACATCCCTATTGTGTAGCAACCATAAGGCCCGATTATAAAGACGCAAGTCGAAAACACTTGTAAACATATTCTGAAAAGAACAATGGCCAAATTTCTATAGGAGCTGGACCCGACTTTTATTTTTCATGTCCCAAAACAAGCTATAGTTTAATTGGTTTGTTTTTATGTTGTAAACACCATCCTGTTGAAAAATCGCACCTAAATAGCCACGATTTTTTGTAATAACGTCACCAATACTTTTGAGGTTAGAATCAACAAATACCTTTAACCCGACTGCGAAGTAGCCTAAAAGTGTAGTTAGCGATAAGTGAAGAGGCTTATTATCGATCTCGTTCCCATTTATTTCGATTTCTCTCAGATAATTACCCAAAAAATGGAACATATCGACGCCTCCCACGCATAAGGTCGTAAGGCTAAAAAATGTTTTTCTCAGGAGAGCATTTTTAGTATACGTTATTGATAAAAATGATTGTGAAAGATTTTCAACAGAAATTTTTGCACTAACCTGTCAATTATTAGTTAAATAATGTATCCCCAGGCGCTGGATATTACAAGTAATTGTAGTTACCAAAAAAAACTAGTTTTACTTACTTACGACTATTTACTTATTAAAAAAAGGTCGTATCTTATTGTTACGACTGTATGCGTTCATAAACGTGATATAAACAACACGTATAAAGTCGTAAGTTTGAATTTCGACTATATGCGACGTGCAAACTATCATATCTCTCTAAAAGGGGGTCGTAATAAGGGAGTTGATGAATAAAAACCACCGTAAAATTTCACCTCAAATCAATTTAATAACAATAACTATCATCATAGGAACATAATTCAGTCTTCTTAACGCATAAGTCACGTTATTATAAACTTTTATTTAAAAAAAACATACGGTACATACATACATACATAAATAAACATAATTTGGATAAGCAACTTGCTACTTCGCAAGCCCCGTGTTTCCCATTAGTTTCAGGCCACATGTAACAATAACCTTCTTGACTCGCTAGGTCGAATATTGTAAAATTATAAATGGATAATTTTCGTTTATAATAAAATAAACCGACATTGCCATGAGGACAGTTTAATATTTTTTGAAAATCGAAACACGCTGTAACTATTTTACCTCCATTTTCCAATGCTTCTTTTTTATCATTTGCCTTCATTTCTCTAGCTTTTATCTTGTTATTTATATGAAGTTCTTGTTTTTGTTTTTCTTCTTCCGTCATTGTATTTTTGTTTTCATTATATATATGACACTCGTTACAAATGTCTTTTTTTGGCTTGTGAAACGATATATTTAAGTTTTGGTTTATGATATCACGATACTGTCTAACTGTCGATACCTTTTTAGTTATATTTTCACTTATGCACCACTCATTGTACAAAGAAAACATTTTTGTAAATGTAAGGTCGCCGTCTAAGTAAATTTTACTTGTATCTTTGCGTACATAGTGAGATTCAACGGGCTGGAACGTTTTGACATGCTTTAAAACACCCTGTTTTATTTCGTCGTCTAAGACTATAATTCTAGTTCCACCGCGTCGATCGGTGGAAACAGAGCCACCACCAGAGCGATATTTCGCCAAAGCTGTTTGAACAGTTCTCTCTCCAATAGAAAGTGTATTTAGGAACATCGTTTTGCAAACAAACACTTTATTAGGTAAGTCAGAATTAGATTCAATAAGAGGTAAGCAACACTTAACAGATCTCTTACGTCTAGACACAGGATTCGTCGTAGAGGGATACTTAGTATCGCCTACTTCGGTGTGGTTGACGATGTAATCCCACTGTCGACTGTGATCTCCAATTTTCCAAAAAGAACTAAATATACGTTCCCGTTGGTGTGCATCAAACTTTTGAAAGCATTTAAGACGACAAGTACCCGGACATGGTGGTTTTAAAATCTTTTCATCTCTCTGAACTCCATTCCTACTCATATACGCTTTTCCTAAATTTTTTAAACATTTTCGTTTAATATCTTTCCACTCATCACGGCGACGGTGACGTCTTCTTGCAACTCTAGCCGACGGTGTATTTTCACTTGATGAGCAGACAGAAGAGTCCTGACTTGAAGCGTTACTCAGGTGTGGTGTATTGGCTCTACTGGCACTACTAGATGAACTCTCAGCATCACAAATCGATAAATTTCTGAATAGTGGAGTCGAAGTGGCCATCAAAAAATTATTATTTGGGGAGGGCATTGGTGTTATGTCCAGTGAAGGTTCTATTATATCAGCTGATTCGTGTGAAAATTTTTCAACACATGGCTCTGAATCCACACGTTCTGTAGGGCTTTCATTTGGTAATGGGGATGAAATTAAGGGTAACATTGCGTCTGGATTATTTATTACCTCGGTAATACTTGGTATACTACTGTTGTTAATGCTTGTTGTATTATTCATAAAAGATTGCCCGAACATCGTCTTATACTGATCCCACTGGTCTTCAGCTTCAAGTGGTAAAATACAAGTTTGCAATTAGTTAAAAACTATACACAAGAAACAATACACATAAATAAAAGTGTTAGACAATTAACATAAATCAAACAACATTACGGGTTTTATTCCCCAAAGCGATAGGCAGAGTTTAGAGAGGTTAGAGAGGATAAGAGAACATAGTCCACCCACTTTTCGCCAGTTATTAGTCCCATTGTAATGCCTATTGTCAAACACTAGGCGCAGTTCAAACTCCATGTTATGAGAATTTCGAAATTGAAAAACCCAATAATATATTGCCCGACCCGGGAATCGAACCCGCCAGTCATGCTTACTTCCACTAGACCAACAAAGCAGTTAAAAAAATTATTTTAATGATATTTTAACTATAATTTGAAAAGCAGAGAATCGTATCTTATTTTTTTAACGGAGCATAAAGCCGTATGTCTATGATACGTCTTTATACGTTTACTCATTATTATATTTAAACATCGCAAATGGTCGTAAGTATAAGTTACGACTCCTATAATTAAATTGTTGTGTAGTATAAAGTCTTAACTGACCACTGTTAACGTTTGATTACAGCGCATATAGTCGTAACATAAACGTTCCGACGTTATGCGTCGGAACGGTCGTAATCACTGTTTCGTCTGTTGAGACATAATCAACACTATCACATACTAATTATTATATTCGTACTACACATATAAACAAGTAAAATAAATACAATACAAAACAAATCAGTAAAACTTACCATTTCCAAAATTTTCATCGACCGTTACTTCACTATTTTGGTTTATTTGTTCATTTAACACTAGTTTCATAATCTTGGAAGCACGTACGTTACTCATTTTACTTTAACTATTAATAGTACACCATAAACTATATAAACAATAACAAAAACAATCGATTGTTTTATTTTTAAAAGCAAACTTCTTCACTGTTGACATACGACCTGACGTCGCGGTCGGTACTGTGCTCTGATTGGCCGGCCGCGGACCAATCGATCGGAGCATACCGTCTGAACTATCCACGCGACTTTATGCGCGGGAGCGTTTAAATGTTAAGACCATTATCCACTAAAAAACTCATTATTTATATAAGATATTAAAATTTGGATTTTAGTAATAGATAATACTATACAAGATTGTTGTAATGGCACAAAAAACGGTTTTAGTCAAAAACAACGTTACGACCGTCTGCGTGGGAGCCATCGATATCTCAAAACGCACTTCTTGTCTGTCCATGAGTCTCCTAGAGTTGTCACAAAAAGAGCCTTCTGTCAAGCCGTCTCGTGGAGTCTGGTCTGCTTCGACGGCAGATTTTGACCGACAATTCAATGAAAACTACACCTATTGCTCTAACTTTCACAGCGTATAGTGTAAAAAACAAGGATGGCATAATAATTATCATCACACGTGAAGTCTTTTATGAACGACTTCAAAAAAGCCGCGTATCGATGACCACAGATTATGTAACTTGTCAATCACAAATGACGTTCCGTTGTACGTGAACAAAACGCTAAGTGAAAAACGTTGCCGTTTGAGTCGCTAAGCTTACTATGAACCTACATAATTATTTTTATGACAAGAATCCAGTACATAATAAATAAGCATAGTAGTTGAAATTGATGCCTGCGTACTAATTGAATGGAATTTGGATGAACAACTATTCAGAAATCGTGAATAATTAGTCTTTGAATACCAAGTCCTTTCATCCGCAAAATGAATCGTAATTAGGTGCGTTCCAGTGCGTTCTGAAACTATTATTTTAATTATTTTGAAACAGTTACAAGAACACAAATAAATGGATAACTTTTTTTTGTGGCTACTTAGAGAGTTATTTCTTGCGTTTTTTAAGACCTTAAAAAATAAGGGTATTTTTCATGTAAATGCCATATTGGGACCCCATCGTTTCATCGTCAGGTACGATTTGGCCGACCTTCTTTAAATGAAAGCTTGGCTACTATCAAACTAGTTGCGAGGAATTTTAGATATATTGTTTTGTCCACGGAACAGAAAGAACAGTGGAAATGCAAAGTAGGCGTAGCACGGCTGTCATATCTTTGCACTGTATTGCAAACTCTCAAATTTTTGACTTAGTCGTGTTTTGACATCGCTTCGAGTCGCTAGTCTCCCCCCTATTTAATTTTTGCATTAATATGCCGTATTGTCATTGTGCGATTTTGGAGCGTAAAAATGACTGTAGAAAAAAAAACTTAAAAACGGAGGTGTTTCCTATCATCGGTAGATACGATTTTATTTGTTTTCTAATAAAATCGTAGTTAATATCAATTTTCTAAAATTTCCTAAAAATGTGACAATCTGTCACATTATTAGAAAATTATAATCAACCTTTTCCCATTGAAATAAAGTTTATTTTAGATCGAATGTCGATTGTTATATTTTGAACAAGGATTTTTTTTGTTCTCGAAAGTTCCATGCTACTCAATTAGTGATGTGGTTAAGATCGGTTGCAGATTTGATCGATAGATATCGATAAAATAAAACAATGTTATACTTACTGTTTAACATTTCAATACAAAGATCCTAATTATCACATAAAATTTATTTTGAAAGGTGTACCTGTACAACATTAAAGTTACATGTTTTGTAGCTAATATAGAATCAAACTTTTACAAATTTTAATAATGATTGAGAATTGCATTGACATTTTACGTAAAAACTGACACAATAATATTGACAAGTTATGTTTTTCTTTTGTATGATGGCATCTTGACCACCGAAATATACCTGTTTAAATAAAGTATGAATGTAAGGACCATAGAGACCACCAAACCATAGTAATAAAGTGATTATTATTATAACGATACTAGCTGATGCCCGCAGCTTCGTCCGCGTGAATGTCGGTTACCGCGACCAAAAGTAATGTCTTCATCCCTCCCTTTCAACCCTTTTTTCGCACCAAAAGTGAACGCGCACCTGACCGCGCCGCAATCGCCGCAGTCATCGCATTTTATAAATCTTTATAATTATGAAATAGTATATGGCATCACGCACCTATCCGCGCCGAACCATCCGTATTTTCTAAATCCTGTAGGTATACTGATTCCACAAGATTCCACAACCTTAAAAAGTAGCCTATGTCCTTTTTCAGGCTCTAGACAATCTGTGTACCAAATTTCATTCAATCGGTAGTTTTGGCGTGATAGCGCGACAGACATCGAGAAACTTGCATTTATAATATTAGTTTAAATAAAAAATAAAAAAATAAAACATTTATTTCAGGTTAGAGACACCCATATTAGAGACAGATAAAAAGTCACATACAATAAAATAAATAACTACAATTTCAATAACACATAATCATAATAATATCATAATAATAATACTCCAAAAAACAACAACTAAATGAAATCCAAAATGTTCACTAGTAAATAGTATTAAGCTGCAGTGCAATAATTACGATTACAACATTTTTATTGGCTATAAGTTGGAAGTAGTTTAAATATAAGTATCTCTTTTTTTTTTTTTTTTTTTTTTAGAAAAACGTTGCCCCACACTAGGAATTTCTCCTGTATCGTGGGTGCGTTTACAAACATTGAAACTCACATACACAAACACGCCCAGACCCGAAACAACTATCTGTAGGCCATACAAATACTTGTTCCGTGCGGGGATCGAACCCGCGACACGTAGCGCAGCAGTCCAATCGCTTAGCCACTGCGCCAACCGTGTCGTGAATCTCTAAAGTAAAGCAAAGCAAGCCAGCAAGTAAAGTATATCTATCATTCATTAATCATATGTTTTAGGTTTCCCAAGGAAGAAGTTTCTCTGTTTATGTTAAGTCCTTAGAATTTTCTCATAGAAAAACTCTGTTAGTATTTATTTGTTTGGGTTTGTTGTAAATAGTTTTATGTAGGTAAGTAATAAAATATTGAATTTTATTTTGTTTTATTATTTACAATTATTAATAGGTACAATTATTTGTTTATAATACCTACAAACTTTTTTTCAAAATAAATTGGTTATCAATCGATATCGATAATATAGATAAAAGCTTAATGTGTCTCTTCCTTGGCCGAGTAGCAAAAAATACAGACCTGTGACGCGAATATAATCCTTATTACTGCAGTTTTTAAGTGTATTATTGCGTCCATTGAAAATACTGCCATCTATGGACGAGTAGCGGAATTTACTAGGCAATAATTTCTAGTATGATTGCTGATTACAAAACGTCGTATTTTATTTCTGAGTGAAGCAAAATAAATGCTATCGTATTACTACAAAGGTATATTTTTAAAATGTAGAATCTGTGAGTTACGCTAGTTGTGATTGAAATTGAAACGACCAATCAAACAAATTGTGTAGTTGTAGTGCACTGTATGATTAATGGTTTGATTGTGTTAGTTTGGCGACACTGGTTCCGATACAGATTTCGTCACTTAGCACTTCTACCTGTTCTTTATGTTCTGTGGTTTTGTCCCAAAACTGTAAATGTGCTTCATCTCTCTCCAGATGCATATACGACGATGGGTAGCAAAATGCCGCGCTCGCCATCGCCGCCACCCGAGCCCGCAGCACCAGCACCGCCCGTGCTGCCTCCACCACCGCCCCCAGTGCTGCACGACACACAGGAACTGCAGATCAACGCCATCCTGCAAGGCGTTGCTGCTGAGAACAACTCCAATGCACGCTCGCGGAAGAGGAAACGAAAGGTATCGAAAATACCACTATGCGACACTGTTTTCAATACGAAAGATTTTTGATCTCGCTTTAGTAGTGGCGAATTGCCGTCTTATCGAACTATGAGTGAGCGAATTCTCTATTTCTGCTGCACTTTCGTGTACTCTCGTCTACTATTATACTTCCTGAGTCGGCTAATCTTTGTCGAGATTGGCCGCCAGGACAGTAAAACGGTTAGAAGGACTATTTGAATGTAAGGGAAGCGGACCAAATAGTGCTAACACAAAAATTTGTCACAGTTTTTGTACGATAATTATCAGATAAAACTGAACTAATGCCGAGAATCGAGACAAAAGACTCTCGGTTAAAATTGTTGGTTACATTCCGTTTTATAGCATCTGCCATGAAAATATTTTTTTTTTTTGATGCACCAAAAATGAACGCGTAGGTCATGCAAAGTCAAACTAGGTCACTACTAACATACAAATTGTTACAGAACGAAAAACAGCAGCCGCTGCAGTTAACGATGCCGCCACTGCTAACACGCAAAGAGCTTGCAGATATAAGAAAGCACAATCTAAACGTACGGTCGGAAGTCTACCGCGCGGTACGACGACCCGGAAAAGGTAAATAAGACATTTATTTTGTTCACCACCATCTAGATCACCAACATAATTATAGTAGTAATATTAGCATTATTGGTGTCACGGCACCTTAGGCGTAGTATTCGCTAACATAGGTCTGTCATATTATGCTTGTCATTTCCTCTTAGTGCATATAGGAAGTGGCTACTTTTGCCTAAGATAACTATATCAAGAATGAGTGTTCTTTTGCTAATTTTAGATACAGAATTGGTTCAGTAATGAATTGATGTTTTGGTTTCTAAATACGCAGTTATAACAAATCTCGGAGTTTCATGTTTTGAGTTCAATACCCGTTTTCGCTTCGCCTATTATGGAACACGTTTTTACGATTACAGAGCGCAGATAAAAACGTGTTTCCTGAATAAACAAATACAACGATTCTGCGTCGTTTCGTAGTTGATACTGTTATCAGTTTTATCGTTAGCCACATTCATGCACCTCATTCAAACCT
Source organism: Diarsia mendica (assembly GCA_949316265.1). Classification (NCBI taxonomy): domain Eukaryota; kingdom Metazoa; phylum Arthropoda; class Insecta; order Lepidoptera; family Noctuidae; genus Diarsia; species Diarsia mendica. Next base: position 12,164,141 of record OX438887.1, read on the forward strand.
AACCTAAATAAAACCGCTATCGTTTTTTGCGATAACCTTTAAAAATCTTGTAACTTATCTTTTTGTTTACAGATTACACGAAACTGTTTGAACATTTAAAACAATTACAAGGTGGTGTGGACGTTAAAAAGGAAGTGGTACGCGAAGTTATAAACGAATCCTTAAGGTTCAAGCGTAAGGCCCTCGCCAAGCTTTTGGAAGACTTTTTAGCGGGACTAGAGAAAAACGGAAGCAGTGCCTCTATTTGTATGAAGAGAAACAACTCAGTGATGTACAGTAACGCTAACAACCATAGCTAGTAAACAACCATAGCTAGTAAAGTGTGAACTTGTGGACATTTTAATGTGTGTAATTTATTGACTGACCACATTTGCTGTTCAAAGTCGGGAACTTAGTTCGTCGGAATCACGAAACGTAGATTAAAGACAATGGACACAAGCATGTGCTGTTATGATATTAGTTTCTGTGTTTAATTTAACGGTACAAAGTCAGTGTACGTTTAAAATCTGATTGTTATTGTTACTCTACCATATAATTATCATATTCAATGATTTTGTATTGCGATTCCGCCTGGTAAGTAGTCATGTCGTCCGTGTACAATTTTATTGTACAGTAATAACGCGAGATGCGATGTTAATGATCTCACAGGCTCGATGGTGTGACTCACTGTTGAGTGTTAGTTATTGCATATTGTATGCGAATCATTAAGTTTGTAAGAAAATGAGAATACATTGTTAATCTGTATGAATCTTTTAAGAATTGTCCCCTATTTATCATAGTAGAAAACTAACATTCATAAGCAAAATGTCATATCATATTTTCATTAATTGTTCAGAAGCATTTTTTGTAAACTCATGCATTACAGCCATGACTTGTTGATTAGTAACCAAGTTTGTTGACCAAGGAGCGTGAATATGTGTCGGCCAAAACTTACCGTTTTCCTGCCATTTTGATTTTTGTGTCTTACACATAGAGATGGAAGCAATATAACATTTGGTTTATTATCACAATGTGTCTTATTCAAAGTGGCAGTAAAATCGTTAGTTTCAAGTTGTATATAAAGTTGTACATATTATTAGAATGTTATAGTTATTACCAATGGAATGTATGTAGGATGCTTTTATGCATCGGTCACTACTACTGTTAATGTGGCTGGATAAACCTGACAGAGATAGATATTTAATAAATATTATTAATAGAATAATGTATCCAGAAATGTTCACACATTTTATGGACCTGATGAATTTAATAAAGACATTTATATAAAGTTTTAGCATATTGACTCCATTGAAATTTTAAATGTTTTATTACATCATGAATGGTGTTATTATCATAACTTAATAACTATACGCTTACATCACGGTTCGTCAGTGTTACACGATTTTGTGGACACTTGTACCAAAGTGTAGTTTATTTTGGATGTTCTTTATCGGAAAAATAGCATCATTACATAAAAAGGGAACTGTGATACTCAAAATTTTAAATTATCGAATATTATGGGTGACCCGCCACATTAACACGAGTTCGGTCAATTGTAAAGTGTAATATATCATTTTTTAAATAAATTATGATCCTTATTGGATTTTTATGCTGTGTTTTATTCCGTGTTTATATCCATTTCAGTATAAACTATACTTTTGTTATCTGGTTTTTCTGATTTGAATTGAAGTTTCGTTTCGCAACAGAATTGCAATTTCGAAAACTTCCAACCGAGCTAAAAAAAACTTGAACTTTTTGTCGAGGAATCAATCACTCTCATATCACAAAAGTTATAAGTATCGTGTCGTAATTAAACTTCCGCTTCTCCAACGTCCATTATATTTTAGGCAGTATTTTGTAGAGATGGACTTCCAATTTGAGAGACGGGGATGCTGCAACAACAGATAATGTTCACGCAAAATTGTATGCGTCGCTTCCGTCCCGGCCGGCGGCCGATCTATAAGGCCTCTGCCTCGAATTTTGCGGGCAGCGGGGCGGCGGCGGCGCGGGAGCGGCAGGATCTTATGCGTACAATAAAATGGACCGGTTCTCGAAAACAGCGGCGCGGGGGCGGGCAACGAGCGGTGCACTCCAGTCAAGCCGCGCCGCCCCGCTGCCCGCAAAATTCCCGCGTGTCTCGGTAGTTCGGTTATTTATTCCGGTCCCGGACTTTTCGTCTCATCAGTTCGGTGATACAATACGACCGGACTACAGAGCCTGATAGTTCGGTATCGATAACGGACCTGCACTACTAAGGAAAGACTGAAAGGTCGACATTATCGCTCCGGACCCACCATACCCCTGGCCATGCCCCTGGGGGTAGAAAGAGACTGGACCATACCACCATAGAGATGTAAAGTAAAGTAAAGTAAATTTTATTTTGCAAATATGGGTACAGTACATGGTGGAATAAAAAAGAGGCAGGTTCAGCCATATTTTACCGATAGGCATGCAAAATTTATAATCTTACGCTAACGCAATAAGGAAATGAATATAAGTAATAAGTAATTAATATACATCACTGCAGCACAACGTTATGGATCATTATTACATTGAAATTTAATTTTTAATCAATCGAATTACAAATAATATTAATAAATTGGACAATAATACAACAGATTAATTATATAAATCAAAATTCATGAATGTCAAACATTGAGGTTTTATCATTCTTATTAGATTGAAAAATAAGTAAAAAACAGATTAAATAATATATATATGTCAAAATTCACTGATGTCAAAATGAAAGTAAAACATGTCGTATTAGGTAAATTATTAAAAAAATAGTTATATTTTATCCATCAGAAATTCCTTTAAACTATAATACGATTTACTGAGCAGAAAGTTCTTTAAATTACGTTTGAATTGGTGAATATTTAATACTTTAATCGATTCTGGTAAATGGTCATAAATAGTGGGTGCCATACAAAAAACACTATTATGCATTAGAGCTGTTTTGGACTGTCTTGAGCACAACATATTGACGTGTCGTCGACTTCGGTTATTCCTATCAGACAACTTGGGAAATAAATTCGAGTTGGTTTTAACAAATACTGCAACTTCGAATATGTACATACAGGGTAGTGTCAGTATTTTACAATTAATAAAAAAGGGCTTACATGTACCTATCTGTACATTTTAACCCAAACATTGCCCTGATGCACTTTTTTTGGGCTTTGAATATAATTTCCCTATTGGATGAGTTTCCCCAAAAAATTACTCCATATCTTAGTATTGAACTAGCCATGCCATGATATGCCGTAACAATAGCGTCCTTTCCTATGACTTGTGCAAGTTTATATAATGCATATGCGGATTTGCTAAGTCTCTTCGCCAAATCTATCGTATGTGCCTTCCAATCTAGTCGCTGGTCTATGGTTAACCCTAGGAATTTAGTTGTGTCAACTTGATTTATTTTGTTGTTCTCGTAATGAATATTCATAGTCAAATTTGTGCGTTGGTTAAATGTCATTAATGTTAATGTCATTGATGTGCCACCAGAGATATATGAATAATCCAAATATACTATTAAACATAACAGACTATAACCTATCTGTTTTGTTATCAGTTCTCTTTATTGACGACCTAACAACCTTTATGCGGGCGCCACACTATGCTCCTCGCGCTGCTCATCGCTTTGCTCCTCGCGCTGCCGCTATTTGCCGCGATGTTGCCCGCTCTGCCCACACACTGCTCTACTCGCGCAAATAATCGCGCAATTAATCGTGACGCTCCTCACTTGGCATTTGCCTTTGGTGGAGAATGGACGACGAAACTGTGGCAGCGTGCGCGCTATGCATTTTTAGCATAGCTTTTTTTTTATTGACTAATGGTCTAAAAGATGCCATTATTTGACTTTCAACTTTTCTACTCCTATTTTCATTATTTCTCCAAGCCTCATCCAAGCATCGTGTACCTACAAAATTATAATTAAATTAGAAAAAAATCGAGTAGCCGACTTTAAGTGCAGGCAACGCGTGGGTAAATAATCCCGGCCTAATAGGTATTTAATAAAATAGTAGACTAGGTATCTACCTACCGGCCGACTACTTCTTAATATTTCTCCATTTCTTGATAGTGTAATTTTAACAATATAACTATTATGATACGTACCCTACATTTTTCGTAAGTCGTTTAAAAATAATAAGCCAAAGTTTATCTTTTAAAAACAAGCTTTCAAATAAATAAACATATCTTATGTTTCAAATGATGATTTTTGTGTTGTGGATCCCAAATAATTGGCTCCGCAGACAACAAATCAATAAATAATAACACTTTATCGTTTTACCCTACCCCTTTATTCTACGGCGCTTGGCGAGGACATGCATATGAAGCGTGCGTCTTGCGTGAGCGCTCGATGCGGACTGCGACCGCGCGATTATGTGGCCAGCCACTCGCGCTCGTATTGCCGGCCCTTTGACTCGCGCGCAAAAGCCGACAAAATAGGGAGCGATGAGCAGGACGAGGAGCATGACGTGCGGCATGACGAGTAACGTTGCCACACTATGTCTCTGCCTCCTTTCCTCGCTACTTCCCATACCACTCGTCGAGTGTGTGGCGCCCGCATTAGAAGTAGGTAGGTACCTATGTAAACTTTTTTGTGTTTTGATAAGGAATGGTTATGGGTTATGGACACTCATGATTATTATGATTGACGTTTGTGAATGTTTCCCTAATTTATTACGTTTAATAAATAATAATTAATAATTTAACAAATATTCAATTCCTTGCACGGACGATGGATTTTGAAATACTGAAACGTGGGCGAGGCAGAGTTTTATTATATAACGGTTACCAATTTTATAGGAATACGGTTTACAAAGCTGGGAGTTATTGGAGGTGCAGAAACTACACACATCAACACGGTCTAGGGATATTTCATACTCAATTAAATAACTCGAAAAGTACTGGCCGCATTGGAATCTTTAATACACCGATTTGTTTGTAATTTATCTCAGACTAATTCCAAGTTCAAATTTTTGAAAATTCTTTTGTTTCGGTGGCATAAAAATGTCTTGATGTATAGGAGAGGGAATTTTCATTTGTGCGAAATTTAAAAAACAATACGAATTACGTTTAGTTACAGTTTTTTTTCATTTTTAAACGAAAGATAAAGTTAAAATTGAGGTATTGTAGCCATGCAACGCCGACATTTGACGAGGGCGGAGATGTTACGAGCTGTGGGAATGCTGGAAGCTGGATCTGTTCAGCGTAATGTTGCTGAGGCCATAGGGACCCATCAAAATGTAATTTCAAGATTGTGGACACGCTATCGTGCCACAGGTGAAGTAGCGGAGAGGCACCGGGGGCCAAGTCGCATCACTACCCCCAGACAAGACCGATTTTTGCAAATTACTGCGCGAGCTCAACCAAATGCAACGGTGACTCAATTGGTCCAAAGGCTGCGAGTGGAACACCAAGTGCTTGTGAGTGACCAAACTGTAAGAAGGCGACTGCATGAAAGCAATCTACGCTCTCGTAGACCACTCCGGGTCCCACCTTTACGGAGAGGCAATCGTGGACGACGATTAGAATGGGTTCGGAACCACGTGGACTGGGGCCGTGAGCAATGGTCCAATGTGCTGTTCACGGATGAATCCAGGTTCGGCTTCCATCCAGATTCACGAAGGACGCGTGTTTGGCGAGTTCCTGGACGATGGAGCCGTCTCCAGAACCCTCAGGAAGTTCACCCATACCAAGGAGGAACAATTATGGTTTGGGCAGGAATTCGTCTTGGAGGACGGACGGATCTCGTTTGGGTGCGGGGCAATATGACGGCAGAACGATACGTCCAACAGGTGCTGGGGCCCGTAATCTTGCCCCACAGAACACAAATGGGGCAAGATTTCCTGCTCATGCACGACAATGCCCGGGCACACACGGCGGGAACGGTAGCAGCTTGGTTACATACACATAATGTTAGGGCCTTAGACTGACCTGCTCAATCGCCAGATCTAAATCCCATTGAGCATGCGTGGGATATGCTGCAAAGAAGAGCTCTGAAGGAAGTTCCTGAAAATTTGGCTACAGAAGATCAACTTTTTGCGCACCTCAGAAGGACATGGGACAATATTCCGCAGTAAGACATTGACAACCTTGTTCTGAGCATGCCGAATCGTTGCCGATGTGTTATGAACATCTTGGGCGCTTTCTCAGACTACTAACTTCAAGTTTATAAACACAAATTAAATGATTTTTCTATTTTTTTCAGTTTTTACTCACAAATTAAAAGTTAATTCATATACGGTTTCCGTCTTTGCTTCATTTTTTTTCCATAAAATCCTGAAATTTTAATCAATACCTTAACCATTATTAAAAAATGGTAGAATATTAAATAACGTATATTTTAAATATATACATGTCATATAAATAATTAACACATTGATAGTAATTCGCTTTTTTAAAAATATCCCTAGACCGTGTTGATGTGTGTATAAGAATGATACCAAATGTAAAGGATACCTCGTTTTATCCAAAGTAAGTCGGCTTTTACTACTCAAGACTGTCTCAAGTTTCAGCTTTTAAATATAACATTGTATTTTAGGAAGAAGACGTGATTACAAAGGATAGTACTGACCATTCTTGCGAACAGGACAAAACTCAAAATCAAATTATACTATATAAAGCTAAACTACCACTCACTGACTCACTGACTCACTGACATAATTGTTCTCCCAGATGGTGGATGGGGAGGTGGGTATATTTTGACAGATTCGTAAACAAGTAACTCTGGTGAGTATGGGAAAAGTCCGAAACCCCCCCTTTTCCCCCCCCTTCCCCCCCCTCCCTATCGTATCTCGGAAACTAAAAGACCCGTATTTTTTTTTTTTTACGGATTCGTATAGAGGAGGCTCGGTAAAGTAAAAATCATTTTTCAAAGTGCCCCCCCTTGCCCCCCTTCTCCCCCCCTTTAGGCGGATCTCGGAAATAAAGAGAATTACGTGTTTTTTTTTTAGGGATTCGTATAGAGGAGGCTTGAGGAAGTAAAAACCATTTTGAAAATTTGACCCCCTTGCCCCCCTCCATCCCCCCCCTTTCGGATCTCGGAAGTTAAGAGACTTGGAACGATTTTTTTTTCAGATTCATATAGAGGGGCATTGCGGTAGTCGAAATCATTTTTAGAAACTCCCCCCCCCCTTCACCCCCCCCCCTTTTCACCCCTTTTTTCTGTTTTGTTTACAGATTCGTATAGGATAGGAGGCTCGGCGAAGTAAAATGGTGGTACCGGTAAAGCGAAGGGGGGAGCGGGCGAGCGAAGCGAGCCGGCGACCCCCGTAGCGTAGGGATAATGTCATGATAGCTTTCCGGTGGTAGGTAGGTCCTGAGTGGAGCGAACCTGCGAGACCGAGTGCAGCGAAGGGGGGAGGTGGCGAGCGAAGCGAGCCGGCGACCTCCTTAGCGTAACGAAGGTTGAGTGGGTGAAGCGTAACGAAGGTTGAGTAGGTAGGTGTAGGTAGGTGTAGGTAGGTGTAGGTAGGTGTAGGTAGGTGTAGGTAGGTGTAGGTAGGTGTAGGTAGGTGTAGGTAGGTGTAGGTAGGTGTAGGTAGGTGTAGGTAGGTGTAGGTAGGTGTAGGTAGGTGTAGGTAGGTGTAGGTAGGTGTAGGTAGGTGTAGGTAGGTGTAGGTAGGTGTAGGTAGGTGTAGGTAGGTGTAGGTAGGTGTAGGTAGGTGTAGGTAGGTGTAGGTAGGTGTAGGTAGGTGTAGGTAGGTAGTAGGTAGTTGTAGGTAGGTAGTATTGGAACATTTTTTTTTTCAGATTCATTGAGAGGTGCAATGCGTTAGTCGAAATCACTTTTCAAAGCTCCCCCTCTCCCCCCCTTCACGCCTCGCGAGCTGCGCGCAGCTCGCGCACCCACGCAAATACTAGTTATACTATATAAAGCTAAACTACCACTCACTCACTGACTGACTCACTGACATCATTGTTCTCCCAGATGTTGGATGGGGAGGTGGGTATATTTTGACAGATTCGTAAACAAGTAACTCTGGTGAGTATGGGAAAAGTCCGAAACCCCCCCTTTTTGCCCCCCCTCCCCCCCCTCTCTATCGTATCTCGGAAACTAAGAGACCGGTATTTTTTTTTTATTACGGATTCGTATAGAGGAGGCTCGGTAAAGTAAAAATCATTTTTCAAAGTGGCCCCCCTTGCCCCCCTTCTCCCCCCCTTTTAGGCGGATCTCGAAAGTTAAGAGACTTGGAACGATTTTTTTTCAGATTCATTTAGAGGGGCCTTTGCGTTTATCGAAATCATTTTTCGAGACTCCCCCCCTCACCCCCCTTCAACCCCCCCCCCCTTTTCAGCTTTTTTTTTTTTCTTACATAAAACTATTGAGGGGCGTTGAAAACGGTGGTGGTACAGCGGCAAAGCGAAGGGGGGAGCGGGCGAGCGAAGCGAGCCGGCGACCCCCGTAGCGTAGGGATAATGTCATGATAGCTTTCCGGTGGTAGGTAGGTCCTGAGTGGAGCGAACCTGCGAGACCGAGTGGAGCGAAGGGGGGAGGTGGCGAGCGAAGCGAGCCGGCGACCTCCTTAGCGTAACGAAGGTTGAGTGGGTGAAGCGTAACTCAGGGGCGACGACAAGCAAACTTTAGGTTAATGTTTTTTAGTAGTAGCAGGAGGTAGTAGGTAGGTGGTAGGGGTAGTAGGTAGGTGGTAGGTAGTAGGTAGGTGTAGGTAGGTAGTAGGTAGGTGTAGGTAGGTGGTAGGTAGGTAGTAGGTAGGTGTAGGTAGGTGGTAAGTAGGTGTGGGTAGGTGGTGTCATTCGTGAGATTCATATAGAGGAGGCTCGGGGAAGTATAATCCGTTTTTCAAATTTGAACCCCTTCGACCCCCCCCCCCCCTTTTTCACCTATTTTTTTTTTTTTTGTTACATAAAACTATTGAGGGGCGTTGAAACCTGTCCAGTGGTGATACAGCGGCAAAGCGAAGGAGGGAGCGGGCGAGCGAAGCGAGCCGGCGACCCCCGTAGCGTAGGGATAATGTCATGATAGCTTTCCGGTGGTAGGTAGGTCCTGAGTGGAGCGAAGCGTTAGCGTAACGAAGGTTGAGTGGGTGAAGCGTAACTCAGGGGCGACGACAAGCAAACTTTAGGGTAATGTTTTTTTAGTGGTAGTAGGAGGTAGTAGGTAGGTAGTAAGTAGGTGGTGGGTAGGTGATAGGTAGGTGATAGGTAGGTAGTAGGTAGGTGTAGGTAGGTAGTAGGTAGGTAGTAGGTAGGTAGTAGGTAGGTAGTAGGTAGGTGTAGGTATGTAGTAGGTAGGTGTAGGTAGGTAGTAGGTAGGTGTAGGTAGGTGTAGGTAGGTGTAGGTAGGTGTAGGTAGGTGTAGGTAGGTGTAGGTAGGTGTAGGTAGGTGTAGGTAGGTGTAGGTAGGTGTAGGTAGGTGTAGGTAGGTGTAGGTAGGTGTAGGTAGGTGTAGGTAGGTGTAGGTAGGTAGGTGTAGGTAGGTAGGTGTAGGTAGGTAGGTGTAGGTAGGTAGTAGGTAGGTGTAGGTAGGTAGTAGGTAGGTGTAGGTAGGCAGACCCGCGAGCTGCGCGCAGCGAGCGCAGCCACGCAAATACTAGTTATACTATATAAAGCTAAACTACCACTCACTGACTGACTGATCTATTGACAGAATTGTTCTCCCAGATGGTGGATGGGGAGGTGGGTATATTTTGACAGATTCGTAAACAAGTAACTCTGGTGAGTATGGGAAAAGTCCGAAACCCCCCCTTTTCCCCCCCCTTCTCCCCCCTCCCTATCGTATCTCGGAAACTAAAAGACCCGTATTTTTTTTTTTTTACGGATTCGTATAGAGGAGGCTCGGTAAAGTAAAAATCATTTTTCAAAGTGGCCCCCCTTGCCCCCCTTTTGCCCCCCTTTCGGCGGATCTCGGAAATGAAGAGATTTTACGTGTTTTTTTTTAGGGATTCGTATAGAGGAGGCTTGGGGAAGGAAAAACCATTTTGAAAATTTGACCCCCTTGCCCCCCTCCACCCCCCCCTTTCGGATCTCGGAAGTTAAGAGACTTGGAACGAATTTTTTTTCAGATTCATATAGAGGGGCATTGCGTTAGTCGAAATCATTTTTAGAACCTCCCCCCCCCTTCCCCCCCTTCACCCCCCCCCCCCCCTCTTCACCCCTTTTTTTCTCTTTTGTTTACAGATTCGTATAGGATAGGAGGCTCGGGGAAGTAAAATGGTGGTACCGGTAAAGCGAAGGGGGGAGCGGGCGAGCGAAGCGAGCCGGCGACCCCCGTAGCGTAGGGATAATGTCATGATAGCTTTCCGGTGGTCGGTAGGTCCTGAGTGGAGCGAACCTGCGAGACCGAGTGCAGCGAAGGGGGGAGGTGGCGAGCGAAGCGAGCCGACGACCTCCTTAGCGTAACGAAGGTTGAGTGGGTGAAGCGTAACTCAGGGGCGACGACAAGCAAACTTTAGGGTAATGTTCTTTTAGTGGTAGTAGGAGGTAGTAGGTAGGTAAGTGGTAGGTAGTAGGTATGTGTAGGTAGGTGTAGGTAGGTGTAGGTAGGTAGGTGTAGGTAGGTAGGTGTAGGTAGGTAGTAGGTAGGTGTAGGTAGGTGTAGGTAGGTGTAGGTAGGTGTAGGTAGGTGTAGGTAGGTGTAGGTAGGTGTAGGTAGGTGTAGGTAGGTGTAGGTAGGTGTAGGTAGGTGTAGGTAGGTGTAGGTAGGTAGTAGGTAGGTGTAGGTAGGTGTAGGTAGGTAGTAGGTAGGTGTAGGTAGGTGGTAGGTAGGTTTAGGTAGGTAGTAGGTAGGTGTAGGTAGGTGGTAAGTAGGTGTAGGTAGGTGGTGTCATTCGTGAGATTCATATAGAGGAGGCTCGGGGAAGTATAATCCGTTTTTCAAATTTGAACCCCTTGCCCCCCTTCACCCCCCCTTTAGGCGGATCTCGGAAGTTAAGAGACTTGGAACATTTTTTTTTCAAATTCATTGAGAGGTGCAATGCGTTAGTCGAAATCATTTTTCAAAGCGCCCCCTCACCCCTCTCCACGCCTCGCGAGCTGCGCGCAGCTCGCGCACCCACGCAAATACTAGTTATACTATATAAAGCTAAACTACCACTCACTCACTGACTCACTGACTGACTGACAGAATTGTTCTCCCAGATGGTGGATGGGGAGGTGGGTATATTTTTACAGATTCGTAAACAACTAACTCTCATGACTATGGGAAAAGTCCCAAACCCCCCCTTTTCCCCCCCCTTCTCCCCCCTCCCTATCGTATCTCGGAAACTAAAAGACCCGTATTTTTTTTTTTTTACGGATTCGTATAGAGGAGGCTCGGTAAAGTAAAAATCATTTTTCAAAGTGGCCCCCCTTTTCCCCCTTCTCCCCCCCCTTTAGGCGGATCTCGGAAATAAAGAGAATTTACAAGTTTTTTTTTAGGGATTCGTATAGAGGAGGCTTGGGGAAGGAAAAACCATTTTGAAAATTTGACCCCCTTGCCCCCCTCCACCCCCCCTTTCGGATCTCGGAAGTTAAGAGACTTGGAACGAATTTTTTTTCAGATTCATATAGAGGGGCATTGCGTTAGTCGAAATCATTTTTAGAAACTCCCCCCTCTCCCCCCCTTCACCCCCCCCCCCTCTTCACCCCTTTTTTTCTGTTTTGTTTACAGATTCGTATAGGATAGGAGGCTCGGGGAAGTAAAATGGTGGTACCGGTAAAGCGAAGGGGGGAGCGGGCGAGCGAAGCGAGCCGGCGACCCTCGTAGCGTAGGGATAATGTCATGATAGCTTTCCGGTGGTAGGTAGGTCCTGAGTGGAGCGAACCTGCGAGACCGAGTGGAGCGAAGGGGGGAGGTGGCGAGCGAAGCGAGCCGGCGACCTCCTTAGCGTAACGAAGGTTGAGTGGGTGAAGCGTAACGAAGGTTGAGTAGGTAGGTGTAGGTAGGTGGTAGGTAGGTGTAGGTAGGTGTAGGTAGGTGTAGGTAGGTGTAGGTAGGTGTAGGTAGGTGTAGGTAGGAGTAGGTAGGTGTAGGTAGGTGCATGTTTTTTTTTCAGATTCATTGAAAGGTGCAATGCGTTAGTCGAAATCATTTTTCAAAGCGCCCCCTCTCCCCCCTTCACACCACGCGAGCTGCGCGCAGCTCGCGCACCCACGCAAATACTAGTTATTTTATTCTATTATATAAAGCTAAATTATACTATATAAAGCTAAATTACCACTCACTGACTGATCTATTGACAGAATTGATCTCCCAGATGGTGGATGGGGAGGTGGGTATATTTTGACAGATTCGTAAACAACTAACTCTCAATCCTATGGGAAAAGTCCGAAACCCCCCCTTTTCCCCCCCCTTCTCCCCCCTCCCTATCGTATCTCGGAAACAAAGAGACTTGAAGTGTTTTTTTTTAGGGATTCGTATAGAGGAGGCTCGGTAAAGTAAAAATCATTTTTCAAAGTGGCCCCCCTTTTCCCCCTTCTCCCCCCCTTTAGGCGGATCTCGGAAATAAAGAGAATTACGTGTTTTTTTTTAGGGATTCGTATAGAGGAGGCTTGAGGAAGTAAAAACCATTTTGAAAATTTGACCCCCTTGCCCCCCTTCATCCCCCCCCTTTCGGATCTCGGAAGTTAAGAGACTTAAAACATTTTTTTTTTCAGATTCATTGAGAGGGGCATTGCGTTAGTCGAAATCATTTTTAGAAACTCCCCCCCTCTCCCCCCCCCCTTCACCCCCCCCTCTTCACCCCTTTTTTTTCTCTTTTGTTTACAGATTCGTATAGGATAGGAGGCTCGGGGAAGTAAAATGGTGGTACCGGTAAAGCGAAGGGGGAGCGGGCGAGCGAAGCGAGCCGGCGACCCCCGTAGCGTAGGGATAATGTCATGATAGCTTTCCGGTGGTAGGTAGGTCCTGAGTGGAGCGAACCTGCGAGACCGAGTGGAGCGAAGGGGGGAGGTGGCGAGCGTAGCGAGCCGGCGACCTCCTTAGCGTAACGAAGGTTGAGTGGGTGAAGCGTAACTCAGGGGCGACGACAAGCAAACTTTAGGGTAATGTTTTTTTAGTGGTAGTAGGAGGTAGTAGGTAGGTAGTAGGTAGGTGTAGGTAGGTAGTAGGTAGGTAGTAGGTAGGTGTAGGTAGGTGGTAGGTAGTAGGTAGGTATAAGTAGGTAGGTGTAGGTAGTTGTAGGTAGGTGTAGGTAGGTAGTAAGGCGGATCTCGGAAGTTAAGATACTTGGAACCTTTTTTTTTTTCAGATTTATTGAAAGGAGCAATGCGTTAGTCGAAATTTTTTTTCAAAGCTCCCCCTCTCCCCCTCTTCACGCCCCGCGAGCTGCGCGCAGCTCGCGCACCCACGCAAATACTAGTTATACTATATAAAGCTAAACTACCACTGACTGACTGACTCACTGACAGAATTGATCTCCCAGATGGTGGATGGGGAGGTGGGTATATTTTTACAGATTCGTAAACAAGTCACTCTCGTGAGTATGGGAAAAGTCCCAAACCCCCCCTTTTCCCCCCCCTTCCCCCCCCTCCCTATCGTATCTCGGAAACAAAGAGACTTGAAGTGTTTTTTTTTAGGGATTCGTATAGAGGAGGCTCGGTAAAGTAAAAATCATTTTTCAAAGTGGCCCCCCTTGCCCCCCTTCTCCCCCCCTTTAGGCGGATCTCGGAAATAAAGAGAATTACGTGTTTTTTTTTTAGGGATTCGTATAGAGGAGGCTTGAGGAAGTAAAAACCATTTTGAAAATTTGACCCCCTTGCCCCCCTCCATCCCCCCCCTTTCGGATCTCGGAAGTTAAGAGACTTGGAACATTTTTTTTTTCAGATTCATTGAGAGGGGCATTGCGTTAGTCGAAATCATTTTTAGAAACTCCCCCCCCTCTCCCCCCCCTTCACCCCCCCCCCCCTCTTCACCCCTTTTTTTCTCTTTTGTTTACAGATTCGTATAGGATAGGAGGCTCGGGGAAGTAAAATGGTGGTACCGGTAAAGCGAAGGGGGGAGCGGGCGAGCGAAGCGAGCCGGCGACCCCCGTAGCGTAGGGATAATGTCATGATAGCTTTCCGGTGGTAGGTAGGTCCTGAGTGGAGCGAACCTGCGAGACCGAGTGGAGCGAAGGGGGGAGGTGGCGAGCGAAGCGAGCCGGCGACCTCCTTAGCGGAACGAAGGTTGAGTGGGTGAAGCGTAACGAAGGTTGAGTAGGTAGGTGTAGGTAGCTGTAGGTAGGTGTAGGTAGGTGTAGGTAGGTGTAGGTAGGTGTAGGTAGGTGTAGGTAGGTGTAGGTAGGTGTAGGTAGGTGTAGGTAGGTGTAGGTAGGTGTAGGTAGGTGTAGGTAGGTGTAGGTAGGTGTAGGTAGGTGTAGGTAGGTGTAGGTAGGTGTAGGTAGGTGTAGGTAGGTGTAGGTAGGTGTAGGTAGGTGTAGGTAGGTGTAGGTAGGTGTAGGTAGGTGTAGGTAGGTGTAGGTAGGTGTAGGTAGGTGTAGGTAGGTGTAGGTAGGTGTAGGTAGGTGTAGGTAGGTGTAGGTAGGTGTAGGTAGGTGTAGGTAGGTGTAGGTAGGTGTAGGTAGGTAGTAGGTAGGTGTAGGTAGGCAGACCCGCGAGCTGCGCGCAGCGAGCGCAGCCACGCAAATACTAGTTATACTATATAAAGCTAAACTACCACTGACTCACTGACTGATCTATTGACAGAATTGTTCTCCCAGATGGTGGATGGGGAGGTGGGTATATTTTGACAGATTCGTAAACAATGAACTCTCAATCCTATGGGAAAAGTCCGAAACCCCCCCTTTTCCCCCCCCTTCTCCCCCTCCCTATCGTATCTCGGAAACAAAGAGACTTGAAGTGTTTTTTTTTAGGGATTCGTATAGAGGAGGCTCGGTAAAGTAAAAATCATTTTTCAAAGTGGCCCCCCTTGCCCCCCTTCTCCCCCCCTTTAGGCGAATCTCGAAAATTAAGAGACTTGGAACGATTTTTTTTCAGATTCGTTTAGAGGGGCCTTTGCGTTAATCAAAATCATTTTTCGAAACTCCCCCCCTCACCCCCCCCCTTCAACCCCCCCCCCCCCTTTTCGCCTTTTTTTTTTTTTTTTTCTTACATAAAACTATTGAGAGGTGTTGAAAGTTGTATACCCTCCCCTCCCCAACCTCCCCTAAAATTAAAAGGGCTGTAACTTCATAACGGTTAGAGATAGCCATTAGGTGTTTGAACAAATATTATAGTAGGCGTCGAAACCTGTCCGGTGGTGGTACAGCGGTAAAGCGAAGGGGGGAGCGGGCGAGCGAAGCGAGCCGGCGACCCCCGTAGCGTAGGGATAATGTCATGATAGCTCTCCGGTGGTAGGTAGGTCCTGAGTGGAGCGAACCTGCGAAACCGAGTGGAGCGAAGGGGGGAGGTGGCGAGCGAAGCGAGCCGGCGACCTCCTTAGCGTAACGAAGGTTGAGTGGGTGAAGCGTAACTCAGGGGCGACGACAAGCAAACTTTAGGTTAATGTTTTTTTAGTGGTAGTAGGAGGTAGTAGGTAGGTGTAGGTAGGTGTAGGTAGGTGTAGGTAGGTGTAGGTAGGTGTAGGTAGGTGTAGGTAGGTGTCGGTAGGTGTAGGTAGGTGTAGGTAGGTGTAGGTAGGTGTAGGTAGGTAGTAGGTAGGTGTAGGTAGAGGGTAAGTAGGTGTAGGTAGGTGGTGTCATTCGTGAGATTCATATAGAGGAGGCTCGGGGAAGTATAATCCGTTTTTCAAATTTGAACCCCTTGCCCCCCTTCGCCCCCCCTTTAGGCGGATCTCGGAAGTTAAGAGACTTGGAACATTTTTTTTTCAAATTCATTGAGAGGTGCAATGCGTTAGTCGAAATCATTTTTCAAAGCGCCCCCTCTCCCCCTCTCCACGCCTCGCGAGCTGCGCGCAGCTCGCGCACCCACGCAAATACTAGTTATACTATATAAAGCTAAACTACCACTGACTCACTGACTGATCTATTGACAGAATTGTTCTCCCAGATGGTGGATGGGGAGGTGGGTATATTTTGACAGATTCGTAAACAAGTAACTCTGGTGAGTATGGGAAAAGTCCGAAATCCCCCCTTTTCCCCCCCCTTCCCCCCCCTCCCTATCGTAACTCGGAAACTAAAATACCCGTATTTTTTTTTGTTTACGGATTCGTATAGAGGAGGCTCGGTAAAGTAAAAATCATTTTTCAAAGTGGCCCCCCTTGCCCCCCTTCTCCCCCCCTTTAGGTGAATCTCGAAAGTTAAGAGACTTGGAACGATTTTTTTTTCAGATTCATTTAGAGGGGCCTTTGCGTTAATCGAAATCATTTTTCGAGACTCCCCCTCACCCCCCCTTCAACCCCCCCCCCTTTTTTCACCTTTTTTTTTTTTTTTTTTTCTTACATAAAACTATTGAGGGGCGTTGAAACCTGTCCGGTGGTGGTACAGCGGCAAAGCGAAGGGGGGAGCGGGCGAGCGAAGCGAGCCGGCGACCCCCGTAGCGTAGGGATAATGTCATGATAGCTTTCCGGTGGTAGGTAGGTCCTGAGTGGAGCGAACCTGCGAGACCGAGTGGAGCGAAGGGGGGAGGTGGCGAGCGAAGCGAGCCGGCGACCTCCTTAGCGTAACGAAGGTTGAGTGGGTGAAGCGTAACTCAGGGGCGACGACAAGCAAACTTTAGGGTAATGTTCTTTTAGTGGTAGTAGGAGGTAGTAGGTAGGTGGTAGGTAGTAGGTATGTGTAGGTAGGTGTAGGTAGGTGTAGGTAGGTGTAGGTAGGTGTAGGTAGGTGTAGGTAGGTGTAGGTAGGTGTAGGTAGGTGTAGGTAGGTGTAGGTAGGTGTAGGTAGGTGTAGGTAGGTGTAGGTAGGTGTAGGTAGGTGTAGGTAGGTGTAGGTAGGTAGTAGGTAGGTAGGTGTAGGTAGGTAGTAGGTAGGTGTAGGTAGGTAGTAGGTAGGTAGTAGGTAGGTGTAGGTAGGTAGTGGGTAGGTGTAGGTAGGTAGTGGGTAGGTGTAGGTAGGCAGACCCGCGAGCTGCGCGCAGCGAGCGCAGCCACGCAAATACTAGTTATACTATATAAAGCTTAATTATTATACTATATAAAGCTTAATTACCACTCACTCACTGATCTATTGACAGAATTGTTCTCCCAGATGGTGGATGGGGAGGTGGGTATATTTTGACAGATTCGTAAACAATCAACTCTCAAACCTATGGGAAAAGTCCCAAACCCCCCCTTTTCCCCCCCCTTCTCCCCCCTCCCTATCGTATCTCGGAAACAAAGAGACTTGAAGTGTTTTTTTTTAGGGATTCGTATAGAGGAGGCTCGGTAAAGTAAAAATCATTTTTCAAAGTGGCCCCCCTTTTCCCCCTTCTCCCCCCCTTTAGGCGGATCTCGGAAATAAAGAGAATTTACAAGTTTTTTTTTAGGGATTCGTATAGAGGAGGCTTGGGGAAGTAAAAACCATTTTGAAAATTTGACCCCCTTGCCCCCCTCCACCCCCCCCCCTTTCGGATCTCGGAAGTTAAGAGACTTGGAACATTTTTTTTTTCAGATTCATTGAAAGGGGCATAGAGTTAGTCGAAATTATTTTTAGAAACTCCCCCCCCCCCCCTCTCCCCCTTCACCCCCCCCCCCCTCTTCACCCCTTTTTTTTCTCTTTTGTTTACAGATTCGTATAGGATAGGAGGCTCGGGGAAGTAAAATGGTGGTACCGGTAAAGCGAAGGGGGGAGCGGGCGAGCGAAGCGGGCGAGCGAAGCGGGCGAGCGAAGCGAGCAGGCGACCCCCGTAGCGTAGGGATAATGTCATGATAGCTTTCCGGTGGTAGGTAGGTCCTGAGTGGAGCGAACCTGCGAGACCGAGTGGAGCCAAGGGGGGAGGTGGCGAGCGAAGCGAGCCGGCGACCTCCTTAGCGTAACGAAGGTTGAGTGGGTGAAGCGTAACTCAGGGGCGACGACAATCAAACTTTAGGGTAATGTTTTTTTAGTGGTAGTAGGAGGTAGTAGGTAGGTAGTAGTTAGGTGATAGGTAGGTAGTAGGTATGTGGTAGGTAGGTTGTAGGTAGGTGTAGGTAGGTGTAGGTAGGTAGTAGGAAGGTGTAGGTAGGTGGAAGGTAGTAGGTTGGTAGTAGGTAGGTGTATATAGGTAGGTATATCAGATTCATTAAAAGGGGTAATGCGTTAGTCGAAATTATTTTTCAAAGCGCCCCCTCTCCACCTCTTCACGCCCCGCGAGCTGCGCGCAGCTCGCGCACCCACGCAAATACTAGTTATACTATATAAAGCTAAACTACCACTCACTGACTCACTCACTGACTGACATAATTGTTCTCCCAGATGGTGGATGGGGAGGTGGGTATATTTTGACAGATTCGTAAACAAGTAACTCTGGTGAGTATGGGAAAAGTCCGAAACCCCCCCTTTTCCCCCCCCTTCTCCCCCCTCCCTATCGTATCTCGGAAACTAAGAGACCCGTATTTTTTTTTATGACGGATTCGTATAGAGGAGGCTCGGTTAAGTAAAAATCATTTTTCAAAGTGGCCCCCCTTGCCCCCCTTCTCCCCCCCTTTAGGCGAATCTCGAAAGTTAAGAGACTTGGAACGATTTTTTTTTTCAGATTCATTTAGAGGGGCCTTTGCGTTAATCGAAATCATTTTTCGAGACTCCCCCCCTCACCCCCCCTTCAACCCCCCTCCCCCCCTTTTTTTTTTTTTTTCTTATATAGAACAGACTATTGAGGGGCGTTGAAATTTGTATACCCTCCCCTCCCCTCCCCAACCTCCCCTAAAATTAAAAGGGCTGTAACTTCATAACGGTTAGAGATAACAAATATTATAGTAGGCGTCGAAACCTGTCCGGTGGTGGTACAGCGGTAAAGCGAAGCGTAGGGATAATGTCATGATAGCTTTCCGGTGGTAGGTAGGTCCTGAGTGGAGCAAACCTGCGAGACCGAGTGGAGCGAAGGGGGGAGGTGGCGAGCGAAGCGAGCCGGCGACCTCCTTAGCGTATTGAAGGTTGAGTGGGTGAAGCGTAACTCAGGGGCGACGACAAGCAAACTTTAGGGTAATGTTTTTTAGTGGTAGTAGGAGGTAGTAGGTAGGTGTAGGTAGGTAGTAGGTAGGTGTAGGTAGGTGTAGGTAGGTAGTAGGTAGGTGTAGGTAGGTGTAGGTAGGTGTAGGTAGGTGTAGGTAGGTGTAGGTAGGTAGTAGGTAGGTGTAGGTAGGTGTAGGTAGGTGTAGGTAGGTGTAGGTAGGTGTAGGTAGGTGTAGGTAGGTGTAGGTAGGTGTAGGTAGGTGTAGGTAGGTGTAGGTAGGTGTAGGTAGGTGTAGGTAGGTGTAGGTAGGTGTAGGTAGGTGTAGGTAGGTGTAGGTAGGTGTAGGTAGGTGTAGGTAGGTGTAGGTAGGTGTAGGTAGGTGTAGGTAGGTGTAGGTAGGTGTAGGTAGGTGTAGGTAGGTGTAGGTAGGTGTAGGTAGGTGTAGGTAGGTGTAGGTAGGTGTAGGTAGGTGTAGGTAGGTGTAGGTAGGTGTAGGTAGGTGTAGGTAGGTGTAGGTAGGTGTAGGTAGGTGTAGGTAGGTGTAGGTAGGTGTAGGTAGGTGTAGGTAGGTGTAGGTAGGTGTAGGTAGGTGTAGGTAGGTGTAGGTAGGTGTAGGTAGGTGTAGGTAGGTGTAGGTAGGTGTAGGTAGGTGTAGGTAGGTGTAGGTAGGTGTAGGTAGGTGTAGGTAGGTGTAGGTAGGTGTAGGTAGGTGTAGGTAGGTGTAGGTAGGTGTAGGTAGGTGTAGGTAGGTGTAGGTAGGTGTAGGTAGGTGTAGGTAGGTGTAGGTAGGTGTAGGTAGGTGTAGGTAGGTGTAGGTAGGTGTAGGTAGGTGTAGGTAGGTGTAGGTAGGTGTAGGTAGGTGTAGGTAGGTGTAGGTAGGTGTAGGTAGGTGTAGGTAGGTGTAGGTAGGTGTAGGTAGGTGTAGGTAGGTGTAGGTAGGTGTAGGTAGGTGTAGGTAGGTGTAGGTAGGTGTAGGTAGGTGTAGGTAGGTGTAGGTAGGTGTAGGTAGGTGTAGGTAGGTGTAGGTAGGTGTAGGTAGGTGTAGGTAGGTGTAGGTAGGTGTAGGTAGGTGTAGGTAGGTAGTAGGTAGGTGTAGGTAGGTAGCAGGTAGGTGTAGGTAGGCAGACCCGCGAGCTGCGCGCAGCGAGCGCAGCCACGCAAATACTAGTTATTATACTATATAAAGCTAAACTACCACTGACTGACTGACTGACTGACAGAATTGTTCTCCCAGATGGTGGATGGGGAGGTGGGTATATTTTGACAGATTCGTACACAAGTTACTCTGGTGAGTATGGGAAAAGTCCGAAACCCCCCCTTTTCCCCCCCCTTCTCCCCCCTCCCTATCGTATCTCGGAAACAAAGAGACTTGAAGTGTTTTTTTTTAGGGATTCGTATAGAGGAGGCTCGGTAAAGTAAAAATCATTTTTTTAAGTGGCCCCCCTTGCCCCCCTTCTCCCCCCCTTTAGGCGAATCTCGAAAATAAAGAGAATTTTCGTGTTTTTTTTTAGGGATTCGTATAGAGGAGGCTTGGGGAAGTAAAAACTATTTTGAAAATTTGACCCCCTTGCCCCCCTCCACCCCCCCCTTTCGGATCTCGGAAGTTAAGAGACTTGGAACATTTTTTTTTCAGATTCATTGAAAGGGGCATACAGTTAGTCGAAAGCATTTTTCGAACCCCCCCCCACCCCCCCCCCCCTTCAACACCCCCCCCCCTCTTCACTTCTTTTTTTCTATTTTGTTTACGGATTCGTATAGAGGAGGCTCGGGGAAGTAAAATGGTGGTACCGGTAAAGCGAAGGGGGGAGCGGGCGAGCGAAGCGAGCCGGCGACCCCCGTAGCGTAGGGATAAAGTCATGATAGCTTTCCGGTGGTAGGTAGGTCCTGAGTGGAGCGAACGTGCGTGACCGAGTGGAGCGAAGGGGGGAGGTGGCGAGCGAAGCGAGCCGGCGACCTCCTTAGCGTAACGAAGGTTGAGTGGGTGAAGCGTAACTCAGGGGCGACGACAAGCAAACTTTAGGGTAATGTTTTTTTAGTGGTAGTAGGAGGTAGTAGGTAGGTAGTAGGTAGGTGGTGGGTAGGTGATAGGTAGGTAGTAGGTAGGTGTAGGTAGGTAGTAGGTAGGTGTAGGTATGTAGTAGGTAGGTGTAGGTAGGTAGTAGGTAGGTGTAGGTAGGTAGTAGGTAGGTGGTGGGTAGGTGATAGGTAGGTAGTAGGTAGGTGTAGGTAGGTAGTAGGTAGGTGTAGGTAGGTGTAGGTAGGTGTAGGTAGGTGTAGGTAGGTAGTAGGTAGGTGTAGGTAGGTAATAGGTTGGTGTAGGTAGGTGTAGGTAGAGGTAGGTGTAGGTAGAGGTAGGTGTAGGTAGGTGTAGGTAGAGGTAGGTGTAGGTAGAGGTAGGTGTAGGTAGAGGTAGGTGTAGGTAGTAGGTAGGTGTAGGTAGGTAGTAGGTTGGTAGTAGGTAGGTGTATTTAAGTAGGTATATCAGATTCATTGAAAGGAGCAATGCGTTAGTCGAAATCATTTTTCAAAGCGCCCCCTCTCCCCCTCTTCACGCCCCGCGAGCTGCGCGCAGCTCGCGCACCCACGCAAACACTAGTTATTCTATTATATAAAGCTAAACTACCACTGACTCACTGACTGACTGACAGAATTGATCTCCCAGATGGTGGATGGGGAGGTGGGTATATTTTTACAGATTCGTAAACAACTAACTCTCAAACCTATGGGAAAAGTCCCAAACCCCCCCTTTTCCCCCCCCTTCCCCCCCCTTTTCCCCCCCCTTCCCCCCCTTTTCCCCCCCCTTCCCCCCCCTCCCTATCGTATCTCGGAAACAAAGAGACTTGAAGTGTTTTTTTTTAGGGATTCGTATAGAGGAGGCTCGGTAAAGTAAAAATCATTTTTCAAAGTGGCCCCCCTTGCCCCCCTTCTCCCCCCCTTTAGGTGAATCTCGGAAATAAAGAGAATTACGTGTTTTTTTTTTAGGGATTCGTATAGAGGAGGCTTGAGGAAGTAAAAACCATTTTGAAAATTTGACCCCCTTGCCCCCCTCCATCCCCCCCCTTTCGGATCTCGGAAGTTAAGAGACTTGGAACGATTTTTTTTTCAGATTCATATAGAGGGGCATTGCGGTAGTCGAAATCATTTTTAGAAACTCCCCCCTCCCCCCCCCTTCACCCCCCCCCCTTTCACCCCTTTTTTCTGTTTTGTTTACAGATTCGTATAGGATAGGAGGCTCGGCGAAGTAAAATGGTGGTACCGGTAAAGCGAAGGGGGGAGCGGGCGAGCGAAGCGAGCCGGCGACCCCCGTAGCGTAGGGATAATGTCATGATAGCTTTCCGGTGGTAGGTAGGTCCTGAGTGGAGCGAACCTGCGAGACCGAGTGCAGCGAAGGGGGGAGGTGGCGAGCGAAGCGAGCCGGCGACCTCCTTAGCGTAACGAAGGTTGAGTGGGTGAAGCGTAACGAAGGTTGAGTAGGTAGGTGTAGGTAGGTGTAGGTAGGTGTAGGTAGGTGTAGGTAGGTGTAGGTAGGTGTAGGTAGGTGTAGGTAGGTGTAGGTAGGTGTAGGTAGGTGTAGGTAGGTGTAGGTAGGTGTAGGTAGGTGTAGGTAGGTGTAGGTAGGTGTAGGTAGGTGTAGGTAGGTGTAGGTAGGTGTAGGTAGGTGTAGGTAGGTGTAGGTAGGTGTAGGTAGGTGTAGGTAGGTGTAGGTAGGTGTAGGTAGGTGTAGGTAGGTGTAGGTAGGTGTAGGTAGGTGTAGGTAGGTGTAGGTAGGTGTAGGTAGGTGTAGGTAGGTGTAGGTAAGTAGGTAGGTGTAGGTAGGTGGTGGCACATGTGAGATTCATATAGAGGAGGCTCGGGAAAGTAAAAACCATTTTTTTTAATTGACCCCTTTGCCCCCCTTTTCTCCCCCTTTAGGCGGATCTCGGAAGTTATGAGACTTGGAACATTTTTTTTTCAGATTCATTGAGAGGTGCAATGCGTCAGTCGAAATCATTTTTCTAAGCTGCCCCTCTCCCCCTCTTCACGCCTCGCGAGCTGCGCGCAGCTCGCGCACCCACGCAAATACTAGTTATACTATATAAAGCTAAACTACCACTCACTGACTCACTCACTGACTGACATAATTGTTCTCCCAGATGGTGGATGGGGAGGTGGGTATATTTTGACAGATTCGTAAACAACTAACTCTGGTGAGTATGGGAAAAGTCCGAAACCCCCCCTTTTTGCCCCCCCTCCCCCCCCTCCCTGTCGTATCTCGGAAACTAAGAGACCCGTATTTTTTTTTTTTTACGGATTCGTATAGAGGAGGTTCGGTAAAGTAAAAATCATTTTTCAAAGTGGCCCCCCTTGCCCCCCTTCTCCCCCCCTTTAGGCGAATCTCGAAAGTTAAGAGACTTGGAACGATTTTTTTTTCAGGTTTATTTATAGGGGCATTGCGTTAGTCGAAATCATTTTTCGAAACTCCCCCCTCTCCCCCCTTTAAACCCCCCCCCCCCCTCTTCACCCCTTTTTTAAACTCGTGTTCGGTTTTGCTTACGGATTCGTATAGAGGAGGCTCGGGAAAGTAAAAACCATTTTTCAAATTTGACCCCCTTTTCCCCCTTCTCCCCCCCTTTAGGCGAATCTCGAAAGTTAAGAGACTTGGAACGATTTTTTTTTCAGATTCATTTAGAGGGGCCTTTGCGTTAATCGAAATCATTTTTCGAGACTCCCCCCCTCACCCCCCCTTCAACCCCCCCCCCCCCTTTTTCACTTTTTTTTTTTTTTTTTTCTTACATAAAACTATTGAGGGGCGTTGAAATTTGTATACCCTCCCCTCCCCAACCTCCCCTAAAATTAAAAGGGCTGTAACTTCATAACGGTTAGAGATAGCCTGCAGCGGTAAAGCGAAGGGGGGAGCGGGCGAGCGTAGCGAGCCGGCGACCCCCGTAGCGTAGGGATAAAGTCATGATATATGTCCGGTGGTAGGTAGGTCCTGAGTGGAGCGAACCTGCGAGACCAAGTGAAGCGAAGGGGGGAGGTGGCGAGCGAAGCGAGCCGGCGACCTCCTTAGCGTAACGAAGGTTGAGTGGGTGAAGCGTAACTCAGGGGCGACGACAAGCAAACTTTAGGGTAATGTCCTTTTAGTGGTAGTAGGAGATAGTAGGTAGGTGGTAGGTAGGTGATAGGTAGGTGTAGGTAGGTGTAGGTAGGTGTAGGTAGGTGTAGGTAGGTGTAGGTAGGTGTAGGTAGGTGTAGGTAGGTGTAGGTAGGTGTAGGTAGGTGTAGGTAGGTGTAGGTAGGTGTAGGTAGGTGTAGGTAGGTGTAGGTAGGTGTAGGTAGGTGTAGGTAGGTGTAGGTAGGTGTAGGTAGGTGTAGGTAGGTGTAGGTAGGTGTAGGTAGGTGTAGGTAGGTGTAGGTAGGTGTAGGTAGGTGTAGGTAGGTGTAGGTAGGTGTAGGTAGGTGTAGGTAGGTGTAGGTAGGTGTAGGTAGGTGTAGGTAGGTGTAGGTAGGTGTAGGTAGGTGTAGGTAGGTGTAGGTAGGTGTAGGTAGGTGTAGGTAGGTGTAGGTAGGTGTAGGTAGGTGTAGGTAGGTGTAGGTAGGTGTAGGTAGGTGTAGGTAGGTGTAGGTAGGTGTAGGTAGGTGTAGGTAGGTGTAGGTAGGTGTAGGTAGGTGTAGGTAGGTGTAGGTAGGTGTAGGTAGGTGTAGGTAGGTGTAGGTAGGTGTAGGTAGGTGTAGGTAGGTGTAGGTAGGTGTAGGTAGGTGTAGGTAGGTGTAGGTAGGTGTAGGTAGGTGTAGGTAGGTGTAGGTAGGTGTAGGTAGGTGTAGGTAGGTGTAGGTAGGTGTAGGTAGGTGTAGGTAGGTGTAGGTAGGTGTAGGTAGGTGTAGGTAGGTGTAGGTAGGTGTAGGTAGGTGTAGGTAGGTGTAGGTAGGTGTAGGTAGGTGTAGGTAGGTGTAGGTAGGTGTAGGTAGGTGTAGGTAGGTGTAGGTAGGTGTAGGTAGGTAGGTAGGTGTAGGTAGGTAGTAGTAGGTAGGTCCCCCCCTTTAGGCGGATCTCGAAAGTTAAGAGACTTGGAACATTTTTTTAAGCTTCATTGAAAGGGGCAATGCGTTAGTCGAAATCATTTTTGAAAGCTACCCCTCTCCCCCTCTTCACGCCTCGCGAGCTGCGCGCAGCTCGCGCACCCACGCAAATACTAGTTATACTATATAAAGCTAAACTACCACTCACTCACTGACTGACTCACTGACATCATTGTTCTCCCAGATGTTGGATGGGGAGGTGGGTATATTTTGACAGATTCGTAAACAAGTAACTCTGTTGAGTATGGGAAAAGTCCGAAACCCCCCCTTTTCCCCCCCCTTCTCCCCTCTCCCTATCGTATCTCGGAAACTAAGAGACCGGTATTTTTTTTTTATTACGGATTCGTATAGAGGAGGCTCGGTAAAGTAAAAATCATTTTTCAAAGTGGCCCCCCTTGACCCCCTTCTCCCCCCCCTTTAGGCGGATCTCGGAAATAAAGAGAATTTACAAGTTTTTTTTTAGGGATTCGTATAGAGGAGGCTTGGGGAAGGAAAAACCATTTTGAAAATTTGACCCCCTTGCCCCCCTCCACCCCCCCCCCTTTCGGATCTCGGAAGTTAAGAGACTTGGAACGAATTTTTTTTCATATTCATATAGAGGGGCATTGCGTTAGTCGAAATCATTTTTAGAAACTCCCCGCCTCTCCCCCCTTCACCCCCCCCCCCTCTTCACCCCTTTTTTCTGTTTTGTTTACAGATTCGTATAGGATAGGAAGCTCGGGGAAGTAAAATGGTGGTACCGGTAAAGCGAAGGGGGGAGTGGGCGAGCGAAGCGAGCCGGCGACCCCCGTAGCGTAGGGATAATGTCATGATAGCTTTCCGGTGGTAGGTAGGTCCTGAGTGGAGCGAACCTGCGAGACCGAGTGGAGCGAAGGGGGGAGGTGGCGAGCGAAGCGAGCCGGCGACCTCCTTAGCGTAACGAAGGTTGAGTGGGTGAAGCGTAACGAAGGTTGAGTAGGTAGGTGTAGGTAGGTAGTAGGTAGGTGTAGGTAGGTGTAGGTAGGAGTAGGTAGGTGTAGGTAGGTAGTAGGTAGGTGTAGGTAGGTGTAGGTAGGTAGGTGTAGGTAGGTAGTAGGTAGGTGTAGGTAGGTAGTAGGTAGGTGTAGGTAGTGGGTAGGTGTAGGTAAGCAGACCCGCGAGCTGCGCGCAGCGAGCGCAGCCCCGCAACTACTAGTTATACTATATAAAGCTAAACTACCACTCACTCACTGACTCACTGACTGACTGACAGAATTGTTCTCCCAGATGGTGGATGGGGAGGTGGGTATATTTTGACAGATTCGTAAACAAGTAACTCTGGTGAGTATGGGAAAAGTCCGAAACCCCCCCTTTTCCCCCCCCTTCTCCCCCCTCCCTATCGTATCTCGGAAACTAGGAGACCCGTATTTTTTTTTTTTACTGATTCGTATAGAGGAGGCTCGGTAAAGTAAAAATCATTTTTCAAAGTTGCCCCCCTTGCCCCCCTTTTCCCCCCCTTTAGGCGGATCTCGGAAATAAAGAGAATTTACGTGTTTTTTTTTAGGGATTCGTATAGAGGAGGCTTGGGGAAGTAAAAACCGTTTTGAAAATTTGACCCCCTTGCCCCCCTCCACCCCCCCTTTCGGATCTCGGAAGTTAAGAGACTTGGAACGAATTTTTTTTCAGATTCATATAGAGGGGCATTGCGTTAGTCGAAATCATTTTAAGAAACTCCCCCCCTCTCCCCCCTTCACCCCCCCCCCTCTCTTCACCCCTTTTTTTCTGTTTTGTTTACAGATTCGTATAGGATAGGAGGCTCGGGGAAGTAAAATGGTGGTACCGGTAAAGCGAAGGGGGGAGCGGGCGAGCGAAGCGAGCCGGCGACCCCCGTAGCGTAGGGATAATTATCATGATAGCTTTCCGGTGGTAGGTAGGTCCTGAGTGGAGCGAACCTGCGAGACCGAGTGGAGCGAAGGGGGGAGGTGGCGAGCGAAGCGAGCCGGCGACCTCCTTAGCGTAACGAAGGTTGAGTGGGTGAAGCGTAACTCAGGGGCGACGACAAGCAAACTTTAGGGTAAAATGTTCTTTTAGTGGTAGTAGGAGGTAGTAGGTAGGTGGTAGGTGGTAGGTAGTAGGTATGTGTAGGTAGGTGTAGGTAGGTAGGTGTAGGTAGGTAGTAGGTAGGTGTAGGTAGGTGTAGGTAGGTGTAGGTAGGTGTAGGTAGGTGTAGGTAGGTGTAGGTAGGTGTAGGTAGGTGTAGGTAGGTGTAGGTAGGTGTAGGTAGGTGTAGGTAGGTGTAGGTAGGTAGTAGGTAGGTGTAGGTAGGTAGTAAGGCGGATCTCGGAAGTTAAGAGACTTGAACCATTTTTTTTTCAGATTTATTGAAAGGAGCAATGCGTTAGTCGAAATTTTTTTTCAAAGCTGCCCCTCTCCCCCTCTTCACGCCCCGCGAGCTGCGCGCAGCTCGCGCACCCAAGCAAATACTAGTTATACTATATAAAGCTAAACTACCACTCACTGACTCACTCACTGACTGACATAATTGTTCTCCCAGATGGTGGATGGGGAGGTGGGTATATTTTGACAGATTCGGACAGATTCGTAAACAATGAACTCTCAATCCTATGGGAAAAGTCCGAAACCCCCCCTTTTCCCCCCCCTTCTCCCCCCTCCCTATCGTATCTCGGAAACAAAGAGACTTGAAGTGTTTTTTTTTAGGGATTCGTATAGAGGAGGCTCGGTAAAGTAAAAATCATTTTTTTAAGTGGCCCCCCTTGCCCCCCTTCTCCCCCCTTTAGGCAAATCTCGAAAGTTAAGAGACTTGGAACGATTTTTTTCTTCAGATTCATTAAGAGGGGCCTTTTCGTTAATCGAAATCATTTTTCGAGACTCCCCCCTCACCCCCCCCCCCCCTTTTTTTCAACTTTTTTTTTTTTTTCTTACATAAAACTATTGAGGGGCGTTGAAATTTGTATACTCTCCCCTCCCCTCCCCAACCTCCCCTAAAATTAAAAGGGCTGTAACTTCGTAACGGTTAGAGATAGCCATTAGGTGTTTGAACAAATATTATAGTAGGCGTCGAAACCTGTCCGGTGGTGGTACAGCGGTAAAGCGAAGGGGGGAGCGGGCGAGCGAAGCGAGCCGGCGACCCCCGTAGCGTAGGGATATCGACATGATAGCTTTCCGGTGGTAGGTAGGTCCTGAGTGGAGCGAACCTGCGAGACCGAGTGGAGCGAAGGGGGGAGGTGGCGAGCGAAGCGAGCCGGCGACCTCCTTAGCGTAACGAAGGTTGAGTGGGTGAAGCGTAACTCAGGGGCGACGACAAGCAAACTTTAGGGTAATGTTTTTTGGTAGTAGGAGGTAGTAGGTAGGTAGTATGTAGGTAGGTGGTAGGTAGGTAGTAGGTAGGTGTAGGTAGGTAGGTAGTAGGTAGGTGTAGGTAGGTGGTGGCACATGTGAGATTCATATAGAGGAGGCTCGGGAAAGTAAAAACCATTTTTTTTTAATTGACCCCTTTGCCCCCCTTTTCTCCCCCTTTAGGCGGATCTCGGAAGTTATGAGACTTGGAACATTTTTTTTTTCAGATTCATTGAGAGGTGCAATGCGTCAGTCGAAATCATTTTTCTAAGCTGCCCCTCTCCCCCTCTTCACGCCTCGCGAGCTGCGCGCAGCTCGCGCACCCACGCAAATACTAGTTATACTATATAAAGCTAAACTACCACTGACTCACTGACTGATCTATTGACAGAATTGTTCTCCCAGATGGTGGATGGGGAGGTGGGTATATTTTGACAGATTCGTAAACAATGAACTCTCAATCCTATGGGAAAAGTCCGAAACCCCCCCTTTTCCCCCCCCTTCTCCCCCTCCCTATCGTATCTCGGAAACAAAGAGACTTGAAGTGTTTTTTTTTAGGGATTCGTATAGAGGAGGCTCGGTAAAGTAAAAATCATTTTTCAAAGTGCCCCCCCCTTGCCCCCCTTCTCCCCCCCTTTAGGCGGATCTCGGAAATAAAGAGAATTTACAAGTTTTTTTTTAGGGATTCGTATAGAGGAGGCTTGGGGAAGGAAAAACCATTTTGAAAATTTGACCCCCTTGCCCCCCTCCACCCCCCCCCTTTCGGATCTCAGAAGTTAAGAGACTTGCAACGAGTTTTTTTTCAGATTCATATAGAGGGGCATTGCGTTAGTCGAAATCATTTTTAGAAACTCCCCCCCCTCTCCCCCCTTCACCCCCCCCCCCCCTCTTCACCCCTTTTTTTCTGTTTTGTATACAGATTCGTATAGGATAGGAGGCTCGGGGAAGTAAAATAATGGTACCGGTAAAGCAAGGGGGGAGCGGGCGAGCGAAGCGAGCCGGCGACCCCCGTTGCGTAGGGATAATGTCATGATAGCTTTCCGGTGGTAGGTAGGTCCTGAGTGGAGCGAACCTGCGAGACCGAGTGGAGCGAAGGGGGGAGGTGGCGAGCGAAGCGAGCCGGCGACCTCCTTAGCGTAACGAAGGTTGAGTGGGTGAAGCGTAACGAAGGTTGAGTAGGTAGGTGTAAGTAGGTAGTAGGTAGGTGTAGGTAGATGTAGGTAGGTGTAGGTAGGTGTAGGTAGGTGTAGGTAGGTGTAGGTAGGTGTAGGTAGGTGTAGGTAGGTGTAGGTAGGTGTAGGTAGGTGTAGGTAGGTGTAGGTAGGTGTAGGTAGGTGTAGGTAGGTGTAGGTAGGTGTAGGTAGGTGTAGGTAGGTGTAGGTAGGTGTAGGTAGGTGTAGGTAGGTGTAGGTAGGTGTAGGTAGGTGTAGGTAGGTGTAGGTAGGTGTAGGTAGGTGTAGGTAGGTGTAGGTAGGTGTAGGTAGGTGTAGGTAGGTGTAGGTAGGTGTAGGTAGGTGTAGGTAGGTGTAGGTAGGTGTAGGTAGGTGTAGGTAGGTGTAGGTAGGTGTAGGTAGGTGTAGGTAGGTGTAGGTAGGTGTAGGTAGGTGTAGGTAGGTGTAGGTAGGTGTAGGTAGGTGTAGGTAGGTGTAGGTAGGTGTAGGTAGGTGTAGGTAGGTGTAGGTAGGTGTAGGTAGGTGTAGGTAGGTGTAGGTAGGTAGTAGGTAGGTGTAGGTAGGCAGACCCGCGAGCTGCGCGCAGCGAGCGCAGCCACGCAAATACTAGTTATACTATATAAAGCTAAACTACCACTCACTCACTGACTGACAGAATTGTTCTCCCAGATGGTGGATGGGGAGGTGGGTATATTTTTCAAAGTGGCCCCCCTTGCCCCCCTTCTCCCCCCCTTTAGGCAAATCTCGAAAGTTAAGAGACTTGGAACGATTTTTTTTTCAGATTCATTTAGAGGGGCCTTTGCGTTAATCGAAATAATTTTTCGAGACTCCCCCCCTCACCCCCCCCTTCAACCCCCCCCCCCCCTTTTTCACTTTTTTTTTTTTTTCTTACCTATTGAGGGGCGTTGAAATTTGTATACCCTCCCCTCCCCAACCTCCCCTAAATTTAAAAGGGTTGTAACTTGATAACGGTTAGAGAAAACCATTAGGTGTTTGAACAAATATTATAGTAGGCGTCGAAATCTGTCCGGTGGTGGTACAGCGGTAAAGCGAAGGGGGGAGCGGGCGAGCGAAGCGAGCCGGCGACCCCCGTAGCGTAGGGATAATGTCATGATAGCTTTCCGGTGGTAGGTAGGTCCTGAGTGCGAGACCGAGTGGAGCGAAGGGGGGAGGTGGCGAGCGAAGCGAGCCGGCGACCTCCTTAGCGTAACGAAGGTTGAGTGGGTGAAGCGTAACGAAGGTTGAGTAGGTAGGTGTAGGTAGGTAGTAGGTAGGTGTAGGTAGGTGTAGGTAGGTGTAGGTAGGTGTAGGTAGGAGTAGGTAGGTGTAGGTAGGCAGACCCGCGAGCTGCGCGCAGCGAGCGCAGCCACGCAAATACTAGTTATACTATATAAAGCTTAATTACCACTCACTGACTGACTCACTGACTGATTGACATAATTGTTCTCCCAGATGGTGGATGGGGAGGTGGGTATATTTTGACAGATTCGTAAACAAGTAACTCTGGTGAGTATGGGAAAAGTCCGAAACCCCCCCTTTTCCCCCCCCTTCTCCCCCTCCCTATCGTATCTCGGAAACTAAAAGACCCGTATTTTTTTTTTTTACGGATTCGTATAGAGGAGGCTCGGTTAAGTAAAAATCATTTTTCAAAGTGGCCCCCCTTGCCCCCCTTCTCCCCCCCTTTAGGCGAATCTCGAAAGTTAAGAGACATGGAACGTTTTTTTTTTCAGATTCATTTAGAGGGACCTTTGCGTTAATCGAAATCATTTTTCGAGACTCCCCCCTTCACCCCCCTTCAACCCCCCCCCCCCTTTTCACCTTTTTTTTTTTTTTTTTTCTTACATAAAACTATTGAGGGGCGTTGAAATTTGTATACCCTCCCCTCCCCAACCTCCCCTAAAATTAAAAGGGCTGTAACTTCATAACGGTTAGAGATAGCCATTAGGTGTTTGAACAAATATTATAGTAGGCGTCGAAACCTGTCCGGTGGTGGTACAGCGGTAAAGCGAAGGGGGGAGCGGGCGAGCGAAGCGAGCCGGCGACCCCCGTAGCGTAGGGATAATGTCATGATAGCTTTTCGGTGGTAGGTAGGTCCTGAGTGGAGCGAATCTGCGAGACCGAGTGTAGCGAAGGGGGGAGGTGGCGAGCGAAGCGAGCCGGCGACCTCCTTAGCGTAACGAAGGTTGAGTGGGTGAAGGTGATAGGTAGTAGGTAGGTAGGTGTAGGTAGTAGGTAGGTGTAGGTAGTAGGTAGGTGTAGGTGGGTAGTAGGTAGGTGTAGGTAGGTAGGTAGTAGGTAGGTGTAGGTAGGTGTAGGTAGGTGTAGGTAGGTGTAGGTAGGTCTAGGTAGGTGTAGGTAGGTGTAGGTAGGTGTAGGTAGGTGTAGGTAGGTGTAGGTAGGTGTTGGTAGGTGTAGGTAGGTGTAGGTAGGTAGTAGGTAGGTGTAGGTAGGCAGACCCGCGAGCTGCGCGCAGCGAGCGCAGCCACGCAAATACTAGTTATACTATATAAAGCTTAATTACCACTGACTGACTCACTTATTGACAGAATTGATCTCCCAGATGGTGGATGGGGAGGTGGGTATATTTTTACAGATTCGTAAACAACTAACTCTGGTGAGTATGGGAAAAGTCCGAAACCCCCCCTTTTCCCCCCCCCCTTCTCCCCCTCCCTATCGTATCTCGGAAACTAAAAGACCCGTATTTTTTTTTTTTACGGATTCGTATAGAGGAGGCTCGGTAAAGTAAAAATCATTTTTCAAAGTGGCCCCCCTTGCCCCCCTTCTCCCCCCCCTTTAGGCGGATCTCGGAAATAAAGAGAATTTACAAGTTTTTTTTAGGGATTCGTATAGAGGAGGCTTGGGGAAGAAAAAACCATTTTGAAAATTTGACCCCCTTGCCCCCCTCCACCCCCCCCTTTCGGATCTCGGAAGTTAAGAGACTTGGAACGAATTTTTTTTCAGATTCATATAGAGGGGCATTGCGTTAGTCGAAATCATTTTTAGAAACTCCCCCCCTCTCCCCCCCTCCACCCCCCCCCCTCTTCACCCCTTTTTTTCTGTTTTGTTTACAGATTCGTATAGGATAGGAGGCTCGGGGAAGTAAAATGGTGGTACCGGTAAAGCGAAGGGGGGAGCGGGCGAGCGAAGCGAGCCGGCGACCCCCGTAGCGTAGGGATAATGTCATGATAGCTTTCCGGTGGTAGGTAGGTCCTGAGTGGAGCGAACCTGCGAGACCGAGTGGAGCCAAGGGGGGAGGTGGCGAGCGAAGCGAGCCGGCGACCTCCTTAGCGTAACGAAGGTTGAGTGGGTGAAGCGTAACGAAGGTTGAGTAGGTAGGTGTAGGTAGGTAGTAGGTAGGTGTAGGTAGGTGTAGGTAGGTGTAGGTAGGTGTAGGTAGGTGTAGGTAGGTGTAGGTAGGTGTAGGTAGGTGTAGGTAGGTGTAGGTAGGTGTAGGTAGGTGTAGGTAGGTGTAGGTAGGTGTAGGTAGGTGTAGGTAGGTGTAGGTAGGTGTAGGTAGGTGTAGGTAGGTGTAGGTAGGTGTAGGTAGGTGTAGGTAGGTGTAGGTAGGTGTAGGTAGGTGTAGGTAGGTGTAGGTAGGTGTAGGTAGGTGTAGGTAGGTGTAGGTAGGTGTAGGTAGGTGTAGGTAGGTGTAGGTAGGTGTAGGTAGGTGTAGGTAGGTGTAGGTAGGTGTAGGTAGGTGTAGGTAGGTGTAGGTAGGTGTAGGTAGGTGTAGGTAGGTGTAGGTAGGTGTAGGTAGGTGTAGGTAGGTGTAGGTAGGTGTAGGTAGGTGTAGGTAGGTGTAGGTAGGTGTAGGTAGGTGTAGGTAGGTGTAGGTAGGTGTAGGTAGGTGTAGGTAGGTGTAGGTAGGTGTAGGTAGGTGTAGGTAGGTGTAGGTAGGTGTAGGTAGGTGTAGGTAGGTGTAGGTAGGTGTAGGTAGGTGTAGGTAGGTGTAGGTAGGTGTAGGTAGGTGTAGGTAGGTGTAGGTAGGTGTAGGTAGGTGTAGGTAGGTGTAGGTAGGTGTAGGTAGGTGTAGGTAGGTGTAGGTAGGTGTAGGTAGGTGTAGGTAGGTGTAGGTAGGTGTAGGTAGGTGTAGGTAGGTGTAGGTAGGTGTAGGTAGGTGTAGGTAGGTGTAGGTAGGTGTAGGTAGGTGTAGGTAGGTGTAGGTAGGTAGTAGGTAGGTGTAGGTAGGTAGTAAGGCGGATCTCGGAAGTTAAGAGACTTGAACCATTTTTTTTTCAGATTTATTGAAAGGAGCAATGCGTTAGTCGAATTTTTTTTTCAAAACTGCCCCTCTCCCCCTTTTCACGCCCCGCGAGCTGCGCGCAGCTCGCGCACCCAAGCAAATACTAGTTGATATATATTACTCAATCAATGTGTTGATGAGGCAGCACAAGGACAAGAAGCTGCTCCAAAAGTATTTCGGAAATTCACTCTCAAAATTAAAACAAAGGGATTAGATTTAGCTGCAAAACAACCTATCCCTAATTTTAATAATAAAAAAATGACAATATACCTATCGAAAAATTCATTCTTGTACGGAAGTCACTAAAATACATACTAACAATTATGAAGACGTTGAGGTGCCAATTCAATTTCAAGATTTTTTATTAGCAGATTTCTATGACGGCACAATCAAAATTTTAATATTCTGTAGTAAAGAAGCACGATTACTTTTGACATCCCTGAAACAATTTTTCATGGATGGTACCTTTCAGGCATCACCAGATCCTTTTCCGCAGCTATACAGCATTCATGGAGACATGGGAAGTGGCATTGAAAGCACGAATGTCATTCCATTAGCATACATCTTCATGTCAAGAGTGTAAAAGCTTATGAGATTGTATTTCAATTAATACAATCACAGGTTCCAGGTTGGGTACCAGAACAAGTTCATATCGACTTGGAGAGCGCCGCCATAAAAGCATTGCTGAAAACTTTCAAAAATGTGACCATTGGTTGTTATTTTCATTTTCGAAATGCTTTATATCGAAAGGCAAAGGCAATTGGACTAAACTCAAGAAATTATAGGCGTATCATCAGTTTGTGTTGCATACTGCCATTGCTACCTGTACATAAAATACAGGACGGTTGGAAACATATTTCATTAAACGAAATGTCTATTCAAGATGAAAAATTAATTAAATTCAGAAGTTATTTTCAAAAAACATGGATGAAGCCTGATTTTATAAATAAATGGTGCGTATTTGCTGAGCGTCATCGCACCAACAATGTTGTAGAAGCCTGGAATTTCACACTTAATGGTCTGATCCATAAAAATCCAAGTTTGTTGCGTATTTTGAACGTGCTGAAGGATGATGTCAATCTAGCAAATTTCAAGGTCAAACAAATGAAAAGATTTGGAACAGCAATGTCGAAACGAAGCAGAGTAAATATAGAAAAGGACGATTTTATTCAAGAAGTTCAGATGCAGTTAACTTGTGCCGAAATCGATGTATCAATTTTTTTGTATAAAATTGCGTTGTACTTGGCTTGTTGGAAAAAGCAGATGTTTGGCTGAGATATTTCAAGTAAAAGATATTTTTAATACAGTTGCTCAAAAAGTGGCGTATTGCAGGGACGTATAGCGTTCGGGATGTGGGCTATTACGTACTCGTGCTTTTTCTTTACCTTTCCCGAACTCGTGCGTTCTCTTTCCCAACTGTCAAAATAATGTCCATTAAAAAAAAACCAACCACGAAGTATTTACTAAATAAAATCTTAAAAGTTTTTATGATTCATGCAAATATTTCTAAAGAAGCTACTAATTTGTTTCAATATCAGATTTAATTATTTGATTCAATGAGTTAGGTTTCATCTCATTAAATTTCATTTTTATTTCATATCAATAAAAAAAATCTACTGAAGACTTGGCTGTATGGGCATAGTTCCCTTTGCCTACCCATCAGAATGGGTAAAGAAAACAAAAAAAATTTCTGCCTATATTCTTTTACGGTTGGCGCCATTTTCCAAAAATGTTCTTTGCGAGTTTAATTACGGTTTTATTATTTTATTAAATTGCTTAATTTTTTCGCAACTGTATTAAAAATAGTTGTTCAGTACACGTGCGGAACCGTCATTGCAACTTGTTCCGACTGTCAACCCTCGCCGTCGGCTATGCCTCGGCTCGGGTCGACATTTGTCGGAACTCTTTGCAATGACAGGCTTTCCGCACTTATACTGAAATATACTATTCTTGACATGTCGACCTTTCAGTCTTTCCTTAGGGCCCCCACACATTTGTCAGTCCGCTGGCAGTCCGCCGGCAGGCGATCATACATACAGTTTTTGACAGTTTTTATGAATGACCGCCTGCCAGTGGACTGTGTAATGTGTCCCTTTACTAGTGCAGGTCCGATATCGATACCGAACTATCAGGCTCAATAGTCCGGTCGTATTACATCCACGAACTGCTGAGACGAAAAGTCTCACCAGTCCGGTGACCGGACTAAATAAACCGAACTACTGAGAATAGCTGCAAAATTCGAGGCAGGCCTAACGAATAATAATATATTATGCTCTCGCTTTTCGTTCCCGTCCGCTTATAAGGGACAATATTCCAGGGCCCCGAGTCTGCTATTCAATAGTGTCAGAATGGTCGATCATTGATCTCATAATGGTTGATTTACGACAAGCCAAAAAGTACCTTAAGTCGACAGGTATAAGGTACTTTTTGGCTTGTCATCAATCAACCATTATGAGATCAATGATCGACCATTCTGACACTATTGAATAGCAGACTTGGGGCCCAGTAGAGAGATCATTATCTTACCCGACATCCTTTTACAGAGTGTTAGAGGTAACCGGTAAAGCTTTGTGTATATATTTCCAAATTATATAACGTCAACTCAGATCAAATAGCTGCTATTTGATCTGAGAACGTCAACATGTACCTATTAATGTTACCAGCGAAACCCGATTTCAGGACAACTAGTTGCCTAGGCTAAACTAGTCGTTCTTCCTTCACGTTTCAGCTTTCCGTCAGCAGGTCGACGGAGCCCCGCTAAGCGAACTCCTTTAAACCCTGCAGACAGAAATAGGAGGTTAGTTAAAGCCGCTTTTCCACCAAGCAACAATTGACGCGCAACAATAACATGTTGAAAGTCAGCGCGGAACTTTTGTTGAACAACGTTGTCTGTCTACACATCTACTAAGTACTTTACAATGTTGCGCGCCAGCTGGCAACGTCGCGCGCTGTTGTGCAGCGTTGCCGTATATGTTGAGCGTCAAGTGTCGCGCGCCAAATGTTGCCTAGTGGAAACGCGGCTTTAGTTTAACTTACCGAACCCCGGGGTGCCCCAGACGTCGATCGTCAGCAGGCCCACGTTTTTCTTTCACTACCGCGTGTATAGTAAGAACTGTTGAGCCTAGGCGAAACTAGTTTGTCCACATATGCCACCGTAGGCGCGGGCGTGTGGACGGTGAGTAACGGACTAGCTCGCCGTCCGTCTGTCTTATGACGGCGACAGACCGTGTCGACGGCGCGTTCGTGTTCCACGCCCGCCCCAAAGAAATGTCAGCAACCTCGAAAGGCCTGCGGGTTGTTCGAAAGAGATATTGCGGCCTCGGCACAAGGGCTAAGAAGGAACATGAGTGGTTTTTAGTCAGTAGAAGTCTGACACTCCCTACCGCTCTGCCCAGAGCGGGAGGAAGGATTTCCCAACACCCAAAGAAAAAAGTCGTAAAAACGCTGCCGAACGTGTTGTGCGTCAATTGTTGCCTAGTGGATACGAGGCTAAAGTACACGTAAGACGGGACACAAGCCTCCTCTCTTTTTGAGAAGGAATGGGCAATAACCTACCACGCGGGCCCAGTGCGGATTGGTAGATGTCACATGTACATCATCTACTTTTGCTGTTGACTGTACCTATCGAGGTCCTGGGTACGATTCCCAGGTCCCAAGTCGGTCAGTGTTATTAGGTTTTCAATTAAAAAATTCTCAGTAGCAGTCACAAAGTTTGGATTAGTGCTCGACCGCTCTCTATTATTGGGTGGGACTTAAACATAGCTGGTGAAATGAGTGACCGACCCATAGTCACACTAAACTACCACACCAGTGTGACTACGGATAATTTAACCTGATCCGTAGTCACACCAGTGTGACTACGGATGAATAAAATTAATTAGTCGTCCGAGTAGCCGGATAAATAACCAAAATTGCTGCTGGCTGTTGCTAGTCGTCCGCTAAGTGGATGAATCACCGTCTCGCGACAGTATCCTTTATGGGCGGCATGGGCACCGGCCCGTAGGCCGACGAAGGAGGCCGGCGGAGGCCCAACACTTCGGTGGAGTATTTATTTATTTGGATTACCAACAAGTTACATTACAGTTTCATTCAAAATTCATACCATTACATACTACATGGTTCTGTAACGTACGCTCAATTAAAGGTAACCACGGCTTACACATAATGAGTACAAAAATTATGGAAATAGGTAATGAAAATAAAAAATTATGTAAATTATGGATAGGTACTATCCTATTGTCCGTAGTCACACCAGTGTGACTACGGATAATTTAACCTGTTAAGTAGTCACACTGGTGTGGTAGTTTAGTGTGACTATGGGTCGGTCATGGTGAAATGTGGGTGTAGCTATACTTATAGGTGTGGCTAAGACTTCAGAGATTACAAGCGTGATGTTATGAAGATGAAAATTTACTAAAACTGCTAGTTATAACTATAAGTTAACGTGAAATATTGTAAGCGGTGGTCAAGTGGCCGATACAACATAAACAGCTGGGGTTGCCTGGGCCTCGTTATTTGTAGCTAGCGCGAGATTTATTTACATTTGTATCCATTCCCCTATCTAAATTACCTGCTTTATCGCTATTTGTCCGTTTAATGTGATTTTTACTGCAAGCGATAATATCGTCATTTTTTTTTTCTAACGTGGTTGGTTGGTCAAGGTACAGTTTTGCTAGGTCAACAATTTTTGTTTTCAGAAAGAAGCTTTGAAAAAAAAAAAACAATAGGAAGTAGGTAAGTAGGTATACATAGTTGGTATAGGTGTGTCTATATCTAAGTGTGAGTTTGATATGTGGCAGTATATGATTATTTAGCGAGCTTCTGCTAAAACAACATTTGCGACAGAATTTGCGAGGTATGAACTATGAACCTACCTATATTTGTGTAGACCAACGCGGGTAGTTAATTTGCATTCCACGTAGATACGTGTTGCGTTGCATCAGGCCGAAATTCTAAACCTAAAATTACAGTTTCAAAACGGAGCTTGCATAGTGCATAGAATGCACCAATCTGGCAGTAAATCAACTAAGCGTAATATATTTTAATAAAGAATGCACACAGTACCATGCACTGGATCCCAAGTTCCCTGAGGCTTAGAATTATGAGTGTCGTACAAAACGCCCTGTTGAGAATTCTTCCCCATCCTTACATAGTATAAAACAAAGTCGTGTCTGTTTGTTTGTTTATTTGTTTGTTTGTCTGTATGCTTAAATCTTTAAAACTACGCAACGGATTTTGATGCGGTTTTTTTTAATAGATAGAGTGATTCAAGAGGAAGGTTTTAGTATATAATTTGAACGACATCCACGCGGGTGAAGCCGCGCCGGGCATCAGCTAGTAACATATAATTTATGGGAAAATGTTCTGAAAAATCCTGCGTTCATAATAGGCGTTTGCGAGTTTTTTGATGTTTTAATAGGTGCTTTGCATTTATATGGAGCAGTTGAAATTATAATGGACTTTAGATAGATACCTATATAGCTACAATTTACTTTATAGTAGATTACCCATGTGTGTACCTACCTACTTTCGGGTTTTTGTCGGCTAACGGGCTCAAACATAGTTGGGAAAAAGCAGGCAAATTATATGGTTTAGGACATTTATTTCTCAAAAACAGAATAGGTACAATTATTCACTTGGATGAGAAACACTGCAATGGTTACATAAATAAACGTTCATTGGAACGAGTATCGGACGGAACGGTACCTATTACAATATTGTTAATCATTAACTTATCACTATGTTACCTACTAAAATAAAGTAAAAAAATATGATGAGTTTATTCAACACCAAAATTAACTTTTGAGCTTTTGGTCACCTTCGTTTTATTAAAACGTCATAAAGAAGAACCAGTAACACAACAAATGCGATAAAGATTAGTAGGTATAAGTTTTTATGAAACCTGAAGGATACTAACTTGTCCTTCCTCATTCCAGAGATAAAATTCCAAGTGCAACACCCTCGGAAACACAGAAAGCCTTTGTTAAACATGATCACACTAAAGTAGTAACAAATCTTCCGTATGGCCTCTCGTGTTAGCTCGAGGATGTCGTCCCGAGTGTATTAACACCCACAATTTATGTTTCATGGGAGTCACCTATGAAATTTTTACTACAGCGGCGAATATACCAATAAAGATTTTTTTTTTCATTTTTAAAGCTACGGCTACGCAAAAAATGTTGTTAGTGGGATATTGCTGCATATTCAAGCTTAAAAGAGTTGTAAAAGGCACACCTTTGTGGCACATATTAAGTGAAGCTATATTACTTACTAGCTTTTGCCAGCGGCTTCGCCCGCGTGGATGGCGGAAAATATCAAAAATGACGATTTTTCATACAAACTTTCATCCCCTATTTAACTCCCTTAGGGGTTGAATTTCGAAAAATCCTTCCTTATTCCTTGTCGGCATTTTATAGGGAACCTCTGTACAAAATTTCAGCTTTCTAGGTCCAAGGGTTTGGGCTGGGCGTTGATGAGTCAGTCAGTCAGTCAGTCAGGACTTCTCTCTTTATTTATTAGATTAGAAGACAAAATTTCAGCTTTCTAGGTCCAAGGGTTTGGGCTGGGCGTTGATGAGTCAGTCAGTCAGTCAGTCAGGACTTCTCTCTTTATTTATTAGAAGATGTGTTGTTGTTTATGGATTTCGACATAACCTTTTTAGCAGATGGGCGAAAATATAACGATTTCTTAAGACCTATTTACCTACATATCGTCATGCTAGTATATAATATTATGTTACCAGTAAACCGGGTTACTGGTATAACGTGTCAGGATATAATCATAACAAAGCAATCACAATGGGCCCAACTTTGATGTGCCGCTCGCCGGTTGCTGCAGAGAGTGTGCGAGGGTAGCGAGCGGCACCGCTCGCTACGCTCGCTCGACTCGTGCGCGGTTGGTCACAGTTCCAACCTTACTCATTTGGATGGGGTGCTCTATGATCATC
Source organism: Diarsia mendica (assembly GCA_949316265.1). Lineage (NCBI taxonomy): Eukaryota > Metazoa > Arthropoda > Insecta > Lepidoptera > Noctuidae > Diarsia > Diarsia mendica. Next base: position 12,204,807 of record OX438887.1, read on the forward strand.
CTTTTGTGATGAACTCTACATACATCTTGCACTTCATGCAAGCGGTTTCTGACTTTTTGGTCGCTAATTAAGTTCCCTGAAGAGTGATGAAGCCTCACGGCTAACATCATCGCGGTTATTGTTGGAGCTCTTCGAGTTAAGATTTGAGTGTATCGGTCTTGTCTCCGTGTGGTGCAGCGATACCGTCCTCCATGGCGCTCAGCCACGGTACCAGTGCTTCGGTAACGTGTCCAAACGAATATGGAGGGTATCCAGTCGCAAGAAGACCTTTTTTTGTTGTTGCAACGAACTTGGGCGGCCATTCCACAGCGTGATTTGAATGAACTCATTTTGAGTATGCCAAACCGATGTTCTTGTGTTGTTAGTGTTCGCGGTAGAAACACGGATTATTAATTGTTTAAGTTACCCAATAAAATTTTAAAGAAAACTGTTATTTCAGTCTTTTTTCGAACTTAAATGTTAGTGGTTCAAATGTCAAAAATCCCTATACCTAATAGGAAAATGGCAAATTTCTTTATTAATGCAAAGGTGACTTGGTTTATCGTTACTGTGACAAACGAAAACACTTTATTTGATGAATCCTTAAAGAAAATTTTAATTAATATCAATCAGGAGAAAAGTTATTGCAAAAATATATGTTGATCCCTAGACACTTTTGATGTGTGTAGTTTGGCGTAGGACAAACTAGTTTAGCCAGTAAATTATATATTATATACACTTCGCTATAGGTGCATCAATACAAGAAAGGGTTAAGGAGGTTAATCAATTAAAATAATGCTATCATGTCAAGCGGATCACATTTGTTTCCCTTAACTAATCTGGTTTCCGTGAACCCGATGCCAATGTAGCGAGTGAAATCAAATGGACGTAAATGGAGACCTGAGATGTACTAGTTTATGCAGAACTTAATTCTTGATTGCGTCGTTGGTCATGAGGTTACTGAGCATGGAGGTCCTGGGTTCGATTCCGAGCGGTATTGGGTTTTTCCATCAGGGATTTCTCAGTAGCAGCCGGGCACAAATCCAGACTCCGTAGTCTGGACTGTACCCGGTTCATGGTTATAGGCTTGCCCTTATTAAATAATAGTGACCCGCCCCGGCTTCGCACGGGTACAAAAAAGATACTAAAACCTTCCTCTTTAATCACTCTTTCTATTAAGAGGAAACGCGAGTGGTCTTTTCTCCATACAAACGCTCTCGCCTGTTTTCTTTTTGGTTAATGACCCTAGAGCAATGGTTTTTTACAGAATAATAAATATTAACTATTTCTATGCCCCTATGTTTTCCTTTTTGGTGATAAATTATTTTTATAAGCACTAGAACCCTCAAAAAATGCTCAAAATTGCTTGTTTAGATCGCTGTTAACAGAGTCCTAGTGTACAAATTTGACAACTATTAACGAAAAAAGAAAAACATAGCGGCGTAGTATATAACCTCCTTATTCATTGTCTAAAATATCTTTTAAATTGGTTCAATATTGGAGGAGGAAATAGGCGAGAGCCAAACCTCGAATTCTAACTTTTTTCTATAGTTGTCCTTATCGCACGAATTTGAGGGCAGGAGGACGGAGAGAGACAGCGATAGTAGAAAGAGACAGCACTCGCATTTCCTCTTAAAAAAAACCGCATCAAAATCCGTTGCGTAGTTTTAAAGATTTAAGCATACATAGGGACAGAGAAAGCGACTTTGTTTTAAACTATGTAGTGAAGTGATGATGAATGTGCTATTAGGTACATTTCTGTCTAACCCTTCAGGGATTACAGGTGTGAGGTTATGTTATTATGAATGAACTAAGACGCTTGGGGTACGAGGCTTGCTTAGTTGTCGATGGTACCTAATACTTTCTAGAGCAACGTTAATAAGATGTTGTTCAGAACAATCAGGTTCACCTTGCGACATAAATATAGCCTTTATCTTGCCCCGCAGACGAGGTTAAAGCGGGCTATAGTTTAATTAATTAATCTGCCCCCGACTTTACATTTTGACAGTTTATTAGAAGAGTTTACAACGCTCTTTTGGCAGACGTATAACTTTCTAAGTTTTCTAAAATTGATTTAAAGAATATTTAATTTGAAACATCACCTGTGTTTGGTGCTGTTTTGAAAATCTTTGGTTAATTTATCTCTTTTGCAAACTTGAACCTAGATTAAATTTTAGCTAGGTATTAACAATTATTTAGAAAAAGTAGTGCCTGAATCATCTTTCATACTTTCAATAATTGTAATATTATGAGGGGTATTTGAAAAAAAATCACTCGAAAAAAAAGTACTAAGTCGTAGGTATTATTTTTCATGACCGACCCATAGTCACACTAAACTACCACACCGTGTGACTACGGATCAGGTTAAATTATCCGTAGTCACACTGGTGTGACTACGGTTAATTAGTACTAGGTTAGTATCCATAATTTACATAATTTTTTATTTTCATTATTTCCATAATTTTTGTACTCCATGACGCGCGCTCGCTTCGCTCGCATATTAAATAACACTAATATCTTCTGTCCCCGAAGTGCCGGGCCTCCGCCGGCCTCCTTCGTCGGCCTACGGCCCGGTGCCCATGCCGCCCATAAAGGATACTGTCGCGAGACGGTGATTCATCCACTTAGCGGACGACTAGCAACAGCCTATAATTTTGGTTATTTATCCGGCTAATCGGACGACTAATAAATTTTATTGATCCGTAGTCACACTGGTGTGACTACGGATCAGGTTAAATTATCCGTAGTTACACTGGTGTGGTAGTTTAGTGTGACTATGGGTCGGTCACTTTATTTTTGTGTGTTGCAGTAAAATCTATTCGTATATTTCTCGGTAGACTCTAAAACTTGAGATCAGACAACCAGCAAATTGTCTCCCCATTTTATATCAAAAATAAAAATCTTTCAGCGTAACAAAGACACAGTGTTATTAATGTAAAAATATATTAAATTCGCAATACATAGTAGTGAGTAATACCAATAGGTGGGTAACAAAAGATTCTCTAGGGAATTTCTCAAGAGTACACAATGAAATAATGCTTTAACAATAAAACTTTAGATGTAAAGAAACGGCAATAAAATAAATGGGAAATATTTTTCTTTTTGACCGCAATGTCAATAAGTATGGATATAGTGAAAATGTTACAGAGTTTTGTGAAAATAGTGTTGTTGAACCCACTTCAGTCAGTAAGTGCTATGTTGCACATTTGAAATAATTAAATTTATTGTGCGCATTGTAAGTTTGCTTTGGTCACGGTGACTGACGTACGGGTGAAAATATTGACGTTGGGAATATTTTCTCCCGCGATTTCGTCTACGTTATGGTATTTACCGGGATGAAAAGTATCCTTAGTTGATAAATACTTATTATCCAAGTTATAAGCTGTCTGTGTGCCAAATTTCAACCAAATCCGTTCAGCCATTTTTGCGTGATTGAGTTACGATACGAACATATAAACTTTCAGATTTGTATAAGGCGTAGCTGCTGCCCGCGTTTTCATTCACGTGGAAATTTTGATGTGTTTTTCCGGGATTAAAATAAGCCCATGTCCTATTCCAGTCTATAAAATCTATCTCTGCGCCAAATTTCATGAAGGTCCGTTCATCCGTTCTGGCTTGATCGAGTAACAAACACCCATCCACTCATCCAAACTTTCGCATTTCTAATAGTAAGAATAGTATTGAAGATAGAAGCGTAGCCAGAATACATATTGTCCTTAGTTGTCAACGATACTTTCCCTAAAAACTTTAACATTCCTCGCATGTTTTTCCAACTAATAAAGTCCCCCATTTTAAAGTACACGTAGTATAAAATAAAGCAAAGGTCAGAGTACCTATAAGGCGAGTGTGGAGGCATCGTAAATTCAAAGTGCCGAATTTCACGTCTCACTTGGTTCGTTGTGGCGGGCAAGTACTCGCAGACAGTACTTACCCGGTGCACTTGCTTCCCCGTGTATTGACTTATGTCTTCTGACAATGCTTGGAGGAGTAGCTTTTGTTCTTGCTTTGTGGTTGGCGGGAATATTGTAGTGTGATTTTGTAATTTGATGTGTAGTTTTCAGGTTTTCTTATGAAACCGTCGATTTTGAAAGATTATGTCAAGCTGTTCGCGTTGGTCCGCCTGTCATTTAATAGATCTTTGACAGTCGTTACAGAAAGTCGCGGGACCCTAAATTCTGACAACTAGTCTTACCAAGGGTCAGGGATATGCTATAACCTGCTGCTGGTGCTTTCAAGCGGCTTACTATGTTGCCACGAGCTCTCTATCTTCTTTTAAAAACAAAACACAGTCGTTAAAACGTTGTCTCCACATACATAGTTCCAGTACGTAATCGATCACATTCAAAACTACTTACTTAGGTATAACTTAGCCGCTTGCATGTTAAGTAGGAGTGTAAGCGACACAGAAAGTACGATACCGGCTGAATTTACCTACGATAATAAGTTATCGATCGATGCACCTTACGAGACCGCATTGGAGGGAAGACGGGGCCGTTTGTTGCGTAACATGTAGACATTATCCTATAATAGTTATTTATGATACTAATGCGGTAAGTTGGTTTTTACAAACGAGTAGACGAATGTAAGCCCGAGACGAAGTCGAGGGGTTACCATAGTCACGAGTTTGTAAAAACCAATTTCTGCACGTGTATCATACAACGTTTTTCAACACATTTGCGAGAAAACAGTACAATTAAGTAATGAAACAAACTTTTTCAAGACTATTTTTACGTACGTAAAAAAAACTAACGTACCTTAGTTCCTAAATATTTTTCATCTGGCGCGTCTTTAAGAATTTTTTCTACGTTAGCTGCAGTGAATACTTTTGATTTCTTGCTATATTCAATGTTAAAAACAACTCTAAAAACCACATTGAGGACGGTTATACTTCATACGTAATTCATTGAAGTAGGTAAGCCATCAAAACATTTTCAGAGAATGATTGAGTATTTCTTCGAGTCTTCCATGCTATAAAATTATTGTAGGTGCGCCTCATTTAAAATATCAGGTGAAGTAGATTCCATATTAATATCGGATTCGCTTGAACTCATATTATTTTGTTTTTAAATATCAGTCGGAAAGTCGCAACAATCTTTGACGTTTTAATATTAAAATGCCGCGCATTTGCAAATGGCGCCACATGCACGTGGTGAAAATTAGAACTACAACTTTCATCTCATTTACTCTTTAGTATTAAAGTGAGACAAACGTATTGAACAAAAGCGCTTCCAAGGAGGTTCGTTCAGTCAGCTTATTTATTCTAGTAATGTGAAACTCCTTGGTGGAATTCTTGTATTACTTTTTATGGAAATTAAAAAAAAAAACCGTAAAGAATACGAACGGTGCTATACAACGGGGTATGGACCGTGCAGTAAAATAGGTACTTAGGTGAGAGTACCTATTTTACCGCACGGTACTTAGGTGAGAGTACATATTTTTCAATACACTTCCTCGAAAACTAGCTCTTATTGCACTACGATTAGGTTCGACATGCATCATATTTCGCACGCGTGCGGTAATAAGAATACAGCGTGCTGTAATATTATTACCGCACGCTGTAATCATAGAGCAGCGGTAATTCGATTAAAACTTATGAAATTAAAAAAAAAACACCACTGACTATTATAGAGCAGGCGTGTTTTTTTTTTAATCTCGCCATTTTGATCTGCGTCTTTACAGCGTAAATATTTTTTGAATATTTAAATTGTGTTTGTAAAAAGAATACTACTAATAAACGTAAATATTTTAAACAATTATTTACTTTTATGAACAAGTAAGCATTTTTTTGTGTTCTTAATTAAAAAATATTTAAATTTTATATTTTTCCTGTGAGGCTGTTTGGCGGCTTTATACCTTTGCTTCTTTTTCAACCTGGCGAAATCAAACCGCGGAAAAAAAGTAAATTAAATCATAGTCTCATCAAATTTGTTGACAAAAACACATAACGTTTTTAGTTAATTTCTTCGAAAGTGTATTGAAAAACGTCGTTTGATACACGTGGGAATTTGTTATTGCATTTCTCGACCCCATGAACACCCTCGCCATACGGCTCGGGTGTTCAATCTGCCTCGAATGCAATAACAAACTTTCCGCACTTGTATCAAAATGTACTATTACCGCACGTTCCGTTGTATAGTGCGTAATTTTTAACTTTCGAACAATGTATACAGGCTCCGTAAATGCATTTTTCGAGCAAATGTGTTGAAAACGTCAATTGTAACAAAATGAAGGCTTGTTTACGACTCTATTTAATCGTTATCAGCAAGTTTATTTATTTATTTATTATTGGGTTTTTCAACAATGTGTCTATTACATAATACATTATAATAAGAAAATTGCTAATTGAATCACTTACAGAAAAGCACAGCATGCATTGCGCAAATAATTACACAATAAAATAACTATTAGTTAGGAAGCTAGCTATACTAGTTTTTTAGATATAGGCTAGTCTTAATTTAGACAAGTAAATAAAACATAACATAACATCACGCCCGTAGTCCCCGAAGGGTTGACATCTCAACAGTCACGCTTGTTTCTACGAGATCGATGAAGCTGACCCCAACATAGTTGGGAAAATACTAGGCTGATGATGATGCCTAGTGCCTATGCCTAGTGGAGGTTGCTATAACCTACTAGTCATCATCTGCGAAGGACGGCATTGTTTCAAAGATGACGTCAGTTTATCGTCATTTATTTTATCACGTGAGCATGTTGCTTGGGTAACATACCTAGTACCTACTCCTCAAGCTTTCACTTCTATTATATTATTTTTCTTCTATATTCTTATATTCGCTATTATTAGACATCAAGCCGAAAATAATCACCCAATTTGGCGAACAGAAAAAGCAAACTCTTCCATACAATGACGTGTCACAGATACCATTTTTCTGTAAACAAAATCGTGTTTACCTAAGTATCAATATTGAGCAAACGTTTTCCGCCACGGGGTGGTATTCGACCGCGAAATTTTGAGGGTTATATCGGGGTCACTGATAAATTTCATGATCATATCTTTGAATTTTATTGACCGTTAGATTCGATATTAGTGTTGTTGGAGTTTAGAATACAAGTGTTTGTGTTAAACGACTGGTTTTTTGGAAAATGTAGCAACATAGATAAACTTTGAAATGACTATAAATATAAAACTTATCTATGTAAGATACATTAATAAAATAATATTACAAAGATTCAAAATCATCATCATCAAATGCCTAACCTTCGTCCTTCGTCTGTTGAGGTTGACTTCCAGTCTAAGTGATGCAGCTTTATAATATTAGTATTTTACATAGCATGATTACACCTATCTGGCCTCCATACCTCGGGTACTGGGGAACACAATACGTTAAGGTAAGACTTTTTCGGTACAAGAACGTGAATCTTGGCCCAAGTAAAGAGAGCCATACTACCAACAATAGGTGAAGTCGTGCTGTGGGTGATGATGATGAAGTATAGGTATCAGACTTTCGGGTTCTAACTAAAAAATAAAAAACCAAGTAATTATAATGTAATCAGCTGAAAAATTCATGCCATTTCGCATTTATCCTCACAAAATCACATTCATTTTCCCATGTTTTTCATATAGCATTAGGTCTCCGGTCTTTATCACACAAACCACTTTTCATAAACCCCTACGACATGGCTCAAACAGTCAACATTAATGAGTCCACCATTTTAGTTTTAGTACTGTTATTTTAGTTGACGAGACATTATTCAATGGTAACTTGCGGTCGCCCTTTCATGGGTGGTGTAATCTGATTTATGACCCAATGAAAAGAAGTTTCCGAGATGATTTCAATCGCTTTCGGTATTTATGGCTGGTTATAGATATATTTATCGGTTTTTTTGGAGTAAGATAATGGCGACGGAAATATTGTCTTGTAGTCTGATATAGTGACAACCATTTGGGCATAAATAAAAATCTGGTTACGCACAATATTTATTTATTGAGAGAGCTTTTCTAAAAGTACGGTATTCCTGAGAGGCATTTTTTGTAAATAATCTTCGACCCGATTTCAACTAAAAACCTTTCTAAGTTAGTTGAGATTCTTGGCTGCCTCGTTGGTCTAGTGTTAGCAATCGTGTCTGCTGAGCATGCAGTGCTGGATTCGATTCCCGGGTCAGGCAATTGTTATTGAACTTATCCATCAGGAATTCCTCAGTAGACTCGACGGAGTCTAGATTTGTGCCCGGTTAATGAAAAAAGGCTCGCCCCCCCCTTTTCATGGAACTTAAGGCGGGGTTGCAGTAATTTTAAGATTTTTGAACCTATAAAAATCGAACTAAATACGAATTTTTTAATAAATAAAAATCATTACATAAAAATTGAACATACTCTCTAGTAAATCGTAAAGATAGAAACGCGATTTAGAATGATCGGCTCGATACTTTTTTTTATCAAACATGACTCTAAATCACAATTTCAAACGTGTACTGCTAAGACATTTCATCATGAATTTATATAAAAGTTATATCAATAGATAGAACTTTTTATTTTGAAGTAAATGTTGAAAACATATTGCATAATTTCTTTATAATTTTTCTCCAAGAAGCAAAAAACAGTCAAAATTTATGCATTATATCGCTCGCGCGGCAGGGCGGGGGGCGAGGTCGTGCGTACATAAAAACAAAGTACTGCAACCTCGCCTTAAACGTATTTGACGAATGGTGAGTGTACTTTTTTATCTAAACCTTCAGAGATCACAGGTGTGATGTTAGAAAGGTGTCTACGCACTCATAGATTCACACTCTTCCTCGCCACATGCCATACAAAACCATCCACCATAGATATCCATTGTACTGTACTGAAAACACATTAGCAGCGTAATTACGTTGTATCTCGACAACCTGATAAAATCTGGGCGTACCATTACAAGTGCTAATGGAGGAGTACGGCAGTGCTGATGTTCGATATATATGTTACTGATAACGTGATAGTACTGAGCTGCTGCCAATTCTCTTTAAAATGTATGTGTGTGTGTTTTTTTGTGTGTTTGGCAGTGGGTCGGTTATATTAGTCGTAGAATCAATGATTGTTGGGGTAAAAGCGTTGTGGTATGAGTATGACGTCTTATAATGACGACAGGCCGTGTCGACGGCGCGGCGAAGAGATTTCAGCAACATGGAAAGGAGCCGCAAGGGCCGACGCTCGTCGAGGCTGCGGGTTGTTCGAAAGCAAAGAGGCGGCGGTATCTCTTTCGAAGTGGCTATATATAATAGCCACTTCGAAAGAGATACCGCCGCCTCGACACAAAGGGCTAAGAAGAAATATGGTGGTTTTTAGTCAGTAGAAGTCTGACACTTCGAGTCATTTGATGATTTCCCAGCCTCCGAAAAAAAAAACTCAGGGTTTCTTGAAGCGATGATCTTCTCAGGGTAGTTGATGGGAGCTGGATGAGCTGGAATAGCTGCTCGAGTCGATCTTGAGGTTAAGCCGCAATTGCCTATAGGTTGATTTGTGGAAGGGTGATCCATTACAAATGAGTTTCCTCTGTACCTCGGAAAGTACGTTAAGCCGTTGGTAGCAAGTACCATCTGAGTTGAAACAGTGTTTGGTATTACTGTTTTCTATTTTGGCTGAAAAAAATACAATTCAACTCATGTATTTAAAAAAAATCTGATTCCTATTTCATTTTTTTATTAATAGGTACCTAAGTATATTCTTCTGGTATCTTGCTTCGCTAAGAGTATTAAATTATCAATAGCTTCTACCCAAGTATATTGTTAGTTTCCTGGAAAAAATATTAAAAGCCGTAAGGATTGCTTTCAATACGAAATAAATAAAACATTGTAACGAATTCAAACAATCATGTTTAATATTTAATAGTCACTTCATAGTATCTTCTTATTTTCATCATATTGGTTTAGACTACAAATCCATTTGTAAAACAATAATTTAACAACCAATATTAGTGGTGTAATGTAGCTAGTATTTACCTAAAAGTTTTTGCAAATATTTAACTTTATCTCGGACTTCCTTGCTGGTCTAATGGTTGCAAGCGCGACTGCTAAGTATCCAGGTCCTGGAGTCGATACCTGGGTCGTGCAAAGAGTTATTGGTTTTTTTTTTTTAATTTTTTTTTTTCAATTATGGATTTGACTGAAACATAACTGGCAAAACATATAAACGTATAAACGTTACGGTATTAACTTTCTCATAACAATGTAACCTGCCAAAAAACTCGCTAATCTTCTCGAAACAAGCCATGAAAATTAAATTGCACAACTCCAACTAAGAGACACAAGAACATTAGCCAAAAAAAAACAACAAATGAACATACGTGCATTGTTTTTGAAAAATAAAGACATGGGCTGTGGAACGTCCGTCGACAATTTACGTTTCGTTCGCGTAGTGAAAGCCCCCGATGAAAGTTTCAGCGTATCTCCAAACTGCAGGCGTGAAAATAAAATTGAAGCGGGCTTTGGGTTTCCCAAAATGGTTGCTATCGGAACGCGGGGAAGCGTGGTCTCAATGTGGCAGTTTTGTTTGTAATTATTTCTTTGGCTTGTAATCGTATTAGCGGTTGATATCCTGTCATCGTGTGTGAATACTCGTTTTATGCAAATTGTGTTTGAGCTTAGTTTTTGTTTCTTTTTGTGTCGGGTTTATGGATATAAGTTAGTTGAGAGATCTAGTAGGTAATGAATTTATATTTGAGGATATTTAGCGGAGATTAGCCATTGGCGCAGGAGACAGTGCATCAGCATGTGCGTACTTTACTATAAACAAATACTGACTCTCTTAAATAATTAATAAGTAAGTATATTTTTTGTACAACGGAATGTAATAAAATCATTTTTATTTTTATTTATTTATAGAAAAAAACCGAAAATTGCCCCAGGATAAAACTCGGAGCTACATTTAACTCAGCCTAAAAAAATACAAGACGACCAAAAACAGTTTATAATATTTATCAACCGAACAAGCAAGTTGTAACAAATAGGGTGCACTACCAAGGATGACACTAGCACAAGCCCCGGGGCTGATTGTCGGCTAATTCTTCGCGCTCCACTGGAGGTTGTACATCGCAATAAATTCGTCGCATTCATACGACCCAGCCAGCCGAAAGAGTGCGATAAAAACGAGATGACTTGCTCGCCCGCTCTTCCACACATTTTTTCACTCTAAAGACAATGTTTGCGACCTCTAAGGTATTAAGGCGACGAACCAATGACGAGAATTGTCTCTATTGAATATTTCATTACTTCCTACGTACCCTACCCTTATGAGTTTGTGAAACGGTGGTTGTTAAGCCGAATCGTAAATTGGTTGTATTTTTATAGACATGTGGCGTAATATGGCTTTTTATATTGGTATTTACGAGTGTATCACGCGTGTATTTGAACACAAACAAGGTTGGACAGAATTATTTGATATCTGATTGTGGGCATGTTATAAAAAAATGTTACCGCAATAAGGCAGACCGCATTTCATTGTGATAAAATATGTAAATAATGTGATTATTTTGTATTAAAATACCTAAATAATCGGACAATACACAAACCACACGGGCTTCAAAGCTTTGTCACATATTTAGGTGAACAATTATAACACGCACAATTAAAAGGAAAAACCATTACAATTGGTATTTATTATGTTTTTTTTATTCTACAAAAATAACCATAATTAGATCAATAGTCAAGGCGATGATATTTTATACGCTCGATTGATGGCAATAAGCACGTAGTAGTAAAGTGTTAAAGGCGGCGGTAATTGGAGAGCTCTATGTTTCATTGGGTGTTAAAAAAGTTTATTTGGAAATGTCTAGAGGCATTAACTAGCCAAATGTGGATGAACTATTAGGTCAACTCTATCGAAGCTTTGCAGGATTTTTTATTTAACACTTTTAGCACACAGGACAGATTCGAACTTAGTTCTGTTTACATGCGAGATGCCATGCCTAAGATAAACTCCTCTCGATTAAGTTCAACTAATTCGGAATGCATGTGGAACTGATGTCGATTGCGGCGATCAATCTCGGCAACAGACAGTGACGTAATGGTTGGTAGACGACATTATGTTGCCACACGTCCGACTCTGTCCAATTAGAGAAGTTCATGCTTGATGACTTTTAAAAAACAGCATGTGTCTCTACTCTTTCTTTCTTCTTTTTCATGTCCATGGTATGTTTATGTTGCAGTCAAAATCAGTCAAAACTACGTTTGACATTTTTTAATTTTTTTTCATTCATATAGTTGGGAAAAGGCTAGGCAGATGATGATGATCTATATCTGTAGTTCACCTTACTGAAGTTTCAGCGGAATGGAAATTGTTGTCAAAGTGGTCAAGCCAGTTTGAGGTCAACAATACCGATGGTTATTCGAATTCATGGAATACATTATTGATCCCTCTAAATAATAATCTATCAGTAATCCTCAATCATTCATTTCTACGAATTCAAATTCCGTAACTCCAGTCATGAAATACACAGAGCCGGACAAAGGTCACAAGGTCCCTACTATATCACGGTCTGGAATCTCAACAGGTGCCCAATTAATATTTAAATAACCTCCCGTTGGTGCATTAGCGAGGTTATCGTGTTATTGTACCTATGTATTATTAGAATCTTTGAATAAAGTATTGAAAATAGTTTATATATTTTAAATAGAGTTTGAATTACAATAACTACGCTGTCTGAAATTTAAGAGTTCAGATGGCCTTTTTGTGATTACCTGTCACTTTATACATAGATTGTTTAAAGTATTCAGTGCAGTCATTATCTTGATGCCGATTACGTAGGTTGTGGCGGTCGGTTGGTTCTCCATGTAGAATAATGGTCAACCCACCTTAGGAAAAAGTTAGGTAGATGAAATATACGCCCACTAAATTACTCATGTCATTCTGAGTCTCAAATAAGTCTCAAAAAGAGACAATTTGAAGATCAAAAGACCGACCCAAAGTCACAGATACATCTCGAAATAGATACACAATGTACCCAGCATCCACGTTTTACAGATCAACAAAGGAAATAAAATTAGAAACATTTTTATTCACGTTACTAATATATTGCAGTAATTAGTTACAGAGCCGTTTGAGTTTCCGATGAATGAGAAAATACCTTTTTCTACAAAGGAAATTTCAAGAAATTTAATGCTCGAGTGTTTCTTTATATTTAATGAAAATTGCTTTAAATGTAGAAGGTTCTTTAACCTCGATTTGAGGAGCGATGGATGTAGTTGTTGATAATTATGTGCAATTGGAACTGTTGAGATATAATGTAGGTACGAGAATGATTTATGATGTTTATGTTGCAAATTGGTTTTTACAAATACCTACTTTTATTGCCGGTTCGCCAAGCAAACAAAACACTATAACAAAAGTGTCGCTTTGTAACCATTTTGAACTTCATATGAAGGGCGGGCGTTTTTGTTGGATATCATGTCTTCTAATTTTAAAATTGATATCAGGACCTACCTAAGGTTTATAGTATAATGTTGGTAAGTGATTCGTCAAGCCATCATTTTAGTCGTCTGCCGTCTGATGTAGCTGCATCCCAGTATTCCACGTGCTACAACTGCCTATTTGCCTTTCACAACTCAGTTAGGTTATCAGGTGTTCAGGCTGCTGACTACAAAACAGCTGTCAAAGATCTACGAACTACAGCCGGCCAACGACAAACCTTACACGCGGATTTACATAATAGTTCAGTTTGACTTTGTTTATTTTCCTTCTGAAAGTCAATGGACTCCTATTTCTAAAACATCATTGTTATTAACTTGTATTGTTAATACATATAACTATACGCACGCAAACTCTGGTTATACAGAACCTAGTTTTAGTCTACGAGTGTTTGTACTAACTTGATTGTTTTGAGCCTGTGTTACACTGGGGTAATTATAATACTCTATTACTCTGTTATTTCATGTGTGCCTAGTGTATGTATATATAATTATGGACTGTTTTAGTGTGAAGTTTCTGAGATGTACGTCATTAGTGACAAGTAAATACTGTAGGTTGGTTAAGTTGTTAAGACAATTTGAGTGATACGCGTTTTCGCTAACGTTATACTCGTAGCAACACCTAAATTAATGCGTAAATATTTAGCTCTCGGATGTTAACTATTAATTTATTTATTATATCTATGACTATTATAAATTTAATAGTGCGCGATCATTGAGGATTTTAGGCATGCACTGAGGTAATGCTTAATGTTAGTGAAAACAGGCATGGGGTTATCCAAATACAACTTGGATATGCTTAACAAAATACCTCGTTATAGTCCTACTTTAGTATTATAATTTCCAACAGTTTGTGAGGGTGTATGTTTGTCTAAAATAACCAACCAGATTTGAATTCAATTTGGAATGCAAAGAGTTTATAACATAGATTAACACAGATCTTTTTATTCCGATAGTAAGATCTCGTGGGACAATTACCGAACTCCACATGAGCGAAGCCGTAGGCATAAGCTAGTAGATAATAAATCATTTGATATAGTGAAGTACTTCTACATTGTTACCGACTTAGCTATGAAATTAATTACGTAAACAAACTTTTCGAGCTAATTAGGAACTTTGCACGGAAAGATTTTTGTTATTTCGACGAGGAATAGAACGAAAGTCAATTTTACGTTCTAGCTTAGCGGCAGAAAGATGGCAGAAATTAATTAAATCTGCCGCAGACAATTTGTAATATTTTTTTTCATTAGATTTGTTGACAACGTAAGAGATTTTTTATAAATCTTTAGTACCTACATTTAGATTTATGTGGGGAAACTTTGTTATTGCATTCAAGGTGGAATTCACACCCGAGCCGCAAGCGACGTTGTTATGGAGCCGCGAAAAAGCAGTAACTAATGCCCACGTGTATCAAACGACATTTTTCTATACACTTTCGAAAATATATATAATTATATAGAACGATAAACATTTTGTCAAGAATTATTACGAAACGATAAGAGCCAGTTTTCGAGGAAGTGTACCTATTGAAAAAATCTTAAGTACTTGAAAAACGTCTTTAACAAATGTAAAACAGCATTCAATTTACAACGACATCAAAGGTGCACAAAACACTGAAGCAGCTGATAAGAAGCACAACAGATAAGCGTGTTTCAGTCCCGCTAAGTCGAAACCTTCTCGGAGCCGAGGCGGAGCGAAAATGAAAACAATTCAAAGCGATCTCACTGCAGATCATTACTGAGATTTCCAACTTCAACGATGTTTTAATACTTTTTTTCTCGTCTGGCTATCAGATGCTGCTCCGAAGTAATTTGTAGAGAAACACGTTTTTCTTTAACGGTTTCATGGAAATTAATAAACTGTTGAGCTTTAGCTTGTGGTGTAACATTTGTTTTGTGGTGTTTGTTACTTTTAGTTACCTACTGTACCAATAATAAGAGTAAATACATTTGTATAGGAATAATTATAGTGGTTTGTATTGGCCCTGGACTGGAAGAACTAAAAGTCATGGAGAGAGGCCTTCGCTCAGTAGTTCGCAGGACGCTAACAGTTATTGCAAGGGTCGTAATTATTCAGTTGAGTAGTCTTTAATCGAAAAATTTCAGTAGTTAAAAGTGAATTTAAATAATGTTTTTTATCTCAAATGGTCGCAAGAGACACTAATGAGCTTGAATTCGTGTCCAGTTGGTGGCAATAAGCTTGCCCCCTATTTAATACTTACATAAGATTTAAAAACTATATATCACTGGTGAAATGTGGACACCCACATTACACACTCTTAGATAAACCTATCCCTAACTAACCTTTTTTTTTTTTTTTGGTGGGTGGAAAATCATCGAATGACCCCCCCCCGCTCTTGGGTAGAGCAAAGGGGAGTGTCAGACTTCTACTGACTAAAAACCGAACCCATGTTCCTACTTTGCCCTTGCGCCGAGGCCACGTAATCTAGTACAAAAATCCGCGGCCCCGACGGCCTAACTAACCTTACGAAGAATTCAGATGTGATTTTATGTTTTCTTTTAAAAATTCCTAAATCTTGAAGAAAATGACGTGAAGCCTTTTCTAAAAACCTTCACTCCCACGTGTCTCCTTAATCCATGCACAACGCGACAACCTTTCAGAACGTCATCACCTCAAGCGAACTTGATTGACAATCGGTTTATTCAGTTGGCAGCTAAGAGCAAATCAATTACCCAGCCATCCACAGTTTAATGTTAGCCAAAAAAAAGTCGAAGGCAGGGATTGGAATCCAAAGCTGACCGACCAAGTGGGGTAATTAATTACGCGTGCCGTTTTTGCAGCGGCCGGGAGGTCGGAAGAAACGGCCAAAGATTTATTGTTTGCGCCACTTCACTACGGCGTCTCCGGACGGGGAATTACTAATCTTTTCTTTAATTCTGATCCCTTGTTTTCTTCCGTAATAGAGCCGTAAGCCGGATTAAAGGGAATACTCATTTCAGACTGCTGTATAATGCATTGACTCGGAATATAACGGAGCAAGAATAAGCTCGACGTTAGAGACTTAGTACGTAGATATAATACGATATTTATAAGGTACTAGCTTATGCCCGCGGCTTCACCCTTCTGTTGGGTCGGAAATTATGCCCCAGGACTGTACTACCGGGATAAAAAGTATATATCCTAAGTATGTCCTAACCCAAGTCAAGTCCCCTTTGATGTGTGTAACCTACAGATATAGTATACCTAGATATCGCAAGTATCACGATCCGTTTAAAAACCGAGCGTCTCATTTTTTACTAGAACGCTATAATCAGTGTACAAATGAATGAGAAATGTACAAACAAGCTACTCTACTATACAAAATAGACTACGTTTTTGTTAATTCAATATCTAGAATAGTTCTTGAGTTGCAAAGTTGTTGTTTTAAGCAAATAAGCTTGATGCAAGCGATAATAGCCATCTTAAGGTAAGCACAAAATCCTTAAGGCGGGCACACATCTTGGTATATCTATATCTGTGGTGCAATCTATTCAGTGTTTTAGAGGTAAAAAGGCAACAGACAGACAGACAAACAAAGTTCCTTTCCCTTTTACAATATTAGTACAGATTAACTGAGAAGATTAATTACTCCCCGTAATACAAAACCAGGAATCTGCTAATAATATGTGGTAGAGGGAAAGGGAAATTAGAATCTCGATGAATTTAAACAAATATGTTCCGATTCCGAATTGATTAATATCAGTAATTAAACTCAAACGAATGAATTACAAAGTTTGGCGGTTGGTTTGTTTGGACCAAGTATTAATATGATTGGATACTGGACGGGTTTGGCTGTGATGCTAATAACCTTTTGAGTACCTTTTTATTAACAATATTTTCTTTATGTTATTGAGTACCTGCCTAGTTGAACTGAAGCCTAGTAGGAGTACGCACGTTGTAAATGTAACACAAACACGTCGATATTAAAAGAAAAACATACAACATAATACATAACATCACGTCTGTAATCTGCGAAGAGTTCGGCAGAGTTGTACCGTGTACCTAATAATACACCCACTTTTGGCCCGTTGTGTTTTTCCAAGTTTTCTGCCTTGAATTTATTTTAACTGAATATGAAAGAGAGTATAAAATATTGTAAATCAACTAATTATTATGTTTATTAATTAATAAACGATTTTTAACTGTTGTAGCGTATCATACGAATGTACAATACAAAACAAAGCAAGCAACTAAATAACTAATTTGTCGAAACAAAATTGTATATAACTGCTAATTAAAGTTTCCAAATGGTTGACTAAGTAAAATTTCAATATAAGGGAAAGGTCGGGGAATTTGTCCTCCCATTTATTATGATACCCAAAGGACAGTTGGCAAATAAACTTGTACACTAGTAAATTGGGTTGCTCCGTAAGGGCCACCTCGTTATGTCATTGAGATAGCCTATGTACTGATATTACGCAAATTACATGTATTATCCTATTTCTGATAAAGTAATCCTTGTGGATTTATGTTATGTTTACGATTTATTTATTTATTTACCAATTTATGTACACACTAAAACAGAAATGAAATAAAAGGAACTGAAAATAGTACCTATATAGGTGATGCTTATTTCTTAAGAAATTTCTGCCAGCAAGCGATTCCAAGAAGGGATGTAGAGTGTAGACATAGCGTGTAAAAGAAGAAGAGAAAATAGAATACATAAACATAAAGCAAATAACTATTTTAAATATAGTCTACCTCATAAGAATATACTTACATACGTATAAATGCAAAGACAAAACATATAGCAATACTATAATTAGGTATAATATAACCCCCCTCCTTTGGCTTTGCCGTAGTCGGGTAAAAATAAACACTTATGCAACTGTGATGAAATGGAAAGATAGGTAATGTTCTTTCACTCTACTACAAATGTAACTGCAACCGTTTGGCAGTCCCTAATGTTAGGCGGAAATGAATTTCACAGCAACAGTTTGTATAGATTGATTCATCTGTATTGTGGTTTTTCTTTCTTTATCGTTCACTTTATTTTGGGTTATGGAGGAGAAATAGGCAGTCGCTTCATGGAAAAGTTTAGACTGTATCCACCGTCATCAGACTTTATCCGTATCCACCTGAATTTCTGTATTCAGGCGGATACGGTTAAACTGGAAGCCGATTCCAATATTTTTGGGAATAGGCTAGGCAGATGATAAGTGTTATATCAAAAATCTCGTAATTTAGGTAAGGGTGTTACATTTTGGTAGAACTAGCTTTATTGAGTGCTAAAAGATCACTGTTTAACGTTACAGCGAGCTTCGCCAACAAAGTCTTTTTGTCATGCTCATCACCATTCCGATAAAATGAAGCTACAAAATCTTGTCTTATTTAAAAACGATAAACCGGTAACTTCTTCTTTCTTGCAGGTGCACTGTGCAGTGACAGTTTTTACTAAATCTAAACGACGCGACGTTAACAATGGAACTACTAAAAAACAGTACATTTTCATTATGGTAGTCTAAGTGAAAACTGGCACAAGATAAAAAGATAAACCACTCATATAAGTCGTGCCTAGATTCAGTAAAACCAAATTAATACTTCAATATGTTTTGCTATCCCAAGATGAAAAGTATCCTATATCCTGAGATCATTTTAATATTGTTGTGCTTTTCATAACAGCTGTAACACTAAACAAAAAAACCCAAAAACACTTTGACCGACCCGGAACACAGGACCTCATGCTTATAGGCGACGAAACGAGCCAATCCATACCTACCATACATACATTAGATCATTAGCTAATGTAATGCTAGAAATATACTCTATAAAGAAAATAATAATAGAAAACAAACTTTGCTCAGTTGAGTTCGTTAGAATAAGTTCATGAAAAAAGAACTAGGTAAATTAGATTTGCAGGCAACTAATAGTTGCTAATGAGCGCAAACAAGTTTATAGCAAAATAAGGGTCAGGATACACTGGCCGGGAAAACGTTAGGGGAACAATCAATCAACTACTAAACCAGTAAACTTTCTGAACAGAACATTGACCCCTCTAAAGATTGCCTTATACTTAAAGGATCGCTTTTAATCAGTGTCTTGGAGAAATGTATATGATAGGTTATATTATAATTATTTATCCACCATGGCATCTTCTTCAATCTCTCACTTATCACTCGCTGATAAAAATCGGCAAGCTACAGCTACCCAATTTTTTTATATAGCCTTAAAATGCGACTGCTGGGCTAAGACCTTTCCTACATCTTTCTAGGTAGTCATTTCATGCGGCACTTCAAACCAGCAATCGAAGTTCACGTCTGGGTGTAAAACCATCAGCATTCCTTTAGTGAAACACGGATTTTTGGAATCAGATTAGTTGTCCGAAGATTAATCCAAACATGCATTTTAAATAGATGATTACGCCAGTAAACACGGTCAAAAATAGAAGTAAATGGAACCGAAGTTTTCATTGGGCGTGATAATAATAAATAATAAGTAATTGTTATCTTCAGTCCTGACAGGTATTCTGGATTACGAGACCTTGAAAAGAAAAATGTAAAAGACAGCGAATGTCATTAGAAGGTTGTCAGGATTGTTATCACCTTAATCTTACTTGTACAGTCACCTGCAAAATTGCATGGATACTTTAGTGTGCATTTTCCTGTGAACGTTTATAGTCGATTACTAGTTTACGTTAGGTGGCGTTATTTCTCGCTTCACACGATTTTAGTTCTGAATTGTCCATGCATTTTTACCAGATAACATTTTCACTTAAACATGCTCACCACGACATCGACACCCACATTGTATTAGTCGCTTTTATTAAGAAGACTATAAATATATTCCGAATCCATAATATTAAATGAAATATAGGTATATTATAAGTACTACCCATCGAAATATTAACTGATAACCTACATGTAACTTACTGATACTATAAGAGATAACCTAAGGATTTCTTAGGATATAAAATATAATAATACTTAGGTCCAGTCCGTTTCGGATTATTAGCGGCCAGACAAGGCTTCGTTAAGACGCTATTATGTTACTAGGATTCAAAAAGTAACTAGAATACGTATTATTAGGCCAATCAATGATGCACGATTCGACACAATAATCACAGACATCTCGACTCGCAGAATTTTATTAGTACAACAACAGTACAAAAACGCGTCTGTCTGCACTAAGCCTAACAAATTCAACCCCAAATTTTTCACATCAATTTATTTTCCTAAAGATATTTTCAAACTTTTGTTAGATAACGGTTTATTTTTCATACACAAGTACAATCTCTAATGAGGTATGGCTTTAGGTATTGTTGTTGTTGAAAGTTAGGTCGTTAATTAGCAGTGGGGGTGTGCTGCGGAGTTGAGCGTCGGATCCCAGGTGGGATGTGCTCCTGCGTAACACTCTGTATTTGCATAAAAGTTAGTGCAGTTACAGAATATAGCCGCCGGTGTACCATGAACTACTGTTGACTGCCACAGTTTGCCAGCGCACAAATATGAAGTAAAATTGTTTTGCGACGGAAATGGGTTCCTCTCTTTATTGTTCATATGAAATGCATATTGAATCGGTTGAGAGTTCATGGAATAATGTTTACGGAAGTTTGAATACAGATTTGTATTTGTTTTCGTGTCAGCGGCTGATATATCTGCTTGTGTGCCATCTTATAAGCTGTCGTCACGATATCGTGGGCTTGCTTTGTTACATTTGAATCATATGATACGGTTCTTAGATTGTATTGTAGATATTAGGTAGATAAATGGACTTTGCATGTCGATATTTAGATATTGTTCTGTGCTTGCTTTTATGATCTCTTTCGGGAAAATACCTAATAACACGATCGAAATGTTTGGCTGCTACTTTGTCATTAAGGTATTGTTTTAAAAATAGTCTTTGTACTCATCAAACGTGCACACAATTTACAAAATTCTATTCATGAAAGAGAATGTACCGAAAAATACATTACATGACTGTAACTCTTCTTGGCTCAAAGGCTTGTTTTAAAATCAACTTTGTACCTCAAGAAAATTTCTCAAATACCGTTTTATTATACACAAGAGCCTATTACTTTGTATCGAAACAACGTCAAAGAAACATGTCTCGCAAACTTGAATTGTCGACAATTATCGGATTTACAATTTTCGCCGTTCCAAGTCTCGGAATAGTTGTCTATAGGCCGCGGTGGCGTCTTGCAGATCCCGGCGAGCATCGAATGAGAGCTAATGGTCCGTTAATAATGCTCGCCAGTCGGTCTGTTAGCAGCCTTCGCCGCCACGAATTACGACTTGGGGCTTTCTGCTAAACTGCCGAGAATTGTACGCCTCGCCCTACACGCTAGCGCCAGCCTTAATGAGACGTAGATGGGAGATCGCTGCGCGCTCATGTAAGCATGATTAGGTCTCCGCCGCACCACTATTCTCACGAAATTATTACTTTTAGAGGCGGCCGGGGAAATGTTCGCCACACTTAATTATGCCTATATTAGGTCTAAACTTCAACAGCATTTTAAATACCTACTCATTTTAAACCAGCACCAATTTCCTGATTGTGTACTCCAATTTGTTATTCAAATATTATACCGAATTCGCAGAATTTAATACCATGAGTGATTGAGTGTAATTGCGAATCTGAAAATTTGGCATAGGTATAGCGAGATGAGTGGAGTGATTAGATTTGATCTAACATAATGATAGGTGAAACTGGGGGCTGATACCCGAATATCAAACATCCATTAGGTCTTTGTGTCATAGAACAATAGTTTCCAACGGCGTCACACACAGACGAGTCTTTAAAATAGAAAAGGAATTTATAAAGATAAATTGCTCCAGTTCCGTCGCCGGGTGATTATTTCGGCGATCTCCTCAATCGGCAGTTTTGTCTTTGTGTGCTGTTTCCTGACCTTCCTTCACTCCACAGGTTTTTCTGCGAGGCAATAATTTTCTTCACTCACGAGGCTCGTCCAAGCGAAAAGAGAAAGATAAAAAAGGTGGTCTCAGCTCTTTTGTCGTTCGCCTGTGAGTGGAGCTCGATTTGTAACAGATATCTACCTTATGTAGATATATGTTCGCACAACTTTTATTTTCTTAACCACGAACTGCACTAGGGAACCGCTTTGCAGTTTTGGTCTTTGTACGTTTACCTTCGTTGATTTAAACGGTAAGTTTTCGTGTAGTACATACTTTATGCGCATGTGTTCTCACTATCTCTAATAACTCTGAACAAATCACCCATATCATGTAAGAATGATCCGACCTGATATGCATACCTAAGAGTACCTATCTCAACCTGTTTGTGCTCATGATATAAAGCCATTACTGAATGTAATTTAGTATAAAGTAAGGGACAGGGAGGATATGTTAAACATAATGTGCGTACAAGTCATTATAAATAGTTTAAAATTACAATTGATATTTCAAGTACCTACTTTTTTGTTAGACAAAGAAATTTCAATAAAAAATCTAGACAAAGTTCTACGATACCGATAATTATTTGAGAAAATGGCATTCTTTAAACAGCAAACTTAAAGATTGTGGTTTGAGTACTACGAACCCTCACAGGCACAACACTTAAGGTTGGTAGGAGTACCTACCCTAACCTAACGATCAAACAACTTGACGTGACACGATCTTCGCTATGAAACGCTCCTTAATTTTATTGGACAAAACATAGTCTTTGTCCCAGTGAACAAATCGCTGGGGGATCGTATTATTTTCTGCGTAGATTTATCGGCGCTGGCGGATCGAGGGCCCTTTTGTTGGGCTTTTCCATAAATCTTTCTGCTATTTAAACGGTTATTAGGACAGGAGCGATTGATGTCCACTGGATCCTTCGTGGGATAGAGAACACTAAATTCTGTTTTGGATTACGATTGGGTTTCTCGTTGATTCTCGTGACGTAATTATAATTGCTATGGGACTTGGGGAGGTAGTATATTATTACTGGTAAAGGCGTCCCTGTGGTAAGTCTTTGTCGGTCGCAATTATTTGGGAACCGCTTATATTTTTATCAAAATATAAGGATGTACGGTATGTATACAATTTATATAAATGACGTCATATACACACATGTACGTGTAAAGTAAAAATTCAGTTCAGTCTTATTACGACCCCCGCGGGAAGAAACGGGGTAACCTATTATGGGAGAACACGGCGAATGGACCATAAAGCAAGGAAAGTTTTGTTTGTATGCTCAGGGCTGATACAAATGCCTTTGCTGATTATAAGCAGGCTGGCTGTAAAACTCAAACCCCAGGACGTGACCTAAAAGGCGAAAAAATTCAGAGACTTCACGGTTGTCTAATGAATTTCTCAGACCACGCAAAACCTGTAGAGCAATCTAGAAATTCAAGCGAATAAGTTTTCATTACCAGCTGACAGCGATGAGGAGTTTTTCGATAACATTTTATACCTTGTTGTTAGTTTACAATTTTATTTTGTTGGTAAATAGCAAATTATTGTTAACGTTTTTTGCTATATGGGTTCTACTTCATTACCGAAAATTCCGAATGAATAAAGTAGCATTCAATTAAATGATCTATTAAACCTTATAATATAGGTACTAGCTGATGCCCGTGGCTTCACCAACGTGGATGTAGGTCAAATTGCGGGTTCGATCCCCGCACGGAACAAGTATTTGTATGGCCTACAGATAGTTGTTTCGGGTGTGGGCGTGTTTGTGTATGTGAGTTTCAATGTTTGTAAACGCACCCACGATACAGGAGAAATTCCTAGTGTGGGGCAACGTTTTTAAAAAAACAAAAAAAAAAAAATATACACCAAAACCTTCCTCGAGAACCATTCTATTCATTGGTGAAAACAGCATGAAAATTGGTGCAGCAGTTTTTGAGTTACTCGCGAACAGACAGACAGGCGCGACGGTGGAGGTCTTTCTTTTATAATATGTAGTGATGGACATCGATTTCACTTTAAATATTAACGACTTGCATAGACGTCCGCCCGCCTTAGACCGAGGCGCGACATCCTTAGCCAGTGGACTGAAGTAGTAGTTCTGTGGCTGAAGCGCAAGTAGGCTGTATTTGAAAAGCGGAAAACTTAATGTTATGCCGAAAATTCAGCGCTTTATAGGCGCTGTATAGTAGTACGCCAGCTTAATATCTAAACCAATACAAAATGTTTTTAGATGCGAAAGCAGCGTTGTATTGTTGTCTGTTACATTTTTACGTCTTAATGGCTGAACAGATTCTAATCTAGTCATACGGGTAGAACATGACAAGGGGTAAGATATAGGATAACCCACCGAACAATAAACAAACTTTGAATAATAAAAACAAAATATATTTTTTAAATAGACTTTCATATATAGATGTGACGTCACTTTATTCGTATTCTCCTCAACAAAGTCTTTCATTTGATACCCATATCATGGGAATGCATAAATATAACCAGTCCACAATCTTTGGGATTTAGAATTTCGTCAGTTAGTTAACCATGTATTGTCATACAAAATAAACACGTATGAAACATTTCAGCTTAATCGAAAACCGAGAAGTGGGTCAAATTTAATTTCTAAGATTTTTACACAATTTGTTACAGGTGAATATTTATGCCGGTCGTACGTTTCCCGTGACAACACTTATTCTAATAAAAAAAACTAGAAAAGCCGATATCAAAACAAGTATCAAAAATAGTCATAAAATTCTAAGTACCCAGAACTCTTTTTCTACCAAAAAAATCAATCCTGTAACATGTAGTAAGTAAAAACATCATGTAAGAAGTCGGTAGTCGTCAAGGACACGTCAAATATGTCGGCAGTGTCGTGACAGATCTAACACGCCTTTTTGGAGATTTACCTTCGTAATATTAATGTAGAAATGGCGACAGGCGTGAGTCAGGAATTTTGGGTCCTACAAATGACTGTATTACGTATGTAGGCTCAGCAGAGACGATGTGTGTTTTAGTTTTCTGGATTTGTTTTGAAAGATGAATGGTTTTAAAAGTTGTATTGGTTTCAATGGTCAGCATGACCACAACAATCTAATTTTGTATATTAAGTATTAATGAGTAGAGATTGGACATTGGCCTATGTCCAGCAGTGGACGTCTTTTGGCTGAAATGATGATGAGTAGAGATTAAGTTCCCAGGAAAGTAGAATTTGTACGCCATATGACAAAACATAGAGCGCATGAAATGTAACACCTCTTTGTGACTACCTATGTTAACAAATAAACTTTAATAAACAATCTCAATCTGAATCTTAAGTAATTAATAACAATGTATTACTCGAGTACACCTGTTTCCTGTTACCGAAAATAAATACGAATGACAATTCTGTTAATAATTCCAAATGAAATAAATAAGAACAGGGCCATGACAAACGTGGTTTGAAAATACGCTTCTCGCAAAACATTTGTGGTTAAGATAAAAAACGTGTCAAAATTTTTGTTTCAACAAATTAACAAAACACGATAAAAAACAAGTACCTGAGTATTCTTTAAGAAAATCTGTCCTGCTGAGAGCACTCTTCTGTAATAAATTCACTCACAATTTATCTTTTTGTGGATTGCTTTACTTGAAATAGCGGCCGGGGCGTGGGAAATTCAGCAAAAAGCCCACTGCGCTCTCTCTACTTTGCCGAACAGACCCATTACACAAAACATTATTCCAAATTACATTGGGCGCGTAACGATAATGTTTTTGTTCATTTGATAAGAGACGAAATGTTGTTTTTCAATTATTATAAAACAAAATTACATGGAGCTGTGCGTCTGTAGTTCTTATTGGTCAACGACCGTCCTATAATAGATTTTCTGTTTCAATTTTCTTCGTAATGTTTCCTTTTGTGGTTTTGTTCGTGTTCGTAGTAACTATGGGTTGGCGTTTAGTTTTTTTTCCTTTTAAAATTAAGAACACATTTCTGTGATGTAACTTTTTTATAGTGTTGTACCTATATTGTATATATTTTTTTCCGTGATCCGGTTCGTTTTGTTGTAAGTAGTGTCTGCTATTAAATATTTTATAACCTTACAACCTGTTACTGTACGAGCCCCGGGGGTAAACATTTGGTCAGATTTATGGACTGCATCTCGGTGCCTACGGAAAACGGACCGACTATAATTTGACGTATTAAGTATTAGTAGAGGTCGCGGTTTACTGAGTTTGTGTTGTTTATAGTACACATATCTGTAGCTATAGCTTGATAAAAGTATACATAAAATACTTTTTGACGAAAAAATGGCTAATAATGTGAAGAGCGGTAAGTTTCTGTAGAAGAATCATAAAACAAAAACATAAGTTCTTCAAGCTTCATACGAAAATGTCCTAAGCACCCGACGACTTCGATAAGACGCAAAACCAACGACAAGATCAAGCAACCTGTATAGACAAGCCATATTCTTAGTAGTTGCCAAATTTTACTACCGGCAACCTCCACGACCTGGCTTACTCCTCCTAAAACCAATGATTTGTGCTAAACTTCCTTCCTACAGCGAACCAGTTTCGGAACCTTATAATCCGAAAGTATCCAGCTGGTCTCACTTTGAAAATTATTTACAACGACTACTAGAAATTAAGGTAATAAATAATGTAAGGAATAAGTTATGGCGCGAAATGGCCTCGATACTCCATGGTACACCCACTTTAGCCGGTATTTAGGCGTTTGCCAAAATAAATTAATGTCTCAAACTTTTAAATGTTCATTTAGGATATCGGTTTTGCGATCAACCGAAATGTTTTTGATTGTATTGTTGGTTAATAAGGTAAATATTTAGGGGAGAGAGTTTTCATTTCGGTAATTAGTAGACATTTATGTTATTTAAGCATCGCCGATGTTGGCGATAAGTCTGCGAGGTTGAAGTGGGACTGGGCGGGTCACATTACCAGGATGGGTCAAGACAGATGGGCCAGAATCGTCACAGAGTGGGTGCCTGAGGACGCTCGTCGTCGCCGAGGCAGGCCCAAGAAACGCTGGCGTGACGATTTGGACTCATTCCTTACAGATTGGCCAGAGAAGGCAAAACATCGGGAAAGATGGAAGGAAATGGGGGAGGCCTTTGCCCAGCAGTGGGACAAGATAGGCTAGTAAAAAAAAAAAAAAGCATTTGGAATGATGGGATTTGGAGAATTTTGTGTATGATTGAGTTTGGATAGAAGAAAAGGAAAAGGGGCGTAAATTCTGGCTAGTAATGGAGTGGATATAGAGACGTTGGCAGCTTTATATAATATGGAGGAAGACTACAAAGTACGGCGGCGTGCTTAAATAATTTGGAGCAAGGCGGAAGTATGTATCTAACCGGCGCACGCAACCGGCGCCGGTTTCGCTCTAAAATAAGCCTCACTCATCAGTAAAGTATTTAAAGGTATGTTTATTCAGGTTATGATAAATATTGCACCTATGAATAATCCTTTAAGCACAGAATATATTTCATGACTCTGATTTTTCGGATTCATGTGCGTATTACTTGCTTCGGTGAAAGAAAACCTCAAACTAGTATACCTTAAAGATATAAAAATTCTGATACCATCAGTTCAGGCACTAACCACGCGACTAAGAAGAAGAAGCATACAATAAAGCCACCTTATTATCCTGAATGCATTTTCCTAGCTCGAAATATAACAAAGGACTTTGACAACGAAATTGATTTATACGACATTGAAGCCGGCAAACCGAACTCGGCTCACCGTACCGATAAGCCCTTTATAATTTTCCGAGTAACAGATAGGCATTTCAATAAGATTTCTCGGTACAAATAAAGACGTTGGGCGAAGACTAATGGGGCGTTAATAATTCGCACGAGTCTCTATTCAATGGAGGCCTTCAAGATTTATCACTACAGGATTCTGGCAAACTGCCTCCTGGCAAGCGCTGATTATGCACTTTTTAAACGTTCCTACATCAAATGTTTCAAACGATTACTTCAAAGATTTAAGTTCGAGGAATTAATTCTAGAATTTTTCGAATTTGAATTAGGAATTTTTGAATCCCGAAAGCTAAATCTGGATGTGTCATCTGCAAGCCTTTGATATTTTCTTTGATAGAGTTTTAAAATTGGGTGCCTTTGTGGTTCGAACATTTGAACAGAACTATTTTTGAAAAGTTTATAATTAGCTAAGCTTTTTTTTTAAACTTTTCTGTTTTAATATAGGTATAGGGACAGAGTATGAAAACTCTTTCGTGGAAATCGTATGAATACTTATTAGTCGACAACAGGTATCTATCTACATAACGTACAGCGTAACGTAATAGGCCTCATAGTGTCTACATTTACGCATTGTGCCTCTCGGCTTCAAAGCCGGGATCGGGATCGCTTTCCATTGAGGACACGAGAGGTAAGTACAAATAGTTGTCATCTGTTGGCTAATGCTTGACAGATGTGCTGAGTATTGAAAATTACGAAACATTAACGTATTACGTACCTGTGAGTGCGATGCATGACACATTGAGTTATAAGAAAGACACATTGTTGAGTACACAATGAATGGGTACTGTATGTAATGTTGATATTGAAATGGGTAATCATTATGATCATATGAGAAGGGAAGACCAGTTTTGCGCTGGCAACTCTGGCGATTTATAATAATGTGTCTCATATGAAATGTATAATTTCATCGACCAAAGAAACCGTACTTAAAAGATGTGACGTAATAAAGTAGCATGGAAGAAGAAGACATGCTCCATCGACCAAATAGATTCGGCTTTAGTTCTACTAATTTTTAAGCCAACCTTCTCGAGCTATTGTTGCCATTTCTTCAGTCTGCTCTAAAACACAAAAAAAAACACATCAGTCTGCTCTGGATCTCAGGTCTATCTTCACTGACAAGAAAATTTATTGTTCAATTATAAAAGTTCTGTAATTATATATTTTCGTAACGAGTATTAGAATTTTTCTAAAAAGTTGTGTGGCAATCGATTTAATTGTGGTATGGACACACAGAACAGAACTTTCTGTTCTGTGTATGGACATGAGAGGAAAGTGTTGAGGTTATAAGAGTAGAGGAAGACTAAAGAAACAATGGATGGACTGTGTAAAGGATGATATGGCAGGAAAGGAGGTGTGTTTACGATGACGAGTAATAGCCAACGCTGACCTCAAATGAATTGGAACAAAGGCAAGAGAATGATAAATGAGTATTAGATTTTTACATTTTATTATAACGAGTACCACTTTATTGGCCATCTATCAATCTAAAAGTGTCTAACAAAGGCAGCACACCACCAGGTACCACCACCAGGTTTGCAGGTATACCTAATTTTCATAACTACGTTTATGAAGATTAGAAGGTAAATATCAAAAAATTATTGAAATATACTAAGAATTAGCAAATAATTATGAAGTGTCAAAACAAAAAGCTTGAAAAGGCTTTCATCTTCTAATTTCGAATTTAATTAACAAGTGTTCTACCTGATTGCCTTCGTCACCTTACTTAATTTTTAATTTTATTTTTGCGAAACTGGGATTATTTTTTTACGCTATATTTCTTTGACGTCTGTTAGTACATAATATTTATTATAATAATTTTCTGTCAATAATCTTATTAAGTGTGTAGTGGTTGCAAGCGCGATTGCTGTGCATGAGATCTTGAGTTTGATTCCCAGGCCGGGTAAAGTCTTATTGGATTTTTCCATCAGATCTCTGATCCCCAAGATACAGACTAACGTCTAGTTTGGGGATCACCGTTCATATCGCTATGTTTATGTACTTGGTTGTTAATAAGTAATTTGAATTTGAATTTGATATTTTCCATAGAGATTTTTCAGTACGGAGACGGAGTCTTGATTTGCGCCCGGGTGATGGCAATAGGCTCGCCGCCTATGTATTACATAAGACATAACTGGCGAAATGTGGGTGTACTTGTTATGTACACCTCCGCCTGAACTTTCAAATATATATAACTAGGCGTTATGTGTTATGAACTTATGAGTGTGTGGGATCACTTTTTAAGCTCTTTTTACCCGACTACGGCGAAGCCAAAAGGAAGGGTAATGATTTTGGCAGTCTATGTATGTATGTATGTAGGTATGTATGTATGTATGTATGTTCCACCGTAGCGCCTAAAATACTGAACGGATTTTAATAAATGAGGTGTCAATAGATTCGTAAGAATAGCCCGGGTGACATAGGCTATATACATTTTATAATTTTTTAATTTTTATGACGGAATTTAAATGTCAAAAACTTACCTCAAAAATATTAAATTGAGATAATCATAACATGTTTGGTATCAAATGAAAGGTCTTGGAGAGCAAAAACCAATATTTTATTCGTATTCTTGTTTTAGATTTTTAAACTTGTTTAAATCGACTTCAAACAAAAAAGGAAGAGGTTTCTCAATTAGACTGTATATTTTTATTATATTTGTTTGCTGATAAATTCGTCGTTTATGTACCGATTTTGATGATTATTTTTTTGTTGGAAAAGCATCCTAGAGGGCATACTCTCAAATTAAAATACGCACGTATTACTTGTTTCGTGCTTTTTCTAAAGCTATTAAAGTATTTTTCTTTGATGTCTGTTAGTTTTTCTAATAGTTTCTGTCAATGATCTTATTTAGTGTGTCAAGGTAAGCTATTTAAACACCTAGATTAGATCATGTATTACATGTAGGGAGAAACGGGCATGAACTTCCCAAATCTTTTTGCAAGCAGTACCGAAAAAATGAGGTTTATATTAAGTAATAAAAGTTAGGGAATCATCAATCATAAGCGTTAACGCAACAAACCTCCCCATGGTACAAAACGTAGTCAGTATACAACAACATACTTACTAACCTATTTACGTAAATCCGAACTTCGCTAATAATTTCCAAGCTGTTCCGTGTTTTTCCTTATTACCCCCACATGTAAATACATACATACAAGTACATACGTACAGACACGAGCAGTAATATATAAACATTTAGCTAAAATCAAAAGGGATTATCTGGTGACATATCGATTTCAAGTTCGAGAAAAGGTCTAAATATCGTCTAAATTCAGGAGATTGTCATAAAATACATAAAAATAATCAATTTAAATTACGGCACCTGTTCAATAATTTGTAAACGCTGGTTTTTAATTGATAAAAAATTCATAGTATTTCAGAATGACCCCTTGTCTTGATTGGTAGGGAAAAAGAAATGATCGAATAAACGTTTGGGTTTGTTTGTATGTGTGTGAATCAGACGGGTTGCGTTTTAAAACGGGTGGTTCATACTTACCGATTTCCGTTAATAGGAAAAAAACTTATCCATTTTTCCTATTTTATTGATTCGGATCGAGAATCATAAGTATACCTAGTTATCTCTTTGAATTTGACGAAGATACAAAACGACAGCCTGTATGTATATGAATATAGTATAATAAAGTTATGGATATGGCTAGTAATACACTTATAAGAGTAACTACGTGTATACATACAAGAGCCCCTGACTGTACCTGTAGAGACACATAAACTTCGGTATCGGTAACAAAAGTTTCGTTTCCCTGGAACAGGGTCGTAACATAAAATTTTACAACAACTTTAGACGTTACGTTATTATGGCTTTTTGATATCTTGCCATATCTAATAATGGGTTTATTACTTGTAATTTGAACATTTTGCTACCTGTTTTATTGGTATACTGATTATTTTTTATAGAATGAGCCGTTTTGATGGTGATTTTTAATAAGGAATCTTTTTTTGGGGTACTGACCGCTGGAGCGGGATATTAACCGTATTTACTATTTATTTAGTAAGTTTTTTCTTATGTTGTTGATCAGTGATCATGGTGCTTGCTATAACGGTCAAATTATAGGGAACTCAAAATATTTAGTGAAAATCTTAAGTTGCGATGTCAGTTTAAAAACTTATTTACTTTTTTGGTAGAAAGTTCTAATGAGAGTTTTTGTCTCCATGATACCAATATAATATACATACACTTTGGGCAAAAAGATAGATAGACCAATAAAATACTCTATACTTAACTCAAATTACAGGTATGTAAATACACATACCTACATAGGGTGAAATAAGAAGCAGTGGATTGCCAGGAAAAAGTGGATGATTTTTGGTCAAATAAGTATCTATATATTAATCTAGTTTACTATAATATTTATATTCCTGGTTTATTCATCCATGATGTAAGATACTATTTAAGGTACCTACTAATGTATTCTAGTAACAATATGTCCAGGATTTAATAGAAATTTAGACGTAGTAGGTAATTAATACACGAACAATGAGCCCGACAGTTCCGAGTTATACAAAGCTGGAATAAGCCTCACTACCGCTTACTACATAAGATTAATTTCCAATTCTCGCTTCCCAGTAACAAACTACAATTTCCCTCATAAGAATACACGAAATCAATAAATCTATTGTACTGACATAATTGCCTTCCGTTATCTTAATATAGTTAATATAATATAACAAAGGTACGGACACAATAGTTAATTCACTATACAAATGAATGGTGCTTTCTTGATGGGCTATCTTTATTGTATTCTGTTCTATGCGAAAACTAATTTTCGCACTTTTGGACTCAGAGTGGCACATTAGTAAGGTAATTACGTCGTTTCGTTGTGTTACGCGGGTTTGTTTACATTGTGGTTTAATAAGGCCATCTTTCTTTCTTTTGTAGGTGTTGTTTAGGGTTCCGTAGCATAATGGGAAAAAGCGAAACCCTTATAGATTCGTCATGTCTGTCTGTCCGTCCGTCTGTATGTCACAGCTACTTTATTCGGAAACTATTAAGACTGCACAGTTGAAACTTGGTAGGTAGGTTAAATAATAGGTATGTCTTTAAAAATAACAATGAGGTTTCTAAAACCATTTTTTCTCAAAGTCAATCGTTTGAAAGATATACATTTCCAAAGTGATAAAATGAGAGCCCCCCCTCTAACTTTTAAACTAAGACAGTGAAAAATCAAAAAATAATAATATGCGGTAGATCACAATCAAGAATTTCAACCAAAATTTGTTTGATCGAAATGTAGTTAGCAGTTTTTGAGATATAGTGCGGTGGTGTCCTACTTTCTCTTTTATGATCGTGCTTATCCTGGTGCCTGAAATTTAAGCTGCACATAGGCCGTCATCAAGAAATATCTTCCATGCTGATTCCCTCATGAGTTTCTACTTCACCGAAGAAAATGATAATTATACACACATGAATCTGAGCCTTTTTTTTTTTTTTTTTTTGGTGGGTGGAAAATCATCAAATGACCCCCCCCGCTCTTGGGTAGAGCGAAGGGGAGTGTCAGACTTCTACTGACTAAAAACCGAACCCATGTTCCTTCTTTGCCCTTGCGCCGAGGCCACGTTATCTAGTACAAAAATCCGCGGCCCCGACGGGCGTCGGCCCTTGCGGGCCCCTCCTTGCTGACATCTCTTTGAGGCGCGCGTGGAACACGAACGCGACGCCGACACGGTCTGTTGCCGTCATGACGACGGCCGGATGGCGAGCTAACCCATCACTCACCATCCACAGGCCCGCGTCTACGGTGGCCTGAAGCCATCACGTGGCCCCCGACGCCCGGAGCGCCTTCCGCGCCTTGCGCGGCGGCTGGGACGTTGGGAGGTTCTCTCCCTCTCTCGTTCCGCCACCTCCTTCGCTAGCATCACTGCTTCGCAGAAGGAGGCGACGGCGTCCCATTCCTCCTCGCCCCGGACCATGGCTTGCACCAGGGCCGGACGCGAGAGGTCGCCGCCGCCGATCTCCCTCCGCCTACTCACTGCTCTCACAGTTACGTCTGATGAGCAGACGCGAACCAGAGAGCAGCAAGTGGGGTTTCCTCCTGCGGTAGGCACACCGCCCGAGGACCCGAACACTGTTCACGTCTCCGGGCGGTGCGCCCCCCGCGTGTCCCTCTTTGTCTGGTCTCTCGCCTTGGACCTTTCCGGCATGAGTATATCTACCGGCAGAGCCCCAAGGGTCATTGAGACACGCAAGCCCCACCACGACGGCAACGTGGGAACACTCTGGTGGGGATGAATCTGAGCCTTGGGTTCGAACTCGAGATCTATAATATTACCTGGCAGTCCATTGGTTACACCAGTAGACTATCTCTGCTATATCCTATTTCACCTTGTTTACTTAGGTTCAATACCCAAAGCCTTCTATAATGACCACACCTTGTCCCCTTCAAGTTACCGACAAACAAAACGATATACGGCCTATCAGTATCGTAAGCTGGCCGCAATTTAATTTTAAAGTTTGTAAGTAAGTATCGCGGGAGGACTCCGCAGATTTGCATATTTGTGCGTTTAAGCACAACGGGTCCTCCGCTGGGGCCGCGCTGACTGATTGAATTATTAACTGACTGGCGTGGGCCCACCCGTAGGGCCCACCGGTATTTCGTCCAGACGTGAGCCACATACGCGCCACGGATTTGCGTGCCTCATAATTGTTATAATTACCCACCGCTGTCTCTCTCCGATAATGGACGCACGTTTGCTGTCATAATCCCCTAGTACCGTCTCTTCAGAATAATAATGGCGCTACATTGTTATTTATTGTATTCGTTATTGCTTATTGTGTACTCCGTTGTAGGCAATTCCCTAAACAGCCAATGTCTGTTTTGTTACATCAAATAATTATTGAAATCGATTTGTGCTCGTACGTATTTAATTATAAAATTCAGTTAACAGAACAATCTGGACTAGGAAACGAGTAATATAATTGTTCGTTGTTACCCTTTTATTATAGGTATAACGTTGTATTTTACCGTTGGGTAGTCCACATGGGACCGCCCCCGACTATCTGGCCACCTCGTCAGGATCGTTGTCATGTACGATTATTCGAAATTAGAGGGATTCATTCCGGAAAACAAGCAATAGAAATGAATGAATTTTGTTTGATTTAACTAATTAGATTGGGAGGCCAAGAACCTTTGGTTGAGCTGTGTCCAAACAAGGGTTATACGCCGGTTATATTTCATCAAAGTTATAATTGAGGAGAACGAAACAATTTTAATGGTTATTATTATCCATACAGTTTTTAAGAGTATTTAATCATTTATTCGGATAGCGATGAATTATGTTTAATTCCGGGTATGGAAAGGTTGATAAAAGGCTCAATAACAATTGCATTAAATTAATAGTGAACTCATTTAATTGCATATAAATGAAAGTGTATAAATGTAAGTAATGACATGGTTAACAGATTAAATAATGCATTTAGCGATTCGAAGCATTCGTTACTGAAGTTTATACACAGTTAACAGTGAAATGTGTTATTAATAAATACTACCGGAAATAAACTTTAATACACAGTGTCTCGTGGTAGGTGCGCTTGTAGCTGAGAGGTCTTTTTTTTTTTTTTTTTGGTGGGTGGAAAATCATCAAATGACCCCCCCCCGCTCTTGGGCAGAGCGAAGGGGAGTGTCAGACTTCTACTGACTAAAAACCGAACCCATGTTCCTTCTTTGCCCTTGCGCCGAGGCCACGTCATCTAGTACAAAAATCCGCGGCCCCGACGGGAGAGTGGGGTCTTTCGTTCGATTTCTAAGTTGGGTATAAACTGTTCGGTTTTTCCATAAGGAAATTCTCAGCACAATGTATTTAGCCTAGTTTGCATTTTTGTTTCCGGTAGTTCCAACACTCTCTATCTAGCAAACTATAGCCTCTATATACCTATTCAGAGAACTATGTTTCTATTAGAGCCACTAAACTAACAATACCATACTACATCATGGCTGATGTTGTTGAAGTTTCAACTACAGTTTAGGGCCAACAGTTGTACTATAAATAATTTATTTAAGGCAGTAGCTTTGGGCTTGGGCCTAGGGACTACTTAGGTTCCTAGGACAAATGCTGGAGAGCTTACTTGGAAAGGAGGTTTGACGTTTGATACTTAAACGTTTGAAAGAATTTGTTGAAGACAATGGACTTGACTAGACTATGGCCTAGCAATGAAACAAACAGTCAGAATTGTTCTCTTCTTTGGTTTTCTAAACCGCATTACCGTTATAGGACACGATGTATTTGTAGCTATGTTTGCCTAGAATTAGTGTGTGTGAACTGTGTTTAATTACAATACTTTTATGTTACTCTTAGCATGTTTCATCCCACTGCGTGGTTATCCAAACTGTAACATTAAAAGAAAGTCTAAAATAATAATATGTAGAAGTGTCAAAAGAAGAAAAGTGTTACAGTGAGTCAAAAATTTCGTCCACACCACTTTCAATAGGAAAAGTGCCCAAAAAGCTACTTGTAAGTATTGCCAGAAGAAGGTTGTATGATCGTTTATATTCGTTAAATATAACCTATTCAAGCTTACGGAATAATAAACTATGTTACTTATTTGCTTTTAAGGATTCTAAATTCTCACCAGGTATCTACCGAAATTATAAGAGCAAGTATGAGACAGAAATACAGCCAAGCGTGTGAAGAATACTATGAATTGTTAATTCGTAATAAACACCGAAGTACGAGACTATAAATAATGTTAATTTATAAGTTAATTTAACTGTCTACCTGATAAACTATTTATATTCCAGTTTGTAGCGCAGACTGTTTCATTATATTGTTTGATTAAATTAATTTTGTCAATCCAGTGCGTTTGTTTATTCACATTCTGTTAGTTTGTTTTATAGATTAGGATTGAACATTCCACTATTAATTATTATTGTGGAATGTATTATGCACGAAAATTGAGTTATCTATGTGCACCAAGGGAATAGTGACGAATAGTGCGTTTATATTATAGGCGTGATTGAAAGCGTAAATTTTATATTTTAAACAGACAAAATACTGTTTTTTGTTGTTATAAGTACCGTATATACTTTCGTACAGTAAAGGCTGTTATTTTAGAAATTACAAACATATTTCAATTTTTTGTATTTGTGTAGATGTCCCTGTGTTGTCAACTGTGTGTACATAAATAGTACAATAAATAGATATAAACTCCTACCTAATACATATAAAGACTCCGAATTTCCGCGACCTGTAAATCGAACCTGTACTTAACTGTCGCTCTTGCGACTAACAACAAGGCAGTTCTAGCATAGCAGAGCGCATGTTGATAATATATGAATAAATATTGTTGCCTAAGGTAATATTTTATAATAAATTGGCCACTTTATAGCGAAGTGGGTGTCAGGATCACAATGCACACTTGGCGCGATATATCACACATATTTTCGTGGCTGCGGAAGGGGCCGCCTTGCGGTGCGGTCTTCGGGAAAATCATTATGAAACGTATTGTGGAAGAATGAGGAAAATCACATGAGAAAAGATTTGAGTATGAATGTCGATGGATACATGGGTAGAGGAAGAACAAAGATACCAAGAACAGTTTGTGAAAAAGAGGGGCATGGTGTGTGTGTGAAAGATCATATGGCAAGAAAGAAGGTAGCTGCTGAGAATATGAGTTGTAGAGAAAGTATGGAAGATCAAGAAGATAAGCTGCGCCGATTCCAAGTAAATTGGAATACGGTCATGCGATTTACAAGACAGATGTTGGCGGGAACACCGAGGAAACCCTATAGAATGACGTTGGTGACGTTTTTCAGAAAGGTTAGTTGTGTAGTACTTACAATCGACGCAAATTATGTTTTTCCACCTTGTCCGCTATTATTCTCGGATTAATTTCGTTGCGAGATCCAAGACAGTTAAATCGATTCGCCGAGCTTCATTGTCTCGGGGCTTTTCTGGTGGTTGCCACTGTTAATTCTGGCTTACAGGAGTTACAGTGGTTTGGGCATAGTGTGGCGGGCTGGTCCCAAGAAACAAAAACATTAGCGTGCATGTATGGAGGCGTATGTTAGGTAGCCTGATGGCCTTTATTCTACCTAGTCCGAAGGGAAAAAAGCGTGTTGGTTGTATCAGTAGAAGCAAGTCGCGGTACGTTTTCCCACTTTATTTTTATAAAAACTTTCCCACATTAGGAATTTCTCCTGTATCGTGGGCGTTCACAGCTATGTTGAAACTCAAATACAGAAACAAATTCCGAGACCTAAAACAACAATCTGTAGGCCATACAAATATGTGGTCCGTGCGATAATCGAATCCACTACACGTAGCGCAGCAGCCAGTGCGCCAACCGTGCCGTCAAAGTTTCTGCCTACTCCAGAAGAAGGTGTGGGTTTATGTAGGTATATAGAACCTTTCTATTCCCTGCAGAATACTTCCCGAGGCCTGCATACGTGGTATGACGTCATAAAGTGATCTAAGATTCCTTTGAGATGAAAAGTTCGTTAGCCGTGAGCGTGAGTGACGAGTACCAATGGAGTCTCGTCGATGTAGACGAGCACTAGACGACGCACCGAGTGTTCATTACGTCACTCATGTGTTTGACAACGGAAGCGGAACTTCGAGGAATATGTGGCGATAGACTAGCGAGATGCCCCAGCTTCGCACGGTATTTCTCCCAGAGGCTTCTGGCCTAGTTTTGGAAGGCAGAAGTTCGCATTTTAAAATGTACTGCACAATTTTATTTAGTATACCTTGGGTAAGTCTTTTTTCCTTGTGTAGTATTTTTTTTTATTAAGTATTAATTTATTTATGTACACACAAAATACAAAAAAAGGAAAATACATAAAAACAATAGAAGAGCACAAAGGTACTGCTTATTTCATAAGAAATCTCTTCCAGCAGACCTGCGAGAGGAAAGTTAAATTAGATTTAGAGACACAGTGTAATGCAATGTGTGTGTGTGTGTGTGCAATGTTTTTCAGAACGTCGTGAGTGTATGATAAGATCATTTACTTTGTATGAACGTGGACTTAGCAAAAGGATGTCAGGATGGTAGTAGGTGGTCTTCTGTACTTTCGTACTGCCTACCCAACTGGTGTAAAGCGAACTGCTCCTGTTTCGCACGGTCTTTCAGTAGGTAAGTATTAAAACTTACCAACTTTTTAAATATTATTTTTAATGATCGTGAATATCACATCCAAATGTGTAGCGTTTAAGATAGAACGCGATCACACGGGCAGACACGAAAACCGCTTTAGTCTACAATATGTGAAGAAATAGATGCACACAATATTCAGGTTTTAATATTATGATGACACCTACTGTGATACCATTAGGCCTCTGCGTTTTCGGTTATCAAACTAAACCAAACCGTTATCACAATAGAACAACTAAAACGTGTTGACGCTGTAATATTTCACGATTCAGCTATTCAGACGCGATTAACTTAATTAAACGTATACGCAAAATTATTCATATCATATAATTATTCACAAAGTTTTGTATAATGTCCTCGGAATAAAAATGTAGTATGAAAAAGCAGAGACTTTTTATGAAAACCAGCCGGTAAATAAGGTAAAGGTCCCAGTCGTATCCATTTGTCCCCCCGGAGCATTCGTGGAAATGGGCAAAAACAAGTGAAAATAAAGTGAAAACATTGTTATTCTCGTGTGGATTACCTTGCGTCGCGTTATTCCAGCCGGTGTGCTGTCTCCTAGGATAACAAACTATGGACTTTACCACTTCCATACATTTAAATTTAAAAATAATTTCGTGACTTGCAGAATTCGGAACGAGCGCTAATTGAGTCCATTAAAGTTTTGTGGGGCAAATTATTTTTGTTCATGATTATATTTTCGCAGCTATCTACTCTCATAAAAAGGGGAAGCGTAATTACTTAGGCACGTTAATGCCCGTTATTACGGGTAATAGGGTATAATGTGAAAAATTATGTTTGTTATAATATAATTTAGTGGCATAAGACCGTGTGTAATCGGGTGGTGTGATAAAACTTGTTGGGGTTTAATCCTGAAAAAATTGGGACCTTTGCGTTGATACCGGGAAATGAGAATTTGGAAGGACGCTACTCTTTTTGTGTGTTACATTTGCCATTTCATGGAAACGCAAATGGCGAAAGCCTTTAAGCTTCGACAAAGAAAAAAAACAGGTCACATGGATTGGACTCGCGCATGAAGGGTTCCGTAGTAGGAGAACGGTTACCCGGAAGACGTATTGCTGGAAGGACTACCACTAGGTAAGCCGATGACCTGGTCACGGTAGCGGGGAACCATTCAATGCGAGACGCACGGGACTGGCAACGTGGCGACACTTGGGGGAGGCCTATTTCCAGTAGTGGACATCTTTCGGCTGAAATGATGATGATGATAGGGGAGACCCCCATTAATTTACTTATTTATATGCTTATGAACTCTCTAGCGATTACAGATCTTTATTTATAAACTCTCTACCTGTTACGGATCGTGAGATACAGCCCGCGGACTGACAGACGGAGGGACGGACAGCAGAGGTTTAGTAACAGGGTCCTGTTGGTTACCCATCGGGTACTGAACCCTAAAAATGATTTCAAATTAGCAAGCAGCCGACTAATTTCCATTCACAGTCCGCTCCATTTTGCGCTAAAATAAACCGTGGAGTAAGTACAAAATAAACTGGCAACAACATTATTCTTGTTAAGATTATTTTGTGTTATCTTAGACGTTTATTCTTTCCGTGCGGACACGACTATTCTGCGGTCTTGATACTGTATTCACTTAATATTTTGTTTTTACTTCTTTACTTTTCCGTCGCTACAATAAACGTTTTAGTAGATAAGAGTGTATTCATAACTGGCTGTTTATTTTTTTTAAGGTTTTCGTACAGAATGTATTTTTTACAAGGAAAGGCATTTAGGGTGGCAAATAAAGTGAGTTGTAAAGAGTGAGTGTGTTTTTGGAAAAACGTAAGTCGATGTGAGTAGGTAGAGACGTACGTTTTGTGTTTTAAGCCTATATTCATTCTGGATATTTATATATATGTATAGATTTGGTGTTTTTAATGAGAGTGAAACTGGCGTGTTGTTATACAGCTAGTGGTCTGTATAACCACACGCCTGTAATCCGCGAAGTGATAAGCAGAGGTGCTAAAAAGCACATCAGCATTTCGCAGCCTGCCTTGTTGGTCTATTGGTAGCAAGCGCGACTGCTGAGCATGAGGTTTTAGGTTCGATTCCAGTGACGGGCCAACCGTTATTGGGTTTGTCCATCAGATATATCTCAGCTAGGGCACTATTCTACTCAGCAAAACCTTTTGATTGATATCCATATTGTAGGCAGTGTACCAGTGGACGAGTACTAGTCCTTTTTACCCAACTGCGGCGAAGCCCAAAAGGAGGGTTATGTGTGTTTGACGTGTATGTATGTATGTTTCTTTGTTCCCTCATAACTCCTAAACGGATGAAGGGATTTGAATGAAATATACATCGTTAGATTCGTCTTGATGGCGCGAGTGTTATAGGCTACATTAAAATTATAAAACAAAGAAAAATTGCGGATTTTGGGGGCCAAATATTTTTTTCCAATACCATCGAGTAGGGTATCAAAATAAAGGGTTTTAAAGGGAGATTACAAAAATATAAAACACTTATATGTTTAAAAGAAATTCAAAGTGACAAATCCTACAAACAAGCACAAAAGTTAAATCATTTGCGAAGAATTTTACGCGACCAACAAAAGAACAAACACAAGAGAACTAAAAAGTTGGAAATAAAAAAAAGTAGTTAAAAAACTAAAAAACCCGACTGAAAAAACTGAAAAGCAAAAAAACAAGCACATTTTAAGCGGGGTTCATTTGAATATTAAATTATGAAATGAAAAACATAGAACTAAATAAAATAGAACCCCGCCTGGTTCCAAGTTTTGTTTAATTTAAAATGTGCTTGTTTATTTTATTTGCTTTTCAGTTTTTTCAGTCGGGCTTTTTAGTTTTTTAACTACTTTTTTTATTTCCAACTTTTTTTAATAATGGAAGTATATTTCTCACCAACAATTCAATCAGGTAGGAGCATGTTGTCGTGTCGACCTGTCGCGGCCCAATCCGTGAGGAAAGTGAACGAGACATTCAAACAAAAATGGCTACCGCGAGCGCATGCTAGTATGTCCGAATCATTCAGTTAGGTTGGTATTCCTTCCTACACATATCATGACGGTGCATAGAAAAGCCTAGCCCACCATCTTTTGTCATCCACCCTCAGACCAAGAAAAAAAGAAAGACGGCGCGCCGCGAACACCAACAGTGAAGCCACAAAACCACACGCCTATAGCAAGTAAACATACAAGCTCACGCACACACCTACACTAAAACCACACGCATTTCTCCTAGAACGTCACGACTTCACGAGACATTGTCTACACACATAGATAAAAAGTTGGCTTCACTTTTGATGTTCGTGGCGCGTCGTCTTCCTTTTTTTGTTGGTCTGAGTCATCCACCATATTGGATTTAGAATGACGTCTCTAAACTAACCATGCATAATGTCAACTAAACTAAACTAAAGTTACTTAGCTGCAGGTGGAGCTAATAAAAGCGTATTAAAAAACAAACACCACACACATCTCACCGCGTAAAATTCATCTAAAATAAACAAAACAACAACACAATGGTTGCAAGTAAGGAACTAGTGAATATTTATGGCCTATATTCTAGTCGCTATATCTGTATACTGGAGTGGTTGTCGGTCGTATTTGCGAGTGTAAATTGAAACATGTCGGGAGTTAATTGCGTCCAGGCCGGGTGTGGGAGGGGCCGTGGATAATCCTGGGACCTGCGACCGACCCCGCGCCTTGCGACCTTCCAGCAAAGATAAACGGTACACCATAGCTGGGATAGTGCGAATTAACAGCGAAAATTGTTACATTTCCGTGGACATTTTGGTTTGTTTGTGAAATTATTTGAGGGAGTTATTTAGTTTTGTTTCGTGGTTTCTTTTGTTATAATGAAATTGCAGTCTAATTAGGATGGATATTTTGATTTGTATTGTGATAAATACGTACAGCTAGGAACACCAATACTTAACAGCGTAAAGAAGCAAGTTTGCCAAATGTATTGAATTCATTTTGATGTTACGTAACGGAACACATATTTTGAAAGCCATAATGTCATAAATAGTTTGAGATATGTAAGAGATATCACAAAGTTTCAATTAATATTTCACAAGAATATTGCGTTTGAAGTTTGACACGTGTATACATTTATTAATCTATTGCATAGATTCTATCGCGGGCCTTGAGTTGAGTTGAGCGTGGAGAGCGAATCTAGAGATTTCCTAACAAAAATATTCAGCATTGAAGATTCAACCAGGTTGCTATGGTTACGGAAAATAACAAGGTTGTCAACTGAGGTTGTCAAATTAAATAATTGTTTGTCTCTCTGCTTTCTCCTTCTAAAATATTCTTACTCGTATAATTTGTGTACAAAGTGTTTTAAATATGAATAAACAAAGTGCATTTATTAATGAAGAAAGTCACGAAAAAATAGTGAAAGAAAATGAGTGAGGAGTGAGTACTCTATAAACATTCATTTTATTATTAGTACGCATCTATCATAAGTTTTATTGGTTTTTGCATTACTATTCTGCGAATCGGTCTAAAACGATTCGTTTTCTTATAAAATATCTAAAATAAAATAAATAATTTTCATATTTTTCAATGATACGACACTTAGTCAGGCTGTCAATACTTTTTCTTTTAAATTTTCTGTCATTGAGTTTCTTACTAGCTTAGTTAGTCTATGA
This sequence comes from Diarsia mendica, assembly GCA_949316265.1. Classification (NCBI taxonomy): domain Eukaryota; kingdom Metazoa; phylum Arthropoda; class Insecta; order Lepidoptera; family Noctuidae; genus Diarsia; species Diarsia mendica. Next base: position 12,248,519 of record OX438887.1, read on the forward strand.
AGGTTAGTTTTGATTTATATAATGTACATCGCGCGAAATTCGAAGATCAATCTCTTAATATCGTTATTTTTGTTCAAATTTTTTGAATGAATAATTATTTTGGTGTGTAATTACACTATTAATACCTAATTATTTATACCTATTATTGCATAAGTTGATAAAAAATGCTATGCAATAGATTTACCGCGGCAGTCTCCGAGTGCCACACGTTTTTACCCGACTGCGGCGAAGCCCAAAAGGAGGGTTATGTGTTTGACGTGTATGTATGTATGTATGTAAGTATGTATATGTATGTCGCAGATCGCGTAATGGAATGTCAAGCGTTTATCATAATTTTGATTTAGATCAATTAATTTAATTTTTGGTCTGGCAATGCTTGAGTGTGTTTAGTCGGATAAAGTTATCGTTTGTCATTTTTGATGTTAATAAAAAGGCGGTAGACTTGTGCAGTTGACACATTCAAATTGAAATCATGGTGACGAACGGTTGACTTGGCTAACCTCACTACATTCCATTTTATTTGATTTAAATCTGAAAACAGATTTTCAATCCTTTGTTATTTTTTTTATTTGTAAAGTGTTTTGGACGGTAAAGTTTAGTGTACCGAACAGTGCCTGTGTGTTATTTCACGTTGGACTCCACATTCCATCATGACCGACCAACAAATCAACGAAGACAGGTCTCATCTGTCGTCATCAGAAGTGCGATGTGACTCAAACGCCCTACATAGTGTAAGTGACAGTGCTAGCCAGGAAAAGTGTGTGTAAAGACAATGCGCGTGCGTCTGAAAGTAACACAGAAACGGAAAAGTGGCGTTTTCGTTAGCGCAGCAAAAACAAAAACTTTATGACTATTGCTCTGATGCGCGCCTACCGTATTACGACTCTGAAAAACGGAATATCGACAAACGTGCTTGGTTGGCAACAGCAACAGCAGACATGTGTGTTATCGATACGAATAGTCAAGTGTTACGTATGTGGTGAGGAAAGCCAAAAGGTTTCCACGGTTTACTAGAGAAGAGACAGCAAGACTGACAGAAGACCACACTCCTCGTCTTCTCATGGAAGTACATCATTTGTTCCGGCGAAGTCCAAGGTCAGCTCCGTCACCTGCCTCCGTGCAGGAGCCGAGGCCACTACGCGAACCGTTGTCCAGCAGCGGCCCTGGGTTCCGGCAGCGGCGGCACTGGTGGTGGCGCTGGTGTAGCTCCTGAACAACGCCGAGTGGACTTGTGCGTAGTAAATGCGCCTACAGGTATTCTCCGTCACTCTGGTGAGTCTTTTAGTTTTTGTTATGATTCTGGAGCAGAGTGTTCATTAATGAGAGATTCTATTTTGTGTAAATTTAAGGTTGAGCGTAATTATTATAGTGTCTTTACTATTACGGGTATAGGTCAAACATCCGTGAACCTGAACATTTTAGCTAATGTTGACATTGGTAAAATTAGTTTGGATATTGTTTTTCATGTTTTACCTGATGAATACCTTCAACATGACATAGTGATTGGACGTGAAATTTTGATTAATGACTTGGTAATTAACATGACGTCAAGAACTTTAAAATAATACCTAATGTGAATACCGTGAATATAGAGTCGAATATAGAGTCGAATATAGAGTCGAATATAGAGTCGAATATAGAGTCGAATATAGAGTCGAATATAGAGTCGAATATAGAGTCGAATATAGAGTCGAATATAGAGTCGAATATAGAGTCGAATATAGAGTCGAATATAGAGTCGAATATAGAGTCGAATATAGAGTCGAATATAGAGTCGAATATAGAGTCGAATATAGAGTCGAATATAGAGTCGAATATAGAGTCGAATAAAGAGTCGAATATAGAGTCGAATATAGAGTCGAATATAGAGTCGAATATAGAGTCGAATATAGAGTCGAATATAGAGTCGAATATAGAGTCGAATATAGAGTCGAATATAGAGTCGAATATAGAGTCGAATATAGAGTCGAATATAGAGTCGAATATAGAGTCGAATATAGAGTCGAATATAGAGTCGAATATAGAGTCGAATATAGAGTCGAATATAGAGTCGAATATAGAGTCGAATATAGAGTCGAATATAGAGTCGAATATAGAGTCGAATATAGAGTCGAATATAGAGTCGAATATAGAGTCGAATATAGAGTCGAATATAGAGTCGAATATAGAGTCGAATATAGAGTCGAATATAGAGTCGAATATAGAGTCGAATATAGAGTCGAATATAGAGTCGAATATAGAGTCGAATATAGAGTCGAATATAGAGTCGAATATAGAGTCGAATATAGAGTCGAATATAGAGTCGAATATAGAGTCGAATATAGAGTCGAATATAGAGTCGAATATAGAGTCGGATACAGAATACTGGTTAAGTACTATAGGTACACTCGCTGGTTAAGCGTGTGGATGAGCTTTCGCTGGTTAAGCGTTAGTAATTATTGAATCGCTGGTTAAGCGTGTGGATGAGCTTTCGCTGGTTAAGCGTTAGTAATTGAATCGCTGGTTAAGCGTGTGGATGAGCTTTCGCTGGTTAAGCGTTAGTAATTGAATCGCTGGTTAAGCGTGTGGATGAGCTTTCGCTGGTTAAGCGTTAGTAATTGAATCGCTGGTTAAGCGTTAGTAATTGAATCGCTGGTTAAGCGTGTGGATGAGCTTTCGCTGGTTAAGCGTTAGTAATTGAATCGCTGGTTAAGCGTGTGGATGAGCTTTCGCTGGTTAAGCGTTAGTAATTGAATAGCTGGTTAAGCGTGTGGATGAGCTTTCGCTGGTTAAGCGTTAGTAATTGAATCGCTGGTTAAGCGTGTGGATGAGCTTTCGCTGGTTAAGCGTTAGTAATTGAATCGCTGGTTAAGCATGTGGATGAGCTTTCGCTGGTTAAGCGTTAGTAGTGTAATCGCTGGTTAAGCGTGTTATGTTGAGCTTTCGCTGGTTAAGCGTTAGTTGTGTAATTGCTGGTTAAGCGTTAGCGGGTTATTATCGCTGGTTAAGCGTTATTATTATCACTGGTTAAGTGATAGCATTTGTCACGCTGGTTAAGCGCTGTACTGGAGTTTAGTTCACAATCAATTGAGCATTAAACGTATTACTCACACGGTTTAATTTGAACTAATTATTTTTGTGATGATGTTCCCTGACTTGGGTCAGGATAGCCGAGTGATCTAGTTACTTTTCTGGATTATTTGTCTCTTAAGGTACCTCATCCCACGAGGTCGTGTGAAGGTCAGAGATGGCCGTGTCGCAGATCGCGTAATGGAATGTCAAGCGTTTATCATAATTTTGATTTAGATCAATTAATTTAATTTTTGGTCTGGCAATGCTTGAGTGTGTTTAGTCGGATAAAGTTATCGTTTGTCATTTTTGATGTTAATAAAAAGGCGGTAGACTTGTGCAGTTGACACATTCAAATTGAAATCATGGTGACGAACGGTTGACTTGGCTAACCTCACTACATTCCATTTTATTTGATTTAAATCTGAAAACAGATTTTCAATCCTTTGTTATTTTTTTTATTTGTAAAGTGTTTTGGACGGTAAAGTTTAGTGTACCGAACAGTGCCTGTGTGTTATTTCACGTTGGACTCCACATTCCATCATGACCGACCAACAAATCAACGAAGACAGGTCTCATCTGTCGTCATGTATGTATGTATGTCCGTTTCTTTGTTCCCTCATAACTCATAAACGGATGAACCGATTTGAATGAAATACACGTCGTTGGATTCGTATTGATGGCGCGAGTGTTATAGGCTACATTAAAATTAAAAAACAAAGAAAAATTGTGGGTTTTGGGGGCCAAATCGCGGAGTTCAAAAAAAAATTTTTCCAATACCATCGAGTAGGGTATCAAAATAAAGGGTTTTAAAGGGTTCAAAATGAGAAATCCTATACAAGCACAAAAGTTAAAACATCTGCGAAGAATTTTACGCGACCAACGAAAGAACAAACACAAAAGAACTAAAAAGTTGGAAATAAAAAAAGTAGTTAAAAAAACTAAAAAACCCGACTGAAAAAACTGAAAAGCAAAAAACAAGCACATTTTAAATTAAACAAAACTTGGAAGCAGGCGGGGTTCATTTGAATATTAAATTATGAAAAGAAAAAATGCAAATAGAATGAACCCCGCCTGCTTTCAAGTTTTGTTTAATTTAAAATGTGCTTGTTTTTTGCTTTTCAGTTTTTTCAGTCGGGTTTTTTTTATTCCTGGTATCTGTACACGCGCTGGATGTAGGAATACTATTCTATCCACCCACTATAAACTTCTAAACAGTTTCGTTCATCACCACTTCGCTGATTGGCTAATAAATTAGCCATGCCTTCCGTTACACCTATTTATTTACAGATTTTTTTCTTTCTTCTTTGATAAGGTGAGCCGTTGAACACTCTACACTTAATAGTAGGAATGGAATAAAGATGATGGTAATTGAAATCACAAGGTTCTTTATTTAATGAATACGTTCGATCGTACATGTAGAAAAAACACAACTTAAATACACTACTTAAATTCGCCATCTCATTCAGCTGACAAAGAACTTATCATTAACACTAAATAAAAGCGGCAACAGCAATGACACTTGCAAAGTAGGTACCATGATCATGGATAACTTCAGTTTATCCGTGGCCACGGTGCTTGCATCAGCGCCGAAATATCGGGAAATCAAAACGATATTTAAATGATATCCCATTTTTAACCGAATTACAAAAAGGAGGAGGTTCTCAATTCGGGTGTTTTTTTTCAGTGTTAATGTTAGTGATCATGTCAGTTTTTGATTTGATTAATCACAACTAACAAAAACTTCTTTGACAGTTGTGATCGATTTCCTTAACTTTACCCCACGCTCTACACATAGATCAGCTAAAAATACTAAAACCTGATAAAGTAGCTAAACACAGTGTTTACGTTCGTATTCCTGCTTCATTCCTATTTACTGGCTTACGTATAAGTCTTGTATACAGCAGCGTTCATTTACGAGCTGACAACTTTAAGAGAAAAGGCACTCACTCCTGTTGCAGTAAAACGTAAAAAGAGCTTTCTTTTTTTTTCGTTTTAACTCTGTTGTCTTTGTAAATTCATCATTTGAGTTTACGGTGCAAAGATTCTTGGAATAATCTTGCAATTTCTTTGCTCTTTAATATGGCTAACAGTCTTTCATAAATTCTTATTATTAAACAGTAGTATCGGATTGATTGTTTCTCTTCAAGTTTCCAGTTAAAATTACTGAGTATTTGAAGCTGCGATGTTCTCCTTCGAACTAAATGCTATTGATTAGGAGCTGGGACGGCAATTCCTTGAATTTCTGGTTCATTGTGCATCTGCTGCATTGCGAAGGATTTGGCTAGCGCACTCGGAGCTATTATAATATCGATTTTGTTATTAACTAGAGCTTTTATGAAGATAACTGTAGAGCCTTAAAAGTGTTTTTGGAAAACCACTTTTAAGCTTAAACTTTTAAGGATAAACTGAATGGAGCCAAACAATCATCATGAAAAAGTTTCCCGACGCATTGCGTCTACGCAAAAGTGTTGTCCGTAACCCGAGTCGCTTTCTGCTACGGCGTAGCATTGTGCTACGATCGCAAGTACTACGCGCCTACGGAATTATCGAAATGCATTTAAAAAAAAATCTGTCAGTGCCTTTAACAAAATTGTTATCTTAGAATTTTAAACGTGTAAGAAAAACATTGCAACAAATGTATTCATCAATTAAAATTATTAAACATTTTTTATACACTTTGCGCTGAGATTCGACATACTAAAGTTTATGTATAATACAAAAAAAAACGTATTTCGTTCAAATTGTTACCACTGGGTGACCATTAGTACCACCTCCATTTGACTGAGAACCACACTCACCTCCTCCTTTCTTCCTACCAAGAATTTAAAACTTAAAAAAGAAAGAAAGCCCAAAATCCCTAACCACCAGCCCTACGCCACACCACAAAGTTCGCACGAGCCTCCTCGCGGAGTGTCATCGAGTAGTAAAACAAAGGCCTCCTTATTACGCAGGTTGAGCTCGTCATAATTTCAACAAGTTTATGTGCGTTCAACAAGAGTAATGTCGTACCTGATTTATGTTTGCCTGCTGTTGTAGACTTAGGACGGAACAGGTTTATGAATCTTTGTTACCGGAAACTTTCGTGTAAGGAACGTGTAGTGTTTGTTGTCTGGTGCAGGGAATTGACAATCTTGGTTTAGGTGGTAATCCTCCTTTGTTATAATAGAAAAAACGTGTTCCGGTAATAAATTCGTAGACGCTAGACTATTATTACTTTTTTTTGTAAGTAAATATTTAGTTTTTAATTTAGGTACACACAAAATATAGAAAAGAACGGAAAAGAAGGTACAAAGGTGATTTTAATTTCTTAATAAATATCTGCGAGATACCCATGCTGTTTGTTTAGAAATTAAAATCACGTTTGTATCTGTAAATCTGATATTTAGTATTTTCTTGATAGGTACCTATGTTTTTATTTTTATTTTCGGTTGAATACTTACCATTTTGAATATGAACTTAAAAGAGAAGAGACACTCCTCGCGGAGAAAATCTGGCTAATTAGACAAATGTTTTGACTAATATAATTTGGTAATTAGCTCAATCATAATGTTATTACTTTCACTTGCGTAACTCTCAATAGATGTTTATTGTTTGTATCCTACTACCAGTGGGTAGTAGGATTGAGGGAATATTCCTATATAATATAATCATCGGGATCCTCTCACACAAACCTAATCCCGATCTAAAAACGTCGCCATAATGTAAGACACGCGGCGCCGAATTATTCGACTGTGAAAGAGTGATATTAACTTTACCAACTTGCTCCACTTGAACTCCATCTTAACATTTCTCCGAAATCATAATAGCCTTCTTTTCGACGTCAATTCCTCCTCCATGTTGACTTTGGATGTCGAATTCAAGAGGATTTGTTATCTTTGTCTTTCAAATCCGATTGAATTCAAAGAAGATCCTATCTAGTATCCGCCTCACAGTAATTTACAACTTGCATAATAGTGTTCAAGAACATTCACTAGACATAGTCCTTGACGTTCTTTCATAAGTTTCTCGGCTTCTCATTGGTGCAACTTCATTCCGTTGTTCTTTAGAGCCTGCTGCGAGTCAAAGCATTTGCAACTATTCGGAGAGTCTCAAACGGCGAGCTCCAACTAGAATATTAACTGAGGATTTAGTATTTAGTCGAGAGTGGAAATTGAAACATGTTCGCAGTTAATTGTGACTAGGACCCGCGGTCGCATCACTTCGCGTCAAATTTGGGATTCAGAGCGTCGACACAATGCAAACTTCAGCTTGTTGTTCGACAAACTCTTTGTTGTGCTCATCGAATAATAAATTGTGGTGACTCGCGGAAATAGATGTTTTGAATTCGACCTTATTAGTCATTTGTTAATTTCTATTAAAAATAATCTAATGAAATAGCAGAGCGCTGTTATATAACATTAAGGACAGACTATTTACAGAACAAACACAAATCCCTAGGGATAACATAAAAAACACGAGAGTAACACGTTAAACCGTGAAACAAAGGTGTTCGACAGCGGGACGTTAAATTAAACAATTAAACAGATCATTAATGGATGAAGTGTGGATGTAAATGAATTGGGTTTCGACAGTTTTGTTTGTTTTCACGGGGAGGACGATGGCCCTTGACTGGAGCGCCAGCCGCACTCGCCCGCGTTCGTAACCAATTTTACATTCGACATGAGTGACGCGTTGCTACATTAAAAGGTAACATTACCGGATCCTCGTTAATTTATATTGGCTTTCTGTTAATCGGTATGGACGCTTAATGATGAGGAAGCTGTACCTTGTAGCTTCTACGTATTCATACTGAAAATGGATATCTCGCAAAAAACGTGCTTGTTTACGAATAGCAATTCATGTTCGATATTAATTTCAGTTGAAAGGATCAGTTTTTTTTATGAAGCAAAAGTTAATTAAACTCTTGTTGAAATGGGTACATAAAAAACTGGTTTTATGGTACCTACTGAATTAATCATTTGGGGAGATAAATTTAAATAAAAATTGTACAATAATAACAACCAGTTTTGAAAGCCTGTGGGGTATTTCGTAACCCACTTACTGTGGCAATGCTTTTCATTTTGACTATTCAACAATATTCATTGCGTTATTTACTCTGTGATGCAGATAAATATGATAAATAATGGAAACAATGGATTAGGAATTTTCTACAAAATTTATTAGGTTTGTACTAAGGAGTGTGTTACACAATTACTGTGTTCATTCAATTTTGAAATATCATGATCATACATAAAGCCTGAAATACACATGCTACTAGAAAAGCATGCTCGTTTGCTACTAGGTAGTATTGTCATGTGTAGCATGCTTTCCGAGTGTGCACATTTGCTCTGAAGCACAGACCTCAAAAGCATACTTTTTACGATCATACTTCTTTTTAACACGTCTGAGTGACATTATCTTAAGCCGCGTCCCCACTAGAGTCGGGCAGCCGTGCCACATGAGTGTGGACGTAAGCGAGGCCTGAGCCGCGTGGCCTAACAGGAACGTTTGTCCGCATCCCCAATTAGGCCGCGCGGCTAGGTGAGACCGAGACGCGCCCTAACAGGAACGTTTCGGATGACTTTAGTGGGGACGCGGCTTTACAGTCTTTTATTGGAGACACTGACAGACAACAACAAAAAGGTATCAACACGATAAAAAAAAACATAAAATAGTAAAACCAAATAATATCAAAAAAGAGGTTTTATGCGTCGTGCTAGTTAGCACGAAAAATAGACCGGCTTGCGATTAGGTAGCATGCCTTGAAACAAGCATGCTCTTTTCGTATACACGTGCTACTTGTATGCTACTAGGTGACAGCTGCTCGAAACTAGCACGATTTCGTGCTACGACGTAGCATGTGTATTCCAGCCTTAATGTGAGTGTTCATTTTCTGATGAAATATTGACATTGCTTGCAGAACGGTGGGCCGATGGGGCTGAAAAATTTTGGAGTGGTGACCGCGAACCGGAAGATGTTGCGTCGGAAGGTTTCTGACTTATAGGTGAACCGATGACCTGGTGAAGGTTGCGGGGATCTGATGCGAGACGCACAGGACCGGTGAATGACGCGACACTTGAGGAGGCTTATGACTAATATGAACATAAATTTACATGTGAATCGACTGCATTATTAACAGGGAGATCCTTTAAAGAGAGAAGAAACATTTTAGTGTTTTTTTCAAAAAGCGAATCTGTTTACATCACATTTACAAACACCTCCCTTTGCAGCATGTATCAATAATCTGTAACACTACTTGTTACAATACACGTTACGTTGCGTACAGTCGAACCCGATTAGTTAGCCTGAGATAATTACACATTCCATTTGTCCGGTTAATCCGGGCCTAATCGGATGGCGCGTGATAAGGGTCGGCCCACCTTAGGTGCGTTACCTATGACGTCACTGCTTTATACTTATGCTTTTCGAAAGGGAAAAGATTGTGTCTGTCTGGAAATATGTAGGTCAGGTTTTAAAAACAGCATTGCGTGAAAAAAACGTGGAAATTATTTTACATAAATTGACTTACGAGAACGTTCGGGATAAAAAAATGTGTTCTATTACCTTAGGTCGAGGTCTGTTTAGCTTTCATCTAAATCAGCACAGCCGCTTAGGAGTGAAAAAGTAAGACAGAGTTACTTACACATTTATGTTTTAAAGTACGTAATTATGGAAAAAAGGTCAATTTTACTTTTGATAAGCAAATACAAGGTGGAAGGAACACCGACGTTAAATCGTTTACCACTTGTTCTGTGCATGCGATGCATTGTTAAGTTTCAAGACAGATGGACATGGTGAACCTATAAGGCTTCCTTGTTGACTACGGACCCCTAAAAACTTATATGCTGACGCCTTTCCAAAGAAGAGATATTGATGATTTTTTAAGTCTAGGTTGTTGAAGTTGACGATCCCACCCTTATTCTTCACACAAGACATATATCGTTTTCTTGGTCTTCCCCTCCCTCTCCATCCATCGACATTATTATTGTCTTCTCATTCTTCGAAAATACTTTTGACACAATGATGATTATTCTTTAATTCAAAGATCTTGACACAAACCGGAAAAGATTTGATTTAATTCATTAAAAGCATTGGTTTGAGTAAAGTTATAGCAATTAATACGGCTCTAATCGGAGGGTGAATGATAAGGGTGAAACCCATTTAAGGTATACCTCGATACCTTACCTTTACTAGACCCTAACGGTTTGAAATATTTGTTGAGAATTGTTAAGAAATTCCATACAACAGTTTTTTAATTTAGTGTTTTAGTGTGCCTTTTAATTTACATACTGTAGTTTTACGTACTTACCTACGTACATGAAAAATCTTAAAATAATTAATTTAATTATTAAGTCGATTTTTACAGTAACGAGAAAAAGGAATCGTTATGTCTATACCGCCAATGAATTTTTTTTAAAGGTTGACATCCCTTCAAAAAAAAACCTCGAAACCATTTCTAATAAAAAACAGACACATCAAAATTAAACCAAAAACTAAACATACACACTTTTAAAAATATATATACTAACTAAGAAATCACACAAATAGTCTCGATAGTTGCCGCCATTTTCAGGCTCTAACCCTCATGAATATGATACCTTCGGTTTGGTGTGACTCGCTAAACTTCGACAGTCACGGCAGACATTTCCTTTGCCTTTTTATGTAGAAATTTCACGGCTAGTAACCGCGAACGATTTGTGAATTTAACACACGATATTATTAGATTTCCCCGTATTCTCTTCCTTTTCTTGAATCTACTTTGAAACGAGTGAAGGAAATATGCGTTTAGTATAATTAGCTGTTACCTATGGTTTCACCCAATGATATTATAAATAAAAAGAGGTAGATATCGCATTAGCACGCACAAATTGTTGAGGACAAACTACGACAATTGGTGCAGTTTAGTAACTAGCTATCTCTTTTTATCTTAAACGTTCTGTATTATCTATCCCTGTCGTAGAACGCAACGATATCTGAACGCCATTCAGTATGAACATGGCGTATCTTTCTTTATAATATCATTGGTTTCACCTGCATTACACATAATTAATAAATAGTGCAACATCATCATCAGCCTAATCTTTTTCCAACTATGTTGGAATCGGCTTCCAGTCTAAACGGATGCAGTTGAATATCAGTATTTTACATGGGACGTCTGCCAACCCAGATACTACTGGATAGAACGATACCCTTTGGAAAGACGGGTTGTTGGGCACTGACTACCTATAAAAATTGGCAAAGATCTACGAATGACCACCACAACCAAGTACGGTTTAACCTAAGAACGGACCGAGCAGCTGTTATTTTTAAGTCATCAGCTCGTCCATATAGCACATAACACAACATCACGGCATTCGGCGGACAGGCAGAGATGGTCTTACTAATTCACGAAATTTGCCGCTATGTAATAAGCGTATTATCATGTAGGAGTACTATTGAAACCTACAAATATTCAATATCCCATTTTAAAATAATAGGTCTTTACCTATGAAATTGCCGTTTTGTTTGAAAAAATTAAAACGAATTTTTTTCATGTATTTTTTATTTGTATTAATCGAAGTAATCACCCATGCAATCAATGCATCTTTGCCAACGCAGTGGCAGTTTATTGATGCCCTTCTTAAAGAAATCAGCTGGTCGGGAGGCAACAAATTCTTCAAAGGCATTTTGTACTGCCTCTCGGGTATTGAATTTTTTTCCCGCCAAGAAGTTATCCAAATTCTGGAAAAAGTAGTAGTCTGTAGGCGCAAGGTCTGGTGAGTAGGGCGGATGACGGAGAGCTTCCAACCCCAGTTCTTGCAACTTGGAGACCGTCTGCTGTGCAGTATGAGGTCGCGCGTTGTCGTGCAGGAGCAGCGGAGACGAGCGATTGACCAATGCTGGTTGGAGATGTGCCAGCTTCTCCATCATTGTGTTCAGTTCTTCACAGTACACATCTGCAGTAATGCTCACCCCGTTTGTTAAGAATAAGCTGTTAATTTAATTTTATTATTACTCGAATTTTTAACGTACTCATGATGACGAAAAAGATTGAAATGCGATGAAAATGTAACACTAATCAATAAACAAATGACTACTTTTGGAAAAAAAAACCATGTTTTTAAAATAAAATTAATTTGAAATTAGAATTCTTAGCCAAACAAAAATTATTTTGATTTCAAATGGCCAGTACTGCAGAACGGCAATTTCATAGGTAAAGACCTAATATTAGTACGAAAGAATGTCGCTGAATGATAGATAAATCACCAAATAATCCACCTAAATACCGAAACCTCATTTGTGTGAAATAATTATAATTAATATTAATTAAGCCCAAAAGCTATGTGACATTCAAATTATGATGACCTTTTTCATTATATGCTATTTATTACCTACATTTTCTGATCGGTTTTGTAATTAAAATTTAAAGCAGCATTCAGATTTTGTAAATTATTTTTTTCAACTTTTTGTTTTTTATAATTTCTGCATCTAGCAGCATTTTAGTGCTTAGAGTAGGTATAGTATTATAATTTATAAATTTACCTATACAAAGTGCTTACTGTATCCCAAAAAACTAAGGAATAAAGTAAAAATAGCACAAAAAGTTCAAGAATATGGAGTCGAAAGTAAGAAAGTGCATAATTTCGAAGATATAATAATTTCGTAGGAATCTAATTTAAGTTTCATTTCATTCACGTATAAAAAAAAACACATTTTTTATAAAAACTTAAAAAAATACGATGTTGTTATATTTCACATAAGGGTGTTTTATATTAATAAAATCATGACTTATCAGTTAACTTCTCCGAATTTATATTTCGTTTTCATATTGTGCAATTCTGTATTAAAAACAACTGGAAGGAGGAAATACCCACCGTTTAATTATTTCCCTGGAGCATATTTTTCATTTTATGGGCATTTAAAGATTTTACACGACTTTGTGAATAACGAAATTAAGTTCTTCTCAAACTTAGCATAACATTCATTTATTTTTAGGAAAATTTGGTCCATAGGGATTTATGAGTCTTTGGTCAACTGTACCCACTCAAACTGGACCCACGAGTTAAGTCGAACAAATCACATTAAATGTGGGTCCAGACCAAAGACTCATAAATACCTTACGGATCTTGACCAGCAGGGCTATTGTGTATCTTTTAATGACAGTGGCTAACTTAAAGTGTCTATCAAATAACTGTCAAATGGTTAGTTTAAAAAAAAAATGTACCAAACCATAACCAATTTACAGTTAATTTATGGACACTTATGATAGCCACTGACATAAAAAAGATACGCAATAGCCCTGCTGATCTCGATCTCGATGATGATTTTAGTACAGTTTGTGTTAGTAAATAGAACCTTGAAATGAGGAGATAGTCAACCAAAAAAACTACATGCATTCTAAATCCTTTGTGTTTTGCTTAAGCTGTTTAAATCTTAAAATATGATAATAACTCACATCGCCGCCGCATGCTGTTACACCAAATATTAAATCAAACATTTCTCCAGGCATGTAACAAGTACTAATAGTAGGCGAGTCTTTTACAAATTGCCCGACCCGGTAATCGAACCCAGGACCTCATGCTCAGCAGTCCCAGGACAATCCGTTGCGACAATCCGTTAAAATAAAAATGTAGCTTGAAATGCCTAAAACAGAGTTCATTTATGCATTTCAATCCACATAACGACGCCCGCATTTGTCTACTACTTCATAAGTTTGAAGTGACAGTTCATAAGAGCCTGTTCACACGTTACACGCGAGAGTAGTCTATAACTTTTTGCAGATCAACGCCTTCGGAAGCCGTGTAAAAACCGCAGCTGCCAACGCGAAAATAACTCATGTGTTGAAAGACAAGAAAATGTAATAAAAATATTCAGTGGAGTTGAAAACAAAAATATGGGACGGAAAATGAGAACAGAGGGCGAAATCGCATCAGTTACTCACACGCAACCTTAGTGAATATTTTTTGAGTTTATTGAATAAATGTACATAATTTTGCTTTGATGTTTCAAAAGTGCTTTACACCGGCGACATGGCTGTTCTAATACCTTACGCCTGCTGACGACTCGGAAATAAATACTTGTAGGTACGTGTCTATTCTATTCTATTTTTATTTGATGGCAATTAAAGCCGATGTCGACTATTCTGCCAATGTCCAGTGAGTTGGAAAAGCAAGTGTGCACAGTAAAGTAAAAATATGAATCTATTGTTAGTTATTATTTAAGGTCGCAAATAAAAATCTTCGACACGTAGGTACGTGTCAATGTTAGACATTACCTTTGTAGACATATCTTTATTACTAGCTGACCCGCGCAACTTCGTCTGCGTCACATAAATATAGCTATAACCTTTCTCGATATATCGACTACCCGACATTAATTAAGCTAAATCGTAACAAACAAAAAATCTTATCTTTCCTCTTTATTACAATAGTTTAGATGGTTTAGATTAGCTTAGATTATATATTATTAAAGTGTGAATTACTATAAAATCTATCTCTTACTGTTAAATATACTATAACACTCTGTACTTGTAAACATTATGATGCAGTAAATATTTTGAATTTGAATTTCCCGGAGGCCAGCCAGAATCCCCCGTACCTACATTGCGACGCAACCCGCGTAATTATTTTTCCACGCGGGTATTTTTACATTGCGATATCTTCTAAGATATTTGTTTAAACTGTATAGAGTAAAGAGCACAAATATTCTATATTAAATTTCCGTTCTAACGAACCCATTTATTTAGATATAGATTAATACCATATGGGTTAAATAAGCTTCGCAAAAAATAATTATTTTTAACCTAACATTTTAATAGTAAAAAATGGTTACAGTGAGTCAATCTTAAAAGATAGACAGATGCTGTCGCGGACTTTTTTTTAGAACTTTTAAAGACGAATAATTACTTCATACATGATATTCTCGTAACTTAAACCGTTTTCGCAGCGCACGCAACGGAAGCTCTCAGAAAGGAATTTTCTTTTCCCGTTTTTGCAACATTTCTCATTTATGCTCCGCTCCTATTGGTAGTAGCGTGATGTTAATAGCCTATAACCTTCCTCGATAAATGAACTATCCAACACAAAAAGATTTTTTCAAATCCAACCAGTAGTTCCAGAGTTTATCGCGTTCAAACAAACAAACAAACTCTTCAGCTTTATAATATTAGTATAGATTGAAAGGAACATGTTTTGGTTGGTAAGGTGGCACGGATTATTAAGTTAAACAAGTTCAATCTTTCTTCTTCGAGGGAGAAATAAACTGCCATTAGTAAGATGAAAGAACAAACATTGATGTCTATGGTCATTACAACGGTCTAATTACCGGCACGGTTCTTGAGCGCTCGGCGGAAGAGTGGGGATCGCTGTGCGCATCGTACACTTTATGACAAATAAAACGCACACCCGTTTATTATTTATTGGTCGTGAGGTAAGTGCAGCAGGAGTAAAGAACAAATCCCGAGTGACGGCTATGACGTGATGCGCTACGGGCCAATCACTGCACTTTCCCCGCCCCGCGTCTCACTTCATACCACCAAAGGGACCCAATAACTCACTTTTGCTTCAGCGCTCAAGAATCGTGCCGATTATTGTAATGCTCGCCAGTATTAATAGTACATTATGGTACAAGTGTATAACGTTGGTGATTACCGCAGAGGCGCCATTGAGACCCGAGCCGTCAGGTGAGGGTCTTAAGAAAGCCGAGGACGGTAATCATCAATACACACGTGTATCATACGACGTTTTTCAACACACTTGTGAAGAAAATAATACTAAAAAGTCATCTTCAACAGTTGAAACAAGTTCTATTTTTTTTCCACAATAGCGGGAAAAATTAATGCGCGCGCATCTACAGTTCTACCAACTTCAACAGATAAAACAAGATCTGTTTTTTTTTTCATAGCGGGAAAAATTAATGCGCGCGCATCTACAGTTCTACCAAGTTATCTATGCAGGCGGGAAAACACGGAACTAAAATAAATGTACTAAGTTTGACGGAGCGATGCATTTTTTCTTGACCAGTGGCGCCACTACTATAACAATGACGATCGGCCATAGACTAAAAGAATGTGGTTTCACTATTTTTGACTTTTCGCGGATAATAGAGTTTTAGCCACGGACAAAATGGGTATTTTTTTTCTTTATTAGAGAGAAAACAAAAGTTATATTATTTGAGTGAAAGATTCATTTATTAAAAACGTATACGTTGAAATTATCTATTTAAATTCAAAGTTGCATGAAATGGGGAAGCACTAGGTACATTAATTTATTGTTAACATTGAACACGATCTTTTTTGTATCGCAACTTTTTTTTTAAATATAGCAACTCAACCAATAAAATAAAATAAAAAACCTATAACTCACTAGTGAATAATAGCAATGAAAAAGTCACAGTTTGATTATAGGTGTCATTACGTGCCTAATTGCGGTGAAATTATAGCCACTTTATGAGCAAGTGTGTTGAAAAGTTAATTAAACTATGTGTGTAAATTATTATCAACAAACAGGTGTTCAAATATTAGTGTCACCTGTTTATCCACCTTTGCAATGTAATTTATAGCTATTAAATTGTAAATGCTTAATTGGCTATAGGATACGTTTATATCTTAGATAAAATTTCAAAGAACAAAATTCACAATTTTGTGAATAATAAATAAATGTGTTTTGAACCACCATCTCAGTAGTTACCTCATTCTAGTCTTCAACAGTCAAAGTATCTTCTTGAATTTTCCACTTAAAAGTAAATGATCCGTACTTGTATTTATTTCATAACAAAACATCACGCCTTGTAATCCCCAAAGGGTTAGGCAGAGATCTACCTTATAATTACACCCACATTTCAAAAATCTACTTTTTAAGTTTCATGTAAAAAGGGGCGAACCTTTTGCCATCAACCAGCCATAAATCCAGACTCCGATACCTACTGCTACTGAGAAATTCCTGATGGGAAGACTGAATAATACTTTGCGGGAATCCTCACGACCTCATGTTCAGTAATCGCGCTTGCGAAGATGCGATCACTCGACCTACGAGGCAGTCAACGTGGTTAGTTCACCGTCCGTCCAATGACGATGACAGGCAGTGTCGACTGTGTTCCGCGCGCGCCTCAAAGAGATGTCAGCAACATAGCAGGGGCCCGCAAGGGCCGACGCCTGTCGGGGCTGCGGGTTGTTCGAAAGAGATACCGCGGTCTCGGACACAAAGGGCTAAGAAGAAACATGGTTTCAATCAGTAGAAGTCTGACACTCCCTACCGCTCCACCCAGAGCAGGAGAAGTCATTTGATGATTCCCCACACTTTAAAAAAAAGGTATTCAAGATGGTACCAATTTATTATTAAAGTTAAAATAATTCTGTCCAGTCTGTGTTAATTTGGTATTCACAATATTATAGTGAGCATATTTCAGGTGACATGAAGTTTATTTTTAATTAAGCGCTTTTGAATTTGAAATGAATGCAGAATTCCACGCAGGGATGAAAATGCATACTAATATAAAACTTCTCGTTCACGTGTGTTCATTTTATTAACATAGTTATTGACTGTTATTCAGGTTAGTTTCGTTACGATTTGGCTACATAATAACAGTCGTATGGATCTTCAGGTTAAACCACACTTGCCTAGGTTGGACCGTGGATGGATTAGGTACCACGATTTCATACCGAGTATGCTACATGTCTCAGAAATCACGTTAAGCCGTTGGCCCCTGCTGCTGGTAATTGTAGAGATTTGGTACATTTGTGACTCTTTTATGGCTTCTATAAAATTAAGTCACAAATCGGGTAAAAAGGAAGGACCTACGCGTAACTTCATTCTTGAAGTTACTGCCAGCATAAGAAGGGTTCTTATAAATCAAAACCGAGTGTACATTAATTGGACATCGTGCCCAGTGAGGGACTTTACACTTGTGACCAGGTGCTTTAAATGTCAACAATATGGACATGCTGCTAAGACTTGTCGGGAGGCTACCTTTACGTGTGGACATTGTGGAGAACAAGGGCATTAGATAAAAGAGTGCAATAAAATTGCCGAACTGCCATACTGTGCAACATGCTTGCGTTTTAAAAAACCGAGCCACCACAAAACAGGCAGCTCAGAATGCCCCGCTAAGAAAATAGCTGAGGCAAGATAATGTACATTCTATCGATTATAATGACGCGTAAGGGTGCCGACTATAATTATTCTTTTAATAAATTCTTTTTAGTCATTTGTATTATAGTTTACCTACCAAATAATTGTCATTTAAAATAATTTTAGTTTTTAGCATTGACAATTTGTAGTAAAAATGATGATAAGGTTCATTTTATATTTGAATGTCAATATGTTGTACCTACAGTGCTCTGTAGACAAAAAACAAACGTGACCTAGATTTTTGTGTTATGCAATAATGGAACGTCGTCGTCTAATTACCTATGTATTTTATTTATTCATAAGTTATTTACTAAGTATTTTTACTAAGAATCTTAGATATTAGTACGTATAAGCACTTGAGTGAGTTACCTGAGATACAGGTTTATTCCTAGTTCAGGTAGAATCCAATAAACTGTATACCTATAGTTGTTAAGGCCATATTGTAAATATTTTTGTATATCACTTTTTTTAATAAACAATTTCAATTTCAATTTACACACTTTGAAGGACGCCTAAGCTGTCTAAACTTTTCTCGTTCTCAATTCACCCTTATATTTTAATTCCTTATTCTTCTTTTTTTTAATTCATTAATGACCACTATTATATTGTAGAGCAGCGATGGCAAAGTGGTGGTGGCCCCGACTTACGAACAGTAGGTCGTGGGTTCGAACCCAGGCAGGCACATTACTTTGTGTAAACTATTTCATCACCGCTGCTCTCAAAACGGTGAAGGAAAACATCGTGAGGAAACCGGCATGTCTTAGAACCAAAAAATTCAAAGACATGACGTGTCAATGCGTGTCATCTACCAATCCGCACTGGGCCCGCGTGGTAGATTATTGCACATTCCCTCTCAAAGAGAGGAGGACTGTGTCCCAGCAGTGGGAACATTAATAGGCTGTTGATGATGATGCTGATGATGACCACAATGGTCAAGGTTTCTAACAGTACTGACGATACTTGGTTCCCGTTTCC
The DNA here is from genome assembly GCA_949316265.1 of Diarsia mendica. NCBI lineage: Eukaryota > Metazoa > Arthropoda > Insecta > Lepidoptera > Noctuidae > Diarsia > Diarsia mendica. Next base: position 12,267,631 of record OX438887.1, read on the forward strand.
CCTTTGACATGTTCTCGTCATTGTTTTGGAATTATGGTTTGACAGCTGTCAAACGTGTTGCCTAACTGTGCAACACTGTGTAACTGTCAGTGTACGCGTACTCATTAGCCACTTTTTCGTTGTATCAGTTTCCAGTCCAACTGAACGCAGCTGCATTTAGTATACCAGTATTTTAAAAGACACAAGAATGCCTATCTGACCTCCACAATCCAGTTGATGGATAATATACCCTAAAAGCAAATACAATATCATACATTTAAATAAAAATGTACTGTTAATACACAGAGGTATAATTATCCTCTTTTGCAAATATGAAAAAAAAAGAAAACCCAATTCTAGGTTAAGCTCGCCATTGTTCATATAAGCAATACTATTCGAATTTGTATGTATACTTATTTGTGTGCAGTAAATAAATTTTTTTATTATTATAGCTAGCCCATATCGTCCCACTGCTGGCCAAAGGCCATTCTTTCCAACGGTCACAATTCTGTGCAACGTCTTTCCAATTCTCAAGGAAGCTCCTTCGTGGTCAGTTGTGACCCCATGTTGCTGTTTCAGGGCACCAATCTAGGGCACCAGTTCGGCATGCGACAGACATGTCCTGCCCAGTCCTATTTAAGTACAGCGGCCTTTTGAGCAACGTTAACTATTTATTAAAGAATACCTTTTTTAGAGAAAAAACAGCCAATAACTCTTTACATTTACAAACCACTTGCTAATTTATTTACATACCTAATTGCACACAGCCTCTGTAGCTGTGTGTGCAATCCCCTCGGTTTCCACACACATAGGTTGTTCGGACAGGTATCACGTCAGGGTAGAAACCCGCCGGCGACAGATGTTGGTCTGGCATTATTCTAGAGCAATTTTATCGTCCAAAACTCGTGCAGTCTACCAAAGGCTTTGTTTCCCTGGTACCTGCCGGTGCTTGTTTTATGAGATTCGCTATTCTGAAATTATTATAGCTGCATGTTCTATTGTGTTTTTGTATTGTTTTAATTGATACAGCTTTGTGGAGAGAGAATAAAATTAAATGATAAATAATTGATAATAATTGAGTTTTTAAGAGTATTTACTTACTTATTGGTTTTGCGTCGTCCACGTTCATACATCTTGTCATTCACGCATACCGTTTACAAGTAACCAACTCACCAAATTAATCAACAGCAAACATAATACTTCATACAATATTTTTAAGATGACACAGCCATTTTGAAATAGGTTAGCCAACAATAAATTCAATATCGTCATTGTTCAATAAATAAATAAAGTGAGTTTGACCTCTTCATTCGCGGTGTAGGTATTTGTTATCATAATCCCCGCTGGCCCATATTCGTCATGTGTCGGGGGACTCTTTCGGACCCCCGACCCCCCAAGACACTCCCACTTCCAAAGTATTTGTTTCGTTTCTCAGTCGTCATTTGTTTTGTGACAGGATTTCGATGTCGCAAATCCGTGAAGATAATTGAAACGGAATATTACGTTTTTCACAGAATCGGACTTTTTTACGTCAAATTCAGGCTGTAATCTTGTCAGCATTTGTATTTTTCTGTTAATATCATGGAAATATATCTCAACGTCTTAAGATCGAGAACATTCGAGATAATAGGTCATGGCTAGATAATAACAGGCGTTCTCGTCTCAATTAAGTTAAGTCACGCTTGCCTAGGTTGGTCTGTGGATGAGTGACCACTCATTAGGTATATGTCTAGTTTCTTCCGTGCCTCGGAAAGCATGGCTGCCATTTGTAGATCATATACAGGTAGTGATTGGGTTGTGGAGGTTAGATAGGCATTTGTTTGTAAATACCGGTATTCAGCTGCAACCGGTAAGAGTGGAAGCCGACCCCATTATAATTGGAAAAAAGCTAAGCAGATGATGTTCGACTATAATTTAATTAGATGGTCGTAACGAAAATCGTGAAATGACGTGCAAAGAACCTTGTCTATATTCAGAACCCTAACATCGAAGTCATCGCGATATATGAAACAGTAAATTATTGCGAAGCTGCGAGAAAAGACCATGTTCTCTTTGGATTAGACATTTCTACAGTCATAAACAACCCCTACTAACATTCGCATTCATGAATACAATTACCGTAACGAGTATTTCTCTTGTCTAAATAAAGAAACGACGTCTAGTTTACACTTAATGTAATATGCATTGCTTGACAACAAGCACCGTGAGAGGCTGCTAATCTAATCCTCGGCTTAGCCCGAGAATAATGAAACACACCCGCACTCACAGACACTGAAATAAATTTCCCTCCTGAAGACTGTTACGGGTAAAATTTAATAAAGCAAATACGAACAACGTTACGAACTGGGATGCTTAAGCATATTTTAAGAGATTTATAAGCGGCGAAACAAAGCGCGTTATTTACAATTAATTTAGAATTATGTAGGTAATGAAAAGTGTTCGTCTGACGGCTGTATATCGTTATCTGTGCCTATTACAAAAGGTAACATTGACGTGAAATTGTTTACTAATATTTTGTAATGTGCTTTTGATGTCGGTTATTCGATTACCTGCACATATTATTTCTCTCAGAATACGTATTGTGGTTCGAAGCGGTTTTCCTTGTTGAGCTTTTACTTTATTATATATTTATGGTTTCTACGTTGGAGGGCATTACTGTACTGTTTCATTAAAATCTTTTCTGCTTTCTGTTGAGGTCAGTGGTGGCTGCAGACAGACTTTACAGCACCGGATGGAGAAGTCGCGACCACGGTTTGCAATACTAAGAAAGCAAATAACTATACTGCAACTATTCTAGTTGAAGATGTTGTTCGTAGCGTCACTAATGTTTTGTTAGGTCGTCCACGGGTTTCAAGTTAAGAACATTGGTTGCCTTAGGTTTTAGTTATTACTATTAGAGTACAGTACATACATAATTCTAAATTGTTTGTTAGTTTGTTTTAGTGATTTTAAGTTATAGTCGTTCGTTTATAGCAGTAGGACGACTGCATTAAAATATGTTAGGACAGTAATATTTTTTTCGTACACTAGCTGAACCCGCGCATGCGTTGCAATGCGTTTTTCCTACCTACCTATCTACTACCCTACCTACTACCCTACGTACTACCCTACGTACTACCCTACGTACTACCCTACGTACTACCCTACGTACTACCCTACGTACTACCCTACGTACTACCCTACGTACTACCCTACGTACTACCCTACGTACTACCCTACGTACTACCCTACGTACTACCCTACGTACTACCCTACGTACTACCCTACGTACTACCCTACGTACTACCCTACGTACTACCCTACGTACTACCCTACGTACTACCCTACGTACTACCCTACGTACTACCCTACCTACTACCCTACGTACTACCCTACGTACTACCCTACGTACTACCCTACGTACTACCCTACGTACTACCCTACGTACTACCCTACCTACTACCCTACGTACTACCCTACGTACTACCCTACGTACTACCCTACGTACTACCCTACGTACTACCCTACGTACTACCCTACGTACTACCCTACGTACTACCCTACGTACTACCCTACGTACTACCCTACGTACTACCCTACGTACTACCCTACGTACTACCCTACGTACTACCCTACGTACTACCCTACGTACTACCCTACCTACTACCCTACCTACTACCCTACCTACTACCCTACCTACTACCCTACCTACTACCCTACGTACTACCCTACGTACTACCCTACGTACTACCCTACGTACTACCCTACGTACTACCCTACGTACTACCCTACGTACTACCCTACGTACTACCCTACGTACTACCCTACGTACTACCCTACGTACTACCCTACGTACTACCCTACGTACTACCCTACGTACTACCCTACGTACTACCCTACGTACTACCCTACGTACTACCCTACGTACTACCCTACGTACTACCCTACGTACTACCCTACGTACTACCCTACCTACTACCCTACAAGACCACAGTATTACCAGTGAACCCGCGCATGCGTTGCAATGCGTTTTTCCTACCTACCTATCTACTACCCTACCTACTACCCTACGTACTACCCTACGTACTACCCTACGTACTACCCTACGTACTACCCTACGTACTACCCTACGTACTACCCTACGTACTACCCTACGTACTACCCTACGTACTACCCTACGTACTACCCTACGTACTACCCTACGTACTACCCTACGTACTACCCTACGTACTACCCTACGTACTACCCTACGTACTACCCTACGTACTACCCTACGTACTACCCTACGTACTACCCTACGTACTACCCTACGTACTACCCTACCTACTACCCTACGTACTACCCTACCTACTACCCTACGTACTACCCTACGTACTACCCTACGTACTACCCTACGTACTACCCTACGTACTACCCTACGTACTACCCTACGTACTACCCTACGTACTACCCTACGTACTACCCTACGTACTACCCTACGTACTACCCTACGTACTACCCTACGTACTACCCTACCTACTACCCTACCTACTACCCTACCTACTACCCTACCTACTACCCTACCTACTACCCTACCTACTACCCTACCTACTACCCTACCTACTACCCTACCTACTACCCTACCTACTACCCTACCTACTACCCTACCTACTACCCTACCTACTACCCTACCTACTACCCTACCTACTACCCTACCTACTACCCTACCTACTACCCTACCTACTACCCTACCTACTACCCTACCTACTACCCTACCTACTACCCTACCTACTACCCTACCTACTACCCTACCTACTACCCTACCTACTACCCTACCTACTACCCTACCTACTACCCTACGTACTACCCTACCTACTACCCTACAAGACCACAGTATTACCAGTGTGTGAAACGTCAACAACTACTGCGGAAATAGGAAATTGTTCTAAAATATCAAACTCGGCTCCTTTGAAACAGCATCGAAACATCAAATAGACGTTAATCCCAAATGAATATTATCACATATTATTAGAGTTTCGAATCGGATTCGTTCGCCTCAACTCTATTAAAAGTTGGGGACATGGACGTCAGGCGGCACGGCGCGGCGGCGGCGGGCACAACGGTTTCATTCAAAATACGAATGACGCCGACACACGCCGAAATACTCCGAATCATACTCATACACCCAAATAGTGCCGACTCAAGTTCATTTTTGAACTTCGTCGAATCGAAACGATGGTAATGCCAGGCACTGCTTTATGGTGCGATTGCGTTAACCTTATTGCAGTCACCTACTTTTCATACCTTTACGTAATGTTTCTTACCAAGAAGAAGATGAAAAGATGTCTTCTATAGAGAAGATTTCCACGAACCAACTAACCTATTTTACAAGGTACTTTTCATTACTCATACTCTGAAAGTAGGTCACAACATACCTGCGGAGCGGGTTGAAAGTACTACTTTTCAGCCCTAGGGAGAATCGCTTTCTACTGACAGCTGTCAAATTATTTGATGTAATTGGGAGCAAGCCTATTGCCACCAACTGATGTGATTAGGTGCAAGGCTATTGCCATCAACAAATGTAATTAGGAGCAAGCCCATTGCCATATACTGATGTAATTGGGGGTAAGCCTATTGCCATCAACCAATGTAAAATTGAGAGCAAGCCTATTGCCATCAACTCTATTACTGAACTTCGCAAGGAAATTGAGTCTGTTATAACAATGCATCTTCAGGCCTCACTCAAATCCTATTTTGGCAAAGAATTTCTTGAGTTAAAAAGTACCTTGCAAGGACTGGAGGATTCAGTCGAGTTTATGAGCAAAGACTACCACGATATGAAGACCCAGTTAGATCAGAACAAGAATGACATAAACCAACTTAGGAAGGAGAATGATGAGTTAAAAACCTGTGTTTCTGACCTATCGATAAGGCTCAATATCGTGGAACAACATTCTCGCCAGGATAATCTGGAGATTAACGGAGTTCCTGAGAACCAAGCTGAAAACTTGATAAACACGGTAGCTCAACTAGGGAAAACTATCTCATGCATTATTGAGGCTGATGATGTTTCTTCTATAACACGAGTGAAAAAGCTTGACTCACAGAGTGCCCGTCCTCGTTCAATTATAATGAAATTGAAAAATACAAGGAAACGTGATGAAATCTTAGCCTCTGTAACGAAATTCAATCGTGCCCATGTTTCCGAGAAACTCAATTCAAGCCACTTGGGCTACGGAGGCACCAAACAACCTGTTTTCGTCTCTGAACACCTCTCACCCTTAAATAAAGCCATACATGCTGAAGTTAGAAAAATGGCGCGTGAAAAGAATTATAAATACGTTTGGGTTCGCGACGGCCGCGTCTTGGTTCGTAAGGAAGATGGAGCCCGCGCTGTACAGATAAAAAGCCTGCACGCTGCCTCCTTATTGTAAGTACCTACCTGAACACGCCGGTGCGAGAAACCTGTGAGTAAATCTTCGAAATTCACTGTTTACTACCAGAATGTCCGAGGAATGCGAACAAAATTGAATGATATCAATATTGCGGTTAATATCAACCAATACGACATGATTGTGGTGACCGAGACATGGCTTAATGATAGCATCATTGACGGAGAGCTATTTAATGCCCGCTATAATATTTACAGAAGAGATAGGTTTTCCAGCGCACTTACAGGAAAAGAAGGAGGTGGCGTTCTCATTGCTGTATCAAAAAAATACGATTCTGCTCGAGCTTGTCAGTGGGAAACTACTGCAGAAGACCTTTGGGTACGCGTAAAGATAAATGAGGGGAAGAAAATAAACATTTGTGCTACCTACCTACCACCCCCCGTGACAAAGCAGCACCTAGACATGTTCCTCAGTTCGGTCACGAGCGTTACTGAAACCACAGGTGAAGAAATTATAGTAGTGGGAGATTTTAATCTCGGCTTCGTCGAATGGAGCCAGGATCCAAGTTACTCTTGTGTAACCTCTACTATTCCGTCGAACTACTCTAATAACCTTGGGTACTCCCTTATTGATTTTATGTCTTTAAACAGTCTGTCTCAATACAATGTAATCAAAAACACGAATAATAGAACTTTGGACCTAGTGTTTTCAAATTTACAAAATGTAGTTGTCAGGAGGTCTGCTTCACCTATTTGTAAAGAAGACAATCATCACCCTCCATTGGAAATTGACTTTATTGTAAAAATGTTCGTACCATTAAAGCATGCAAAAAAAGATAAATTTAATTTTAAGGCAGCTGATTATGTTCTAATCAATAAAAAACTCAGTGAGTTGAATTGGAAAGAGCGTCTGGAACCATGCGCAAATGTGAACCTTATGGTAGATGTGCTTTATGAATCCGTTCGAACAGTTATTCACGAGAATATTCCTAAAATTAAAAATGTCAGTAAAAACTTTCCCCCATGGTATTCCAAAACTTTAGTAAAAGTGCTCAATGAAAAAGAAAAGCTACGACAACGCTTCAAAAAATACGGAAATCCGCGAGATGATATTGAGTACAGAATACTTGATGACAGGGCTCGGTCGCTCATTAAAATTTGTTACAGGAAATATGTGCACTCCGTGGAGACCAACATTCAAAGTAATCCCAAAGCGTTCTGGTCTTTCGTCAAGACCAAAAACTCAAAATCTGTCACAATACCGTCAGAAATTAAATTAAACGATTCTATAGCAACAACAGGCGATGAAATATGCAAACTATTTGCGACTCAATTCTCGTCTACGTTTTCTGACACTGGTAGAAATACGGGAACAGCAACAAGTACCATATCGTTTCCTCAATTTATGCTCAGCAAAATAGCTTTCACTGAGAGGGAAGTTAGTAAAGCACTAAACAGAATCAATGTTCATAAAGGTGCTGGTCCGGACGGGTTGCCACCACTCTTTGTAAAAAAGTGTGCTCGTAATTGGACATATCCCCTTACCTTAATTTTTAATAAATCACTCGAAACATCTATATTTCCCACAGAATGGAAAAAAGCTTACGTGGTTCCCATATTCAAAAAAGGTGATAGTACAGATGCTAAAAATTATCGACCAATTTCTATCTTGTCAGTGTTCTCCAAACTCTTCGAGTCAATGATTTGCCCTATACTAACATCTCACGTCAAAGCACAACTCTCCCCTCAACAGCATGGATTCTGCAGCAACAAGTCCACTGTCACCAATTTGGTGTCATATGTTGACGAAATCTGCATGAGTATTGACTCTGGCCAGCAGATCGACGCTCTGTATACCGACTTCAGCAGCGCTTTTGATAAGGTCGACCATGAAATCCTTTTGCAGAAATTACATGGCCAAGGCATACACGGCCCCCTGCTGGAGTGGTTCGGATCGTATCTGAGCGGGCGAACACAAAGAGTGGTGGTAAATGGCTATCAATCTCCGGAGTATATTGCTACCTCCGGTGTGCCCCAAGGTTCACATAACGGGCCAATACTTTTTATTATTTTCATTAACGACATAATAAATTGTATCAAACATAGCCACTGTTCCTTATTTGCCGACGATCTTAAAATCTATCGTCAGATAAAAAGTCAAGATGATATTGCTCTGCTTCAATCCGATCTGGACTCAATACAGAGCTGGTGTGTGGTGAATGGGATGGTTCTTAACGCCAGTAAATGTAATCATATAACATTTACGCGGAAAAAGCACCCTGTACCATCGACTTACTCTCTAAACGGCACATTACTGCAACAAGTTGAAAACATTAGAGATCTAGGTGTAGTGCTTAGCAGTGATCTCTCATTTACCACACACATCAATGGCATCATTAAAAAATCCATGAGGATGGTAGGGTTTATATGCAGAATTGGCAAGGAATTCGAGGGTACCCTGGCATTGAAAATGCTCTATAACACCTTTGTGCGTAGTATCGTGGAATATGCATCGCCAGTCTGGAGTCCGATGTATAATGTACATATTGACCGAATTGAGCGCGTTCAAAAGAGAATGACGAGGTCCTTGCGGTTTAAAGACCGCAAGTGTCCGCATAGAGCCGATTACGCAGAACGACTAAGTTATTTTAAATTAGACTCATTGAAGCAACGAAGGATTTTGAACGATCTCATGACATTTTATAAAATCGTTAACGGAATTACGGCAACCCCAGATCTTCTTAACAATATAAGCCTGGAAGTACCTCGTCATTATCATCTTCGGTCCAAGCGCACTACTAGGACGTTTGCGTTTAAATCATGTCGCACAAACCTAGGCCAGCACGCACCCCTGAATAGAATGTTGACTTTCTACAACAATGGCTGTTCGATTGACCATACTCTAGACATTTTCTTTGACAGTTTACCTATATTCAAAACAAAAATCATTAAAATTGACCCGTAATCGGCTGCCTACTACTAGTTTTACTTATCCTATGTTAATAATAATGATATTTTATTCGTGATGAATTTTATTTTAAATTATTACTCTTCAATTTATTTTTAATTTAATTTCAATTAATTTTAGCATTGTTTTACATACGATGATTGTTTTACTTTTTTTTTATTATTATCTTTTGTGACATGATCTTATTAATTCAATATTCTATTTAGCTTGTTTTTTTTTTTTATTTGATTTTATTATGTAATGCTAATTATGTAGTATTTGAATTGTTGTTTTTTATATTTTATATTTAAATTTTGTTCTCACCTTTTATTGTGAATGTTGTGCATGCCTGTAAGTGATCTATTTACACAGCACAGAAGACTTGCGATTAATTGTGACAATCCTTGTAAATATTTCGTTGGTGTGCCTAATAAATAAATAAATAAATAAATAAATAAATAACTCTGCCCACCAGAGACTAAAGAGCAGTAACAGCCCTTTTGTGATTTTTCGTTTTATTAGTGATTCTGAAAGCGGGTTTCTTAAGCTTTCTATTGAATTAACTTACTTATTTCTAAGACTATTAGAATGGTTTTTATTTAACAGTTTTCACTTACTGCAAACGAAAAAAATTAACAATTTGGCGTGATTTCCCAACTAAAATACAGTATAAATTATACTGCAGATTAAATTTTAAGGTTTCATAACTAAAATGCAGTAAGCAATATAATTTTACAGTTCTTTAGATAGTTTTATATTTCTGGAAAAAAATTAAAAAAAAAATTAATACGCAGTAAAATTTACCGCCATACAAGCTATTTTTACTGCAAATTAAGAAAATACAATTTATTGTCACGAACTCCCAACTAAAATGCAGTAAAATCAAAGCTTGTCGCATTTTAGTTGTGAATACTTAACATTCTTTTATCATTATAAACTGACTAACACGCAGTAAAATACAGCATTACTGCAGATTAGTTTGGATAGCATAATGACACAGATATGATTATTCCTAGCTAAAGTGCAGTTAATGTTTTAATATGAGAAAACTGTCAAAGGAGGTTGTGCATTCTGCGCAGGGTCCTTTATTAATTAGATGTTTTTTTTTATTTTTGATATGTAAATTTTACATAAGTGAGTTGAATTATTGTGATTAAATAATAAGAAATAAACGGTCTTTAAAATGTGAACTAGCTATTTTTCTTACTGCACTAGTAAATTGAACACTTTTTTCTTAAAAAACTAACTAAAATGCAGTATTTTTTTGACCTTACTGCATGTTAGTTGGGTTTCTTGACAAAATAACTGATCCAAACGCAGTAATAGGGCTTTTTGCTGCATTTTACTAAGTTTAAAATGGTATTTTTTACAAAAAAGGCTATGCAGTAATAGGCACCAAAAAGAATAAATGGCCATAATAAATTCAGTTATTAAGATATATTTTTTTTTATTGCTTTAACGTGTGAACCTATGCCTTTACAACCTTTCTGCATTCAAATTTTTTTGCTTATACATTCTGTTGATTTTTTAAAATCAATTCTTAACTTTAAATGCGTTTTACTCGAAATCGTGATTTTGCTGTTACTGCACTTTAGTGTATGGTGGGCAGAACTGATGTGATTAGGAGCAAGCCAATTGCCACCAACTGATGTGATTAGGTGCAAGCCTATTGGCATCAACCAATCTAATTAGGAGCAAGCCTATTGCCATTCACCGATTTAGGTAGGTAATTGGGAGCAAGCCTATTGCCATCAACCAATTTAATTAGGAGCAAGCCTATTACCATCAACTGATGTAATTAGGAGCTAGCCTATTGGCATCAATCGATCTAATTAGGAGCAATCCTATTGACATTCACCGGTTTAGGTAGGTAATTGGGAGCAAGCATATTACCATACAATGATGTAATTGGGGGTAAGCCTATTGCCATCAACCAATGTAATTAGGAGCAAGCCTTTTGCCATCAACTGATGTAATTAGGTGCAAGCCTATTGGCATCAACCAATCTAATTAGGAGAAAGCCTATTGCCATTCACCGATTTAGGTAGGTAATTGGGAGCAAGCCTATTGCCATCAACTGATGTGATTAGGTGCAAGCCTATTGGCATCAACCAATCTAATTAGGAGCAAGCCTATTGCCATTCACCGATTTAGGTAGGTAATTGGGAGCAAGCCTATTGCCATCAACCAATTTAATTAGGAGCAAGCCTATTACCATCAACTGATGTAATTAGGAGCAAGCCTATTGGCATCAACCAATCTAATTAGGAGCAAGCCTATTGCCATTCACCGGTTTAGGTAGGTAATTGGGAGCAAGCCTATTGCCATACACTGATGTAATTGGGGGTAAGCCTATTGCCATCAACCAATGTAATTAGGAGCAAGCCTATTGCCATCAACTGATGTAATTAGAAGCAAGTCTATTGCCACCAACTGATGTGATTAGGTGCAAGCCTATTGGCATCAACCAATCTAATTAGGAGAAAGCCTATTGTCATTCACCAATGTAGGTAGGTAATTGGGAGCAAGCCTATTGCCATCAACCAATGTAGTTAGCAGCAAGCCTATTGCCATCATCTGATGTAATTGGGGGCAAGCCTTTTGCCCCCAACCGATGTAATTAGGAGCAAGCCTATTGCCAACCACCGATTAGATTTAATCGATTTTAAGTGTTTCTCTTATGTTTCTTACTTTTTCTTCCTTTCGATTTAGGTAATTGGGCGCAAGCCTATTCCCATCAACTTTCCTTGTATTCGTAATGAAAAGCACAGTGTTTACCTCGGGTTAAAGACTTATTTAGTCCCTCGAACTATTTAGCGCCCTCGCTGCGCTCATGCGCCAAACCCCGTCTCGGGGACTAAATAAGTTACTTTCACCCCTAATGTAACAATGTACTATTGAAGCCTCGCTGTAATGTCTATTAAAATATCATACAAATATGCCAGGCGACTGTCAGCGGTGAAAGGTAGTACAAGCTGCTACTCGATGCAAATTCAATTAATTTCCACGTAATTCTTGAAGAATGCAAATTAAATTAATTTCCAGGTAACTCTTGAAAAACGCGAAAGACATTTTTTTTGTATTTTTTTTACCTAATGGCGGGCTCTCAATATAATTACTTTTAGGAATCGGAGATGTAACATGCACTTTTATTTTGTAATTAGATTTTTTTTAGTGAATATAAAATACTTACGGAGATAAATTACATTAGAACAAAAACACAACTCCAAAAAAATAAACTTTATGTAGAGGACTAAATTTAGTTGACGTACTCTATAAAGTCCACCGACTTTGTTATTGATTTTGATGAAATTTCTATGGGACCAATCGGCTAAAAAAAAAATGTTTTTTTTTCCAATCATAAGAAAAAAAAAACATTAATATTGGTTTTTATCTAGACTCATTAAGTACCAAACAGAAAATAAAAGAATAAAACTGATTCGAGCACCTTGTTTTTTTTTTAAGTCGGTTAAAAAGTATCTTTTTAAAGTGTGTAGGAAACATTATTATATTATAGTTTTTTTCAACATACTTGCTCCTAAAGTGGCTATAATTTCACCGCAATTAGGCACATAATGACACCTATAATCAAACTGTGACTTTTTCATTGCTATTATTCACTAGTGAGTTATAAGGTTTTTTTTTAAATTTTATTGGTTGAGTTGCTACGTTCATAAAAAAGTTTCGATACAAAAAAGATCGTGTTCAATAGTAAAAATAAATTAATGTACTTAGTGCTTGCTCATTTCATGCAAAGAATTTAAATAGATAATTTCAACTTGTACGTTTTTATTAAATGAAACTTTCACTCAAATAATATAACTTTTATTTTTTCTGTAATAAAGAAAACTTTTTCCTCATTTTATACGTGGCTAAAACTCTGTCGCGCTCATTCATTTAGTCTATGGTCGATCGCCATTGTTACAGTATGACCATTTTAAGTGTGAATTTCATGGTGGCGCCACTGGTCAAGAGAAAATGCATCGCTACGTCAAACTTAGTACATTTATTTTAGTTCCGTGTTTTCCCGCATGCACAGATAAGTTGGTTGGAAAACCGATTTATTTTTCCCGCTATTGTGAAAAAAAATCAGAACTCGTTTTAACTGTTGAAGATGACTTTTTAGTATTATTTTCTTCACAAGTGTGTTGAAAAACGTCGTATGATACACGTGTGTATTGATGATTACCGTCCTCGGCTTTCTTAAGACCCTCACCTGACGGCTTGGGTCTCAATGGCGCCTCAGCGGTAATCACCAACGTTACACACTTGTACCATAATGTACTATTATCCTAGCTCTTGCTTTAGATTTTGCGGAAGTCTAAGTCGGGTGATATTTTTTATTTACCGACTGTAGCGTCGTCAGGAGAACTTAATTTTTTCCTAGTCTCCTCGGAGTATAATAGCAACAACAATAGTTAATGCAACCTTGTATTTTTAACGCGGGTGTGTAATTAAAAGAGATTATTCTTAGAATAAGGAGGAGCTCGTGACTAAATAACAACAGCAGCTCTCTTATCTATCTATCTATCTTCTTCTATATCTATATATAAAAAAAATAGGTAAAAAAACTTTTTAAGTTAAACGGTTTTATGTTAAACATACATTGCAATGTTTAAGATAAATGTACTAAAAACCAAAAAATAATAAAATAGAAAACCGTGGGGCACGTCAATTGTCTACAAATTATCGACTTAATTATTATTATTATGATTTTAATCAACGATTGTAGACAATTGACGTGCCCCACGGTTTTCTATTTTATTATTTTTTGGTTTTTAGTACATTTATCTTAAACATTGCAATGTATGTTTAACATAAAACCGTTTAACTTAAAAAGTTTTTTTACCTATTTTTTATTTTCTAGTTTTTAGTTTTTATTTCGCATTCTGTTTAAAGGGGCCGCCATCTTGGATTTTAATTTTATATAGTATATTGTATTATACTGGTTGAGCACTTTCATTTGATACCCATATTGATGGGATCGATAAAACCTACGTTACCCGCCATTTTGTAGCGGCCGCCATCTTGTATTTAAATTTTTTATAGTATATTGTATTCTGCTTGCTGAGCCCTTTCATTTGATACCCATATTGATGGGATTGATAAAACCTACGTTATCCGCCATTTTGTAGCGGCCGCCATCTTGGATTTCAATTTTTTATAGTATATTGTATTCTGCTTGTTGAGCCCTTTCATTTGATACCCATATTGATGGGATTAATAAAACATAAATAAATTATCCGCCATTTTGTAGCGGCCGCCATCTTGGATTTCAATTTTTTATAGTATATTGTATTCTACTTGTTGAGCCCTTTCATTTGATACCCATATTGATGGGATTAATAAAACATAAATTATCCGCCATTTTGTAGCGGCGGCCATCTTGAATTTATAATGATAATGAATAAACATAATTGTATTGTCACCAAAATCCAATGTGTGTACAAAATTTCAGATTAATCGGTTGACTGGAAGTGGGTGAAATTTGAATTACTAAATTTGATCCAAGAAAAAAACAAACGGGGTGAGCTAAATAAAACCGTTTAAAAAACCGTTTAATAAAAAAAAGAGAAGTCCTGACTGACTGACTCATCAACGCCCAGCCCAAACCCTTGAACCTAGAAAGCTGAAATTTTGCACAGAGGTTCCCTTTATAATGTAGACAAGGAGTAAGGAAGGATTTTTCGAAATTCAACCCCTGAGGTAGTTAAATAGGGGATGAAAGTTTGTATGGAAAATCGTCAGTTTCACGCGGGCGAAGCCGCTGGCAAAAGCTAGTATATTATATTGTTGGCTCAAAGTCACGACATCAGCCAGTAACCGTGCGATTAGCGTCCGGTCGACGTGCGGCAACCGACAGAAGTTCATAAAACGAGGCGAGCGGCGGTGCAACGGTCACTTTTTGCTTGGACGGCGCTCGGAAAGGACTTGCTACCCGACTATTATCGTGTGCTTCGCTAATTTTGGTTTATGTTTTTGCTCGTGTACTGATTATTCCATTTGCTAGTGCTATTTCTATTTGATTATTGTTTAAAGCGTTTGTCTTGATATTTTTGTAAAAGTGTAATTCAAAAGATATTAAACATTGTTTATTTTGTTCACGTATTTCACTTCTGATTCCTAATATCAGAAGTGGGATAGTGGATTCTTTTCGCCCACAAGTTAAAAACTAGTTTTCAGGCTTTTAATTTTAGATAAAAGCGGGTAGTAGTTAGCAATGGATAGATCGAGTTGTTCGCGTTCAAAAACTAGTGCCTTGCGTTCTAAGCGATCTCGTAGCCACCATAAGTGGAGTGGAAGGTCACGTATAGCAAGTTTCGGGATCCGATCGCCGTTCCAAGCGCGAACGAGATCGTCGTCGTAGGAGCCGCGTGAGGACGCGAAGTCCTGTGTAACCGCTCTCGCGGTTGAGGCGACGCTCCGGACAGGATTGGTTTACTTTCGTTCCTGATACAAGTAAGATCGAACCATTTTAATATTTCGTTGGTTTAGTAGTCGTAAACGCGACTATGAGCATGAAGGTTCTGGGTTCGATTCCCGGGTCGGGCAAAGTGTTATTTTCTGGATTTGTGCCCTGTTGGTGACAATGGGCTCCCCCCTATTACATGGTTAAGCTTAAATGTCTTAACATAACTGGCGAAATGTGGGTATACTGGCTACCTCTGCCTAACCCTTCGGGGATTGCAGGCGTGATGTTATGTGTGTTTATAAGGTCACTGGGGTGATTGGCAATGCCTCGGACGCATTGGTGGTTATTTACATGGTTAAGCTTAAATGTCTTAACATAACTGGCGAAATGTGGGTATACTGGCTACCTCTGCCTAACCCTTCGGGGATTGCAGGCGTGATGTTATGTGTGTGTTTATAAGGTCACTGGGGTGATTGGCAATGCCTCGGACGCATTGGTGGTTATTTACATGGTGGTGCTAATACGTCGCTTAACGATTGGTTGACCAATCACGTGGACTCATTTGAAACACGAATTTCGGTCATTGTGTCCGCGTGAAGTCAATATGGCCACTGTGCTATAATGACGTTATGAGTACAAGTATCTGTATGACCTACAGATAGTTTTTTCAAAGTCGGGTACTTGTGTATGTGAGCTTAAATATTTGTGAAGGTACCCACGATACGGGAGAAATTCCTGGTGTGGGGTAACGTTGTGATTTGTGGTATACTCGTATCTGATGCTCAAATAAAAATTGACTTGTTTTTTTTCGTGTGAAGACGTAGGCCGTATACAGGTGCACTGTAAAGTTTTGCTTTATTAAATAAGTTGCCTAATACACATGATAGGCTAAGAAAGATGCCAATGAGTTACGTATCAGTTGATGTATAAAAGGATTTTGATGAAGTAAAGTTGTGGTTGCAAGCCAAGAGATTCTATCGGCTGTATTGTGTTAGACAGTACCAGTAATTATTGTGTAGTTGTAGTCCGATTAAAATTGAAGGTTTTTGTGGAAACTCAAGTAGACTGTGTGTGTGTGTGAGTGTGAAGTCAAATAGTGATACACACGGGAGATCGACTTGTTTACTAGTCAGTTAGAGATCTGTGGTTTTACTCGATGATTTTTGTGAACCTGGCATTTTTTGACGCAATAATGTTTTTAAGATTGATTTAAACGACAATGATACATGACCCAGGGTGGTTGATTGTTGTATTTTCGATAATTTCCAGTTTAGCCACGTTTGATTTTATCAACGAGAGTGGGACCTAATGGATGTTTGAATGTTTGGTCAGAAGTGACTGAGTGGAACAAAATTCTGTCGTAGATTTATCTCTTTGCAGAGTAACCATTACATAAGAATTCGTGGTTTGGTAAAGCGCGCGGCCTCAGCTGCGTGTGTGAAAGTCTGTGTGATACGCTAACAATGTGCCTATGTCAACAGCCACTGAGGGGTATGCAAACTTGGAGCCTATGCCTACAGTGTGTGTGGAAGTCGACATCTGAGGGGTATGCAAACTTGGAGCCTATGCCTACAGTGTGTGTGGAAGTCGACATCTGAGGGGTATGCAAACTTGGAGCCTATGCCTACAGTGTGTGTGGAAGTCGACATCTGAGGGGTATGCAAACTTGGAGCCTATGCCTACAGTGTGTGTGGAAGTCGACATCTGAGGGGTATGCAAACTTGGAGCCTATGCCTACAGTGTGTGTGGAAGTCGACATCTGAGGGGTATGCAAACTTGGAGCCTATGCCTACAGTGTGTGTGGAAGTCGACATCTGAGGGGTATGCAAACTTGGAGCCTATGCCTACAGTGTGTGTGGAAGTCGACATCTGAGGGGTATGCAAACTTGGAGCCTATGCCTACAGTGATGTGGAAGAAGTCTGTGTGATATGCTAACAATGTGCTTATACATCCCTATGTTCCTATTGGTATTCTTGTCTGACAAGTTTTGTTTGGTGAATGTTTCTTTGAATTTGATTCTCGACTTGAATGTTCCTTAATGAATGAGATTACTCTTTTGTTGTACTACTCGGTTAGAGAGCCTTGGTGTTAAAGGTTTTACTCGATGATTTCAGCAGTTTTTGTTGCAATTGAATTTTTAAGGTTGGTGTGAAGCACTATGGTATATAACTCAAGGTAGTTGAGTGTGGTATTTTCGATAATTTCCAGTACATTTGATATTAATGAGAGTCGAATTTGGTGCCACCCAATGGAACTAAAGTTTGGTCAGGAGTGATCGAGCGGAACAAAATTCTGTTGTAATTGTAAAGTTTGTTTGCAGAGTACCTAACCATTACACAAGGATGTGTGGCGTGTGTTTGGACGCAACGCAACGCTGCTTGGCCTTAGCAGTGGTTGCCAGGGCTTTGCCACAGTGACGCCGTGAACGTGCACGTCGCTGCAGGGCGACCGCGCGCCCTACTGGCGTTACCGAGCGCGCCTTACCGGCGTTGCTGAGCGCGTCGCTGCAGGGCGACTGCGCGCCCTCTTGGCGTTGCTGAGCGCGTCGCTGCAGGACGACTGCGCGCCCTCGTGGCGTTGCTGAGCGCGTCGCTGCAGGGCGACTGCGCGCCCTCTTGGCGTTGCCGACAGCGCGGCAGCGTCGCTGCGAGCCGACTGCGCGCCATACCCGCGTTGCCGAGAGCGTCGCTGCGAGCTGACTGCGCACCCTACTGGCGTTGTCGAGCGTGTCGCTCCGGGCTGCCAGCGCGCTACTGGCATGTACAGCGCGTGGCTCCGGGCTGCCAGCGCGCTACTGGCGTGTACAGCGCGTGGCTCCGGGCTGCCAGCGCGCTACTGGCATGTACAGCGCGTGGCTCCGGGCTGCCAGCGCGCTACTGGCGTGTACAGCGCGTGGCTCCGGGCTGCCAGCGCGCTACTGGCATGTACAGCGCGTGGCTCCGGGCTGCCAGCGCGCTACTGGCGTGTACAGCGCGTGGCTCCGGGCTGCCAGCGCGCTACTGGCATGTACAGCGCGTGGCTCCGGGCTGCCAGCGCGCTACTGGCGTGTACAGCGCGTGGCTCCGGGCTGCCAGCGCGCTACTGGCGTGTACAGCGCGTGGCTCCGGGCTGCCAGCGCGCTACTGGCGTGTACAGCGCGTGGCTCCGGGCTGCCAGCGCGCTACTGGCGTGTACAGCGCGTGGCTCCGGGCTGCCAGCGCGCTACTGGCGTGTACAGCGCGAGGCTCCGGGCTGCCAGCGCGCTACTGGCGTGTACAGCGAGAGTCTCCGGGCTGCCAGCGCGCCCTTCAGGCGCAGTTGTGCGTGGCACTCCACTGTGCCAGCGCGCCCCACAGGCGCAGTTGTGTGCGGCACTCCACGGTGCCAGCGCGCCCCACAGGCGCAGTTGTGTGCGGCACTCCACGGTGCCAGCGCGCCCACAGGCGCAGTTGTGTGCGGCACTCCACGGTGCCAGCGCGCCCCACAGGCGCAGTTGTGTGCGGCACTCCACGGTGCCAGCGCGCCCCACAGGCGCAGTTGTGCGTGGCACTCCACGGTGCCAGCACACCCCACTGGCGTTGTGAGACACGCTATCAAGGAGACAGCGAAGACTCAGCCGCCTTGTTGGAAGCTGACGAGGACGTCAGAGCGTCAGGAGAGGCCGTGTTGGCTCAAAGTCACGACATCAGCCAGTAACCGTGCGATTAGCGTCCGGTCGACGTGCGGCAACCGACAGAAGTTCATAAAACGAGGCGAGCGGCGGTGCAACGGTCACTTTTTGCTTGGACGGCGCTCGGAAAGGACTTGCTACCCGACTATTATCGTGTGCTTCGCTAATTTTGGTTTATGTTTTTGCTCGTGTACTGATTATTCCATTTGCTAGTGCTATTTCTATTTGATTATTGTTTAAAGCGTTTGTCTTGATATTTTTGTAAAAGTGTAATTCAAAAGATATTAAACATTGTTTATTTTGTTCACGTATTTCACTTCTGATTCCTAATAATATTCTATCTTCAGGTTAAGCCGCACTTGCCTAGGTCGTTCTGTGGATGGGTTGCCTCCCATTACATACTGAGTTTTCTCCGTGCCTCAGAAAGCACGTTAAGCTGTTAGTCCCGGCTGTGATTTGTAGATCTTTAACTGCAGTCATTACAAATAGTCAGTGACCGGAAAGTCTGACAACCAGTCTTACGAGTACCAAGAGGTCTCGCACTACCCAGTACTAATTGTTGTGGGGGTCACAGAAGCAATCGCTCCAAGTTAAATACTAATTCATTGCATCCGGTAAGACTGGCAGCCAACCCCAACATTGTTGAGATAAGAGGATGAGTTTAGAGTAGGATAATGATATTTTAAGAGAAGGGAAATAGATATTTTATATTCAGCTTTTTGTTAAGTGAAATACATTGGAATGTAAAGGTGTACAGGTATTCTTCACGTTTCGTGCACGTCTAACGTCCGTTTCACTTTCTACTAACCAGCCTTTATAAGGGATATCGTGTTATCCAGGCAAATGGGTTGTGGAATTCAGGTAGCTATCTGAACTCTGCTGCAGTTACTAATTTCATGTAAAATTTATTGATAGTTGTTCAGCTGAGTCCAGATAATTTGGAGGGCGATCTGTATATAATTGGGAAAAAGTTAGGTACGCAGGGTTTGTCTATGTAAAGATTCCGCTGATTGAATGACAACGTCGTGGGGAGATCCTTCAACACGCAAACAAACAAAATATATTGAGTCGAGTATAAATAGTTAACGAGTTTTCGGTCCCCGACTCCACTCTAGCTATGGTCGAAAATTATCGCATAGTAAAATTGGTGCATATACTTATATATTAAAAGCAATTGAGATAAGGGTAGGCAGATGATTATAAGAATAGAAGAAGATAAACCACAAAAAACGAAAATTGGAGAGAAATTGTGAAATCAGAGATTTTTCATATTACAAAAAACTGATAAACCTGTTCTGACTCTTCAGAAACCTTCAAACAAACGCTGTGACACGTAAAACTCCCATACTTTCAGGTCCATGAATAGTCCCAAAGTCACTCAACGAGCTATAGAAAGAGCAATGCTCGGAGTTTCTCTACGTGACATGATCCGGAATGACAAAGTCGGAGGTAGAACCAAAGTTTGTCGGAATTAGCAAGTTGTCGCGGCTGGGGCAGTCCTTTTAGATACGAGAAATGAAACCTCTGTGGAAGCTCCTTGAATTGGGATCAGGAATTGTTAGAAGTCTAGAAACAATAATGTTATGGGAAATCGATTTTTAGTTTTTTTTTTTCTTTAATATCAATGACTTCCACACTTCATACAGTCCACTTAGTTAAGGCTGAAGATTGAAGTGAAGAAAGAAAACTTCTTAACAAAAATTTGGTTATCTTTATTCCGAAAACCGATATGATCTCCGGGTTTGTCAAAGTTTATTATATAATACAAATAAATGTCTGCGATCAAAACGTACTACACGCGATTATTCTTAACCTTTATTATCTGATCTTTTTTTCTCAAATCACGTGAACCGGATTACGGGAAAGGGTAAAAAAGATCAATCACGAAACTCATCTGGTAGGTCGTCAAACTGAATAAAAGAACAAAAAAAAAATCACAAAATTTAACGTAGGTTATGTTCTTTTGTCGTTTACATAAGTTCCAACCCTCCCGTTTAATTATTGCGCCGCGCGCCGCTCCCGGAAGGGCATACGTTAATTGCGGTTCTAACACGAAAACATTACTTAAACCTTTGAAACCCGACCGCCTGGTTCTATTTCATTGTTCACTACTACATTTGGTAGGTTTGAACCAACAATAAGGGTAACAATGTGTGTACATATCTTTGTGACAGGCACACAGGTCTTTACGGCACAAGTGGAATAAACACCGGGCTGGGGCATAAATAAATAAACGCCTGTGACTTAGCTTTCCAGGCTTCAGGATTTACTCCGACTAGAATGGCTAGGGTATCATTAGGTACATTTACAAACAGCTAGCATTCTGTAAGCAAACACTCGTCTGTAAGCATAAAATGCTACTAAATTCGCTTCGTCTTTCTCGTTGCCATAGCTTATTTCGCAAGAAAGGCATTGGAAAATGCCTGTCAGAATCACGTGTTTAGCACACATGATTGAGTTAAGGCGAAGTGTGACTTTGGCAGCCTCACTCACGCAAACATGAATATTCCCGGAATGTAAAATGACAGGACTTTGTTACCGATTGTAGGCAATCAGTTAAGGGCAGGCCGCTTCTCAATATGAATAACGTTTTATGTATTTTTCATGAAGCGTTCGTTCTTTATTATTATGTAGGTCATAACAATAGAAGTTTCTCTCGGCTAGCTGCGGAGTAGTTCCCTTTATTTACTGTACACACACGTTTATATAAACTTATGAGAGACCATTCTAGAAGCAAGTTCTTGTAGAGGTAGGGCTGTGAAAGCGCCACGTGTATGCCAGAGTAAACTTTATTGGCCTAAAAATAAGAAGCATTAATATGTAAAATAATAATAGTCTTGAATGAGTAATCCATCTCCATCCAGCTTCAAATTATGGAAGTTACAAAAGAATAGGTAACAATATTATTTAGAGAAATATCTAGTCTTAAAATTTGTTCTAAAACAAACATTGTAACATTGTCTATTTAATGTTGTAAAATGTCGTTTTGTTATACCTATAGCTAATAGCGATGAAACCAAAAAGAGATAACATTATGAAGATAGCTTTCTTTATATAAAAGGTGTTCGTTTTACTGGACTCAATTTATTTCGATATGAATCCCGTTTTACATCATGTAATTTCGTTAGATTACTTGACAGCGAATAGCCTTTAAAATTTTATTATGTATCTTGAACGTTCAAATAATAATAAAGAGCTTATGACAGGTAATAAAAAATCATGCAACAATATTTTTTTCCAATTTATGTTAACAACTTGTTTTATAACTCAATATCTGAAGGCTTAGCGATAACAGATTTACACATCAATTATAACTTTTCCAGCCATTCGTTCGTTCGGTATGTTTCCATTCGACTTCGGAAAGGATTTTCTTTGTGATTTAATAACTCGTGTTGTGCGACCTAGAATCCCTCAGAACTTTTAAGATTTGTTAGCATTAATTTTAGACCCTTTGTAACAAAATCGCGTTTTATTTACATCAAAGGACGGATATTAAAACATCTTTAGTAAGCCATCCAAAAATAGACTACTTCAAAACTTTTTCCATTAACGAGGGAACCGTTCGGTACTGCGGTAAATAAATAAATCAAGTGACAGCACATAACAATTTGGCTGTCAAATGTTCAGCGTCAGATATAGACGGGTTCGTAAATCATCGTTGAAAAATTTGCCAGTTACTGGTGAATGGGAGACTTGTGCGGATTATATGCACGCGCCATTAGCTCAGTTCGCGCCTTTGTGTGGCGCGTGGCGCTTCGTGAGCGAGTGAGACTCGGACTCATTGTGATTCGAAAAGGCCTGCACCCTAGACAGACTTAATTACACGCGTCTGCATTTCCAGCTTCAATCGAGTGTAGTGCCCGACCAATTACATTGTTTGCTATATGCGAAGAGAATTTAAATTTAGAATATCAGACGCGTCTCGTGTTTGCAGATAGGAGAAAATTAAATACATGCTGTATAAATATCATTTTGTTATAAGTTTGTTTTGTTTTTAATTATAGGGCAATGTACTTTGTTGTTTTCGGTTTTTGGAATATCTTTGTGTACGTTATCAAACACATTCAGCGTACCATTTGATCCTGTTAAAGTACCACTTAGGTGGAAATTAGTTTTCATTGACATCTACACCGAAATTCTTAGCACAAAATAAGTGTTTGTAAAACCCTTTGGAATTGTACGCCCTCTGAGTCGAGCTTAGTAAGATGCTTTCGGGATGCACTTGAGTGTCGTTTAGACAACGTTTTCACGGATCACTAAAAAGAAGATAGAGTCTTTAGTGTTTTTATCCAGGATTTTCCTTCAGAATCTCAACAACTTGTAATCTCAACTGGAATGAAAGTTGATACGGGATTAATTTATGCTTGTAAGGAATGGTTACCCATTCATAACTAAATCACAGCTAGCATGTCTCAGCACCGTAACGTATCATTGGTAAGTGATCTCAAACTTCAAAATCTTAAGTACCTACCTATTTTTTGTAGATAATAATAATGTCTTTTTTCTAGCATTCGACTACTTAATGGCTATCGGTCACTTTTGACTGCGGTGTGGACATCTGCAACTGTACAACACGCGTCATCAAGGCAGACATATTTCATGTTCACTGCAATGTAATTACACTGAAACTCAACCACGCTGTTTCACGGCAAAAATAGCCACAGTTACAGTATAGTATCCGTCTAAATATTCCAGTATGCGTTTATGATCATCTGCTCAGGCCTTTTCCCGATTATTTTGGGGTCAAATTCCAGTCGAACCGGATGCAGCGGAATACCAGTATATTACATAGAGCAAATGCCTATCTGATGCGCACTTTGTAATGTTGATTCTTTAACTTCATGCAAACCATTGTTCCAAAAGCTAAATTTACTAACAGCATTCGTCTAGTTAATGGCTATCGGTCACTTTTGGCCGTGATGTGGACATCTGCAACTGTACAACACGCGCCATCAAGGCAGACATATTTCATGTTCACTGCAATGTAATTACACTGAAACTCAACCACGCTGTTTCACGGCAAAAATAGCCACAGTTACAGTATAGTATCCGTCTAAATATTCCAGTATGCGTTTATGATCATCTGCTCAGGCCTTTTCCCGATTATTTTGGGGTCAAATTCCAGTCTACCCGGATGCAGCTGAATACCAGTATATTACATAGAGCGAATGCCTATCTGATGCCCTTTACTAAGATTGGTTGTCAGACTTTCGGGCGACTGACTATGTGTAACCACTGTCAAACATCCACAAATGAAAGTCAAGACCAACGGTCTAACGAACTTTCCCTTTCCGAGGCACAGAGGAAACTCGGTCTGTAATGGGTGGTCACCTATTCACAAACCAATGGGACCAGAGCCCAGGTTACCGATCCCACATAATATAACAAAAGGAATCATCCCTATAATAACTACAAGAGAGTCAAATAAAATATGGAATGAAACAGAAGATTGTCGACAGTCCAAAATCTTCTTATAGTCATATGATGAAAATAAATCCCACAAGCTACTCAAAATGAGCAGGGGAAACATAAGACTAGTAGTAGGGATCGCAATAGCACACTGGACTCAATAGACACCTGACGATTATGAAAGTAAAGGAAGATCCCATATGCCCAGCATGTGGAGAAGCAGAAGAAACAAGTTTCCACCTTGTGGTGGAATGCACAATGTATGAGCAACTCAGATGAGAAATCCTAGGAATAGATGAGATTAATGAAGAGAAGCTTGCAGAAATCTCTACCGAACAACTGGTGAGCTTCTGCAAGGCAACAGGAAGATTCGCGATGCCGACCACCAGTAACCCATGAAGGGGATCCACCAAAATGGGGAACTGGGCGAAATAATCCACAACGAAAGGACTGATCGCCCGTCTGGTGTCTGCCGGCGTCCCCGAAGATAAATAGAATAGAAATAGAATCTACAAACCAACCTAGGCAACCGCGACTTAACCTAAAGATCACCAGGGTGCTTACTCTGGAATATAATTGCGATAGATCGACATTGGTCAAACGTCAGTTGGCTGAGTTAAACGTCAGGGATTGGCTAGACTCAGTGAGTCCAACCAATGCCTGACGTTTGACTGACAATTCCAATGTCGATCTATCGGAATTATATTCGAGAGTAAGCACACTGGACTGGCTGTTATTATTAGGCCACGAGGTTGCAGTATCCGTGTGTCTATAAACCAATATCAGTCTAAAAGCAAAAGTCAAAGAGAACTCGATACAAACGTTTACGGAGGAACTCAGACCCACACTGAATTGATAATTATAGTGGCACATTGAACTGTGCCTTATGTTTCTAGGTATAAGAACTATTTTCGTATATAGCTTGTTCTATGATACTAGCTTGATGTAGTAAGTAGGGCTGAACTTAAAACTTAATAGGGCTGTAGTGTTAATATGATTAATATTGATAAGGCTTTTACTGATAATTAATTTTAATTTTTCAGATTGATGTTGGGGTGGGTTATCTATTAAAATTTTGGAATATCGTAGTGACATGGTTATCTTTTAATAGTAGATTATGCACCAAGGGGCTAAAGTTGTGTCATATGTCACGGGCGTCATATTGAATCTCGAGCGCAATGAAGGATTCGGGATTTAACTCCCGACCGCAGGGAGGGAGTTAAGAGTTTAACTCACGAGCGAAGCGAGGGAGTTAATACAAGAATCCTGAATGCAGCGAGGGATTCAAGCTAGCCCAAGGACACCTTTAGCCCAGAGGAGGATACTCTACTTTTTACACCTACTGTGAGAAAATAATAGCCATAGGTAGGTAGCTAGTACGAAAAACAAAGTATTTATTAAATAAACAAACAGTAAGAATAACATATTATTATTAGAAATAATGAAATAGAAATAATTTTATGAAAGAAATGGTAGAATGGTTTTGGATGATTGGCTGCATGCATTTTGAATTTAGAACGTCATCGGAGACGCTCGTGAAATTATAGTATTTTTGATAAAATGTGATAAATCGACTGTAGTATAGATAGGTTTTATTATTTATTTATTTATTCACAAAATCCACAGCAATATTATCTTAGCGCTGTTTACTTAAAATAAATTAACTAATGTTACAGCCAATTACTATTACGGTAGTACGGCGCGGTACGGTATTTGTTATTATTAATGCCAGTTTTAATGTTATTCCATTCCTTTTAAAAAATGGTTCGTAGTTATCTAATTATTCTTACAATATTATGTCTTCGAAAACATGGCAACGATATGAGGAAGCAGTCGATATGATTTTGTAGGAAATCGAGAATATCATCCACGCGTAGTAAGGGTATCGAGAATAGCTTTCCTCTTTTTGGCACCAAAGGGTATTTGTTATAGTGCGCGCGGAACTAGTTGGCCGCGCCTTAGGTGGCGACAGGGGTGAGGGGGCGGGTTGCCTACAGCTCGCAAGGCACAGGAGACTATAATTAGACAGTGATGACCAATCTCGAGATATCGTGAACAATAATTGTTCAATTATTGAAAAGAATACAAATAAAAAACATGCCTAAGGCGCGGCCAACTAGTTCCGCGCGCACTATAGTACTATACTGCCAATTTAGCTGAGCATGTGAGATTCCAAATTCAAATCACATTATTGACCAGCGGGTCATAATGAAATCCAGTACAACATTATTGACCGGCTGTTCCCCCGGCCACTAATGACTCACTTTAGGTTAAGGTTGCTTGACAAATAATTTGACATTTTCGAGCAGGTGGTGTGAAAATAAATAAACTACAGTTTTAAATCAAAATGATTGGAGTGAAGGGTTTAAAGATTATCTAATGATATAAACGATATAAGAGGAAAACGACTCGTTTTGTAATGTTAATGAGTTTGCTTATTCAAGTTTGGTTGTTTGCTTGCTTTCAGTTTATAATATCTACCAACACAAGGTTTACTAGCTTTTACATTTAAATAAACCATCTACGGTGTCTAAAAGTGTAAACGAAAGTGTAAGTGTAAATCAAAGCATCTGGTTTAACGATCTGAAATCGTGATAGTCCACGAATCGTAACAGATTGCCGGTCGCGTACGAAGCACCAAAACAACCAGCTCCCAGTTGACTCTTTAAACTTCAACTGACTAACTTTCTTTATACCCTGAACAACTCGGAGAAACCTCTGAAAAGCCTTTTACTCTTTTTTTAAAAGAAAACAAAAGAAAATCGCTTTAGTTGCTGGAAAGAGGTAGCTGTCATAAGGTGTAAAACAATTTTGTGGGGATTTTAGTGGTCCTGGTTTTTGGTTTAGTGGTTTAAGAACTGTTAGTATTGTAGGTGTGAATTATTAATTCAAATTAACATCTTATTTTTTAGCATAATTATCGTCATCGTGTATCGTGTTTTATTTTTTCGAAATTTCAGAGTTCATCTAACGACCACTTTTCAGGTTTGAAGTTATACGTATCTTGTATGCTATAGGTTGATAGCCTGCCCGAAAGGTCAAAGAACTAAGTTTATCGCTGCTCAACTTACGATATCGATCAGTTGCATAGACATCAAGTATTCGACATCCCTAAATATAAGCATGAGACTCAACACCTTACCGCTTTAAACTCCGACATCTTATAAGCAGCTAAGACTGGTACAGTCGCATCAAATATTGATGGCCGCTTCAGCTCTGTGCATCCACTAAATAACTTATACAACCTCTTTACAAACATACACCTGTTGAATGCTATTAGAAGATTTGTTGGTTCTAGGTTATGTTGGTTTCCTCACGATGTGTTCCTTCACCGTTTTGAGAGAAGTGGTGATTAAATAAATTACACAAAGTTATGCGCTTGCCTGAATTCGAACCCACGATTTATAGTTCGTAAGCCGGGGCCACAACCACTGGGCCACCACTGCTCTCTATTGTCATCAATCGCACACAATAGGGGATCGGACAAAAAAAAACTAATTAGTCCGTCAGATAGATTTCCAAAAAATATTGACCACATATTTTTTCTTTTTTCACGAAAACAAAAAATGAAGACGATACAGTGCTTCGAAAACTCGTGTGACGTCATATGATAGTACATTTTCTACCTTCAAGTGACGTTTCAAGCCCCACTCCATGATCTTTGACACGCTTTATCTTCGTCAATTTTTATTGATTTGATAAAACAAAAAACACGTATCCTTTATTTTTCGATAATCTAACTGACGGACTAAACAGAATTCAATTTTTTTTAAGTCAGTCCGATCTCCTATGCCAGGTTGCAGCTGGCAGACTGAGAAATTAGTTATTTTCACAGCGTTATGTCCTACGGTATTCTGCTGTGGGGCAAAGCTGCTGATATTCAAAATATATATTTGTACTGCAGAAGCGAGCGGTTCGTGCAATTTATCAGCTGGGTGCCCGAGTTTCCCTTAGAGATTTTTTTAAGGAGATTGGTATTCTCACGGTTGCTTCGCAGTACATCTTTGCCAACATTTTATATATTAGACAAAATATCCACCTGTACACTAAAAACAGTGATATCCACAATTTTAACACTAGAAATAAGCATAAACTACGCGCTCCTTTTCACCGGCTTCACAAAGTTCACAATTCATTCGTAGGGCTCGGGATTACATTTTATAATAAACTGCCATCTTCTTTTCTAGACTTGCCATTTAATGAGTTTAAAGCCAAAGTTAAATCTAATCTTTGTTTAAAAGCTTACTATTCTATTAACGACTACTTAGATGATAAGAATAGTTGGTCGCTGAGTTGAACACAAGACAATGCTTGTTGTTTGTGTTCTTTCTCCAAAATTAGTTTACTGTTATGTTATGTATTTATTATTTTATTTTTACATTGTTTATTGTTATATACTTTTGTTTATTACTGATTGTGTCTGTAGTAAATCTTAAATTTAACTGACACCTTGCTATTGTATCGAGTCTGGTTCTTCTAACCAACCTAACAGACAGATGTGTGCTGGGGAGTTTGTTCCGCCACTTCTTCTTTCCAGCTAAACACTAGGAAGTGTCGATGGGTGGGCGTTTTTGGGGGACTGTCTTATAAAAATGTAAATACAGTGAAACCTGGTTAAATGTGTCTCAGATATCCAAATCTGTCTCATGTCTCAGTATGAGTTCCAGTAAAGTTATAGAAGTTTCTCACTTATCCAAGTCCCAGTTAGCCAAATTTCACTGTAGTAAAGTAAAGTAAAGTAAATTTTGACCTTCGAAAAGTGCTGATTATCAGCCTAGTTTGAATAAATGAATTTTGACTTTGACTTTGAAAAATTTCTGATAGAAAAATCCAATAACAGTTTGTCCGATCTGAGAATCGAACCCAGGATCTCATGCTCAGCAGTCGCACTTGCAACCACTTAGGCAGTACACGGCGACACATCGGCTACATTTGTCTATATAGTATAACCTGACCTCGCATTGTATGACCTGCCAGTAAAATGATACATCAGCTTTATTTGGTTATCATAGATTGATAGGTCTTCCTGCGTACATTGCAATCATTTCATTCAATATTGCAATTGCCACGTTCAAACCGCATATGTTTGACCCAATATTGGTGATACGGAAATGTGTTACAAAATTGAAAAATATTTTAATTGCCAATATAAATGGCGAGTCATTGTTTCGGGTCGACATTGGTTTTATTGAATGTACTCCGCACTCATACATTTAAACGAGTACCTACTTGTGATTTTCAATTATATGAGAGGGTTCTGTAGGTACGACTCACAAAGAACTTGACGGAAATTAAAATCGAGTTGGCTTTTCTTTGCTTTGTTTTATTCTGCTGAAGTCGATGTTATTATTGTTTGCGTTTTACAATTTGGTTAGCTCTAAGTGTTTCTGTAGATATATGATTAGGTACTAGCCTCCGTCACTTCGTCTGCGCCACAAAATATAGCTTAAAACCTTCCTCGATAAATATACCTACCACCGAACACAAAAAGAGTTTTTTTAATTCCAACCACTCGTTTCTAAGGTTAGTGCGTTCAACCAACCAAACAAACAAACTCTTCAGCTTTATAATATTGGTATAAAATATTTATTTCTGATTGTCTTTCAGTGCCTATCCTTGGGTGCAATAAAAAGTGATGAATAGTAACGTATCAGCGCGATAGGCTGAACATTCATCTGTCCATTTGTCGTTCGCCTCTAGCTATCTATGATCAATATGTCCTGTAAAGTTATAGTTAGTGATAGGTTTATTCCTTTGGTATAGGTATCTACTCTTTGGGCATTGTATTACTTCAGTTGAATGCACAGACATTCAAATATTTACGAGCGGTAGACGGGACCAGACGAATAAAATCGTAATCCAATACTTGTTACTTACTAAGTAATAAATCGGTCTGTCTAGTGAAGTAGTGACACACCCGCTTGTCAGGTAGCATTCGTGTATCAAAATCTAAATGTGTGGAATCAAAATGCCGCTATGACTTTAGTCCGAACGTCCGCTTTATAATTCTTTTAAATCTCTTTAGTTTTTTTCGTACTGAAAAATTATAGTGGTTAGATTTTGTGAGGCTATATTTTAATGATGAGAGGAGAAGATGGCGGGACGCCTTTGATGACTTTCTCATTAAGACCTTTGCCCAGGAATGGGACAGCAGGCAGGGTTTTTTTTTGTTTTTACGGGAAGCACAGCTGTGCGGCACAGTACGTCAAATGTCTATAATATATTATATAGTCTGTGACACACTTGAGAAGGTCCGGCTCAAGTCACACGATCTCGTCGTGGTGTACCAACGTCGCTGCAACTGCCGGCTCGTTGCAGTCATGCACGCTGACGTCACACACGCAACTCCTCCATCGTCACGTTCGATTTCGCGTTCAGCTGCGTGTTCTTCTTCGTCAACGTGCTCGTGTTTATCATCTGCATCTGATGTGCAGACAACAACGGCTGGTTCTCCTGAAGCTGCCCACTTGCTAAAGTATTTACACAGTTGTTTTATTGTTCTTCGAAGTAAATTATATGCCCGATTTTGTTTAGTATTTTAATAATCGTCAGTCTTGGTATGGACATGTAATGAGGAGGGGTGATACGCATGTGACTATAAAAGTGAAAGATGATAATATTGATGGATGGAGAGGGAGAATGATGATGAATTATGTGAGGAATAATATGAAAGAGAAAGGAGTAAATATGCCATGACGTCTGACAGGCGAGAATGGAAAAATAGAACGTGTTGCGCCGACCCGAGAAGGGAAGGAAGGTGATGATTTTAAATGGAGGTCAGATAAGCAAGGAAAGACTGGTAGCCGACTCCAATATAGTTGTGAAAAGGCTAGGCACATGATGACATTTCCCAACTTTCAACTCCAATGAAAGTCCTTCGTAAATCGCAACACATGCTCCCAATACTTGTACTTCAGTTGGAGACGTACCGCTGCTATCACACGTAGGGGAAAGGCCCAACATAGAGAAAAGGGGAAGGAATGTCGGGAGGCCCTTGACCAGGAACGGGATAGCTCAAGATATTCTTCGAAGTCATCTTCATCATTCTCCTGTCCCTATCTCAATTTATTTGGGACCAGCGTAGCATGTCTTCTTCTTCCATACTTCTCTTTTACTCGTCATCAGTAGCCACAGATGGAAAGACTATGTGAAGGATGATCCTTCACATAGTCTTTCCATCGTCACTTTGTATATAATAATATACCACATTTTGTTTAGTGCCATTTCCCAACTTTTCAACTCCCACTACGGACCAGTCCTTCGTAAATCGCAACACATGTTTCCAATACCAAACCACAGTTTATTGAACGAACAGCTTGTCACTAACCAGCAATCTATCAACTTCAGCAAGAAGTTGTTACTAGAAGTCATATCTTCATCATTGTCCTGCACGTACCTATCCCAATTTATTTGGGGTCGGCGCAGCATGTCCTCTTCTTCCATACTTCTCTATTACTCGTCTCAGCAGTCACCTCCTTTCAGCTATATCATCCTTCACACAGTTCATCCAAAGTCTCTTTGTCCGATTTTGTATTGTTACACTAGCTGAACCCGCGCATGCGTTGCTATGCGTTTTTCCTACCTACCTATCTACTACCCTACCTACCCTACCTACCCTACCTACCCTACCTACCCTACCTACCCTACCTACCCTACCTACCCTACCTACCCTACCTACCCTACCTACCCTACCTACCCTACCTACCCTACCTACCCTACCTACCCTACCTACCCTACCTACCCTACCTACCCTACCTACCCTACCTACCCTACCTACCCTACCTACCCTACCTACCTACCCTACCTACCCTACCTACCCTACCTACCCTACCTACCCTACCTACCCTACCTACCCTACCTACCCTACCTACCCTACCTACCCTACCTACTACCCTACCTAAAAAAAAAAAAAAAAAAAGTATCCTATGTACTTCTCCTGGTTCTTAGCTACCTCCCTACCAATTTTCATCTAAATCCGTCCAGCCGTTCTTGAGTTATAAATGGTGTAACTAACACGACTTTCTTTTATATATATATATAGATTTCCCAACTTTTCAACTCCTACTACGGACTAGTCCTTCGTAAATCGCAACACATGTTCCCAATACCGAACCACAGTTTATTGAACGAACAGCTTGTCACTAACCCTTGTAAACACAAATCAAGTTTATTCAATTAGCAATAACACCCCAACAAGCAAATTAGTCATATAAGGTTGAGTTTATTCAGCTATTCGGTGTTATAAAAGTCGAGTAAGTGTGAATTATTCAGCACGTGTCGTATAAAAACATCATATGTAGCATTTTAGTTATTCAGCATTTTGGTCACATAATGATGCTGAGTAAACGTTTACTCAGCATCCTTATATGACTAAAGTGTCATATAAGATTTTGCTGAATAAGTCGCTAGTATACGACGCTTATGTCGAGTAAAAGCATAATATATAGCTTTCTTGTGACAAGTCGAGTAAAAGCAACGTCGTTGCTTTTATACTGCTATTATGTTGTATAAGCTGTACATTTATACGACTATTACAAGCCTAAAATGTCGTATAATTTATTAAGAAGGTCTAAGGAACCCTAAAATATAATAAGCGTGGTATCATGGCGGTTATACTGCTAATTTTCTGTATAAGAAGCTATTATACCGCCTGTTAGCAGTAAAAATGGTGTACAAATGAATATTGATATAAAAATATTTGTTATTATATTCATATTACTAAGAATTAACGGGGGGCGTTAAATATTTATGATATAACCTAGTATATTTCATCAGAAAACTTACCTTCGCAATACTTAGCAAACCTATGCGTGAGTTTACGAACCTACATTTGGTGCAACCTACAAATTAACATGTCTGCTAAATAAATTGTACTTACCGATGTATTATAATTTTTTATAATTTTTAAAACACAACACGACGACGCACTTGATTAAATAAACATGACATATTAAAGTCATGTAAGTTACAGTTATAGCGCAACTTAAGCTTGTAACAGTCACTCCGGCGACAATTACGTGACGATTTAGCTGAATAAGTTGCTTTTATACGATGTCTATGTGACTGAATTGCTGAATATAATGGGCCCAAATCGCGTTGTATAAACGTTTTCATTACGTTTATACGACTTCTATTAGGAGCCAAAATGCTGAATAATTTGCGTTGCCGCGACTACTACACGACATATTTTTGCTAGTTGGGACATTCCACTCGCCTAGTTTAATATGTTCCTAATCAGTAAACGGTACGATAGGGCAGCCCCCACGTTCCCGTCTTTCTAGAATGTTAATTATCAAGACCCACATCTATATAGCAGGGAGTTAGGGATGGACCGCTACTATCACACGTGGCACAACTTTCAGGGTTGCTACCTACCTAATAGTTTTAATTAAACGTTAGTTAAGATTGCGCGAATAAATTGGGTTTTAATGTAGTCTTGTGCGGAGGTGCTAAAATTTTGTGTTCGGAGAGTTCGTTGAAGAAAAAGTGGTTAATGGCTCGAATAGTTTGGATTTTAAAGCCGGAATCGTATGAGTCACACATTACTTCACGCCTTTAATGCCCGAAGGGTAAAGCTAAGGTGTATCTAGTAGTATTCCCATATTTCGCCATTCATGTTTAAGTCTCATGTAATAGGGGCATTGCCACCAACCAGGTACAAATCCAGACTCCCAGTACCCACAAACCTAATGACACTTAACTTTTTTTATTGGGTGGTGGAAAATCATCGAATAACCCCTTCCGGCGCCGGCGACGGCGTCCCATTCCATCTCGCCCCGGATCATGGCTTGCACCAGGGACGGACGCGAGAGGTCGCCGCCGCCGATCGCCGCTACGAGAACACAGCGGGGCTCCGCCCTAGCGGGGTAGACCTCCACAGTGAGTTCCACCTTGTCCTCCAGTCGATCCTCGCAGAGGTAGCATCCGGGCGTTTCCTCCCGCCTGGGTCGGTACAGTTACCTCCCGAAACTTCCGTGTCCGGTGAGGATCTGCGTCAGACGGAAGGTGAGGGCGCCGTGGCGCCTCTCTAGCCACTCCTCAAAGGGGGGACTTACTGCCACTATCGTCGCGTGCCCTACGACACTTAACCTGACCTGGGAATCGAACTCAGGGCATCATGCACTGCAGTCGCGCTTGCGAACACTAGACCAACAAGACCATTAGAAAAAATGTTGCAACAATTGCTCGATATAAGAAGATTGATTTTAAAACCAGAACCGTATAAGTCATACCCACTTACTTAAATATATTAAAAGCAAGGTGTTATGTCCAAAGATTGAAAAACTCAGCTTTGAGCACTTGACACTTCTCGGTTTTAAAACAGTTCTATACTGTTCAATTTACGTAATCTACTAATGAAAACGTAAACGTCACTGTTATCTACTATCAAACGATAATTCTTCATTAATATGATTAATATAATCACTGAACCATGAATGATACCTACCTATATTTAAATTAATAATTAAAAGCTTTTGACAATATTGAATACATTAATTAGCTTATTGCATTATAGAGGCTACGTATGATATGGAATTATCTATCGAAAGCCCATTTTGATTATAGACAGTCATGCCATTGAATTATTACCGTGTTCTGTTGGACTACCTACATTATCATTACATTACATCGATTGAGACTTATTAGTTCTTGCCCGTCGGGGCTGCGGGTTGTTCGAAAGAGATACCGCGGCCTTGACACAAAGGGCTAAGAAGAAACATGTGTGGTTATGAGTCAGTAGAAGTCTGACATTCCCTACCTCTCTGCTCTGCCAAGAGCGGGAGGAATTATTTGATGATTTACCTTCCTCCAAAAAAAAAGGCTTATGAGTTCATGGGCTTCGCGTTGTTCAGTAGAAGTCTGACACTCCCGGAGTGACACACTGACAGAGCGGGAGGAGTCATTTGATGTGTCAACCCCCAAAAAATTAAAAACTTTAGAGTTCTTGGTCGAAGGTTCGAACCTTAGTATAGTCTACTTTAATTTGTGAAAATCACCACTCGTATTGCCACTGCTCTTAAAATGTTGGGAGACAAAAAAGGAAACCAGCATACCAAAAATCTGATCGGTTTACTCCATGTCACATAACGAACGTGTGCGTCCCAGCAGTGGGAACATGCCTGTGACCTAACGTAGCTAGGTAGGGATAAGGTTTCTTTGAAATCGGATGACTTTGAAACTTTTAAAGGTCTTCCGTGCCCCGGATAACTTATAAACTGCAAGGCTTATGAAGGTCAAATAGTCAGTCGCTCCAAGTAAAATAACGGTTGTCAGTCAGCTGCATTCTGTTAGACTGGAAGTTGACCCCAACCTAAAAATGCTAAGCCGTTGATAAAACACAACTGAACTTCGATGAAAAAGAAATCGTGAATCTTGGTAGTTTTACAGCAACTGTGTTCTGCATGAGAACTAATCAACACTGGCAGGGAGAAAAATATGCTACTACTATTCTATATCAATAGATTGACCCATTTTCAATAACATAACAATAATTTATTTTCATGTAATAACTTTAGCCCACCTAGATATATATAGGATAGTCAGCATCCTGCCCCTACTCTCTGTCACAATAAAAGGGTCAACTCACACCGAAAGAGCGGCGAAGGGCAGCGAAGCGCGGAGTCACGGAGTCCCGCGACTTCTCGAGCATTCCAGCGACTTCTCGAGCAGTCGCGGGAATCCGCGCGCCTTCCCGAGCCCACCCGCGATGAATTCATGGGTCGCTCTCCTATGCGCAGTTCAATTTCAACAAAACTCGAGGAAACTTGTGTTTAAGCATTGAAAATGGGTATTTTGGATTTAATTATTATTGCACATATAATTGAAGAAGATGAGGAAGAGGCCGAAGAGATAAGGAGGGAAAGATTTAAATTGCCAGCGGCCGCTCGCGACTGCTCGAATATTCTCGGGACTTTCCGCAACTTCTCACGCAGTCGCACGGCTCCGTTTATGGAATTCCCCGGAATTCCTGCGGCGCCGCGGGCATCCGCGCGACTCGTTCGAGTTTCTCATGCGATAATAAGTATTATGGTAATGATAATAAAGTTAAAATTCATATGAAACTGAAACTGCGCTCCGCTTCGCTGCCCTTCGCCGCTCTTTCGGTGTGAGTTGACCCTAAACGTCCTCCGCCGCTTCTCTTTGTTCGCGATAAACTCAAAAAGTACTGCACAGATGTTCATACTGTTTTCACCTATGGATAAAGATAGATATGGAGAGAGATGCCTTGTGGCATTAAGTCCGCCTATGTACCACTATTGAGCATGAAGTTTAAATAAATAATAATAAATAAATAAATAAAGGGTTTCTCGAGGAAGGTTTTAGTATATATATCTAAGTTGACCGACATTCACGCGGGCATCAGCTAGTGTATAGTATTAGACTAATATAAATATGATAAAATGCAATTTGTGTTAGTAAATAGACCCTTAAGGTTGATGTTCCAGGGTAGCCCGCGAAATTCAAATTTTCTTAAGTTTTTTGCAATTTGCAGGCCAGTGATAGGTGGTATGTTGATGAACATTTGATTTGCGGCTGTAAGACGGATATAGTTACAGAATTATAATCATTAAAACCATTAATACAACCCTCCGAGCTCATAAAGGTTTAAAAATGACTTTTTACAAGGTCAAAGCCATTCCGGAACCTTTATGAGCTCGGAGGGTTGTATTAATAATAAATAACACTTCACTTGTGCACTTTGCAACTGTGCGCTCATTTGGCACTTGCCCGTGGAAGCGACGGAACATCACCTGCAGCCAAAAGTCCTTTTCCAAGACGAGGTGCAGATAACACGATGACTCTTTTAATTTAACCAAACTATTAGTAATTTAAATCCTCCGCTTTTAACACTGCCATCGGTACAGTTCCCCGTTCTCTTTAAAAATAATAAATGAAAAGTATCGCGGTTCACAGTAATATCGCTGTGCAAAACAGTAGTGTGCTAACAGCTTTACCCTCAACTAAGTATACTTGAGCCCTAATGTCGTCTAGGCTTAATGAGTTCTAGAATTGTCAACAATACTTACCAAAACCGTTGGTTGAAGTTCACGAATAAATTTATTGTTAGTGACCTTGAGTGGTCAAGCAGAATTTGACTTTGCGCTATTTAACACTGAGGTCAAGTTTGTAAATGAAGTGTCCAAGTTCAATTTTAGTAACGTTTGACCTTTGTGGGTTCTGTGACGTCAATGGAAACGGTCTAACATAAGACATAGTGATTAATATGTCACTCTTCATTATATGGAGTCAGAGGGGATTCTGGTGAAGGCTTTTGATCCACTGAATTCAGTTAAGATCTGTTTGTCATGAAATTCTTTACTACATAATAATATGCATAAATATTGAATCGCGATATTTTCTTACACAGGTAGGTAGGTCATCATCTACCCACCCTCTTGGGGCAACTATGTTGGGGTCTGCCTAGGCAGATGATGATGATAGCGATTCTCGACATCCACCCTGGCTAAGCAGGGAGGAAAAACGACGTCCATTACACTCAAAAGTAATATTACCTCTTAAGGCTCTCGCAGTGTCAGAAGCTTGATATTTAGTGAATGTTCAGAAAAGTACAGTTTTTAAATTCTGCTCCAAATAACCCAGCCGCGGTTGGCGAGACAGCTTAAATTCGCGCGAGGCAACTCGAGTGTCATTGTTTTACGGTTTTCATTAGTTATCGCTTAATTTCGGCCTGGCCGCCATGCTGGATATGGACTGACAGTTAATCCTAGATGTTTTAGGATGAAGCTGAGTAACGAGAAGTCTCTTTAAATTAGATTTAGAGTCTGCTCTTAACGCTGACTTTGATAAAAAGTAGAGCGTTGAGATAAGTTGTATAATTTTTATATTTATTTATTAAAACTTTGTGCACAAAGGCGGACTTCATGCCTTGGGCATTTTCTACTAGTCTACCTTAGATGTTAATAATAATATCTAGCCATAGCGTATAATCCTGGTGTCGAAAGTCAAGCAAAAGTAATAACTTAGATAAGTTAAAGTAATTTCTTGTGCAACCATTTTAATGCAAGAATTTTAACGAAGTTCGACTTTTTTAACGGTAGTAAACCATTACTAAACTACAGGGTGGAATCGTATGTTACCTAAGTTAATACTTTTACTTAAGTAATCACTTTGAAATTCTTTACTTCAAAACAGTGATAACATAGTTAGGTACAGACATCTTAATAATTATCCAACTTACAGACATTATGTACCTACCACAACTAGGTCCCCCTGGTTCCTAAAATAAGTTTTCACCTGTGTCTTGGGATGGGAGACAGTTTCGCTCCATTGAAAAATTCAAGTAGGTATGTATGTCATAACCTCATAGGTAACCAAAAATTTTCAAACAGAAGAAGAATAATTAAATTAACAAAAAGTAATTTCTTAAACAGAATATTATTTTATATTCATAAGACGATCTGGTCATGTTCGTGGAGCAAGCGTGACCAAAAACATTGCACAAACTACAGAGGTTTGGAAGGAGAGGGGAGGCCTTTGCGAAAAACAATACAGGCTTCAAAATAATACATATTGATTGTTATACATTGACATACAGGCTCTTTTTGCAATCTCCAGCTTTGTCTTCTTAGCTTATTAAGTTACTCTGCAGTGTACACATCAAGACCCTGTACATACATACAAATTAACGCATCTACAAGCCTTGGCGTAATCTTCCATTCTCCAACTCAGACACAGATATACTCCCAAAAATGTATATATTTATTTAAACCAGTCTGACTCACGTTATGAGGTTTTCTCAAGTCTGCTTATTAAGCAAAAGTAGTATTTGTATCTAGACTTAAATAATTTAGTCTTATTACGCGTAGGTGGCCTCAAATTAAGACAAATTCTCGCTACGCAGGTGTTTTCTATCTTTGCGAGTACGTTTTGGCTTTCCGTCTGTTAATTTCGATTAAAAGTTTCTCAATATCGTGTAGAATGTTTTGGTGTCGGTTTGTATCTTATTATTTAGCTTTATTTTACATACTTTCATAATACTTGTTTACTTACATTTCTAGCTTTATAACGATGCAATATTATTCTTGGTAAAATTCAACCAGTACTTGGACAAGTTAACAGATGTGATAAAAACAAAAAGAAAACGCGGAATATTGCTTTCCATTTTTAAACTTTATTAAGAAAAAAAGAAAGTCTACACCGCTTCTCGAAAAAACGGCAAAACCAACAAACATCTTACACAAACTATAAAGGGTAGCATAGCACACGTCCCTTGGTAAAATATTGCATCTAAAAAGTACAAACAATAGCGCCTCTGTATATTTTTCAACCAACTAGCGAAGCACCGACACGGTCCGATAGGCTGAAACGTGTTACGTACTGACATTGACAAGTGCATTAACCTTTATGCATTCATACTGCGTCGATAAAGTGTTCGGGGAATAGGGATGCCAGCTCGAATATTCTGTTTTTGAGCTATCTTTTGTGTACAACCACGTACCTTTTCAAAGTTTTCCTAAGGGTACGAATAGGAGAAGCAATTTGGGGAGCTCGAATTTGGAACCTTTTCTAGGGTTACGCTGACTATAATCGCTCTGTAAAATTAGATATTGAGATAAGATTTCAGGCATCAACATAGCTTTCAATGTTTCGTCCGATTTCTACGTGAGCTAAATAATAAATACCTTTATTTCAATTACAGTTAAGGTTTAAGTTCCAATCTATTATTTAAAGGAACTAGGTACTTCGTTTCAAATACTACGAAAGTTCGGCTAGTCTAGGCTAGCAATCTTGCGTTCAATACCCACTATAACAGAGGTGTAAAGATCTACAAAATAACCCCAGACTAAATTACAATCGGTTCATTTGAAACTGAACAAAATAAACACTTAAAACAAGAAAGCTTCAATTGAAACCAAATTCATTGAACTGCACTGCCAAACTTCTATTAGCCTGGACATCTATAGAGACGAGTTCAAAAGTACTCCAGAGGTAGGCCAATTTAAACAGAACATTTATACAGCTTTGGGCTAAAACCAGCCCTAACTTCGAGTTTTGTTGAACATTGAGATAGTTGGGATCTATAAAGCTGTTGAGGTTACTCCAGGCAAGTTTACCTCATATTATTATAGTCTCGGTATTATTTTATACGTGTATGTTTGCGTACAAAGAAACTTCAGCTGCACTTGTAGTTATGAAACCTCTTTGTGTGTGTGAACATAAAATTGCTTCGGTATTTGCTGAATACTGAACAATATGTGTAGTGTTAATGACTGTTTGATGGTGGTTCGAGCTTGAACGTTCGTATTGTTTGTTTCAACCGAACCGTTTCACCTGCATTGGGAAACTTGTTTGCATTTTCATGAACTAGGTATAAAAACAATTACGGCTGCGAAACTAAATATAATTTGTTATAATAGATAGTTCGAATTAGTTTGCTAAATAACTTTATTTCACAATCGCAGGGCAAACTTTTGTTTGGAATTGAATAGATTTTCTGTTTTCAGTAAGAATGGATTTAACATTTAGCGTCGAAATGTTTGAGGTTGGATTTTATTTAATAGTTAGAGAGACTGACCGTTTTATTTCCGCTCTATTATTATATGTTTTCTACTTAGCAGTTTGGTATTTTATGAAGAGTAAGTATGTGTTCGATTTTCTTTATTGCGAATACTCCTAAAAACTTTAAGATCATACTCTTAAAAGCTGTTTGACTGCGTCGTTGTTTTATTGGTCTTAGTCGCTCTTGTCTGGGGTTCGATTCCCTGGTCAAGCAAAGTGTAATTGAGTTTTTTCTGTCAGGCATTTTGCAGTAGCAGCTACGGGGTCTGGATACGGGATCATCCTCTTTTACATGGACCTTCACACTGCTCTATCACACTGGTGTGACGGTGAGGAACCTTTTTTCCTAACTATCACCCCAGTGTTATGGATAGGAAATAAGATTTACTAACCTTTACACCGGTATGATTTATACTGTATACAATTTTTGGCAAATGTGTAGATTGTCATTTGCACCAAATAGAGGAGTTAACTTAGGAATAATGTACGTGTGTTATGTATCTAGTGCTAGGGTTTCATAATTGAATAGAAGATTTATCATTTCTTTCGTATGTTTATGTCTTAAAAGTAACTTCGCCAAGATGTCTCTCATTTCAAATCACGAGACGGCAAAACGCACCATCATTAATAACAAACGGGAGCCATTCAAAACAGACTCTTATAATTACTGACTGAGTATTACTTGTACATTCAAATTGATTTATCAATTTCCCGTAAAGGAATGCCGACATTCTTCTTGATTACTGTCACGCAGAAACACTTGTTACACGCCGGGGCGAGGCTGTAGGCAATGTTGACATCAATCACTTTTGCTTTGCTATGTTTAGATTGCCCAAATTAAGGGCGTTTGTGAGCCTTTTGTCTCGACGAAAAATAATGGTGATTATTCAACTCTTTTTGTTCTTTGAGCATATTCGTGATTGTATTACGTGTCTGTG
Source organism: Diarsia mendica (assembly GCA_949316265.1). NCBI lineage: Eukaryota > Metazoa > Arthropoda > Insecta > Lepidoptera > Noctuidae > Diarsia > Diarsia mendica. The sequence continues at coordinate 12,309,836 of OX438887.1, forward strand.
ATGTTAGCTACAAATTGTGGTTTCTTTGATTATCACTTTTTTTAGAATACTCATGTTCGCAATGCCTGGCAGTATCTTTCTTCTTTTTGAGGGTTCCGTAGTCAACTAGGAACCCTTATAGTTTCGCCATGTCTGTCTGTCCGTCCGTCCGTCCTCGCTTAATCTCTGTGACCGTTAGCACTAGAAAGCTGAAATTTGGTACACATACACAATACAAAATACACAACACACAATACACAATACACAATACACAATACATAATTTGGTACATTTGGTTTGGTTTGGTTTGGTTGCACATATTGATGTGCATCAATTACGCCGACAAAGTGGTAAAATAAAAATTGGAAAAAAATGTTTTATTAGGGTAGCCCCCCTATGTAAAGTGGAAAGTGATTTTTTTTTTAATTTCAACCGTAACGTGTGACATACTGTTGGAAAGGTATTTAAAAATGAATTGGGGTTTACTAAAATCATTTTTTGATAATGTCAATAATTTCGGAAATAATCGCTCCAAAAGTAAAAAACAATGTGTCCCCCCCCTCTAACTTTTGAACCATAAGTTTAGAAAATATGAATAAAATCTGAAAAGTAGAACTTCCGGACTTCCTAGAAAAATCATTTTGAAAAAAAAACTCTTAAGTGGGAACACTTATTGTGACGAACGGGAAACTACGGAACCCTACACTGAGCGTGGCCCGACACGCTCTTGGCCGGTTTTTTTCTTCATTATTTACAAATGAAATCAAATTCTATCCATCATTTGCCTTCCACTACAAATACCAATAGTTTACTTTCTTTAATAAGGTGGTACACCACATACCTTGTGTTAGAAGTATCCTTTTAAGGAAGTAAATAATTATGCCCTGTATTAGGACTCCACTGTTCTTTCCGTGCGGTTTCCGTTTTGGATCCGTCCTACATGGAGCACACTTCTTCATATGGTTCGATACTAAGAATGGTTGCAAAAGATACCGCCACACTATAATATCGAAGTATATACAGACCTGCCGGTCTGTATATACTTCGATATTCCGGCATTTAATGCTAAAAAAGTTGTCTAATTAAGTTAGCACAGAATCTAACTCAAAATCTACCGCACAGATTGTGATTGCGCATCATACTACTGGCAGAGTTGGTCTATACTACCTCAAGATATTTTTGTCTTAAACACAATACCATCACGCCTGTAAACCTCCAAGGGTTAGGTAGAGCTGTACCTAATAGTACACGCGTATGTCACCAGTTATGTTTTTCTCTGTAATAGGGAGAGATCCTATTGCCATCAACCGGGCACAAACCGGCAGGTTAGTTCTTTCTTCCTAAAGGGTATAAAATAACAATCATTACTTACCATGTAACCTCACGCCAGTGTACATAATCTGACCGTTACGTACCGTTTTACATAAGTGGGTTATAGTGATTGACAGTTTAGGCTTAGTTAATTTGCGCCCAATTACTTACCACGTGATACAGCAGATTTTGAGCTTAAGAGCATAATATAATGAGGTCAGTTTGGGTGCAATGCAGTGGAGAGATAAAATGGTGGAAGATTAATTATTTCGTAAATAGAGTGGTTTTCTTGTGGGGTTTTGAAGCGGAGAGTCGAGAAACAGCTGTAGTATAACTTGCTTCGAAACAATTTTTTTAGTGACATAGAACTGTTTTTTTGGAGGGTAGGTTCTTTTGGAAATCATCAAATCTCTCTCTCTCCTGGGGCCCTACTATGATGTCTTAACCCTATTCTTGGCACTGTATACAATTTGATACATTGAACTTTATGAAAATCTAGAGACGTTCCAAGACGTATTTTCAAAAGATTTATTATTTTATATGGTAGAAAATATAATCCAAATTCTACAAAAAAAGACTATTTTATCATTTAAAAATCCAAAAATGCAGTAGAAAACAAAGTAGTAAACCGACAAAAGGCGTCTTGGCGTTGCAAGATAAAAACACACAAATTTTATTACATTTAGGTCAAATTATTTTCAAAAGCTGTTTAATTCAAATAGGTTACTATATTTGCTACTTAGAAACGCTACTTTCGAGTACCAAAATGGACTGAAATCGTATGTAATTTACAGTTCTTTCTTAGTGTATCAGATATGATACACTGCCAGATAGCCATACTTTTAGATAATGTTTCGCCTGTATCAAATATGTTACATTGCTTGATTTGTATGGTTTCAATTTATTATATAATTATTACAATATACAATATATTTTATATATATATTGTCAATATTATTGTTTATTTTTATTTTCTGCCACATGTGGTTCATCGTCTTAGTATGAAACAACAAAGAAGCGCTCGGTAACTTGGAAATTACCGAGATTTTGTTCCGGAACCAAGAGCTAAATTGAATTTATTTGAAATTGAATGAACTACTGAGGTTGATTGAAGTATTGCTTATTCCCAACGGACTCCGAAACCAGATCGCTGCCTCTATCATTGCCATGTTCATCAGGAAATCTTAATTTTTGATCAAATGACGATAAACCAAGTATTTGCTTCAATATCTTTGGTACTATACCCTCAGTCATTGCAATCAAACCCTTGTTTGCCATCAATTTTATTGCCCAATCAATTCGTATACAATATCTGTGTAAAAGAAAAAGAAAAGAAGACGGCAGCTTCATTGTGCTAAGCCTAGGCCATTGTGTCCGGTACCATCCTTGTTACTTCAAGTAAACTCACTGGGAACCTTTTTGTAAGTGGCTTCACGACTGGCAACCTCCTTGCAACTACCTTTACCATGAGCCAGCAACTTGACACGTTATAACCAGGTGCTGTAACCATTGTTTGCACCTTCTCTCTCTGCGGCTACTCGTTCTAAAAGACTTAGAGTGATCGCGATAAAGAGAAAAGTAATACCAGCTAAAAGATTACAACTTAACTGGCGTTGCTGTAAGTTTATAGGTTCTGGAGAAGTGCTGCAACTCGTTTGACCCTCGTGAAGAGACGAGTGTCATTGAAAGCTGTTTTGCAGATGACTCTCTCATAGAACAACAAACAAATATCTATAGCACGCAAACAATTGGCAGCTCAATAAATACTACAGATGATGATTTTCTGAGGATCCTTTCATTTATGGGGGTAAAGTAAAAAAAAAACCAAAAGGGTATAAAGCCTACGCAGTATACCTTACGCAAAATACACGCTTTGGACGTGGCCACGAGCCTGTTTTGCCAATAATTAAGATTTTATAAGGTCTAAAGGGCGTTACTACTATGATTTTTATTTTTTACCGACTAATACTAAAAGGGGGTTCTGTTTTTGAATTGTATGTATGGAAGTACAATGAAAATGTGTCATAAATTAAATGTTTTTTTCTCGTTAGCGTGTATTTTTTTTATTTTTGTTTTGTTAAAATAACGTTGGAAGCCTGGCAGTGTAGCAAATATGATACAAAGATTTTATAAGGTAGATTTCTAGGAGTCTGGCAATGTATCACATGTGATACATTCAATAAATCTTATAATAATATGAATAGATTTTTATTATTATTTTTTCTCCTCTCTATGAATACCTAAGAGTGCATTCTATGTAAAAAATTTCAACATTTCAAAAAAAAAAATCTCTGCCAAGTATAGGGTTAAAACAGTCCTAACTTATTCTTAATCCAGTGTGGAGGAGAGATGGCGCTAGACACCCTGTATAGTTCTGTCACGTTTCCACACTGGATCATAGTAGGGGGGCTGGACTGGACTCCTCCTGCTCCTGGCGGAGCGGAAAGGAGTGTCAGACTTCTATCTGACTAAAAATTTGTGTCCGGGGACATTAGTGACAGACCTCATGTTCTAATAGGAATCATACATCATAGTTTTGAAAACCAGAAAGCGACCTATTTCCCACTTGGATTCGTTGAACAAAGTGAACGTGATAGCCGCGTATCAGCTTTGGTTAAGACGCGGCTTTAATAAGATTCTTAAATAACACGGAAACGGAAGACAAGTTGGAAATAATAGATGATCATTTAACAAACAAACACTGCTGCCTAACCCTTTAGGCATAGGCATGATTCAATTCAATTCAAATTCTTTATTTTAGACATGAGTCCAAGTCCTAATAAAAATAAAATCAAATAAGTACGTTATTAAGACTTACCTTTTTGGGTTCCGTAGTCAACATGGAACCTTTATAGTTTCGCCATGTCCGTCTGTCTGTCTGTCCTTCCGTCGCACTAATATATCTCAAAAACTGCAAAATAATGTAAGTTGAGGAGTGGAACACCCTGCCTGCGTCGGTTTTCCCGAGTTATTAAAACCCCAATCTATTTAAGTCGCGAGTAAATAGGCTTCTTCTGGGTAAGCTCGTTCCATCGTCGACCTCATCTCTGCCCTTAGGGCAAGATTGAGGTCAAGAGCAAGCCCATATTAAATAAAAAAAAAAGTTTGTTTTATTTTTACCCGACTACGGCAAAGCCAAAGGAGGGTTATGATTTTGACTGGCTATGTATGTATGTAATGATTTTTATTGTTAAAAAGTTTGTTTTATTTTTAACAATAAAAATCATCGTTCGGAGGCAGGAGCAGGGTGGTTAATCAGTTTAGTAAGTCCACATATTTTGATGGGCTACTACGGAACCCTACATTGTGCGTGTTCCGACATGCGCTTGACCGGTTTTTATGTTTATTTTTCTTCTAGTTTTTCCTCCACGTGACTCGATAACATTATCTGATATTTTCGATTCTTAACCTTTATCAAACCCACGGAGATTCTAATTATAACTTGTCTGCCTTATAATCATTAGAAAAAAAAAAATACTACTTTCGAAATCATTGGATGTCAAAGAAAGCTAATAAGTTACGTTAGTGGCAAGAACCGTACTTTGATTTTACTCGTTCAAGTAAAGTAATCTTTATAGTAACAGGAATATTTATCATATTCCTATGAGCGAATGTGAATAAGACCACAAGTATCAAGAACAAAATCCTAACTAAAAAAAACTTGTTTCGAAATCGCCGCTTTTTGAGTGTAAAAATATCAGAATTTCAAAGAAAAAAAACCCGGGGGCTTAACTAAAAACTATTAATTAGTTCCATTGTCACCTGGATACGAGTTACCATGGCTGACCTGGAGGTCTTTGAATGGGTCCTGGACGTTTGGCCGAAGCAAGGAAAATCTGTTCAGGTGGAGATTCATAGATAACACTGCCTTGGAGTGTGAATATTGTGTTCAAGCCATGGGATACGTCTTGTTATCGTGTCCTATTTGTCCTGATGCTTGCTTATATCACAGGAGCTGACGGATGCTTCTGAAAGTTGCTAAACTCGTCGCCAAAATCTAGTTGTATTCGTCGTATTCTTCTCTAAGTTTTTTATTTTCGGTGCCCGTCGATTAAAGAACTTTTTTTTACCATTATTCACTTGAAACACTTTATTTAGCGAAATAAAAGTCAAAGTCCAGTCCGAGAAAATTCTTTAAGAACCTTATAACTTATTACAAAGAAATGGTTAATTTTCTCCTTTGGCCGAAGTCTTATTATGACGAACATCAATTTGTTGATTTATGAATAGCTTTCTTTGAGTGAGTTTTTACCAAGAAGTTGGCGTCAACAGAGCCAGCAGGGCTTTTTTGATATTACCGTTGAAGGTATTTATTTCGGCCGTCGGGGCTGCGGGTTATTCGAAAGAGATACCGCGGCCTCGACACAAAGGGCTGAAGGAACATGGGTAGTATTCAGTCAGTAGAAGTCTCACACTCCCTTTCGCTCTGCCCAGAGAGGGGTTATTTGATGATTTCCCACCCACCAAAAGAAAAAAGAATATTGTCAATATTGCGCCCGAATTCCGGAAAAAGTTATGCACAGATGTGGTATAGTAAACTCACAGCTGTATATAACACGGCATTATAACATGACCTCACTGTGTATAGATTTCCTGTACAATTAGGGATCTGAAACCAGTCAAAATCATAACCCTCCTTTGGCTTTGCCGTAGTCGGGTAAAAACTAGATTTGTTTGGGGTTCCACAGCGCACGATTTCATACGCGAATAAAATAGTTTTTAATATTTGGTTTTATTTTCAATAATCCAGCAGTTTGTTTGTTGACAAAATAATTGTTTGATATCTAGCCTTTTGCTTTGGCCAATAACATTAATCAGAAGATGCATGAAAACTTAAAAAAAGACGATAAAAACACACAAATTGTTACAGATTTCGGGGTTTTTCCGAACAAGGATAAGTAGACAGTTAGATACAACAATGAATGTGTTTTTTGGCACATACCTACCTACTCGTATTTCATTACGGTTTTCTAATAGACCGATTTTTGCCAATATCCTTTATCAACTAGTGGGCAATAGCGGCCGTCTGGACTTCACACGGTTGGATTTTTTTTAAACTTGTCATGCCTATGCTACTCAGGATGAAGAATTCTAAGTTAAGAATTTTTCAAAATCAGTGAAGTAGGTAGTTTTTCAGTTTATTCGTTACATATAAACAAATATTTTCTCTTTATAATAATATTAGTGTAGATATATTATTATCTAAAATTACCACCAAAACTGTCAACAATTATTATTAACTTTCAGTGAGCATTGAATTATTCAGTGGTAGATTCCATTGATGAAATTCTCCTGTTTGTTTGATGCTAAAATTTAATCATCACTTAATTGGATAACGCAAATTGATGCATTTGTAGTGACGTTAATTGAATTAATTATCCTGAACGCAATGTGTGTGTATAATGAATGATACTGAGTTTCCTTTTGATTTAAAACATTATTTTTGATAAATGATCTATTATGAGAATTATTGAACGTGAAATGTTTGTTATACAACAACTTATTTCACCGCAACTAAGTGCATTTCTACATGTTTGAAAAGTGTATTTGCATCCTAGGCAGTGTTTTACATAGGAGATTCCAAATTATTATTAATTTTCTTAAGACAACCCGTTGTCGAGGTACTCGTATTAGACCAAAATCAGGAAGAAACTTACGTCGTATCTCATGAAACTCCGTATTTATTATTATCAGCCACTTGTGTAGGCAGTACCTACGTTGTGTGGTGTTGCCCTGCAGTAGCACTGCAGGGCATCGCCATAGCTGTTATTCGCCAATTCTTATAAAAATAGTCGACTTTGTCCCACCATGTTCTTCAAGACTTAACGAATTGCCGTATGCTGCTATTCGTTACTCATTCTGTAACCGGTAACTACATCCCATAGCTCCTCCGACTACTTTACTCTAAACAGATAGTTTACAAACATTTCTGAAAACTTGCTTGAACTGAAATATTACACCAGTTAAGGAATATCTTCCTATAAATATGTATATTTTGCAATGGAACATTACTGTGAAACAGACTGTAACATTGTCTAAAAAGTTTTTATTAGACTTTTATATGAACACAAGTTCAGTGAAGAGCATAAAGTTTATAACAATATTAATGCACACAACGGCTAAGCTAGCGGCTATGTACACAAGTTTACTGAACTATTATCGTGCGACTGAAGTATTAGCTACGGCTACGTTTTAACAGTAGGAGCTTAAGGCTAAAATAATGGTAACAACCGTTCGGTTCGGGTCAATCTTCAGGTGAAGCCGCGTTTGTCTAGGTTGGTCTGTGGCAACCATTACTTACCAAGTTTCCTCCATGCCTCGGAAAGCACGCTAAGCCGTTGGTTCCTGCTGTCATTTTGTCGATCTTTGACAGTCGGTAAAGGTAGTCAGTAGCCCAAATATCGGACAGCCAGTCTTAATAAAGAGTAGCCTATTACACAGTACTAACTGGGTTGAGGAGGTCAGATAGGCAAGATTCGCAGAGCACTGAGGCTGGATTTCTGCCCGTTTAATGGCAATTGGCTCGCCCCCTATTACATGGGACTTAAACATATCTAAATGGCGAAATATGGGAGTACTAAAAGGTACACCTTTGCCTAATACTGTGGGGATCACAGGTGTAAAGTTATAATGTAATGCCTAAATGTTGGAATTCCACATTCCAAACTATCAGCGCAATATTCAACAGTACGATTTTATTTAGGTATTCATTAGTTCTGTTCTCGTCTAGTGTCCGTAAAACGGGCATAAAGCTTAGACCATAGAGCCGGAATCGATCACTTTTGTCAATGGACGAAAATGCATTGGTATAACATAACAGAATTCAGTTCAGAGGACTTTGTCAGTAGCAGCTGGCTCGGAGTGTATTATATGGGACTGAAACTAAACATAACTGGAGAAATGTGGGTACCCCTGCCTAACCCTTTTGGAGATTACAGGTTTGATATTACGTTATGTTATAATAAACCATCATGACATTTTGCCAGTTATGTTTTAAGTACCATTTAATGAGGTGAGGCTATTGCCATCCACTGGGTACGAAGATTCCTAATGGAAAACCGAATATCACTTTGCCAGACCTGGAAATATTGGACTTCTACATTGGACCAACGAAATAGTTTTGACAAAAGTAATACAGAAATATTAGTCTCAACAAAAAAAACAAATTAAATAAAAAAGTAAACAAGAACAAATTCAAAATAAAACAAACGAAATTGATCCTGGGCAAGATCAAAAGGCATATCTCAGCATGGTGCGGTAACATAAATAAAGTCTAACACACATTATTTACCATTCATAAATACCATTTCAATACATGTTTCCCTAGAAACGTTAGAACAGTTCCGGTATTACCTGACCTGACGTATCCGGAGCGTTTTACCGATCGACAGTCTGTTATCAGCCACGTCCACGGACGTCAATTGACAATGGATTAACGCATCTGTCACTCTTGTCTTATCACTACGTTGGGGCCTGAAGTAAGCCATATCACTATACGATTGAGACTAAAGTATGCCAAGACTGGGTGTTAAAAACGCCTTTGTTTGATTATATAGTTGGTTATAGGACAATCTGACAATCTGTGCCGTACGAAGAGTCTTTGATTCGCCTCGATGCATGTGTTACTCGTAATGTATATTAAATACTTTTCCACTTCAACTAACATTTTTGCACAATTTTTAAGTTTTTAAAGAAATCTAATCAGATGCAAATGGCTAGTTTTCAACCTACGAATTAATGGTTTAAAAGCACAGTAAACTGACAACTCTACTTACCCTCTTTAAAGGTCCTGTGATATCGTTCTATTTCAGCAAGTGCTCCACATTAGCTCGATGATTCCCAGGCAGTGTGTCGTGTGATCGAATACAAATAGGCTCATCACTCCCTCCTTGGAACGTTAAGGGATCTCTCGCGTGGACCGGTAGCATTACCAAGCTATAATCCTATTGTCCCTGACTATCGATCCGATTACTAATTATGTTATAAACCTAAATGTATAGTAGTCTATAAAAGCGGTGTAAAATTATGCTCAAAATTGTAAGTCAAAAAGAAAACGAAAAATACTTTTCGATTAAAGTTTCCAAGTATGCTAAGCTCGCTCACTATGATAATTGAACCTGAATATAAAACTACAGTTTCTAAAGCATAAAACTTGAAATACAATTAGTGTTGTGAAATGGTTCTATTTTGTAAAACGTATGAATTTTAGTCAGAATAACGGAGAATATCATTACCATTTATCACCCCTCGCAACATTAGCATAGAGCGCCGTGAAATATTCAATTAGGTATTAAAGTCCTCGAGAAACGAAGGTTTTGGATGAAATTAAAAGGCAACGTGACATGTCCTTGATTTTATTATTTTTTGTAACGATCAGGATATTAACGTACATTGTTCGGAAGAAGTTACATTATTATTTCGACTACAATATTTAGATACACGCGGAAATAGCTCCATCTGCAACTTTGGAAATTCAATTAATTTCTGTTTCATAAACCACTGAACAAATCTCAAGAATGTAATACCATAAAGTTGGTTTAACTGTTGAAAGACTTTAGGTACTAAATCCATTACTAGAACGTACCGTATCTGCTACCAAAGTTGCAGCCGGAGTGTAAGCACAGGGAACTGTAACTTTTAAGTTGTAAATACTCGGCAACTATTAACTGTTTTATATTATGTCTCAAACAAGTCATTAAGTAAATATGTCCTCTATCGCTTACATACAATATATTATTTACAATTAAATTTACCATGCCCAATAAAAACTTTAATATAAATGTCTCTATTCAAGATACTAGCAATATACATGGCACATTCATTTATAAACATTTGCTTAAATCTTACACGATCTCGTAAATGTATTTAACAGTAAGTATCAGAGATGAATTACTATTATTTATATTCTTACAAACAGTTCGGATATTCGCCTATTACAAACTATATACAACGTTATAAGACTAGTTATTATCACGTTACACGCTGATGGAATAAATACTATGAAACAGAAAATTCGCCGTCTCTAAAAAACAAAAAATAACAATGCCTACACAAATTATTCCAATCAAACGTAATTACAGGCTGTGATTGTTGACAATTTACCTGAATTATCATCAGGGCTAACGATAAAAAAGAAACATTTATTGTAGCATTTATAGTAATTATAGCAGACTTTTGATTAGACACAGGAAGATTGCCGTCGTTGTGGTAATTGTGGATGAGGCGCCGGTCGCTGTGGTCACGGCGACTTTACCGTCGTTAGAGTACCATTTGTTGGCTCTGTCTGGTACTCTGTTACTCTTCATGCTGTCGACGTCCTCGTCGTCATCGTCATACGCGTTGGTTCCATAATCATCATCTGAAGTAGCTCGCACATCAGGGTACTGGTAGGCATGCCTATCGTTCCCGGGAATCTCTGTGACACAAACAAAATGTTTGTTCAAAATTCGATCAATAGTGCGGTCACCGCGTGACTTCAATATTCCAAGTTAATTTCGATTTTGCATTTATTTAAAGTATTTGTGAATTGAAATGCAGATTTGAGAGTCGTTGAACACGTTTTATATGCGTTTGCTGTAGCAAATATCGGTGTTGGGTTCCACAAAAGCTAATATTTAAGGTATGCGGAACCGAATGAAATTGTGTTTAATTAACAAAGTTAGGAGAAATTGAATTTCTTAAAATAGAAAGCGTACCGTATAATCTTATCTTGCTCTCGACGTCCCCAAGGGAATTCTTGGCGACGCAGATGTAACTGCCCAAGTCTTCCCTCCGAATGTTCTTGATCGTCATCGTCATTTCGGCCTCGAACATCGACTTCTGTCTGACTGACATCACGTGGTGCTCCGAAGGTATGATCAGCTCACCTGCAGAACAATTTATTACTTAAAACACACTTGTTTTCAAATTCAATATTAGAATTTCATCTTTCCTCAGCGGAAGTTTTATGAAAAATGTAAAAACTTCGTGCAGACACCTAGGAGTTTTATGTCTGCCTTATAATTTGTTTCGCTTTTATCGCGGATGCCTTACCTGCCAGGCGAGTTAATCAAATGGTATTAAAATTCGAATGTTGAACTTTTAAAGCGTATTTATATTCAATCCGGGGCTAAGATGATTTTTACTCTTACTTTTATTGCTGAACCATAATTTTATGACCATGATGTTAAAATAACATTATCTTGTTATTGGATTCCAACGACGACGCGATGTAGAAAGAGATAAAATCATGTTTTAATATACTTTTAAATTATATTCTATTACTTACGAGTAAGTACGGGACTTACTCGTAAGTAGTTGTATCAAAATCCCAATATACAATAATCTCAGTCAAAATTGGACTTTCTGCTGTAAATAGAGAACACAAAATAAGATTCTTACCTGGATCCTTAACCCAGTAGTTGATAGACTTGGGCGAAGACTCGACGTAGCACTCTATAGTGACGTCAGTGCCCAGCGGAGCACCCACCAGCTGATTGGGCACTTGAATCACCGGGTGAACTGGACAAAACAAAACACAGGTGAACATAATACGAGTACCTCTAAGAATATAAATACAAGGTCTTTAACTATCGAGCAAAAGTTGGCAGAAGGGATGAGGGGATATCTAATAAAAAAATACTATATTTTTTCTATGACCCCTGGTACGTATACAGTTTTTTTCGTCATGTTTAGATGTCGAATCCCAACACAGCAGGCGACTTTCATTACTGAATTTAACTTAAGTAGTTCCTGCTTCTGAAAGATCAATCACCAAAAAGATTTTCACGAAGAGATGTTTTCAAAAAACTCTAAATTATTTTAATCAACTCAAGACCTTTTTTAAATCAACTACACTTGCGTTGATAAATGAAATGTAAAAGAGAAAATCTTTTAATAGCTTCATTTAGTCTAATTGGTGACTGACAAAATACATAAAAATAATCTACTTTTATTAACACGATTTGTGCAGCATAGCTAGTAATAGAAGTGCCCTTTTAAGACACTCCAATCTTCCCTAACTTAAATTTACGTAATGTACGGTCAGCATCAGAAGTATATTAGCATTACTCAAAGTTTCGAAGCTGTTTTTTTAATAAAAACTTGTTAGATATTACTCGTTACTACATGTTATTGGAGTATAAGTACTATTTTAACGAATAATCTTCTGAAACATTAAAAATAATAGCTAGAAACCTGTACATAAAATAATTAAAATTCCGAAATGTTCAGCTACTTCTGATGCTGACCGTACATGAAACATAATCAAGATCGGCTTACAATGTACACTGATGTGGATCCTCTTGCTGACTGTAGGAGGGACCCCATTACCGGCAATACATAAGTATGTGCCCATCTCCGAACGTGATATTTTGGTCAGCTTGAGCACTTCGCCCTGGTATGTTAACACTGCGAACAAAAGTTAAACGTATCACTTCAACCCATAGGTAGTATCTTCAAGTGTTTGTCCAGAACCCCAATTGTGTCACACACTTTCAATCACAATGAAGGTTTTAGAAGGAAAATCTTAATACGTGGCTTCATTTGTATGAAAAATTTGTTTGTTCGGAACGTTAAGATGGTAAGAAATATTGTGGAACTATCAAAATGAATGGTATTACAATTGTAATAATTATGGTAGTGTACCCTAGGTCGCATGATCGCATCATGACAACACATCAATAAAAAAATGTTACGAAAATTAGGTCGTCTTATAAAATTAGGCAACGTCCTTTTTACCCTAGTCGCATCAGAGATTTTTGAACTATACAAAATAAGCACATTTTAAATTTTTGATGCTCAAAAATCCTCTGTAGGTATACAGTGCATCATAATCCGTGCAGCCCTCAAGGCGTGACGATGTGACAAAGAAACTCATTTTCACATTTTGATATTTAACTAATATCAGAAAAAGCAGCTAGTAAGGTAAAGCAGTGCTTGCCTAAGTTAGTCCGTGGATGGCTGGAGTATAGTAAAATAATTATTAATTAGGTTCTCGAGGTCAAATAAGCAGTCGCTCCATGTAGGCATTCAGTTCCATCCAATTACACTGAAAGCTGACCCCAAGATAATTGGGAAAAGACTAGCTAGATGACATTTTGATAACAGCCTGTATAACATAAGTTTTTAAACTGACATGGTCACTGACATTACTATTAACACTATAAATCCGTGATCCGTGATCATGGTGCTTGTAACAGCGCCGAAATATTATCGGGAACTCGAAACAATAAGAAAACATGGTAACATCCCGTTTATAGTGTTAATAGTAAAGCCTCTATAATATAATGGTAGGTACAGGTTGATTTTAATTATAAATGGAAACAGCGTTAGATAACTAATAATAACACGGATGGACACACCATATTTGTTCATAATATTCTATTGCAGGCTGGAATTTAGTCATTAGGCCGAAATTTGGTCTATGTTGAAATGAACGCGGCATTTACAATAATATGCAACTCAATTCGGCTTTCATTGCGTCAAACAGTATGATGTATGTAAAATATCAGACTATTCAGGTTTATTGGGGCAACAAGTTACATGAGGTATGAAATACTGTTAGATACCGCGGCCCCGGACACTAAGCGCTAAGAAGGAACATTGTTGGTTTTTAGTCAGTAGAAGTCTGACACTTTATTCCGCTCAGACCAGAGTGGGAGGAGTCATTTGATGATGTCCCATCCTACAAAAAACAAAAACCGGCCAAGTGCATGTCGGACTACGCACAATGTAGGGTTCCGTAGTTGCATTTTTTTTAAATATTTTACTTTAGCGCTTTATCGGCGAAACTCATTTGTATATTCATGCCAAATGACAGCTTTCTAGTACTAATAGTCTTTGATATATAGTACGGACGGACAGACAGACAGACGGACATGGCGGAACTATAAGGGTTCCATATTGACTACGGAACCCTGAAAAAGATATATAATATTGTTGCCTGCGAATTCGTTTCGTGGAAATTTGATGAATGTGTGAGAAGAAAAAGTAGCCTATGTAATTTTCCAGACTATAATCTTTCTGTGCTCAGGAGAGCAAACGACGCAGAACGGATGGAAGATAGAGATATTATCCGCACCCGTTCTGACGTGATTGAGTAAAAAACATACACACATCCAAACTTTCACATTTGTAATAGAAATAAGACTAGCATTTGTACGTGGCTTCGCCCGCTTTGTAGGTGGTTACTTTACCGTTCACAAATACTCTTTTCGTTAGTTTAATTTAGTTAGACTAATCTATGATCCAATCCATATGCAAAGAAAACAGACTATTTGCCACATTGGAAAAACTTCCCAACCATACTGTACGTAGGTCATCTTATCCCTTAACACTTTTTTATATTTTTCTTGAGGGGTGGGAAATCATCAAATAACCCCCTTCCCGCTTTTGGGCAAAACGAAAGGGAGTGTCAGACTTCTACTGACTAAAATCCACCCATGTTCCTTCTTAGCCCTTTATGTCGAGGCCGCGGTATCTCTTGCGAACAACCCGCAGCCCCGGCGGGATCCCTTAACACCTTAATAATCATTCGAATATCACTTGCATTCTAGCGTGACCAAAAACCGACTTAAAAAAAAACACAAAAAAGTGAAAAATAAACTTTAGAAGAAAAATCAGTTTCTGAAGTCGGTGACTTTTGTTTCTTTGATTTCATTTTTTTGCCACCGACTTCAGAAACTGATTTTTCTTCTAAAGTTTATTTTTCACTTTTTTGTGTTTTTTTTTTAAGTCGGTTTTATTTTTTGTTAAAAAGTTTTTATTTTTCACTTTTTAGTGGTTCACATGTTTATGGGTCTTAATGTGGACAGTGTAGCTTTTTTTTGAGGTTTGTTGATTTTTCAAAAACCGCTTGCCCGATTTCGATAAAAAAAATATGGGACCATTTGGGAAGTAAGTAGGTTATAATCTTTCCAACCAAAAGGTATATTTCATTATAAGTGCGGAAAGCCTGTCATTGCAAAGAGTTCCGACAAATGTCTACCAGAGCCGAGGCACAGCCGACGGCGAGGGTTGACAGTCGGAACAAGTTGCAATGACGGTTCCGCACGTGTACTGAACAACTATTTTTAATACAGTTGCGAAAAAATGAAGCAATTTAATAAAATAATAAAACCGTAATTAAACTCGCAAAGAACATTTTTGGAAGATGGCGCCAACCGTAAAAGAATATAAGCAGAGATTTTTTTGTTTTCTTCGCCCATTCTGGATAGGCAAAGGGAACTATGCCCATACAGCCAAGTCTTCAGTACATTTTTTTTATTGATATGAAATGAAATTTAATGATATGATATTGGAATGAAACCTTTAACTCATTGAATCAAATAATTAAATCTGATATTGAAACAAATTAGTAGCTTCTTTTGAAATATTTGCATGAATCATAAAAACTTCTATGATTTTTTTTAGTAAAAACTTCGTGGTTGGTTTTTTTTAATGGACATTATTTTGACAGTTGGGAAAGAGAACGCACGAGTTCGAAAATGGTAAAGAAAAAGCACGAGTACGTAATAGCCCACATCCCGAACGCTATACGTCCCTGCAATACGCCACTTTTTGAGTAACTGTATTAAAATAGTATATTTCAATATAAGTGCGGAAAGCCTGTCATTGCAAATAGTTTCGACAAATGTCTAACCGAGCCGAGGCACAGCCGACGGCGAGGGTTGACAGTCGGAACAAGTTGCAATGACGGTTCCGCACGTGTACTGAACAACTATTTTTAATACAGTTGCGAAAAAATGAAGCAATTTAATAAAATAATAAAACCGTAATTAAACTCGCAAAGAACATTTTTGGAAAATGGCGCCTACCGTAAAAGAATCTAAGCAGAGTTTTTTTTTTGTTTTCGTTACCCATTCTGGGTAGGCAAAGGGAACTATGCCTATACAGCCAAGTCTTCAGTAGATTTTTTTATTGATATGAAATAAAAATGAAATTTAATGAGATCTCATTGAATCAAATAATTAAATCTGATATTGAAACAAATTAGTAGCTTCTTTAGAAATATTTGCATGAATCATAAAAACTTCTATGATTTTATTTAGTAAATACTTCGTGGTTGGTTTTTTTTTAATGGACATTATTTTGACAGTTGGGAAAGAGAACGCACGAGTTCGGGAAAGGTAAAGAAAAAGCACGAGTACGTAATAGCCCCCATCCCGAACGCTATACGTCCCTGCAATACGCCACTTTTTGAGCAACTGTATTAAAAAGATTTTTTCAAATCGGTTAGCAAGCAGTGGAGTTATGCCCGAACAAACCTAAAAAAAACAAACATACGAATTGAGAACCTCCTTCTTTTTTTAGAAGTCGGTTAATAAAACAGTGTAAACTAAACAACAGCTATACAGTTCTACACAGAATTTATGTCTTTTTCCTTTGAAATTCTTAAAATGTGCAGTAAAATTTAATTACATTAATCGTCCAGCTTTGTGCTAAAGCGGTAACCATTGGGGTAAATATATTGCACTATTCAAGTACGACTTTACAAGATAAAGTGTTAGTTTCTTTGCACAGCTTTTTTTTGTTTCTGCTTACACGCTGTTTAATAAGCTTGATTTGTGTGTTAGTAAATAACGTTGCTTAATTTTGAGTCGCGGCTTTGTTTTTATTAATTTTAAATCGGAGAAATACGACAAAAAGAAATACAACCTACTATAAGAACTATTGATATTGACTTATATCCAAAATATGTTTTACTGTAGGTCATCTTGGCCTTGGAATATTAATCCAAACCATGTTGGGGTCACCTTTCAGTCTAACCAGGTGAAAGTATTTTACATGAAGCGACTACCTATCTAACCTCCGCAATCCAATTAGTACTAGGTAATACGATACCCCTTGATATTTTACTGCAGGAAAAATCTATAAAGCCTTGGAAACTCAGTGACAACAAGCGTATTTCGAAGAAGACGCTTTATAAAGTCAGTATGCATTAAAAAAAATCTTCACATCAAAGATATTTTATCATAAACTAGTGACCCGCCCCGGCTTCGCACGGGTGCAAAAAAGGAGGTATTAAAACCTTCCTCTTGAATCACTCTATCTATCCGCATCAAAATCCGTTACGTAGTTTTAAGGATTTAAGCATACAAAGGGACATAAAACAGGACAGGGACAGAGAAAGCGACTTTGTTTTATACTATGTAGTGATAGTGATGTAGTGATGATGTTTCTTCAGAAGCACGTGCCAGTTTAATTTCACAAAACTTCCCCCTTTTATTTACTTGCAACAAACGTTACAGCTACGAGTACGACAAACCCTAAAACAAGTAACAACCCATACTCAGGTCCCAATAAATTATTCAAACGTTATTCACTATTCGCATAATGAGACCTAGAAGTGTATTCAACGGCAGAACTCTACTAATTACGACAAACTTTAAACAATACTGGACGCGAAACTCATCCCGAGAATAGTCGCCTCGCGGCTCATTGTGGACCCACAAATGCGGTCACACGGACTTTCGCATTATACATATTCAGAAAAACAATGGGGTCCTGGCGCCATTCAAATAAACTAAGACAAATGAAATATTTTTCCAGCTATTTATTAAACAATTTTGGGATTACTGCTGCTTTTTAATTCTTGTATGTGTTAATTGTGCGGGTTGGGATAAAATTGCAATAATGTTCTGCGATGAAGAACTGAAATTAATGAAACAGCTTGCAGAGTATGCAAGACCAGCATAAGGTAGGACGGCCTCAGGTTTGGTGAAGCGACGTTTTTCGCAGGGTAACTGAATGAGAGTTGCTGAGAATCGAGTTGAATGGCGTATGTGGTGTGATTGATGAGGCCTATGTCCAGCAGTGAACTATTGTAGGCGGATGACGATGATGATACCATGATATACCTTTCAAACTGAAGACTGGAGGGACTGGATGCGAAAGCCGGGAATAGAAGAGGAGAAAGGTTGCTGTGGTTGAAGTTTGAGCTAGTTCTATTTTCGACACTGGGCGAAAGAGTAAGTGAACGATTAGGAAAAAGAGAAAAACAAATAAAGGGAGTAGTTTATTTACGTAAAAAGTTGCTTACGTAAGTGAGTACATTTTTAATATCAGAAACGATTTAGATTTTAAAAGCAAAAAGGATACTTCGTTAAATGATGATGAATGATGATGAATATTCGAGAGCAGAGTGGGAAAAACGATGGAACTAAAAAAGGTAATTCCATTTTTAAAAACTAGCTAAGAAAGTTAATAGTCGAATCGAACCGCCTTCAGCAAGCGTTGTGATCAAAGCCAGGAGCATTTTACATTCGTCCTTCGCCGTATGACAAAAAGTCTTTGCTTTGCAGTATACAATTAAGGAAGCTTCTATTGACTGTTCATCTTCAGTAATGAGGATACTAGAAAACTCATAATTTTAAAATGATAGGTATTTTACGTATTAAACCAATATCCTAATAAATGTATATCACCTACACCCCACACACACCTCACTCACACACACAGACCTCTGCCTTACCTTTAGGCGAATACAGGCGTGATATTATGTTGTGCTCTAATAAAATTAAAAACTGTCTGAAGTCAAATGAAATCCCTCGGGATACTAGCTCAATATTTTTTAGTCTTCTAAAACCTTGTTAGAGCCAATCACTTTACTTTTTCTCCATTTTAAAAGGTATGATATTGTACATAGTAGAGCAGTGTTTGCTTTTAGTAAATCATGATTTCGAATTTATATCAAATACTCTGAAAATGTGGATGTTTGTAACTCAATCACGTCGTCTAAACCGCTTAGCGGTTGAGGGTGGAACTTAGCACAATTTGAGTAAAAAACTTTAAAAATTAATCCAAACCAACTTAACTGTAGTAAAATCATAACCCTTCATTTGGTGTTGTTGCGTAGAAGAGACTTCTGACAAACTGAAAACCGTACATATGCACGGTTCTTCATGATCGCCCAGCTTCTCATGTACGAGGTTATGGATTAAAATCCGGGCTAGTTCCAACGTGTCTTTTTCAGTTAAAATGTACTTTCAAAAGGTTTATAAATACAGGAAACATCGTAAGGAAACCAGGACTCTTAATTAAAATAAGTCTATAATAGCCAATCCGTCTTGAACAAGTGTGGTGATCAATGCTTGTGTTTTCTCTGTAGGAGAAGAGGCCTTTGTCCAGCAGTGGGACAGTGATAGGTTGGAATTATTATCACACAAAACAGCCTCATCATCTGCCTAGCCTTTTCCCAACTATAATTGGGGTCGGCTTCCAGTCTAACCGGAAGCAGCTGAATACCAGTATTTTACATGGAGCGACTGCCTATCTGACCTCCACAACCCAGTTAATACTAGGTAATACAATACTGGACGCGAAACTCATCCCGAGAATAGTCGCCTCGCGGCTCATTGTGGACCCACAAATGCGGTCACACGGACTTTCGCATTATACATATTCAGAAAAACAATGGGGTCCTGGCGCCATTCAAATAAACTAAGACAAATGAAATATTTTTCCAGCTATTTATTAAACAATTTTGGGATTACTGCTGCTTTTTAATTCTTGTATGTGTTAATTGTGCGGGTTGGGATAAAATTGCAATAATGTTCTGCGATGAAGAACTGAAATTAATGAAACAGCTTGCAGAGTATGCAAGACCAGCATAAGGTAGGACGGCCTCAGGTTTGGTGAAGCGACGTTTTTCGCAGGGTAACTGAATGAGAGTTGCTGAGAATCGAGTTGAATGGCGTATGTGGTGTGATTGATGAGGCCTATGTCCAGCAGTGAACTATTGTAGGCGGATGACGATGATGATACCATGATATACCTTTCAAACTGAAGACTGGAGGGACTGGATGCGAAAGCCGGGAATAGAAGAGGAGAAAGGTTGCTGTGGTTGAAGTTTGAGCTAGTTCTATTTTCGACACTGGGCGAAAGAGTAAGTGAACGATTAGGAAAAAGAGAAAAACAAATAAAGGGAGTAGTTTATTTACGTAAAAAGTTGCTTACGTAAGTGAGTACATTTTTAATATCAGAAACGATTTAGATTTTAAAAGCAAAAAGGATACTTCGTTAAATGATGATGAATGATGATGAATATTCGAGAGCAGAGTGGGAAAAACGATGGAACTAAAAAAGGTAATTCCATTTTTAAAAACTAGCTAAGAAAGTTAATAGTCGAATCGAACCGCCTTCAGCAAGCGTTGTGATCAAAGCCAGGAGCATTTTACATTCGTCCTTCGCCGTATGACAAAAAGTCTTTGCTTTGCAGTATACAATTAAGGAAGCTTCTATTGACTGTTCATCTTCAGTAATGAGGATACTAGAAAACTCATAATTTTAAAATGATAGGTATTTTACGTATTAAACCAATATCCTAATAAATGTATATCACCTACACCCCACACACACCTCACTCACACACACAGACCTCTGCCTTACCTTTAGGCGAATACAGGCGTGATATTATGTTGTGCTCTAATAAAATTAAAAACTGTCTGAAGTCAAATGAAATCCCTCGGGATACTAGCTCAATATTTTTTAGTCTTCTAAAACCTTGTTAGAGCCAATCACTTTACTTTTTCTCCATTTTAAAAGGTATGATATTGTACATAGTAGAGCAGTGTTTGCTTTTAGTAAATCATGATTTCGAATTTATATCAAATACTCTGAAAATGTGGATGTTTGTAACTCAATCACGTCGTCTAAACCGCTTAGCGGTTGAGGGTGGAACTTAGCACAATTTGAGTAAAAAACTTTAAAAATTAATCCAAACCAACTTAACTGTAGTAAAATCATAACCCTTCATTTGGTGTTGTTGCGTAGAAGAGACTTCTGACAAACTGAAAACCGTACATATGCACGGTTCTTCATGATCGCCCAGCTTCTCATGTACGAGGTTATGGATTAAAATCCGGGCTAGTTCCAACGTGTCTTTTTCAGTTAAAATGTACTTTCAAAAGGTTTATAAATACAGGAAACATCGTAAGGAAACCAGGACTCTTAATTAAAATAAGTCTATAATAGCCAATCCGTCTTGAACAAGTGTGGTGATCAATGCTTGTGTTTTCTCTGTAGGAGAAGAGGCCTTTGTCCAGCAGTGGGACAGTGATAGGTTGGAATTATTATCACACAAAACAGCCTCATCATCTGCCTAGCCTTTTCCCAACTATAATTGGGGTCGGCTTCCAGTCTAACCGGAAGCAGCTGAATACCAGTATTTTACATGGAGCGACTGCCTATCTGACCTCCACAACCCAGTTAATACTAGGTAATACAATTTGGTAAGACTGGATGTCAGAATTTCAGGTCACTGACTACCTGTAACGACTGCCAAAGATCTATATATATATGGCAGCCACAAAACAGCCTAAACTAACTGATATAAATGACCAGACTTCATAAAGAATTTAAACTGTTTATATTATGTACCAGTAAACCACAATCAGATCGGCTGCGATCACAAATTGCGGTATTTTTCTATCCGATAACTCTAACCACTGCGATATTGTGACATTCATTTTTATGTTTTGCTAACTGGAATTTTACTGAATATAATAAAATCTATTGAAATAAGCACGACAAGATAAGGTGAAGTTGTTATTTATCTATATAAAGTTGATTTTTGTAGATAGGTAGGTAGTGAAGGTATTTCTTGTATTTTCAAGTACATCTATTTTTTCCTGCCTCGTTCGTCGTTTATTTGTATCGTTGACAGCCTTGTTGGGTGGTCGCAAGACTAGTTGCTAAGGAATTCATAATAGAAGAGCCCAACTTGGTTTTTATTTTATTTTGCCCTATCTGGGCAAACGCGACTTCTGGGCATGAGTCCGGGAGACACATGCCCAGAAGTCGCGTTTGCAACCACTAGACCAACGAGATAGTCAAGCATGTAGGTATTATGGAGATAAATCCGGTATACTCAAATGCTCTACAACATCATTATCCTTACCATTAAACAAACAAAAGAAACAAACATAGAAACAAAAGAAAACTAAAGATAATCTCTTCAAGCACATAACATAATGACATAAATCAGTTCAATGATCTCTTATACATAAATGTTATTCCAATGGAAACAGGCATTCAATCACTATTTGCGGGTAGCGTGCTCAATGTTGATTTTATCGTCACATTATTTCGTTGTTCGAAGGTTCTCCTATTGCGTTATACACCGGTAATTTGTGAAACAATACCTCCCTTGGAATTTACCCTAAGCATTGTTATAATAACATCTACATTGAGGCTTTTCGAGTCGCCCTTAGCAATTTAATCAAGTCTCAAATTTGATCTTTGGTTAATAATTTTGTTTAATTGTTCACGATCAAGGTTGGGAGGTACTCGGATATATTTTGCGCCTAAATTGAGTTTAATTTTACCGTTGTTAAGTCGATGACTTGATTTTAATTAAGTGTATCATGTATTAAGTGGTCTGCTACACGAGTTTTGATCTAATTGATTAGTTATTTTAATATTGACAGAGAGATTATGGATACTAACAAACTAACTATAGTATTCACAAAATAGCAACATCGAAAACTCAAGAACTACATATTATGATTGAATTATGATGTTATCGCCCCCCTCTCTAATCCCCGATTGATCAGGTGTAGATGTACCTATCCCAACACTTTTTTTTTTTTATTTTTTTTTTTTGGTGGGTGGAAAATCATCGAATAACCCCCCCCGCTCTTGGGCAGAGCGAAGGGGAGTGTCAGACTTCTACTGACTAAAAACCAACCCATGTTCCTTCTTCCTCGCCCTTGTGTCGGAGCCGCGGTAACTTTTCGATATCCGCAGCCCCGACGGGCGTCGGCCCTTGCGGGCCCCTCCTTGCTGACATCTCTTTGAGGCGCGCGTGGAACACGTACGCGCCGCCGACACGGTCTGTTGCCGTCATGACGACGGCCGGACGGCGAGCTAGCCCGTTACTCACCGTCCACAGGCCCGCGTCTACGGTGGCCGGAGGTCATCGCGTGACCCCCGACGCCCGGAGCGCCTTCCGCGGCGGCTGGGACGTTGAGAGGTTCTCTCCCTCTCTCGTTCCGCCACCTCCTTCGCTAGCATCACTGCTTCGCAGAAGGAGGCGACGGCGTCCCATTCCTCCTCGCCCCGGACCATGGCTTGCACCAGGGCCGGGCGCGAGAGGTCGCCGCCGCCGATCGCCGCTACGAGAGCACGGCGGGGCTCTGCCCAAGCAGGGCACGCCTCCACAGTGTGCTCCACCGTGTCCTCCGGTCGATCCTCGCAGTGGAAGCATCCGGGCGTTTCCTCCCGCCTGATTCGGTACAGGTACCTCCCGAAACACCCGTGTCCGGTGAGGACCTGCGTCAGACGGTAGGTGAGGGCGCCGTGGCGCCTCTCCAGCCACTCCTCAAAGAGGGGACTTACCGCCACTATCGTGGCGTGCCCTACCTATCCCAACCCTAATAGTACCTACACCCATTTGTTAACATTTTCATAGGTTTTCAATTTGTTTTGCAGGGAACCATAATCCTTTCTCTAAAGTAAAAGAAGCTAAGCTAGCTAAATTGTAATGTAACTTGTTGGTAATCCAAATAAACACATAAAAAGCTTAATTTCCTCTTTTTAACACCAGCTATGTGCCAGTAAAAGTCCGGTGAAAGACGGACCCAACTCTCAGAAACAGACAGATAAAAAATATAAAAAAGTTTTTCTTTTAAGTACCATAAATACCTACTCCTATACCGATGCATTAAGTAAAAAGCTTTTGTTTTAAAACTACAGATATACACTTCTGTTTTAATTATCTGTACAGATGTATAGATAAACATATATGCAAACAAAGTTATCTACAACGCACTCCTCTTTAACAGAAATTGCTAACTTGCATACAATTTCCTAGAAGCAGCTATCTATTAGATTGCAATATGAATGACGACGATGGCCTTTAAGACCGTATACAGTGGTCAAACAGAGGCCAACTTAAGTAAATACACTGGTCACAGTCACTGAAACGACATTACCTCCTGAACTAGTGAGTAATTGCCATGATTTCTGCGAAATCGTCTTATCGGGCTGTTTGCTTGGCTGGTATCAGACCTCGTATCGCAAGGTCGCTTTGTATCTAATAGCAATGGTTACATTAATAGAACTGATGGAACTACTCAAGGAATGGCGTGTTCATACCTTAGTATTAATATCATAGGGAGATGACCCTTTACTTTTACATATGTTCAAGCAGGACTTTAGGTCGCTGGACAGTTTATTTTTTTCTTAATGGAATTTCACAGGTTAACCCATATGGCTGGCGTTTCTGTCACGGCTTAAATATAAACGTTGTTTCATTTGTAGAAAGTGAGTCGAAGTGATTGCATTTGGCCAAAAAACAACACAGGGTTCTATAGTTGATCATTGATTCTTCGGTTTGTCTTAAGCTCTTTGTTAATTAACGTTGAAATTGCTTATTTAATACAACAAAGATGAATTTTAAAAACTCCTAGAGAGACCCATGGTACTTCGAATCCACATCAAAACTAGACATGGAGCAAACAGTTTTACACTCGAATATCAAAACACTTTCGACGTAATCCCACCACACATTCGATATATGTTTAGAGGGTGCACAAATATTTAGACCCGGTTATTATTATACACTAATGTCAGTAGATTCCGGGTAAGTGCGGCGTGCGTGACCGATGACTGTGTAGCCCGTATTTATTGCAATTTACGGGTTATTACTGGGCGCCAACTACTCGTATTACGTCAATGACTTTGTTTTTGCATGGAATTGGACAAAATTGTGACTGATTTATTTATAAGTGTACTCTAGAGGTATGGTAGTAGGCTGTAAAGTTCCCCATCTCAAATTGTAATGGACGGATCCTTCGTCCAGACGGGTGGCTCCATTTTTAACAACCCTGTGCTTGTATGCCTTAATTGTCTACTAAGACCTCGGGGCAAGGGACTCCTAATTTATTAGCCTGTGTCTATACCGGTGGTTCATGCGAAAATTCAAATTCAGGAGTGTCAATCCTGAGGCAGAAAAAAGGTGCCTTTGTGTTTTCGTAGGGTTCAAAGAACGCACCGCACGCGTTGAGTTAAAGAAAATGTGTAAGTTTCTAGCGGTAGTACGAGTTCTCCGAGGCTCAGTTTTAGCCATAAAATAAGTTTTAGTTTGAGAGTGATTCTATTGTACTCTACAACGTATTACATACTAACTACTTCTGTGGCATCAGGCAGGAAAAGTTAGTAGTTGGCAGGCTCTGCCTTTCCCTGCCAACCTAGCGTCCCTAGCGACGCCAATGCAAATACTTGAATACTTAACTCAGATGCAACGAAAAAATTTCATGTTTGGTCGAGTTATAAATACCGTGTGAAACAGGGGGTGCTCTTAGCGATTTGTCACTTAGTTTATAAGTTATTTGCCCCTGGCTGGAGGCCTTAAACTCAAGGCATCCACAGGGATTTGACTGGTTAAGCAGAAGCCAGTCTCTTAGACTAAACTGCGAGATGCCCCTACAAAATAATAATAATATAATAAATCAATTTATTGACACACACAAGTTAGAGAACATACATAAAATAAAACAATAAGAAAGAGCATTGAAAAAACAGCACATTAGTAGAAGTAGCCGTGGGCCCCAAACTAGGCACAGCCTGTATCTTGGTGGCCCAAAAAACAAAGTGCGGATCGCTAGTGAAAAGAATGAGACGCAATTTGATATGCTATGTAACTAATATTGGACCCAAATGTGAGAAGTCACCACATATTAAAAACTAACAGATTTATATGTCACTAGCTGTTGCCAGCGGCTTCACCCGCTACAACTCGAAAATTAGCCCATGGGAATATAAAATCGGTATAAAAACTATCGTATGTGTTACTCCAGGTTATAAACTATCTGTGTACCAAAGTTTATCTAAATCCATTCAGTAGTTTTTGCGTGAAGAAGTAACAAACATACACACTCACACACTCACTTTCGTCTTCAAAATATTTGTGTGATTATACATACTTATTTTAGACTTAGTACAAACAGTGCTTGACAATTATCTACCTTTGCTTTTCGTCCCAGTTTGGTCCCGTACGACGATCTCCATGCCATCTTCTCGTTTCCACATGACCCTCGGGGGTGGCACGCCGCGGGCCTTGCAAGAGACCCTGGCTGTGCCACCTTCAGGAACCATCGTGTCTCCCGAAGTCTCTTCGGGAACGAAGTCTGGTGGTATCACTACATCTAGGAAGCCCATCTGAGAAAGAGTAAAAATATAACTGTAACCTTTATAAAATCAATTATTTATATCTACGAAATGCTTTTCAAATAAATTTTCTTTTCTCGAGTAAATGTCCTTTCTGCAGATAACACAGACAAACTGTTGTCAAAAGTCTTGTTTACAAACCAATGTTATTTATTATCAAGCAAATAGATATAGATTTGCGAAACCTTTTCCCAACTAAGTATGTTGATATTGTTGATGTCGTATTCCAGTCTAACAGAATACAGCTGAATACAAGTATTTTACATAAAGAGACTGCCTATTTGTCCTATACAGCCCAGTTCGGACTTGGTTATATGATACCCTTTGGTAAGACTGGTTCCAAGACTTTCAGGCCACTGACTACCTGTAACGACATACAAAGATCTACAAATGACAGTCGGTCCACCAGTTTTACGTGCGTTCCAAGACACGAAGGAACCTCGGGATGTAATGGGCGGTCACCCATCCACGAACCAACCCAGGCAAGTACGGCTTAACCTTAAGATCGACCGTAGCGGTTGGTATATTTAGCTACGAGCTCCCACGAGCTTTTAGTTTATACTTCTATACTAATATTATAAAGAAGTAAAGTTTGTGTGTTTGTATATTTGTTAAATTGTAAGGGGTAATCTCGGGATCTACTGAACCGATTTAAAAAATTCTTTCACCAATAGAAAGCCACATTATTGCTGAGTGCCATAGGCTACTTTTTATCCCTGTATTCCCATGGGAACGGGATCTACGCGGGTGAAACCGCGGGACGTCCGCTAGTTAGTTATATTAAAATAGCTAATTAAAAGCATCCTCTATTTAAACAACTCTCATAAAACAAAAAAAAAAAACAAATTAACGTTCAAATTAGTTATACGATATCAAAATCCGGTACGGATAACATTCTAAAATCAACAGCCCATTGAAAATGTAAACAGGATCATTTAATTATCGAGAAACCTAACATAGTTCATATTGTTGATGAAATTAAATCTAAATTGTGCGGTTTGCCGATCGCTAAAGTGAAAATATTTACTCCAAATTGCTTTGAGAGATGCTCTAATCACATTTTGGTGCAAAATTGGTACTAAATTGAAGTCTTTCAAAGAGGTTCGAAGATTTTTGTATGAAGGGTGACCGGCCTTTGGTCATCTTAAATAATTTTCAAAATAGTGGTCACGCATAAACCCTGTATTAATCAATAGCCGGTATCACAACAAACAAGAAAAAAAAATGGAGGAAGTTAATAGGGCAAAAAATTCAAAGCCCGTTGTATATGTGAGTTACAGAAAACAAACAGAAGTGGCAATTATTTTTAAAGCTGTTAAATCTTAAAGGAGTTACAGCACTCGTTCATGCTAAAACCTTTGTACCGAAGAGAGGATTCATCGGAAATATTATAATTCAGAATAACAGATTTGCTCCAACTCTTGCAGATTAATAAGAATGAAGAATTATTTGAATTGAAATAAGTTTTAGCGTTTCCTTCATTTAATAAGTTTGTCGGATGGTGCGAAGTGTTCGAAACATCGCGTTGTTGGGGAGAATAAAATGCTTCAATTAATTAATTTGTTTGAATACTGTGGGAGCGATTCGCGTTATCATATTATTATTACATTTTTCTATATTCTTTCCTGTTTATTCGTTCACTTATTAGAAAAAGCTTGTTAAGCTTATTAATCTTATTTATTTTAAGGTTAAGCCACGCTTACCTATATTGGTCCGTAGATGGGTGACCTTTCATTACTTACCGAGTTACCTCCATTTCTCGGAAAGCACGTTAATCTGTTGGTTCCATCTGTCATTTGTAGATTTTTGACATTCGTTACAGGTGGCCCGAATGTCTGACAACCAGTCTTGCCAAGGGGTATCGTATTACCGAGTAGGTACTTACTGGGTAGTGGGAGGCAGATAAGCTGTCGCTTCATATAAAATGCTGGCCCCAACATAGGAAAAGGCTCGGCAGATGATGTTATTGATATACTATAAATTGACCTGTATCTTCATTAATGAGAATAAAAATAAACAATATGATTACGAAAAAGTTCAAAAAGCTTTTAAAAGAGTATTTTTTTATGACGTTTTCATCCTACTTACCTACCTACCTACAGTAGGTAGGTAGGTAAGTAGGATGAAAACGTCAGTCAACTGTACAGTAACTGTACAGTCATACACACATTATATTGATTTGAATGACGTCAAATAACGTCTACAATAAACTATTATTACATAACATCTCACATCACGCTTCGTCACGTTTGTTATCCCCGAAAGGTTATACAGAGGTTGCGGTGCGTTTTTCTAAACTTGGGATAAGCTCGCCACACTATTTCCAACCAATGCAACTCCTAAAAGCCAGAAGCGTCGAGAATGAGGCTCGACGAGTTTCGGAGAGAAAAATAATTGTTTTGGATCCCAAAATGAATTTTTTCACAAAAGAAAGCAGAAGAGCAGACAAGGGTGACCTTCAGACTGCCAAGAGTCGAGTTCGAACCCAAAACACGCACCTCCATTCTTTCCTCCATTTTTGGTATTCTACAATCAACCAGCACCTTTTCATTACACGATAAAAAAGGATATAGCGGGGGGCATGAAAAACACAATTTGTAAGTGTGCGTAACACGCATATTTCACCAGATTATTTTTAAGTCAAATAGTAATTATACCAAGCCTATTCAACCGAGAAAAATACTACTAATGCGAAAATAAATCTCTATGGAAAACCTACTAACACTTTCGACCTCAATAAAACTATTATTAGCTTTTCAAATTAGTGGGAGAAAAATGAGCATTATCACGTTACCCTTTCACGGTAAGTAGAGATCCTGGACGAATCAATCAGAGTACTGAATGCCATCGATGTGTCTACGTCACGGGGCACTCATGCCCAACGGCAGCTCGGCAACACGTTAAGAATTTTATTACTAACAAGGGAAGGTTCCTTTCTGTGTTTTCTTTTTTCTATTTGCTAGCTTCATTATTAGGTTTTTTTTAGCTTTTTTGTGGAAGTGAATGAGTGTTGTATTAGTAAGGGTTATTGGGTTCGATTTTGACAGTAAGAGCGTTGTATTAAGCCTGCATTAGTGAGTCTCAATAAAAGTTGTACCGGAAGTCTCTGTCTGTTCTAATGGAGCTAGAATTTGTGCCCGGCTGATGGCAATAGGCTCGCCCCCTATTACATGGAACTTAAAAAATAACTGACGAAATTTACTATGAGGTACACCTTTACCTAACCCGCAGGAATTGTTATGCTATGTGTGTGTGTGTTTGGTCATCACAAGAGGTACGTAAAACTGCTATTATTAAAATTAACCAAACGGCACTCAGCAACTAACTCCCAAATAATTGATGAAAACAGAAAATGTTCTCCCATTTACTTACTCATTAATATAGTAACTAACTACTTTAAAAGTGGTTAAAAATGCATGGAGCGCCATACAGGCACTACCGCATAAGTTGCAATTTGTGTCAGTGTATTGGTTAAAGTGCATCACTTTGAGTGACGCATTCTCGTTAAATTGTTCCTGAATTTTCAGTGCGCCGCAGTCCATTACTTTGTAACAAGGATCTGGGTTGCGGTGTGTTAAAAAAAAGATGGTGGATTATATGCGTCGGCGATTGTATTTTAGGGTTGGATTTGGTTAAATTACTGTTTTGTAAATTATGAACTTGAACTATGTAGGTACCTCGACTTAGTTATTTTTCTGGAAATTAATACAAAATTACATTATTTTTATTTTTTACATTTAAGTAAATAAAATTAAAAAATATTAGTAATTTTGAAAAAACAGTTTTTTTACTGAATGCAAATGAAAGTATTTACAATACTTTTATTAAAATAATTGAGGTTTATGTTTGTTTCGGAATCTCCAAAACGGCTGGACTGATTTTAGTGGAACTTGTATTGAATAGCTCTCAAAACAATCGAAGATCACATCTTGAGGGAATAACATGTCCTTAGAACAACGTGACATTAACACCCCACCCTGGACTTGCGTAGTGGAGAAAAGGAGAGGTCTGTGTAGTGCCTGTGTCCTGGCAAAAAAACATTTATTGCTCCCAGTGTCAAAAGTTATGCTTTTTTAGTTCGTGGCAATATAAGAGGGTCTTACTCACCTGACTTTTCATAGGATCAGTATTAATTTGACACATGTATTGCCCTCTGTCTTCTTCTTGCACGTTCTTGATGTGAAGGTACCAGGTGCTGTGGTCGCTATGGGAGACGGACACCCGAGGGTTGTGGGTGATCACGTGCTCGTGGATCGCCTGGATCGCCTTCGTGTCTGCCTTCACCCAGCCCACCTGGAAAATTGAAGAGTTGAAGCGAAGGTTCCAGGAGTTAGATACATTTTGATGGTGATATTTGAAAATGTGTTGTTTTATTAATCCACCGCCCAACCCATGCAGCTACACTTGAACTACCTATTTAAAAAATCTTTGAAGATAAATTGGACCCACTTCCCGGTTTTTAATTGAATTGAAATTTTGCACACCGGTTTAGATTTGATGACAGTGCATAGTTAGCGAATAGAATCGATTCTAAATCCAATATAGTGGACTGGTTATTTTTTGTGCATTCCCATGATGGAACACTTTCATTTGATACCCATTATATCAAATGAAAGTGTTTGCTGGAAAGAAAACAAGAAATAAAATGACGTCCCTCTAAAGCATGTTTTTTTTAACTAATAAAGTATTTATAAGTCTAATGAAAGAATTGATTGTTTTGTTTTGCAATGCATGACATTCAAAAACAAATAACCACGCAATACTTTTTTCAAAAACAAATAAACACGCAATACTTTTTTTTCAGGTTCATTCAAATCGACCAGATCGGACTGCGGACCTGACCAGGAACCGGACTCTGTACACTGAATATTCAGCATCATCTTCATTTCAGCCAAAAGACGCCCACTACTGGACAGAGGCCTCCCCCAAGTGTCTTCACATTGACTGGTCCTGTGCATCTCGCATTCAGAGTATCTCCGCAGCCTTCTCCAGGTTTTTCACTGGCCATTACTTTAATAAAAATGTCTCTTAAAGTCTGATTACTGCGGGTAGTCCACAATCTACCCGCTTGTCTGAATCTTAAGAATATGGAGGCCAAAAAGTCCCTTGGGAATCACACAAAAGAACTTCACTAGGAAGTTAACTGGTACCTTTACCTACTTCCCTAAAGCGAGCCCTCTTAACAACACTTCAAAATTCATTGCGTTGAATAATGTAAATCAGTTAAGTAAATTAATTAAATAAGTACATTAAGTAGCTTGTTCCTCCGCATTAGTAAGAGGAGGCCTACAGGAACAAAAGAAACGTTTCACTGGTCGATTTTGCGTGGAGAAAATCTAAGAAAAAATACACAGATTTTTTGGTATACCGTTTCTAAATCTGCTTAATTTTTAGGTCAAGTCAAACATTAAAATAAGGAAGGGGTTCGCTTAAATTATACATAAACAAAACTTATTAATTACGCATGCGGCCTTAGGTAGCTAACCTACATTTTTTTTTTTAAGATTGCGCCTTCTGTTTTGAACTGCTGTAACTTTTTTAAAGTTTCGAGATCTTTCTAAACGAACTTTTTCCTGTTGTGATGAGATTTTCAACATAACCATGACAACATCACGCCTGTTTGCCCGAAACGGATAGGCAGAGCCGTATCTATACTTAGTATACCGACGTTTCGACGCATACTTTATATTTAAGTCCCATTCAATGGCGGACGATGCCGGACGATGGCGATAAGCGAGCTTATTGCCATCGACCGGGCAAAAGTCTGGATTGTTACTGAGAAATACATGTTGTAAAAACATGTATTTGAATTCGACAACGTCACACAAAGCCATTTCGAATGCATTGTGGCCTAAGATCACTAAACCTAATTATTATGGACATAAATAAATCACTACATAGTATAAAACAAAGTCGCTTTCTCTGTCCCTATGTCCCTTTGTATGCTTAAATCTTTAAAACTATAACGGATTTTGATGCGGTTTTTTTTAATAGATAGAGTGATTCAAGAGGAAGGTTTTAGTATCTTATTTGTACCCGTGCGAAGCCGGGGCGGGTCACTAGTTAAAAATAATGAAAAAATCTTGTAATTCGTATTTTTAAAATCCATTTCAAATATTTTAGCTGGGTGTTAGTAAAATGTATTGTATATTGTTAGTCTAATCTAGTCTTCTTGCATTAAAATATGCCCACCTTTTTTTTAATTAAAGGATTGAGGTTTCCTCCAGTCTTTTCTAAACACCTGGATAATGTCATCAGCCCACAACACACACTTAATCTGTAGTTGCCTTAAATATCCAATGGCATAGTGGACCCAGGTGCATAACGCACATAGGCGTCTAGTGCAGTTGCTAGTACAGTTGTCTACTGATGATGCCATCTAACCGATTTCAGCCACAGCGAATGCAATCGATGGCTTTCTAAGGTAATTATCCAGATCTTTCTCGTGCTACTATTTCAAGTGCTTTCAAGTGCATTATATCCAACTTTGGCCGAAAAGCTCTGAGCACAAAGCAGATAATAATGTCAGAACACCATTGCCGATATTGACAGTGGTCTAGCTTTACGGTAGCTTTTTCATCACGTTTAAAATTCAACATTTTTTCTCTTCAAAGGTGTTAACCTGCCGATGCACATGGCATCTCTACTTGGTTCAATTTTGTGCCTGCTTTTCCCATACTAAGAGGGGTTCTGTTACGCAAGCCACACTATAACCTTGCTCACTTTTAGCACGTCATTCTCATTGATTTTTCGTGGCCATAAAAGCGGCCTTAAACTCAGATACCTAATAAAGTCTGATAAGTTTTGATGAAGTCAAAATCTAAACATAGACCACAGAGCTATTTACTATGCGGTTCAGACAATCTAGCTCTCTATCGCGGTTTATCGCTAATCCGGGGCGGTTAAACTTTTCAACTTTATAATTTTACTGTTGTCGCTAGTTCATTCGGCCTAAAACTGACAAGCTTACTCAAGTTAACTAAAATAATTAATATTCAGCCTCTCGACGTTATTATATAGTTGTAGGAGGGACGGCCCAAGCTTTTTGTCTACGGACTATTAATATAGATTGTTCCAAGTAATAAAGGCCTGATTTAAACTGAATTACTTATTCAGTTCGCTATAGTAAAATACCTGAAGGCTGGTGCTGAAATTTAGTGAAGCTTCTAGCTGATTGTATGATTTTAGGTCGAAATAATCTCGTTTATTCTCGGGAGTAGGCAGTTGTGTGAGCTGGTGGTAAGGTTTTATTGACAGCAATTTTAGATTTCACTGAAAATTGTTTTGGTGTTAAAATGAAAATTATAGATAATGTTAAAAAAATACTTGTGTTCCGAGAAGGGTTATGTAGACGTATACATTTCGTCAATAACAAATGAAAATCTTGTCCCTAAAAGGATTGAATTTCCCTAAACACAAAAAAAATGCAACAACAGCTCACTTAAATGTGTGTGTTACCGTTTGTTTTTTCGTATGTTTTGTAAATCACACGCAGTCAACACCCAAAATATAATGAAAATTAATTAATATGCTTACCCGAAAGTTGCCCAGGTTCACAACTATACATTCGAAGGTCGCGTCCCTCCCAATAGGTACAGTCAGGTTTGTGATGGGCTCTCCAAACTCTGGTACCTCAATACCTCCTGTAAACAAACAGAAAATTATTATTTAATATGAGAAATATCCGAAAAATTAACTGAAAAAATATTTCAGTGCTGAATCATCACTGGTTTTGAAACATAACGAGCCAAGAACAAAAATATTTTTTTTTTGAATTTAAGAACCCACATGTTGTGTCTAAATATCTACTATAATATTGTCACATCATCACATGTATAACCAACAGATTTTTAAACCGAAAAATTCGCAACCCACACGCGTGTATGGCCAGCTTATGTTCTATAAACGTGGACGAAGCAGCGCGGGAACATGTTAGGATGGTAGCAGGTGTCTATTGCCGACCCCCTCGGGAAAAAGGCGTAAGTTTATAAACGCGGAAAAGTTTAAAAGACATTGAATCTTAGAAACTTCCCCCGTTTCTATGCTAAACTTCCTCACCTTTATAGAACAAGGTTGGACCAGACTAGCCTAGTTACAAAAACAAAAGCAGTACAACCGAACTGATGAGTGTGACGCCAACATTAGTTAGCAACGGTATGTAGGCGGCTTATCGGACTTACAACAAAGTAAAGTTGCTGTCGACGATACTGTCGCTAACAGTTGCACCTACCTAGGACCTTGCAACAAAGTGTCAACTAACCACTTCAAGTTGTACGGTTATTCGCGGTCCAACTTCAGAAATGTGAAGTGACACGAATAACTTTGCGAAGTGATAGTAACTATGTAGACCACTGCGCCCGCTGTCTTGTTTGGGACAACTGCGTTATTCATGGCAGATTTTTTGTTGATGAAATGTTTACTTTTGGTTCTGTGTTAGAATAATACTGTTGATGTCGATTTTTTAGTGATTGGTAATTAATTATGTTGTTTTGGCTCTCATGTTGCAAAGAGTTTTGGCTTGGGTTTTACAGTCAGCCGCCTGCCAGACATGGCACTAAACCTCTTCAGGAATGTGTTTGCTGGTGGTTTATCCGCCACCGTGCAGGTGATTCAGAGTGCTTCATGGTATACACTGGGTCTTAAGGTCCCCTAGTCGCATCTTACGACACCCATGGGACGAAATGGGGTGGTCATATTCTTTCTCCGTTTTTTGGCTAAAAACCGAAAATAAGTTCGGTGAGAGAGTAGAGTAAGACTGAATAAACGATGGATGAACTGTGGAGAGGATGATATGGCCAGAAAGGAGGTGTCTGATGAGTTGACGAGTAATAAAGACGTATGGAAGAAGAAGACATACTGTGCCAACCCCAAATGAATTGGGATAAGGGCAAGAGAATTATGTTTGTCTATGAACCTTATCATCATCACTACATATTATGAAACAAAGTCCTCCACCAAGGAAGCTATGCCATCCCTGGATATAAAGCTGACCAGGCGCCTCCTGCGCCTGGACAGAGGTAGCCTGCGTCTGGTGGCGGGGACCATCACCGGACATTGTTCACTGAATAAACACTTCCACACCCTAGGAATCACTGACAGTACCCTGTGCAGGGCATGCATGGAGGCGAAGGAAACTGTGGCGCATGTGCTCCTTGAGTGCACAGGCGTTACCAAGATTCGTGAGGAGACAATGGGAACACCACGATCCCTTGCGGATGCCCTGAGGAGACCGGGAAGTCTGATCTGCTTCTGAAGGGAGGTGGGCTGGTTGGAGTAATCGGCCACCACGGCTCACGCACAATGGTCCACCTTAAGGACTAAGTGCGGAAACCTGAACCCCCATAACCATTGAGAAGTCCTCCACCGCGTCTGTTTGTCTGTCTGTTCGCGATAAACTCGAAAACTGCTGTACCGGTTTTCATGCTGTTTTGACCAATGGATAGAGCGGTTCTCAAGGAAGGTTTTAGTAGGCATATAATTTGATCGACACCCACGCGGGCGAAGTCACGGGCATCTGCTAGTTGTTAATAGAAACCACTCTTAACATTGGTATGTTAAGAGTCACTGATCAACCAGTAGTACGTGATTCTCCTGAAAATCATGAAATATGATTTTCTCCTACAATAAGTTCATTCGTGGAACAACCAAAAATAGGGAATTCTTTCAGTTTAAAAACCCTGTTAAAAACAAAAACAACATAGCAACCAAAAAACATATTTTGTCTTCAAATTTCCACCATAATACCAAAGATAAAGAGAAATTATGTTGGTACAACATAATTTAAATCTCACAACGAAGCCAAAAGCCACTCTGGCTCAAGGATTATTTTGTTACATACCCTGATAATTTTGTCACGAGAATAGCAAAATATTCGGGATCGAAATAGCGAGCATCGGATCATCAAAACCTATTTTGTCACGGTCGAGAGGTCCCATCTCGAAACCCAAGCTCTACTGCTTACTTACATTCTTTCCTCAAGAATTTCCATGTGCAAAATGTATATTATAAATTATGTCGCCTCTTTGTTTGTTTGTGGCTGCGTTGCCTTAATAACGCTATTACCATTCTTGCGGTTTCTCCATACTTTAGATAATTAATATATTTCAGAAGTTTTATGTTTTTGAACTACAAACTATTTGTAAATATAAATAAACTAGCTTTTGCCCACGGCTTCGCCCGTGTGGATGTCGGTTTAACTACAAAAATGTCGATTTTCCATACAATCTTTCATCCTCTATTTAACTCCCTTAGGGGTTGAATTTGCAAAATTTCAGCTTTCTAGGTCCAAGGGTTTGGGCTGGGCTAGGACTTCACTTTTTATTTATATAGATAGATCACAGTGATTATTCATCACCCACCAAACCAGCGTATCTGAGAGATTCCACGACATGTGGAGTCAACTTTGACGGCACGGTTGGCGCAGTGGCTGAGTAGCAATGGACTGCCGAGCTGCGTGTCGCGGGTTCGATCCCCGCACGGAACAAATATTTGTAAGACCTACAGATAGTTGTTCCGGGTCTGGGGCTTTGTGTATGTGAGTTTAAATGTTTGTGAACGCACCCACGATACAGGAGAAATTCCTAGTGTGGGGTAACGTTTTTTAAAAAAGAAAAAAAAATACTCTGGCACTAGCTTATATTAAGCACACGACAAAGAAGAAAAATAAGAAAAGATTTTCATGGTTTTTTAAAGCAGCATAATATACCGAGTGAAGTGGGAAAAGGCTATTAGTTTATTCTAAAATAACTAATTTCATAAATTACTAACAGTATGCTATACAGTTTTAAAGCCACCATAATTTAATGTGTTATAAACAAAATTCAACTGTAGTGTAGCTTTAGTGGGCAAGTTTCCCACGTTTTGCAAATAGCCATGGCTCCTAAGTGAGAAAATTGCAGTTGTGCCAGAGGTACCCTGCGTTAGAGGGAACTAAAAACGATGTTTTGTCACCTTAACGAGCGCCGGGAGGCGGCAAAGTGTGAAAGCTTGCCTACGAACATTCAAAACATCATTTTGCTTTTTCCATTCCTTAAGTCATACTTAGTTTGCGAAACTAAATAGCTGAAGAACTCTATAGCGAATACGCTCATAAAGATTGATCGTAAAAATAACAACACTTTTATGAAAATCAGATTGCGTAAAACATTTTAAAGCAAACTTTATTTCCGCTTGAGCAGTTTAATTCATCGTTTGCTTTAAAACTATAGAAGTTTTCTTATTGGTCTACCAATTTCTTGAGAAGAAAATAAAAAAATGTGTGTGTAAAAAAGGAGTCTTACTTTTAAAGAACATTTCTGTCTAACGACAACTATGGCGGGCTGTAACGTTACCAAACGGTCTCGTGGAAGGCAGTAAAAACTGCCATTTTGCAACGACAGCGTCCACAATATCGTCACAGACTGGGACGCAGTAAAATGTTTACAAAATATCCTGCTTTTGTTGTGGGTGCCACTAGAAGTGTTGGATATTGCTTTTGTATTACCGTTTTAGCGTAAACTCAGTCGGCCATTTGCCTGCAGCTGCGGTAAT
Organism: Diarsia mendica; assembly: GCA_949316265.1. Lineage (NCBI taxonomy): Eukaryota > Metazoa > Arthropoda > Insecta > Lepidoptera > Noctuidae > Diarsia > Diarsia mendica. The sequence continues at coordinate 12,347,804 of OX438887.1, forward strand.
CGTTCTATTTTCGGGTACAGTCGTCTGTCTGTCGGAATTCATGATTCAGGTAACATTAGATACGTGGAATCCGCCTTTATAGTGAGTAATTATGGATGATGTTTGTTAGATGTTATTTACCATCATTCTGTTGTTAACTTATCAAATTCCAGTAATATATGCTATGTACATTTGCATATATGAATGAAGGTACCGTATTAGGTAAATACGATAAAAATTACTTGGGATTCTACATTATTTTTATATCATAAGTGAATTAAAAAAAACAGTAACATGCTTGGATTCTGCCTTTTGTAACTGAAATACAGTAAATTGCTAATTCATACAATTACATCTAAGTTACTGTGTTTTCAGTTGCTTTGTTAAGCCGCCCTTGCCTAGGTTTGTTTTCTCAACTATGTTGGAGTAGGTTTCTAGTCTACCCAAATACAGCGGAATACCAGTATTTAACATGGAGATCAGATCGGTCGTCGATCTATCTGATCTCCACAACCCATTTAGTACTGGGTAATAACTATTTGTTAAGACCAATTATTCCCCGAGTATCCCAATCCCTGAGGGGCCCGACTGGTTGTCTGACTCATGGCCACTGACTACCTGTTACGACTGTCAAAGATCGACAAATGACAGCCGGGGCTTTCCGTCTTTTCCTTTCTCGGAGGAAACGGGTGTTGTAATGGGTTACCCATCTACAGATCAACCTAGGAAGGCGCGGCTTAACCTGAAGATTGATCCTAACGGCTGTTTTACTTAGTCACGAGCTTCTCAAGCCGATTATGCTAACCAAAGTGAATTAATTTGTTACAACCTTGTATTATTGCCTACATATTTTGTTCGATATTAATTACATTATGTAGTGTAGCAACGGGATTATGTGTTAATATCAGACATCGGGCGATTGTGTCTCGCATCTAATCGAGCTAACATATTGATTAAGGATATATTATGATATCCGTATTATATTTAATTAGAAGGTATGTTGGGGACAAATGTAGGTACAGTGGGGAAGAGTAATTTTGTAATGTTGCAACATTATTGGATTGTAAGGTCAAGTTACCAAGTATCGGAGATGAAATCACTATGGACTTTACCTGTGGGAGACACAGTACAGAGGCAACGATGCGAAAATGGTTTGCATTTTGAAACTGCATTTACAATTTTTTCATCGTAAGTTGTTCTGTTTTAAAACAGATGTGTCTTGCAAAAGTGCAATACCTACACGGCCGAAATGTATGGAATATAAACAAGATTTGATGTAAACTATATTCAACGAAAATTATAAAGCGGTTCAGTTTCTATGTATGTATGAAGAACGTAATCTCCGGAACTACCCAATCACTGCTACAGATCTACAGATTTTCTACTTATGTAGGTGCCGAAGTTGCACCAAGAAACTAGTCTTATAATAATATAGTTGTAAAAGAAGATAATATTTACTTTTCAGTCCTCAATAATTATTTTCATTCATATTTCTCCACCGCTAAAATATCATATCATATTTCTAAAAGCAAATATGACCATAACTCTAGCCAACATTAAATTTAAATACAATGTTTATTTATCACAATTTTACGTACAAATTTTCAACGTCGCAATATCAACGGTGATACGTTCATAAATTCAATGAAATTACCCATCTTTCTGCGCTTCAAAGACGCCATATATTTTCCGGTAGAGACAGCGTGGCAGCGCCTTACCATGTGGACCATCACGGGAATGATAAATCAGTATGGCGCGCAATATCTACTGAAGTATCGCGGCGAATATTTAAAGTTGGGCTTTTATAGCCATTTGAGAAACTAACTTTTCAGGCTGATAGTGGCTAGGTGTAGAAACACCTACCTGTATTTAGGGTTTAATAGTGAAAATTTGGTACTTGTGCGAGTAAGTCTATTAAAGTTAGCTGGTAGGTATGTAACTGAGGGAAATTACATACTTAATTATATTTGCTGTCAGCTTTTCGGGCCATTTTCCTGTGGATGATGCGGACGAATATTTTAACGTCCTGTCAGTTTAAGCAGTTTTAGAATGCATTATCGACTAAGCCGTATTTTCTGCTTGGATGTTTACATGCGTGTGATATGTAGGGACCCATTACTAATTGTGTGAAACATGATTGAACCTGTCACCGTCTGAAGGCGCACAAAATTCAGCTTAGGCGTATTTTTATTAAACCGAAAGTGAACTGCTGAACTTTAAATTCGGTAGAATGCGCATTGCGCGAATGCGTACATCTCTATGAATGAAGATAATTAAATATTTAAAAACTCTACTTTCTTTATCGTGTCGTTAGTGCCTAATCTGGTGTCAGAATTTTTATCATGCCGTCGAGAAATACCTCTCAGGCATTTATAGTAAAATTATCTTTGGTTTCCCGCGACTAAAGTAACTTCTTTTAGGCGTCAATATTTTTAGGATTATCCCCTAGGAGCTTTGTGTGTTTTCCCCGAAGGCACTAAGCGGTGTCAACGCACTCTCAAACATTTTAGGTTATAACTGTGATAACTGTCTCACGGGAAAATATTATCGCGATCTAAAATATTAAAATGTCCAGGAATATGAAAAATTAATAAGGTTATGAACTACCAAGCAGGATTTTGCGGGATATTTTAAAAGTTCCGTTCTCTTATAAGATCATTTTGTTAATTTTTAAATATGTGGTATAATATCAAAATACCTACAAGCTTATAATACCGAAGCGCCTAGGAGAACGAGTTCAACTCGAACTGGGTCGGTTAACTTTTATTAAAAAAAGTGGATATTTTATTTGTTTTAAAATTTTCTAATCTTTTATATAATTTGCTCTGTTAATAATTGAAACAAGAAAGTTCTAGGTTTAATTTGCAGGTTGGGTAAAATGATTATTTAGTGTGAAACTCTTCGCAGCACATACGAAGTCTGAATTGGGTTCAGGTTGAAGGCTATTAATTTGCCGTTAGTGACATGGGACTTCAATATGCCTACCTGGCGAAATGTGGGTATACTCCGCACTTGGAGAGCTTCAGTGGTTGCTTGGGCCGTCGCTTGGTAAAGGTTTTTGGCAGTTTTGTCATACAAAAGTATGTCAGGCCTTTGCTGGGTGGCGGCTTGAGATATCTCTGAGTGCCGCAGCTAGTTATTTCCTAATTCTGCGTGATCACAGGCGTAATGATACGTTATGTATGATAACCACATCCAATCTACTGTAGATCTAGATACAGCATCCGCAGCTTGTGTCAGCCCGGGAAGGTATCAGACGGAAACAGTGTACCAGCCTTAATTAAAATTTTCCCTCCGGCCGTGATGGCAACTGAGTTTGGCAACCAGTTGCTTAAAAATATTGGATATTCTTTTTACTCAAGCAGTTGCCAAAGACGAATGTCGATTCTTGATACGCACCTATAATATTTTACCTTTGCAGTTTCGCAACCAGTTGCCGAAGGAGTAAAAACTTTCTTGTTACTCAACCAAATCTGCTAAGAATTCAAACTTTTTTCAGACTTAAGAATTCAAACTTTTTTCAGATGTTCAGAATAAATTTTCTTTTGTTACTGACGTAGTTGACATCTATCATTTTATTTGCCTCTTGAGGTTATCGATTAATTGCAATATATGTGTAATACACATTAGATTACTGTATTTACTGCACGAGTATGTGTACGATTTAAGACCAGTATAATAGTCTGTTCCGGAGACATCAACATGTCTACTTTAAATGTATACCCAAATACATCTAACATTGAATTCATTACCCTAGTAGCAATTGCCGTTGGCTTCCATACGCCAACAGTTGGGAATGTATTGGCAGACGGTTAGTTATTCCGCCAACCCAAACTTAAAATAGGCCCAATGTCTTAAACATGCACTATTTGCCCTACGAAGAGCCAACGACGGGCCTGCTGTTACTATTCTTACTGTTGGGTGATTTTTGTAGGGATTTATGTTATTAAAACAACATTGGGCCAACTAACGACGGGCCTGCTGATTCTATTCCTACTGTTGGGAGATTTTTGTAGGGATTTAAGTTATGATAACAACATCGGTCCAACTTAGATACCCTTCAATGGCCCTGTTACTTGCTGCTCCTACGGGGTGGTATCGGGGTGCGCGGGGGGCGGGCGGCGGCACTCGTCGCCCGGCCCGCCCGCCATTTTGCAGTTTGTTATTTCATTTGTGCGGTGCCGGGTGCGCTTGCGGCTGCGGAGTATTTGTTTTATTTATATATATAAAATATTAGCCTGACAGGCAGTGATAAAAATGTTTAAAGTTGTGGAATTTGACGACGAAGATGGTTACGGTGGGGAACTCGGTGTGGTGCGTGAAAACTGGATGACGCCACGGAAGACGCATTGCATGTGGCCTCCATATACCTAAAACTGCAATAATATTCAACAAATGCCTTAGGTAGCAGTAATGAGGCTCCAACTAAGATAACATGGACATTATGTCCTGTAAAACGTTTATTTTACGAAACGGGTAAGTTTTTCATAAGTACTTAGGTATTTATCTACAAAACCCGTGCGAATTACCTTGAGACCTGGGACTAAGATGCTATTATTTATGAAATTTACTATCTTATTTTGTTCTTAATAAATCTCGTGCAAATCTCTAGCTAAAAAAAAAAATACTACGACGCATCATTTTGCACAACATAAATTGAAATTGAATCATCGGCCCGGTCTCAAGTTAATTCGCACATAACCTAACAAAAAATTGTCTATAATTTATCCTTACTGGCATTGCATGTATTTGTTGTTTTACTATAATGGGTTGTGTTGTGTTTGTTGCAGATAAACTACATAACCTACATTGGTGGGAACAAAACTGGTCCTATCACAAGAAGAATCCTTGAACGAATCTTTGACAACAACTTAGCTGCAAAGTGTAACTTTGTAAAAGTAGGTAGGTACTCTATCAATGTATCATAGTAGGTACCTACGGTGTGTATCGTTTTACTGCAGAGCTACCGTCTCCAAATTGTGTAAAATTTGTCTTCATTTTGTCAATAACATAATATAACAATAAATAAATACCTATTCAATTATCATAATTTTGGATTTCATTTAATTTCAGTTAATTAACACAAAGTATAGTAGGTCAACGCAGACGACACAACGTCCTCTCATGTACTCACGTCAAAGTGCAAAAGAGAGACGACTGTTTGGTGGGTGACTTTTGTATGTCGTCGTCTGGGTTGGCCTATTAGGGCTGGTTTCAGAGCGACGCGTCTTGCCAGCGCCGGCCGCACGCACGTCGCTGCACATGAACCTTATCGGCTTCAAAATAAGGTTGGTTTTTCAAAACATCGCAAGAACCAAACTTATTATGAAGCTGATAAAGTTGATGTTCAGCGACACGCGTACGGCCGGCGCTGGCGAGACGCGTCGCTATGAAACCAGCTATAGAACCAACAAACATACAACCGCTTGCCTACATGTATTATGTGTCGTTGGGCCTACCCATAACACGTTTTCCTCGGGCCTCCGTAGGGCAATGCACGTTGGCCCCATCGCAAGTTGGGCCTTCGTAGGCAAATCCACGTAGGCCATCAGTTTTGGGCCCAACCCGCAAACTGCCCGCCAATTGTATGCATTTGCCAACTAACCAGAGGTATGTGGCCCAACTAAATGCCAACAAAAAATGCTACTAGGGTAGTTCAAGAAGAGAAGGTGTTTCTGCGTTGTACGATGGTAGGCGTTACAGCCGTAAAAAAATATATGTAAATAAAAACTCATTTTGGAAATGTAGCCTTACAAAAGGATGCAGAGGTAATATTACTTTAAATACTCGTAATGAGATAATAATGCAAAGAGCACACGAAACCGATTGCAGACGTAATTTTGCGAAAACCACATTTTTGAAAAAATTGGATGATCTCAAGAGAGTGAGTAGTTGCAATTTTGAATCAATCCCCAAACAATACGACAATATGGTTCGTGATTTAAAAAACGATGGATATAATTTCGTCGGCGATATACCAAAGTTCAGCAGTGTGAAAAGTGACCTTTACAATGGGCGAAACAAAGTAGTTGGTACCACAAAAATGCGTTTCTCAAATGCTACGGACGTTGAAATACCCATGAAGTACCAACATTTTTATCTTTGTGAATATGAAGATGGAGATTTTAGAATCATTGTATTTTGTATTCGTGATGTGACAACAAAAATGAGTAATTTCAATCATTTCTTTGCTGATGGCACTTTCAGAAGTTGCCCAAAAGCCTTTAAACAGTTGTATACCATTCATGGCTATGATGAAATTAACAATACCATAACTCCATTATTTTTCGCACTTCTTCCCGATAAAAGAAATAACACATATAAAATTTTGTTCAGTATAATTAAATCTCAAATTCCTACCTGGAGTCCAAAAAAAATTACATTGGATTTCGAAATTGCAGCAATTAATGCATTTAAAGACATATTTCCTGGTATACTTTTTAAGGGATGTTACTATCACTTCAACCATGCGTTATGGAAAAAGGCGAAGGCCTTACAAATAAAAACTAGAGTAAAAAAAAGGCATGTGGCGAGATGTATTGGAATTGCACGGTTACCAAAAAAATACTTAAGAGAAGGATATGATTATGTAATGGCAAAAAGACCTGTTGGTGAGGAAATCAATATGTTTAATAAATATTTCCAAAAGCAGTGGGTTAATAAAGATTTTTTTGCTGAATCTTGTTGTTGTGAAACTGAAAAATTTAGAACTAATAACAATATAGAGGGATGGCATAGAAAGATCAACAGTTTTATTGGTAAGAAAAATCCAACGTTGGCACATCTACTCGATGTTTTAGAATCTGAAGCGACATACTATGATTTGAAAAAAATTACACCTAAAAAAAAGAAGGAGTACGAGGAGATCGATGAGGAAATTGGGTTAGCGATAAAAACTTTAAATGAAAACAAAATTAGTGTCGGACACTGTCTCGAAATTATCAGTCCATTTGTTATCCCATTCTAAAGACATATTAACTACCTACTAAATTAGAAGTGTACTTATAATTTCAATTTTGTTGCAAATGGGGAACCAAGTTGTTAATTTTCAGTAACTTTAAGCTGTAGTTAGGTAATTACATGGAATAAAGGCATATACACCTATATTATGTTGTTTTCACGATATTATTATTTGAAACATAATGTACCTACCCTTGTTCCCTTTCGATGACGCAACTCTTAAGAAATTTAATCAAACAAATTCAATAGAAACCAAATTTTATATGCATCTGATTGAAAACATCCTAATTTAATATAATACAGACCTTAGTCCTTATTTTGATTTCCACAACTGATGTTAGTTACGAACTGAGAGTGGTAATTCTTCTTAAGTAACCACACCTTTTGAGAAAATCTTAGTTGGCAACTAGGTGCGTATCAAGAATCGACATTCGTCTTTGGCAACTGGTTGAGTAAAAAGAATATCCAATATTTTTAAGCAACTGGTTGCCAAACTCAGTTGCCATCACGGCCGGAGGGAAAATTTTAGCCAATCGATGTACACGGTGGAGCAGACTTGATACGAAAACTCTGTATTGTCGGTTATAAAACACGGGTTTATTTCATCTGGTAATTAAGGAACTCATCACCTGTTTAACTGGCCATTAATTATACCTCGAATCAGTCGTCTCTTCAACACAACAGGCAGAATGTAAATAGGTACAACTCTACCTACCCTTCGCGGAAGTGTGAAGTTATGCAATGAGTCGTTTGTAATTAAATTTTCGTATTTTGTTCACTCGGCCGAAAATCTAGAAGGACCGAAAGAGACATAACCTAATATAACGCATATAATCCTTGAAATGTTAGTCAAAGGTGTATCGAATAAATAGTACGGCCACAATTTTTGCCAGTTATGTATAACTCCCATTTAATAGGGGGCGATACAGTTAGATAAATAAGTTGGATGGCAATAGTTTTCTTTCAAACTTTTCTTTCGTTTTCTTCCAGTCTTTTAAATTAACCAATAAGTTTTAAAAAACTCTATTCTAAAACAATACAACCAACATTCAGTCTAAAAAAAAAAAATAGTTAAATAATGGTTAAATAGTTTCCGACTATTCCAAGCTAATGCCAAGAGTAGAGAGTAGAGAGGAAAACTGTCGATAATATCCACATTATTACTACTTAGCAGTAGTAAGAATCATTAGCACCAAATGGGATACTTATCGTGGCTTCTAATGCTTTTTAGATCTAATATTCTACGTTTAAGTTTAATGGTTCGTTCGTGTTACTTCATGGATACAAAGAGATTGAAAAAATCGTTCATAACATAGCATAACATCACGCCTGTAATAATAATAATAATAATCATTTATTAAACAGATCATACAATCCAATTTGTTAGTAATACGTACACATCTTAAACACTAATGTTAGTAGGCACACACATTTGGAAAATTTTGATAATAATTACTAATAATGTTAAAATCAGAAAATAATAATCATGTAATCCTCGAAGGGGTAGACAGAGGTGTAGGTACCTAATAGTAAACCCACATTTCACCAGTTATGTTTTAAGTTCCATGTAATAGGGGGCGAGCTTATTGTCACCGGCCACAAATTCAGACTCTGTGGCTGATACTGAAAAAAATCTTGAAAAAAAAACCGAATAACACTTTGCCCGAACTGGGAATCGCCAAACTCAGACCCTCATGCTCAACATTAGTACTTGCAGTCTCTAGACCAGTGCAGTGCAGTGTGTCGAGGCAGTGAGGATCTAACGAGGTAGTTTAGTTTAATAGAGTGTCCGTAGCTGATACAAGGAGACTGTGAGATGCGTTCGATTTCATTTATTCATAATGAAACGTTTACCGAACATTGGCCATTAAACTCGATCGTTATTTGGTTCAAAAGACAGTGATGGCCGCATTTAGGCAACGTTTGTGCGACATTCAACGTATATCACGTAGTTGTGGGGCACTGTGGGGCTTGAAAGCCTGAATTCGGGGAATATACACTCTGTATTGCCAATATGAAGAACACTGGACATAATAGTCGGTACAAAATGGCTTACTTGATGGTCTACGTTAATTTTAATCAATTAAGGTTGATCATGAATTAAATCATAATCAGCCTATGGCTTTGTCCCACTGCTGGGACAAAGGCCTCGTCTCTGGGAAAGGGGAGATTGCTCAACGTTCGGTCTTTCGTTGATTAAAGTCATTCGCGTTGATACGTAATAAATATTCAGAACTAATACATAATCAAAGATAAATATATTACGATAATTCGTTACGTGATAACCAACTGATTAAACACACCCAAACGTTAAAAAACGGATATCCTAAATAATGATTTTCGGTCGCTTAATTCAAATGGTAAACTAAATGAAAGTTTCAGCTGGTCATTTGTCATTGGACGTGCACGGCGCGCGCCGGTTCCGACCGTCCGAGTTCCGGCTGCAAGCTGCTTTTATTAATATTTCCAGCGCGAATCCACGCTTTATTAGCAAACAGCCGTCATGTGGCTGATAAATTATTAATGTGGTTGCAGCGCAGCTTGTGTTTTGTGACCCGTTTTTTAAACAACAGCAACGTTACATGTGTTTTCGGCAGACTAATGTACTTAATTGATAGCCTGACTTAATTGCGTCGCAATAAGGTCTCATGAAATATGCAGTGAGGAAATTATAATAAAATTTTCGTGATATTTATTCCAGCGGAGTTTGTGTGAAATCGCTGCGAAGGAAAAAGTTCGTTTCGCTTTGCTATTAAAAGAGTTGCTGCTTATTTTTTGTTGCGCTGAAGAAAGCAGATGATGTATCTACGTTTCGATGGCATCGAGCTCGTAATTGGCAACTGGAAGTATTGTTTGTGGTCTTTAGAAATATATTTATTGCGATTGTGCTGTATATATCCGTACCTGCACAAAAATCTATATTTTTTGTGCAGGTACAGATTTCTACGAACCTGTTACTTTCAGAAAGTCTGTTCTGAATATACGCTTGCGCTATTACGAGAACACTACTTTTTTGGTAGTTCCATTTTCAAATGCAAAAACCGTAGACAGCCAGTACAGAATAAAACTGCATTTTCCCATCAAAAGAGGTTTAAAGCGGAATGAATAGGTAGATACGTCACATTATTACGATGGATGACTTGTCCCTTCCATAGTTTAACCGTCTGGCTACATTCTTAAAGACAGACGGAACCATTTATCATGAAGCTGAATGTCTCGGATGCAATTTTCAGCAATGCTGCCTGTTACTGTGCACTTTTGGTCACTATTATAAATTGCTTTCTGCATCCATATCTATGGGTAGGTATTTTGCAGTCATAGCAAATGACATTTAAAATGTTGGTTAGAATACGATTCCATCTATTTCACGTTTAGTCTGTGGTGGGGTTGCATGAAATGATTCACTGAGTACTCATGAATTCATGATCGTGTTATAAGCAACATTTTAAGAATTATTACCATTTTTTTGGATTACATACATCCTATTTTCCTCCATATGAATGATTTTAATAGTAAACGTGTCATGGAGGTTTTAAATAAAGTTAAAACCTTGAAAGTAGTATTTGTAAATGAAGTGTTAAAAATGTTGAGCTTTGACCTCCAACATCTCCGGAACTAGAAGGTGCGGTCAAGGTATGGTCAAGAACAAACAAAATACAAGCAATGACAGGGAAATCAAGTGCCATTCTGTTTCGTTAAGGGTATTTTTCTCTTAGAGAAGCTCAGAGTCACGCAACTAGCCATGGAGAGAGCTATTATATGCTCGGAGTTTCTTTGTGCGACAGAATCCGGAATGAGGAAATTCGCCGAAGAACCAGGGTCACCGACATAGCTCGCAGAATATGCAAGTTGAAGTGGCAATGGGCAGGCCACATCGCTTGAAGAACAGACAACCGATGGGGAAGAAAGGTTCTCGAGTGGCGACCACGAACCGGAAGACGCAGCGTTGGCAGGCCTCCCACCAGGTGGAGCGACGACATCGTGAGAGTCGCGGGCAACCGGTGGATGCAAACGGCTGCCGATCTTTATGACGTTCTATGGGGGAGGCCTTTGTCCAGCAGTGAACGTCTAATGGCTGATGATGATGATGATGAAGGATATTTTTACGCCTTTTATACTATATTTAAGGTACTTCCCTTTTGTGTGGCATAGTCGTGGGACACCCTATATATAACGTACTACCCACACTTTTATTGCCAGCTTACGACAAAGTAAAAATAGATTCTTAAAGGTGTGGTAATAATATCTATTTCAATAACAACGTGTATCAAACCGAGATATTTCTCACGTAAGCCTAACATAATACACCTACACGATATCATTTTAAAATGAAACACGTAACTCCGTAATATATCTAATAAAATATTTATAATTTCTCGTGATGTTTTTCCAACATAAGCTTTACGTATCCTTTTGAATATAATATTCACGCGTTACCTAAGTTTCAAGAGATGAAAAAGGGTTACCTTCTCTATGCATAATTTATGTAGTTTTAGCGTTTCTAGGTCTTTCAGTGGTTCTATTAATCTTGCTTTGTTGTCTAACCTTTGTCTGTCCATCAGTTTTAGGACCTAGGACTTCTGTTAAGATGGTACGCGAATTTTAAATGAATGATCGGATTTTTCTTCCGAAAAGGTAGGAGAGTGACATTTTTCAATGATGCAGCTTCTTCATCTTATCGTGTGGGCAGTTAGGTCTAACGACCCCACACACACCCTAGGGTGTGTGTGGGGTCTGATTAGAATATTTATAATATTATTTATTTATTGAAAAGAAGCCTAGTGCCTAGAGTCTGGAGTCTAGACTGTGTACCAAATTCATTTGAATCGTTTCAGTAGTTTTGGTGTGAAAGCGCAACAGACAGACAGACAGACAGACAGAGTTACTTTCGCATTTATAATATTAGTATGGATAAGGATTTTGGGCAAATCTTTTTTCATTAGGTTCTATTCTCACGCTCCCGTCTACTCTTAATATAAAAGGTACTTTCTAGAAACTCGACAAAAACACGCTTTACCTATCTCGCCAGGGAATACAGCTATGGCCGCTATGATTTTATGAACTTAATTTAAATGTTAAAATGTACGAAGACCCTTGGAGAGGTTGTTTTTATATTTATAATGAGTGCCTCACGCTACTACCTACTGCATTTAGTTAATTACGACCTTTTTAATTTTAAGAGAGTTGGAGTAATTGGAAGCCCTTTTGGTAATTTTTTAAAGACTCAATTTGCTTAGATATTCGATAAAATACCTTTTTAATAAGGAGCTCGTGGCTCATTAACAGCTGCTTTAGTCGATCTTTAAGTTAAACCGTGCTAGTAGGGTAGGTAGTCAGTGGCCCAAAAGTGTAACAACCAGTCTTACGAAAGGGAATAATATTACCCAGAATGGGTTGTGGAGGTCAGATAGGCAGTCGATTGATGTAAAATACGACTTGAATCCGGTCCCAATTTAGTTGGGAAAAGGCTAGGCAGATAATGATAATGAAATAAGAATATGAAAACGACCAATCTTAAAAAGTTTCAACTTATAATTTTGGATACATAAAATCTATCTTCGAGTTAAATAAATATTCAACCGATACTAAAGTGTTGAGACCATTTGCGAATCTAACGTTCCGGATATAAATATCAGTGTGGGGCAAGACTAAGAACATAATATATTATTTCGTACCATGGTTCAATACTGAAATAACGCAATGCTCCAATATTGTCACATAGTTATAAAATCAATGAAAAGAAAAAAAAAAGCTTATCTTCAAATATGAGGGAGCTCGTGGCTCTGTAATAAGAGCCGCACGAGTCAAACTTCAAGGTTAATCCGTGCTTGTCAAGGTTGCTCCGTGGATGGGTGACCATTATAATGTACCGAATTTCATCTGTGTCTCGAAAAGCACGTTAAGATTTTGGTCTCAGTTGTCATTTATTAGGTTTTTGACAGTCACTACGAGTAGAAAGTTTGAGATCCATTCTTACTAAGGGGTAACATATAGGTTCTACTAAGTTACTGGGTCGCGAAGGTCAGATAGGCTTTCGCTTTATATAAAATACTGGTACTCAGCTGTATCTGGTTAGGCTGGATGGCGTCCCCTACATATTTAGTTTGAGAAAAGGGGTTCAGCAGATGATGGTGACTTATTTTATTTGATTGGTGTACAAGTGTATACCAATTAAGGAAGAGAGGAGGTAGGGAGTTTCCTTGTGATGACAACAACTACACGCGTGATGTATATATGTTTATTTAGTATTACACTTAAATTAATCTATTAACTCGTGTGACGTATTAATAAAGCTAACCAAAGATTCGATCAGTTTACCTATGTGTAAACAGAATCAGTAACATGTTTGCTTTCGGCCTATTTGGGTCTCAATATCAAATCGTTTAGTTTGTAAACACAGCTAATAGGGTCGGCCTCATTCCCTTCGGTATTATACTCGTAGAAATGAACGCTTAAAACTTAAGTTGGAGCCAACTTAATTAACTAAAACGTAGTTAATACATTATTCTCTGGCAGGCAAAATACCTAAGGTTTAATCCCAATTAATATGAAAACCACCAGTCATATAAAATATTTATTATGTACGACTTTAATCAAGATAAGCATTCTTTATTATTCATGACGACTAATTTGAAAATGTAAATTCACTAGAAAATTTATAAAAACAACAAGTTTATTGTAACATTGTTCACTTATTAACAAATTTTAATTCACTTCAAAAGACCTTTTCGTATTTAGAATTAAGAGGAGAAATTAATTTTTCATGACAAAAAAGGCAGCCATTTCGGACTTCATTAAAAAAATTGGCCAAAACTCGATGGCCACAAGAATGAACTTTACCCATTTCTCATTTTCGTAATTACTCTTAAATCTCCTAATTGAAGGAAACCTAAAAGTGGGTAGCATACTGCTTAAATGAGATGGTTAGAATTATTTCGTAATAAATTTCCGGTAACGCCACAAATAAAAAAGTTTATGAAGATTGTAAAACAAACTTTGAACGACAGCTTACTCGAGTTCATATTTTAGGTTTTAGCTTGAAACTTTTAGTACTTAGCTTTGAAAATAATGTTTACATTACTTTTTATGGGATGCGACGTTCTGAATACAAATCAGTGAAAAATCATTGTAAAATCCTTGGTATATATTTAGTGAAACTAAGCTTGAGGCGCGAGATCTCAAATAAAACGGGAGTCACGTTCGAGTGAGTGATACCACGTCTACGGCTCATCAGCGGCTGCGCGTGACGACTTTAGCGCAAACAGATTCCACAACACAACCACTAACACAGAGCTGTAACGATCACCGACTTTGAAGATTTCTTCAAAAGAATTGTAATAGGAATAAGGGGCCGCAGCTCTCGTTATAGTGGTGGAGTTAATAAATACGCAAAAGAGCGCGCGCTGCCGCGGCGTTCCAAGTTTTCTTTTTCCTAACTTTATTACACCATTAGAGATCGCGTGACGAAGAATCGCACTTTCTCGTCCTAATATAATTTGTTTAGATGGTTGTATCAAACGCACTACCCTTTTTCATGTCTTGTTTTTGCTTGAGTACCTACTTAGGGAATCAATCAGGGCTGTAATGACATTACTTGTGTATAGCCATTAGTTCTTTCAAGAGCTTTTTACCTAACTGCGGTTAACCGTAAAAGTAGAGTAATTTTTATTAAGTTTGTTTCATGAGTGTTTTTACTATCCAAGAATCTCTACTGATGCTGTCTTTTCACATAGAAAATATTGCCATAAAAATATTATAAATCCGGACATTGCAGAACTAGGTACAAGATGCAAATAAGTCTCGCTGTCAGATCTGTTCTCCTTAGAAAAATATAATTTTTCTTCAGAGCAAAATATATATAAGAGCTACTAAAAATACCCTCACGAACTCAAATCCATAAATCAAAGCGGCAACCATAAAATAGAAACAAGAAACATATCATTTTAACACCTATTCCATTTCTATTCTGCCCACATCAACCATCTACAACACCTATAAAGATTAGGTACTCGTAACGATGAACAGTAAACCCTTAGAGTCGTCATTTCTTTTTTATTTTCAAAAGAGTGTAATAATACTCAAAGTTTGAACAAGCTGAGGGTTATTGAAATAAAAGAATGGAGTAGGATCGTCTGCTTCGGGTTTATTACCAGTTGAGGTGATGCATAGTACCACCACCCCTAAAAAAGGCGGTACATCGCAGATTTATTATTTTTTCTCGAGACATTTTTCGGGGTGCTTAAGACATTTAAAAATACATGGCCAGCTGTATTGCTCCTTCTTTTCTATCTGTCGTCCCTACTATTTCGTGGGTGTATATTTTGTTCGAGGTTATATGGCCCCTAAAAGGCGCCCGAATTTCCTGTCCCTTCAAAATGTGCTTCTTATATTTACGAACGTGTCCTTTAAAAATAGTATTTATCCTTAATAGCGTGTTAACATCTATGAAATGTGTCATAATTCATTTTTTATGAAGCAAATCTTGTACTTAAGTACGATATTTATAGAAAGTATTATGGCCTATGACCTTGTGTTAGAAAAGAAGGATTTCACTTTAGATTTTCGAAACCATTTACCGATAACACGGTCTACTAGCAAGAGTCAAGCGGAATATTGATTGTTTGTAGTAAGTTTTTATCAGTATCTGATCTGTCAATTGTTCACTGAAAAACTCTTTATTACATTTCTTTCTCATCATCTTCGTGCCTTTATCCCGAGTTACTTAGGCTTCATTCTCCCTTGTTAACTATGACACTATCATAAGATAATCCCTTTTCTTTCCATCCATCGTTGCCTTGGTCTTCCTCACGTCTCTCTAAAACATTTGATGGTCTAATTTAATTACATATAGGGAAAACATGGAGAAGAAACTTGTGAGATATTTCTGGACGGCATGTAAAGCCATGTTAGCCCATGGGCTGCAAAATCTCTAACAGCAATAACACGATAAAGAAAGAAAGAAGAAGAATTACTTTTAAAAACAAACTTTTTAATGAGAATAAAAATAAATTCGCGTTTAGAAAATGATTGTCATTTTCCTCAAGTTTAGATTTTGTAAGAGTTAATGAAATTGTTTTTAAACTTAGCAGACGGCTTTAATTACAGCCAGGTCATAACAACGTGTTCTGACAGATTCTTAATTAAGTTACCTTTAGTTATTTTTTAAGTTCTATCTTTTATTTTCTCTTCGCAAAATCATGAACAAATTGGTCTATGTTAAATGAAACAAAAAAGAGTTTTGTTTTAATTTTTTTTGACAAAAATATGTAATTTTCACATTTAAATTTACATTTTTTTGACAATTTTTGTATGGACAAAAGCCTTAAAATGGCTACAATCAAGAAGAAGAAAAGAAGAATTAAACGTTTTCGAGTAACTTTATCTGTTTCGAGTAATTTGTTGAACGAGGTTTCGTGAATTCCGACCCGTGTTTATTGAAACAATAAAGTTACGGAGTTTACAGTCATTATAATAATTAAAACAACAGTTTTGAATGAAAAAATCTTTCTTCAAACCAAAGTTTGTTGAGTTTATAATAGACAATATTATCTTCTGAAATTGGAAAAGGGTTTCTTTTTTTTAAACTATGGGAAACGACGAATTTGAGTTATTTCTCTTAGTTATAATTATGAATGTTATGGCTAAAGATGAGTAGAAAATTAAGTTTAACTGATTAGCCTAATCTCAACGTGCTAGTTAGTATTAGATCTGGGGGTCTAAAACGGCCACTTTGGCAGATCATAATATGAATTGCGTTAAAAAGCGTAAAATGGACCTTTCATTATAATAACTGCGTCTGTAACAATTTAGTAAAATACATCATAATAGGAAAATAATATGAATTGCGTTAACATTCGTAAAATAGTCACAGACTAAAATAGTAACTGAAGTAGTTTTTGCACCTAAACTAAAATTCAGCCAGTTAATCTTATGTAACACCCATGTACCCATTACCGTAACATAAATAAATTAAGAATAAATACCTACTAATCTCTGTTCATAAATAATAGGTGTTCTAGTACACGAACCTAAACAAAAGAAAAGCGACAAAAGGAATTAATATCGTTGTTAATAAAACATAAATACTCCTTCGTACCCAATTAGTAAAGACCTGCGATCACAAGTATTGTTAACGGCTGCACAGTGGGGTACAAGTGTACACGATAAGATTGGGGGTGTGATGTCATTAGGGGTCTTCCTGTGCTTAATTGCGTCGATGGCGACTCGACAGGATGTCGAAAGATTGCGTTCAAATAGCAAAACGTTTTCGATCTGTCTGTCCAGTTAATAGACGGGAGGTTGAGTCAGAAGAAAATTGCTATAACTATGTTTATGTAGCGTTCGATGAAAATTAATTTTCCTTTTGGAAATAACGACTTTGTAATTTGTAGCGCTTCGTAGGGTCTTGATTTGTTTCAATATCATGGCAAGCGCTGTTTCGTGTTTTGTTTTAAGATTAATCTGACGCATATGTATCCATCAATAACAAGTTAACTATTTAGTAAAATTAGGCTCATGCAGTGGAAAAAAAGTAGTCATGGTAGGTTGGCGCATCATATTGATTTACTAATAAAATTAATATGAAAAAGCTCCCAAAAGTACTTTAATATATAAAGTACTTTTTTCCGTTCTATAATTCAGCTATTGTTTAGGTGATATCATGTACCTAATTGCCTGTATTATATAACAGTAGGTATTGTGTATATTATATAACAATATTCGAGCACGGCCGTCTGTTATAAGGCCCTCGTTCCGATAAGCGTATTGTGTATGTAATAATGCATGTCTCAAAGGAGGTTGCAACTAATTGGCATTGAAATTGGCTGGCTCTTAACAAATACGAGGCAAGGTATTAAAGAAGTAATTTATTTTCTTCATCGCACGAAATAACTCCATTCAAATTAAGAATTGATTAAAAAAAAGAAAATCAATGTACTTGAAAGAAAAACGTTATGTAGCCGAGACTATACAACCTCCTTACTTAATGATACGAAGCATCTAACATAATTTATGCCTACCCTTAGTCTCGCCATTACCGGAGTCCCAGTAAAAAAATAAACAACCTTTTTCGCCGAGCGGCGGGCAAAGGCAAATCCTAAACTGTAATTACTTCGAAATGAAAAGAAATAACAGAGCTCACTTTTGATAAGTAAATCCTTAGTCATAGTAATTATAACTAAAAGAAAAAAAAACCGTGTACTACGGCACTCGTAGGTAGCCATTTTATTTTTGCGTGATCCTGTTCACTTCTAACAATGCGAGTGACGTCGGGTTCAAGAGAAGGCGGCAAATGATTGATGAGGGAATTAATTAATACGCCACTTCCTTTTGGAGCTCAGAAAAAAACAAAATCAGCAGCTCACGGTATAAATACGTTTACGCTAGTTTCGCTCTGATTGAACAGATTTCACTCGGATATAAATCAAAATTAATTGGATGTCCGTACAGTTTTATGAAAAGGTTCCAATTATGTTTAGGTTTTATGATTTATGGAGATAAAAATGTCAGTCATGCCATTGCCAAGCGAGATAACTCGACTTAATATTTACCTAGGCATACTGGTATACTGTAACTTGTATGAGTATCAACAAAGTAAGTACATATTTCTTTCAGAAATGGAATAAGGTTTTGATCTGATCTATAGGTTAACTTTCTGTCAAATTGGATAAAAGACAATGATAATATAAATACTTCTAAAAACAAGAGCAATATTCGTTAATCAGTTCTGCCAACATTTCTGCCAAATTAACCGTCTTTGATTTCGAAGACTGGTCATAAACCAACCGAGTGAGTATTGTGCTGGCATATTACCGGCCATAAGAAAATAGTAATTTGGTAACTGAACTTAAACTGTGACATCTGCTAAGCTCAAACAGTAATATTCTAATTCGACACCGCGTGAAGAAAAACTGTGGAAATTAAATAAGACCACAGCGTCATTACTATCCGCCAAATGCCATATTTCTCAACCCTTTTTCCCGCTGTTACCAAAGTTTTAATTAGTGCCAGAGGACATTATCCAGACTCTTCTTACTCTGGCCTCGACACTCGAACCTCCTTTCCGAATTATCCGATTTTTACTTTAAATGCGAATTAACTTCTACTTAAACTTCGACAGTATCAACGAATTTTTTATCGAAAATAAGGAGAACGACACACCAGTCGAAACTGCTCGATGAAAGTTCTGCTTGTAGGTAATGTTTTAACATAAACTTTTATTTAACACGCGGAAATTACGTCGCGTTTTCATAAACCCATAATTCAAATAATTTCATGAGCCTATAATGTTCTTATAGAAGAAACAAAGGCCAACTCTCTTTAAAAGGAGTTGTGTGTGTGCGCTGATAGATTTCACAAGTCTTTAAATTCTTGGTTTAAGGACAATCAGTTTCGTAGCGATGTTTTCCTTAGCCGTTTTAAATTAATAATTAAATCAAGACTAATCATTCTCATCAACACAAAATTGCGTAACAATTTTTTCTTGTTTTGAGAGAGACTTTTAAGGATATTAATTCATATAAGTCTTATATAAAAACGAGATTGTTGCTTAATTTTCAGCGTGGTTACCACGGACACATCAGGCGGAAATTGTGATGCCTAACATTCATAGTTTTTAATGAATTACGCTGGAAATCTGCATGGATGTTTTCAAGCATGACGTGGGGTTTATGTGCAATTTTGGTTTAACTAAGAGTCTCTGGGCTATGTTTCACAATCTAGATAATCTTTGAAATTTATCTCCAATCGTTTGTTACATTTTTTTGATTACCTACGTCTATTTTTAAAATTTATTCAAGAATATTTCGTTTGTTTGTACCTATAAGCGGGGAATGGGTCTGTTATCAGGTTTACGTGAAAGGGCGATGTACCTTATCAATGATCAGGAATAAGTTGATCAGATTGTTATGGGTAGATTCTGTTACGTACCTTTTTGTTCGAGAGCCCCGATATTACAATATTATATACCGAGTACCGACACAATGTAACGGAACATTGTTTTAGAAATGGTATGTAAAAGAAAGATATCCTGTATCGACCGGTAAACTGTGGCTTGAAACCCAAAATTGCGTATTTCGTTTTGCTAGTAAATCTGCGGTTTAAAGCAAAAATTAAGGATTTTCATAACAACGTAAAATATTTCATAACCAACGCATTTCTCCCTAGAGCGATCTTCCAAGTCAAAAACCAAACCCATCTTTTGCCTAGCTTTTTTCCAAGTATGTTGGGGTGGCTTCCAGTCTATGCAGCTGAATACCAGCGTTTTACATTTTAAATTTTTTTTTTTGGTGTGTGGAGAGTTATCAAATAACCCCCCACCTGCTCTTGGGCAGAGCGGAAGGGAGTGTCAGACTTCTACTGACTAAAAACCGCCCATGTTCCTTCTTCGCCCTTGTGATTCGATAATCCGCAGCCCCGACAGGCAGCCACGAGGTTTTATCTTCAAAATAAAGTATAGTAAACTATATCTAACAACAAACATTAATTACCGAGCTTACGTCATGATGAAAACGCTTAAAACTGTCGTCAGTTGGAGTCAAATGCTGAAGATGCGACCCCGTTTTATAATCCTCGCGAGCGCCGGATGAATGGACATAATTTTCTGCACTTGACACCGTGTCTAGCCCCGTCATTGTGAAGCACAACTACTGTACTCTCTTCATTTTTATTGCTCCAGCCTGAATCACCGGATCTTAAGACAACAGTATCATAACTGTCCGCTTTTTCTTACTTTTTATAATGAAGTGTCGTAATTTCAGCTGTTTGGACCTTTTTTTAATTGCGGAACCAGACGTCTATTAAGAAAAATGTAGTCGGAGTTTTTAACAAGGGAGATTGAACATGCTTTATTTTCAGTATACAGGTTGGATATTTTCTTTGTTTTAGTTTTAAAATCGTTTGTTATACTGTGTGTTTCTTTTCGCCACAATATACGTAGGTCATCATCTGCTCAGCCACTTCCAGTCTAACAATATTAATAAAATAAAATAAAAAATAATATGCAACTGAAGAACAGCATTTTACATTTTTTTAATATATTTACGTAGGCGTTTTTAGATGTTAAATTCAAAGTCCGACAAAAATATTTACACCAGTCATTGTAATCTTACCCTGTATAATTCTAAAGTCATTGCGGCGAGTGCTGAACCAACTTGTTACTCTCAAAGCCATTACAAACATATTACAATTAGCCAAAATTTCGCTAACTAATGAGAGTAGCATCCACAAAAGGGTCAGTAAATGGTTCTCAACAACACTGACGTAGTTTCAGCTTATTTTTGTTTTTGGAAGGTGGGAAATCATCGAATGACTCCGCCCGCTCTGGTCAGAGCGGCAGGGAGTGTCAGACTTCTACTGATTAAAAACCACCCATGTTCCTTCTTAGCCCTTTGTGTCGAGGCCGCGGTATCTCTTTCAAACAACTCGCAGCCCCGACGGGGCGTAGTTTCAGATTCACAAAGCAAAAATTATAGTTTCACCGGTGTAACTGCGTTGAGTAATTGCAGTCAAAACGAGAGAAAATACCCCGTCCTGCCTGCATTTGATCTTCTCATTCAGCAGTGAATGGAACCAATTTAGTGTCGGTTCGCTACTGAATGTACATGAAATCAGAGACAGGTAGTCTTGCTGTTGTAGATTATTCAACAAAATACTGGCTTATGTGCGATGGTTACATGAGCTTCTATGTACCCACCTAATCACTACCGCTTGTCAAAATTGTACTGGTATTTTCTTGGTTTATTTAATAAATAGAAATAAGGTAAAAAGATTTGGAAAACTGTATATTTGTGACTACACTGTATTATAAGTTTTTCAATTGACATGGTCACTAACATTATGTAACACTGAAAATGGAATATTCACCCATGTTTTCTGTTTGCCACGAGTTCTCGATTTTTCGGCGCTGCTGCAAGCACTATGACATGACCATGACTTCAGTTGATCCGTGATCATGATCCTTCAACAGTGCCGAAATATTGAAAGCTAATAACAAATAGTTAACATGGTAAATATTCCATTGTCGTTGTATTAACCGAACACCTGATTAAGCATTGAATGCTATCACTAATAACTAAAAATGTATTGCAAATATTAACACAAAAAAAACATTGCGAATAAAAAACAAAAGAATGTCCAATGCAGGTTTAATATGCAATGGAGGTTTCATATTATTATGCTGTTGTTACAAAGTTTACTCTCGTTCATTACAAGTTTTAATGAATTAACTAAGTGAATCGGATTATTGAACGGCGTATAAACGAAGCAAGGGAGCCCATTTATGCATTATTTATGCGATATTGCAATTTTTAAGCCTTATTAAGAACGCCATAATATGTTGAGGCGCAGTGTTCCCTTTGAAGCGATTTTCGGGAAGTATATGAAGCGATTAAGGGATTTTCAGGGATCTGCGAATTTCACTTTGTTACTTTAATGACATAATCGCGACAACAGATTTAAGTCGAAACAGACGCTGGTAGGTTTGGTCTGTTCGTGGTAGCAACTGCTGCGTGTTAGTTTTGATTTCCGGACCCGCAAAGTGTTTAGGAGTTTTTCCATTAAGAATGTCAGTAGCGGTCCGGAATTTTGAAGTTGAAATTAAGATGCTCTCGTGTCTCGGAGATAACGATTAGCAATTGTATTTGAACTCTCTATTTCAGAGCCCAATTGCCGTCGCCGAGTCGAAGTTAGGCAACAAAAGTATCCCGTGGGGGCTGCGGGTTATTCGAAAGAGATACCGCGGCCTCTGCACAAATGGCTAAGAAGGAACATGGGTGGTTTTTAATCAGTAGAAGTCCGACACTCTGTCCAGAGCGGGAGGAGTTATTTGATGATTTTCCTACCACCAAAAAAAAAATTCAACAAAGTGTGCACACACTTATGCCCTTTTATGCCTTCCGTGACGACAGCTAATAACGGCCAGGGCCGGCAGTCTCGACAGAGATAACGACAAAATCGCTAACTTTCAATCCTTAATTTACTAACGAATAAATTCAGTTGCAATAACGATGCTTGCAAGTAAAGCAAGTCTCTACATCCAAGATGCGTTTCTCGCAAGCATCATTATTGCAACCGAATTTATTCGTTGGTAATTAGCAATCGAAAGTTAGCGATTTTGTCGTTATGTCTGTAGAGACAGGAAAGCAAAACTAATGAGTTAATGACCACATTTGAATGAAGTTTATATCCTGGATTAACAGAAATAATACTTTTTATTCCGGAAGTACGATACCGTGGGACAATTTTCGAACTTCACGTAGGCAAAATCATGGGCAAAAGCTACTAATAAATAAATAAACTTTGAATCTGTGTACCATCTTGTGATGGAAGAGGTGCTTTGGTTTGTTTTTGGCAAAAATCGCTTCATCATAGGAGGGGAAAGTCTAATGAGAGTAAGTGAATAGCTTTAACATAAGAAAGTATTTTAGTGGACTTGGACAACAAGCAGAAAAACAGGGGATCAAGAAGATTGACGGTTGTAATCTGTCGAACACAATCTTGATAAATGATTCCAGAATTACTTGAATTAAGTAAAAAGTCTAGTCATATTCTGATAAATTAAGTAATATTGTCTAAAAAGATCGTGACGGTCAGAAAAAAGATTTTGTCGTCACAGATTTTGGTGACCTCAATCCCAATAGATTGAGAATGACTAAAACATGAGACAACCTAAGACTACTAAAACTTAATAAGCAAATAAATTTAAATAAAAAAGAGTAACACGTATCGAAGGTTTATACTAGAATGAGTAGAACCCCAAAATGGGTAGGCTCCTTTAGCGAAAAAGACGATGTTATCTTACCCTAACTAGATACGACGCTGAATAATTAATGATCTGAGATAAATTCCTCCTCGAGAAATATCTAAAACGTTGAAAGAGTATTCTATTGTTTTTATTCAGAGGGAATTGGCTTATGAAAGCTATTCAAATTTGCAAGAGATTCAATTTACATAACGAGCGATTTGTACCTCATAGAGATTAAACCTTCTGGCCCCCGTATTGTTTGCAGAATAACGCGGCCCGTTTTTCCTTTCTGTAGGATTGCTTCCTTTGCAAACCTACTCCGGAACATTCTTAATAGTATTTGTTACAATCGATCTGTATAATTTGATTTAACCGTACCGTAAGTACCGTCCCGTTCCGAGAAAAACGTTGGCAGTTTTTCTTGCTTCTTTAAATATTAAAACAAAGGGTAATGCTCAGTTTGGTAATCATAATTAATGACTCCATTGTTTTTTTCGTAGTAAAGCTTTCAGGCTACATACATTTGTTAGCGTTCCATTATACTAATTTGCTAATACTCCTAGAAAAACTTTGCCAACATTAAGTGTTTACCGTCACGCGCCATTTGCAAACGTCGATGGCGGGAATCGTGCTCCTTAATAGTGCTTACGTACAAGCTAAACGATACCAATGCACTTTAAGTTGTTTTTACGGACTAAAACACAAGAATAATGGTAGAATAACCCATGTTATTTAAGGGTGATGGATACTTAGATGGCAATTTGAAAAAAACTGAAATTCGGCTCGACCCAAGTTTGAGCGACATTTATCTCATCATTAAGACCACAAACTATAAGTAGCATAAAGGACATTACGCATAAGTTTAGGTTACTCGCTAAACGTAATTCCAACTTTCGGGGTACTGTTATGTGTCCTTCATATCCCGTTTTAGTGATACCATCAAGTCTCCAAATTGTACGAGTAAAAGCTAGAGATAGTACCTACCTACATAACGGACAAAAATGAAATAAAAAATATTTTATTTAACATTCTAAAAAATTAACAAAATAATTTACTCCACATCGAAGCCCCAACACTACCGAGAAAAAACACGAACAAAAAACTGTCTCCTATCCTTAATAGGTCAAAACAAGGTTAGTTTAAAAAATATTTTATATTTTCCTCCGCACGGAGTATTCATCGTTACAAGAGAGTTTTTCAATGGTAGTAATAAATGTTAACGACCCCTAGAAGGCGCAATTAAAGCGACACAGAAGCGGCGCAATTCGTCGGGGCCACGTCTTTGCACAGCTGAAAGTTTTAATTTGTGTCGAAGATCAGTGCGACACTGATATTTTATATTAATTCTTGGGAGACCAACTTTGTCTGCATGGTAATTTGGGTTCTATGAATCGGTTTCTTCCTAGTTTTAAAACTTGCAAGGGGTTGAATGAGTTAATTGTTGGATTTAAGAAGAGATCTACGAAGTTTGTTGGTTCACGCTGTTTTCGTTTTTCTGGTATTAACTATACACAGACTATCTATGCAAGGACGTCTTGGTGATTTTTGTTTTTATTACTTACGTCTTTTATTGATAACGTTGTCATCATTATGCTTATTATCATTTGTGGTCAGCACAGCATGTTATCTTCCGTAAATTTCTGTCAGTCATCGTTCATCGTTAAAGTCATCACCTGTCTAACCCCTTCCAAACTATGTTGGGGTCGGCTTCCAGTCTTTGCTGATCTGGATCTAGCCGAATACGTTTACGTGGAGCGACTACCTCGTACTACTGTTTCTGATACTACGATACCACTAATGTTTGATTTAAAAAAAAAACGAGTTCAAAAACACAAAACGTGAAAAATAAATCAGCTTCAGAAGTCGGTGACATTCATTTGTTTGATTTCGTTTGTTTTGCCACCGACTTCAGAAACAGATTTTTCTTGTGAAGATTATATTACACTTTTTTGTGTTTTTGAAGTCGGTTTTTTTGGTATGTAATTGGAGGTTACCCATCCACGGACCAAACTAGGCAAGCGCGGTTTAACCTGAATATCGACACCAGTGGCTGTAACGATTAAGCCACAAGTTTGTTGTAGTATAATATCGAAATACGGATCGTTACTTTTAATTTCTGCTATTCCTCAATTAGAATATTAAGTTTCTGCTTGCTACAATTTGCGGATACTATTTCAATTTCAGGTTATATAACAGAATCTCCGAATTGAAAACCCACAATTATAATTTGCTGAAACAGTAGCTTCCGGTGTTGGCTATAAATTTATAATTAGGATAATGAATTGTTCTCAATTTGAACATTTTTAATTTATTTACCATTAATTAATTTGATGTTGTTTTAACCATAAAGTTCGGTACAGGCCCCTTGAGGGGCTCGACACGTAAACCTACGCTGGCTCGGTATCGGCCCCTTTAGGGGCCAGCAGTGAAGTCATACGACACCCTAATTATTTATGTAAATATTTATTATTCTGTTTGTCAAATACTATGTGTATGTATTAATTAAGAGAGTTGAATAAAAAGCTTATAATTATGTGAACGCCACTAAATATTCTGTATTTATTGCGCAAGTTTCTTAATTAACCCTTATAAAATAAAAGTACTTAAATACGGTCATCGCCATTTTGACGGCAGTACTGGCCGAGGCTAAAAAGCATAAAATATGTGGTTTTCGGACATTCAAGCTCCACTATTTGAGATCGAATAACTCATCGTTTAATTTTCTGACGAATTCATCCATAAATCATTTTAAATAAGCAGTGGTAGTGATTAATTTTAACATCTATCATCAAAGTTTTGCGCCAATCGTGTTTGTTTACATTTTTATTTTTCAAATTATATCACATAGACGCGTATAGATTCAATAACAAATATGACAAATATCATTCGAAATATTATACACAACATGACAATGCCCAGATCTTAGCATAATTTACTAATACAGGACCAATAATCACGAAATAATCATCATCATAGCTCAATTTGTATTCAAAATTGACGTCCATGTTCTTTTTCTTTTTTTTTTAATAATTAGGTATGATGTGTGAAAGCGATTATTCTAATCGATTCTTTTTTGTAAATTTCGATTAATTCGAGTAATAAAATTAAGGAATTATGAAATCGATTGACAGAAATTAAAATAAAATTGTTTTTGGCGTAAAATAGAATAAAGATTTATTAGAATATTTTTTTAAGCTTTAGTACATAGAAAACATTCAAACAGACACAACAATTAAACAGAACAGTTTATCTATGGCTAAATTGGCGCCGATTATTTTTCCATAACAAAATTTAAATTCGGAATGCACTCACTTTTCAAATTTCTAATCCGGTATATTTTAAAATTATTAGAATATTTATTGTTTTTTTTTTAATTATTGGTTGGGTAGAGAATGCCATGGATCTTGGTATGTATATGTATAGGTAGTTAGTAAAAGTTTGTTTGGTTTTGATACAAGATGTCATTATTATTTAGCCTGGATTGGTTGGTGTGTATTTACTATTTACAAATACTTTTTTTTATCAGCCTGATCTGTCCCACTATTTTTACCTTCTCCGCCAATACTTTTAATCGTCAATTTTCATTTCATTTTTGATTCTTAGATGAGCTTGGTTTAGTGGCAACCCCAAAATCTATACTTAGGAAGTTTATACTTTTTAGAAAACTCTACAAATGTTTTATCAGGGCATTGGTCCTACACTTGTCCTATTCTTCTGTCTCATATTTGTTAATGGCTTTACTTAAAATCCACGGCCCGCGGCCTTATGATGGGTAACCTGAACTGTGCAGTTGTAAAAAAAGAGATTTTAGAGCGGCCAGTGAACCTTTTTGAAAGAATAAACTAATGTTTCTATAGGATACGGCTTATGACTTGCCGATTGCGAAATTAAGGACAGTAAAATTTACTGTCAGTCGTCGTTACCGAGGCAGGTCCAAGAAACGGCGTGACGATTTGGACTCGTTCTTGACAGATTGGTCAGAATTAAGTAACTGAGAGAGTTGGAAAGGAATGCAGTAGGCCTTTACCCAGAAGTGGGTAAGATTGGACTAAATAAAAAAGTACGTTCCAACATAACAAGACGCCAGTAGTATCTGAAAGGTATTAAGGTACCCCATTGCCATCAACCGAGCCCAAATCTGGACTCCGTGGCTGCTACTGAGCAATTCTTGATAGAAAAACTCAACAACACTTTGCTCAAACCCGGAGTTGTTCCAACATAATACAAACACCCAACCTTCATAATTCCTCATATAGTTTTGGTGGATCAAACAATGTTTTTACTATGCGTATTAGCACCACCATGTAAATAACCACCAATGCGTCCGAGGCATTGCCAATCACCCCAGTGACCTTATAAACACACACATAACATCACGCCTGCAATCCCCGAAAGGTTAGGCAGAGGTACCCAGTATACCCACATTTCGCCAGTTATGTTAAGACATAAGCTTAACCATGTAATAGGGGTGAGCCCATTGTCACCAACAGGGCACAAATCCAGAAAATAACACTTTGCCCGACCCGGGAATCGAACCCAGAACCTTCATGCTCAGTAGTCGCGCTTGCGACTACTAAACCAACGAAATATTAAAATGGTTCGATCTTACTTTTATCAGGAACGAAAGTAAACCAACAGTCATGTCCGGAGCGTCGCCTCAACCGCGAGAGCGGTTAAAAAGAATCTGGGCATCCTATAACCAACCTTCTGATATTACAAAACCAAATTCACAATAAATTATGAAGAAAATAAAAATATGTAGGTAGTTAATAAATGTGAATTGCGAACGCATTCCTAATTTAAATTAAAAGATTTTAAAATAAAATAACTATTTGATTTATACCAAGGAGTTGTAATTTCGTCTCAACTCTTTTTTCAAACTTGATTTCATTGCGATTATCGATTAAGCTGAATGCAACTTTCTAATCGTAATGATAAAACTGGGGTTTACGGTAAGCACTATCAAGTGTGATGTTCTATTTGTCTATGGTTATATTGCAACATAGTTTTTATGAATATTTTTCACGACTTTGTTCGTGTTTTTTTACGAAATTATGTATGAATAATGGCAAAAGTAAGAACGCAGGTAGAATGTTACTGTCTTTATTTTGCCCTTTAGAGTGTTATTAGCAAATGTGAAACTTGTTTATGTACATTATTTCCAGCGCATCTGGGATACCTATTTTTTGGAAGTGTGTAGTATTATGTATTTTATACATTTTGTCAATAGCCTGACGCCGTTTTACCGACCTCAATACGATATTGGAGACATGAACCACAAACTTATCATAATAAACAGCTGCCGTGACATGTTTTTCATTCTAAAATCGTATGCTGAAAGTTCACGAAAATTCTTGAATTTCATGACGATTCGCATCACCTCGCGCCGATTCAGCTGATATGTCATGTGTCAAAATCTTGTCGTGCTTAGTGGTTAATGCTGACGAAATTATGTTACGGTTTTCCTTAAATTATTCAGAGAATGTTCAGAGGGATGGTCGTCCATTTTACTTATAAAACAAAGTAAAATATAATAATAATATAAGGTAGGAACTCTTACACCGGTATCTATAAACAACTCATAGTGATTACTTGAGTAAAAGTCTTTGTTTAAGATACGATTTTTTCTCTGTAGTTTAGTGATTCCTTGATGGTAGAACTATCAAAAGTTTGAATTCTTACATTTGTTTTCATTGACGGTTCTAACTTTGCTTAAACTCTTGTCCCTTGCATATAAATGTATGCATAAGTTCAAGTAATTACTTTAACTTGACTGATACGGGTGTTAAATGAACGAATGACAACACATTTCTATTTTTAATCTGTTCATGTTTTTCTATTTCCCAAAATGTAATTTTTTAAATAATTTTATTTGTGATGATTTTCCAATAATGTTTGTATTAGTTATTTATTAATTTTTAATTTTAAATGTGATATTGTGTTTATTTTTAATTTTCATTTGTTGACATGTACCAATTTAATCTGTAAATTCTAATGTAGGTACCTACTTGTGTTTTGTCTTATTTTTCTAGTATTTTTTTATTGAATGTACCTAATTGCTAATTATGATCACTTGTGATTGAAATAAATGAATTATAATTATTATTATTATAATTATAAAACTGCTGTTATAATTAAAAAGTCTTGGTATGGACATGTGAGTAGGAGGGACGAATCGCATGTGACTTAAAGAGTGGTGAGGATAATTTTTGATTGATGAAGAGGGAGAGGAAGACCAAAGAAACGTTGAATGGATTGTGTGAGGAATGATCTAAAGGAAAAAGGAATTATAGCGTGATGGTCGACAGAGGAGAATTGAAAAAGAAAACGTGTTGCGCCGACCCCAAGTAACATGGGACAAGACTGATTTTTACCCACGACGGAACGGAGACGGTATATGCGTTTGGGGTGAGAGGTTGTTTGTTTGTTTGTGTGTTTGTGCAAATACATGTTGCCATTTTTCTCCAAAACTACATGTCCGATTTTGATGCAGTTTTCAGTTATGGGTTTAGGTTTGATTGGTGCATGTTCTTAGATAAAAAATAAAAAAGTACAATTTAAAATTTTGAAAAAACCCACGACGGTTAAAAATTAATTATTATTGAAAAAAGGATTTTAAGAAATGATGTGTAATTCCAACTTAATCAGAGTTCACTAAAAGGCGATCCTTATAACGATGTTTTAATCAAAATGTTGTATAACCAAATAGATTTATTAATCCTTTTTTGGTTTAGTAAGTGAAGGCATAACATAATGTATATTTTTTATACAAAACACAATGTAATAACGTTTGCCCGTTACGTTGTTTTGTGTTTTACCCGTAAAGGCTTATGGGCTCGTATGAGGAGGGAATTCTTGGAAAATATTTTTAGTGGAAGTGAAAATTTATATGCATAATGTTTTTGTACGATTAGGCTCCTGCTAGTACCTAGTTATACTGTGAAATATTTTGGTCATTTATTTTGTAGAAGTTATAAAAAAAGGATAACATAGATTGATTTTAAATGGCGTATATATCGATTTTTTTTAATGCCACTGATAAAGTAAAAAGTAAAAAAAATACCAACTTTATATGAAAAGAAAACAATAATGGAATTCTTGTATGTTACAACTCTTTGTAAATCAAATAATGATTATGTACCTAATCTAAATTTATAAATGTAAACACTCTTGAAAAATAAAGTAGTGTATTGTATAACTATTTTTATTTTTTCAATGCATGAAATAAAAGGCTTTTTTATTTTTATTTTTTATTTTTATTATTATTTATTTATATACCGCTAACTAAAAAAAAACTTTAATACCTGCTATTAGGTATACCAGGACTGAAAAACAATAACCAAAAAAAGTTACATGAAGAGTACTCTTTGTTTTGTCATTCAATGATAACGACCAGGCCGGCTAAACCTTATACAAAATTATGATGAATTTAAACATTTTCGTGTGCTCATTAGAGTCAGTATGGATCAGTCAAAACAGTAACTGAACTATTCAAAATTAAAAAATGGCTCAGTAATCATCATCATCATGAGCCTACTGTATCATAAACCTCCTCAATCACACGCCACTCAACTCGATTCTCAGCAACTCGCATCCAGTTGCTCCCAGCTCAGTAATAAAACAGAGTATTTCTAAAAGAGTCTTTTGTTAAAAACAATATATTTAGAGGTTCAAGAATAAAATCCTGTGCTCACCACTGTCCCACTATTACCACTTTTAAAACTAGTTTCTCTGCTACAGAGAAAATAGTGCTTTGCGGTTGTGTGTCCCGTTATGGCTAATGTCCACTATAATTATTGACATTTTCTACCAACTCGCCACGGTCCGTATCCTGTGTACTTATTGTATGTTTTTCTTTGTTGCCTTTATTTCAGGTTTAATTCATTTGCTTCTACTATTCCTTTTGTTATCTGCGGATGAAAAACCTTATTACATGTCGTAGGATAAAAAGTGTGCGAAGTTTTTTTGTGTGCCCGTACGGTTAGAGTTTGTAGGAGTGACTTATTATTATTTATTAGTTCGCCCTCCTTTGTTTGCCTTACGGTAGGGTCCGAGTTGATCCTTTATCAGGTTTTATTTCCAGAATTGGCTTTTCTTTGACCACCGTCTTGGTGATGTGGGTTAACTTGATCTAAGGTAAAGCACTAGGTCCCAGACAAAAACATTTTTTTGTTGTAAGTTGATGAAATAGGTACATTCTTTCGCTTTTTGTTGCTAAAAGGACTTGCGAGAGAACCGTAGCGACATGGTCACCTCATTACTGTATTGATTTTTCAGCGTTTAAGACACCAAATCTCTGAACATTTTCTGTTTTTTTTTTTCCTTTACCTGTTTAAACTGGTTTTGTTGTGTGCCGCAATATACAGAAAAAAAAACATGGCGATGATGGGTTGACTGATCCAGCTTTCACGGAAAAACGTTCAAACACCTTTTATTTTCCGATAGGCTGTCATATTGAATTATTATTTACTTTTATTATAAAATGTTATCAACGATAGTTTTCCGAAATATTGTTGTACCAGTACAATAGTGGATTTTCCTACCCCACTGAGTATTAAGCTGTGATGTTAAAAAGTTAATGTGCTTAATAGCACACTATGACCTTTATATTTTAGTAGAAGTATAGTAGTTAAGTTTTATCGGCCATCCTCACTTAATGACCAAAATAACAAATCATTTAGATTGCAGAGACACTTTCACAGATAAAAATATTTTGGTTATGAATCGACCTCTTGAACGTTCTTTGCTATTGAAGATAGCGCCGACTGCGTTTTATTTTATTTTTGTACCTATTTATTAAGTCAAATATTACGAGAGA
This sequence comes from Diarsia mendica, assembly GCA_949316265.1. Lineage (NCBI taxonomy): Eukaryota > Metazoa > Arthropoda > Insecta > Lepidoptera > Noctuidae > Diarsia > Diarsia mendica. The sequence continues at coordinate 12,380,302 of OX438887.1, forward strand.
GAGTTTTCAATTTGCAGTACAGTAAAAAAAATGTGTTTATTTATTACGCAAAATAACATATGGTTAGTGTACCGGTCAACAGACATTAGGCCCTTGTGGTGGATTAAGCCCACTCTTTTTCTAAGAAGCCTGTGGTCCAGTAGTGGAAATGTTAAAACATATTAGTGATAACTTTTGTGAAGATGAAATACATAAAACTGCATAAAAGAGCACAGCTACAACACATTCGATGAATTATAAAAACGAACGCCATTTTCAAACAGCAAAAAGTCAATTGTAACTTGCACACTGTTTTCCTAACTAGTAATTGCTAACAAGCTGGCACCAAACAATTAAAACAACAACAAAAAAAAAAAAAAAACTTTCGCGCACTGCCATTGGCCGACTCGTAGTAAATAAACGGGTCGTAAGGTATTTCGAAATTTAAACTATGACAGCGGTTGTCAAATTCAGCCGGTGGATAGAGTACGCGCGTCATCGGTTTCTGCTAATTGGATGTAACTTTTCAGTGGCGTATTGCATTGGCCACAGATGTATGCCATGTGAACGTCGGCTGCGTTCAGTTGAATGAATGATTTACACGTCGTTGGCTCTCCATCGCTCATGCCGCGTTCGATGAATATTGTATTAACTCATAGCTGATGATCGCGCAATTAATTTTTTGGTGGATTGGAATTGAGTGGTCGTAATGTGTTTTATTTATTATTGTTATGTGGGCGTTGGAGATGTTGAATTTGGTCTTGATAAGGGAACTGTATGATAGTAGACAGCAGTAGACTACTGAGATTATGATAAATTTGGCTGTTTAATAGAGATGTAAGTATTGAGTATGATTGTTGATGGGTATAAAAGTACACAGTACTCGTCATCTCATCACACACCTCCTTTCTTGCGACGCCGACTCCGAATGAATTGGGATTAGGGCAAGAGAATAATGACGATGAGAGATGTAAAAATGTGAATGAATGTTTGTATATTCGTAACATTTTCCAGTTTTTCCACACACACAAATTGATTGCCGATTTTTAAACCAACAAAACAATGGTGCTTTCCAATATTGTATCACAAAAATGGGGAATCCAATAACTGATACAAATCCTAAATATTTCGACATTGGTATTCAAATAGAAATATTTGCTAGTCGTGACTTTGCATTTATCTATTTCCATTGGTTTGGCATAGAGAACACTGACGTAGGGGAATTGTTTGACCACGTGTAACTGGAAATATCAGTGATGCCTTCTTGGAAAACATGTAGCGTTCATTATTGGCATAAGTTAGACTATTGGGCGAAAGTAATAATATTGGTGAGATTGTCTTTATGTGTACTAAATACAGGACACAGGCACAAGTTACAGGTGCGTAGTACTCGCCACCAGCTTGTATTTATGACCAGATGTTTGAACATGGACGAGGCAAAAGGAATATGTAAGGATCGTAGCTGTTGGTGTTCTATGGTTTCAGCCTACCCCCATGGGAATAGGCGAGAGTTTATATATGTATTTATCTCTCTATGTTTTGCTTTCTACGACCTATCAATCGCCAGAGCGGCATAACCAGAGTCCAGATAGTAACGCCAGCGTTTCCTAGACCATGGCCTGACAAACGATGCCTTTCTTACCCTAACTTTAGTTCATACTAAAGCTAACATACACGTGACAAAGTAATGATGGATGTTTAGACTTTTCTCGGTCGTAATAGAAAATCAGTAGGTGTGGAAAATATTGGCGTATGTAAGAAAAGTGTTCGAGCCAAAAAAGTTGAGAATTGTAACAAAACTTGAAATGGCCTAAGCGAGAAACTTTAAATTACTTTTTTTTCTTTACTATTTTGTTTATTAATTTAAAGTTTGGGCGTTTGTCAGGTTTGTTTGGTTAAGGCGTGACACGCATACTTAATTGATTGTCAATAAAAGTCGCTCCACAGAGCTTGAGAGGTTCTCCCTTGTTTCGCCGAACAACTTTTGATGTAATGTTACTAATTCGAACAATTTTTAAGAAAATAATCATTTTGTATAACGGTTAGCATAATTTTCATTTCATCGAAAATTTATTTGCGATAGCAACATTTGCGCTATTGATCAAAAGGTATAATGTTCATTTGATGTAATGTTCAGGTGGTATAATTTGTGTTTTATCGAATATTTATTTTTTCCCCCAAACAAACACAGATGCTGACAGAAATCCTAACCCTAGTCGGTCGCCGTCAGGGGCACCCCGAAGTTCGGTTAGTCAGGTCCCTTTAAACCCTGCAGACAGAAATAGGAGCCCCGCGCAGCGGGGCTCCGTCGACCTGCTGACGGAAACGAATGAAAGGAAACGAATGATTTATGAACTGAATATTCGATACGATCTTTGGACTAAATAATTATTAGTCTAGTGAAACATTAGTTTAAATAAAATTAGTGCATTTGAAAATTCGGTCAAATGATATTATTTCAAATAAATAAATATGCTAAATAAAAATCTACCAATTAATTATTCGGTCAAATGAATAATTATACGAAATGACTTTATGAAACGAAACGTTGTTATACCAAACAAGGGTAAACCAGCTTGAGAGCGCTCCGCCGATACAAGGTCTCATCTCAAGAATAGGTCTACCCCAACGGTCAACGATTCTACTGCTATTATAGCTGGCCCATTGCCGTGAGCTATATCGACAACTCTGGTTCGCTGTCAGAACACCTCATTCCGGATGAGATCTCTGAGAATGACTACAAACATAGCCCCTTCCATAACTCGCTTAGTTTTTACATAATGTAATAAATTTACTTCGTAAGATAAAAACAAAAAAAAAACAAAGTCTTAAAAATTATTTACAATGTAATATAAATTTAAAATTTCTTCAGATGGTAATAAAATTTAAACATAAATAACACAGGGAACCGTCTCCAGAATGCCACTTAAACAAATTGTGGGGTGACTGAGTTGCTCACCGCAGGAACCGATTATTTCTGTATACAGTTGTACCTACTTGTAACCAAATTGATTTATTTCCTCATAAGGCTTTAGGGAAACAAATTATAATATTGTCCTTTTGTGAAAATATTCTGAAGAGGGGAATGTTTAGTATTGGTAGGTACCTAAATGTTGTGGATATGTTAATTAAATCCATGTTAGAAAGTATTGCCTTTCTAACTAACATGGATTGCTAAATTGGAGTTAGAGTTGTTGAAACTCTATATAGAAAAAAGACCAAATCATAATTATAACACGATCTGTGACATGGCTAGATGGGGTTATAGCAGATTGAAGACAAGACGCATTGACATGCATACAAATTGTATTGACTTCCATTGACGCTGCGATTTAGCTAAAACTACCATCGAAACGAAAAGATAAAGAATAATTTATAATTCTTAACTTTTCTAACGTTTACCTTCACAGCTAAACAATAAGAACAACAACATTAAACAAAATACCCAATGATTACGTCATTTTAGCACGTAAAAGTATATAAAAGCGTACAAGGGTAGAAAATTCAAATATATTATACGATCGTTATTCTGCTTTAGGATCGCTGTAATTTTCATGACGCTTCCTGTGCTATTCTGATCCGTCTACTCTAGTAACATTTTTAACATTATTGATTACGTACAATTTCAATAAAGGGTATTTCTTCTTCTTCTATTTAATAAATAAAGAGAGAAGTCCTGACTGACTGACTGACTGACTGACTGACTGACTGACTCATCAACGCCCAGCCCAAACCCTTGGACCTAGAAAGCTGAAATTTTGCACAGCGGTTCCCTTTAGAATGTAGACAAGGAATAAGAAAGGATTTTTCGAAATTCAACCCCTAAGGGAGTTAAATAGGGGATGAAAGTGTAGCAGATATATTACATAAGCTGCTACTAGTTTTTTCAACAGAACAAATAACCATGGTCAACAACATTTTGAGGTTATTTTAACAATGAAATCTATGAATCCGAAAAACGTTAGGGAATGGATAACCAGCATCGTACATGAGACCGTTAGGTAGCTCAAAAAAGTATTTACATAGAATTAAGAAACTCTAAACATCTAGTAATCTTATGAGCACCGACCAATGTCGGCAATATTGACATGCAGATTATTCATTGACCAGGACACGGATTTGGGTCATTAAACCATTGTTGGAATCCTCATAAAACATGCATTCCAAATATAACAATAGTTATAGGATTCATTAAAACTTAAAATATTATCAACAACAATAAATCTTTTCTAGAGGTCAGTGCGTTTCATTCCACGTATCTGTCATTATCATGCAGGTAATGCGCAATAATTGTATTGATGCACTTAAAAATCAATAACTTTATCAAAAGTATATAAACACAAACAATTAAGTCATGGTTGTGTATGGGATACGGCAACGTATTAATTATGATGTACTACTTTAAATTTAGAATTAATAATTATAAGAAATTCATTTGTCATGTTACCATTTTGAGTGGAATGAATAATCACACTCGCAGATTTGTGAACTTCCGACTGAGTGGTGAAGGCAGTCTGGATCCCATCCTTGTGCGCGACTCACGCGCCGATCCGACTCACGGACACGTCCGGTTTTTTGGTTTTAAATTTCAAGATGGCAGAGTAAAAACTTCCGCACGCGCCATCAGCGCGTGTTTCTTTTTTTCTTTATGTAAACATCTACGCTATTCTGCGATGGATTGCAATCTGTAGTCGCTATGGATTCAGCCTAATCAGTTCCGCGGTTCAAGAAACAGTGTTTTTGGACATGAGACCGCGATGAGATGTCGCGTGGCGTCATCAATGGCGTCGTTTCTGCTGTGATGCCGTGAGGACTTTGAAGTTGCGATATTATCGCTCGGTTCAGCTCATCAGCAAGCCAACACCATTGAGAGGCGTCCCATCCGTAGGGCTCCGCGATTGCGTGAGTGTCTGCCACCGTTCCCACGTGGCAGACGATCCCAAGGACTACACGTCGTGCCTGCTCTGCTTCCCGTTCCTGCCTTCTGTGCCGGCCTATGCGCGCCCAGGCGCGAGGCCACGAGGGTCGTTGTCGAGCACGTGCTCTGGCGGCCACCTGGTTCACCAGCTCCGTGAAGAACCACGACCACTTCGGCGAAAATATACGGCGTAGGGAGTGCGATCATGGTACCATGCGTAAGTCAATCTTTTTTACATAATCTGGCCAGAGAAAGTTAGAATCAGTGCGCGATTAACGTCAGAGGCCCGCTGCCTGATTTCTATGTCAAACTGTTTAGCTTTAAGGTGTAAACGGCATTGTTCGACCTTGCATGTGAATTGTTCTTATCGATTATACCATTGTTATTGTTCTAGTTGAACTTCATAGTTTTATTTCAAACAAATCCCTTAGTTTTGCAAAGCAAGAGGTCCTTGAACCAATAGTTCATTGCCCACTCCGCGAGCTTGAAAGACACTTCTTTTTATATACTTACAAAATCATCGTGTGTTCTACCTGTAATTTCAGTTAACCTCACTTTCCCTTTCAACCATACATAACATCACAAATCATCTCTCTCTTTACAAATCTCACATCAATTTCAAAAAACAAATCTTTTTTTTTTTTTTTTTTTTTCACACACGACAATGGCGCCCGAACATTTATAATATCGTTATATTGAGGGATTTGCTTGGAATATTTCTGGTATTTGTTTATTTTCAGTTTGAACTTATTGCGTTAACATACTCCAAAACAATTTGTAGTTAAAACTTTCTGGTGGCATCTAAACAGTGAATGCTTCGCATTATTTTTTTGTGAGTTTTTTGTTTTGACAAAGCAACACTTTGGCAGTTGTAAACATGTTTTTTTTGTTTTTTTTCAAGCAATATTTTACATTCATGTACTGACAGCTGCAATTTTTATGGTTGCTTCAACTATTTTCTCCGCAAGCACTGTTTGGTTGCTAACCAATTATTTTAGTTATTGATTCCTGTTGTGTTGTCACAATGACAGATCCAACAGAAAAATTTGTTGACACAGAGGAGGACGTGCACAAGCACGCTGAATCTGATACTGACAATGTCTCTCGAAATGTAACGCATAGACGAAAAGATGCATTACAGCAACCAATGTCAACCGCATCCCATGACACAAAATACATTGACCAACCTTCACATAGTCAAACGGTACCAGCAGTCAACTCGAATGTCACAACTTACGTAGTACGCGATGACAATTTCAGATCATGGAATTTAAAGTTCACCGGCGACTCAAGTATAGTGGATTTTCTCTAGCGAATAGACGACTGCATGCGCACTAGAGACGTACTTAAACATAAAATTGTTAAATGGTTTTCAGATATATTGGGCGGTAAAGCACATGATTATTATAGACAAATTAGAGACTCAGTAGTCACTTAGGAGGATCTGCAAAATAAGTTCAGAACATTCTTCTCATTTTTTTGACAATAATTTTACCTTAACTTTAAACCAGCCGGCCAGCCAACAAAACTTTTGCACAAAAAATTCAATTCCAAAAGTTATTTAAAACGAATATTATGCACCACAATCAAACACTGTGGAACGCTATAATCAAACCGTTCAAACTTGCTTAGCTATGTTAGTAGAGGAGGACCAGAGAAATTGGTCTAGGTACCTTCCTCAAATTCAGCTATTCTTAAACACTTCTATAAATGTAGCTACAGGATACACACCATATTTTTTGGCCAGAGGTCGTGAAATCATCTCTGACGGTGCATTGCACACTTTGAAGGGCAATGCACCAGATTCAATTGATGATATTCAACTTCACAATAGGAACGAAAAAGCAGATTCCTTAAATGAACTTGCAGATATTTTCCAACGTGTAAGCCGTACATTGACCAAAGCGTACAAACAGAATGCGAACCGATATAACCTACGACGCCGAGAGCTCAGGCTAAAAGTTGGTGATATCGTTTGGAGGCGTAACTTTGTACAGTCAAACGCAGCAAAGTTTTTCTCAGCTAAATTAGCACCAAGGTTTGTCAAATGTAAAATAGTCGACAAACTATCCGATGTTGTTTACCAATTAGAGGAAATAAACACAAAAACTATAGGGAAGTATCACGTCAAGGACATAATAAAAGTGCCATAAAATGGGTGTTGTTAATTATGCTCAATTTTGCGACCATTTCAAAAAAAGTTGCACTTGCACATTCTAGGTCGAATTATTTTTTTAAAAGTGAAAAATATTTTTTACTCACTAAACTGAATTGTTCCCGTATCAGTGGCTCCCCATGGCCCTGAACACGTTTGATTTTTCAAAAACAATTCAGGACTTTTCCCAAAACAATAGGAAATAAGTTTTTAAATGGGATATTTTGGTCAAAATAAACATTTTTTAAAAGTGACTATTTTAGTCACTACACTGAATTGCTTTGGTATCAGCGGCTCTTTCCGACCCTGATCCCATTTGTTTTATCAAAATCAGTTCATTACTTTTTTCAAAACAATTGAAAATAAGTTTTTTTGTGAAAATATGACCAAAATTTTTTTTTTTTTTTAAGTGACAATTTTTGCCACTACACTGAATTGCTTAGGTATCAGTGGCTCATTCTGACCCTGATCCCATTTGTTTTATCAAAATCAGTTCAGTATTTATTTCAAAACAATTGAAAATAAGTTTTTTTTTGGGAAACTTTGACCAAAATATTTTTTTTTTTAAAGTGACAATTTATGTCACTACACTGAATTGCTTAGGTATCAGTGGCTCTTTCCGACCCTGATCCCATTTGTTTCAACAAAATCAATTCAGTATTTTTTTCAAAACAATCGAAAATAAGTTTTTTTTGGGAATCTTGACCGAAAAAATTATTATTTCACAAGTGCCAAATTTTGACACTACACTGAATTGAAACGGTATCAGCGGCTCTCGACGACCCTGATCCACTTTACTTAATCAAAAACAGTTCAGTATTTTTTTCCAAACAATTGAATTTTTTTAATATCTTTAAAAAAACATTCAGTTAGGAAATTTTACCCACAAACCTTTTTACAAATTGTCCGCTTACAATTGAATTGGGCAACGACTCATAATCATTAAAAGCATTAGCAGTCATGCCAGTGACAAGCTAAATTTAAACAATAATGTGAAAATAACACTTCGTTACTCAGATACCTAGTACTGTTTCTAGGCCAGTACTGGGGTTCCTATCCTTTGTACATAATACTCTGTTACTTAGATACATAGATGATAACATCATCATTTAGCATTAGAAGACACTTAGTACTCAATAATACAAGTAGTCCAGTCACTATAGTTAGTAATAGTATTTTTAAGCTATTGTACACTTAAGAGAACCAATTCATTGGTCATTTATAGTTTATAATCATAGGTAGTATACTTAGTTCATAGATCCGGATCAATAGTTCATAAGCACTTAGATTATAGTAGACCAACAATAATTACTTGTTAGGTCAATGACTTTCAGTCAATAGTTTAATAAGCATACTTTACTTTACTTTACTTTTCAAAACCATAAGGTAGCTTAGATTTTAATAGAACGATTAGTTCGAATTTTCATAGTTCAACAATACTCACCATAGCCCTTTAACTTACTCTGTTCAACACAATCCTAACAGATTCCAGTGTTGATCAGTACATTTAGAAAAAAACTTTTCATGTACCTACTATAAAACTTTTTTTCTCTCGGTTAGACCGGCTGTGTCGGCTAACAGGGTTAGCCTTTTTCCGCGAAGGGGGGTATTGTAGCAGATATATTACATAAGCTGCTACTAGTTTTTTCAACAGAACAAATAACCATGGTCAACAACATTTTGAGGTTATTTTAACAATGAAATCTATGAATCCGAAAAACGTTAGGGAATGGATAACCAGCATCGTACATGAGACCGTTAGGTAGCTCAAAACAGTATTTACATAGAATTAAGAAACTCTAAACATCTAGTAATCTTATGAGCACCGACCAATGTCGGCAATATTGACATGCAGATTATTCATTGACCAGGACACGGATTTGGGTCATTAAACCATTGTTGGAATCCTCATAAAACATGCATTCCAAATATAACAATAGTTATAGGATTCATTAAAACTTAAAATATTATCAACAACAATAAATCTTTTCTAGAGGTCAGTGCGTTTCATTCCACGTATCTGTCATTATCATGCAGGTAATGCGCAATAATTGTATTGATGCACTTAAAAATCAATAACTTTATCAAAAGTATATAAACACAAACAATTAAGTCATGGTTGTGTATGGGATACGGCAACGTATTAATTATGATGTACTACTTTAAATTTAGAATTAATAATTATAAGAAATTCATTTGTCATGTTACCATTTTGAGTGGAATGAATAATCACACTCGCAGATTTGTGAACTTCCGACTGAGTGGTGAAGGCAGTCTGGATCCCATCCTTGTGCGCGACTCACGCGCCGATCCGACTCACGGACACGTCCGGTTTTTTGGTTTTAAATTTCAAGATGGCAGAGTAAAAACTTCCGCACGCGCCATCAGCGCGTGTTTCTTTTCTTCTTTATGTAAACATCTACGCTATTCTGCGATGGATTGCAATCTGTAGTCGCTATGGATTCAGCCTAATCAGTTCCGCGGTTCAAGAAACAGTGTTTTTGGACATGAGACCGCGATGAGATGTCGCGTGGCGTCATCAATGGCGTCGTTTCTGCTGTGATGCCGTGAGGACTTTGAAGTTGCGATATTATCGCTCGGTTCAGCTCATCAGCAAGCCAACACCATTGAGAGGCGTCCCATCCGTAGGGCTCCGCGATTGCGTGAGTGTCTGCCACCGTTCCCACGTGGCAGACGATCCCAAGGACTACACGTCGTGCCTGCTCTGCTTCCCGTTCCTGCCTTCTGTGCCGGCCTATGCGCGCCCAGGCGCGAGGCCACGAGGGTCGTTGTCGAGCACGTGCTCTGGCGGCCACCTGGTTCACCAGCTCCGTGAAGAACCACGACCACTTCGGCGAAAATATACGGCGTAGGGAGTGCGATCATGGTACCATGCGTAAGTCAATCTTTTTTACATAATCTGGCCAGAGAAAGTTAGAATCAGTGCGCGATTAACGTCAGAGGCCCGCTGCCTGATTTCTATGTCAAACTGTTTAGCTTTAAGGTGTAAACGGCATTGTTCGACCTTGCATGTGAATTGTTCTTATCAATTATACCATTGTTATTGTTCTAGTTGAACTTCATAGTTTTATTTCAAACAAATCCCTTAGTTTTGCAAAGCAAGAGGTCCTTGAACCAATAGTTCATTGCCCACTCCGCGAGCTTGAAAGACACTTCTTTTTATATACTTACAAAATCATCGTGTGTTCTACCTGTAATTTCAGTTAACCTCACTTTCCCTTTCAACCATACATAACATCACAAATCATCTCTCTCTTTACAAATCTCACATCAATTTCAAAAAACAATTTTTTTTTTTTATTTTATTTTTTTCACACACGACAAAAGTTTGTATGGAAAATCGTCATTTTCACGCGGGCGAAGCCGCTGGCAAAAGCTAGTAATATTATATTTCTATACATAGCCGCAACATACGAAGACTGAACGAATATTTCCGTACCCATTATTACTTTCTAGTAAAAAGAGTGTTTTTTGTCATTTGCTAGTTATCACCTGGTCCCAGCCAGTATGTAAGACTAAGCTGTGCTCGGGGCGCGTTATTTCATAAAGTAAATATTTATGAAGGAAAGGAGTTTTCTTCGCGCGTCCTCCCGTAAGCCTCCTGATCCGAAAAGACATAAACCTCTGGGGATTCAGTTCTAAGTTCACAAAGGCAATGCTCCGTTAGCTCTCATACATATACTTTTTCCTTTCAGTGAGTTACGTGTCTTTGTATCAGCAATTGTTTTATTATTGCGGTCTTCGATATCTTTCTTACTTATAACAGCTTATGTCTGTATACTTATTTGTGTTTTAATCTGTTTTTTCGTTCGCGTGTCTAAGTAGGCTGTGACGGTAAAGTTTGGCTTTTGAAAACTTATTGTTTTAATGAAGTCTTATCGCAAAACAAATCTTTTTCACACTTTTTAAGTAAGTCCTCGTGGAGTTTTGTCAATGTTTTATTACTTGGCAGTAGACTTATATTCCCAAAATCGGAGTTGTGTGTTTGTTTAATTAGAATTATTCATTCATATTATAAACAAAATAGTTTATTATAATCCCTATTCAGGCTTGCGGTATAAACAGTGAACTTGGGGGAATTATTACTCGTGTGTAAGAGCTACAAACTTTGTTCAAGACAATACGCTTAATTCTATTTATGGTCTTTAGAAAATTGTTCCCTATTCACGCGCATTTCTGTTTCAAAATAAAATGAAACGAGAACTGATATTATACATCACGATTATGTTTGATCTCGCCGGCTCACGGTGAAATAACACATGTTCCATCAACATATATAACATAACCTACTTAATATATATGAGGGTGGCTTCGGACGGAACATTTTCACTAGGATTTTTTCTGCGTAGATAAATGTACGAGGGTGAGGCAGGGGATGTCGGAAAATCGGTAAACTGACAGATCGGTAAGAACAGGAATTTTCCATTGCCACAAAAATATTCCACCCACACGCCAGCACATTCAGTAACACCATTAACAATTATTATGAAACTTTTTCTTTCAAAGTATTTTATGAAACACTTAATAAGATATTGTTATAAAATGAGTTAGGGACGAACGGTATAAGAGATGATATAAAAAACGAAAGTAGAGAAAAGTGAACAGGGCTCCACGAGGTTTATGCAAATTTTACGCGAATTTTTTAAACTTACCAAGTCTGTTTTCTTATTATTTGCAAACAACGGCGGCTGAGTCTTAATGTTATTCTGTTTGGCCTTAAAGATGTTTTTGAATAGTATAATCCGAGTACTAAAGTTAGCCCATGAAGACGTAATTGTATCAAGATGGTAGTAAGAAGTTTGGTGTGTATTTATGGAGATGACACTGGCGTAAACAAGCTTATAATGTAGTTTGACAGTTTGATAACGACGGCCTGCGAACATAAGTCGGCCCCTTGGCTGTTGTTAGGCACTTTGCTCAGAATCTCAGATATCGAGACGCATTTGAATTCTGTGATATTCGATATTCGAGTTCCGTTGCGATAATGCATCTTACTCGTGGGTAGGTGCATGTCAATAGGGGACTTTTATGTCCTCTGATATTCTCTGTGATGTTTGCATTCGACCTTATGTGGGTTTGCTTTAGGTCTAAATTTTTTTGAACGTTTTTGTCACACCCGCAGCTTTGAGTGTGTTTTTCATTCTTCTATTCACTTGCTTTTGCAGGAACCTTGAAATTGCTCATTAGATTAGATGATTGATTCGATTCGACAACGCTTATTTTTATAGTGAACTTGCTACACACCCCTGACTACTGTCTATTATTGAAATATCGATGATGTCATTTTTAAGAGATAGTTTAATATAATGTCTTGTATAAATCATTCGGAATCAATTCACTATGATGACGGCATGTTTTGATTGATGAACAACGTGATCGAAGTAGGAAAGTGACTTTATTTTTACGAAGGTGAACTTTATTTTTAAGAAAAGTGACTTTATTTTTAAATGGATTTAGATTTGAAAGAAAAAGTAGGAAATGATAGCGTGACAGGACAGTTGACAGACGATAATAAAAAAGACGTGTTGCGCCGACCCCAAGTAACATGAAACAAGGGCAGAATGATAATGATGATTAATTATAAATGAATAAGAAGTTCTGTCTTTCTATCTGGCTATCTGCGTACTAGGTACCTTTTTACACCACACCATCTGAATGTTGGTACTCAAAACCGACTTCAAGTGACATGGGCCAAGTGCAGAAAGATGATGATATAGACATAGATTTGAGCATTTTTATATCCTTTTTAATCTATTGCATAGATTCTATCGCGGGCCTTGAGTTGAGCGTGGAGAGCGAATCCAGAGATTTCCTAACAAAAATATTCAGTGTCAAGTTTAAGGGTTGCTATGGTTACGGAAAATAACGAGTCCCTATAATGCCCGTCACAGTAATGCACATACCAGCAATGCACGACATGACAATGTACAACATTGGAATTCAAAACACAAGACTTACATTCCTATGTCGCGCGTTCTCGTGTCGTGCATTCCTGTGTTGGGCATTGCTGGTTCACGTTATGACACTTACGTCAGGCTGTCAATACTTTTTCTTTTAAATTTTCTGTCATAGAGTTTCTTACTAGCTTAGTTAGTTTAAGAAGGTTAGTTTTGATTTATATAATGTACATCGCGCGAAATTCGAAGATCAAACTCTTAATATCGTTATTTTTGTTCAAATTTTTTGAATGAATAATTATTTTGGTGTGTAATTACACTAATAATACCTAATTATTTATACCTATTATTGCATAAGTTGATAAAAAATGCTATGCAATAGATTTACCGCGGCAGTCTCCGAGTGCCACACGTTTTTTTGATACTGTCGAATTCCCAGTAAAATAAAATTACAAGTCATCTATTTTATTTTAATATAGAGAAGAACTGAGGAATCCCTGCAATGTGTTATGGCTTTCGTTTTTTTTTTTGGTGTGTGGAAAATCATCAAATAACCCCCCCGCTCTTGGGCAAAGCGGAAGGGAGTGTCAGGCTTCTACTGACTAAAAACCACCCATGTTGCTTCTTCGCCCTTGTGCCGAGGCTGCGTTATCTCTTTCGTTATTCCGCAGCCCAGACGGGACATTTTTCTATTTTTCTATCCTTACCTACATAGGTAACAACACTAGTCATGTTTATTTCTTTCGCCTACAAAACTCGGCTAAACTTACTTAATAGTTAGTAAAAGTTGAGGCACACCGGAAACGTTTCGCTTTCATAACTGATACAACAAAGCTGTAAACTTCTATGCAGGCTTCGCGAGGTGACCCGAATTCCGATCGCGATAAAGAAAACACGTTATCAATGAATATTGCTGTGTTGTTCCTGTTTACAAAATAATAGGTATTTTACCTTGAGGTAAAAGCGCGAGGGTAGCCCACGAAATTCAAATTTTGTTTTCGTTTTTTGCAATTTTCAGGTCACTACCGTGTTTTATGTTGATAAATCTTTTTTTTTTGGTGGGTGGGTCCCCCCGCTCTTGGGCAGAGCGAAGGGGAGTGTCAGACTTCTACTGACTAAAAACCGAACCCATGTTCCTTCTTTGCCCTTGCGCCGAGGCCACGTCATCTAGGACAAAAATCCGCGGCCCCGACGGGCATGTTGATAAACCTTAGTTATAAGACTAGAAAATCATTGTAACACCTGTTACAATAATAAAATTAATCCTTACATAGTATAAAACAAAGTCGCTATTTTTGTCTGTTTGTTTGTCTGTATGCTTAAATCTTTAAAACTACGCAACGGATTTTGATGCGGTTTTTTTTAATAGATAGAATGATTCAAGAGGAAGGTTTTAGTATATAATTTGAACGACATCCACGCGGGTGAAGCCGCGGGCATCAGCTAGTTAACTATCATATGTTGCTAGTAGCTAGCTAAGGTAGTATGTTAGGAGTTAAAAATTAAAATAACCAGTACACATTTCGTTTATTTTAAGTTTCGGATACCAGAGTTTTAATATGAGGATCCTTATTGTTACATAACGTTTAATGCACCATATATGTACCATTTACGCGAATAAATTATTTTATTTGATAAAATATGATTTGCGACAGTTACAAATTGGTATGGCTTTTAAAATCATTATTACAGTCTAAGTTCATTTAATCTCATTGAGTGACTTTTTCATGAAATAGTCATTGAGTGTTACGTTCGCGAATAATATTTTGTTTAACATACAGCTTGACACGTGTCTGCGCTAGTCTGGCTCTTTCCCCGTAACGTGTTTTGGTTGATAGCCGCTTGAGATCTGCGGCCGCCGCGCGACGAAGTCACCGGGACCGCGACCTTGGCAAAAAAAAAAGGTCGCCGCCGCGCGTGAGCGGCCGGACTCTTATCTTATTTTACTGTTGACGTGTTGTAAACAATAGACGCTTCAAGTAATGTTTTTGTTCAAGCTTATGAGAGACCCTTTCAAGTTGTGTCAAGTGTTTGTTGACATTTCGTCTCAAATTTATTATATTATTTCATAAACATTGACTAGGGTTGACAAAAAACATTATGTGTACTTTAAAAAATATTATTTCGTAAAGTAAATCGATACCATATATATTTTATGTGTTTTATTGCTGGAAGGGTTCTATTTACGTAAGATAAAATAAAAATAAACATAGTTGGTATTTTAAATATTATTTTACAGGCATTAGCTAACCAGGATTTATTGCCGACGGTGATTAATTT
This sequence comes from Diarsia mendica, assembly GCA_949316265.1. Lineage (NCBI taxonomy): Eukaryota > Metazoa > Arthropoda > Insecta > Lepidoptera > Noctuidae > Diarsia > Diarsia mendica. The sequence continues at coordinate 12,395,552 of OX438887.1, forward strand.
AATCACTTAAATTAAATAATTTATTACAACTATACTATTTCACGTAAATTAAAAATATTGCTACTATCTGAAAGATAATTTAATAATGTAACTTACACATAAGTATTATGCTGATAGGTTTATACAATACAGTAAAATATGGACTTAATTAATTATTTAATTTAAAAAAAAAATGCACTCGACATTTTTTGCTTATTTATTTTTTGTGAATTTTGAGTAAACGAAATGCATACCGATGTTATTGTTTTCTACAAGAACCGCCCCTATGACGACCCCCTGACCAAGAAATACTCTCTTTAATTGCATTTATTTATTTTTAATGAATTTTAAAAAAATATAATTTTGAATATCGCGGGCCGCCATGTTGTTTTTTTTGCAAGGTTAGGTTGAATGAAAAATAAAATCTTATTTTTAATTTACTATCTATTGTATATGTTTTTGCTGAAAACGATTGTCTAGTAAATATGCAATGTGATAACTATTACTTTGGATACGGAACTGGTCTTAAAATTTCATAAATTACGAAAGCATTCTGACAAAATTCTAACACCGTTACGAGCACCCGTAAAAACTCTCAGAAGTTAAAATATACTTACCTTTAGGTTAAAATCCGGTTGCACACACATACACTGTATTGTATTAATCACTTATTCACTATTATAATCAAAAACACTCACTCAAAACCAATAAATTACTTGAAAATACACTCGAGCATCCGTCAAACGCGCGCGTCATTCATCGGATTTCAAAGACTGACATTCAACTTTTTTTTTCAATCGAATTGACCATTGAGATAATAAATGTTGCCGTGTTTTTGCATGGAGACTTTACTAAAGTATCGAGTAGAAAAGAGAAAAAGGATCGGCGAGTCCAGTGATAGAAGGAAACAGCTAAAGTCCGACGCCATGGAAATAAAAAGTACAATTGTGACAAAAGTCACAAAGTGGCGCTTCTGCGTTTTAACGGATTGTCCCTTTTGGGACAATTTGGCATTTGAGCGGTGGGAGGCCTTATTAATAGGTTATTAGACAGTTTCTCACATTGTTGGTAAGATACTTAATCATAATCACTGCGGTTGATAGATGGGGTAGAGAGAGCCGTAAGTCTTTTTTTTTTCAAATATATACTTTTTAATTTTTCTGTCGGTACACTTGACGCCACGTCGGTGATAACAGTTTGAACTTAGGTGACCCAACGTAGTTACCCAACCCAAGGGAGTACTGATAGAATACGAGATGTACTACTGGATTTACTGGTTCATTCCCACTTTCGTGCGATCTACTGTATCTAATCAATGATCAAATGCGACATAATTATTTATGGCTATCGTGTGAGATAAATACAAGGTGTGTCATAAAAAAAAACAAGAACGTTCTTTTAAAAACTTATTCCGCCAAAAAATCTTCATCCTCCACCGGCCTTATTGCTCAATTAAAATTTCGCTCTCACATTTTTTGCAGCCTGTATAATCACACATTATACAAGAAAAGGGGCAAGGGATTTGTAATGCGGCCATTGACCCCGTTTTAATTATGTCAAATTTTCCCCGTGCCTTAATGAGAGCGGGGACTGTTCGTCAAGAACTTTATGGAGCCCTACGTTCAACAATAGCCGTTGACTATGGCAGTCACGCCGCTAAATTGTGAGGCAAGGAATGTGTGACTTCTGACTAGTGTCAGAGGTTCAAGCTTGAAGGCGTGTTTTGTGTACAGAATCGACATTTTCAAGGCTAATATATTATGAGTGGGTATTCAGGCTCGTAAAGGTACATAAGTATATTTTTTGAGAAGACAAAGAGGAATCGTATTATACGTGCGAAAGTAACTCTTTCTGTCTGTCACCTTTGATGTCCACTACTGGACTTAGGCCTCCCCCAAGTGGCGCCACATTTATTGGTGTCTCCCCGCAACCTTCACCAGGTTATCGGTCATATACTTTTTATCCAGTTAGTATCCCGAACAGCGAGCAAAGGTTTCTACACTCATTATGGTCATATTATAAGCATGGTGTGTGTGATATTTTCGAATTAGAGTGACGTCATTTTATTTCTTGAATTTTCTCAGCAAACGATTCCAACCAACCATTTGATACCCATATCATGGAATGAATAAAAGATAACTGGTTTGCTATCTTTGAAAGTCCACCATATTGAATTTAGAACCATGCACCAGTTTGGATGATTATTCCAAACTAAACGTGTATGCAAAATTTTAGCTCGAGAATTCGGAAGCCAGAAAGCTGGTCAAGCTTACAGGTGAAGTTAATAAAACTGTATTACAAATAGTGTTATTGAATATCCAGTTTTAAGGCACAGCTCAAAATGGCTTCAGCAGAGTAAAATTTTCTTTTATGTTATTAAAACAAACAAAATGTGTACTTTAACAGAATGAATGTTTGTTATTATTTACATTGCATGCAACTCCGGCAAATAAATCTGCATGGGGTGGCTAGTGCGAAAAAGTTTAAATTTTCTCTCGTTTTTCACCCCACAAATTGTTGTAGGGTGTATTATATTATAACATTTACGTAGATTAAGTCGAGGGGTTCTACTACATAATGTACATGAGATGAATCTCTGGGAGGGTCGCGTCAATACATTTGTTTATTTTTTCGGGAAAATCCTCCCCAAGGAAGCGGATATTTCCGTTAAGATTTTTTTGTCAGGAGGGCAATATTTTCACGTGTCTGTATAATAGTCAATTTATACAAACGTATTTACTCTCGTCATATTGTTGGGTTATTTTTATAACCTCTTTTTGCACGTCACGGAGTTCGTAACGCATGATTACTATAATTCCTGTTTCTGAGTACTTTTAATTGGTGTGTAGGGACCTCATTACTTAGGTACACAGTAAATCTATTAAGGTAATCTGGACCCGAGGTTGTCGACATGTGGAATGTGAACTCGGCGGTCATTGTGCCGATTGTCGTAACGGCCAATGACCTTATAGCTAAGAGCATGGACCGGTCATCAGTCAGTACTTTTCGATACGGCCCGCATTGTGAGGAGGTTCCTGTCTCTAGAGCCTATAAGCCACCAGTAGCTTGGACCATGCTCCTGATATCGACGGACCAGTATTTTTAAATGTTTTTATATATTTTTCAGAAATATTTAAATATGTATATAATGTGTAGAAATGATGAATCGAGGTAATCACAGAATTTTCAGTAGATATGTAAAAAATATTTAAGTACATACCGTGTTTCCCGGTGTTGGCTGCCGCGAAGGCGGTGCTAAGTATTACGAGGTGCACCAGCATGCTCCCTCCTCGCGCGGCGGACGCACATCGAGCCGAAAGCGCGCTGCGGCTGACTTCTACTGAAACAAACAACATCATTAGCATAATTATATAGCTTTAAGGTTCTTTTTACTATAACAAACTGTATTATATCATTTATTTATGGGACAAAGTGGCCTGAAAATAAATCAATGTTATGTTATAATAATTAGCCTGTAATGTTGCCACACAGGCCACCACTGTGAAAAGTGGGTGTAGTGTAGGTTGGTAGATGTAATAGAAAATCGAAGCGTTAGGTTGAGATGTACCGAAGCAGGGTTCGAAGTTATCAGGATTATTATTTTATTTGATAGTTATCAGTTAATACACACTGATAAAAGAGGTTGGAATATTGTTGTGTGAAGCGTGCGAAAGTTTAGTAATTTTATTTCGTTTTCAAAATAGCGGTCACATATAAAATCTGTATTATTCAATTCTGTATAATTGGCAGGCAAATCTTTCAGTGTCGGTTACAAGCTATCAGTTCAAATAGGGTCTATTTTTTTTGATTTTTTTAACTATCACTCTTCTAGGTCTTAGATAGTATAAAAAAGGTATACACTGTGTACTGTCGTTTTTAAATATTAATAGAGATGCCAATTTAATATAATCGTAACAACAATTTGATTATAACTTGTATGTTTTAAATTGGCAGACCTATTAATATTTTAAATACGAGAGTACACGTGTATGTGAAATTTGATCTTAAATCTTCCTTAGTGAAGAGACCACAGGTCAATACGTTAGCTCAGATGTAAGAAACTATTTGGTCAAATGATCACACATTCAACCCAACCCAATTATTGGCCCTTGAATAAAACATATTGATTTATTTATTCCATCGTGTTTTATTTTTGATAAAGTGTCTCACTTTTGTGCACGATTGTACTTTAGCTTTTCATACGAAGATGTAAAAAAATGGGTCTAACAGAACACGTTGTTTCATAGGGGGTCCAATAGGCATTAAAGTATAGGCAAAACCCAAGTTTTAAGGTCGAAACGGCACAAGGAGGTCCAAACGGTCATATTAGTCAGTGAGGTCCTAACTTGGAGGTCCAACGGGTACGTAGTCCAATTTTCCACCTCGACAAATTATATGACTACTTGGGGCTGTTGTATAGATATCTTATTCTTGAAATAGGTTATACTTATAACCTACTAGCTGAACCCGTGCATGCGTTGCAATGCGTTTTTCCTACCTACCTATCTAGTAGTAGTAGTAGTAGGTAGGGTAGTAGGTAGGGTAGTAGGTAGGGTAGTAGGTATACTACCCTACCTACTACTACTACTATCTACTACCCTACCTACTACCCTACCTACTACCCTACCTAAAAAAAAAAGTATCCTATGTCCTTCTCCTGGTTCTTAGCTACCTCCCTACCAATTTTCAGCTAAATCCGTCTAGCCGTTCTTGAGTTATAAATGGTGTAATTAACACGACTTTCTTTTATATACATATATATATAGATAGATAGATAGATAGATACATCATCGTCTACCTAACGTTTTCCTAACTATGTTGGGGTCGGCTTCCAGTCTAGCCGAATGCAGCTGAATACCAGTATAATTTTACATGGAGCGGCTACCTATCTGACCTCCAGTGAGAACAGGGTAATACCCTGAAGAGACTGGTTGTCAGACATTCGGGCCACTGACTACTGTAACGAAAGGTCAAATATTGACAGCCGAGGACAACGGATTACCGGGCTTTCCGAAGTACGGAGGAAACTTGGTTTGTAATGGAAGGTCACCCGTCCACAGATCAACTTTGGCAAGCGTGGTTAACCTTGAATATCGACCCGTCTGACTGTAAAGATTTAGCAACGAGTTCCTCTCGTAAAGTAAGTAGTATAATTTTAAACTTCCTCGATGGAAATATGGCGGTCAAAAAATAACTCGTTTTGGTTTTAGTTCAAAAAAATACCACTATAATTCTATGACATTCAATATATTTAGGTGTCAGAGATAAAAGGAAACGTGACGTGCAAATGTAAGACTAACATCACATTTTTCTAGATATCTAGGTAACGTCAAAGGCAGAATATTTCACGGCGATCTAACATTGTTTCTGACGGGCGGCGTAAATGTTACCTAGTATCCAACAAAATTCAGATTTTGACACGGTTTCTGTTATGTTCGGGAGGATTATTCTGGCCTTAGAATACCAAAAAGTTAATTCCAAACGTAATTTATTAAATTGTCTAACAGATGAGCAAAAGTCTCCATACTCTCAAGTATTTTAAAAATAGAAATTACTTTTAATCATAACCATTGGAGCCTTCTAATACAGGCATTGTTTGCCTAAATGGGGGCTCCAAACACGTAATCATGTAATGGTATACTTATTTCGCACAATAAACTATTTTGTATTTGTATTTTTGTATTTTGTATAACCAGAAATTAAGAGATTATTTAATAATAACTGAAAGCCGCTTGCTGTACGCAACCGAAATGGATATTTTTAAATACACAATTGTTAATAAATTCCCAGTTTCCTTTGGAGAAATATTCAACCGCGCTAAGTAGAGCGTAAAACAAGTACCAATAAGAGTTTCCGTCGTGAAATAAAACATAATTCCATCGAGGAACTGGAAGCGGTTTGAATAACAACTCTTTAATTGAAAGTTTAGCAATTTGCTCTTACCCTCCCAAATGGACCCGAAGGAGCGCGGGGCAACTCATCCAGCGTTCCAAAATTGAACGTAGGCAGATGCGCTTAATTACCGGCCCAGATGCTGGCCTCCTCGTCTCACCGACGCTTATCTCGAGATGAACCTCCTAAGAGGAGGCCACCGACAATATTTGCCCGCTAAGACGTGCTCAAACGACTTTTTTCAGAGCTCCATTCGCATGCCGACGCCGACGGTAATTAAGAAGTTAATCGGGAATTAAGTAATTAAGAATCGTCACAAATGATTATACCTCTCAGCAGAAGTATAAGTGGCAATTACGTAGCACTCATTTGCGGAATACAGATAGTAATTAATGCAATATGGTAACGTCAAAGTTTTTTGCACACCCAAAGTGCTGATAAAAGTGCCTAAGTATTAAAATTCTGGTAAGCGAATTACGAAGGAGAAGTTGCTCGGGATATCAACTTTGAAGAAAACCTCTGTGTATCTAATACGAACTGAATAAAATTCGATTCCTCGGATTTGATGTTTGGAATCGAGTTCAGACTAGGTTACAGTTTTCCAATAATGTTCGACTAAGTGTCCTCCAGTAGGAGATATGAATCGTAGTCAAATAGAGATGGGCTTAAAGAGGTCGTTACGAGGCATCGGGAGGTGGACGGGCGTCCTACGTGGGACGTCACACGAGGCAAGTGAATCAAACTTCCCTTTACATTTTATCTAACTGCAAGGGCGGTCGAGTTTATGTTCCTCGCCCTACTTGATTTAGTTTTGATAGCGGAAGGGAGACGCTTTTAGATAAATGATTTCCACAAGCCCCACTAGACGCTGAAGTGATTTGGTGCTAGGATTTGCAACAATGTTATAGTTTATAGGTGTGGTTTGTTCGATGCAGTGTAATAAGGGACGTAATGGAATGGCTTTCGTCTGTGAGGGACGTTTAAGTGGATTAAATATTATTGCTCGTAGCGACAGATGGGGCTTAGGTACCCGTGCTTATAGTTTCATTGCTGCCGAATTTAAACTTATTCACAGATTTGTTCGGGAAATATTGTTGCTCTGTGAATTTGTCTGTCAAAACATCCAAATTGGTGTAGCGGTTCAGCTGCAAAGTTTAAACTCAAACTTTAGCATTTATTTCAAATATACCCGTGTTTAACCACAGGCATAATAACCTGTGAACAGATTGGCACAATTATTGTGTTTACTAACAGACAACACGGATGCGGAAATTATGTTTTTCCTCCGCTATTATTTTCTGATTAACATCGTTGTGGGATCCAAGACAGTTAAATCGTTTTTCTGGGACTTCGTCGAGCTGCATTGTCTCGGCGGTTTTCTGTTGGTCGCCACTGTTGATTCTGGCATTCAGGAGTTACAGTGGTTTGGAAATAGTGTGGCGGGCTTGTCGCATTTATTAAAAAAAACAACGCCAACGTACACCAACATACGCAACACCTAGATAATATTAAAATTTAAAGAAACTTTCTAATACCTACTTTCTGGAGTAACATTTTACTGCAAAGCAAACAATCTTCGAAGCAGAAACTATGATTACTTGTTGTAGCCACAACATTGTTGGTATTGCATCAAGACTGCTTGCTAGCAACAACAAATCGAGTTTATTAAGAGAGCAAATAGTTATTGGATAGAATATTATCAATCTCAGGTTTGAGTTAGGAGTTTATGATAGTATTACGAGGTGAGTAAATAGGTATATCTAAAGATAAACTAATCATTTACACCCACACCCACAACATTTTACACCCACACGTACCATTACGATTGTATTCCATGATATAACTGGGGGTGTACTAAAATACACCCACACTAGCGTTTGACCGCAGCTTCGCTCGCGTTGTGGTCTGATATTATCTAACGGGAACGTTTTAAATAAATATAAAATGTTCCGTGATCCGTTGAAGAATTTTCGGGCTCGTGGCTCTAGCAGTTGACTGCTGCGCTACGTTTCGCGGGTTCGATCCCCGCACGGAACAGGGTGCTTACTCTGGAATATAATTCTGATAGATCGACATTGGTCAAACGTCAGTTGGTTGAGTTAAACGTCAGGGATTGGCTAGACTCAGTCCGCCTTATTACAAAACGTAGTTAAACCTGGTTTAACTTAGACTTGGTTTATCTCGCATGACGTCTCACTTCAATAATATTCAAAAGAAAGTGACAGCATGCGAGATAAACCAGGTCTAAGTTAAACCAGGTTTAACTACCTTTTGTAATAAGGCGGAGTGAGTCCAGCCAATGCCTGACGTTTGACTGACAATTCCAATGTCGATCTATCGGAATTATATTCGAGAGTAAGCACACAGATATTTGTATGGCCTAAAGATCTAAGTTGTTTCGAGTCTGGGTATTTTTGTATGTGAGTTTAAATGTCTGTGAACGCACCTACGATACAAGAGAAATTCTTAGACACTCCCTACCACTCCACCCAGAGCGGTAGGAGTCATTACATATTTGATGATTTATTCCCACCTTCCAAAAACATGGGTCGTAACAGGTAGCATTCTATGATTTCTGCCTACGCTCATGGGAAAAAAGCATGAGTTTTTGTATGTATGTATTACACTAACGACTGGTAGAATCTACTAGCTAATAGTAGTCTGGTAAAAATCGAATCTCCTTTACTAAAAATGTCCTAGCAAAAATGTAATCACCATAAAATACGTGCTTCAGGATATAAACCAAAAATATTCCCGATAAGCGGGCGCACTAGACCAATATAATAGTTAGTGTACTACCTACCTATATTTATCGCCAGTGTCTAGCACCATAATTTTCTAGTGGTACAATACTGCGTGTAGTACGTTAAAAGAATGATGACAAAAAACCCAAAAGTCTGTTTAATTAATTAACAGTCTTACCAAGAGGCATCGTGTATCATCACTACATATTATAAAACCAAGTCCTCCTCCGCGTCTCTCTGTTTGTTCGCGATAAACTCAAAAACTGCTGCTCTGATTTTTATGCTGTTTTACCAATGGAAAGAGTGGTTTTCGAGGAAGGTTATAGTATTTTTTTATTTTCGAAATTCTACCCCTAAGGGAGTTAAATTGAGGGTTAAACTTTATTGGGATATTTTTAGAAATCCACGCGGGTGAAGCTAGTAAGTTTATAAACTGAAATGGTCACTCACATCATCATTAACACCGTAATCGGGATATTTAGCATGTTTACTATTTGTTTTGAGTTCCTCGATATTTCGGAGCTATTGCTAGCATGCTCACGAATAAACTGAAGTTATTGCGGGTGGGTGTTTATGAGTAGACAAATGTATGCATGATAATTACTAATATCCCGTTCAGTATTAATGATAAGGTATCGTGTAACTGAGCTACTTGATTGCGGAAGTTAGATAGGCAGTCGCTCCATGTGAAAAATACCGATATTCAACCGGATACAGCTAGACTGGAAGCCGATTCAAACATCGTTGTGAAAAAGCTAAGTTAAAGCAGATGTTGATCACAGCTACTAACTTTTCATTAACTTTTTGACTGAACGTAAACCCACTTACTAGATGAGCCCGTGGCTAAATAATAGCAAACGTTCGGTTAGATGTTCAGGTGAAGCTGTCCTTGACTAGGTTGATCCAAATTCAAATTCATTTATTTGTCCGAACATGGTACAATACATGGTCTTAAATTATATAATAAACGGTCTCATCACATTCTGCCACAAAGGGCGTGCAAATATCGGGTACCTACACATAATAAATCCGTGGATGAAGTCCATTACATACCGAGTATTCTTCATGTCTGGGCACGTTAAACCGGTGATCCCGGTAACCAGTATGACCACTCACAAGTCTTACCAAGGGTTATCGTATTACCTAGTACTAATTGAGTTGTAGAGGTCAGACAAGCAATCGCTCCATATCCTACTAATATTGTAAATGAGAAAGTTTATATGGATGTTTGTTACACTTTCATGCAAAAACTAATGATCGGATTTGGATCAAATTTGGTGCACAGATAGTTTATAACCTGGATTAACACATAGTATAGTTTTTATCCCGACTTTGTCTTCCCGTGGGGTCATTTTCGAGTTGTAGCCGGCGAAGCCGCTGGCAAAACCTAGTAAAATATAGAACTTAAGCTGAATCCGGTGAGACTGGATGCCTACCCTCACATACTTAGTTGGGAAAAGGCCAGGCAGATGATGTGAACCCATTAACTATACAAATATAACAATCCTATTATCGAAAACATAGCTCAAACTCCTAAAGTAAGTAAAAACATAAAAAAAAGATTTCATTATGCTACGTCAAAGAAATTGCTTTCATAATTTCAACGTAGTTACTTTAATCTATAAGGAAAATCTGTCACGACACGCCCATTTTACGTAAACACATCATTAATTTTATTTGGTAAACGCTGTATAAATGTTACAACCTTTTTACGTTGTAATTATAACGTATTGATAAAATGATAATGGATTAATTCTCTGTGAAGAGAATTTTATTCGGCATTTTTCGCAAAGTAATTGCATCACGGTAAACCACAGAATACATCTAGTAATTCATAGTAAGTAGTAGTGCCATAGTAATTTTGTTGTCAGTATTATGAGCCCATGTTACTTGAAATAAATGACTTAATATCTATACTAATATTATAAAGCTGAAGAGTTTGTTTGTTTGGTTGAACGCGCTAATCTCAGAAAGTACAGGTAGGAATGGAAAAAAATATTTTTGTTTTGGACAGTTCATTTATTGAGATAGGCTTTCGGCTATATATATTTTACGCGGACGAAGTTGCGGGTAAAATCTAGTTAATAATACATGGACTAAGTGTCTGTCTATGTATTAATAATATATAATAGTTTTAACTCTTTTTGAACTAACACACCATCACTGAAATGCCCTGTTATGTTCTCGGGCCCGTGATTTCTATTAGTTTCCACGAAAACTAAGCGAATAAAAAAAACTAATGCCGAACATCGAGCGAAAGTTCAACAGAACGTGGATTTAGGTAAGTATTAGTCACTTATGAATTCGTAAAAGATCGGTTTTATCATAATATTATGATACATTTTTCTTTTGAAAATATTCGTAGTTGTGAAATCTAATCAAGTTATAAAGCAGACTGTCAGCCATTTAGATTACCGTGACATCTATAAATATCTCAAACCTTGCATCACATCAACAAGATAACATATGTAGTTATAAATCAACGTATTCGTCCTTACAAGTTGATTAGAGTTTCCGAACACAGCTACGATCAGAGCGTTTCTCAGACAATTTCCAAGAGCGAAATGTGTTAATGCTTAGTTCTAATCAAAGAGTCGTTAGCCGCGGGCTCAGCAGTCGATTACGACTATTATAGGATACAATGGGAACTACTCGACACTTCCTCGCGATAAGCGAACGAGTCTACAGAATAACCGTGTTTGGAGGCACGGATATACACGGATAACTCTTTTGTATGGAACCGTTTAGCAGTTTGTTGTGCATTATCCCGTTTTAAGGAAAATAGGGTTTGGAAAGATTGACCTACATTACGTTTTACCTTATTTTTTGTTAAGGTTTGAAAGAAATAGGCAATAAACTAAAATACGGACGAGTATTGAATTTAATGTCTTGTAAAAAATAAAACTCTTGGAAAAACAACTGTATCTCATGGTTTTATTTAATCTATAAGTACCAGTATTATAAAGAGGTAAAATTTGTTTGTTAGTTCGTATGTAATCTTTGAATCTGATGATCCAATTTGTTTTTACTGATAATGTTGATACATTATTCGTGGTTGCCACAGGTTGGAAATTATATTTAAGTATAGGTACTTTTATACCATGCATAATATTATCCGTGATATCATAATTTACGGTGAAGTCGAGGACGAACTGCTAGTAAAATATAATTATTAAAGGACCAAAGCCATAACTTTTTAGTTCACCATAAAATAATGAACAAAACCGAAAGATCATCCTAATCAACAGTTAATAAAAACTATCTCAAGCAGAAATCTTTGTCATTATAGCGTTTGTAACGACTATAGTGACATCAAAAGGAAAGGGGTTTATTTCCCTAAGTCATGTATATTCATACGTTGCTCTATATCAAGGGTAGAATCAGCCCTTAAACGGATGTTGCCGACCAAATCAACAATGTGTAATAATGTTGATTTACATCAGAGACATTAATTTATACATAGCTTTAGAGACACCCCTGCTTTGTACGGATTTTATGACTAGATAAAACATCGAGGTTTTTAAATAATTCCAAAATGATGGCCTATAAGTGTGGGAAAATCTGTTACGTAGTTTACGGGATCATACAGATAGAAACAAAAAGCCAATTATATTTATTACGTTTGGACATCATCAACTGCCTAGCCTTTTCCCAACTATGTTGGGGTGCAACTGAATACCAGTATTTTACATGGAGCTGGGATCGGACTGACTCAAAAAATATGATTCTGTGTAGTCCGTGAGTTAGATTATCGAAAAATATTAGATACTTGTTTTTTGTTTCATTAAATCAATAAAAATTGACAAAGCTATTAGCGCGTCAAAGATCTTGGAGTGGGGCTTGAAACGTCACTTGAAGGTACAAAATGTACATACTATCATTATGACGTCACACGAGTTTTCGAAGCACTGTATCGTCTTCATTTTTTGTTTACGATATTTATTTTTTATTATTATTTATTTATTTTATTATTATTTTTTATATTTTTTGTCGATATTTTTTGGAAATCTATCTGACGGACTAATTAGTTTTTTTTTGTCCGATCCCCTATTGCCTATCTGCCTACCACAACCCAGTTAGTACTGCTGGGTAATACGATACTCTTTGGTCAGACTTCGGGCTACTGACTACCTGTAAAGACTGTCAAAGACCTACAAATGGGAGCTGGGACCAACAGTTTAACGTGCGTTCCGAGGCACGTAGCAAAATCTGGTATGGTATTGGTGATCATCCATCTATGGACAGATTAAACCAAGCTATATACGATAGAAATACGTTTGCGAATCAAATAGCTCTACCTTAAACTATTTGGCTAGCCAAAACCGCCTTAGAACTAAGTTTTTTTCCTCCGTTTGGACTCTTCAGACCGAACCGGACAAATGAGGTGTCTATAGATTTATCTTAGCAACGCCGAGGTATAGAAGCCAGATTTTTTGCACGCTTTTTAGCTTTGTAGATGAGGTTAGAGTAAAACGACTTCTTCATGTTAGTCTAACCTGAAGCAGCTGATTTAATTAATTAGTATTGGTTTATTTAGTGTTCATTTGTGTTAAAAAAAAGTTTTTTTCACTTACTGATAAAAACTTAAGGATAAGTCTTATCATAAAATTGTATCAACAGTGACACAACATCAATATTTTCTAATCATGTTTGTTGATTCCCCCTATTGACAACCTGACCATTTTCACTTTGCAATAAAACAATATCCAGCTCTAAATTCCTTCAAGATTTCCGATATATCTGGTCCGAAATCTTTGAAATCTATTGTATTACGCCCGTCCTGTTCCATATGTCTCGCATTTTAGGACAAGACGGTAACAGTTTATTTCGAATTCTTTCTCCTACTGCTCATATTTTAAACCATTTTTATTTTATACAACAAAACTTGTAGGTACGTAGATTTTTTGTTTCATCCGGATTGCACGACATGTTAAAATTTGAATAGTTTAATTGGGACAATAGCTTTTTTCCTGGATGTGGAAAGTAGATTTTTAAATGTTCTGTTCGAATTAAACGGCATACGCTGTGTGAATAACTTTTTGCCAGAATTTCGTAGTATTTATATTTACCGAAATGGGTTTATGGTTGATTTGTGCTTTAATAATAATAAAACGTTTATTTCGGATAACACAATTCATAAATCAAAGAGACAACAACAACTTCAACTTTCTTATTCTTCCTCATACACAGATCTGTCTGACTGGATTGTGATGATGGCAATAAGCTCATTCCTTACTACATGGGATTTAAACAGAGCTGGCGAAATATGGGTGTTCTTGGTAGGTACTCCTCTATCTAACTTTTCGAGGATAATTATAAATAAGACGTTATGTTATGTACACATACATACACCTGTCTACATTTAATGTGACAGAGGAGTAAATAATCGAGTAGACCAGAGAGTTAGACATAATTAATTTTATTCATAGGAAAGTCAACCTGTGTGTAATATGCTCTAAAAGTGATAACGATAACTTATTCCAGTTACATTTGGTGGTGATCGCAATGTGTTGTGCAATCGAAACTGTCTAATTATCAAATGTACTCGTATTACTATGTTATCACACTATCAACGACAACTAAACCACATCATTAAACATTCGATTTGATTCCAAAACTAATTTCAATTCACGATTAGATGGCTACAAATCTAAAAAGACCATTATTGCATTGGGCGGTGCGAACATGTCAACACGATTTGGTCCTTTCACCCCCGCACTGGAACAATGTTTTGCTTTCGACCGAAAACAAAATTTAATGATGAATCATTTCATATATCACGTATGTCCATGGTCTAGTGGTCACCTTCATAAAAGAAAGGTAATGTGGTATGCCATGCTTTTACGAGTATGATGATGATTAATGGATCAAAATCATGTTCTATTTCATGTCATTTTCTCAGCTATGACATAGCTATCTATTCTAACATTTACTTAGTGTGTATGGTGTGTAGTGAGCGCCGTATTCAACAATTAATCTTCATTAATGGTTCACTTAAGCTATGTGCGGTTTCCGGCGAACTCAAGAGAATACGGCATGTATGTGACCTTAACTCCTTTGTTTTACTTAACTTTGAACTATTTTAATGTCCCAGCAAATTAGAACTAAGTATACTCTTAACAAGCCGTTAATATTTATTTGCGTTTTAACAAAAACATGTGAGCACATTCTCTGCGGGCTGCCAACATTACAATGTACTTTTTAATAAAAATTGCTCGCCTACTTCGAGATGTTAAAATTCTTGAAACTTTTGAGGTAAGTACCCGATTTTTAAAGAGCACGGTATAAGCGATATTTTAAATTCTTCCTTCCTCCCGCGTTTCAGCAATTTGTATAATTTTATTGTAAGAAATACAAAGCGCTAATGCAAGAACCGTTACAACGTTATGCACGGATTAATTTATAACAATATTCAGAACGCACTCTGAATAAACATTGTACATAATTTTCCTGTAATTTACACTCAATCTCGTTGCAAAAAAATAACGCCCAATATTCAGGAGATCTGTAATGAATGCGAAATTAATGCAAAGTGGTTAGCTATAAATCTCCAGAGCTTTGGGGCAATAAAACAAAAAATGAGAATTACCAGTTTGATAAAACAAAAAGTTTGTTTGGCAAGTGCCCCAGAGGACGCACCTAAACTCTGCCTGTCGACCTACGGAGTGCGGACCCCTACCTCTACCTATTCCAATTTCTACTTTTTGTACGCGGCGGACACGTTCAATGCGGCTTGTTTATTTCAGTTACTGCTCGCATACGATGCGTATTTTTAATGAATGCGTATTTGGTTCCCATTGTTTTGGGTAGACGGCTGTTACTATAGTTACAGTCAAAACTGGCATGCTGAATGATAAGGGTTCATTTTACTTTTTCGTATTGTTTAATAACTCTTTTGTTAAACATAATATTCACCAATACGTCACAATCACTGCGAGGCTTGTCAGCTAGGATTTTAATATCGTTACAGTGCGCACCGGAATTAGAAGTTAGAGCTTCTAATAGAACAATATTACCAGTTAAGCGAGTAATTGGAATCAACGACTTGGGCGAAAACTGAACTGGCGTATCACAGGGTTTCGTATAGGTGCGCTGTTAATGATCGCTGCTTCGAGCTCCCCCTCCAAAAACGGTCGACATAAAATTTTACGAAGACTACATTTTGTAAAATAAAGTAATACCGCCACGTCCCATCCCCTCACACTTGAAATAACGACGGACTCTGCGTAGACTAGACATCGCTAGTTTTTGCGACCTCAAATTCTATTAACATTTACGGATTATACGATGAAAAAGTTTTTTCTTTTTCGACGAGCGTCGAGCTCGAGCATCATGTATAAAAGATAGTTTTACGTCTTTTGCTACTGAAGTCATCAAGAATATTCAAGTGTATAATCGAAAAGATTGTAAAAATATACATAAAAAAGCGATACACCAATATAAATCTTACATTATACATAATTCTTAAAAGAAAACTGTGACCTGAAATGCAGGCTCAGCATAGCTCAAGTGCAGTGACTCATCTTTTTACCCGACTGTAGCGAAGTTCAAAAGGAGGGTTTTGTGTTTGACCTGAATGTGAGTATGTATGTTTTTTTGCTTTTTTAGCTTTTTATCTTTGTGCGTATGTCTAACTACTTCTAAAGTGTTACTAACACTTAATTTCTTACTCAGAAGGGCACATAACATTGGAATCCCTCCAACATCTTATTCAAATAAAATGTATCGGTGAAAACTCTTCAGTAGAAGCATACTCGCTTTGAACAAATACGATTTTTCAATATCTCTCGAAGCGCTTTTAAATATATTATATATAGGTACTTGTTTATAATAAGTACGCAGTATTCTAGGGCCATTTGCCCTGCCATAAACATGAATGGCGCCAAAACGTCTCTCTTATCTCGGGCATTTCTCGGAGGGCGGAAGTGGGGCCCTAAAGACGGCGTGCCGTTCTTCAAGTGTGGTCCTAAAGGATCTCGAAATAAGGGCCGAAAGATCCCTTTGAGAAAGCACTACGTTCTTAGAGCAAATGGACTGTGAGAAGAAACTCGTAACCGATTGCGATATTGATTTTTATTTAAGCGATACTTCGTGTTTCGCGCGAGCTAATCTTTATCTATAAATAGACTTGGGGTTATGCGAATAATTTCCTAACACGTGTACTTTGTATCTTAATTACCGAGTGTATTATAATATCGAAAACTATCAAATCGTATCGTGTAATAACAAGGGAAGCCTCACATTACTCTGTTACTATGTTTCACTAAGCTAAAACTCCTAGTTACTGCACGGGGTAATACATAATATTCGACCCCCTTTGTCCACGCTTGACGCTGTAAATCCTGCTAAAATAACCTATAGCTTACTATGTCAGTCTTTACGAAGTGTACTTCCATAGCGTCTTTACTAGAGTACAAAGAAAAAAAAACGATGTGTACGAACGGTCCAATGCGGACAAATGTCCATCGTAGATACATCCCACCGTCTTTGTGGAAGTTTCGTGGAGAAGTGTACAACTGTATACACAGATATCTGGGGTAATTGGTCGTTATAATGTGAACCCTTATTTTAGTCTGTGCCTTCACGCGGCTACATATTCATGGCGCGGCTTGATGCGGCGGATAAGTCGCTGAATTTGTCACCAGACCTACTGGAAGTTCGTCTTTCATGAATATTTATCGGATAATGCAGTTATAATACATGCCCGGCTCGGTGTTTCTGTCGCATTTAATTACCTTTACCCTAATTCCCCGGATCTTTGCTTTAGAATATTCGAGAACGCAAGAAGCGTTTTATTATGAAAAGTTTTGCGTTAAGTAAACAGATTGAGATCGTTTTGTTTGCTTGGGTTAATTAGAACAATTAGAATTCTTGAAGAAATTCTAAGGAATTACAGAAATGATTGCTATAAATATACAGATGAAGAATTTGTTGTGCCTTTTGCCAAGCGGATCATTTTTCCTCTTTGTAGTGCTTCTTTCTTGAAAATGTGTTATATTTTTATTTGAGATACGCTACACCCTGTTTGTAGAAAAAAAAACTCAATAAAGATTTCTACAAGTAAACGTAGAAATGTCTTGTTTTTTCAATCTATTTAGTCTTTGTAATTTTGTTTCGTTTGCTAGCGGATATAGGTGTAAAATTACAAAATGGGATGATTGGTTGTGTACAAACAGCCAGTGTCCGCTTATTAGAAGGGCCCACGGTAATAAAAACATCGCCTTATTACAGTTGGGATATTCAGAGCTCGGCGTAACACTGAAATTTAAATCTGGGCATAAAACGATTTGTTTTTGTTGGCGCAATAAAAATAAAATCACATTTAACAGCATGGCGTTTTATGCTGAGCAGTTAAGTTTCATAAGTTTATTTATATGTATGTGTTTCGGGTTAAATTGCATTTTCTCGCTTCATTTATGCGAGCGATTTCTCGAATAGAGTTGTAAAAAGTATGCGAAATATGCGACGACCGCAAACAAATTAATGTTTTAGTGAGACATTTTATTAAACGGTTTTTTTTTTCAACTACATTATAAAAAAACTTTTTCGATAAATATGACCTTTTGTCTTTTAATTTGATCACGGTGACAAACAGAGCTGAAGAATAAAGTTGTATCTACATACGTAATTGAAAATTAGGCAGTCTGAAACATCTTTTATTCAAATAGTTCAGAGTAAGTATTTTAGGGGCGCCCTTGATTGTTCAAAATGTGGTCTGAAAAGTATTTTTCCATCCTTATAGTAAAAGGAGAGAGGAGTTAAGGGAGGATGTGTAGTGTAAAAAGATTGAATAAAGTAGGCAAGGGAGAGAGAGGAAGACAAAGGAAATGATGGATAGATGGTGTGAGGAATGATAATATGAAGGAATATAGAGTAAATGATAGTGTGAGACGTGTAGGAAAATGTTAATTACGAATCATCAATTTCTAAGTGAAAAAACCTAGTCATTTTGAAATTGGTCCTTCGATCCACACGTCTCACAATGAGCCACGACACAGCCTGCACATTAAATTAATATAATAATAATAATAATAATATAATAATATTCCACAACTATCACACAACGCCATCTAGTCCCAAGCTAAGCAGAGCTTGTGTTATGGGTACTAGACAACTGATAAACATACTTATATATTTCTAAATACATACATATTATAGATAAATTACACCCAGACACAGAACAAATGATCGTGCTCATCACACAAACATTTGTCCTGGGTGGGAATCGAACCCACGACCTCCGGCATAGCAGTTAGGGTCACTAACCACTAGACCAACAGGCCAGTCAATTGTGCAAGGGGTAGTCTGTAATGACGTATTAACATTATATTTTATGTGAAAAGATAAGACTATGTAAGAAGATATTTTCAGCCGTCAAATAAAAAAAAATATTTCAAGGATAATGTATTCCGTAATGTATAACTGCTTTGGGGATTATTTCGCGTTTATTGTTTAATTTTTATTTCGTCCACGTTCCGGATTTACCGACCTCGGGAGGTGTAAAAAGCTCTCAATGTCGGAAAAATGGTTTTATTTTAAGGGACCTCTATAATTTTATTTTGTTAGGCTATGCTTAATCGTGCAGTAAGTTTAAAATTTTATAACGTTCTTTATGAAAATATAAGTCGTTAAAACACCAAATCTCTAAGTATACAACAAATTATATTTTTTTAGTAGTATAATTGCAATATGCAAGTAGAGCTTCTGAAAGAGTGGGTCTTAAAATGAACATGGACAAAACCAAGGTTATGTCGAATGTTCATGTAACACCCACTCCTATCAAGATCGGAGACTCTACGCTCGAAGTTGTGGACGATTATGTCTACCTGGGACAAACGGTCCAGTTGGGTAGATCTAACTTCGAGAAAGAGGTCAATCGTCGAATCCGACTCGGCTGGGCAGCGTTCGGGAAGCTGCGCGGTATCTTCTCGTCCAACTTACCCCAGTGTCTCAAGACGAAAGTCTATGACCAGTGTGTGTTGCCAGTGATTACATACGGGACCGAAACGTGGTCGCTCACAATGGGCCTTATCAGAAAGCTCAAAGTCACCCAAAGGGCAATGGAGAGGGCTATGCTCGGAGTTTCCTTGCGTGATCGAATCAGAAATGAGGACATCCGCATGAGAACCAAGGTTACCGACGTAGCCCGAAGAATCGCCAGACTTAAGTGGCAATGGGCAGGGCACATTGCTCGCAGAACGGATGGCCGATGGGGCCGAAAAGTTCTCGAATGGCGACCGCGAACCGGAAGACGTTGCGTTGGAAGGCCTCCCACTAGGTGGACCGATGACCTGGTCAAGGTTGCGGGAACCCGCTGGATGAGAGACGCACGGGACCGGTCAATGTGGCGACGCCTGGGGGAGGCCTATGTTCAGCAGTGGACGTCTTTTGGCTGAAATGATGGAATGATGATGCAAGTTGAAGTGGCAATGGGCAGGCCACATCGCTCGAAGAACAGACAAACGATGGGGAAGAAAGGATCTCGAGTGGCGACCACGAACCGGAAGACGCAGCGTTGGCAGGCCTCCCACCAGGTGGACCGACGACATCGTGAGAGTCGCGGGCAACCGGTGGATGCAAACGGCAGGCGGCCAATCTTTATGGCGTTCTATGGGGGAGGCCTTTGTCCAGCAGTGGACATCTAATGGCTGATGATGATGATGATGACGAGTAGTATAATTGGTGAAATGTACTTTGTACTTACTTAGATACATACATAAACTCTCGTCTTTTTCCCATGGGGGTAAGCAGCAACCTCAGAATGCCAACTACTACGATCCTGACGTACGAGCCTTTTGCCTCGGTCACGTACATACATCTGGTCATACACGCCCGCCGCTTGCGAGTACTACGCTCCTGACCTTTCTGAAGAACATCACCAATAGGGTCAGTGTATGTCCTTCTAAGGCGACCCCTCCCAGCGATGTACTAGCACAAATTTTAAAAGCCTCTGGCTCGCTAGCTCTCTCTGTAATACGGTTCAAAAGACGTAACCACTCAAGGAACCCAATTAATGTTAAAAAATTATGTGAGGTGTTAATTAATCAAGGGCACATATTTATTTATTTATTTATTTTCATTTAATTCAGGTACAGACCCATAATGTGTTAGTATTCCTTAACCTATGTTAGTAAAATTCACGAAAGCACAATAAATAACAACGACAAACATATAACACTCACATATGTAATGTCATTGAAGGTTAGAAAACCCTTTAATTTTCCATCAATTGTTTTCACAGACTTTAATTACCCTAAACTTGTTAGATATTAATTAGACATTTTAGACTTGTAATTTTGAAATGTAACATAATTCGGTCTTACTTCATAAATTTTCAGTTGTATGATTTAATAACATGTCTAAGTATACATAATATTAGTCATCGCGGGCCTTGAGCGTGGAGAGCGAATCCAGAAATTCCCTAACGAAAATATTCAGGATTCAGTACTTTTTGCTATGGTTACGGAAAATAACAAGGTTGTCAAATTATGCGAGGATCGACCGGAGGACACGGTGGAGCACACTGTGGAGGTGTGCCCTGCTTGGGCGGAGCCCCGCCGTGTTCTCGTAGCGGCGATCGGCGGCGGCGACCTCTCGCGTCCGGCCCTGGTGCAAGCCATGGTCCGGGGCGAGGAGGAATGGGACGCCGTCGCCTCCTTCTGCGAAGCAGTGATGCTAGCGAAGGAGGTGGCGGAACGAGAGAGGGAGAGAACCTCTCAACGTCCCAGCCGCTGCGGAAGGCGCGGAAGGCGCTCCGGGCGTCGGGGGCCACGTGATGGCTTCCGGCCACCGTAGACGCGGGCCTGTGGACGGTGAGTAATGGGCTGGCTCGCCGTCCGGCCGTCGTCATGACGGCAACAGACCGTTTCGGCGGCGCGTTCGTGTTCCACGCGCGCCTCAAAGAGATGTCAGCAAGGAGGGGTCCGCAAGGGCCGACGCCCGTCGGGGCCGCGGTATTTTGTACTAGATTACGTGGCCTCGGCACAAGGGCAAAGTAGGAACATGGGTTCGGTTTTTAGTCAGTAGAAGTCTGACACTCCCCTTCGCTCTGCCCAAGAGCGGGGGGGGGTCATTCGATGATTTTCCACCCACCAAAAAAAAAAAAAAAAGGTTGTCAAATTAAATAATTAATTATTTGCTGTTGATAAAAAATAAAAAATGCTATGCAATAGCTTTACCGCGGCAGTCTCCGAGTGCCACATTTAGTTTTTTTTTTAGATGTAGGTATGTCTTAGATTAAGTTTTTTGTTATTTAAATATAATTATTATAAAATATACCTACCTAAACTACTAATTTGAATAAAGTAATGAGTACTATGTGATCAAAACTAGATTTCATCATGACCATTTAAACAGTTTCCCTTACTTTTAGTATTTTCGAATGGTGGAAGGAAAATACACTAATGAACCCACTCTCACATGGAAATGTTTCCATTTTCTACAAAAATGCTATATCTACACGTCAAAATGTATGGAACCCTGTATTTTAACCAGTTTAATAAAACTAGTCTAGTTAAGTATGGTCTAGCTGTTGAGCTTTACTTTTATTGCTAATCGAAGTCTAGTTTATTTTTATTTCATAGTTTCTTGGCGAAAAGCCAACCATAGTCATCATAATGGTCCTTTTTATCATTTAAACGGACCCACGTTATTAGTTGCCTAGCCTTTTACCAACTATGTTGAGCTCAACTCCACTCTAACCAAATTTACTTATCTGCTGCTGTACTCCAATATTTTACGTGAAGGGACTACATATCTGACATACACAACCCAGATACTAAGACAAAATGATAGTCCTTGAAAGGACTGGTTCATCATTATCATCATTTCAGCCTAAAGACGTCCACTGCTGGACATAAGCCTTTTCCAAATGCCCCCACATTGCCTGGTTTTGTGCGTCTCGCATCCAGTGGATCCCCAAAACCGTCACCAGATCATCGGTCTACTTAGTGGGAGGCCTTCCAACGCCACGTCTTCTGGTTCGCGGTTGCCACTCTAGAACTTTTCGCCATCCGTTCTGCGAGCAATGTACCTTGCCCAATGTCACACAGAGTTCACAAAATTAAGATTTTCAAAAACCTCCCTCTAAACATGAAAACCGTAAGTGTTTTATCTGTACGTCTACTTCATTAAGGGAAGCGACAATTGCCAAACGTCGGCATTAACTCTCGATCAAAGGCTTGCGGATTGAAATCCGACCCCACTGAATTACTGCGGTAGACCTCTTTTTAACCCGAGCTAATTTACCTTTGGAGATACGGTTTAAGGGTAACGTTGTGCGTTACATATTAATGTTAGATAAATACTGAGACCGAGATAGATAATGTTAATTGGTATTTTAATTTAATTTCAAATGTATTTTATTTTTAGAACTCTTTACATCGTAAATTATCTTGTTGCATCTTTTTTTTTACTCCCTTGTTGGTCTGGTGGTCGCAAACATGACAGCTGGGCATAATGTCGTGGATCGATTCGTTCCGGTTCTGGGTGGCGCGGAAGGGAATGTCAAACTTCTACTGACTAAAAACCACCTGAGTTAATTCTTAGCCCTCTGTTTCCTGGGCCGCGGTATGTCTTTTGAACAACCCGCAGCGTTAGTAGCAGTCCTGGGTTTTGGGTTGAAGGCAATAGACTCGCCCCCTATTACATGGGAATTTTAAGATAACTGGCGAAATGTGGGTGTACTATTAAGTACACCTCTGTTCATCCCTTCGGGGAAAACAGGTGTGATGTTATGTTATACTAGCTGACCCGGCAAACGTTGTTTTGTCATATAAATAATAAATTAAAAATTTTGTCTAAAAAAAAAAAATGAAAAATAGATGTTGGCCGATTCTCATAGATACCGGATAAGCACAAAAAATTTCATCAAAATCGGTCAAGCCGTTTCGGAGGAGTATGGCAACGAAAACTGTGACACGAGAATTTTATATTTAGAAGATTATGTGTTATGAAATCTTTCTTTTTGTTATGAATCAGCATAATTTTCAAATAAAGTCAAACATAATTATGCCCCTGCTGTAATAAGATTTTTATGACCCAAATATATTGCACTCATTTCAAATAACCACGTAATGATTATTAATTTACGGGACGCAAGGACGCTGACAGTAAATTGTAATTATTTTTACTTAGAGGGGACATAAACCCTTAATCAAATAAATTAAACACACAATTTTATCACACAAAACACGGAAATGGAATACAAACAGCCTGTTTATTAGGTGTGTAATGAGTATGTAAAATTCAGCGCGACACTTTGAGCGGAACATACTTGCGAAAATTTCCTTTTCCACCCTTGGGTCTTATAAATATTAATATTTCCTATCTCAGCTGTTAATTACCCAGACAACTACGGATGAACCCCCTGTATTCATTAGCCAACCTAATTAGTATAGGGAACCGTGCAAGTTGCGCTGGAAGTATGAATTCTTTGTCAACCATATTGAATACGGCATCATCTTGTTGCCTTTGCTAACTAAAAGAAAATTAGCGCTCCTAGCTCATTTGTATGTTTTTTTTTTGTAACAAAGAAAGGAGAATTATATAATGTACCGCTGCAATTTTCACAACGAGTCTGTGAGAGAGGATGTTTTTAATTCGTGGCTGATTTTCAAATTGTTATATTGTTCTAGAGCTTTAAGTATCTCGTTCATATTTTATTTTTTGAGTAAATGTTTAATTTTCCTGTTAAACAGCTGTGGAAAATGTCGATGTTAAACTGAAAATCAAGCGTTAGGTTTTGTATTTTCTTCTTGAAATAGGTTATATTTTGTGAAGAGTTAGCTACTTTACTTAGTACTCATTAGCATGTCCTGTCTTATGTAATTAGATGCTGTTAAGTATCTCCTGGGACGAGCGTGTTTAGGGAATTGCATAATATATTGTAAGATTAATCGAGAAATACATTACAATTTAGTAGAAATTACTTTGGTAATATCGCGAAAGCTGTTTACTTTATGTATCACCATCACTACATATTATAAAACAAAGTCCATCGCCGCGTCTGTCTGTCTCTCTGTTCGCGATGAATTCAAAAACTACTGCACTTTCATACTGTTTTCACCAATGCATAGAGTGATTATTGAGGAAGGTTTTAGTATATATTTTTATTCGAAATTCAACCCTTAAATGAGTTAAATAGGGGATGAAACTTTGTTAGGATATTTTTCGACATCCACGCGGGCGAAGCCGCGGGCCAGAGCTGGTTTATCACATAACATAATCATAGTAAAAATTTTAATGTCATACTCTATTTGATAGGAATTTTATTTTTCACGGGAAGTTTATAATACTTATCCAAGAATGTTTCAGACGCCGAACTTACAATTTTATAAAATTGGATACAAAGAACTGTTATGACAGCTGAATACTAAAAAACAAAAAGCTCTCTTGATTAGAGGCAAAATAATGAATTACTTAAAAAAGCTAGACTCAGAAGGTTACAATCTAAAACATGATTTGAATATAATAATACACATAATGTTACATATGAAAGCAAATTACTTTATAACATTTTTGAATTTGTAGATTATTTTTTAACCAACTTTCAAAAAGGAGAAGGTTTTCTATTCGTGTGTATGGACCTTGCTAATGGCAACTAGCAACTGATTTCTATATCAATGAGAACGCCATGAAGGAGCATCGGGTATCAGTGGCATGCGAATTATTAGAGAGATCAGCCGTATCTACCTCTATAATAATTTAACTTATACGTTAAATTGAAATATACAAATTATCTACTTACTAACTGCCTCCGTGGTCGAGTGGTTTAGGCGTTTGCCTTGTGACCCGGTGGTCGTGGGTTCGATTCCCACGGGAAGCATACTTTGTGAAGTTGTTTCCAGTTTGGTTAGGACATTGCAGGCTTGAATCACCTGATTGTCTGATAAAAAGATGGTTCCGTGCTTCGGAAGGCACGTATAAGCCGGTGGTCCCGGTCGCCAAATGGCGGTCGTCAAACCATGTCAGAGGCCCTTGCGGCGGTTTAGAAACTCTGACACTAGGGTGTGTAGGGTCGTTAGACCTTACTACCCACACGAAAAGGAAGGATCTACTTATTAGACAATTTTTCTTGTTTTCTACTTTCAAGACCGCGGTTTTATTAGTATGCGATTTTATTTGTAGGCGGTAATTTTTAAACTTAAGTATTGCTTTTATTTAATATTAATTTGGCCTACTCTTGACTTTTTTCTTCTCATTATTATTATGAGTAGAGTAAAGTATATTTAATTAATCTCTATTCCACTGTATTTTAAATATATTATCGCTTAAAACCGCCCCACAATATGTACCGTAAGATAGCTAATTCGTGTGCCAATCATGTTGATTACAGCAATATCCCCGGTGACTGAGCATTGTTCCTGGCGTTGAAAGGACAATGTCCACCTCCGGATGTTTGTTTGGTGATATGTGATGTGATGATACTGAAATGTTGTATGTATATTGTAGAGACTCCTACGCTTTAGAGAAGTTACTTACGGCTTACAAAAAAAGAGGTAAACACTTGTTTCATATTCAGAAGACTTAAATAAAACCGAGTCTATAATTATAAACCCAATATCAATTTATTTACTAACTTAACACCTTTTATATAGGTACCTAATTATCATCATAAACAAGGTGCAAATTGCATCCTCGTAAAAAATCAGGAGATTGTCATAAAAGACTTAAATATCAATTAAAATTACTGTACCTTGTCATATACGCTGTTTTTAGTTATTAAATTTTACAGTATTAGTAACACCCGCGACTTGGTTTAAGTACAAGAAATGATTGAATAAAGGTTAAATACCTACTGTTTTTGTGTATGTTAAAGCGCGGTTAGGGTAAGAATCAAATGGGCCGTCTTTTAACACAGGTGGTTCACACTTACCAATTTCTGCTTAAAAGAGATAAAATACTTACCCATTTTATTATTAATTCGAGTTGAGAATCATAATTTAATTACCTCTTTGCATTTGATGAGGATGCAAACTGAAAGCCTGTGTAGGGGCAAAGTAGAGTAGCCCTTTGATCGGTTTCCGTAGTTCTAAAGAAAAATAAATCAATATATTCTGTAATGAAATTGATGTTGAGTTTACTGACGTCAGAATACATTTGTGTGCTTCAAGTACCTATTTTATAAATAAAGTAAGTTTATACGCGCGTTTAAATTAAATTATATCTTGCTGAAAAGCAGTGGAAGTGAAAATAAATACAAATTATTTTTTTTTCTAAATTTACATTAATTGTCAATATTAAAAAAAAAGGTAGAAAAATATAGATGTTTTATTCAGTACTTAGTAAATTTTATTCGAACTACTTTCAAGGTTAAAATTACATTGTATAGGCTTGTATGTAAAGCAATTAAAAGTATACAAACAATCGATTTATAAAACCAACATGGCGATTCATGAATAACGTAATGAACGTAACAAAACAAAAATATATGTTAACATTGTTCCACACGAACAACGTCTGTGCAGTGACGTCACGAATACAGGATGTGTGCATAATATAAATGGTGTTACAAGCCTCGTTGAGATAAAAATGACGTTTTAATGTGCAGTTTTACTCACGGTTTAGGGGTATTTATAAAGCGCTTTTTTATCTCTGATGGAACTGAGTTAGCTGTAAAAATAACACCAAAATGAATAGTCATTTGGATGAGAATTTAGTGCGAACTACCACTTTTCCTTTTTACATTGTAGGAACACTTAAAAAGTGTGTCATAAAAGTCTCTGGCTACCTGTTCGGAGATTTCAGGCGTGATGTTGCCTGTTATATATAACAAAAACATAAATAAAAGGGGATGTCAGTCAGTTTTCGAAACAAAATAAGTAAGGAAGTAGCGATCGTAGCAAGCTGTCTTCTGTGGATTTTACCCCAATGGGATACATGAGTAAATTTAAGTATGTAAAAAGCTTTCAAAATTATCTATACCAACTTACCTTGCAATGACGGCACGGTTGGCGCAGTGGCTGAGCGATTGAACTGCTGAGCTGTGTGTCGCGGGTTCGATCCCCGCACGGAACAAATATTTGTAAGGCCTACAGATAGTTGTTTCGGGTCTGGGGGCCAATTCTCGGTTTTAGAGATTTATCTCGAGTTCGAGTTCGTAAGTCTATCTCTATGTCTATCAAAAATATCTCTATCTCTACCAAAAAAATTCGAATTGAGCAGAATTCCGTATTCTCAGTCAAAATAGAAATAAATGTCACGAAAATGTCGATTCGAGTGAAGCTAATGTTACCATTACCACAGATAATATAATACTAGCGTACCATTACGAAAAATCGCGCGTTCCGTTTTAGGTAGCTATGAGTGAATGAATGATTTTGTTTTAAAACGCTGGCCAAACCTAATTATTTAAGTTTTTATGAAAGAAAGAAAGGAAGAAAAAGTATTTATTAGTTTCACAAACAAACAAGTACTTAAACATAATTAGGAGAAACACTTAAAATTAGGACATAATTTATATATTAAATTTGAATAAGTCCCGTGCAAAGCCAAAGTAAAACGAAACGTTTAGTGTAAAAATAATCAGTTTGACAGCTGACCACAGCTGACTGTCTGTCAGTGACTAATAAAATTATGAAGCAAACAATTATTTACCTTCGTTTTCGGGTCTATTTTAGTGGTATTCAGTTTATTACAGGAGCCAATAGATCTAAGTATTAGAACCCTTATTAAATCTTTATTTAGTCTGAAGTTTTTAATGACTTCTGTTTCGCTCAAGTCGTAAATATCGACGGCGGGATAGCTGTTGTCGCCGTGTATTGGCCAGTTGCTCGCCACTTTCCAACAACTCCGAGATAAAAATGCAAATAAACTCGTCCATCTTTCAGTGGTTTCAAGTCCAATCGTAGGTACACAAATTACAGAGTCTGTTATCTGCGCGAAGGTCGTCGTTTCAAGAAAACACAATGCACAAATCAAAGAGTATAAATCGAATTTCCAGTATGAGATGCCAAGCCGTATTTTATTTAAAAACTAAAGAAAAGAAAACAGTGTACAATCCAAAACTCAACAAATTCACTCAGAAATGACGTATCTATATAATCGACATTACATCTCTACTGCTCAGAAGCACTCGAGATGAACTCGAACGTTAGCCTTCGACAAATTTCGAATTCGACATCCCCAGAATAGCAACTTTTAAAATTTCTCGAAAAAATGACGTCATTAGAAATTTTTCTCGAGTTCGACACCATCTCTAAAACCGAGAATTGGCCCCCTGGGTGTGTTTGTGTACATATGTGAGTTAAAGTGTTTGTAAACGCACCCATGATACAGGAGTAATCCTAGTGAGGGGAAAAGTTAAAAAAAAAAAAACAATAAATACATTAAAATGATTGTTGAAATTAAGATTAACTCAAAATAATTAAATACATTCTATAAATAGAACCAATATTTAGATGATTCTAGAATGTTAGTAAACAATTTACATTGATATTGGTGAAAATTATTCCGATAACGTGTTTAGGCAATATAGCAATAGCAATATCGATGAATATACATATTTAGAGCGTCAAAAGCGACCGTCCTTATCAGATCTTCAGGAATTTTCCATTCAATAAGTCATGACATGAGGGGGCGGGTACGTAACATATTCGACTCAAGTAATCTGCCATTAGGCCAAAAAGCTCTCATCGCTTATCTGCGACATCTGGACCATGTTTATATTTTGAGGGTCTCCGACAACCTCTATAACGACTCGGCGCTTATCGTCATCCGCCTGTCTAGGTAATCTCCTGTACCTTTACGCAGCAAATTGTGCCCTACTGCCCACGGAAGAAACGCCACAGTGTATTGAAACTCTTTGTGTAAGTACCTGTTCGGATCACCGACCCTGACATTGGATATCGAATCTAAATTCCACAACACAGAGCATATTTTTGTAACACAACCTTTTTTATGCTCATATGCGTATCTTTTGTACCAAAAGCGACTTTGTTGTTTACGTGGTTGAGGATGTTTTTGTTTGTGGAATATGTGCTACGTAAATAGAAACACGTCAAACATACCTACTCATGTTTAATGTCAGATCTGTCGCTAGAATTTAGAATTTGACCCCTTCCGTAATGACTCCGTGAATTTTCTTCCGCTGCACTCTAAGTATTAAATTAGGTGGGTATCTTAATGATCCGAGCTATAAAAAGGATGATAATGTAGGCATATGTTTTAATCTCTCACTAAAACCTTTTGATAGGTGCTCCTGTCATAAGTCATAAGTAATTTATTTCAAAACAATAATACATTGTGTACAAATTTAAATTTAAAAAAAGTACAATTAAAACATTACAATCCAAAAAAAAAATGTGTAAAATACATAAATAAAAGGGGATGGAAAAAAAACAAACAATAAGTAACTCAAAACTATAATAGTTCACATTCAATTTAAAAACAATGAATAACGTAAAAAAAGAATATAAACAAAAAACTCACAATATTTTGTGAATATAAATATTATCAATATTATTATTTTATCATATATTTTATCATACATGGTAAAATGGCGTTAATGAGGAATTTGATATACTAATCTGTTGATTGGAAACGTTTTAATAATCAGCCACCCTACCTATCACCCTATACATAGAGGTTTCTATTATATTCCAGTTTGATATTAATATGTGTTTTATATAAATCAATGCTTTAAATGTCCATGATAACTACATCAGAAGCCGTTGCGTCGACAGACAGTACAATAATTTATATCACTATCGCTACTTGTGAAAGAAAATAAATTATTTGTATTGTACTACATATTATAAAACAAAGTCCTCCGTCGCATCTGTCTGTCTGTTCGCAATTAACTCAAAAACTAGGGCATAGATTTTCATGTTGTTTTCACCAATGGATAGAGTGGTTCTCGAGGAAGGTTTTAGTACATAATTTGACCGGTATTCACGCCGGCGAAGCCGCAGGCATCAGTTCTTTTATAAAATATCTATCCAGTAATGTTAAGGGGAAACAACGAAGGTATCCCTTTGCATTGCAGTGGGACAGAAATGTCTATAATAATAATGAGTGCAACAGTAATTATTGTGCCGATATTCGTGTCAGCCATCTTAAGAGCTAAAATCCTCGATAAACATCTGAGAAGGCTCTTTAATCAGTACTTCTGGACACGGTGCGTATTGTTACGAGTTTCAGTTTCCTCCCTCTAGTGCCTTGATCGCCGGGAACTTAGACTATGTATCCGATCCCGGTGGGCTACAATTTTAAAATGTTTTTTTTTAATTATCTTTTGTTAGAAATATTTAAAAAATGTAAAGAATTTGCGAGCAAAATAATTAAGATAATAATTTAATAAAACTTAATAACATAATTCGTTTCCGATAAAAAAATATTAATAATGATATAATATTATATAAAATAATTATACAGAATCCTAAATCAAAAGACCTATTTTAATCACTGGAATAGTGTAAGTAACTCATGATGTCGAAATAAAGACTTCATTATTAAAAGCCCAAGTTTATTTTAGCTAAGACAAGCTGCGGTTAATCGCAGCTATTTATTATCTAGCGCTGGCATAGAACGGCTACATTTTCAAGCGAAAAAAGCGTTTAGTTCGCAAAAAGAAAACAAATAGGGGAATGCATTAGCGATTTTGCTCACTGTTCTGCGCCTACTTTTTAGTTTAGTTGCGTTTCTTTATCGCGACAATTTATTGCGACTCAATGTGAAATGTTTCTTGGATTAAAATTGTGCTAACATAATTAGTAGTCTCATAGTCTGCCTCGTGGTTTGAAATCTCAACTACTTAACATATAACACTTACTTAACTTAACATTATACATATTTAAAATCTAAAAATCAACAATGGATGTGCAATTCCTAACTATAGAGTGTATCGAACTTGCCGTTGCGCTTTACGTTTGCGGTAACGATAAATTATGTATGAGAGAAACTAAACAAATTAATGTTTTTTGATACCGTTCCTGAAATCATTTCTTATACCGGTCATCGTAGTATGATATACTAAATCCACCCTATCAGTCTGTCGAGGGCTATCCCTGACACCCTTTATACATCTCTGTCTTAACCTTCAGAGATTAATGACATGATTTTATGGTTTTATTAATACCTGTAATCAACAACACAACGTACAAACCAGTCACAAAAAATTAATTATGAACTCTTCACAGACCAAATATAAAGCTCTTTGACAAGTTAGACTATCAATTAGAAATGATTAGTTCACGGGTTTATTTGCTATTAAAATAGACCTTGGTTGTTCAAGAGACTTTATTGTACAAGCAATCATTTTTAAAACAGTTCAAAATAATTTCTTTCCTAGAAGTTTAATCTAGAATTCAATTCAGTTGTCGCTGACAGAGTTGACGACTGTTTCTAGGTAAAAAGGCGTATTTTATTTAGAAGTAAAATTGTGTCTAGGTAATGTAGATATTCCTTTGTTTACGAATATTATAAGTACCAAATTCTTTATCATGTGGTTAGTAAAGACCTACCCCGAAGTTGGAGTTTTTAGTTTAGTTGTCTAAACATTTTTTTTTGGCGGGTGGAAAATTATCAAAGAACCCTTCCGCTTTTGGGCAGAACGAGAGGGAGTGTCAGACTTCTACTGACTAAAATCCATCCATGTTCTTTCTTAGCCCTTTATATCGAGGCCGCGGTATCTTTTGCAAACAACCCGCAGCCTCGACGGGGAGTTGTCTGGACCTTTATTTTTTATTTGGTGTGTGTAAAATCATCGAATAACCCCCCCCCCGCTCTTGGGCAGAGCGAAGGGGAGAGTCAGACTTCTACTGACTAAAAACCAAACCCATGTTCCTTCTTCGCCCTTGTGTCGGAACCGCGTTATCCTTTCGATAACCCACAGCCCCGACGGGCGTCGGCCCTTGCATGTTGCTGACATCTCTTTGAGGCGCGCGTGGAACACAAACGCGCCGCCGACACGGTCTGTTGCCGTCATGACGACGGCCGGACGGCGAGCTAGCCCGTTACTCACCGTCCACAGGCCCGCGTCTACGGTGGCCGGAGGTCATCACGTGACCCCCGACGCCCGGGGTTGTCTGGACCTCTGATTTGGATTTACATGCCGTCAAGAAACAACTCTCAGGCACGCTGGTTTCCTCACGAAGTTTTCTTTAACCGAAGCAAGTGATAATTATACTTTACGCACATGAATCAGAAACTCAAGAGGTGCGTGTTTTCCGTTTGAACTCAAGACCTGTGACTTGGCAGACCGGCGACCTTGGTGGCCGGTCACACCACTAGTCTATGACTGCCATAACTATCTACTGATTGATGACTTCTCCAAAATTGGCTTATTAAAGCTGGAAAATATTGAGGACTAGCTTTTGCCAGTGGCTTCGCCCGCGTGAAAATGACGATTTTCCATACAAACTTTCATCCCCTATTTAACTCCCTTGGGGGTTGAATTTCGAAAAATCCTTCCTTATTCCTTGCCTACATTATAAAGAGAACCTCTGTGCAAAATTTCAGCTTTCTAGGTCCAAGGGTTTGGACTGGGCGTTGATGAGTCAGTCAGTCAGTCAGGACTTCTCTTTTTATTTATATAGATTAGTGACCGCAGCCTCTAGAGGTTTTAAAAAAGAATTTAATCTTCTGCAGAGATTACTTGTCATTGGGGTTGTCTAAAAGTTACCCAGAACGCCTTTGGCACATTTTTAAAACTTTTCTCGAATGCCCAAATACCAATGTCATAGTTTTACAACAATTGAATGTGTTTTTTAATGTAACATTACATCACGCTTGTAATCCCCGAAGGGTTAGGCAGAGGGGTACCCATTAGAACACCAACATTTCGCAAGTTATGTTTAAGTCCCATGTACTAGGGGCTAGTCTATTGGCATCAACCGAGCACAAATCAGTCTCAGCTGCTACCGAGAAAATGCTAATGGAAAACCTGAATAGCACTATGCACGACCCACGAATCGAACCCAAGATCTACCTATTTATAAAGCAAAATTGAATAGACCCTGTTATTCTTGCCAATACAGCATTTGTTTGGACAGCTGCTGCGTCCCCTAAACACTGATAGCACACCATACGATCATCATACCCTGTCAAGTGACTATATGCATGCATTATCCCAAAAGATCGTTGCTTATCGCAAAACCCTTACTCTGTGGAGGTCAATAAGGATGTGTATGGGTGGAGGGATGTGTGTAGGTATGTGCTATATTTACCTTACCTTTTACAGGAAGGTCTAAATGATATGATGGACGCTTGTTCAGATAGACATACGTGTTTAGGTAAACGGAAACATATTTTGCACGGATTTAGTTTGTAAGGGCGATATTTAAAACTATAGAAAAGAAATTGGGAATTAGTTTTTGATAAACCTAACTACAGTGTGTTTATAAAGAACACATTGACAAAGTGACAATTTATTGCCCGATGATTCATAATTTTAATTTTTTTAGAAATGTATGCCGAAAAGCTTATACCAATCGGGTTGAAAGCATTTAGAAGTGCAATATGTTTTTAAAACGTTGGCACATGTTTCCTATCATACATGGTTTATCCTTACTTTACTCTCGCAGATGCTTACTACTTCTAACTAACAGTTCCAACAAACTGACTCGCTTTTAACCTCACACAGCTGCCTTACAAGCTAACTCCTTACATCCTAAACTGGATGACAACACACCTCAGATCTGATCCTCACAAGCCCATCGTCCCGAAGATGGCAAAGATCTTGCGTATTCCTTACAAAGGCTCTTGATACCCCTTTAGAAGTGAACAGGGCTCCTTAATCTCTCTTTATGCGGTGTCAGTCGACGGGTCGGTAACTCATGTTTAACACGACAGGTGGCGTTACGTGTCGTGTCTCTCAGAGCATTACACCCTGTATATTTAATATAAATGTGGTCTTGGTTATTTTTCTGCTGTGAATGTACTTATTCGGCCGTGATACGTGGGTGTCTAAAGAGTAAGATGAGGACAAAGCTAATATAAACTTTGGTTGTCAAGTGTGGTAGGTTCAGATTTCTGGTTGTAAGGTACGGAAAGTATTGAGAATGAATGGGGATGGGAATAAAAGTAGAGGAAGACCAAAGGAGTGTTAGATGGACTGTGTGAAGGATGATATGACAAGAAATGGGAGGTCTGCTAAGATGATGACATACATAGACTGCCAAAATCATTACCGTTCCTTTTGGTTTCGCCGTAGTCGGGCAGAAAGAAAGACTGCTGCGTCGACCTCACATAAAATGAGATAAGGGCAGTTATTAGATCTAGCCTTTTATAGCCAGTTTTGTAATTCTACCCTTTATCAAGTCAAAATATCTAGTACCTAACTTTTAAAGCTACTATGAAGCAAATTCTATACTGGTCAGAATGTAGGATATACACACCGACCATCGATTCGAAAAGAAGAAGAAGGATCAATACCTGTTGTGATGAACTTTTATGACTGTGATTTTACCTGAAGGTAAAGGTCTTCACGTTCGTTTCATTACTAATTTTGTTCAATTATTGTAACAGAACGCGGCCCATTTAAGGATAATTTGTTTCATAAAATTTAAAGCTACCTACACTATTCTATTTTTAGTTGGATCCTCTCTTATTACCTACCTACCTTAAATATAATTATTACAAAATACAATCCCTATAAGTCTTCCTAAATATCTACTTGAAACGTGCTGTCATTATAATGTAAACTAATACTACAAATGTGAAAGTAACTCTGTGTGTCAGTTAGGCTGTCTGTTACCTTTTACATTACGACTATATGGATTAAGATGAAATTTATAGACTAGCTGGCTGACTGGGATGGTACCAAATATACAATTTGTCCCGGCAGTAAGTTAACGTGGAATATTTTTCGAGTTCCTTAATTGTGGGTGAAAATTCAGGAAAACCCTATTGTGTTACAGTTTCATATCGACTCATACTAATAATAAAATTGCATGCATTTTATTTATGACTAGCTTTTGCCAGCGACTTCGCCCGCGTGAAAATTACGATTTTCCATACAAACTTTCATCCCCTATTTAACTCCCTTAGGGGTTGAATTTCGAAAAATCCTTCCTTATTCTTTGTCTACATTATAAAGGGAACGTCTGTGCAAAATTTCAGCTTTCTAGGTCCAAGGGTTTGGGCTGGGCGTTGATGAGTCAGTCAGTCAGTCAGGACTTCTCTTTTTATTTATATATATATATAGATAGATATATTTATAACTATACAATAATGCCATAACTACGGCATTCCGTAGTTATGGCAGTAGTGGTGGCATTCCACCTGATAAAATCATTACTCTTTTCGCCTTGTCTACGTTCATACAGTACCTATCTGTTTACACACACATGCCGGTTACGAGTCGAATATATTGTGACAAAATAAATTGATACGTAATTGAACCCACAATATTATTGTACCCTTCTATCAGTGGCTCTTCCAAAGGATGCCCACTATCCTCTATGGAGTAAGTAATTCAATTAACTTCATAATAAGGGGAGAGTCGGCGTCGTTTGTCAGACTCCCAAGTTTGTGTGGGGCTCTGCTTTGTGTGATTACACACTGTGCCATTTTTATTGACTTACAATAGTGGTCCTTCTAATGTAATGATGAAGCGCTCTGTTTAATTTTTTTCTCAGACTAGCTGTTGCTCACTTTTCAGCGTGGTTAAAAAAAAATCTAACATAGAAACTTTTATGTTTTATAATATTCATGATTACCTAGTTATACCACTATGGGCAAAACATAGAGGTTCTACCTATCTGTAACATCATTATTGTAATTTGACGTATGTTTACAAATAAAGCATTCTGATTCTGATTCCGGTTGGTAAAATAAAAACATAATTACGTTTTATTTTCTCATTATTTAATAATTATTTGATTTGTTTGTCTGATTTTTGCAACAATTAACGGTATATTATGTAGGGTACCAACCAATTTCTAATTGAATTCCTACTCCTATGTTTAATTTATAGGTACCGTGGCAGCCTTTAATTAAGGCTACACTATAAAATGTCAATATAATGAGTACCTCAATATGTATATTGGTGTATGCTTTGTTGGTTGTCCTTAAATAAATAATTAAAACGTAGTTTCATTAAAGTGCGAAACCAATACATAGGTTATTGATTGCAAGTCTTATTATAACAATCATTATTGCCTAATCCGGTACAGGTACCCTAAAAGAGAGATTACGCCAATCAAACGATTCCAATAGGTACTCAAGGAAATGCTTTATTTTTATGTTAACAAGTTATTTAAAAAAAATTATAACGTCACTCCTTGCAATCCCCCAAGGATTAGGCAAAGGTATACCTATTAGTACACCCATATGTCGCATGTCATATTTAAGACCCCTGATGGCATTGGGCATTTTTTTTTTTTTTAAACTGTATTGTATTGTCTTCAACCGTCCACAAATACAGACTCCATGGCTGGCTACTGAGAAATTCCTGATGGAAAAACACAATAACAGTTCGCCCTATAAAATTGGCACAATGTGTATTAGGGGAGACACATGTGATGTTTTTCTTCTACAAGAAACAGTGACCACGTGGCCATGTGATTTGTTTCTATGTCTGTGTCATTGGAGATTAGAAACGCCTCCTATTGTTGTCTTACGACTGTCTTTTATTTGAGTGCGTGAGTTTATTCATCAGAGTCATCTGTTTTTGCGGTTTCCTACACAATAATGGAAATAAAAATTTTAGTATGCATTTGCGTCGAAGGATTATTTTGATTTGAATGCGTTTGTTCCCAAGTTCACAAGTTTAGTGGTAAGATGGCCTAGACAAGTGGCAAGATTGCATTTACCGGAATGACTTTATCTTTAGGGTGGTTTAAGTTAATCGTTATTGCTATAAAAATGTTGCTTTCACGTTGTGTAGGTCAGGATTCGATCCCCATATCAGCACTATTAGATTTTTTTCAAAATCCTTTTGGAATCTTGATTCTGGGTTGCTACTGAAAGAGACTCTCGGTACCTATCTGATGGAAAAAGACACGTGGTGGGCTTAAACATAATTGTCTAAACGTGTAGCACTCATAATAACACAACCACCGTCCCCTACGGACTACATAGGCATTATGTTAAATTATCTTTCTATAATTGAGCAAAACTGTAGTGGAAAGTTCCTAGCTTTCCACGTATTTCTAGCAACATTTGAATTTCTATGAGCCCTCGAATTACCAATAACACGATAGTAATCGATATTGGGTATTATACTTTGATTGATATAATAAAATAGCAACTAGGAGGCTCGACGTAGCGTTATACAGCTCTTTGATATTTATAAATTAGTAATAACATGGTTTAGATGTTTATATTATTTTTGGCATAGTGTTGTTTTCTTATTGGTTGACTTTGGATCATGTTATTGACTAAAGATGAAGCTTGTCTCACACTGATAATTATAATGATAAAAGTATTATAGTTTTTATTACTTTCGCTCTAATATTCCGAAAGTTAATCGCTAAGAATGTGCTTTTTCCAAAAGTTTGAAAATATAGAAAATATGAAAAGATTAGTAAAGTGAATCAGTTCCCGAGTAGGTATACCTTTTAGTATTTTGTCAATTTTGAGTACGATACACCTTTTTACGTGACTGTACCTAATCAAGGATAAGTTTTATTCGCCATAAAGATGATAATAGAGAGAGCACTTTGTAGGTATCTCTAGAAACAACCATTAAAATAAATTATGAAACTTTCGACGGCTAATAGAAAACAATAAACAGTTTATGATCTGTGACGGGGAAAATTAACGATTGCACGTGCCGACAGCGAAACGAGTTAGGGGTGTTCATCATGTGAACTTTCCCGGTTTATTTATTCCCGGGGTCTTTCCCGGAGCGGCTTAATGGCACCTTAAGCGGTAATGTGTGGTCATAAATTAAACGATAATAAGTTCGGACAACAACACTGCCGTTAATGACTGCGAGGCGGCAGATAGTGTGTGACGACGTAGACGGACCCTTCGACACTTTCTTCAGTTATCTACGAGCCGAACACGCGTCCCTTCCGGGGAGGAGCTATCCCGGGTTGCGATCCCGGGTTTATACGCCTAGTGCTGTTCGTATCGGCGTTTGCGGGATATTTTTTTTATCGCGAATGGTTTTCGTATTATTTGCTGTAGAAAACGGTTTTTAACACGTTCGCGCGCGGTGCTCACTTTTTCAAAACTTGTGATTTAGCACTGTTTTCCCCCATACATTTTTTTTGACGTTTATAAACGTTCATTGGTACGTCTATTTATTTGAGTAATTAACTATGATTAGAACGACATTATACGTCGACGTATGGTGACGTTCCGCAACATATAATCATTTTTCATTTTTTTTAAATAAACACAACGTCTCGATACGTCGACGTGCAGTTACGTTCTGCCACATTTTATCCTTAAAAACGATGTAAAAACGTATTAAATTACACAAAACGTATCTGTACGTCGACGTACATATACGTTCTGTAACATTACATACACATGGCTTTTTTGTTTTTAATATATTGTCTGAAAATCACTCGTCCCCTGAACAGCAACAATGATTCGTCTAAACTAAGTTCTCTGTTGGGTTTGTAACATTCCTGGAAATGTCTCGATAAAGTGTCAATAAATTGGGTAATCTTTTCTTTGCCTTTTGAATTGAGTTCGGCCACATACACACATTTTAAAAGTTGCTCAAATCTACGACCTGACATAGAATATTGAAATATAGGATGATAATACAAAGGATCACTACGCGTGAAAAGTTTCCGTTTTTGCGGAACGTTAACCTGTCCCATCAAAAGACATAATCCAAGAAATTTGAGCATTTCTTGCCGATTCGTATCTCTGAAATTATAGTTGTTATTTCTAGTTGGTCTTCTTTTTGAACATAGTGCTTGCCCATAAGCATTCGTTTTCTCAACTATGTAGTCTAGAATGTTTGGCGGTAATAACTTACCAAATACTTGTTCAACTGATGAATTGGGGCTAATTTCAAACTGAACTCCTGCAGAAAGCTCATCAAATTCAAAAAACGGGATTTCAGCTATTGTTTCTTCCCATGCTGATTCCTGTTGGAACCAACCGTAGAAGCCTCGCCGGCTTC
Source organism: Diarsia mendica (assembly GCA_949316265.1). Taxonomy (NCBI): domain Eukaryota; kingdom Metazoa; phylum Arthropoda; class Insecta; order Lepidoptera; family Noctuidae; genus Diarsia; species Diarsia mendica. Next base: position 12,435,197 of record OX438887.1, read on the forward strand.
TACGGTTGGATCACCTTCAGGGCTCGCAGGATCTGATATCTGAGGCGGCGCCTCGCGACGTGGGCTGCTTTCGGGGCTCGCAGAGACTACTGTCTGAGACAAGGGTGGCACCCCACGATGTAGGTTGCCTTCGGGGCTCGCAGGTACTAGTATCCGTGGCAAGGGCGGCACTTCAAGGTCTTCGGAGTCTGGAGTCTGAGGCGAGAACGGCATCCCGCAATATGAGTTGCCTTCGGGGTCCTTAGGGTTTGGAATTTGGGGCGAGGGCGGCGTCATGAGATGTGGATTACCATCGGAGTTCTCAGGGTCTATATTCTGAGGCGCGGATGGTGCCCCGCAGTGTGAATTGCCTTCGGGATCTTCAGGGTCTGGATTCTGAGGCGAGGGCGGCACTCCGCGATGTGGGTTGCCTTCTGGGTCCTCAAGGTCTTGATTTGGAGGCGAGGTCGGCGTCTCTCCACATGGAACATCTTGAAAATATAATTTATTTATTCTATATAATACACACTCTATTATTTAAATCCAGAAAAAATATGTGATAACTTACGATTTAAAAGTTTCGTAACTCGGGAGCTCACTTCACTGTACACGTGCGTCGCGTAACGGTGCACAGCCCGACTGACAGTATGGCGGCGCATACTCCAGTTGACGACTATGCACGTTCTGCGTTTGTGAGTAGGTGTCTTTGTATGTGTGAGAAGCACCCACAAAACGCTTAAAATGTCGATGCAGTGTGTGACACTACGAAATCAGGATTTTGATATGTTGTTGCACTGTGACGTCACTATAGGAGCATTATATGAGAAACGGACGTTTCCTTACGTACTGACTGATAGAGAAATATAAAATTTGACGTATCGATTCGTTGTGCGACATCGTATCTCGATTTTTTTACGTATCCATACGTTCTGCACGCGAATGTGGGTACCTATTTGAAAAAGAATAATGTTTTAAAAAATATGGCGAAAAGATTTTAGGGGTTCAGGAAAATTACGAAAAGTTTTTAGTTAGTGTAACATAATACCGCGGACCATAAACTGTACAAGATTACTTGAAGAAAACATATTTAGAAAACCTTCCGCCATTCTTATGAATGAATCTCATGTATTTAGTGCATCAGAATAAAGAAATTAAATATTACTCATCAAATACGTTCAGTATTTTCTGCGTAAAAGAGCAAACATCCATCCACCCTTACACAACCAATCGAGCTATACAAAAAACAGTTTATGCGAATGTATCATTTCTCATGAAATCTATCCAAAGCCAGGTCAAGTTATACAGGAACTTAGTTATCTTAATGTGTTGCCGTGTGTAAGTATAAAATAAATGTGTGAAGGATTATGTGACGAATTGTGTGTGTATCGTATTTGGTTGTGTGTAGGTACTCACAATACAAACTCTATAGCAGATTTTTTTGAAACGCTCTGTATTTGCTGACATAAATAAAAATGTTACGTGTTCACAAGTCCACAATAATATTGTCTATCACTGCACGTAGTAGTAATTTCCGAGAGAAGTTTTATTCTTTCTATTGTCTGGTAAAGTCTAGGTAATTGAAAGATATACAATAATTGGCTACTTCTGAGAAAACTGAAGTAAGTTTTGAGGATTAGTTTTATGTATGTTCCATTCCAGAGTATGATAGTTATGTAGATTGTAGATTTGGCAATGTGCATTTTTGGCCAATTTTCTTCGTATACAAATGTTTGCTGTGCGTTCACCACGGAATAAAAATCATACAAACAAAAAAGAATTATCGAAATCGGTTCATAATTGGCGAAGATATAGTTAAACATACACAAACAAAAAGAACAGACGAATTGAAAAACTCCTCCTTTTAAAAGTCAGTTAAAAATACAAACCAAAGTTTAAAACATTCATTCTCCAGATCCTTTTACCTTTTTTTCTTTACTCCGATCACAGGCTTGCTTTGTAGTGCACAGTCGGCGATCAAACATACGGTTGTGCCTATGACGTACTGGTCATTTTAGGCAAAACAACAGCTTGACCAGTCGTTCGTGTACGGTCGGCGAGAGAGAACTCTTAGGCTGCGGTTCCACTGAGGCGGAGTGGAGCGGTGCGGAGTGGGGCTGTAGTGCTGGAGTGGAGAAGCCATGTGAATCGCGGCACAGCTCGTCTCCGCTTTGCTCCGCTCCGCCTCAGTGGAAACGCAGCCTTAGTACAGCTACACATGGATCATTTGCCGTTCGATTGACATTGACATGCTGTTGGTAAACTTTCGTGAAGTTTTTAAAACAAAATCTGGATGTAGGTTTTTTAGTTTAGGTTTTGGTGACAACTTAAGATTCTTAGTACACCTTTTTCATCCGATTTTTGTTTAAATAAACAGGTATTTTATGGATAAAATAAATTGCAGTTAAATAGCATATAATACAAGTTACGGTAATGGCAGGTTAAGTAAAGCTGTGACGAGATGGGTAGATGACACTGCTGCTATTGCAGTAATATGTGGTAATATCCTTGATGAGGCTGGTACAAGAACATCGATCTTGGCAAAAGCAAAGAGTCGCTTATACCCGACTTCACCCTCTGCTGGCTAGCAGAAGGGTATTGAGTGATGATGATGATATTATTATTTAAGGTTAAGTTAGTTAAGGCACTTATACACATTATTCTTTTCCTATTCTCACACTCTATCGTCTACATTTCCTCATCATTTCTCCTATAACAGGTCTGCTGGCAGAAATTTCTAAAGAAATAAGCAGTACCTTTGTACTCAATTATTATTTTATGTAAATTTCCTGTGATGTCTTCTGTGTGTACATAAATAATAATAATAATAATAAATTTATTTATTGGCAAAACAAGTAAATTACATGGTCGTGAATCACAAATATTGTTAAATAAATAAATAAATGATGGTGATAAAAAGTATTTTGGGTTAGGTTAGGTACCTCAAGGGTTTATTTTTACCATGTTACCTTCCTCATTCTCTCATCCATCCGCAGAAATACCAGAAACTAGATTTTTCGACATGAATGGATTGAACATGCTCCTCCCGGAAGAGAAACCCGGAAGGGTTTTAGTTATCTTTACCCTCATGATAAGTAGGTAGCTATTTATTTATAGAAACTCCACCAACTGTGAGAGCAAGTAATGAATAGATATTCCATAAACAATAAAGATGATGTACGAGTATCAAATGTTTTGAATTGAAAAATTAGTTACTGAAAAGCTGTTAAAATCAGGATTTGGCACAGGACAAAAGCTACAAAAGCTAGTCAAATTCTACTACTACATCATCATAGGTAACTACATAGATACATCACGAGGAAAAATATGTATACTCGTAGCCAATTAATTCAAAAGCAATTTTCATTTGTACTTTGAGATAAGACTTACTTCGTAAAACTCTAGGTCTACGTACATCAGTGAACATCTTTCGGCTGAAATGGTGATGATGAAGATGATGGCTTCCAAAATGCTATGTTCGTGAAAATGTAAAACGTTAAAGAGCAGTGCAGTGACAGAAAATCACTTTTGTAAGGTGCTTTGTGTTTACATATTGGTGCTCATCTATACATATAGGTACTTATGTACCCAGTCAAGCAACAACTGAGTGGCCCAGGTCCGGTACTGTTATTGAGTTCTTCCGTCAGAAAATTTCTCTCATCGAGTGCTCGCCATGTGCTCGGTAGAGAGTTCGATTTCCGCAATAGGACAAATATTTATATTGGTTCCAATGTTGGTTCCGTGTATGTAATGGCGGATACGACAGCGATAGTGGCTTGTATGAAAAGGTGTTAGGTTAGGTAGGTATTCCTTTTTCATATCTTTTTCAGTGTTATGACAAGGACAGATATAATTTATCTAGGAAAGGGTTTGTGTACGGAAGACATAATACATCAATGACGGAAGATTATTGTTTATTCTAATGTCCTGCTCCGTATTTCACCTGAAAAAATCTGGTGGTTTCAAAAAAGTTTCGTCAGTATGATGGTAATGGGTTAATTATAATAATAAAAATCAATTTATTTTCAGGCATCTAAGGCCCATACATAAATACCTTACAGACTAGCATAAATATAGTAAAATACAATTTGTGTTTGTAAATATATAGAGCCTTACATTACGAAGATTTTTTTAAGCGGACTCCTGTTTTATTGGTTTAGATAATTAGATAACCGTAACCAACCTGGTGTCATCTAAATACTACCTACTCATCATTATTGTAATGAGTATAGTAATGTAATTTTACATATTTCAATTCCATTTAACTAGTTTAGTTTTAATTAATTTTTTATGTAATTTGTTGTTTGTTTTTCGGAAATTTGTATTTTATCTGTCTTATCGTCTTGCCTGAATTAAATGTTTTTTTTTTTATGATCATCTTTTTGCCTTTGTCCCAGGCTATTTAGGGTCGGCGCAACACGGTTTTTTTTATTCGTCCATTCTCTCATTTCCTTCTCTTTTCTTTCATACAATTCCGCACACAATCAATCCATCGCTTCCCTAAACTTCCTCTTTCTCATTATTATCAGATGAAAAGACAAATCAAAATTAAATTGAATCGCTACCTGAATCAAACTGAAAATCGACAAAACATTCTACGAATCGCAGTTATACCTTTTGTATTCCCAGTTACACCTTTTGTATTGCTTTCCCCATGTACCAAACCAACCAATGTTTAATGTTTATCCTTCGCGGCAGAATTGATCGGTAGGTAATTACTTAAAGGGAACGTGGCTCTAACTTTCAGGGTACACGTGGAACTAATCAAAGAAGTAACTGGCTGCTTGTTGCTGATATATAAGTGCTGATTTAATTCTTAACTTGTTTATTTTAAGGGTGCATTTGGTATGATAGTCCCTGTTTGTTTAGTTTGGATTTTTGAGGATGCTGTCATACAGAACTAAAGGTTTTTTTTAGTTTTTAAACGGTCTGGATGGAGTATTGAGAGAAACTTGGTTAAGCACATACCTTCAGCCTGAGAACAGAGATATTTTTAATTCGATTAAAATTGATTTGAGTAAATTTTGATCAAAGCTATATATATATGACGCGGCGGGAATCCCTCTGGAGGGACGCTGTTCCTAAATATCAATGGGCTCCGCCATATTGTCGTCGCCTTAGATTCCTTTTCGTGGCAGATAGGTAAATGGGGATTTGAAATCACACACATTACTTGACTCAAACACCAAACGTTTATTTACATTGCTTCATTTACAGGCACTTATAAACTTTGCGGTTTGAATCGCCCATTCGAATACATGGTTGATCTTTTAGGAGAAGAATAGGCAAAGAAACTCCTTAAACACTGTTTTAAATCATGTTACAATTATCATTTGCACTAATTATCATTAATCACATCACAAACCACTTTCATTTACTTGAATTGCAATTATTCGCTAAACGCGACATAACTTGTTCTAGCGTCTCAACTTTTCGTCGCATGCGTCTGTGGTCTCCAGCGGAAGTACCACAAAATCAGTATAGTAATTAATGACCTAATTAGTTAAAACTAACAATCATTACTAAAATACTTCACAATTGATTCTAATAATTATTTAACAATAAAACAATACCAATATTAATGTAAAGGCGTAATTAAACGTTAATGTCTAATTAATAGGTTCATTCCTTTTTACAACAAAATGTTACTTAACCATTTCCGGTTGATTAAGGATTTAAAACAGACAATGGGTTTTCTACTAATTGCATAACACGAATGGCTCTGTAAAATGATCTTATGACTTTTAAGTTTATAATTACTTATAGAAATAGATTTAGTTGTAGTTTCAGATTATAAATTGAGTTATTGACCATTACAATCGTATTCGCCGCCATCTTCACAACATTGTGCACTGACGTCTCATAGACAGCCTAATTTCAAGTGTGGCAATCATTGAAATCCCAATATTCATAAAACATTAGCTTATCTTAATTTTAACTATAGTTCTTAGTTAAAAGACTTCTGTTTAATAAATTACTATTCGATGTAATTAAATGCTCCATAAGCATTTAATTACATTCCCATCTATGTGGTGGTTCAATGATGGTTGTTCAATGCTGAGTCAATAGATGGCACTGTCGCTCACTTTCGACCTTTGTAATGATTGTACTAAGATCTCAGAGATGGCAGGTTCATCAATATTATAAGCTGGTTGAGATTAAACAATGATCTTAGCAGATAGACATTCTTGCGGCGACACGGCCATTCTGATCGGCGGTGCGCGCTCTGCACCTGACGTTGCCGTCCGCTCGTCCATCCTAGCCGTATGTGTACGTGTAGTCTCGTGGTTGTTATCTGAAATAGTGGAGATAAATTTTGTCGGCGGATTATTGTTGCTTTTATTATCCTACAATGTTTATTGAATAGTAGGATTTGGTAACAGGAAGGTTCATTCAATATAGAAACCTTGTCATAGATCTGACAGTCAATGCTTTTTTTATTGTATCACCTTGCTAGGCATACATGCACAGATACAGACATAAAGCTGTTTGCAATTTTTATTTGAGTTTAAGGATGCTTAATAGGCAATTGTTGCCTGAATGATTCAATTACATTAATTGAATTGAGTTGATTGATATTGTTTGATCAGCGACTAGCTGAAAAGAACATTGTTGGCAAAATTATCCAACAACATTAATTTAATTGAGTTTATTGATACTGTTTGATCAGCTACTAGCTGAATAGAATATTGTTAGTAAAATTATTCAACAACATTAATTGAATGGAGTTTGTTGATATTGTTTGATCAGCTACTAGCTGAATAGAATATTGTTTGATCAGATATCTACTCTAGCTGAAAAGAATATTGTTGGCAAAATTATTCAACAACATTAATTTAATTGAGTTTATTGATACTGTTTGATCAGCTACTAGCTGAATAGAATATTGTTAGTAAAATTATTCAACAACATTAGTTGAATTGAGTTTGTTGATATTGTTTGATCGGCTACTAGCTTAATAGAATATTGTTTGTTCAGCTACTAGCTGAATAGAATATTGTTTGATCAGCTACTAGCTGTATAGAATATTGTTTGATCAGCTACTAGCTGAATAGAATATTGTTTGATCTGCTACTAGCTGAATAGAATATTGTTGGCGATATTATTCAACAACATTAATTTAATTAAGTTTATTGATACTGTTTGATCAGCTACCAGCTGAATATAATATTGTTAGTAAAATTATTCAACAACATTAATTGAATTGAGTTTGTTGATATTGTTTGATCAGCTACTAGCTGAAAAGAATATTGTTTGATTAGCTACTAGCTAAATAGAATATTGTTGGCAAAATAATTCATCAACATTAATTGAATTTATTGATATTGTTTGATCAGCTACTAGCTGAATAGAATATTGTTTGATTAGCTACTAGCTAAATAGAATATTGTTGGCAAAATTATTTAACAACATTAATTGAATTTATTGATATTGTTTGATCAGCTGTTTGCTTTTCAGCAAACAGATAATATTATTGTTGTAGAAGCAACAACAATACTCATTAAATTGTTTACCTTACTATGACTTGACTTTGCAACCGTGTAATAGGTCTACTGTCTACTAGATTCGTTTTAAATAAAATTATTGATAGCTTCAGCCATTGTGATTTGTATTTGGTAAATGTAGTGTGAGTAGTATGTTTTTATTTGTTCATTCTCACGGGAAGGTAATGCTCTGTGATAGACACAAAGTCTTGGATTTGACAGGATAAAAGGAAAGGATCAGGAACACCGCTCTGTGATAGACACAAAGTCTTTGATTTGACAGGATTAAAGGATAAGGAGTTTAGGACCATTGCTCCGTGACAGGCACGAAGTCTTTGATTTGACAGGATATAAGGAACCAGGCTCTAGGCGTTTAATACGCCGTGGACCCAGCAGGATAACATGAGAGTAATATTTTATCAGTTGCCTCCACGTCTGCTGATAGTTCATTTGTTTTGTTGGTTCATTATCAGTCACCTCCACGGCTTCTGATAGATCATTTGTTGTGTGTGTTCATTATCAGTCACCTCCACGGCTTCTGATAGATCATTTGTTGTGTGTGTTCATTATCAGTCGCCTCCACGGCTTCTGATAGATCATTTGTTGTGTGTGTTCGTTATCAGTCGCCTCCACGGCTTCTGATAGATCATTTGTTGTGTGTGTTCATTATCAGTCGCCTCCACGACTTCTGATAGATAATTTACTGTGTTTGTTCTTTACCAGTTGCCTCCACGGCTGCTGATAGATTATTTGTGATTCATTGTAAGTTTTACTTATTGAGCTAGTTGTTTCCTCCACGGATACTAATAGCTTTTTGTGAGTATTATTATTTTTTATTTCATTAGTTACTGTATGTACTAAAACTTTGTTATTGTTAATAGTTGATGATTACAACTGGCAGGACTGCAATAACATTAAAATAATGAAAATGACACTGATACTCATCACACATGAGCATCAGGTTGGTAGGTTGACTTGGCGATTGTATTGAGTCTTTTGACACAACATTTTTGGTACATATCAGCGGTGTAGTGTAAGTAGTTTGAAAACTCCTCACCTTTTATGTAAACTTATGGTGTGTGAACACTGAAACTGTCATTCTGGGTTGGCTGTCTTCGTGTTGTTTCGCATTAATTTGTTAGGTTCATAGCCGGCGACACGGTCATTTTTGTTCACCAGGCTGTAGTACTTGAAGCATCAGGTTATCATTTCCTCTACGATAAGATAATTGCTCGAACCTGGAATGTGAGAAGTCATGCAGGTAAATAATAGAACAAGAAAAGATGTTATGTAAACATCACACCTGCTATCCCGGAAGGGTTAGGCAGAGGTGTACATCAACACTTTGCCAGCGTAAAGTCTAAGCCTCTTGTTAAAGGGCAAGACTGTTTGCCATTAATATTTATAGTTTGGACTGCTACTGAGAATGACACTTTGCTAGACCTGGGAATCGAATCCAGGCCCACACATTTTAATTGTATGGTCCATGACCACTAGACCCACGAAGCTGTCTGACTAAATGCTTGAATTAGTAATGAAAATATGGTAATCAATTGTTTTGAAATAGTCTTCATACTTAGATTCGGGTAATCAAACTAAGATGGGAAAGTTAATCTGATTAAAACTACTTTAAAAACATTATTGGTTGTGTTATTGTACTATGGAAACATTCTCAATTTAAGTATTTAAAGCTTTGATTTCTATAGAAATATCACACTTAATTTCATAGTCACAATTTGTTGAACAACATTGATGTATTGTATTGATGTATTGTAGTTGCTTTGTTTTATGAATCAGTTACATGACAAAGCATCATTTATGTGAAACATGTGCACCCTGGCATTGAATCCAACTCCTAAGCCATAATAGGAAATAGTATGTTGCTATAATTGTGTTTTCCCAATAAAATTAAGTTTATTGTGGATCAATAAATTTTTAATCTATTTATTTATTATTTAAAGTTTAAGCTAATCAATTAGTGATGAAGTAAGGTCAGATGCAAATTTGATTGATAGATATTGATTAAATAAATAATTATTGTAATATTTATCATGTGTCATTACAATACAAAAATTCACATCTGCCCGGTGTCCAGTGACGGACAACTTTGTTTATTTTAATGAATCTTTTATGTTGTCAGATACAAATGTTTTTAGAAGTTTGTACAAAGCACTAAAGCTTGCACTTAATTGCAATTCCTCACTGGAATGTCGAATAAGAGGGATTTCTAATAAGAATTAAGTATTTGTATTGAATGACCTAACAAGATTTAATACTAGTTGATAATTAATTAATGTTAGTTAATTTAATGAATGCTAGTAACTATCATTTGATTTATTTTCGAGATCTGTTTGTGACACATTACTGGTTCATATTTTAATAATAACATTGAACTGGTAATGACCTAATTAAAAGCAGTGAAAAGATTTCTTATTATTTCATTTCCACAGGTGTCAATTTATGGAGGCATTAACCTTGCCAGTGTGTGATTTAATATTGTTAACTGTAAATATCTACAGTTTTTAAGTTACTAAAATTAATAAAACAATTATACTTCCCGGGTTTGATGATTCATCTCGCAGGTCATTTATTGATAATTATTATGCTTTCAGAGTGTCCAAGTTATTTGTTCTGCTGCTTCGGTCATTCTGTGTTGTCCTGTATGTTTGTCATTTTGATTGGATGATCACACCATTCACGTACGCAAATGTTTCCATCCAGTTACGTAAGACGGGAGAAATATTTCAGTGTGATGACTTGACTCTTGGCTGTTGTTGCGGGGTAGTAAGCCGTTCACTCATAGAACGCATCATGGTGACCATTTTGGCGAAAAATTCCTTTAGCACGCCGCCGTCGGCCATGGTCACAGAAGCAGTTCCTTGTTCTGGATGTCCAGCAGTGCGGGCTGAAGGGGATCGCGGGGGCGATCCCACTTCTGATGACGCGGCGGGAATCCCTCTGGAGGGACGCTGTTCCTAAATATCAATGGGCTCCGCCATATTGTCGTCGCCTTAGATTCCTTTTCGTGGCAGATAGGTAAATGGGGATTTGAAATCACACACATTACTTGACTCAAACACCAAACGTTTATTTACATTGCTTCATTTACAGGCACTTATAAACTTTGCGGTTTGAATCGCCCATTCGAATACATGGTTGATCTTTTAGGAGAAGAATAGGCAAAGAAACTCCTTAAACACTGTTTTAAATCATGTTACAATTATCATTTGCACTAATTATCATTAATCACATCACAAACCACTTTCATTTACTTGAATTGCAATTATTCGCTAAACGCGACATAACTTGTTCTAGCGTCTCAACTTTTCGTCGCATGCGTCTGTGGTCTCCAGCGGAAGTACCACAAAATCAGTATAGTAATTAATGACCTAATTAGTTAAAACTAACAATCATTACTAAAATACTTCACAATTGATTCTAATAATTATTTAACAATAAAACAATACCAATATTAATGTAAAGGCGTAATTAAACGTTAATGTCTAATTAATAGGTTCATTCCTTTTTACAACAAAATGTTACTTAACCATTTCCGGTTGATTAAGGATTTAAAACAGACAATGGGTTTTCTACTAATTGCATAACACGAATGGCTCTGTAAAATGATCTTATGACTTTTAAGTTTATAATTACTTATAGAAATAGATTTAGTTGTAGTTTCAGATTATAAATTGAGTTATTGACCATTACAATCGTATTCGCCGCCATCTTCACAACATTGTGCACTGACGTCTCATAGACAGCCTAATTTCAAGTGTGGCAATCATTGAAATCCCAATATTCATAAAACATTAGCTTATCTTAATTTTAACTATAGTTCTTAGTTAAAAGACTTCTGTTTAATAAATTACTATTCGATGTAATTAAATGCTCCATAAGCATTTAATTACATTCCCATCTATGTGGTGGTTCAATGATGGTTGTTCAATGCTGAGTCAATAGATGGCACTGTCGCTCACTTTCGACCTTTGTAATGATTGTACTAAGATCTCAGAGATGGCAGGTTCATCAATATTATAAGCTGGTTGAGATTAAACAATGATCTTAGCAGATAGACATTCTTGCGGCGACATATATAAATAGTTTAAAACTTCAACAAGCAGTTGAAGTTCGTTGGTCAAGTGGTCGCCTGAGGAATTTCTTACTAAGAAATTCCTCAGCACCAATGGAAACTATTATATAGATACTATATTAGGTAGGTACATCATTGCGGTGACTGCTGAGATGAGAAGTAATAGAGAATAATGGAAGAAGAAATGCTGCGCCAAACCTCAAATAAATTGATGATGACGATGGACGTTCAACTGAATCGTGGAAATAGTAGTTTATGCGACTGTGCATAATGAAGGGCATTCGGCTCGTTTCTTAATAGCATCACACGAGTGTTGTAATGCCTAATTACCCAAATATCATAAGGGCTCTATGATGGGTTCAGGAACCATAGGGAAATGACCAGCATTGTTACCTATCATTGTGTAATGCAATAAAAAATGTAGATGTTCAGATGTCTTTTTGATGGTCTTAATGTAGATACTAGAATTGCACACTCACTTGAATTTGACACCTGTTCCAAATTTAAACTCATAACCTACTGTTTTCAGTAGGTTATGAGTTCATAACAGTTCCGTTTATTTCTGCTGGTTGGTAATGCTGGTCATTGCCTATGGTTTTTGAACTTGAGGGTTTATGATATTTGGGTAGATAAAAAAATAAACTGCATGGAAACCGATTATATTATAAGACTATTTTTAATATCATTCTATATAATAATAGACGAGCCTTACTCGGACGAAGAGTATCCGGAATGACTCAAGTAAGGACCAAGAATGGCCGGCCAGGGATCGTCAAAACTGCCATGAGCGCAAAACTTTGGTCGTTGAATATGCACGCTACCATAGGAAGTAGTTGACACAGTCTTATATAGCTGAAACTATAGTGAAACAATTTGTTGGCTTCAGTTTAATATAGCTAAGAAATATCATTCGTACAGGGTGAAATTATAAAATTTTCGTCGGTCTAATTACCAGAATTCGTAAGTCCATTTGAGCAAATTTTACAGGAGCAACAAAATACTGATTTTCTAACAAGTTTCGAGAGGTTTTTAGAACGGCGTTCTATATTGTTTAATTAAAGGATGAGTGTAGATATAAACTTTTCTAATATATTTTTTTTTAATTTTATGGCTAATAGGGAATAAAAAAATGGCGTTAAAATAGATGGTGCACAAAAATAGCGTTTTTGGAGATGCGGGCCGTCGATATGTAATTTTTGATGAATCCAGTTGTTTTATAAATTATGACCGTGGAGGATGTACCTAGCAGTTTTTTTTCTGAGGTGGGGTTCAGAATAATGAACTGAATAAGTGGCAATCAGTTTAGGTCACCTTGTTAGTTTATATTTCTGATATGGCAAGAAAGGAGGTATCTGGTGAGATGACAAGTAATGTAGAGTTTATTACATTCTTTCTTTCATTAAGTTTGCTGCGCCGCCCCAAATAAATTAGCGCAAGGGTGAAATCTCAGATTCGTTCTACGCATGAGTAGTGAGTATATACCAAAGAAATGTTTAGAACACACTTGCAAAGAAACATCAAAGACAAAGACTAAATTTTGTATAAAAAAACCTGACTTAAGATAGGATTGCGACTTTTTAAATATTTAATGCCATTAATACAGAACTTGGACTGGGATTGAAAAAGAACTCACAACCCACTTACTTCTAGGAATAGATTAGTATCTGTTGCGTAATATCCTCCACTAAAGTGTGGAAACAAAGCAAAAATCACTCGTGTAGAATCACTAGTTACATACAAATACCGCTGTCAATAAACAGCTTTACTCCGTCTATAGCCGGTTAGACGTTCTTGCCTAAATTACCGCAAGACTGCACACTACCGCCGCGAGGTCGCGTTCGCTTGTAAGACAGGTGTAAGTTCGTTACCGTACTTGTCGTAAAGCGATCCACTAATGATACTATATTGAAGGTTGATGTAATCGGTCCCGTATAGACTGTATTTTGTACTAAAATTGTTGTTATCACACTAAAGCTTTTGTTATTTAAATGTAAGTATAATAGAAATACGTTTTACCAAAAATAGTCCAAATAAAATGGAAAATTGTTTTCTCTTGAAATTAGTGTTAGTTTTAGGTAACCGGTTTTGGATGTTATTCTAAATTGTAACGAACATAATTATTCATGAATATGGAAGAGTATTAGATTCAGTTTAATATTTTTGTGACAGCTGTTCAATAACATCGCCTAAGTAACGTGTTGTACCTAAATTAAGGACATATTAGACTGTTTTTAATTAGAAATTTCTGACTTTTGTTATCAAAATATAAGTCTGAAATTGCCAACACACCACGTTCTAGTGAGTTGATATTTCCTGTGTACGAGAGAAGAGAGAGGATACTGAAATCTTAATAACTTAAACAGCTACAGTCTTTTGCTTCACATAAATTAACTCCTTACACTAACAGTCATTATGTTTAACAGTTAATATTATTATACGCCTTACAAATTAAATAGAGTTTATATTCGAATTTAAAATCAACAAAGGAGGTGTTCAGAAGAAGAAGAGAAGTTCGAAAGAAGAAGACATACCGACAACAATAAAATATAGAGTTAGGGCAGGAGAATGATGAATGATGATTTGATATTCATACTGTGACGTGTAAGAGTTACGACATAATTATCTAACAGCACGGAATAGCACTTTTCTATACTCCTATCATTTTCCGTCGCGCGCTCACGAACGTCATTTGCTCTCGTTCTAGCACATGACGATCGCGACCTGTACTCACAGCGTGCTTTTGAGCGCATTGCTGATGCTGCCGCGAGCGATTGCATTTCCGCACTATCACTACATTATTATTATGAAACAAAGTCCTTTGCCGCGTCTGACTGTTGGCGATAAACTCAAAACCTACTGCACTGATTTACATGCTGTTTTCACTAATGTGTGTGGTGTGTGTGGTTCTCAAGGAAGGGGTTAGTTTAACCGACATTCACGCGAACGAAGCCGCGGGCATCAGCTAGTCAATAATAAAATACGATTCCGTAATGCTAGATGAGGCGCAACCTTACAAACCCTAAAAAACCGTTTCTCTAATTATTCAACAATATATTGACAATAATAGATGAGTAGATGGCAGCGTTCGGGAAGTTGCGCGGTATCTTCTCGTCCAACTTACCCCAGTGTCTCAAGACGAAAGTCTATGACCAATGTGTGTTGCCAGTGATTACATACGGGACCGAAACGTGGTCGCTCACAATGGGCCTCATCAGAAAGCTCAAAGTCACCCAAAGGGCAATGGAGAGGGCTATGCTCGGAGTTTCCTTGCGTGATCGAATCAGAAATGAGGACATCCGCTTGAGAACCAAGGTTACCGACGTAGCCCGAAGAATCGCCAGACTTAAGTGGCAATGGGCAGGGCACATTGCTCGCAGAACGGATGGCCGATGGGGCCGAAAAGTTCTGGAATGGCGACCGCGAACCGGAAGACGTTGCGCTGGAAGGCCTCCCACTAGGTGGACCGATGACCTGGTCAAGGTTGCAGGAAACCGCTGGATGAGAGACGCACGGGACCGGTCAATGTGGCGACGCCTGGGGGAGGCCTATGTTCAGCAGTGGACGTCTTTTGGCTGAAATGATGATGATGATGATGAATAGATGAGTTAGCGGTAATGTAAATACCATTAAATATGTACTTAAAATAATTAATACACGCACTTTCATTCGATCTAAATACACATTTCTTTCTTTACTAATATTTTAGCAAATAAAAGTGTATTTTCAACAAATATTTTAAGGCATTCGTACCAAAATTACTAAGCCCACTGTCAGTCGGTCTGTCAGCAGTAGGGCTTTATCTAAGTAGGTAACGGCTAGAGGTCGTGACGTGTCTATTCCCATGCATATCTAAAATACCCAACGATGTTTTTTAGTTATATTTCACGCTACATAGCCTGAAATTTTGACAACCAGTTTTAACAATAAGTATCATGCTATCCTTTTTAGTGAGTGATTAACTAACTCCATATAAAATACTGGTATTGATCTTCATCCAGTTGTGGTGGCAGGCAATTCAAACAGTCATAATCGGACAAAGCTATGCAGATGACGTTCACAATTTATAAAAAATCCATGAATAAAATTGAATGCAAGAAAATTAAATTGTTCAAATATAATATTATATATCACAGTTTACAAACAGTCTTGCAGTTCTGTAAAACATATACAGATCTATACACGTGTATATTTACTATAGCTTCAACTACGTGTGAACAATTTCTTAAGTAATTAGTTGTGAATTTAGATATAATATGTAACACGATCAAATATCTTGTGTGTATCTTTAGAGGTTTAGCAAGTATGTAATATGGAACTTTCCTAATTGCTGACTCGGTTAAAATTTGATTTAAGCAGATTATTACAGATTTATGTAGATTTAGGCATATATATTTACATACATAATGTTTACCTGCAAATAATTTACTATTCTATTAGAACACGTGTTACACACGCTGTTCTACAGAGTTCTGTATCTAACAGATTGTTTTATTTTTATTTGGCTGGGAAAAAAGATGGTATATCGTCGTCCCCCCTTCCTTATCCTAACTTATTTAGGATCGGTGCAATACGTGTTTTCTTCTATGAGATACTATATCATAACATAACATCACGCCTGTAACCCCCGAAGGGTTAGGCAGAGGTGTACCTAATAGTACACCCACATTTCGCCAGTTATGTTTTTTTTAAGTCCTATGTAATAGGGGGCGAGCCTATTGCCATCAACCGGGCACAAATTCAGACTCCGAGGCTGTTACTGATAAATTCCTTATGGAAAAAGACAATGACACTTTGCCCGACCCGGGAATCGAACCTAGGACCTCATGCTCAGCAGTCGCGCTTGCGACAACTAGACCAACGAGGCAGTCGATTGATACTATATCAGTCTTCACTTAATTCTTACTATACATCGTTTTTCTCGAAATCCATCCATCTTTTCGTTGCTCTGTCTCCTTCCCATTACCCACCGTCACACACTCATACTTTTAACACTTTTCTTGACACGAGCTCTTCATTTGTTATCAAATGAAATAACTATTGAAGACCTCTCTTAACTTTAAGAAACGTTTGTAAATAAACCACCATATTATTATGTTATGTATGCATCACATAAATATATGATAAAATAATCAACATTAAGCAAATATTACGCGCGGAATAAGTACCTATTTTAAATTGTATTTATAAAACTTTTATTTATCTCGACATAATTATAATCTAACTTAACCTTTTATGAATAGCAAAACTTTTAGTCGCTTGGTTACCTTACGTTATTGTCGCGCTGTTAATTCGTTCACCTTTGGTATTACCTCATTATAGTTAGATTTATAAACTTGTTCTAGTTTAGGACATTTAAGTTTTTCGTAGTAGTGTGTAGGTTTGAACTTTGTGAAAGAAGCCATGATATTGAAAACTATCGATGTTATAATTATTTTATTTCCGAAATGTGTAGGTATTCATTTGTGATCCACCTATATAGATGTTTGTATCGTTTCTGGTGAATAAACAGGCTTTGATACTTTTTGTAAGAAAGCTAGTTTCAGTCCTTAGATCTCCGTCATATTATAAGAAGTCTAACTAGTCCTATTAGTAGTTGTAAAGAAGTATTGCTATGACTTTAACTCCAGGCTAAAGGATTGCGTTGGTATTATGTATGTTTGCCCTCGTTCTTGTGTATTTTATATTTACTGAAATGCCTAAGGAAAATTAGAAAAGACCCGAGGACCGCAAGGCGAACTTGCTTATAAATATGACAAAAAAAACTTAGTCACTGATATACAACGCACTGTTGCCCTGGGACTGGAAGTATGAACACAAAAGTTATTTATAAGAAAGATGAGCAGAAAAGCAAATTAATTAAAAATTAAAGGATTGTATGGGGAGCTCGTTATTATTACCGATGGGGAATCACGTCAAGGACACGGTATGTTAAATCTTTAAAAGGTTAAAAGTAACTAACCTACCACAATCCTTAATACTTCCTTCTACAATCAAAAAGTTTTAAATGTCAAAATATTGTATTCATTCGTCTGTAACGTTAGAATTTGTTTTCTACTAGTATATTAGTACTAGCTTCAAAATGCCGGGGACCTCAGTCATTTATGTGCAAAACCGTCCTTTGTGGCTTGTTTACACTGCACACACGGCTCCGGCTAGTTTCAATAACAAACAAAAAACTCACGAATCTATTCTAATTACTTAACTAACTTTATCTACCCAAATATCATAAACACTCTCTAATGCGTTCAAAAACCATAGGCAATGACCAGCATTACCAACCAGCAGAAATTAACAGAACTGTAATGAGCTCATAACCTACTGAAAACAGTAGGTTATGAGTTTTAAATTTGGAACAGGTGTCAAATTCAAGTGAGTGTGCTATTCTAAACTACATTAAAACATATACCTATCGATACGAAACCCCAATTCAGTATGATTTTAAGTATAAATCGCACGACATTTTGATCTCGAGTGACACAAGAATAGTGACTTTGTTCGTTTGCCTATGATTTAAAAAAAATGACAGATATCCGAAACGCCGCCATTTCGAGCTGTCATTTGTTCGTTAGCTATTTATTCCCTTTCATTGAGTAGACAAATTTTCTGATAAGTTCTTTATTTCTGTCGAAAATGAGTGATAGTGACTCAGAAATTAACATGAACACTCCGCCAGATATCGTAAATGCAGCGACGAATGCAACTAATAACCTGTTTATTTTTTATTGCCTAACACTGGTAACAATGCTGGTCATTTCCCTATGGTTCCTGAGCCCATCATAGAGCCCTTATGATATTCGGGTAGATAAATTAGTGTATGCAACTATACATAATTAGGCATTACAACACTCGTGTGATGCTATTAAGAAACTCGCCTTCGGCTCGTTTCTTAAACCCACACTTGTGTTGTAATGCCCTTCATTATGCACAGTCGCATAAACTACTATAAATAGATGAATACAATGCGAGAAATGTGTTATTAGCCGTATATTAAAGGGACTTTATGACATAGTTTTAGGCATTGTGAAGGACTTAGATTAGGAATAATTGAAGACTAATAGTTGGAAAGGAATGGGGGAGACCTTTGCCAAGTAGCTGGATAGAATATGTTAATCAAAAATAAATGAAAGGATGTAAGCTATTTTTGTTCAAGAAGACTTAAACGATATGGTAAGGTTAACTTTGGGCTAGTGGCTTCGTCTAGCTTTTGATAAATATTTTATCAATGATAACGATGTTGGAATGGCCAGATATTGCATAAAATAGGAAAGTTTTAAAGGAGAAAAGAGAGGCCCAGCTGTGGGATTAATGACAGGCTATGAAAAAAAAAATTATGTTAGGAAACAAAAAAAAGGAAGATAGAGCACTACATAACACATTACATTACTCCTGTTAAGTCCTGCAAATTTCCCAAAATTTATTATACAGTATAAATCATACCGGTGAAGGTAAATCTTATTTCCTAAAACATCATAACTAAATAATATGGGACTGACCTAAGTTACCAAAAAACTCTTACTCTTGTCAATAATGATAAAATTCGTTTGACAAATAAGAGGCACTTTGAAAACGAGGGTCACTTTTCTAGGCTTTTTGAACTAATCAAACCCAACTATGTTGGGGTCGGCTTCCGGACCTAGCTGAATACGTCTCTGTATTTTTACAAAAGCTTTTTTGAAGAGACTGCCTATCTGACCTCCACTACCTAGTTATTAGGTAATACAATACCCTTTGGTAAGACTAATTCCAATATTAAATCTTTAATTATGTTTTCGAATAACGTAACATCAAATAATACCACGTAATAAGTTTGTATCAGCGGCTTAATTTAATTTATTACTTAATTTATTTACGTATTTCTTGTGACGGATTCCTTAGTAATTAATATTTCATAGAAGAAATGTTCGTGTTTTCCGGCAAATATTTGTAAGGGTCCGGTAAGGGTTGCTTTTATTAAATATTGGTAGTATTTGGTTTAAATAGTGGGTATATAGGTTTAGTATCGTGTGTGTATTCACATTTTACTGAGTTCCTGCCTTAATATATTTTATCAACCCTTCTACTGTCCGTTGTGCACCACCAAATGCACCACCTCGGTACTCGAATGATGCAAACGACAGAGCTGATCAGGTCACTTCGTACTGTTTTGACAAAATCTGAGTTATCCATACGAAATCAAAAATATTCAACACTTTTCATCTACGGGTAATAAAATCAAAACATAGATTTTCATCATTCTATTCCCCGGTAACGTTACCCCATTTTTTTACAATGTACACACAAGTGCCCTAGTCCCACTCAGAGGCACACACGACCATTGAAGGTTCGAAAAGACAAGAACGGACGTAAAACTCGAGGGTATTAGTTAAGAAGAAAAGGTATTTCTAAAGCTAAGTCTACAAAGCGTTTTACTAATTATTTTTCCTTTTATCTCGTACTGGCAACGTAAAGCGATTTTGACAATACGGTGAATAGAAAACAAAGGATGCTCGAATAAAACTGTGAGGGCTCGTCGCCATGATCGTGGCTCCTCTTTGTTTATTATGACACGAGTGAATAGAAATGTTGGAGCTAGATCACGGACGACTACCTAATTTAATTATGTCGCCTTATCTTTTGAGGAAAGATTTATTTTCAAGTCGTTTTCATATTGTGTTTAAAACACTCACGAGCACCTTGAAAGAGCCGATTTTGTAAAGATTTTTTTGTTTGTTTATTAATTTTTAAATATATTTTTGTGATAAATCACACCAGAAATTTTATTGATCAAATAGACGGCACAGAATTTAATACTATTTGGTTATAAAATTATAATTAAAATACTTACGAATCCTAATAGAAAAAGTTGTCCACTTGCAATTCAATTCATAAATCACTACAATTCCGAATTAACTATCCAAATCAGAAACCGATTTATAATTTAATAAAGTTACGATTGAAGATGAAAGTTTTCGTAGACGTCTGTCCGCTACGAGACTACGAGAGGTGTTCTACGAGCGCGGCGTAGCGTCCGCCCTGTTCGAAGGGGCGCGTAGCACTGAGCGCCGGCTCTTGACAAGACAATCTTTGCCTGTACATAGTGGTACTCAACAGACAACAGCAACTTGTGAGCTTTCGCACGGATAACGGGCGTAACGGGAGCTTTGTCTTCCGCCCGCTCTTTTTAACTTGCTCTAGTGTCATATTGTTAATTGGCAGCGCTTTTCTCACTTTTAAATTAAGTTTAATTCTTCTTCTTAGTCTCTTGATAAGTAGATTGGAATCTGGCGAAAACTTGGGCCTGGAAAATGGAAGGTGAAATTTTATTCTCCCTAAAACTGTGATTTTTGTGAAGTCATTTTCGGAAGCAATATAATCAGTGTTGTGATACCATTTAATGCAAGTTTGCTGGGCGTAAGCGGCGCTTAAATTTGCATGCAACTCATAAAGGTTATTATTTAAAGTACTCGTAACTTTCCGCATAATGTTCCAGAAAGAGAATGTGATAGCATGCTGCTAAAAGCCTAAAATTACATAAGTTTGCTTAACCTACACGATATAATTAGATCCAGGCACGGTGAGCGAGCTTTAGCTAAATGGCAAGTTACGCGCGTAACAAACTTGTTAACTAAATTATACTACATTTTCACGTTCCTACTTAAGTAATTCTAATTAATTATAACGGCACCGAAAGTATACTTAAAACTCTTAATAAACACGTGCTCCAAACATAATACATCCGAGGGTGACAAAAAAGAAAGGAGTAATATCAGGGATGACAACATTTACTCAGTGTATTCTAAAGATGTTTCTCTAAAATACGTTTATTTTCCTCGGAGGCGTACATAAAAACAGGCAAATCACGAAACAAGATAACATTCGCTAGGTCTTCCAGTACGGGAATCTCATTTTCAATATGTTTTTATAACTTTCAGTGAGGAAATGAGGTGGTGCTCGGAGCGGCGCTCCATTGTCATCATAAACCAGGCGAGGCCTTCTTCATAAATCCTCAGCAAATGTACCTTTATACGCATTATGGCATAACACCGAGGAATCTTTTTTGCGCCGCGATACTTTGGAACCTAACAATAAAGTAGCGTGTTTTGTTTATTGGCTCCCTTGTGTTGCATACTGTGTATACGTACGTTGTAATATAACATCACGCCTGTAATCCTCTAAGGGTTTAGCAGAGGAGTATTCATGTTTACACCCACAATTCTCGTTAGTTTTGTTTAAATTCCATGAAATACGAGGCGAGCTTATTGCCATCAATGGTGCACGAATTCAGACACCGTGGCTGCTTTTGAGAACTGACCTGGGAATCAAACCGAAAACCTCATGCTCAGTAGTCAGGCTTTCGAACAACCACCTCTGGACCAATAAGGCAGTCTGTACATAAGTAGCGCACACGACTACATGTATATATTTTTGTAATATACATACATACACACATCTATATATACATATATAAATGTTATGTTGGTTTGTGTACGCTTCAAAAACTCAAAAAGTTCTGCACCGATCGAGCTGAAATTTTAGAATCTATATCTATATATATATATAAAAATGTTATGTTGGTTTGTGTACGCTTCAAAAACTCAAAAAGTTCTGCACCGATCGGGCTGAAATTTTAGAATGATATATAATCCGCATCAAGGATTGTTTTTACAGTATCCACGCGGGCGAAGCCGCGGGCATCAGCTAGTATGTTATATTTATAATATGTTTTGCATTTATGTTTTGCACAGAGAATCCATTTGAGAGACTCGTTATATGTATACAGTTACTCCCATTAATTGAGCAATTAGCTTTCACCAATTTGTAGCTACTAAAGTACTACAATATTCATGTATAATATTGTACCTATATAAAGCAATATATTTCGCATTATTTCCGAAAAATACTGTGCTCAAAATATAACGCGCCATTAACCAGGAGTCTTGTATTAACATATGGTATTGTAAAATTAATGACAACAATTATTATGGCTTTGGCTACAGGCCAAGTGTCGTGGATAAATTCTTGCCAATCTTTGCCCATGTGAGTAACATTATTATAGCTAGTAAGTACCAAAGTGAATCACGGCCCTCCAAAAAGGCTTTATTTTCAAGCAAAGTTTCAAGTATATTTAGGTACAATGCTTTTGTTCTCGATAATATCGTAAGTTTTAATCAGGTATTGTATGTAAAAGAGAATGGGCGAAAATGTATGAAAGCTGGTACACCCCTCCAATAGCAATGAGATATACGTCGTTGGATAGCTCTTTTTAACTGAAACAATATTTACTATTACAGTTTTGTTGAGATGTTTGTCCGTTTTGAGTTACAGCTCAAAAACAAAAGTAAAAATGGACACCTATTAACGTTATAATATCTTAGTGTGTAAGCTAAAATTACATCAATGTCGCTGTAAATAACGTAATTCGTAATTATCACAACAAAACATAACATCACGCCTGTAATTCCCGAAGGGTTAGGCAGAGGTGTAGGTGCCTAATAGTAGGTACACCCACATGTAATAGGAGGCGAGCCTATTGCCATCAACCTGGCACAAATCCAGACACCATGGCTGCTACCAAGAAATTCTTGAGGCAAACTCCAATAACACTTTGTCCGACCAGGGAGAATGTATGGAAGCTGGTACACCCCTCCAATAGCAATGTCATATACGTCGTTGGATAGGTATTTTTAAATGGAACAATATTTACTTTGACAGTTTTGCCGAAATGTTTGTCCATTCTGAGTTATATCTCAAAAACCAAAGTTAAAAAAAGTTTTTAGTATTCCGACACAAAGTACTCATCTGTTTACGTACATTTTAATTGGTAATTTTTGAATGTCTCGTTGATCTAGTGGTTACAAGCGCGACTGCTGAACATGAGGCCCTGCGTTCGATTCCCGGGTCGGGTAAATTGTTACCTATTGGATTTGCTCTCAAGAATTTGTCAGTATCAGTCAAGGAATTTGTATTTATGCCTAGTTCATGGCAATAGGTTCACCCTCTATTACATGGGAAACATAACTGCCGAAAACATCGGTGTATTATTATAAGTTACACCTCAGTCTAACCCTTTAGGCATTACAGGCGTGATGGTATGTTATGTTATTTGTGAATTACATTATTATACTATCTATATCTATAAAAGCGAAAGGTCACTCACTCACTCATCACGAAATCTCAAAAACCGCTGGACGTACAAAGATGATTTTTGGCAGGGAGGTAGTTTATGGTTAGTAGACGTCCGCTAAGAACGGATTTTGCGACAGGGCCGGATTAGGGTAGTCTAAGGGCCCTCGCAAGTTTGTATGAAAGTCCTTCACTTTTCGTCCTACAATCTTGATTTTTGGCAGAGACGTAGCTTATAGTCAGTCGACGTTTGCTATGAATTAATTTTGCGACAGGGCCGGATTAGGATGGTCTAAGGGCCCACACAAGTTTTTATGAAAGTTCTTCATTTTTTGTGCTACAATCTAGATTTTTGGCAGAGACGTAGTTTATAGTCAGTCGACGTCTGCTATGAAATAATTTTGCGACAGGGCCGGATTAGGGTGGTCTAAGTGCCCTCACAAGTTTGTATGAAATACCTTCATTTTTCGTGCTACAATCTTGATTTTTGGCAGAGACGTAGTTTATTGTCAGTAAACGTCAGTTATGAATTAATTTTGCGACAGGGCCGGATTGGCGTGGTCTATGAGCCCTCGCAAGTTTGTATGAAAGTCCTTAATTTTTTGTTCTGCAATCTTGATTTTTGGCAGAGACGTAGTTTATAGTCAGTAGACATCTTCTATGAATTAGTTTTGCGACAGGGCCTAATTAGGGTGGTTTATGAGCCCTCGCAAGTTTGTATGAAAGTCCTTCATTTTTTGTGCTACAATCTTGATTTTTGGCAGGGATGAGTTATTAGACGTCTGCTATGAACGCATTTTGTGACAGGGTCGGATAAGGGACGTCTAAAGGATATCACAAGTTTGTCTGAAAGTCTTTCATTTTTTGTGCAACAATCTTGAGGTTTTTCAGGGACGGAGTTTATGGTGAGTAGAGGTTTGCTAAGAACAGATTTTGCATTAGGGTCGGATTAGGGAGCTCTAAAGGCTCTCGCGAGTTTGTATGTAAGTTTGATTTTTGTACTACCGGCCTGAAATTTAGCAAGTGTATTATCTAACAATTTTTTTTGTGACCAACTGGACTAAGGGCTCCCGCAAGTATATAAATGAAATCCTTGGCGTTTTGGAGCCGAAAATTGGTAGAGAGATAGAATATAGTTAAGACAAATGTATTTGTATGTGTGGGAACAGATTTTATGACAGGGCCAGTTTAAGGGAATATAATCGCTTCGATTGGCATTTGTCATTCGCTTTGGCATAGTACATCCAGAGGCAGTCACACACATACATACACGTCAAAATTTCCTCGCGAACGAAGTCGCGGGCAACGGCTAGTAATCATATATTATTATACAACGACGTTAGTGTTATTTTTCTTTATACACCAAGATATCACAATATTAATATCATCAATTTTTACTTTTGTTTTTAACCTATAACTCAGAATGGACAAACATTTCGAATAAAAACGTCAAAGTAAATATTGTTCCATTTAAAAATACCTATCCAACGACGTATATGACATTGCTATTGGAGGGGTGTACCAGCTTCCATACATTCTCCCTGGTCGGACAAAGTGTTATTGGAGTTTGCCTCAAGAATTTCTTGGTAGCAGCCATGGTGTCTGGATTTGTGCCAGGTTGATGGCAATAGGCTCGCCTCCTATTACATGTGGGTGTACCTACTATTAGGCACCTACACCTCTGCCTAACCCTTCGGGAATTACAGGCGTGATGTTATGTTTTGTTGTGATAATTACGAATTACGTTATTTACAGCGACATTGATGTAATTTTAGCTTACACACTAAGATATTATAACGTTAATAGGTATCCATTTTTACTTTTGTTTTTGAGCTGTAACTCAAAACGGACAAACATCTCAACAAAACTGTAATAGTAAATATTGTTTCAGTTAAAAAGAGCTATCCAACGACGTATATCTCATTGCTATTGGAGGGGTGTACCAATAAGCCCATTCACCTTTGGACATTAAGTTCGTCAAACCGTTGCGTTCAATTCTGCTCGGTTCATTCAGATGTTAGTCGAAAGGTGAAATTGCGACACAAGATAACTACACATCAATATTTCATCAACTACGCGATAAACTGTACATTTATTTTCACAAAATGGCATTTTTTGTAAAATTGTTCTTTCCTGCCAGGATTTTTATTCTATTTTATAAAAGAGAGACTGGCAGACAATACTTTCTGACAATTAGTTCGGCACATCATCATCGTCCTGTCTTTGGACATTATTTCTTGGGATCGGCGCAACACGTTTTTTTGTGGTCTTTCTCTACAATTCCATCCGTCAAAATTTACAACTCACACACATAACTCTTGAATCAATCTCTTTTAGTTTCATGTGATTTCCTCGTCATCACATTTCCTTAACAAGAAAGTCGATTTCACTCTTGTCACACCACACATCCACCTCAACATTCTCATCTCCGGTACATGCAATCTTCTTACATCCACCTTCTTCACAGCCATCAGTAAGTTTCGCTAAACATCAATATTGTACATGAAGTTTACACAAATTGTGAAAAGTATTCGTCAAAATCTACAATCTGCAAGTCGTAAAACCACTCTAAGAAGATCATTAGAAACAACTCCGAGGAACGAGTTTAAAAAACAGTAAAAACGAAAATGGTTGTTTAATCGTTATGCGGATTGAAATTTTAAAGTGTTCCGTGGCGTTGCTGAATGCAAAAATCTTTTCTTGCTCATTTTTCGCTAGTTCCAACATAATAACTGCTTGTTGCCCCCGCGGCCTGAAGCTCTCCACAAGCAATAAGACAGTAATAAATGTTCAGACTTCAGATCCTAAGACAAGAACAAAAAGGAATATAATAAGTAGATATTGTGGATCGGTACTTGTTAGAGTTCAATATTATTGCTTCATGATAGAACGTTGCGGTCTCGATCCGTTTGCTTTTGCTACTTATCATTATGAGTTTCAATTGGGACTGTGTGCTTTCGTGCTCGGCGTTTTGAAGTGCGGTCATGTAGGAACAGCATAACGGTTTGTGGGGCGTGTGATAGATACCTAGTTGTAATGATAGTGATCTTTTTTCTGATGTGTTACAACAGCCTACTGACAGTCATCTGACAGCCATCTGACAGCCACCTGACAGCGAGCCATGCCAACGACAGCCATGCCAACCTCTGAGCCAAGCCATAACTACCGGACGCCTCCGGTGGGGATAAAGCTTTATAATGCCCTGCAAGCTCATTTTAGCGATCTTGTCGCACTCGATTGTAGTAGTTGTAAGGGGAAGCTCTGCCCGAATAAAGTTATAAATCAGTTCAAATTCAAATTCAAATTCAAATATTTATTGCTCAACACAGTACATTATATTGCATTTCTAGGTGTCAAGTGAATGCGCAGTTCACTGTGATGTACCAAATTCGGCATGCAAGATTTATAATTAAAATTATACACACATTCTCCATCAAATAAAATAATATCAATTATTACCATGAACCGGGCAAAAAGAGAGATGAAATCCAATGTTCCTGTTTATTTTTTACCACTGTCGTTACACTCAGAAGTGGTATCGAAAACAATAAACCTACGATTAAACGACGCTCTGATACATTTAAAAGTCAACGGTCACCAAGTACAAAGGACGAGGTCTGAAAATTCAAACGAAGAACGTTGATGCACACCGCCTTATACAAGGAAAATATTGAAGAGTCGCCCATCCCAGAATCACAAGGCACAAATTGAAAAAGCAGTCTACGATCTGGATGGAACACGAAGCGCCTGCCCTCAGTACCGCATCATTGATTCCATAATTTGACCCTGAAAACGAAGACTGCGGCCAGTAACCACCTGTGAGACACTTCGAGTTACAAGAAGTATCCATTTCTCTGCCAGTAACGCTGCTACGGTAAATGAAGGCTACCTCAAGGTCGTCAACAGCGAGCCCAAGGACATGGAAGGGAGGAACCGTCCTACTTCACGCTGAGAGCTGCCAGGAACCATGCATAAATAACAAGGTCAGTTAACATGCCAGTTAACAGATATTTGCAAAATATTAGCCAAATGCCATTAGCCAAATATATTAGCCAAATGTGTTTTACAATGAAGTGCCCTATGTGTTGATAATAATTATGCCAATCGTAGACAAAATTAGGTAATTTGGTAGGCCCGATAGGTAAATCTAATCATAGTTAGGTAATCAGTATATTATCTCGGTACAAAAATGGTTTTACTAGTTGTGTACTAAGGAATTGAGAACTTAAGATGTACATATTTTATTTAGTTCAAGTGCGCATCAGATTATCCAACAACTCCAAAGTAAATCTTTAGATATAAATAGCTACAATAATTTCATCAAACTATTGTCAGTGGTTTATAGCATTCCTAGGCAATCTCTTGCTACCGTCAGTCGATATTCAAACAGGTATAAACTTATTGCCTAAAGTTCTTGACAAATTGCAAACGAGGATCTTAAAATTAAATATGAGAAACCGTTAATTTTTACATATTTCATAGGTAAAATAAACATGTGATGGCATTCAACCGGTTGAATTTAAGTTGATACATGTGTCTTAATTTCCCGTCTCGAGTAAGGTAAACGAAGTGCGTCAATTTATTCCATCTAGTTCTATGTAGTTATTTATGAGGCCAACAGGAGTAAAACGCGAGTTTTATAATGCGTAAAAGTATATGATTCACTGCAGTAAACAAAATCAGTGTTTTACTTTTTTTTAGTCCAATCAATAGTTTTGTTGTAAATCGCAAAATACCACTAATTTCGCACTATTCGGCCGCAGCGAAAGACGTAACAACCGCTTTGTAGTGCAAGCTGATTAGAACTTTATTTTAACAGTATTTCAATCGAAGTTTGAACCACCACAAATAGTGTTGCTAATTTGAGGTAGTATAGGCTCCTACGACAGTTCAATAGTAACTTTGCAATAATAGCTCGATTGTTTATCAAACTAACAAAAAATAATACGATGTGGGTATGACTTATGCGGCAAGTCACATAAATCTTGTTAAGGAAGTAAAAAAAAAAAAAAATGTGATTATTATAATAAACGATCCTAGTTTCCCAACAGAAATTCACACGTATGCAGCAAGGTATCTTTTATAAAAGCAGATTGACGGTAGTTTGCGCCCAGTCCTTTAGTTTAGTCGCGTTACTAGTCGGAAAGAGTGTTAATCATGATTTTGGGCTTTAATCCCTTGCAGTAATGAAGTTGTTGCGAAGATATTATCGTATAAATGTGTTATGTAAAAATGTCCATGTAATTTCGGACTGTACTGCAGTGCGCGATATAATGACTAAACGTGATCTTATGCTATGCATTGCTCGATATTACAAACAAAAGCCAAGCAAAATCCAGCAAGCCAAAACCGAAGCTAAAGTTAAATTCTATGCCTGCCTTTGCTTCAGCCTTATGTAAGTAGATCGTTTGATGAATGCCGTTTAATGTGTACCATTTAGAGGTTAACGATTAGTTCAGTACAGTGCAATGACAAGATGAAAAGCCAAAAAGTTGTATTGTTTTGCTATAGTGAATAATTGTAGTTGTAGTATAACTATAGTGAATAATTGTAGTATTGATAGTAGCCTGTAACGTAAACAAACCTTTACGGTACCCGATTAGTTGTGTCAAACTTCGCGCGATGGAAAATATTACAAAATGCATCATGACGATGTTGGCCAAGGCGTAAAGTGCGTAAAGAACGAAGTTCTGAACTTATAAATAAGAGCAACATTTCTGGTTTCCATATATAAATTACCCGATTTATACTTAAACATTATTATGTGACATCATGTTTACATTGTGCTTACGGGAAAGCGGTACGGTAGGAAGGAGGGCCAATGACATTCAATTTCTAAATCTACTGAACCAATGAAAATGGTAGGTAAATATCGATAGTTTGAGCCCTTCTGGCTAAACAAAAAAAGGAGTACTAGTGGGTACATATTGTTTATATTGATACATGCTTTCACTAAATTCGTTGTTTCTGAACCAACGCCTAATGTCAATAATTCTGTGGTGACAATTAGTTTAGATCGCAATTATTTATTCAGATCACATTGTTTCCGACCATGGCAAGGTCTTTACGAGTAGATATTTCAAGAAGTTTGTAACGGAACAGCAGTTTAAAAATACGTTAACTGTTAACAGCTATTGCGTGTCCTACCTAGGTTTGCTAAGAAGAATAATATTAATTAAGTCTATTTACAATCATTTTTGTTAATCTAACTTAGCGATAATGTAATAGATGTAGCAAGTTTAATTTTAATTTGAAAATGGTGATAAAACCGAGGTCTCGAAACTAGGCTACGCCTGTAGGTATCTTGGGGGCCAGAGTAGCATTATCTTAGCGTTGATGAGTTGAGCAATATCTAGTGTTGATGGGGTTAAATGGTGTTGTGTGTAAAAGTAATGAAGTTTTGCCATCGACACGCTAAGAAGCATGTGTGTTAGTACCAACATGTGTGTGTGCGTGTGTCATATTGGTATGGTTTATAGTTAACTTAAATTGTTTCTTCAGTTTCTTTATACGATAGGTTGGCAAACTTAGTTTTTTTTGTTATCTTTTCTTATATGAAAAGTGTTTCATGTTTTTAATGTCTCTGATTCTACGTTTAATGAGTAGGTCGAAGTGTGGGAGGCACTAATCGCACAATTCACGGAACTTAAGGAAGCAACTCAATATGGGGACAATAGGTTACCAAACATAATTTGGAGTTTTAATAATACTGTTAATAATACAACAGGGTACCTATAAGCCTTACGATTTATCCTAGACAGGGTTTCTGTACCAGTGCAATTTAGAAGCGATAGAGTTATCTACTACTGGAATTTGAATAGCTGGAAAGAAAATGGGACGTAGCTTAGATACAAGGCGAAAAATAATAATAGCTGATAATAGTGTGATTTACAAATTACAAAAAACGGTGATTACGCACATTTACGCCAGGCGCTGACTACTAGCGGCAACAAGGTCAATGCTAATAACATCACGCTTGTAATGCCCGAAGGGTTAGGTAAAGGTGTACCCATGAGTACACACACATAGTAGTATACAGTAAAGTTTAAGTCCCATGCAATAGGGGGCGAGCCTGTTGCCAAGTTAATTCTTGTATGTTAGAGGATTTATATTCTGGCCAGTTAGGTAATGATTGACATAAACTAAGAAGTACAAAAGGTCATAAAATAATTATGATACAACGGGTTTACAGGCTTAGTATCCGTTGATTCCTTATGACTATATCGTAGCGATGCTTATATGTCTGATAGCACCAGTAGTGTGGATGAACAATTGAACACCGAAGATTTCATAAATCTTCTTGAGAGATCAAAGTTTATTGTCCCATTTTAACTTGGTTTTTTGAGCTGACTTGTAATCGTTGTTTTCTGGTTCCCATTGCGGGAGCAATTGTTTCAGGACGGCCGAATGTTACAACAGCCTACTGACAGTCATCTGACAGCCATCTGACAGCCACCTGACAGCGAGCCATGCCAACGACAGCCATGCCAACCTCTGAGCCAAGCCATAACTACCGGACGCCTCCGGTGGGGATAAAGCTTTATAATGCCCTGCAAGCTCATTTTAGCGATCTTGTCGCACTCGATTGTAGTAGTTGTAAGGGGAAGCTCTGCCCGAATAAAGTTATAAATCAGTTCAAATTCAAATTCAAATTCAAATATTTATTGCTCAACACAGTACATTATATTGCATTTCTAGGTGTCAAGTGAATGCGCAGTTCACTGTGATGTACCAAATTCGGCATGCAAGATTTATAATTAAAATTATACACACATTCTCCATCAAATAAAATAATATCAATTATTACCATGAACCGGGCAAAAAGAGAGATGAAATCCAATGTTCCTGTTTATTTTTTACCACTGTCGTTACAGATGTGAACGGTTTGCATTGGCTAAATATTAACAAAGATATTCAAATATAGTACGTACGTGTTAGGATTCCTATCGTCCGTTTACTCTTTGGCTTTTTACTTTCGTTTAGAATTTCGACACCAAATAATAAATATTTTAAAATTAGTGTATTTTCTGAATATTGAATGAACACCAATAGCTGTTGCCGTGAGGCATCTGAGCATGAGGCTCTGGGTGAGATTTCCATATCGGGTGAAATTTGATTGTGTATTTTTCCATCGGGAGCTTCTTTATGGCGGCCCGGATTTCGTTGATGTCAATAGGCTCGCCTTCTATGGAACTAGAAAAATGTGGGTCTACTAAAACCAAACTTAACTTTTGTACTCAATACGCAAAGAAAAACAATAGCAATATTTTTAATAGCCAAATTTTTACAACCACAAGGCATCTCCTTAAATCACCACAAACATTAAAAGGGTTACAACATAACCCTCTTGAGCTACAAATAATAAACAAAAGCTTTACTCTCATTAATATAGCATGCTGAACCGTAATGTTCAGCCTTAACATTACGGTTATTATAGTATTAACATAACAACGTAATCATAGTCATAAACAGGGTAATGAATAAATAATTTTCGAGTCGGATGAACGGCAAAGGCTCCCCGGTAGCTTCATTTCGAGCAGCGAGGATTATCCATATTATCCGAAAATCTCGGAGCGCCAGTCGTTGCTCACTACAATGATCGTGCTCATATAAAATGACTACAATTTTTAGATAGCTCCTTTTGTAACGGGTGCTTAGTGTTGTGTCGATTAATTGCATCCCGGTTCTTAGGAATTATTTAAAAGTTGGCTCTTGGGTAAATAATATCAGCCACTAGGGTCGATCTTTAGGTTATTAGTCCGTGGAGGAGTGACCACACATTACATACAGAGTTCCCTCCGTGCCTCGGAGTGCACGTTAAGCTATTGGTTCCGGATGTTATTAAGTAAATCTTTGACAGTTGTTGGCTGGGTGGGTAAAGTCTGGCTGGGTAAAGTCTGACAGCCAGTACCCAGTTAGTACTGGTACTAACTGGGTTGTAGATGTCACATTGGTAGTCGCTCCATGTAAGAGACTGGTATTTAGCTGCATCTGTTTAGACTGGAGGCCGACCCCTACTTATTTATGAAAAGGCACAGAAACTATGGTGTGCTTATGACGGAAGCTTTAGTTTTAAAACAGATTTTCAAGCTAGTAGTTATTTTCAATGTAATTAGAAAATAATGTAGGTATTGTTGTGTCTGCCTTTAACAAGAAAAAATAGCATTAGTGAAATTGTTTCTAAAAAAACTTCAATGAAACCCATAAAAAATGTATCCTTTCTGATTAAAATTAACAACGTTTAAAGGTTATGTCAACAGCTGCAACTATCTACTTTAGAAAAACGTAGAATTCTCACACAAAATCAATGTAATTTCCTCATCCGCTAACTGCTAAACGGAACCAAACAATACAAAAACAGTGCTATTCGAACCGAATCCTAAACATGCGCACCAAACAAATGAACAGCTCCAAAAACCGCGAATAAAAATAAAGGTGTAACCACACAGCACTTGCATCGATAAGCTTTATTGTCACAGTCTAGGTGAGATGTGGCGGTGCCAGCGAAAGGCGTTAAGGTAAAACGTTTCAAGGGTTTTTTGTCAGTTAATGGAAGTTCTTTGTACGGATGTTCCGAACGGACGGGCGGGTCCGACTTGAAATCGGATTAGCGATATCGGGCATACACCGTGATAGAATCGCCCGAGCATTATCTTTCACTGCAGACTTTTGTGACACGGAAATAGTTTTTAATGCTTTTGTTCTACGTTGATGTAGTCGTAGAATGGCGTTTTGTTTTAGCTGAGTTTGTGATTTTGATGACGCTGCATGTCATAATAACGTAGGTAAACAAGTAAGTGTAATATTATTAATAAAAATCTGTTATTTTTAACTGAAAAAAAAAAAGTATTGTGTTTTATTTGTCCCTTTTGTAATCGATACAAAACAACCAAAAATGATTTCTGGGAATCGCTCGCAGCTGTACCGAAAATGTATAAAATATGGTAAAATATTGTAGTAACTTTTTTATACATATTTGTTTTCAATCCAATTTTAAATGAGAACTTTTAGGCTAGGTAATTGAAAAAATGGAAACGTCGATGTCAAACATGATACCTAACGGATGAGTATTGTACTGTCTTATCTTAGGATCAGATGAAATGTCAGTTTCAGTGGTAGGGTACAGACAGACTGAAAATATTTTTCTATCTTGATACTACTTGAAATTGCTTTTTTCGTCTATTTAATCTCGATAAAAAAAGATAATCAGGTACCTTCTTTTAAACAGAGCTTTTCAGTATTCTAAACAAAATTATCTACTAACTTTTTAAAACTAATTTACAGTACTTTAAACTTAGGTCGCATTAATGCCATAAAAAATATATTTTTTGTTAGAGTGTATTTTAGAAGTATGCAAGAAGATCAAATTGACTGACCTGTTGGTCTAGTGGTTAGTGACCCTAGCTGCTATGCCGGAGGTCGTGGGTTCGATTCCCACCCAGGACAAATGTTTGTGTGATGAGCACGATCATTTGTTCTGTGTCTGGGTGTAATTTATCTATAATATGTATGTATTTAGGAATATATAAGTATGTTTATCAGTTGTCTAGTACCCATAACACAAGCTCTGCTTAGCTTGGGACTAGATGGCGTTGTGTGATAGTTGTGGAATATTATTATTATTATTATTATTATAAATGAATTAGGATAAGGGCAAGAGAATGATGAACAGTGCCCCTGTTCATCATACTCTAATGGCTTAGTAAAATAAATGTTCTATATTCTCGGGTTATGTATTTTAATAAACACGTACATAGTCAGAAAACATGCCAATACTCTATGCCTTTTCATCCGGTCCATCTCAATCTTGCAGCCGAAGGCATCTGCATGCCCGGAGATAACGGCACAGGGTCCAGAATGTGCCGGATAAGTGCCGCGCCGAGATGGTCGGACGTTAACGAACTATCCGGCTTACGCGTTGAATATTCATCGGTAACTAATAACAGTCATCTTGGATTGTGTTGTATCTTAATTTGTGTCTTGGTTGAATTGCTACGAGGATGTGCGTGTAGTGTAACTTATATCTTACTTGAAAAGAGAACTGTAGAATTAGCTGACTCTGGCTGCAATCAGGAATCAATTGTCTCACTTGATGGTTTTTTGTTATTTTTCTCGGAAAGACATCCTCCACATTTATGCGTACAGCCAAAGTGTGGAGCTCTCTGCATCTGTGTTCCCTCCCACATTTATCCTGTCTGTTTTCAAAGTAAGAGTGAACAAGCATCCTCTGGGTACATTATTTTCATCAGGCTGATCGAGGTCAAGAGGAGGCCATTTAGTTAATGAAATGACTGCAGAGCGTTATTTATATAGGGAGTGTCAGACTTCTACACACTAAAAACTAACCATGTTCCTTCTTAGCCCTTTGTGTCGAGGCCGTGGTATCTATTTCTAACAACCTGCAGCCCCAACGGACATCTTCCTACACTGGATATATTAATTATTTGTTCGCGGTTTGATTCGTTATTTTCTTCCGTTCTCCCCTTTCAGCCGTCGCGGTCGCTTTATATTTTTCATCTTTTTACTGATGCATCCTTTTACAACAATGCATCCAAACATTTATCTTTGCATACACAAAGATATAGGTACACATAAAAATTATAATTGCCTATTTAAGTGTAAAGATATAAAAAAACTTAAAGAGCAAAATGTAACATAAACTTACCTTTCCATACTCATGATCTTCAATTCAATAGGTAAATGTAGCCGGCACAGTCCGCGTCGTCTCTTGGAATGTTGCCCGCTGAAAGGAAAACGAGCGTAAATACGTATTTGATACACAAACAATATTGCTTATGGCAACATTTTCCGATATCAAAATTTCAGGAGTATTGCTACTGCTCCGTATGGTGTCGGACGCAAAGAATAGCACCATCCCATATCTTCCCGTGGGTGTCGTAAGAGGCGACTAAGGGACTTACCAGAGAATGGGCAGCAGCGTTCTCTGTGTCTTTATCAACCATACTGCGATCGCCAACCCGCCTGCCAAGCGTGGCGATTATGGCAAACCCCCCTAATGAAAAATGAGCGCAACACATAAAGCATGGCCCCTAGTACCCGGCAGCCCGTCTACCCTCGGCTACGATAGCGGTCGAGGTAACGGCGTGGCAAGGGGTGCGAAGAATCTCCGGATGAGATCCGGCTACCCCAAACGACGACTAGACCTGGCAACTTATAACACGCGCACACTCCGGACTGACGAGAAGATAACGGAGCTCGAAGAGGAGTTGAGCAGGTTGCGATGGAGTATTATCGGATTATCTGAAGTCCGAAGAGAGGGGGAGGACACGATAATCCTGAAATCCGGCAACTTGCTCTATTTCCGAGAGGGCGACCGGCAGTCCCAGGGTGGTGTTGGGTTTATCGTCCACAAGTCCCTTGTGAACAACGTTGTGAAAATCGAGAGTGTGTCGACCAGGGTGGCGTACCTTATACTCAGAATATCGTCAAGATATTCGCTGAAGGTCATACAGGTCTACGCCCCGACCTCTACACACTCCGACGACGAAGTGGAGACCATGTATGAGGATATCTCTAAAGCCATGCATGGATTCAAAACTCAATTCACCGTTGTCATGGGGGACTTCAACGCGAAACTGGGTAAACGAGACGGGGATGAGCTGCTAGTAGGGCAGTTTGGGTTTGGACATCGGAATCGCCGGGGTCACCAACTGGCTAGTTTTATGGAGAAGGAGGGCCTCTATATGATGAACTCCTTCTTCAAAAAACGTGAGCACAGGAAGTGGACCTGGCAGAGCCCCGATGGTGCGACAAAAAATGAGATTGACTTCATCATGTCTACCAGGAAGCAAATGTTCAATGATGTCTCTGTGATCAATGCGGTAAAAACCGGGAGCGATCACCGCATGGTAAGAGGCACATTGAACATCAATATTAAGCTTGAAAGGTCTCGACTGATGAAGTCTACGCTCCGTCCAGCACAGATCCAGATCCAAAACCCCGAGAGCTTTCAGCTTGAACTCCAGAATTGTTTCGAGTGCCTAGGAAGCTTAGTGGACGAATACAACGATGGGTTCGTGGAAACTGTCCACACAACGGGGTCTAAGTTCTTCAAGGCACGTTGTGTGAATAGGAACAAGAAGCTCTCTGATCAAACTCTTAGTCTCATGAAGGAGCGGCGTGAAATGATCCTGCAGTCGCCGGACGAGGCGTGTAAATACCGGCAGCTCAATAGGCGGATCTCTAAATCCTTAAAGAGCGACCTCCGCCGTTTTAATACCGAGTGTATTAAACAGGCAATTGAGCGGAATAAGGGCTCTAAGGTATTTGCAAGGGATCTGTCTATAGGGCAAAGCCAGCTCACGAAACTGAAGACCGACGACGGCAGGATCGTATCCGCCAAACCGGAGCTTCTGAGGGAGATCGAGAGTTTCTATGGACAGCTGTACACGTCAACCAGTAAACCCGTTGAAGATCTAGCGAAAGACCCCAGAGCTAGACTGACCCGACACTATACCGAAGACATCCCGGATGTCAGCCTGTACGAGATTAGTATGGCTCTGAAACAGCTTAAGAACAACAAGGCACCGGGTGATGACGGAATTACGGCCGAACTCCTGAAGGCGGGAGGTAAACCGGTCCTTAAGGCACTTCAGAAGCTGTTCGATTCCGTCATAC
This sequence comes from Diarsia mendica, assembly GCA_949316265.1. Lineage (NCBI taxonomy): Eukaryota > Metazoa > Arthropoda > Insecta > Lepidoptera > Noctuidae > Diarsia > Diarsia mendica. Next base: position 12,472,490 of record OX438887.1, read on the forward strand.
TCGAGGGAAAAACGCCGCAGGCATGGTGCAGAAGTGTGGTGGTACTCTTCTTCAAGAAGGGCGACAATGCCCGACTGAAGAATTATAGGCCCATCTCACTTCTGAGTCATGTCTATAAGTTGTTTTCCAGAGTCATTACGAATCGTCTCGCGCGCAGGTTCGACGACTTTCAGCCTCCCGAACAAGCCGGATTCCGAAAAGGCTTTAGCACCGTAGACCACATACATACGCTGCGGCAGGTTATACAGAAGACCGAAGAGTATAATCTGCCTCTCTGTTTAGCGTTTGTGGACTACGAGAAAGCCTTCGATTCGATCGAAACTTGGGCTGTGCTGCAGTCTCTCCAAAGGTGCCAAATTGACTACCGGTACATCGAGGTATTGAAGTGTTTATACAAAAGCGCCACCATGTCAGTCCGGCTTCAGGACCAGACCACGAAACCTATCCTTCTGCAGCGAGGTGTGAGACAGGGAGACGTCATATCTCCGAAGCTGTTTACCGCTGTACTGGAGGATGTTTTCAAGGTTCTGGACTGGAGAGGACTAGGCATCAACATCAATGGCGAGTACATCACTCACCTTCGATTTGCCGACGATGTAGTGGTCATGGCTGAGACCATGGAGGACCTCAGTACAATGCTCGATGACCTCAGTAGAGCTTCCGAAAGAGTGGGTCTTAAAATGAACATGGACAAAACCAAGGTCATGTTGAATGCCCATGTTACACCCACTCCTATAAAGATCGGAGACTCTACACTCGAAGTTGTAGACGAGTATGTCTACCTGGGACAAACAGTCCAGTTAGGTAGGTCCAACTTTGAAAAAGAGGTCAATCGTCGAATCCGACTCGGCTGGGCAGCGTTTGGGAAGTTGAGAAGTATCTTCTCGTCCAACTTACCCCAGTGTCTCAAGACGAAAGTCTATGACCAGTGTGTGTTGCCAGTGATTACATATGGGACTGAAACGTGGTCGCTCACAATGGGCCTCATCAGAAGGCTTAAGGTCACCCAAAGAGCAATGGAGAGGGCTATGCTCGGAGTTTCCTTGCGTGATCGAATCAGAAATGAGGACATCCGCATGAGAACCAAGGTTGCCGACATAGCCCGAAGAATTGCCAAGCTTAAGTGGCAGTGGGCAGGGCACATTGCTCGCAGGACGGATGGCCGATGGGGCCGGAAGGTTCTGGAGTGGCGACCGCGAACCGGAAGACGTTGCGTTGGAAGGCCTCCCACTAGGTGGACCGATGACCTGGTGAAGGTTGCGGGGATCCGCTGGATGCGAGACGCACGGGACCGGTCAATGTGGCGACACTTAGGGGAGGCCTATGTCCAGCAGTGGACGTCTTTCGGCTGAAATGATGATGATGATGATTGCTAGGGGTGTAGGCTGAGGATTTTAAAGAACCGCTTTTATTTTAGGTGGGTTTGAAATCTGGCTTTTAAGTATTTGAGATTTTAAAGGTTAGATTTAATGTTACAATGTGTGACATTTAGAGGTTATTAAGAAATAACTTTGAATTGGTTTACAAAAAAAAATATCAGTGATGATCAGATTGCAGAATTAAGGCATGTGATTCACTACTACTCCTATTGACTACTATTTAGGCTATATTATGTACAATGCAAGTTCACCCTCAGGGCTTTTTTTACAGTTCGAAAAGAGCAGCTTTTTTTCATGAAATAACCAGACAAACATATAACTGGTCATGGACTTTGGTATTTCTATTAAAGCATTCAGCTACTACAACCCTACACCCGTCTAAATATCAACGTCGTATACTGTCGTCCACTTTGTACATTCACCAGTGGGTCATCGGCTTAATTGCGAGAAGCCACGCCCTTCGTGTGTTGTGATCTCAGCTACCCCCCATATATAACGGGGTGATGGTCGGCCGACGCTTCATGTCATGCCCACACTCCGTCACCTTAGTTGTATCGTTATCACCTAGTGATATCAGTTGGGAATGCCAGCTTAACGTCATGTGGGTGTTAATAGGGGTGGTCCCTTTTGTTTCTTAATAGAAATTTTACCAAGATGGTATTATAGCCCATTCTTACCCATTCTTCTCCATACGTAACTACCATTTCAGGTGGGTGTACTCGTAGAATTAGTGCTATTTCCGTATAGTTTCACAATCGAAAGTGCTTTTTAATGGCCCAATTGAAATGAATGCTCTAACTTTGAATCTATTTTAGGATTAAATTTTTATTTAAAATCTGTTGAATTTTTCGGTCTCTTTTGGCGAATAACTCACCTCATAAATGTATAAAGTTTTATTTTTGGATACCATAATGACAGTGTGTTCTATTTTTATCTTTTCATTGCAAAACACGGAAAACGGATATTCTTAATTGTGTTTTTCAAAATTATGATACTATGCTTAACATAATTTTCCTTTACATGTGCAAAAGAATTTCTCTTGTGAAATAGCTTATATTTTCCGAGAGTTTTCTAAATTCTCGCTCGGGGAAAACATTTTATATGGATTCCAAAGTACGTTTGAATAAATCTTACATATTTAGATTAGTTAAGAGCTTATGGTACCTCAAACGCGAGTTTTATAATGCGTAAAAGTATATGATTCACTGCAGTAATCAACATCAGAAAAATATATGCTATTCTTCAGGGTATATGCTAGTGCCATAGTGTTGTGAAAACATAATACAACTAACTTTGCTCGATAGAAAAAAATCGCGAACATACCTCTAAAAATTTCTTATAACGAGTAAAAACCATACTAAAATACATGTCATCGTTCTGATTTTTTTGCCAAATAATTCTACAAGCAACATACTAAAGCCATAGTGTTTTACTTTTTTAGTCCAATCAATAGTTTTTTTGTAAATCGCAAAATACCACTAGTTTCGCACTATTCGGCCGCAGCGAAAGACGTAACAACCGCTTTGTAGTGCAAGCTGATTAGAACTTTATTCTAACAGTATTTCAAGCGAAGTTTGAACCACCACAAATAGGGTTGCTAATCTGAGGTAGCATACGCTCTTAAGATCGATTTATATATTTGGAAATAGAGCGTTTATTCAAACTATCAGTAGGTATATTGAACATCAAAATACGAAATTTTGTAAAAGGTATTAAATACATACATAAACTCGCGCCTTTCCCTATGGTGTTCTGAGGTTTCTACCTACCCTGGTAAAATATACAGAGCGCTATCCGCTACGTTTCTTACATACTCTCTTTGCCTCGTCCACGTTCATCCATCTGGTCTTACACACACGCCGGTTGTGAGTACTGCGGTTATAAATGTGAAGGAAATAACTTTTTACACGTATATATAATAGTAAAGAAATATGAAATTCATTTCACTCTCATTAAAACCTAAAATTGTACGCAGTTAATAGATTTTTGTCCATCCTTGGCAACATTGAGTTAAGAATAGTCACTTTTGACGACAAAGCTCAATTTGAGAACTTTTATTTACTCGCGTCTCCTTTTATTTCATGAACAGTCGCGCGAGGGTCGAAAAGACCCAGATTTTGAATGTATTGTTTTTAATAACTTAATTAAATTTCGGAATTATTTGTTAATTATTTAGAAAGAGGGTAACAAAACAAACTTAAAAATAATAAATGTTCATTATTTAGAGAAAAACAATAATATAAATCACCAAATTCAAGAGATCACTGCTAAATCTAACTTTTTACGATGTATGAACTAAAAAACAACTTTAACTTTTTTTATTTAATCTACAACATTAAAAAAATCATTTTAATTATCATAAATATCAACAATCTTCTCAATAGTGCAACAATTCAGACTGTCAGAATGTTGAAGATAAACTCGTTGAGGACAATGAAGTTTCTGAGCCTGAAAATTTATCAATATCCAAATTTTCTTCAATTTCTGCCGAAATTACACGTTCAAAATCTCCCCCTTCTAATATATCTGCTATTCTCTTGTAATTCAAACGATTTGACGACATATCAACGAAGAAATAAAATCAAAATAATATTTTTGTAATAAAAAATACACTAACGCATTACGTCGCACAAGGGTCGAAACGACCCATTCTCACTTTAAACATCCGTAATTTCCAAATGCCGCACGGGGACTGGCTGAGGTGGGGTGTGCAGATAGCCTGTGAGGCTACTTGAAGGTACATAGAGCGACGACACGAATGATCTAATACAAAAACAGTTATGGCACAAAAACTAGAGTACTGGGTCTTTTCGACCCATGCGCGAGCACCCGCGGGTTAAATGTAGCTCGCCCACATTAATTACATTTTTTTACTTTATCAGAAACATTAATTATGTTCAAAGAAGTTCTAGAAGCACCAGACCGTGAACTATCATCTAGATTGAACAATAATAGTCGTCATAAATCCTACGTCCTATTACCCGCATCAATCTCCTCATTATAAAAAAGTAAAGTCAAAAATATATCTTTAAATGTTATACAAAAGGAGATGAGAAAGAAACGTCAACAAATCTCATTTATGGAGTTGTTATTTTTTCAGCTTATCTTTGTTTTTTCGTACAGTAGCAAAAAACGCTGGGAGAGAAAAAAAACATTAATGAAGTGAATTAAGCCGGGCACGGAGATGCTAAGAGGAATCCAACTAAGATGGATGACGTAATTTTCTCCTTCATTAACCCATTTACTTGGCCCCAGCAGTCAAAATAGTTAAGATGTCAGCGTTTTCTGCTTGCACGTTATGTTTTTATTGCGTCACAGTGGGCTGACATGCTTCCCTAGTGTGTCGACAGACAATTAGCACCACTAATTGTTACTGTGTAAGGCTACGATGTAGGGACCTAATAGTTAAAATACCTGCAGGTAGAGATATATCCTCATCGCTATAGAAAGTGTTCAAAAGGACAACTGATGAACTGTCGTTTCGGCGAACGTCGTTTGATTGTAAAATAATTGGAAATATTCATATTGTTTTCCAACTTGAAAATGTGTGCTAATGATACCTACATAAAAATAAATTATTCCAAATTAAATGAAGTGTGTACTAACACACATATACGATTTCTATATATGAGCTTGTGTGTGTGTGTGTGTGGATGTTTGTATGTGTGATGATGTGCGTTTGTGTGTGTTGTTATGATTGTAAGTAAAAAAATAATAAGAGTAGTGAAACAGTGTCTCGATAGATAAGAATTCCCAAACTACAGACGACAAAGTAAACTTTTCCATTCAAAAGGATTGGGTACTATGTATTAATAGGTTTCAAAGGGAGGTCGCAACTTCCTTTCATTCGAAATTAAGAACTACTTGAGCTGTTAAAGTTCAATAAACAGACAGACGAAATACGAACTTAATACTCCACAAAGGTTGGCTCTGATTCTGCTGTACAAAGAGCCAGGAATATATACGCGCAAGTTGCCAATTTATTGGACCGCTATCCGTCAAGCGTAAATCCTTGCCTATCCGGAAGGTTTCCTCGTTTTTCGCTAAAAAAACACTGCACCTTCCTTTGAAGCAGGTATCAAAATTCCTGCCTTTCAAGCTTCTTTTTAAACAGCATTGAACTAGTTCTGGGTAGATTTCGTCTGAAAATGTATCGAAACTTTTCTGTCTTCTAATTATCTACCTGTATAAAGCATGTAGGTTAAGCTGTGTGTACATTCGGGTATCACGTTTTCAAGGGGCGGTAGCTGAGTGCGCAACGTAGATATGCCTTTTACTGAGTGAGCGTTTGAAGAGCACTCAAAGCGGGAGATGTCCGATTTGGGAAATCACGTTACTGGCCCGACCGCGCGCCGTCGATACACGTACTAACGGTGCCTATAACTGGGTTATATCTATAGCTTAGTCATTTTATTGGTGAAAGAAGTGATTTTTGAGAGTCTTTATAGATTAGATTCTAATATAGGTAAATGGCGTGTAGTGTATTTTGTTACTGTTATGACTATGAGTAATTGTGTATTTTTGTTAACGTTTTATTTTTGCGGAAAAATCATACCGTAGAAGCTCTTTTTTTTCTAAATATACATAGTTCTGCGTATTTGTGATATAATGGATATTCTAGTGGTAAACTATCGCGTATTTTAGTTACTGAATAAAATGTTCTTTTCTAAGTTTCTGATTTTCATCACGTGACGGCCACTCGACGATAGTTGGACACGATAACGGTGTTTGAGCTTCAATTATAGACGAAAACAATGAGTAAACCATGTGGTATATAAGTGAATTGCTATAAAATTATTGTGTATTAACAATGTAACAACTAGTAACATTCATTTCTAGATTTTACATTGTAAAATACCTACTGCCGAATGAACCTTATCATCATCACTCTACAGCAGTCCAGTGCTGGACATGGCTTCGACAATTGCATGTAGCTTAACTTGATTCTCGGCAAGTCTCAATTGGATGAGGGTAGCCGAGAATCAAGTTAAGTGGCGTGTTACCAGTCTTTCTGTGAAGATGGTCACTCTACCTTTAATACCGAGGCCTAACAAATCTGCATACTTTTATTTCTACAAAACGATGTTTCAATAATTCCATTGGGATTTTTAAGAAGGTTGCCATTACTGTGCGGCTGTAAACGGACCCTTCACGAAGCTGTCAACCAAGTATTCTGTAAATAAACTAACTCATGAATATTTATATTATGTTCATGGTAAACACCACCACCATCGAAATTTTGCGCTGATAGATTTGTTAAAACGGTAAACGGGTCATGAAGGTAATTTAAGTAAAGTCATTATCCTCAAAACTGAAATAAATAATAAAAAAAAATTGAATTTTTTTGGAACTTTGACCTCCAATATTATATCCGTAGAAGATAATCAGGTAAGGTCCAAGTAAAGAAATTGTCACAATGACGGGGACAACGAGTGCTTTTCGGTTTCGTTAAGGGTATTTTTACTCCCTCTAGGTGGTTGGAAGGTTGCCTTCAGTCCTGCGTTTATCGATACAGTAGGGAAGCTGATGCTTCTGTTGCAATGCGACTTACACACGATAACCGCGATGCAGATGAGCCTATACAAAACACGCGACAGCGCCGCTACAAAATCCCTTTAGACGTAACTAAGTATCACAAAGCCATTCTAGATATTAAAAAAATAAAATAATAGTGTACACAAAAGCCATATTCTTAGAAAATTGTCACAACCCCTCTTTGTCAAACGAAGGTTTAGTGCGAATATTTTACAACCTAGACCGTCTTGATGGCCTAAACTCGAGGGAAATTGAATATTACAAGCGATGTTATAATATTTTGTATTGCCATTACATTGTAATGATAACCAAATGTAAAGATAAGATGGAGTAACGCATTACCGTTAGGGTTTATGAACAGTGAAAAGGGAAGATGGGAACATTTTAGATTGTATAAGGTTTTTCTTGTAAGTAGTATTTGTTTTGACGAGCTTGCATTTTAGCTAGGCTGATAGGCATACAGAGACAGGCCTAAATGTCCTGAAAGGTAGGAAGTGGAATGAACCAGTAGGAAATATTATAGGGTCGACAAGTCAGTAAGTTTTTTTACTCGATAACAAACAAAATTGATGAATTTTCCACACCACTAGTAACTGAATTAATTAAGGCCTTTTAAAATTTGAAAAGTATAATTTATACTTCATTTCCCCTTTTATGTGTTTTTGGCTATATACATAGCATAATATCATGTCTGTAATAGGGGATCGGACAAAAAAAAACTAATTAGTCCGTCAGATAGATTTCCAAAAAATAATAATAATAATAATAGGTCCTCATGCACCGTAGTCGCGATTGTGACGAATAGACCAACAAGGCAGCCAAAATATGCTAGGGAAGATGAGGGAACATCTACCGATATAAATCTTTGGTATTTGCCACCCAAGCTAGTGGCACGTATCATAATCATAACGCATGCAACATGGCGTGTGATCGACGGTCATGATATTGAGACGTGGCGGTTCGGAGGTTCGGAGCAATGAGGTTGGGTGAATGAGTGGAGTATCTTTGAATTAAAGTTTAAATCTTACTGTAAGCCCAGCCACTACTAGTATTCTACTTCGTTTATTTTTTAAGTATTTTTGACTAATTACACTCGGCTATATTTCGTGTGATCTAACTACGATAAGGACACATCTAGATCTATCGATCTAAATCTTCGGTAGCAGCTAGTGGCACGTATCATAATCATAACGCATGTTAATGCCAATATCAGGCGTGTTAGCAACATGGCGTGAGTGACGGCGCTGTGGAGTGCACTTAAGATGGCGATCGACGGTCATGATATTGAGACGTGGCGGTAAGGAGCAATGATGTTGGGTAAATGAGTGGAGTCTCTTTGAATGAGAGTTTAAATCTTAATTTTAACATCACGCCTATGTTCCCCGAAGGGTAAGCCAGAGGTGTAACTAATATTACACGAACATTTCGCCAGTTATGTGTATATCCCATGTAATAAGGTGCAAGCTTATTGCCATCAATCAGGCACAAATCCAGACTCTGTTTCTGTTACTGAGAAATTTCTGAAATAAAAAAAAAACCAAAAACACTGTGCCGAACCTGGGAATTGAACCCAGGACCATTACCTAAGTTCATGTGAAACTAAAATGTTGTTGATACTGTCTTTCATGAGTTGCCGTGGTTTTGAATTAGCGTGTAGTGGGCTCGTACGAAAAAATAAATATACAGAAATGACCTGTTCCAAAAATATAGGTTTTTGTTTAGCGTTAAAGAATATCTAGAAATTTCACAATTTTCTTATGACCAGAAGTAGCCTTGCTGTAAAACCTGTTTAAAAAAAAGGTTAAGTCATGATTCTGAAATTCAGGAGCAGCGGTGGCCCAGTGGTGTCGGCCGCGACTTACGGTCGTGGGTTCGAACCCAGGCAGGCGCATTACTTTGTGCAATTTATTTCATCACCGCTGCTCTCAAAACGGTGAAGGAAAACATCGTGAGGAAACCGGCATGTCTTAGAACCAAAAAATTCGAAGACATGTGACATCTGCCAATCCGCACTGGGCCCGCGTGGTAGATTATAGCCTATCCCTCTCCTAGAGAGGAGGCCTGAGACCCTGCAGTGGGAACATTACAGGCTGATGATGATGATTCTGAAAACGAGGAAATAAGCTTTGAGAAATCCATAGAATAGGTACCCTGAAATCTATATCCCTGTAGAATGTTACCTAACATTATAAACTTTTTCGTTACCATTGTCTATATTTCTTGCTTTCATCCTCTCCATGATCTTGGGTGACAATCCAGGTGTCAAAAATTAATGCTACACTCTATGTCTTATTGATTTTATGTAGCCATCTTGATTTGTAGATTTTCGGACTCCGTAGGCCGCCAGCTCCCATTTCAACTTGCTAATCCCAAAAGTTTAAAGTGTGGACTTCATAGCTTAGTTCTTCTTTGTTGACATTATGAGCTTATGACACTAGTTTATTGTAGGTTTTAACCGATTTCTAAAAAAGGAGGAGGAGGTAATGAAAAAAAACTTTTGTCTTTTTGTTTTCGACATAGAAAAACTATCTTATCTTATTGCGAAATCAAAACAAAGTAGCGTTATAAACCTATAATAAAGTTCCGTAAACCTCGTGTAGTATGACCACCATGCAGCCCCAGTATGGGTTGGTTGACGACTATTCAAACCTAGTGTTTTTAATTTGTTTATAACAACTGAGAGTCTTTATGGGAACAAGAAACAGCTACTTACATCCAATTAATTAAATACTGCATTTTCAACGAGCAGACTTCCGGCCCCCAAAAATATACAAAGGTTTATTATGTTTACAATATTACCAACCTAAGAAAGAATCTTAAAAGGAAGCGAAAACGAGAAAACCTTCCTAATAACGCGTGTATTATTGACACCGAACCAAATTAAGCCACTGGAACATAATAAGGTCACATTGTCAGGGTAAAATGAGCTTAAAAAACTGGTAATATCAGTTGTTAAAGTTACCGAGAAACTCATAAGGGGCAAGTGAGTAAAACAGGTTAATATGCTGCTCGAGACGAGGTAGCCTCCCGCATTATTTGATGCACTCCCGATATTTTATGTTTGAAAACTTTACCTCTTTTCTAGAATGAGGTTAGTTAAGGAGTTATCAGTTTTAGCGTGATTGGCTATAAAATAACAGTACTTAAACATATAATTATTTTTTAATTAAGTTTAGAAACTAGCTCTTGGCATGATTAAATTAGGACATTTTATTTCCCAGATTTTTGAAGACAATCTTTAATTACGTTATAACTTCTCTTCTTTCCTGGAAAATATCAAAAATAAGCGGAGTCCAAGGCGTTGTAGATAATTATAGTGTAACATGTTGTTTTTCTGTTAGATTTAGCGATAGCACAAAAGTGGCGACCCCGGGTTATGAACAATAAGTCGTGGGCTCAAACCCAGGGAGGCGCATTGCATTGTGCAATTTATTTCATCACCACTGCTCTCAAAACGGTAAAGGAAAACATCGTGAGGAAATGTGCATGTCTTAGAACCAAAAAAACCGAAGACATGAATGTGACATCTACCAAGCCGCACTGGGCCTGCGTGGTGGATTATAGCTCATCCCCTTCCTAGAGAGGAGGCCTGAGTCCTTGCAGAGGGTACATTATAGGCTGATGATGATGACGATGTTGTTCTTGGAACGTTCATAACCATACTTTTAACTAACACGGCAATCTATGTTGTCAATACAATAATTACACAAATATTTACTAACATCGCCCTCGTTACAATGACGTTCAAGTGCCTGTGTACACTTCAATCATTTCATTACACTTATCTGTGCAAGCGATAAAACACAGAACTAAAATAAATGTACAAAGTTTGACTTAACGATGCTTTTCATGAAAGCAACGGCACCTTGAACTGCACATTTAAAGCACCCGGACGCACTTCCCGACTTGTCGAAAATATAATATGAAACTTTTTAACAAAAAATAACACCGACTTAAAAATAAAAAAAAACACAAAAAAGTGCAAAATAAACTTTCGAAGAAAAATCAATTTCTGAAGTCGGTGACTTTTGTTTGTTTGATATCATTTTTTTTCCACCGACTTCAGAAACTGATTTTTCTTCTAAAGTTTATTTTGCACTTTTTTGTGTTTTTTTTTTAATACGTTTTTATTTTTTGTTAAAAAGTTTTTCTTTTTCACTTTTTAGTGGTTCACATGTTTATGGGTCAATGTGGACAATGTAGTTTTTTTTTTTTGAGTTTTGTTGATTTTTCAAAAACCGCTTGTCCGATTTCGATAAAAAAAAATATGGGACCATTTTGGAAGTATTACACCCTTTCCAACAAAAAAAGAATTTTTCAAAACAGTTAGCAAGTGACGGAGTTATGCCCGAAAAAACATTAAAAAAAATACAAACATCCGAATTGAGAACCTCCTTCTTTTTTTAGAAGTCGGTTAAAAAGTAAAACAAAGAAGCAATGTGGATTAACTGTGTGAAGTATGACATGGCTAGAAAAAAAGTTACTGCAGAGAGGACGAGTAATAGAAGTAGAAGAAGACATAATTGGGATAAGCACAGAAGAATGATGATGAAGAGGATGGAGGTTTAAATTCTTGTAGAAAAGGTTCAGCTGAATATCAGCGCCTGGTTAGGCTGAACTTTGCCTATTTGGTGCAGCCATGAAGCAAACAATACATTTTGTTTTTTACTATTTTTGTATCCCGCGAATATTATTTCCTTTTTGGTCTTTTTTTTAGGCCAAGTATTATGATGCTCACGCTTTCAAAGATGCAAATAACCAACACATACCCAAACTATGAAAGCAGGTGTTTATTTATTAACACGCCCGTCTATACCATGCTCCCACAGATTAAGCGCGAGCCTGATTGGTTTACCGCAACTAACGATTACACTACGGAACTTGTGGCTCTATGAACAACTTTATGCTACACATTTCGGAGCTAGTAAGTAGTGTTTAATCCAATCAGACGCAGATAAACAGTATATATTGTGTATCAGGAGTTAGCTTAAAGCAACTGTGACTTGCGTTCGACGAAGAATTTCGTGAGAAATCTTCCGATTTACATACATTATACATAAACTCAATCCTTTACCCACCATAGGGGTATTTGTTTTAATGGGACAAGCGTGCCACACTATTCACAAACCACTGTAACTCCTGTTAGACAGAATAAAATTCGACGAAGTACAGAAACAATTTAACTGTCTTGGATCCCGCAATAAAATTAATCAGAAAAGAATAGCGTAGTTTTTTTCTTCTTTTTAATTACCGATGAAAACTTTTGACGTGGGAAAACTTCTAAGCCCCACTGACAGAATACCACAAAGTTTCACAAAGAACTTACATGCGATACACCTAGAGATTGTAGAACTCGATTTAAATTCAAATTCAGAATCGCCATATCACCGCATACGCACACAGACACTACTACTCGATATTATATTATTAAAGATCCCTCCTTTGTTCGGCGAATACTTGTAGAGAATTAAGGTAATAGAGAACTAGCAAATCACATTACGCCCCTCGCTATTACGGCATCCTCGTCCCACCTAAGTGTATTACTGGCTATTTATCGTGACATTGAGACCATCGGCTCATCACGGACAGTCATTGCGAGACTGACAGTCGGCCATGATTGCTTTCATAATAGATTCTTTATTGGTAATCAAGGAGGTGGTGTCAAGTTATTTGTGGGTTATTATTTGTGGCCAGTATTTTATTGTTTGTGATTATTATTGATAGGTGTAATAGTTTTGTCTTTGTTTGTTACTGAAACTTCGTACAAAGATAAAAGGTAGATAAATTATAGAAAAAAAAATTGTGGACCTAATAGTTGCTTTTTAAACCAAATCCATATTTATGAAAATTATTTATATTGATGCCGTCTGATATTTAAATCGCATTAGAAACATGAATACCTAATACATTAATTCTAAAAGAACTATTTTGATATACAAATCAAATCTGAATAAACTATTTTATTTGAATTTACATTCTCTAAGCTGAGTAGCAATTATTTTATTATTTATTTTAAAATACTCTTATTTTATCATTTACCAATCCTATAAAATTTTAAATAATTATTCGTTTACAAAGATGTATACATGTATCTAAACATAAGTTAGCTAATTGTGATTCCATGCAAGTTTCAGCGGAGTTTCAAGTAGCAGTTTTATATTTTTTTATAAATTATATATCCGAAGGCAATGGCCGGCCTGTCACTGACGTAATTATGCACTGAAACTGACAGCTCTGCGCAGACATTTTGTTTTATTTGTATAATCTCTGTTTCATTGTTGGGGTCTCCTAACACAGGCATTATTTGCTTAAAAGGAGGCCCCCAAACACTAAACACAATATTATGTAAACTGAAGCATTAATAAACTTATTATTATTATTATTATTGTTTTTTTTTTCTTTTCTGCGATTTCTATATTATCAGAATTCTCTAGCCATAAGGAGACTCAGATAAAGGCACTTCTACACGAATTCAGTCTTTTAAATAAGTTTTGAGATGGCGACGTGTTTTGTGTTAATTTATGTGTGCATTCATATTTAACTGACATTATTAAAGAATTCCGATGTTGTGTCTTAAATTAATCTTGAAAACCATGTGAAGTAACAAAATAATCTTAGAAAATCATCATTCTCTTGCCCTTAACCCTTTTTATTTGAGGTCGGCGCAGGAAGTCTTCTTCTTCCAAACTTTTCTTTTACTCGTCATCTCAGCAGTCACCTCCTTTCTAGCCATAACATCGTTCACTCAGTCCATCCATCAACTCCAAGAAAATAACGTACAAAAATGCAAGACCAACAATACAATTCTAGCTCAGAAGCAAATGACCCGCAGTCGAAATGTCATTCAGATTCATGTTGGTGGCATCGCCCGGACAATGTGAGGAATCACGGAACCGTACCGAACTATGATCTAACGGACATTCGCGTACTATTGCGCACATAAGTGCATACACGCTCCAATGGAATGTGCTTGTCTGTACCTCAGGGTTCGTGTGAGGTCATGGATTTTTTTCTTGTTCTTAAGTTAGAGGGCGTCTGTGCGGTTTTGTTTATCGGGGTATTGGACGGTGTTCTGATATTATAGTAGACCGGAAATTAAAGATAGCGTTACTTAAAAAAAAAAGTAGCTTTAAAATAAAGTATTTATTTATTATATTGAATAACGTATTGACATTTAATTAACAAGCTGTATAAATAAAAAGCCAAACATTCAAACATTTTCGGCGTATTCAATATAATAATAATAAAAGTTTTATTCACAACCCTTTTTACAATTTTGGTCAATTCTAAGGTGTACATAAACATAAAGTGACATAACAGGAAGATTGGACATCGGATCAACAATTTCTGGTATAATTACGTAGGTACTGTAGCTAGGGCTTAAATTTAACAAACATGTATAAGTATCCCTGACTCCGAAACTAGGCAAAGCCTGTATCTTCAGAGCCAGTTCCTTCTTGGGCTCTTATCAGCTTTTACAATGTTAGGCAGTTAGGTAAACAAAAAATAAAATTTATAGGAAAGTTATACAAATCATAAAAATGTAAAAGGGTTATCCTAGGTACTGAATAGTATATATATATTTTTATATTATAAATCAAAAGATGTATGAAAAAGAGGTGTTGCCATGAGTGTGTGAGAGTACTCGTGTATGTAAGTGTGTGTCTGTGTGTGTGTGTGTGTGTTTGTGTTCCTGGGTGTGTGTGTGTGTGTGGGGGTGGAGGGGGGTAAATTCGTGAGAATGTATGTACAGGTATTATAGCGTATTCGTAGCAAGAGATTAGAGAAATTAACATAATTTAAGTAAAAACTTATCTGTAGCCGCCATGGAGTCTGGATAATATGTGCCCGGTTGATGGCAATAGGATCACAGTACATGACGATGGACTTAAACATAAGTGGCAAAATGTTGATGTGCCAATGGACATAACTCTGCATAAACCTTCGGGATAACAGGCGTGAAGTTATGTTATTAAAAGAAGCTATGGCCAGAAAAAAAAACACCATGCCAAACCACTAAAATGACTGTGGTTGGAAATTGGATAATACAATATTGATAGACCAAAACCTAATAACAAAAGTACTATGACAAAAGCTTAAGACTTAAAAAGCCAATATAGAGCCTTTAAACAGTTGAGAACTTCACAAGGTGTACCGACCCGTAACTCCTGCGTCTTGAAGACATCTTATAAAAAGGAAGATACGGTCCGGAACAAACAAACGTATTGCAATGTCTTCGCTAGAATATACGACTTAGGTACCAGGGGCGCAGAAGTACAGTGGACATTCCTTTGTAATAAGTTGGAGTATCTTTTACAGGTAGGGATTTTATTCGGAATTCAAACATTAAAAGGTTTACTTTTATGTTGTAATACAGATTTAGTACCAGGGTCATATAGAAGTATAAGTGGATATTACTTTGACCGGATTTTTGGGTAAGGCTTTTTGTAAACAAAGATTTATAAATTTAATTTCATGTTAACCTTCTGCTACTGATGAAATCCTGGTTCCAATTTTCCGTTTCCCGGAAAAGATTACTGACTTACTTTTTGTTTTGCTTTTTATCAATTACGTTTTTTGAAACTTGCTGACAAAAATGGAAACCATAATACTTGTAAGTTAATATTAATGTGTTTACATGGTTTACACCTAAACATTTCAAAATGAATCCCCTAATGATACTGAAAGCCACATCAAAGTCCGTTGTGTAATTTAGATGAACAACGCGGTCATACAAACAAACAGATAAAATGGAAAGAGAATTTAATTTATTTTAATGTATAGATAAACCCTCTATATTGCGTTCAAACAATGACCAGCATTACCAACCAGCAGAATTGAAATAAACAGAACCAGTTATGAACTCATAACCTACTGAAAACAGCAGGTTATGAGTTTAAATTTGGAACAGGGGCGCTACTACAACGTCTTAAAACAGTCCTGTTTAAGTCTTACTTTGCATTTTCGTACCATCACGTCCTTAAAACAATCTTAATGCAGGACTGCTAAAAATATCAGTTTTGATATCGTTTTGATGACGTCACCTCAAATAGTTCATTCAATTGGTACCACGACGTGCCTTTTGACAGCCAGCAGGATTGTTTTTATGTCAAATAGCAGGAATGTTTGACATTCTAAATAAGTTGATCTGGGGCGACGAATATATTATTGTTTTATAAATTATACAAAAGAAATGTACTGCCGTGATAGACTTGGTAATAAAAACACATTTATATACGTGCAAGGGGTGTATTAAACACCTTTGCCCAATCCTTCGGATGTTACAGGCATAATGTTATGGTGTCGTAAAGTATTCGATTGGACTATGTTTTCAGCGGTTTCAGTGCATCATCTTTATCATTTTCAACAAGAAATTGTCTGCTGCAGGACGTAGGCATCTTCCAAGCATCGCCACATCGACCGATCTTGTATTTCTCGCATTCTGAAAAGGAGGAAGAGCTAGAGAGAGTATGACTAGGCTGATGATGATTTTGTGACGGTGTTAGGAGGAAGCACCGTCAATGTACCAACAAGAACCACTGTGACATGACTCCATCGGAGCCCAACGTGCATATTCGTGCCGCGAACCCAAACACTCCGGTGTACATTTCCCGCCTACACTACACCAGTACGGCGGAGGACATCGTGGAGTACGTGCGCCAGAAGACCAAGTACGTGGCGAGAGTGTGGAGTTGCTGGAGTCGCGCAGCTACGTCAACTTTGGGGCGTTCGTGGTGTAAGTACCAACATGTTATGGATCTGCATAATCGTGTTGGAAGAGGACATTAGGCCGCAGGGAGTGCAGGTGTTCCGTCGTTTTCATGGGCAAGTGCCATATGTACCTACGTGCAGCACAAAGACTTAGTGCTTAACTGAAGTGTTACAAACATAGTTTTAAGGCTCTCTTTACTAAAACAAATTGTATTTTGTCATATTTATGTTAGTCAGCTTTACATGACATACTAGGGCTGCCAAAGATGCCTGAGAAAAAGTGGATGTTGTTGTCGTTTGTATTTACATCATAAACATCGATTTGTAAAATGTACCTACTGTTGCTATAGATTATCTACCTATAACTTGTATTGCTGGAGAATCAATAAACTACCATTATAATAACTGTGTTATTGTTTGTATGCTTGAAAATGACGGTCTTAAGGTCTAACGACCCCACACACCCTAGTGTCAGAGTTTCTAAACATGGTTTGACGACAGCAATTTGGTGACAGGGACCACCGGCTTAGGGTGCTTTTCCACCAGAGATGCGCTATGCTACATTGCTATGAATGCGTTATATATCCACCAATCATATTCATTGGTGCACAATTGCACATAGCTTAGCACTGGTAGAAGCGGATTCAACTAAGATGTTTTCTATATGGAAGGATGCGTACTATGGATGTGTGCTTGATGAAAAGCAGCCTTATACGTGCCTTCCGAAGCATAGAGTGCCTTCCAAACATTGCTACTGAAAATCAATCTAGTTTTACAAACTCGCGGGAACGCACAAGCGTGTTTAACCGAACGCTCTTACATCGTTTGAACATAGTCACCCTGAAATCATCCACAACTTCTTACACGCAGTTTAGCAGACCTAAAGTACTTGGGTACCTACATAAATAAAACGATCAAAGTTAATAATGGTTTATAGTCAGAATTCTTTATTATACAGTTTAAAATATCGATTAACAACTCGTAGATCAGTCCATATTCGAATTTCCTGGAATTATTTTAACCAGCTCCATGGTCCATAGAGATAGGTAGTGGTTTTTAAGATGCATGGATGCAGTTTTAATGATATTCTTTCCATGGGTCCCCTACGTTTCTTCGAAACACTATTCTTCGAAAATTGTTTCTCCGAACACTATTCACCGAAGCCTTCATACTGCGACGTTTTGTTTGATCTATCCATTGGTTGCTCTTCATCTCTCAAGGGAAAATAAACATTGGCATGTCCACGTTCACGTTAAGGTTTTTATTTCAAGCCAGCTTCAAAATAAGGATAAGATGAGTAGGTACCTATCGCATCCTTTTGAGAACCAGCATTTTGGTACATATTTCATAAGTCCATCATAAATAAGTATATGAATATCGAAAACGGTTCATATTCACAATCACAGCACACAAGAAAAGTAAATACCATAATTTAATTTAGAATTATTAAATAAACATAAGATGTAATTTTATTGAATTTTGTTGACAACTACTCACTGACAAGTATAATGACGTAATGCATTGACATGGATGCCACTTTAATATAAAACGATAATGATACCAGCCAGTTATAAAAAAACACTGGTCCGAATCTTATTATGTTACAATGAAGGGCTTAACCTCCTTCGAAACATTTTCTTACTTTGTCAAGGAAAATCCTCAAAGATTTTATAAATGTTACGATTTTAATTATGTATTTTCTTAAAACTACCTATAAAAATTAAAAACTGTATGGTAAATAATATTTCTATTTTCATTAAAGTTATATTTTGTTTCATGACTATTATTTCGGAATACGATTCGGACCGGATTTTTGAGAAAGAGACAGCGCTATACAGTTTACGTATTGCTAGTTGCTTCTTTCATGTTAAAGCAGGGAATAGACAAATCTTACAGATCGTTCGTTCTTTCCCCGCACTAAGCAAGAGTAAAACAGTATTGTTTTGTAGAGGTCATGGTACCAAACAAAGTGTTATTGTTTTAAGCCTGAATCAAAACGTTCCTGCAATAGGATTGTTTTGTTAAAGGTGGTGGTAGCGGCCCAGGTGTCAAATTCAAGTGAGTGTGCTATTAATTCTAGTATCTACATTAGGACCATCAAAAAGACATCTGAACATCTACATTTTTTATTGCATTACACTGGTAACAATGCTGGTCATTTCCCTATGGTTCCTGAACCCATCATAGAGCCCATAAGATATTTGGGTAGATAATAGTAGATTATTAACCAAGGGGATAAAGCAGTGTCTTCTGTCGCGGGTGACGATTTAAATCGCGAGCGCAACGAAGGACTCCAAGTTTACTCCCGAGCGTAGCGAGGGTGCTAAAAACTTAAATCACGAGCGAAGCGAGGGATTTAAGACGAGTCCTGAGTGTAGCGAGGGATTTAAGTTCACCCAAGACTAAGACAGCTTTATCACCGAGGAAAATACTCTACTTTTCGTACCATTTGCGAAAAAATTAACACAATAATAATATGAGATAAGCATTTATTAAAAATAATGACAATTAAAAGTAAAAGTTAACATTCGAAACATTGGTCCAATATTGATAGAGAGAGTTACATTTTTGTTTGGTACATTTATTGTTGATGAGTTGATTTGAGTATTTCTCTGTTCTTGCATCTGAGGAACTTGCGTTTAAAAGCAAAGGCATCAAGCTCATGCGGCCTCGTCGGTTTTGGTAATTTTATTTAATCGTAACTGCATAAAAATGCGTATTCTTTTTTCAAAAAGATGTACCTATAATGCTTTTTATACAAACTCAATGGTGTAAACACATGTAGTTCAGTAGAAATTTCGGTAAGTACCTATTCCAAATTTAAATCACATTCTCCCCCTAGGGGATGAATGAAATTCAGTACAATTTTCTTTCCCTGTTTTTAACAGATTAAAAATGACTATTGTTATGTTCGCTTTTTGTGGCATATAATGCCACTTTTTTGAGCAAGTGGTACGAAAAGTAGTGTATGCAACTATACATAATTAGGCATTACAACACTCGTGTGATGCTATTAAGAAACTCGCCTTCGGCTCGTTTCTTAAACCCACACTTGTGTTGTAATGCCCTTCATTATACACACAGTCGCATAATAGTACATTATGGTACAAGTGTGTAATGTTGGTGATTACCGCCGAGGCGCCATTGAGACCCGAGCCGTCAGGTGAGGGTCTTAAGATAGCCGAGGACGGTAATCATCAATACACACGTGTATCATACGACGTTTTTCAACACACTTGTGAAGAAAATAATACTAAAAAGTCATCTTCAACAGTTAGAGCGAGTTCTGGATTTTTTTCACAATAGCGGGAAAAAATTATCGGTTTTCCTATGCGCGCGCATCTACAGTTCGACCAACTTATCTGTGCAGGCGGGAAAACACGGAACTAAAATAAATGTACTAAGTTTGACGTAGCGATGCATATTTCTTGACCAGTGGCGCCACCATGAAATTCAAACTTAAAATGATCATACTGTAACAATGATGATCGACCATAGACTAAAAGAATGAGGTTAATTTATTTAAAAAAAAAGTTATATTTTTATTATTACAAAAGTTATATTATTTGAGTGAAAGTTTCATTTAAGTATTAAAAACGTACAAGTTAAATTTATCTATTTAAATTCAAAGTTGCATGAAATGAGCAAGCACCTACATTAATTTATTTTCACTATTGAACACGATCTTTTTGTATCGAAACTTTTTTAAGAACATAGCAACTCAACCAATAAAATTTAAAAAAAAAAAAAACGGTATTACTCGGTTAAATTGAAAATGCTCTGTTTACTCGCATAAAATTTGCAGTAAGGTACTAACTTTACTTTGTAGTGATAATTCTATTATGCACTAGTGTATAATATTATTATGCACGTGTTAGTTATAGTGCGGTTTATGGCCCTAAGAACGATGTAATAAGGCTCACTTTACGAGCAAGTGTGTTGAAAACTACTATAACACACGCCCCGTCGGCTATACCAAAGCAAGTAATGTTTTCTCTTTTAAATGATTAGAGTAGGACCACAAAAGAACATCTGAAATGGAATTAAATCTTAAAACATTTTTTACTCGTAGATGTTCAGACTTTTTCTTTTAAAAAGATTTTCAATGGCACCTTTGTGTTCTGTCTTGACCTAGTCTAGGCCGAGACCATGAAAGTCAACCGATTTTATCACCCTTTCCCCACAATAATATAACAATTGCTGCACTAATAGCATTAACAAAGAGCTATTGTAGGACTTGAAAAATTAATTTTAATACTTGTAAAACATATTTCAATGGAACTAACTAAAATGTTTTATGTCTTTGAGAAAATAATCTTTCTTTTCTGTATTTGGAAACTTCTTTTAGTTACTGAAAGGTTTCGAATAATTGAAAGTATGAGAAAAACATCTGTTATGCAAATTAATATTGTGAAGTACTTACTCACATAATTTAAAAAGTTCTTAGAGCAGCTGATCTTACAAATTTTTTGATTTCAAAAGTCCTAAGTAAGTTGATTTTCTTTTTATTTTATCATTTTCTGAAAACTACATCCATATCTAAGTATTTATTTTAAAATCTTGCCATTCCACGAAAGAAACAAGTGCCGATCGAATTTATAGGTATATTTACAAAAAGAAAACCGAATATGGCAGGAGCATTGAGCACACTGTCCTTTCATTCTTATTTGACCTCAGATTTTGCTGTATATTTTGAACTTTATTCTCGATGCACAAGAGTTATGTTAGAAGTGAAATAACTGTTTATGAACAGTACGATAGCGATGGTCATAAACAAATTGATTCTAGGAAAGCCACCCTCCACTCTATGGTTGGTAATTTCCTAAGGTTTGATAGCAGAGCTCGGTTTATTTTGCAGTACAAACAAGACTCGTCCCGATGCGACGTTCCAACTTAGTAGTGGCTTGCCAGTGGGACAATGGGGCTGCATAAGGCAAGAGGTAAGATCAGGAAGAGGTAGAATCAAATTACTCGGTGCTGTATGTATGTAAGGCTAGCTAAGATTCGTCCGCTTGAAATTATTGTAGAAATACTACTGAAGTTTAAGATAATATAATTCAATCATGATTCGTAAGACACGGGGCACATTCTTTTACCATAACATACCGTTGATTTTTTCGGGAACAGTACTTTTTTTCGAGATGTCAGGTATAATATGTAATTACGTTCGTTCCTGTACTCCTGAAAACGCATAATTAAAAAATTCTGGATCAGTAATTTGGGTGTGTTAAATGTGAAAGCATATTTTATAGTAATAGTTAGGATGTAGTCTCTTTCCAGGCGAGGCAAGACAAAGAAATCGCAAGACGAACGGAAAACGCCTGGAAGAGCTACTGGTCCATCAAGGAACTATTTAAGGGTGAGTTGCCTATGGCACTGAAACGAAAACTCATGGACATGTGTATTCTTCCCGTCTTAACCTATGGTGCACAGACTTGGTCTTTGACTAACATCCAGAAGTCCAAACTCAGGGTTTGCCAAAGAGCAATGGAACGCAGTATATTAGGTGTTAGATTAACGGATCGTGTTCGAAACACAATACTGCGCTCCAAAACACATATAGCTGACGTGGCTCAAAAGGCTGCCCAACTCAAGTGGGACTGGGCAGGGCATGTCTGCCGCATGCCGGACAAACTGTGGGCCAAAATAGCCGGAAACTGGTGCCCTGACACAGTGAGGCGGGGTCGCGGTAGGC
Organism: Diarsia mendica; assembly: GCA_949316265.1. Classification (NCBI taxonomy): domain Eukaryota; kingdom Metazoa; phylum Arthropoda; class Insecta; order Lepidoptera; family Noctuidae; genus Diarsia; species Diarsia mendica. The sequence continues at coordinate 12,494,810 of OX438887.1, forward strand.
CACGAAGGAGATGGCGGGACGAGTTGGACTGATTCCGCCAGAACTGGAAGGAGGACGCACGGGTTCGATAGAAGTGGAAGGAGTGGAGGGACTCCTTTGCCCAGGAGTGGGAAAGAGTAGGCTAGAAAAAAAAAAAAAAGTTAGGATGTGAAAATCTATACAGTACTGAATGCTTCTTTAGCAAATATTTTTGATATTTTCAATGAATTTTTGTGTAAGAATTATTATTGTTTATGGAAGAAAAAAAGGTTTTAGTTTCAACTATGGCCACGCGTGTCAAGAACATAATATTTTGGAGTAGGTTAAGCAGAAATATGTATTCTATTTTTAATTCTTGTGAATTAACCTCTTATTTAATAGGATTAAAATCGAGCAACGATATTGATTTTCACTGAAGGTTATTGTTATCGACCTGTACCAGACATAATATTTTTTTTTCAAATATTTTATAATAAATACCTTTATAAGGATTCACTATAAATAAAAGTTTTCGACAAAAACTTTGGTGTCTTTGAAAATGTATAAGCTTGAATTCCAAAAAAATAAAATGGTGTGTTTACAAGGGACACAATAAACGTACTTTGGTCACGTATGGATGAGGGGTATCTTAAGATTCAATTTTATGGAGGACTAGGGATCTAAATGGTTGTGGCTATCCATAGAGAATTCGGACAAAATATATACATACAATTATAAAATAGATTGTATTCAAAGGAAATTAATTTAAGGAGATTTTTGTTGTTTATAAAATTACTGATGATTAAAATACCAAAAAAAAATATTGGTTATAAAAAAATTACAGTCGTTATAGGTAGTCAGTGGCCCCAAAGAGTTGGACCCGAAAGTCTGACAACCAGTAAGTATTACTAAGCGTTATCATTTATTAACTAGTATTATCTGGGCTGTGGAGGTCAGATAGGCAGTCGCTTCATGTAAAATAGTGGTATTCAGCTGAATCCGCTTAGACTGGAAGCCGATTTTGGTTCGCACATAAGTAGCTGCCTACTCCAGAGCGTAGGTCTCTATGAAGAAGAAAGGGCAGGAATCACCATGGGCTCTCTTCATAAGAGAGTCCATCATCAATCACAAATATTGTTACAGAACCACCAAAGCTCATAAGTTATCACTTTTTCATAACCCTATACAACTTCGATAACTTTCTGAGGAAGTGTGTGTACACTAGTTGCTGCAATAAAAAATGCCACTTACCGTAGCAATTCCCGTATGCAAGCCCGGTTGTTCGCCAGTTCCCGTTGCCCAGCTGGTTCGTATTAAACCAATAAATATTCATTATGAACTTGCTAAATTTCGTACAACAATATTTTACTATTTCAGTAATTTAAGCTTAACGGGCTGCTGTGGCCCAATGGTTAGGAATCGACTTTAGATTGCTTTTGTGAGTGTTATTGTTGCTTTATAGCTGTTGTATAGTAGGTAATTGGTGTCATAATATGGAATGCATTGTTGAGTTGGGTTTTTAAGACATTTTTAGGTTCCATGAGTAGGTCTGAATATTATTTATTATTATTGGCCCTTAGTGTCCCACTGCAAGGCAATAGCCTCCCTCCCTTCCTTCCTTCCACTTTACGCGATCTAGTGCGATTGTAGTCCAATCCTTCGAGAAAAAGTCTCATCCCATCATCTCTTTCTAGGCAGACCTAGTCGCTACTATAGACAAAGATTACTTGCCCAGAGCGATGAACAAAAATGTATATTTGCCTGTGAGAATGTCTAACAACGCGGATTTAAAAACCGATTTTCTAAAACGCGATAACGTTTAGAGTACCTAATTTGGTTTAGTCCATGTTCAACCACCACAATCTTTACCCCCGACCATGTTGAACCCTTAAATGTTTCCATGTTCAACCCCTGGGGGGTTGAACATGGATTTCAATACATTGGTCATCTTTTCTTTGTCCATATTCAACCCATTGTTGTTAGGTATTTAATAATGACATTAAAGTAATACTGAGAGCAGAAGTGTATTTATTTTCTTTACAATTAAATAATAATATAAAAAGAAAAAAAAAATAGACTTCAAAAGAGAAATCAGCTTCTGAAGACGGTGGCAAAAAAAACTAAATCTATTTAAAAATCGTGTTTTAAAAAAAAGGTTTTCAATACCTCTCCTACTTCTGATCTCCTGGTAGTTTGTGGGACTTTACCAGCACCTATACTTTAAAAAAAAAAAAAAAACGCCAGTTTTCAATACTTCTTTCCTACTTCTGATCTCCTGGTAGTTTGTGGTGGGACTTTACCATCTATGCTTTTTTTTAAACTTTCATTCCAGTTTTCAATACCTCCTGCCTACTTCTGATGTCCTGGTAGTTTACTTGACTTTACCACCTATGCTTTTTTTTAAAAAAAAAATTCATTCCAGTTTTCAATACCTCTTTCCTACTTCTGATCTCCTGGTAGTTTGTGGTGGGACTTTACCGTCTATGCTTTTTTTAAAACTTTCATTCCAGTTTTCAATACCTCCTGCCTACTTCTGATGTCCTGGTAGTTTGTGGGACTTTACTATCCTTTTTTTCTCATCTCCTACTTGTCCACGCCAATGCCGTCTGAAAATGTAACCTTAGGGGGGGAAAGTGGAATAACTCAAAATGATAAGGGGGATTTTCGGAATGATTTTACATTCGAGTTCAGTTTTCCACCCCAAAGTATTCTCTCAGGGGGGATTTGTGGAATAACTCAAAATGCCAAGGGGACTTTCTGGACATGTTTTACATCCGAGTCCAGTTTTCCCCCCTGAGGGGGATTTTCTCAGGGGGGAAAAGTGGAATAAGCCAAATTTAAGGTATATAGATGGTTCATGGTAGGCAGACTTTGAAAATGTAGCTCTAATACCAATTTTGGGGTAGATGAGAAAAACTTTTGTGTTTTACTGTCCATTGAGGGTTGAACGTGGATTAAATATATTCAAAAATAAAAGTCCATGTTCAACCAGTGAAGGGTTGAACATGGACAACATTTAGGGGTTCAACATGGTCGGGGGTAAAAATTGTGGGGTTGAACGTGGACTAACCCCCTAATTTTATGAAAATAAATTGGAATGTAAATTATTGTTTGGTACCAAATTATTGAACTGAGTAGATCCTATTTCTAATCTATTGAACTCTCTACTCATTTGCAGATAATTATCGCTATATTTATTTGCCTACTAAAGCAATTATAACAAAATAGTTTGTAATATTCAGTTTCCACGTAGCTCTAATGTAACTATTAGGCTATGGTATTGGCCTAAACCAATGCAATGGCATTGATTTAGGTCGTATTTCGCACTGATTTGGGAATTAAGAGCATAAAGCTTATTGACTGCTCATGAACTGGACGTGTTCGGCGAAAAGCCTGCAGTGTTTATTGATCCATTGGGGTTATACGGCTTTAATCTACTTTTAGAACGGTGGGAATAGTTTGTAAGTATTTTCTTTTAGTAATATGCTGTTCTGCCTATGAATAGGTCGAGGCCAAATAATAACAACGTCAGGGTTATCTTCAAGGTAAAGTAGCGCTGGCTAAGGACAGTCTGTGAATCCGTTACTCTCTGAGTTTCCACCGCACGTCATTTGTTATAGTATCTTTCAGAATAATTAAAGTTCAGTGGTCTGAAAGTCTGACAATCAGTCTTGCTAAGAGACTTCGTATCAACTAGTAGTTACTGACATGACATAAACTCTGGTGTCAGGTTAGTCACCAACCACACGATAATGAAGAAGTAGGTACTAACTAGGTTGTGAGAACAGATCAGTAAAAATACCCAGTAATACAACCAAACAACACTCACGGAAATGAACATGACCTTCTTCGTATCGAAGCAACACAGGAAAGAACAAGTGGCTTCGTTAAAAGGACAGTAAATAAAGACAGCTCAAAATAGGAAACTCACTCATGTTACATAACCACCCACACACATAAAGTAGATAGATACCAAGTTATAGTACACTGTAGAGTGAAAGTATAAAAAATGTTCGCTCAAGGAAAGTGTTTGGTCCGGAAAGGAAATTGAAAATCCGGTTTGTTCAGTAGTGTTGCGGTCTACAGCACTACAGAATATCATAAGTGTTGTAGCGAAACAAGCTTTTTCAGTTAAGGTGGCTGGAGTTCAAAATAGTAGCGGAAAATGAGAAAACCAGACTGTATTTGTAGCTCGGGATTTTTTTTTAAACGTTGTTCCGCTATATAAATTTCTTCTGTATTTTGGGTGCGTTTACAAACATTTCAAGTCACATAGACAAACTGCCGGACACCTACCCAGCTACCTGTATGTAGGTCTTACAAATTTTTGATTCATGCAGGAATCGAACGAAAATCGAAAAGTATTAATATTATCTCCTAGAATTCTATATGAATGCTTTTGCATGAGCACTATTTCCTAGCATTTCATATTGAATTCTCAACGGTACGGCGTCATCTCTCTTTTAGCAATATTTTCATTTAGAGTTTCCCAGAAGTAGGGAGCTTGGCATTCAATCAAAAAGACTTCACACGCCAAACTCAAATGATAGGTAATATTTTGTGATACGTCCCTAAGGTCCAATTTCCTTTAAAGCTTATCTAAAACATTTTTGTGTGGCTAGAAAAAATATCATCATGGTATCTGATAATATAGAATTCTATTTCAAACTTTGAATGCAAGAGACACACCGCAAAAATCTTCACAAAAAATAAGTATTTCAAGTTGATTCAAGAGAAAGTTGGTTGAATGGCTGTTGGTTTTATAACAAAAATAGACAAAGACTAGTCCTATCGTATCAAGTTTTGAAAATAAATTACGTTTATGACACCAAAATAATGACGATTTAGCCGTCAAGTGATAATGTCAGCAACATTGCAGGGGCCCGCCAGGACCGACGCCTGCCGGGGTTGCGGGTTGTTCGAAAGAGATGCCGCGGTACAAAAGTCCCGGACACAATAAGTAGCCCTGTTGTAATACCTTTCTAAACTTTTTTTTAATTGAGATTACTTTGTTTTTTTACCCACGACGGAACGGAGACTGTACATGCGTTTGGGGTGAGAGGTTGTTTGTTTGTGCAATTATATGTTGCCATTTTTCTCCAAAACTTCTAGTCCGATTTTGATGCAGTTTTCAGTTATGGGTTTAGGTTTGATTGGTGCATGTTCTTAGATAAAAAATAAAAGTAAAAAGTTTAAAATAAAAAGCAAAATTAAAATTTTTGAAAAAACCCACGACGACGGTTAAAAATTAATTGAAAAAAGGATAAAATAACATAAAACACCCGCCTTAAAAAAACCCAAGAATGTCCGTCGGGAGCTGAACATTGCAAAACTAGTCCATTTAATGGCAGCCCCCGACGGACATTCTTGGGATTTTTTAAGGCGGGAGTTTATGTTATTTTATGCTTTTTTCAATTAATTTTTAACCGTAGACGTGGGTTTTTTCAAAAAAAATAATTTTGCTTTTTAGACAAAGAATCAGCCAGTCATAAGAGAAAACACATCACAACAGACCTCCCCAATACCTTCACACCGAGATTACCATCTTTTTAAATTAACAGATCGTTGTAAAAGATTTCATTTGGCGCCGTTTCCTCTGCGAGAGAAAAAGATTCTTATCACAAGTATAAAACCATGCTTATTTTCCTCTCTATTTTAATAACCCTTTTAAAATAAAACTAGCTTTTCATATTATACAAAGGGTGATTCTTCGTAACTTTGCTTGCAAAAATAAATATCTTGATCTTCCTCAGTGCCTTCACTTATTTTGGAAAATAAAACAGTAGTAGTACTACATCAAGTTATAGTTTTTGAGTTGCGGATAGCATTGTATGCTAGAAGCAAGTTTTGAGGGTGCCTTCCGTCGGGTCTGCAGGTTGTTCAAAGAGATACCACGGCCTCGAAACAATGGACTTAGAAGGAACATGGATGGTTTATAGTAAGTAGAAGTCTGATACTCCCTGCGAGAGGAGTCATTTGATGACATCCCACCCTCAAAAGTGTTGGTACGTCATGACAACGTTGGTTCCGTATTATTGTAGGAACATAAAATGTTGTACAACAGTTCATATCGCTGGCGACAATGTTGAACAACTTTTCTCAACTTTGTCGCCAATTACATAACATTACATCTCGCTTGTAACGTATAATGGTTAGGCAGAGCAGAGGTTAACTTCGTGTGTGTAGTTACTATTACCTTTTACTGCTACATTTCACCAGCAACTTGGGTGAACCCATTGCCATCAACTTGTCCAGGCTATGAATTCAGACGCCTGCTTCTATAAAATTCCTATTGAAAAATTCAAGCACCGAGTAGTATCTCTACTAACGCAACAAGGCTGTCAAATATTTTCAATAAATACACAACAAACTATTAAAAAAACAAGCGTTATGAATTAGTTTTTGTTTGTAACCCTTGGAGACTGCCTAGCTCCCGGACTAGGGATATTATTTATGTTAATCCTATGTTAGTTCTAGTCTTAGCGTAGCCTACACATGTGCAGCTAGATGATTGATCGAGGATTACCCCAGTTATAATATCATGTGGACTCAGTAGGTAATATTATTATTAATTTGGGTGTATTATTATAACGTCAGTTGTTGGGGTTTTTTTCAGTGTGTAGTTCTACATTGAACAAAATACACAACAATATTGCTAGTAAGCTCTTCTCTACGACTTCCTGGACTACGTGTGGAAATTTTGATATGTTTTCGCTCTGGCAGAAAGAGTAGTCTATGTCAGAATATAATCTTAATGATCTGCTCATCTGTCAGTTTGTTTGTCATGCTTCGGTGCGTAACGGCTAATAGCATTTTAGATGAAGACTATCATCACCACCATCCTAATTTTTGTCCAGACTGGACGTCCCTGACCCACGATTTCCGACATCCACACAAGTGAACATGGTTTTAACATTGAATAGCTGACTGGAAATAGCATAACGATATACATTGCTAAAAAGTTCCTACATAAAAAAGAATTATGAAAAGAAAAACATAGTACCCCAAAAAGAAGTGCAATATCCCATCGTATGAAACAACTTTTCATATACAAGAATAAAGCCATCACCAAGAATAGAAGCTCACAAACTTCTGCTCACATCATAGGGAAAACGGGCGTGAAAATACAAAATATATGTTCAGGGAACTCCATAAACCAGATGTTACTTTATCTAAAACGGCTATACGCACTCGTCTCTGAAAATAAGTTCGGCTACAATCGACTTACCGGATTATTGAAAGTTCCTGATAGTTCGGAAATCTTTTGCTTCTTAGATACGTGGCTTCCGACCCAAAGTTTTCTGCTTTTGTAGGAAACTTCGCCATAATGCCTATTAGCGGCCGGGATCACTTATTTTGAGGGCAACATAATAATTTAAGTAGCTAAACTTTTTTCTGGATATTTTTGGCTTGTGTAAATGAAGTTGTTTTGCGGGATGTTACTTTGAGGAGTTTTTTGGGAAATGTTGTCGTACCAAATTAGTGACTCTTGTCTGAATTTTAGTGGGTAATGAGTAGGTAGGGTACGAAACTCATGTTATGACACTAATAAAAAAACAGACTATTTTTTTCAGCAAGCACACATTAATTAACATTGTATGTAAATGCATATTTCTATAAGCAATTAAAGGGTACTGGCCACTTCGATTTCAGAAGGAAAACATGTTGGTTAACCAAATGGATAAAAACAAATTATTTATGTTTAAGCGTTCACTTATTTATAATTCTATTGTAAAGACGTAATATTATTTTTATTACAAAGGAACCTGTTTTAAAAGTTCGTAATCACACATACGCAACAAAAAATCTAACAGCTGTTATCTAAAAAGTATTAACACGAATATGGGCCTTTAATACCATAGCAGGCAGGAGGTAATAATTTTTACTTAAAAGTTTAATGAAATTTATGGTATACATGAAAATTTATAGCATAAGCTTCTCTCAGCCAATTTCGAAGTACCGACAAAATGTTACATAATTAATGTGCTAGAGTATTATTTCTATAATATCAATATTGAATAGAAACTAAAGTACTACCTAATAGTTTGGTGGATTATTAAATTAGTTATACCTCCTTTAATATTAATAAGGGAATATTAAAATTAATTTTATTACAAGATACCGGTTTCGTTGAGGTATTTCAGTAGGCGTTTAAATTCGGCCTTAGATATCACTTAAAGTAACCGAAAGATAAAATTACTTTGGTATTGCTACTTATAGAATTAAAATACGCCAACTACATTAATGAAGTATAAATTATTAAATATCATTCAATTTATGTGCTCATAAATAACCTTGTGTTTTAAATGTTGTCGATCTTCTAGAGACTGTACTTACTTGTACTTTCTTTGTAAAGTATTCGCAGGAGACAGTTTAAAAACTATTTATATACTAGTACAATCATGCTTCTATTAATGGTTATGTAGGGCATACAATTACTTTACAAAGAAAGCAACCGATTACAATCACAAGTACCTATTTAAAAATAATATTGAAAGCACAAAAATCAATAAAAGCAATACATTTAAATGAAATCCCAACCAAACATCCTCAGTTCACTTTACACCAGAAACAACGTCCGAAACATACGCCAGTAAATTGCAAAGCTATCAAAATCTTCATACGTTTCAGTCAATAATACGCCGCTGTCTGGCACGGTATTCGCACATAGCACCGACGGAAATTGAATGCGAACTATCGAGTATGGACAGAGCTGACATGACGCCGATGGACGTACACATTCAACTGACGTATCTGTCCATCAGGGAGGACAAAGACAGCCATCTAGCGTCCAAAACATCAAAGACTTGTTGACATGTTTCAATTATGAACGAGACGTTGCGATTGCGTTACTAACAGTTTTTACTTGTGCTTGGGTTTGGGCTATTTCAATTTAGGTTTTTTTATTTGGGATTGATACAATGGGGTTTTGTCTGTATAAGGTACCTATATGTTACCCACCTTAGACTTGTGGCAGTCAAGTAAGGAAACTATGTTAGTTCTAAATACTATAAAACAAAATTGTTTTGTTATTTTAAACACAGAACTCGTAGACAGCTCTCACGTCCATTCTATAAATAACCTAAACCAGTATCGAATATTGTAGAGCATTTTTTAATAAAATTTCATAAAGTTAAGTCATAGATTAAAATAACGCGCTGAACAATACTTAGAAAGCACTACTCATAACATGGAACTCATTGGTATTCAGGATGCGAACGGCGACTGGAGCAAATTCTTAAAATTGATCTAGGGTAGAACTCAGGCTATGATACGAACTACGGATACAATGCTTCAGGATTTAACAAACACTAATTTTAATCTGTAAAACTATGTATATAATGTAGAATTTTTTAAAGACAATTTCGTTTTATTTAAATTTTTAAACAGACACGGTCATTAGACCGTGTCTGTACAACAAACACGTAATAAAAGTGCGTAATAATAACTACACCTGCAAATAATTCACCTGTAAGGTTCCGAAGAATCCTGTTGCACCCACCAAACAAAAAAAGGTTTTCAAACCTAGTCATTTTACTCGTGCAGCCTGTGGGTAAGGTATACGCAGAAGGCTTACAATGATCTGTGCGTTCAGTATAATAATGCACTGAGAATGTTGATGGGGCTGCCTCGTTCTTGCAGCGCATCAGGCATGTTTGCTGAAGCGAGACTGGGCAACTTTTAAGGTACAAGTTGGTAGCCGACTGCACGCAGCAGCAGCAGACGACATGTCGTCGCTTCATACAAAATAATAAATTATTATTATTCAATTTCATAGAAATACGTAGAAACCGACGACATGTCGTCTGCTGCTGCTGCGTGCAGTCGGCTACCAACTTGTACCTTTATGCCGCCACGTGCAAGCGATGTCCAATTGTGCATCTATGCCAATGAAGATGAATGTGACAATGCAAAAAAAACACGTACGTATTTGGTTAAAAATCGCCATTGAACAGCTCGAAGAAGCACGACCATCAATTTTGAAGTTATGAAAAGAATATTGAATTCAATTCGTATGGTTTTATGACTCGACAAAAGATAGAGATTTCTTGAAAGATTATGCACATAGATAACTCTAGTTATTTCACGTGGAGGAGGACACTAATAATAATATCATATACAATTGAATATTCAAACGTTAACGTATCCAAACGTTTTAAGCGTTTTAAATTTCTATTTATTTTAAAACTTACAGGTTTTAAGAGTGTGTTTTCATCGGCTTACAATAAGTATTTTACAGGCTTACAATTAGTATTTTAAACTCATTCTCTTTTTTTAATAATAAAGACTTTATTTGAAACCATTAATTTTATTTACACTTTGTAGTACTTTTTTATCTTGTTTTCATCTTCTCTATTCTAGCTTTTTCCCAACCATGTTGTGGTCATTTCCCAGTCTTACCGGACTGGAGTGACTACCTATTTAATATCCACAACCCAGTTACTACTGGGTACTGGTTTCTCCATTCCTGTACCATTGCTAGTAAATTGTAGAAAAAAATACAAAATTACTTGAAATGATTAATATATCGACAAACACGACACAAGTCTCAATTTCCATCTAAAATATGAAGGTCATATACACAAAGGAACATGATTATGTAAACAACACTCCAGCCCCTAATATTACATCAATTCATTAAACTCATATTGTCGGTACGTCGAGGAGGACCTGATTCATTTACTTTCTCTCATTACGTCGTGACGTAAACGATTTAATGTCTTCATTTACTGCACAAAGAGAAATTAAAGAGGCTGCTAAAAGCTTGACATGACAAAGTGCTCTTTCTATTATAACTTTTAAGACCATAAGCTTACGTACGTGCTGTAATTTACCTAATTACTTTCGTCGTTTAGTTTGGAGTAATTAAAATTCGTTAGGCATATTTTGGGTTGGTTTTTGGAGAAGAATGTGGGTGGGTATGTTGTGTAATGTAAAGAATTTAGAATGGGTAGGATAGTCTGTAGTTTTTCGTGTTACCACTACATTTGCAAACAAAGAATACGGAAACCTAAAATGCTATGAAAATAGGATGATTGCTATGATTTAGGTACCGAAAGAATGAAACTGTCTGTTGATTATAAGTCATTAGTTTTTAAAACAACTTAAAACGTTCGAAATATGAAAATTAAATAAATACAATTAATTTTTAAGTTGCGACCTTATAATACGAATTACAATTTTTTAAATGCAGCACCGTCTATTGTATCATTGTGTGTATGTAAATTCAGTACAAGATTAACCCACAACTAAGCTCTCCAGAAAATACTCCTTCATAAAGCAAGTTGTTACTCTAACTTCCAACTAACATTTTCCAAAATCTTTACCCATTATGATAGTAAGTGTACAATAGAGGGGCGGGTCTAAGCTGCGTGCTAAAGATACCGCCTGATATTGCAGTTCTGCGCTGAATAATGATAAGTACCTAGTGCCGCAACTCAGTTTGGTGCACTACGAAAAGGCCATAGCGTTATATAAAGCCTATACGGTATACACAATAGCCGATTTAAGCCTCACTAGTGACCAACACGATTAACAGTCAGGAAAACAGTATTTGGGAGACTTGTGTTCAAAACTGGACTGCAGAAAAGATGAAAGAAAACATAACATCACGCCTGTAGTCCCCGAATAGTTAAGCAGAGTTGTAAGCATACTTAATGGTACACTCACATTTCACCAGTAATCTTTGAGTCCTACTTAATAATGGGCGAGCCTATTGCCATCGACCGGGCACAAATATAGGCTCCGTGGCTGCTACTGAGAAGTTCCGAATGGAAAACTTCCTCGAAAATCTAAGTAGGTATGTACCAGTATGTACACAAAGAAAAGTTAGAGGTGCGTGTCTTGGATTCGAACTCAAAACCTCTAAATTGGCCGTTCAACGGTATCACCACTAGGCTATAGCTACTATAAATCCGTAAAATGTACCGGTACGGTACTTCAGTAAGTCGTTTATAGCACGCAATTCGACATAAATTGCCAATACAGACAACCATGCCGATCTATACGGTCTATCTAATCATAATCGTACGTTGTTGAACCTCATCTTTTTACATTATTCCCTGAAAAAGATATAATTAAAGACACGTAGATACATAGATCTAGACAAGCTCCACTAATAAAAGCTCAACATAAAGTCCAATCAGACTGTAAAAGCATAGTCTTGTAATGAAATTCCCAACGGCGTTTATGAATCGGAAACCAAAGTTCGGTTTGAAATAAGGCAACGTTAGCACTGTTTATATTTCGACGCACGGCCATGCATTGCCAGTTGAATATCAATTTGTGAGTATAGTTACGTTATTCGTGGTCAGTATTAGACCAAAGCGTGGTGACGTTCAAATTTCACCTTTACTGGGAAATTTCGACGTCACTGGGACGTTCAAATATTATTACTGAACGTTGTTTACCTGTGGGTTTGGGCTCTGGTGGCTGAGTGGTTACGGCCCCGACTACACGCCGTAGATGACGCTGAACCTAGACCAGGGGGCTGAAATCGCCACTCTATCAGATCATAATTTGAATTGCGTTAAAAAACGTAAAGTGGACCGTTCATAATAGTAACTGCGTCTGTGACCAGGTAATGTATTTTCATCACCTCTGCTCGCAAACACATTTCGAGAACCAAAAATTAATGTCTGATCATAAAAATAACTGTGACATTTTTCGGTCTGGGAGTGTAAATAAATCATCCATCATTATTGTAATACAGTTGTTAACGTTTTTTTTATAGTCTGAAGGCGAGTTTTTCATATTTTATTAGTTTTTATTTGGGGTCTAGATGGCGCTTTTTATAGGTACAGTCCGATACTAGCCCACACACTCTACAGAGATAAGTCTTGTGACTTGCTTGTGACCGTTAAGCTATTATGTTTTTTTCTACTCCTCCGTTATTCTTTTCTGATCAATTTCGTTGCGGGATCCAAAACAGTTAAATCGCTTCTCTGGGACTTCGTCGAGGTTCATTGTCTCGCCGCTTTCCTGATGGTCGCCACTGTTGATTCTGACTTTCAGGAGTTACAGTGAACCACTGGTAGGTTTGGGAATAGTGTGTGACCGAAACTCATGCTCAGTAGTAGTAGTAAAGCAACATTTTATTGTAATTCGCGTTCTTGACTTAATTATAGTAAGGTCACACAGTAGGCTAATGTAAGGTCTTCTGCAAAAATCCATTATAAAGTAACTTAGAAATCTCAACGAGTAAATAATTAGATCTCTCTAAAGTAACTTCGACCTCGCTGTCTTCAACTGTTTATACGTTTCGACGAAAGTTAAAACCACTTGACCGATATAAACTGCGGAAAGCTGTTACATTTGAGAGTAGAAATTGCAATAGCACCAGTGAACAGGCCGTAATAGGTCGCCAGCTTCGGAATGGACACCACAATGGGCCATTCTCCTAGTTGACTCTCGCAACTTGTGTGGGATGACGGGCTATCTCCCGAATGGGGATGAAAAAGGGGTGGAAATAATTTGATTACTTTATACATTTGCACTTTTAAATTTTTAACTTGTTTGTTACACATGAAAAGATCGAAGTGAATTTGAATTTTTATTGTGATAGCTGCTCTTTGTGCACTGATTCATTGGTTTAGTGGTCGCAAGCGCGACTGCTGTGCGTGAGGTACGGTGTTCAATTCCCAGGTAGGGCAAAGTATTATTGCGTTTTTCTATTAGGGATTTCCCAATAGCAGCCACGGAGACTGGATTCTCTTATACATGGTGTTTAAAAACATAAGTGGCGAGATTTGGGTGTGCTTTAGGTACATCTCCGCCTCACTGTTCGTCGATTATACAGTCGTAATGTAACACACCATCAATGGGTCAGTCTCCTAGTTGACTCTCGCAACTTGTGTGGGATGACGAGTTTTCAGATGGGGTTGAAAAAGTATTAGAGGGATAAATAATTTGATTACTTTATTGCATGTTTTTTTTACTGTTCATTGGTCCAGTCGCCGAATGCGCGAATGCTGAGCATAGGTTGTATTTCCGGTTCTGGCAAAATGTTTTTGGGTTCTAGATTTTTTTCAGTGGAGTGACGGTGTCTATATTTGTACCGTTTTGTTGCTAGCCACGAACACCTCCAATCATATTTCATGCGTATCCTTCTAAAATAAATACATACTTCTTTTCTCTTTATTCCCTTTTCTTATCGCTCAGTTTGAAATTTAAAAAAACTTAATACATTAACACAGCCCGATTCACTAAAACCCTCTCGTAGCCTAGGAGCTAAACTGTGTGAAATCATTTTCAAGGCATAATCTCTTCAGCTGCAGTAGTTAAATTGCACAAAGACTAGAATTTAATGTCCGTGTCGACTTATCCACGACTTTAACTTGTAAGACTTAATACCTTGATTTTTTCTTGTCTGTGTCTCTCTGGATAGTTAAATAAGATTAAATAAGTTCATTCGGATATACGAACAGTCCTTGTTTCCGTATTTTGTTTTGATTTTTGAATATGGATGTTTCCTGACTAAAAAAAATAATGATTCTGTTTAGTCCGTCAGTTAGATTATCGTAAAATATTGGATAAACATTAATAATAATAATAATAATATTCCACAACTATCACACAACGCCATCTAGTCCCAAGCTAAGCAGAGCTTGTGTTATGGGTACTAGACAACTGATAAACATACTTATATATTTCTAAATACATACATATTATAGATACATTACATTGTATAGTTGTAGTGCTACTGAAACTCCTGATGGAAAAACCCAATAGCATTTTGCCCGACCCGGGAATCAAACGAGGCAGGCTCATACTGTTTTCCACAAAATCGATTAAGTAGTGGGATAAAGTGGACTTTACACTTTTTAATGTTGTCCCATGCATTGTTGGAATAACTTGGACACACACAGAGAGGAATAATCCATCAAGTCTTGAACATAAAATTGTTAGCAAAACTTGCACATGCAGGTCTATAGATACCCACATACGGGTATTATATAGTAGGTACCTAATACCGAGCGCGTCATAGCTGAGCAAGCAAATCTTTGCATTCAGCCAAAGATATGAAAGTTCAAACGGGCCTTATAAAGACCCCGATCCCACTTAACATTAAATTTTGGGGTCAAATGGGGACCTTTCATACATCGCTTTCATTTTAGTGGGGTTCATGATAGTTTGAAAAATCTTGGGAAGATTATTTAGATAATAATGTTTATCTGAAGTTAGTTTAGAGAAAATTGTATGACATGGTATTTTTTTGTTGGAAACGTATCCCGGTATCCGTGGATACAACTCGCCGGGATCCGTGGCTAATCCAATCGGATCCCAGATAAAGGGGCCTCAAAGGTGTTAAATCCTGATGGAAAAATCAAATAATTATCAGTTAGACCCGGAAATCGAACAGAGGATCCAAAACTTAGCGGGCGCAAGCCAAATGCCAATGCCGCAGTCAAAAAGTAAAGTACTGCACATCATCATCAGCTTATAATGTTCCCACTGCAGGGACTCTGGTTCCACTCTAAGAGAGGGATGGGCTAATACAATCCACCACGTGGGCCTAATGCGGGTTGGTAGATGTCACATGTTTTCGATTTTTTTGGTTCTAAGACATGCCGGTTTTCTCACAGACAACGCACAACGTTGCAACACAACATTGTACAACGTTGAATCAATTAAATGATTATAAACCTAATCATAAAAATAATTTGATAAGATTTTAAATCGGTGTTTGTTTATGTTATTATAAAATTCCACGCTAACCATATTAATATTGTTTATCAATTAACATTAATTTAGGAGGTCGATTTAGCGGCAATTTCCATTGACACAATAATACCACTTATTTTTGAATTTCATTAAAATAAACAAATTAACCTATAAAAATTTATTAAAGTAGATTTCGTTTTGTCAAAATGTTTATTGTTCATTTTATTATTCAGGCAACCAACAAAGCCCATAGATAAAATAATCTTTACCAACAATAATACATTATACATATTTAAAACCGTATTAAACGTTGAATATACACGTAATGATAAATATAATACGTGTATAGTTACAGTGTGTGTATATGTAGTACACGTGATGAAATTATTGATTCTACAATTTATTTTTTTTATTTATAATAAATTTATTTACTCAAAAAAAAAAACAGATTGTAGTAGGTATACATGGTAATAGTAAAGTTCTTACATAATAATGTTAAGTAGTCTACAATCGAGTGGGTGAAGCGCTGTCCTCCTCGCTAGGTTACAAGATAACCTGTGTTGAGGAGAAGCAGTCTCGGTCCCCTGTGCTTAATGGTACAGTGATAAATACATAACATAGTACAATTATTTTAATGGCATTATATTTTAGTGAGTAAATACAATTTTAATATTCTATATGAATCTTATCCTACTTAGCAAATTAATGTAGGTGTGGTGTGTCAGTGAATGTGGGAATGCGCATGAACGTGTGTGTGGTGCGTGGGTGTGGGTGTGTGTGGTGTGTGTGTGTGTGGAATGTGTGTGGGTGTGTGTGTGGTGTATGTGTGTGGCGTATATGTGTGTATGTGAATCCGTGGGAGTTCGTGGAGAGCCCAGTGCAATGCTCATCAACTTGTGAGTATTTTTTCGGTTTCATCATATGTCAAATTTTGAAGGTATTGCCGGATAGTTTTTTTACAATTGTGATTTGATAAACCGTAAATATGCATGCTCTTACTTATTTTATTGTAAAGATACGGACCCAAGTAATAGAAGAATCTTCCTGCAAACGTGGAGTGCACTTGCGGAACTATGCAAACACTATCTTTTCGCCGTTTAGTGATTTCCCGGTATGGGATATTGTGGTGCTGTAAAACGACTGTTTGTAAAATAAAGTTTTGTCGAACGTTGAGAACTTGACAGTCCTTATATAATTGATTGGTCGGGAACAATATTGGACGATATGTAGCTACCTTCAGTATGGCCCTATGTGCAATTTCTAATGGTTTTAAGGTGGTTTTAGCAGCACCACCCCAACACGAGATACAATATGTAATTATTGACAAACATAACGCAAAATATACAGTACGTATTATAGTTGGATTTGTTATGTCACGAAGAGTTTTAAATAAATATATAAGCTTGCGCACTCTGCCAGTCAGGTGGTTTATGTGTGACTTAAAGTTCAGATTTCTGTCCAGGATTATACCTAAGTATTTAATTTGCTCCGTTGACTTCAATAATGGACATTGACAAGGGACCAGTGTTGGTTGGCGACATGAATGAGCTTTCAATATTATAGGTCTTTTGGCTGAGAGGTTGAAGAAATGGAATAGGACATGAAGTTTGTTTTAGAGGCATTTAGAGTCAGCATATTAGCGTTAAGCCATTCTAGTGATGTGTTAAAGCCAAGCTGAGCATTATGCTCTAGATCTGACCATTCATTACCGACAAATGTTATAGCGGTGTCATCCGCAAATGAAATGATTTTGGCATTGGCTATATTTAAGTTACACAAATCATTTATAAAGACTAAAAAAAGGATTGGTCCCAATATGCTGCCCTGCGGCACACCGTAACAGATAGGAAACTCTTCACTTTTGTGATTTTCAATCTTGACGATCTGCTTGCGATTTGAGAGATAACTTTTGAAGAGATCCAACTGTAAACCCCTTACTCCCATGCCCTCTAGCTTGAGTAAGAGTGCGGATACCGGAACGGTATCAAACGCTTTCGCTAGATCTAAGAAGATTGTTAGTACCTTATTCTTCTTGTTAAGATGTTCCACTACATAATT
The DNA here is from genome assembly GCA_949316265.1 of Diarsia mendica. Lineage (NCBI taxonomy): Eukaryota > Metazoa > Arthropoda > Insecta > Lepidoptera > Noctuidae > Diarsia > Diarsia mendica. The sequence continues at coordinate 12,512,489 of OX438887.1, forward strand.
TAATAAGTCAATGACAGCGTTATTTGTTGACCTATTTTTGCGAAAGCCATATTGATGTTTTGAGAGTAAATTATAATGTTCCAGAAAATGTATCAGCCTTTTACTAATTAAGCGTTCTAGGACTTTGGATAAAGCACTCAAGACTGCAATAGGGCGATAGTTGTTCGGTATATTCCCATCACCTCCCTTGAATATCGGGTAAACTATAGCTTTTTTGAAAGCATTGGGAAAGATGGCAGTCTCGAAGCAAAGATTAAATATGTGGCACAAGATGGGTGACAGAGTACCAGAATATCTCTTCAATAGTAAAGCTGAGATACCATCCCAACCAGTTGAGGCATTAGATCGTAGTGACTTTATCACAGACACGACTTCATCGAAGTCAGTGTCATCAAGGACAAATGAAGATTTCGAAGAAAAATGGGTCAGCTGTTTTACTGGAGTTTGCTGGGATTGTGACTCTTGCGTTTTTATAATTATTGTCTAAATGTTTAGTTCTACTGATTTGTTCGACAGAAGTTCTCTGAACCAAATTCAATAAGTCTCTTATTAGCTGTTAAAATAATAACAAAGGGAAAATGTAGGTAATTTTTCAGAATTTCATGATTGACATCTGATATGAAATTCAGGATACTACTTTGTACCTTATTATAGTTATTTTAAACAATTATCAGAGATTGACAGCTGTAATTTAAATAAACAGACAACTTAATTTGGTAGTCAATTTGTTAAACAATTATTTTACCAGACTTTATTTTGTAAAATTTCCACGAAAAGCAATTAATTAACACTTCAGGTCAGGCAAACTTCTGGTACCCGTGTATAAATACGTGGTATACGTATTATAAACTAGAAGTTTAATCTGACCACGAGTGCCGTCAAACTTCGGAAGTCATTAAGTTAACTTTCATATAATACTAATGTTAGTTACCGTTTGGGAATAGACTGTCTCCATGTTGGTGGTAAGTTTGCAGGAAATTCGTGTTGTATTAAAAGTAATAGGAATGTAGGTAAAGCATGCAGTGGTTGCTTTGTGGTAACAGGCCCGAATTTCGAGTTGCAGATCATTTGTGTTCGAACTTAGGCAGGCGCGTTACCATAACATAACTTACCCCTAAAATTCCTGAAGAGTTAGGCAAAGGTGTACCCAACATAACAGCCAAATTTCGCCAGTTACGTTTAAGTCTCTATGCAATAGCGGGTGAGCCTATTGCTGAGGTACTGATTCAGACTCCGTGCTTGCTACTGAAAAATTCCTGACGGACAAACGCAATAAGAATTTGCCCCACCCCAAAAACGATCCACTACAACCCGGTAAGGCGCACAGCAGGCGACTTACTTGTATTTTTTTTTTTAAGGAAACCGAAACTAGATCGGTTCCGTCAAAACTGGAAGGAGGATGCGCGGGTTCGCGAGAAGTGGAAAGAATGGAGGGAGGGATTTGCCAAGGATAGGACAGTGCAGGCTAGTAAAAAAAAAACGTGTGGCACTCGGAGACTGCCGCGGTAAATCTATTGCATAGCATTTTTTATCAACTTATGCAATAATAGGTATAAATAATTAGGTATTAATAGTGTAATTACACACCAAAATAATAATTCATACAAAAAATTTGAACAAAAATAACGATATTAGAGTTTGATCTTCGAATTTCGCGCGATGTACATTATATAAATCAAAACTAACCTTCATAGACTAACTAAGCTAGTAAGAAACTCTATGACAGAAAATTTAAAAGAAAAAGTATTGACAGCCTGACGTAAGTGTCATAACATTGAAAAATATGAAAATTATTTATTTTATTTTAGATATTGTAAAAGAAAACGAATCGTTTTAGACCGATTCGCAGAATAGTAATGCAAAAACCAATAAAACTTATGATAGATGCGTACTAATAATAAAATGAATGTTTATAGAGTACTCACTCCTCACTCATTTTCTTTCGCTATTTCTTCGTGACTTTCTTCATTAATAAATGCACTTTGTTTATTCATATTTAAAACACTTTGTACACAAATTATACGAGTAAGAATATTTTAGAAGGTGAAAGCAGAGAAAAAAACAATTATTTAATTTGACAACCTCAGTTGACAACCTTGTTATTTTCCGTAACCATAGCAACCTTGTTGAATACTGAATTCTGAATTATTTTGGTAGGAAATCTCTGGATTCGCTCTCCACGCTCAACTCAAGGCCCGCGATAGAATCTATGCAATAGATTAAAAAAGGAAACCGGAATATCCTGAAACCAAATATTCCAAGACAAGTGAAATGTCATTCCCATAGAAGAGGTCTGTGTTCCCAGTTATGGGAACGGGGTGGATGTGGAGTTCACTTACCATTCTTGGATGGGTCACCACCCATTACATAGTAAGCTTTCAATGCCTCAGAAAGCACGTTAAGCCGTTGGTATCCCGCTATCGTTTGTGGATCTTAGACAACGATAAGTAGTCAACGGTACGAAAAATCTGACAACCAGTCTTACTAAGGGATATCATATTTCCCAGTACGAACTGGGTTGTGGATGTCGGATAGGCAGTCACTCAATATAAAAACAAGCTTGTAAAAGAAGCCTTTTATGTTTTTTCCCGTTTTTGGTTCTACCAATAATCACTTAGGTTTCTGTGCCAACCTTAAATTTTGTCTCCGTCTTATAACGAAAAGTCGTTTCGAAGATCTCGAAATATATAAGCCTATTAAGTTTTTTCTTCCAGGGACTAATAACGTTATCCTTGATTTAATTTTAAGATGGACAACTTTTTTAGTAGCATTTTCTTCATAAAAATCAAGCCTATAATCCCAGAAAGGTTAGCAAGAGGTGTATCTAAGAGTTCATTCACATTTCACCGTTTACGTTCTAGCTGCATTTAACAGGGGGCGAGACTATTGCCATCCACCGGGTGCTGAGCAATAGAACTCTGTGAAGGTTGGATTTATCGTTAAACTATTTTATAAGTCATCATCTGCCTAGCCTTTTTCCATACAATGTTGGGGTCGGCTTTCAGTCTAACTGAATGAATAACAGTTTTTTTACAAGCGACTGGCTATTAGACCTCCACAACCTAGCCACTTTAGGTAATACGACACCTCTTTATAAGATTGGTTGTCAGACTTTCCCGGTTTTCTTATTAATCGTTAAACCGGTTTTTCCCGAATTTTCTCATCATCTTCCTGCCCTTATCCCATTTTATTTGTTTTCATCTTCCATTCTTCCCTGTTAGAGGCCAAGGTGGCATTTAGTACTTTCTCATTCATACGGGTTTTATTAGGGGAACGAAACCGGAAATCTACGAACAACAGCCAGGACCAAGGTTTTACGTACTTCCAAGGCACAAAGAGAACTTGGTATTTAACATGGTCATCTATCCTTGTACTGACCTCAGCAAGCATTATTTAACTTTGCAGACTATTATTAGGTATTGAAATTCAAGCACCTCCAATTCAAGTAAAACAATCATAAAAGTCATTGTTAAAATGATAACAATCTCGTTTCGTTTTTCGAGTTTTTGTACCACCGCCGCCGCCGCTGTGTCGCATGCAACTCGTTTCCCAAAATTCAATTTTGGGAATTTGTTTCCTCCCGTCGAACGTTGTACAGAATACTGATGGGGCTTGAGACTCCCCGTAAAGAAGTGCTTGTGTTTTATTTATTTATTTATTTTAACAACATAAAGTATGTATCCACTTGCTACACTTGACATTTTAATGTATTACTTAGCAGTGGAATTGTTAAGTGAGTTCGATTTTCAGAAAAAAAAATTGAGAGCTATTTTGAAAGCCCGAATACAAGGTGATATTATGTATCTCTGGTTTTCACTTTACCTACCTATATTGTAACGCAGGTTGTTAAGTGTTTTTGTATTTTTTGTCATTTTGTAAGCCCGTCATGTGTGACAAATAAATATTTATTCTTTTGTTTCTTTCTTTGAGGTAGCATCAAGTAAAAAGGAAAATGTAGGTATTTGACAAGATTTTTTACATTTTTTTATATTAAATGGGTCAACTCTTGACCTCAACCTTACCGACCTTCTATTGAGGACAACGATGAGGTCGACGATGGAAAGAGCTACCCCAAAAGAAGCCTATTTATTAGCGACTTATATAGATTGAGTTCTTAAGAACTTGGGAACACCGACGCATTTACAATGACATAACATGACATAGAGCATACAGCAGCAGTGGCCCAGTGGTAGCGGCCTCGACTTACAAACAGTAAGCTGTTTGGTCGAAACCAGGCAGGTGCATTACTTTGTGTAATTTATTTCATCACCGTTTTTTTCCTTTACCGTTTTCACAGCAGTCGATGTGAAAACGGTGAAGGAAAACATCGTGAGGAAACTGACAAGTCTTAGAACCAAAAATTTTGAAGACATCTAACAACCCGCACTGGGCCCGTGTGATGGATTATAGCCCATCCCTCTCGGAGAGAGGAGATCTGAGTCAGTGAGTGTGCAGTGGGAATATTATTGACTGATGATGATAATGATAAACACAACATGGTCTACATAAATATGTAACTAAGCTAGCTTAGCTAGCTATTATCACACGCAAAGCTGAAAACTACATCTTCATTTTCCAACTTACAAAAAATAATAGGTTATTTGAAAGAAAATAAAGATTCAGCTGTAGAGACTTATTCTTCCGAATGCGGTGAAACGTAGGCAAACTTTATACTTTATGTCCCTGATTTGATATGTTACCCAGTTTTGAAACAAATCTTAACTATACCATATTTAGTGTAGAGTGAACTCTTTTAGTATTAGTTATGATTTAGATTTGCTTATTGCATATTTCTTATTAGTTCTTTCATACAAATCTTAACATAATCCTAGTTTATATTACAAAAGCAAAAGTAAGTTACCTTTTCACGACTAAAATACTGAACCGATCTACCTCAAATTTTGCATGTACGTTTTCAGGTGTACACAGACAAACATAGGGTACTTTAGAAAAGTAATGATCCCTAGAAAAACCACAATAACGTTCTTATGATAATTATAATAGATGGCACCAAGTGTCTTTCGAATTATGATTGAATCATTTTAATATAGAAACTTTAATGAGCGAAACCGCGGGACAAAACTACTATATAAATAAGTAGCTTATTGTGTTGGTCTGAGTAACCGCGTTGTTCTTCAAATCTGCGGAATGAATTTTCAACAACAACAGTAATTTCAATCAAACGAGAAGATCTTTGCCTGTTAGTGGTATAATAATGCAGAATGCCGATGCTCATTATTTTTTGCTCGTGATCTTATTTATTTGAGAATGGCCACCTCAGTTGTCATCTCCTTCTAACCATATCAGGTTCCACACAGTCTACCCATTGAACCATCTTCAAAACTAGTCCTCATTCCTCCGTATATTTCTCCTATATCATATCACCAATTATTATCATACGTAATTTTGCAGTCTGATGCAACACAATATGATACATACTACTGATACTAGATGAGTAGCCCAAATATCTATATTATGATACCAATACATACCGCAAAATCAAATTCACCACCTCCAAAATTGAATCACCACGCACCCACAAACACCTAATATCGCAGTATTTATTTAATCGCCCATAGCTAATGTACTCCGGACAATTATACCCTCATTGGGCAAACTAATTACCGGATCTACCTGGCTTGTGCCTAATGACAAGTAATATGCACTGCATTATGGCAATGCGACGCAATATTATAGAGTTATCCTCAGCTTTGCGAGTAATGAACGACCGGTTCACACCATCTGAGACCAGAGTTGCACTAAATTAATAGACTATTGTTAATCCCTTGGATCAGGATTGAAGCGTAAACACACTATGTGTAAGTGTTTTGGGCTTTTGTAAGGATTTAGTGTTTTGTGGAGTGTAAATAATGACACAAACACAAACATCCGTATTTATAGTCAAGTTAAAGTAATTACTTGATCTTAAGTAATTAGGTATATACTTATGCATATAAATTTTTATGCAATGGAGAACCGTCAATGAAAGTAAAACTAAGAATTCTAACGTTTGATAGTTCTAACATCAAGGAATTACTAAACTACAGAGAAAAAATCGTATCTTAAACAATGACATTTACTCAAGTAATAGTAATGACTTTGTAGCCACCGCCGATCTCAGCACTTTACCACGTTTTGACGCCCCGGTAAAGAGACACCGAAGCGAGTCGCCCTGACAAGGACGTTTGGAGTTTTGGACGATGTCTGAATAAGAATGGTTCTGACAAGAACCGTTTTTACGTTTGACGATATTCCGATTAAGAAATAGAGTATCGGGAGCTTCGAGGCCACACTTCAATCTTCGTGCACGTGTCTTCAGTGTTCACATAACACTTGATTCACAAAACTTGCCAGCCCGACACTGCCCGCGCGCGCGGGCAGTGTCGGGCTGGCCGCCGTCGAGAGAAGAAGTTTTGTGAATCAAGTGTTATGTGAACACTGAAGACACGTGCACGAAGATTGAAGTGTGGCCTCGAAGCTCCCGATACTCTATTTCTTAATCGGAATATCGTCAAACGTAAAAACGGTTCTTGTCAGAACCATTCTTATTCAGACATCGTCCAAAACTCCAAACGTCCTTGTCAGGGCGACTCGCTTCGGTGTCTCTTTACCGGGGCGTCAAAACGTGGTAAAGTGCTGAGATCGGCGGTGGCTACAACTTGTTTATAGATACGGGTGTAAACACTTTTTTTTTAAATTTTGTATTCGCAACATGCTGTTATTAAGTACTTTTTTTCATAATTAAATTAATAGTTAGCTGCAAGGTTTACTGTGTTTTTCCATCAGAAATTTCTCAGTAGCCGCCACGGAGTCTAGATTCATGCTTGTGCTAAGTTGATGGCAATAGGATTGCCACCTTAGGACGGTGTGACTTAAACATAACTGGTGAAATGTGCATGTAATATTTAGGTACTTCTGCCTATCACTTTGTGGGATAACAAGCGTGATCTTAGGTCATTTAGATACAACTAGCGACTACTACTGGTACTCGTAAAAGTAAAAGTATTTGTTTAGTTCGCAATAAACATTTTGACTTTGAAATACATCCTAATAATTAGGATGTATTTCAAAATAGACTTCATAGACGGGCATAGTATGCTCCCGTCTATGAAGTCGATTTGTTAACATTGGACTAAATTATGGTACAGTTAAACAAGCTAATAAGTGTTCAGATAGAGTTTTTTATAATTCTAGTACACTGAAAATATTGATTGCAATTTTGTTTTATAAACCGTTTTGCATTAAGCGACTGATATCAAACGCTGTATCGTTTGGTAATGTATCTGTTTAATCATAAAAGTAGAATAGAATAATAGAATAGAAGATGTTTATTTCCCTAGTTTATTTGTTACATTATGTCCATAGGTCGGTGGTGTATCCGGCCTGTGGGTGTGTCAGCTACTTACAGTCTACCTATGTTTGTCTATGAGAGATCTGTATAAGTGTCGTGTAGTGTGTGCTGTGTGCTTGTTAGTGTGTACAGAATAGATTTATATAAATTTATATTGTTGTTCTATTATTGTCCTATCCTATTTACAGCTAATTACAATTTATGGGGACGTGGAGCGGTTGTTCGCTTGCTGAGCAGCCGACTCCTGTCTTTTTTTGGTACATAGTCGATTTCACCTAGTCTAGTATTAGTTAGGAGTGGGTTGTGCTGTCCGTATCCCAGGTAGACGTCGCCAGGGGTCTCTAGATCCTCGATGTGCAGGTCACGGAGTCGGTGCAACATGTCCTCGTTTAGGTCTTGTGCACGGAGGTGCCATGGATCCCAATCGAGCATTTCCCAGAGTAGTGAGGTTTCTAGGCGTCTTGGGAATTGTCCGCTGGTCTTAAAAGCCATTCGATATTGGCGTTCAATTTTTAATAAGTTGCTCCTACTGTAACGCGAGAGTAATTGTACCACGCCATAATCCAATATAGGAAGTAGGCAGGCCTGAATGACAGCTAACTTCACAGTCATATCCGTCTTAGCGTGCCAGCCTATGATAGGAGCTAGCGCGCCACGTGCTCGTCGCGCCTTCTGCACGACGTACTCCGTCTGTTTGCCCATGGTCATGGTCTTATCCAAGTGGACGCCCAGATATTTTATGCTATTTTTATATTCGACTACCTCGTCTTTGATGCGAATGGTTCTGCGGTAGTTTCTTTTGTTTGTGAACATAGCGCACTCCGTTTTGTCTACGTTGCATTTCAGCCCCCAGCGACGGTAGTAGTCGATTACGGTGTCAGCGGCCCAGCCTGCGCGGTGTGTCGCGCTGTTCGGGTTGGGAGACCTATTAAGGATGCACAGGTCATCAGCGTATTGGGAGAGCTTAAGTCCGCGGATATGGTCCCGTTGGTCCCAAACGTCGTGTACGTAGAGGTTAAAAATTACCGGGCCCAGGATAGAGCCCTGAGGGACCCCGTGTGGCACCGGTTTTTTAGTCACCATTGGTGGTTCTGAAACGTCCGTAAATTTTGCGACCGCTCAGGTAATTCTCTACTAGTTTGATGATGTTGTTCGGGACATCAGCTGTTTGAAGCTTCTTCGTCAGACCTTCATGATTTATTGAGTCGAAGGCCTTCGAAAGATCCGTCAAGACCATGGCCACACTTTCCCTTGCTTCCAGCGCATCCGTGATGAACTTGCCGGTACGAAGGATCTGTGTGCCTGTTCCTCTCTTCTTAGTAAAGCCATGTTGAAATGGCGGTTGGAGTCTGTCGGCCGTCTGTCGCAGGCGCGATAGGAGCAGGCGTTCATGTAGTTTACCCATGATGTTTAGGAGTGTGATGGGTCGGTACGATTTGGCGTCCCGGTGATTCTTACCTGCTTTATGTAGGAAGATGCACTCCCCGATTTTCCATCTCTTGGGATAAAAACCTGTCAGTAGCAGGTAGTCAGCTACCGCTTTGTACCTGGTGAGAAAGGGGTCCCCGCCGAGCTTTAGGACATCTGCTTTGATTTTGTCCGGGCCAGGTGCCTTCTTATTTTTAAAGCGTCTCAGCTCGAGTCTGATTTCCTCTATTGAGGTGGGGTCGAGAGGCTGGAACGGTGTGGTCTTCTCGGTGCTCTTATCTTCATTATTTATCTCGGCTTCTGTGACGATCGCTGCGTCGACCAAGGCGTCGATGGTTTCTTTCTCACTGTTGCAACCCTCAATATAGGGGAGTCTCTGTACTGGAGCTTTCAGGTTACGTTGGATTCGCCACATCTGGGCTCTGTTGTTCTGTGGATCATTTATTATCCGCGTCCAATTTTCGTTGTTATATTCCATGAGTGCTTGTTGGACCTGGCGTTTCAGACGATTGTGGGTTCTTCTTTGTTCCGTTATTCTGTCCTGGTTGAAGCGTAGTCGCCATGCTCTAAGTTTTGCTTGGTTTCTTTTCTCGATCAATTCATTAATTTCTCCTGGAAGTTGGTCTCTTCTGTTGTTTTCATGTAGTGGTGCATACTCATCCAAGGTTTCTGTGATGGCATTTTCTAGTTGTAATATATATTCCTCGCATTCTGCGTCGGTTGTGATTTCTTTTGGTAGGTGCTTGGTTTTATCCCATAGGGTCTGTTGGAATTGACGTCTGATTTTTTCGTTATTTGCAATGGCGCGGGTATTTCTCACCAGTGTTTTCTCTCTGTCCACTACTATGCTTAGGTCTAATAGCCATGGCATATGATCGGAGCCAACTGATGTTATTTGTCGGCATGTAATAGTGTTGAAAGCTTGCGCGTCGTGCGAAAAGATGATACCATATCGAGGATACCATATCCTGCACTGTTAGGTCGCGAGGGTTGGCCCGTGTGGTGTATGGTGCAGACGTTATAGCGCACGCGCACGAGTATACCCGCCCCTTCATCTCTCGTCTGGTTGAGTGCGGTCATCTTAAGGTTGAGGTCCCCGATGGTGATGTTTGGAGCTTCGGTTATGATGTCTTCTAGTTCATCATTAAGCGCTGCGGCGTTGAAGTGTTCTGATCTATGCGGTATGTATATTCCCTTAATTTTTAATGAGTCTCCGGTTAGATGATCATAATTGAGGTTGATAGCGACGCCTTCGATGAGGCGGTCTCTTTCTTCGGTACCTGGGGTTACGTCGGTCTGACTCCAGCGTATTCCTTGCATCACATACATAGCTGTGGTTAGATGTGACGCAATCGAGTGCGTGATCTTGTCGTAGTTTCGGAGATTCATACGGATTTTGGAAAAGTCCACCCGGCACTCATTGACTACGATTATATGTGGTTTATAGCGGTCAGCTAAGGATTTTAGCTCGAGAAATTTTCCTTTTAATCCTTGCGCATTGAGATGTAGTATGCGCAACTTATGATATTGATTTCTCGAATTATTTGTTGAGAATTTTTATGAGAATTTCGTGTTGTAGCTGTAGCTGGTGTAATATTTGTTTCATAGTTATTTGTAGCTCTTGCCCTAGAGGCTCCATGCTATTTTCTTTGTTTGGTTGGTGTACATTTGGTTGCATTGGTGGCTGGTGCTGTGGTTGTGATAGAGGCGCTTGTTTAGGCAGAGGTGGAAACTGTGAAGTAGAGGTTATGTTCGCGTACGATACGTTTTCCCGACGATATGATAGTGCTGCGTCTCTGCGTTCAGCTGCGTCTCTTTTTTTCCTATCTTTTTCTTCGTGTTGTGCCAATTGACGGCCCACTGCTTTCTGGAACTTCTCGCACTTGGCTTGGTTGGCCCCATGTCCCGGTTTTTTGCATGCTGTGCATATTTCAATATCCATGCCTTCTTCGTTTTGAATTGTGGAGGTGGGATGTTTCTTCTCACCGTGACACGCCGAAGTCGAATGCGTGAAGAGGAAACATTTCTTACATTGTACTACTCTCCTGGGGTCATCTTTGTATTCCTGAGGCTTCATGCTGAAGGCCCCGAAGTACGCATGTTTTGTTGTTTTCATAAGCGTAGCGATTTCGTCGTATGAGTGGGCACCATCAAAAATAAATAATTGTAACTTACCTTTGATTGTTCTCGTTTTGATCGGTCTCACACCGATGCACCTCTCCATTTCCTCAAGGCATGCCTCATTCGTCTCATCGTAGATGTTCGTGTTGAGCACAACCTTCGTCTGATGGATCTGCTGAGCTTTAGGGACGCGTGCCACGAAGCGGAGCCCGTCGTCAAGTTTCTTCAACTCTTCTATAATGGTTTTCCTCATGTCCGCAGTGTATACTCGGATCGTGATGGTTCTTTTGTTACGAGCCATGGCGTGTCTTGCTCCATGCTCTGTGGTTGTTTTTCTAATTTTATTAAGGCATTCCGGATCGTTGATTTTCTTGACATCTGTTATAATTATGTCGGGGATGTGAGTAGATGATGTGATCACTGTCGGTTCGCGATGGGTCACCGCTGAATTAGGGGTAATAGTGCTAAGTTGATGGCAATAGGATTGCCACCTTAGGACGGTGTGACTTAAACATAACTGGTGAAATGTGCATGTAATATTTAGGTACTTCTGCCTATCACTTTGTGGGATAACAAGCGTGATCTTAGGTCATTTAGATACAACTAGCGACTACTACTGGTACTCGTAAAAGTAAAAGTATTTGTTTAGTTCGCAATAAACATTTTGACTTTGAAATACATCCTAATAATTAGGATGTATTTCAAAATAGACTTCATAGACGGGCATAGTATGCTCCCGTCTATGAAGTCGATTTGTTAACATTGGACTAAATTATGGTACAGTTAAACAAGCTAATAAGTGTTCAGATAGAGTTTTTTATAATTCTAGTACACTGAAAATATTGATTGCAATTTTGTTTTATAAACCGTTTTGCATTAAGCGACTGATATCAAACGCTGTATCGTTTGGTAATGTATCTGTTTAATCATAAAAGTAGATGCAACTTAGCTGGCTGTATACTTATTAGCTTGTTCGACTGTACCTACACACTGTGAATAGTGTGATTAGTTTTGACTAATCGACACGAGTTCACTGTTTAGAAGAGTTGGTGTTTTGACACCAACTCTTCTAAACAGTGAACTCGTGTACATCGGTCTTAATAGTTGGTTCAATCAGATTCCGTTACCTCCCTCCCTTTTGAGGTATCTATGCAGATTGGAACCAGTGTGTTTGGCGATCCAATGGCCTTAGCGATCCGATTTGTAGCTATTGATGTAATCGAGTTATGGGATTTAGTGGTGTTTTAATTCTTTACAACATAACATCATGCCTGTAATCCCCGATGGATAAGGCACAGACCGTGTACCTAACAGTACACACGGCTACACATCAAGCTATACAAAACCAGTATAATCTGATCGTTCATTGTGCGAAAAGATCTAGTAAAGTGAGGCCAAGATTAACTGGTTTTGTATAGCTTGATGTGTAGCCGTGTGTACAACCACATATCGGGAGTAATTTAATGTTCGTAATTCGTAATCGTAATGTGTGAATTTTAAGTTCCATGTAGCAGGCGGCGAGCCGACTACAATCGGGCATACATAAATAAAGACTCCATAGCTGTAACTGACAAACTTGACATTTTTTTTCTTTTTTTTTTCATTTTGTCCGGTAATCGAAACCAGGACTCATGTTCTGCAGTCGCGCTTGCGTTGCGACCGCTAGACCAATTAGAAATACATACGTATTGTACAGCATTTCTATCAATTTTGTCCGTTTGACTTTATTTAACAATTTTACTAGAGAGCACCTATTGAGTTAATTCAAACCAAATTAAAATAAAAGAACAAGAACTTGAAAATGTTTTGTGTACCTATATACAAACATTGAAGTAACTTTTATACGTCATGCATCTTCATCTTTTTATCTTATCGTTACAGAAATTAATAATAATTAAACCTAGGACACTATCTACAAGGGTTTTTCTATCTATCTATCCTGGTCAAGGTTGCAGGAACCCGCTGGATGAGAGACGCACGGGACCGGTCAATGTGGCGACGCCTGGGGGAGGCCTATGTCCAGCAGTGGACGTCTTTTGGCTGAAATGATGATGATGATGATGACTATCTACATTCTAGTTCAACATTATCATCATCATCATCATCTCCTTCTTCATCTTCTCCTGCCCTTATCCCAATTTATTTGGGTTCAGCGCAGCATCTTCTTCCGTACTTCTCTTTTAAAGTTCACCAATAACAGTCATTGATAACTTTAAAAAGTAATAATATTCGAACGGATTCGAATCTCAAGAGTCTACCTTTTCAGACTTATTTTCTATTTTTCATCGCGTTTCAAGTTGAATAGATCTCTTAATTTTATTCTCTGACGGCTTTAATAAATAAATAATCTTATATATATAAATAAAAAGAGAAGTCCTGACTGACTGACTGACAGACTGACTGACTGACTGACTCATCAACGCCCAGCCGAAACTCTTAGACCTAGAAAGCTGAAATTTTGCACAGAGGTTCCCTTTATAACGTAGACAAGGAATAAGGAAGGATTTTTCGAAATTCAACCCCTAAGGGAGTTAAATAGGGGATGAAAGTTTGTTTGGAAAATCGTCATTTTCACGCGGGCGAAGCCGCTGGCAAAAGCTATGAGCTATGATAATAATATGAGAGTACTTTTCTACTTATTTATGTACCTATGAAAAAAAGTGTTCTAAATGAAAAATGGTGTAAACACCCGTGAAGGTTCAAACCACTACAGTATCTCATCATCATCATCATCATTTCAGCCGAAAGACGTCCACTGCTGGACATAGGCCTACAGTATCTAAGCACTTACAAAGAAACAATCTAAGCACATCCAATAAAAAATATCCAATAAATTCCCATCTTGTAGTTTGCAAACAACTCAAAACGCGGTACTTAGGTCCGGTTCATACTTGCGGATCGTTCACAAGTTAAACTCAACTCCAAGTGCACTCACAAGGGATTCTTATAGTTTTATAACGCAATAACGTTACGTCTCCAACACACTAGAATAGGGATGGTGAACCATTGCCACGCGTTCCATTGATGGCACGTTACACAATATTTTAGGCACAACACCGAATTTTTAACCATTTTTTCATCTATGCCTACGAGTAATTATTTTCAGAGATGAAAAACATAAGATTCGATTAGCAACCGAGTCCAGTTCAACATGTCATCTACTAAAAGTAGCCTCTTTCAGCCCTATACAATACAATCATATATAAGTTACTTATCATCTAATCAGCAACAACAGAAGTTACACATAAGTTACTTTAAAATTAATTACCCGTAGAATTGAAACATTTAAGTAAAGAGTTTTTAGTTGAAAATATTTAGTTTAATTATCTGCCATTATAGACTAAGCAATATTATTGGACGGCACGTGCAAGGTCTCAATAAACATTGCTTTAAAAAATGGGACGTTGATCCATAAAGGTTGGCCATCCCTGCGGCTAGGATATTACGTGTGTTCCCAAGTTTTACTGTACAACCGCTACTTTATGATACATTGAATTGTTAATAAAATGCATTGATGTTGTTGTGTTCATGCCATTTCTTAGTACAAGCACGGTAGTTGGAATTGGCAATTATTTTAAGATGGCTACTGTAATGACGTAGGTTTTAACCGCAAGAATCGTGAGTAATCTTCATGATTAGTAGATTATTTACTTGAAGGAGTAAATAACACAATCACGTTGATTTAATTTTGCGAAGTCGATGTTTGAGCCGCCGCCTTTCCACGTGACAAACTCATAATTATCCACGACAGTAATAACTAAAGTTCAAAACTAACTGAATAATACACGTGCTTTAATTTCGAAATAATTATCTAACTGTTGGTGGTTTTTTAGTGTTTTATCTTTGAGAATTCAGTGAATCTTAGTCAGTGTAGTCAAAATTAGAATCACCAAATTTTAATAAATTGACAAAATCGTGAAATGGTGGCAGGGTACTTTAAACTCAGCAGGGCAATTCTATATTTGAAATAAAAAAGCTAAAATCTATCACATAATTACAACTAAGTATCTGAATGATTCAACTGATTCAAGTGTTTAATTTTTAATAACGTCATAACATTTAATCAAGCACAATACAAATACTATGAAGAGTATAATCAATAATTGGTTTTCTGCTTTTCGCACTACGTATTATCGAATTAAGATTCTACACTATGTAAGTACTTTGTTTTTATTCTGTTTGAAGATTAGATTGTAAACAAACAAATATTATCTTTCACTCTACATAGCGCTATCTTTTTAAAACAATGTCCACTTATTTCAATAATAAATTACATGAATAAACCTCTGTCCGAACATCAAAGATTTTTTTGTAACCAAGGACTTCGCTCCGAGCGGTACACAAAAGTTTTTCCTTTAAAAAGTTTCCAAAACTACACACCTTCGTGGACGTCAATGGACTTCGTCCAAGAAGTCTATACATAGAGTTGTTTCAGTTGTCTATGCCCGAAGTAAGGAGGGGAGTTATTACCGGAGCTTTTGTTCGAAATATAAAAGCACAAGTTTTACAGAACTGAGTATACACCCCTGGATAGAATAGATAGCTAGTATTTAAAATGTACTTCGACGAAGTTTGTTAAGTGGTTATGCCTAAATATTGTTTTCAAGCGATAAGAGGAATCTTAATACAGACGCACTCCAAAGAGACTTCAAGTGAACATTGTGAAGGACTTAGTTTCTTAGTTTCTTTGATAACTTTAGTCTTTAAAACTGTTTATTGAATTCCTTTGTCTTGGAGTATGATACTTACTAAATTTTAGTATTAGTTAGTAATAATATTTATTTTTTACTACATTAATAAAGCTGTTACAATAAAAAAATACTAAACTAACAATATAACTTAAAATAACATAAAAAAATATTACAGTAAACAGTTTAAATTAAATAATTATTGTTCACAAACTAAGTTACGGTTTTACAAAACTAAACACGAATGTCTTTGTTTAACTTAAAAAAAAATAACAAAGTGACATACTAAAGCGTCCCTCACTATGAAGCCGTGCCCAAAATCAACCTGTACAAACTCAACATCCACCGACCAAAGTCTCCGACATTTATGCAGATTGCACACACACAGCCAAGATAAATTACTAAGTAAGTGCACGAGACGACAGGAGTCAGCACCAGTGAGTCAACAATCCCACACCCTCTGTGGAAGATGTGACGTCAGCGATCCTGAGCCTGACCCATTCATTGACCTACAATTATTGGTGCAAACTGGAAGAGTCCGGTCCGAATTTTGGTCTAGAAGTTTAAATGGAGAAAAATATAAAGTAATGGATAACAATATAAAAGCGATAAATAGGAAAATAATATGAATAGAAATTTAAAACTACAAATTAAATATATTTTTGAACCGAAAGGTTATACTTAGAAGGAGTGGTTTTCTCTACATACCTGTACATAGAGCTTGATATAAATGGCATAAAAATAATACACTCATATCATCTAAAACTTGAATCGTTTTACAGTTTTACTTCTTTTCTTTCAGTATTATTTCATAGTGTTGATTTCTTATACCTTTTCCCAGTTATGTTGGGATCGGCTTTTAGTATATCCGGATGAATGTTTGCTCACACCATGTCACCATATTTATATATTTCAATAAGTCAAAAACATTGTCCATTTTCAATATTTATATTTCAACTAGCTGACCCGGCAAACGTTGTTTTGCCATATATATATTGTTGGCTCAAAGTCACGACATCAGCCAGTAACCGTGCGGTTAGCGTCCGGTCGACGTGCGGCAACCGACAGAAGTTCATAAAACGAGACGAGCGGCGGTGCAACGGTCACTTTTTGCTTGGACGGCGCTCGGAAAGGACTTGCTACCCGACTATTATCGTGTGCTTCGCTAATTTTGGTTGATGTTTTTGATCGTGTACTGATTATTCCATTTGCTAGTGCTATTTATATTTGATTATTGTTTAAAATGTTTGTCTTGATATTTTTGTAAAAGTGTAATTCAAAAGATATTAAACATTGTTTATTTTTTTCACGTATTTCACTTCTGATTCCTAATATCAGAAGTGGGATAGTGGATTCTTTTCGCCCACAAGTTAAAAACTAGTTTTCAGGCTTTTAATTTTAGATAAAAGCGGGTAGTAGTTAGCAATGGATAGATTGAGTTGTTCGCGTTCAAAAACTAGTGCCTTGCGTTCTAAGCAATCTCGTAGCCACCATAAGTGGAGTGGAAGGTCACGTATAACAAGTTTCGGGATCCGATCGCCGTTCCAAGCGCGAACGAGATCATCGTCGTAGGAGCCGCGTGAGGACGCGAAGTCCTGTGTAACCGCTCTCGCGGTTGAGGCGACGCTCCGGACAGGATTGGTTTACTTTCGTTCCTGATACAAGTAAGATCGAACCATTTTAATATTTCGTTGGTTTAGTAGTCGTAAACGCGACTATGAGCATGAAGGTTCTGGGTTCGATTCCCGGGTCGGGCAAAGTGTTATTTTCTGGATTTGTGCCCTGTTGGTGACAATGGGCTCACCCCTATTACATGGTTAAGCTTATGTCTTAACATAACTGGCGAAATGTGGGTATACTGGGTACCTCTGCCTAACCCTTCGGGAATTGCAGGCGTGATGTTATGTGTGTGTTTATAAGGTCACTGGGGTGATTGGCAATGCCTCGGACGCATTGGTGGTTATTTACATGGTGGTGCTAATACGTCGCTTAACGATTGGTTGACCAATAACAGCACGTGGACTCATTTTAAACACGAATTTCGGTCATTGTGTCCGCGTGAAGTCGATATGGTCACTGTGCTATAATGACGTTATGAATACAAGTATCTGTATGACCTACAGATAGTTTTTTTTTAAGTCGGGTACTTGTGTATGTTAGTTTAAATATTTGTGAAGGTACCCACGATACAGGAGAAATTCCTGGTGAGGGGCAACGTTGTGATTTGTGATATCTGATGCTTAAATAAAAGCCGCAATTATGAACAAAACAAAATACAGTCAAAAGTCGTTTTCCGTATATTTGAAACCAAAAAGTGCAGTTGTTATCACATCAAACTCGAATAATCATGGTCTGCGTAAATGCAAACCCCTACGCAATATGATCAGTTGACTTGTTTTCGTGTGAAGACGTAGGCCGTATACAGGTGCACTGTAAAGTCTGATAAGTTTTGCTTTATTATAGAAGTTGCTTTTTATTACACATGATAGGCTAAGAAAGATGCCAATGAGTTACGTATCAGTTGATGTTTATAAGGATTTTGATGAAGTAAAGTTGTGGTTGCAAGCCAAGAGATTCTATCGGCTGTATTGTGTTAGACAGTACCAGTAATTATTGTGTAGTCGTAGTCCGATTAAAATTGAAGGTTTTTGAGGAAACTCGAGTAGACAGTGGGTGTATTTGTTGTATGTTGTGCGTTTAGCTCTGGTTGAGGTCAGGGTCTGGAAAGACCGTAGTGTTAAGTCAAATGGTGATACACACGGGAGATAGACTTGTTTACTAGTCAGTTAGTGATCTGTGGTTTTACTCGATGATTTTTGTGAACCTGGCATTTTTTTGACGCAATAATGTTTTTAAGATAGAACGACAATGGTAGGCACATGACCCAGGGTGGTTGATTGTTGTATTTTCGATAATTTCCAGTTTAGCCGCGTTTGATTTTATCAACGAGAGTGGGACCTAATGGATGTTTGGTCAGGTTCTGTCGTAGATTTGTCTCTTTGCATAGTAACCATTACTTATGAACGTGTGGTTTGGTCAAGCGCGTGGCCTCAGCTGCGTGTGTGAAAGTCTGTGTGATACGCTAACAATGTGTCTATGTCAACAGCCACTGAGGGGTATGCAAACTTGGAGCCTATGCCTACAGTGTGTGTGGAAGTCGACATCTGAGGGGTATGCAAACTTGGAGCCTATGCCTACAGTGTGTGTGGAAGTCGACATCTGAGGGGTATGCAAACTTGGAGCCTATGCCTACAGTGTGTGTGGAAGTCGACATCTGAGGGGTATGCAAACTTGGAGCCTATGCCTACAGTGATGTGGAAGAAGTCTGTGTGATATGCTAACAATGTGCTTATACATCCCTATGTTCCTATTGGTATTCTTGTCTGACAAGTTTTGTTTGGTGAATGTTTCTTTGAATTTGATTCTCGACTTGAATGTTCCTTAATGAATGAGATTACTCTTTTGTTGTACTACTCGGTTAGAGAGCCTTGGTGTTAAAGGTTTTACTCGATGATTTCAGCAGTTTTTGTTGCAATAGAATTTTTAAGGTTGGTGTGAAGGACTATGGTATATGACTCAAGGTAGTTGAGTGTTGTATTTTCGATAATTTCCAGTACATTTGATTTAATTAATGAGAGTCGAATTTGGTGCCACCCAATGGAACTAAAGTTTGGTCAGGAGTGATCGAGCGGAACAAAATTCTGATGTAAATTTGTTTGTTTGCAGAGTAACCATTACACAAGGATGGACGCAACGCAACGCTGCTTGGCCTTAGCAGTGGTTGCCAGGGCTTTGCCACAATGACGCCGTGAACGTGCACGTCACTGCAGGGTGCCAGCGCGCCTTACTGGCGTTGCTGAGCGCGTCGCTGCAAGGCGACTGCGCGCCCTACTGGCGTTGCCGAGCGCGCCTTCTGGCGTTGCTGAGCGCGTCGCTGCAGGCCGAGCGCCTCGCTGCAGGCCGAGCGCCTCGCTGAAGCCCAGCGCCTCGCTGCAGGCCGACTGCGCGCCCTACTGGCGTGTACAGCGCTTGGCTCCGGGCTGCCAGCGCGCTACTGACGTGTTAAGCGTGTCGCTCCAGGCTGCCAGCGCGCTACTGACGTGTTAAGCGCGTCGCTCCAGGCTGCCAGCGCGCTACTGACGCGTTAAGCGCGTCGCTCCACTGTGCCAGCGCGCCCTACAGGCGCAGTTGTGTTCGGCACTCCACAGTGCCAGCGCGCCCCACAGGCGCAGTTGTGTGCGGCAATCCACGGTGCCAGCGCGCCCCACAGGCGCAGTTGTGTGCGGCACTCCACGGTGCCAGCGCGCCCTACAGGCGTAGTTGTGCGTGGCACTCCCCCGTGCCAGCACGCCCCACTGGCGTTGTGAGACACGCTATCAAGGAGACAGCGAAGACTCAGCCGCCTTGTTGGAAGCTGACGAGGACGTCAGAGCGTCAGGAGAGGCCGTGTTGGCTCAAAGTCACGACATCAGCCAGTAACCGTGCGGTTAGCGTCCGGTCGACGTGCGGCAACCGACAGAAGTTCATAAAACGAGACGAGCGGCGGTGCAACGGTCACTTTTTGCTTGGACGGCGCTCGGAAAGGACTTGCTACCCGACTATTATCGTGTGCTTCGCTAATTTTGGTTGATGTTTTTGATCGTGTACTGATTATTCCATTTGCTAGTGCTATTTCTATTTGATTATTGTTTAAAATGTTTGTCTTGATATTTTTGTAAAAGTGTAATTCAAAAGATATTAAACATTGTTTATTTTGTTCACGTATTTCACTTCTGATTCCTAATAATATATATATGTATATATATATTTTGAAAAATAGATGTTGGCCGATTCTCATAGATACCGAATAAGCACAAAAAATTTCATCAAAATCGGTCAAGCCGTTTCGGAGGAGTATGCCAACGAAAACTGTGACACGAGAATAAAATTCTCGTGTTACAGTTAGATTTGCACAATTTTTTATTTTTTTTATTTTTATTAAAACGTTACCCCACACTAGGAATTTCTCCTGTATCGTGGGTGCGTTCATTAACATTTAAACTCACATACACAAATACCCAGACCCGAAACAACTATCTGTAGGCCATACAAATATTTGTTCCGTGCGGGGATCGAACCCGCGACACGCAGCGCAGCAGTCCAATCGCTCAGTAGTAGTAGTAGTATGTATTAAAATACAACGTAGATACCTACAAGGTAAGAAGTCGTTATAGATGAAGTGTACTTTTTACAGTTCTAATTTAGAGGCTTGAAATGTCATATTGTTTTGTTCTGTAGGTATATGGAATACCTTATACCTATAGAATCTTCCCATACGTAATAAACATCTAAATATCGTAACGACAGCACTAAATTTCGGAGCATAGCCCAGGCAGTTAACTACAATGTACACTTGCACCAATCACCCCGTAGTGCCATGCAACTGACAGCACTGAACTAGAAGTACCCAAGATTAGTACTGCCAATAAACCACAAACGATTTGTTAAGGGTTTAAGAAGACTGTGGTAAAGACAGATAAAAATAAGTTAATTGAATAGGAGTTTTAACTGCTATTTGTTTTTGTAATACTGTTGATGCTTGGTTAATGAAGTGGGAGTTCGATTGGGTTAGTTAGAAATATCTAAGTATACCTCTAATATACTAAAAAGCAAAGTGATTATTTTTTAAAGAAATTTCATGCCTACTTAAAGGTTCGTAATAAACGAACAAATAATAAGTACATCTCAGTATTTGTCGTAAAAATCCTGTAAAGCCAAGGGCGGATTGATAGTTGACCATTAATGAGACGCACTCAATAAGCTACAACCAACGAAAAAAGTAGAATGTAACATAATATTGTACTTTTAGTTTTTTCTACTGAGAAGACTAGGACTAGCTGCTAGCTGTTACCCGCGACTTCGTTCGCGTGGAGATTTTAAATGCAAGTGTGGGAAAAAATGTCGATATGCTATTCGAGACAAGTCGAAGTCTATCACTGTACCGAATTCTATCTAGATTCGATCAATCGTTCTGGTGTGATTGAGTAACAAACATCCATCTATCCAAGCTTTCGCATTTATAATAGTTATCAGATTTATTGTCACGAGGACGGGTCAAACTATTTACAATGAACACATGAACTCTTACATATTGCTCGTTGATACTGGAGAAGATTATGTTAAACAAACTTAACTAGACTTGTTTTTAGGGTTACGTACCTCAAGAGGAAAAAAGGGACCCTTATGGGATCACTCGTGTGTCTGTCTGTCTGTCCGACCATTCCACACCTTATCTCCGAAACTATTGAGCTTTTGAACTTTGAAAAAAATACAGAAATTAGTTCAACACTTATAGATTACAGAAAACCCTATTAGAAGTCTATGGTGCTAAAATAATATGGAAATTCTCTCAATATCTAATATCTACTACAATGGTACGGAACCCTTCATGCACTCGACTTGCACTAATTGTTTTCTTACTTACATAATATAATTCGAACAGAAACAAAACTCAAGCTCACTTTTTTCAAAAAATAAAACATCAACCAAGACACGATATTCAATGTTTCCATTTGTCCTCTTTCTGCGAAATTGTAACCGAGTCTCATTAACAGAAAAATCTCAAGATTTTTTCGCGATAAAATTGAGTACGAAAAAAGTTGTTCCTATCGCGTACTTAAACAATCACATCACGGTTGATTGTAAACTTTTTTGAGCTTTCTTCATTGTTCCAACTTACAATGGCAATCATTCTAAGAATTTGGGGCAGTTTTCAAAGAAAATTGAACGTTAAAAATAAGGTTTCTTGTTTGGAATTAAAATGATGTAATGGACGTGACTGAAACTTCATTTAAAGTTTAGTTTCAAATGGGATTTTCACTATAAATCCTAGAATTAATTACTGTTGAAACGATTCAGTGTAATTGCTTTTGTAATTGATAAAATATATTATTATTATATTTTTTCAATTACATTACATGATTATTGTATTGTTCTTGTTATTTATATGTATTTCTATACCTATTATTTAATAGGAAGGAATGGACTAAGAAGACATGCATAAATAAATTGGGATAAAAGCAGGAAAATTATAATGAAACGATGTTGAAACGATTGTACCTACAGGATCTAGATCAGTCGATATAGTGACACTTAGAGGAAGTCTTAGTCTTAGTTAGTCTGATAATATTTATGATTATGATGACAGCTCGATAGTTCTTAATTGTCAATTTCTTTCTATTTGCTTTTCTAGCAGTTTTGAGCGTATTTCTGTTTTTATCGTCAACTAGCTTTTGCCAGCGGCTTCGCCCGCGTGAAAATGACGATTTTCCATACAAACTTTCAACCCCTATTTAACTCCCTTAGGGTTGAATTTCGAAAAATCCTTCCTTATTCCTTGTCTACATTATAAAGGGAACCTCTGTGCAAAATTTCAGCTTTCTAGGTCCAAGGGTTTGGGCTGGGCGTTGATGAGTCAGTCAATCAGTCAGTCAGTCAGGCAGGACTTCTCTCTTTATTTATATATATATATAGATAGATATAAACATACAATCAATTCCTATTAATATTGAATTGTATAAAACTCCCCAACCACAGTATGATAATATTACCGTGCCCCAACCAAGGATGTCCTTTACAAAACAACTACAGTTATTTCACTCGGGTTAAGCTAAAAATCTAATGAGAAAAGACAGTTTGTGAAAACTTTATAAGCTTGCGATTACTGTACATATTATTATGTGTAGTATGTAAGTATGTGTAGTCTTATTTTGACAGCCAACGAGTTTTAAACAAGCGCTAGTTAAATGTGGATGTGTAAAAAATTCAAAGAGATTATAATAATAATATTACTAGACTGGTAGTATTGGTAGACTGGTAGAAAATGCCCAAGGCATTAAGTCCGCCTTTGTACGTTTTGTTGTGCATAAAGTTTAATAAATAAATAAATAAATAAATAAATATTTATATTAAGTAAACGTAACAAAAAAATATGACTAAGTGCAGAGAATAGCCGACCACTGCAGAAAATATTGGGATGCTCAAATTGATTGTAAACAAATTCCACCAACTAAATACACTCACTATCAAAATATTAGCACCACAAAAGCTTCTCACAAAATGCAAATGACGTTCAAAAAAAAAAAAAAACTGAGACGCACTGATACCGCACTCTGTCTGCGAAGTTCGTCTTTGAAAAAGTTCGAGAACAACTGAACAACGCACCTGTCTACATCAATAGGCGTTCAAAGAGCGCCGGGTCTTTTGCGTTTATACCCAACTGCAGTAATAGCCCCTCTTGCTGTCGTAAAAAGAGCTACAGCTGTTTTATTATAGAGGAGTTTTTAAAGAGTTTTCAACTTTATTTTGTAAATATTTATAACTTATTTTGGTGTAATTACGTGAAATGCAAAGGAGTGAATGATGCGTGACGTCTGACAGAGGACAATGGAAGAAGAAACGTGTTGCGATGACCCCATGTCACCATGTGGAATGGAACAAGGCCAGGAAGACGATGATGACGTAAACCGCAGCATTTGCAAGTGAATTTGAATGCCAATGCCGGGTACTCTGTAAAATAAGTGTATCCAGCTAGTACTCAACTTTGCTTCTTAGTGGTTGGATAAAAAAAATTGGTTAATGTCTTCACTGATCCGATTGAACTAGCCACGGACCCCGGTGAGTTGTATCCATGGATACTGGGAAAATTTGTATCCACGGGTCCCGGTATCAGTGGCTATGATTCACAAAATGAGAAGACATTTGAAACCTTGTGTCAGTTATTAAAAAAAAACCGGCCAAGTGCGAGTCGGACTCGCGCACCGAGGGTTCCGTAAAAAAATATATTATGTGATGTAACTAAAAATTTATGGTTTTCGTAATTATTCCTTTATCTATGCTATAAGACGTTGCTTCGTACCAAATTTCAAGATTCTGAGTTCACGGGAAGTACCCTGTAGGTTTTGATTCCCTTGCGAGTGTCGAAAATTTGCGGCATAAACGGGAGTATCTTGATGTAACTAAAAATTTATGGTTTTCGTAATTATTCCTTTATCTATGCTATAAGACGTTGCTTCGTACCAAATTTCAAGATTCTGAGTTCACGGGAAGTACCCTGTAGGTTTTGATTCCCTTGCGAGTGTCGAAAATTTGCGGCATAAACGGGAGTATCTTTTGATCGCGTTGACTTAGAAGTTTGATTTTTTCACAGCTCCAAGAGACCATAGACTTGAGTATTTGATATGAATTTCAGCTTGATACCTCCACGCGTTCCTGAGAAAAAAGGTCTTGACAGACAGACAGACAGACAGACAGACGGACAACAAAGTGATCCTATAAGGGTTCCGTTTTTACCTTTTGAGGTACGGAACCCTAAAAACAGCTGCTTCCAACAAGAGTGCAATACCTACATGGTCAGTATGAATGGAACAAGCATGCTGAGGCTCAGAATCATACACTGACTGAATACAGGGTAGTCCTGATATTGAGCCGATATCAATACGCTTTCCTCGGATAAAATAGTTTCACGCTGCACGGCATAAAACAATGACAGTATTCCAACCGATTCCGTCCCGGAACTGACACCATTCAAACTCCTTTCCAAAAAAAATAAAATGTGTCGGAGCAATAAATGTTGAGAGTAGAGTGATATGATGCTATAGGAATAGAATGTGTAGGTACGTAATAGAATGACCGCGGGAAATTCAGTGCAGCAGATATTCTTGCACTGCGAATGGCGAAGCGTTTGGCGTCTAAAATGAATGCACTAATCATGCCACACGTTGCTGCGAATGGTAGGACGTGGCATTATTAGTATCTACATTCTGTACTTTGCAGCGAATTTCCCGTGGTCAGGTTGTGAGGTGGAAGCGTCAGGATAGTCTGCGACATTCAAAACTTTCTTAGTTCGAAATAACCTGAAAAATAACTTTCATGTAATCATGACTTTATAGATGTTAGTGCGGTCAGCATTTATATCAACTTTGAATTATGCACCTATTCTTGTGTTGGTTGTGGGGATGGATGAATGGTAGTCTTTATGAAAAACTACTTAACGGCACGTAGTTTGGCACACAGGTGTCTTGCGGTATATAGTATACATTTTCATTAACGACAAGGTTTACATACTTTTAGCAAACACTTCCTATCTTATTGTTAAATTCTAATATCCGGAACATATTGCCCGCTTAGTTGTTGGTCCTGACTCTCTTTTGTAGATCTTTGGCAGACATTATGGTTAGTGAGGCTCGAAAGTCTGACAACCAATAAAATTTTACCCTAGTGACTGGTTCTTGACGTCAGATGCGTATCCACTCCATATATTATATATCTCTACTGTATTCAGCTGCACCAGGTTAGACTGAAATACGCTGATGGCTAGCCAGATAACGATTTCTTATCATTTTATTCATCATCTACCTAGCTATCAGATTCTCACAGTTGTTTCTAAAGTTTACCACGGATAATATTGCATGTGTATTTCCCAGAAAACCTTACCTTAGCTAGGCACTATAACATGTTAAATCAAGTACAAATTCAGTAAAAAGCTAATGAAAAGATACCACGAATCGTCGTACATAACCAGACCTAATAGAAGCACATCTATCTCAGTAAATAGCAGCTAAATTAGATCAGTAGTTCCTAAGTCCGGACAGATCGCTTCTTGATGACTGGCAATTCAACGTCTGGCTATCTGTAATGGCCGACTGCCAATGTAACGCTGTCTGTAAGACGCGGCCAGATTAGTGCCAAAAATCGATATATAGTTTCTAAAACTCTTTGGTTTACTTCTTCAAAGTTTGTTGTTTTTGTTAGTGAACTATGTAGAACAAATATTTGCAGAGAGGTTATTTAAAATACTGGTGAGTGACTTTTTTTGTGTACCTACGTTATTTTGTGAGTTTGATTGCCAAATGGAATGTTGTAATGTGCGCGTTTTCAAATCTCTAGTGCACAGATTACTTCTAGGCAAATATTATGATGTGCCAACAATTGCATGGATTATCAGAATTGCGACATTTTTGAAGAACTAGATTATTGCAGTCTGCGCAGAATGGGCTTATTTTCATCACCGTCACCTACAGAGCCTTTTCTCAACTATGCTAGTGTCGCCTTCCAGTCTAATCGGATGCAACTGAATACCTACCAATATTTTACATGGAGCGAATACAAATTACTCTTAGTAGTATTGGGATGTGCTATTATTTCAATAATATAGACAACTAGTGTCTTATGACAACATTTCAAGCAAATTTAACTAACACATAACCTACATACAACCAGGGGGTCTAAAATGGCCACTTTTGCAGATCATAATAGGATCATAATATGAATTGTTAACGCGTCTCTGACCATTTTACGAATTTTACCAACCATTTTACCTACTATTTTATACCCCCAATATACACATGGACGATTATAGAACCTTCTCTTTGAAGTCAGTAAAAAAACAATCAGTGCCTGACATGTTTTGGACACTTACTCGTAGTTATTACAAATTTAAGAGAAGATATTTTGGCAGGTATTACGATATAAACTCTATTTAGGTAGGTACGTCAATCAATGCCTTTCGTTTAGCTTTCAGAGGTATTCAGCGCTGATAGCGTTCTTTGTATAGATGCTGCTAGGGATTTACTACATCTTCTAGTGAAAAGTGATTGACAGTGGATAAGTCCGACCTTTCGTGTCGCGCTTATCGGTCATCTTTCAATCAACACTAGATATCATGTATTTTACAAAACGTGGGCAACAGTGTACATACATAACATAAAATCACGCCTGTAATACCTGAAAGATTAGGCAGAGGTGTACCGAATAGTACACTCACATTTCACCAGTTATGTTTGATTGCCATGTAATAGGAGCGAACCTATTGCCATCAGCGGGGTCAACACCAGACTCAAAATACATACATACACGTCAAACACATAACCCTCCTTTTGGGCTTCGCCGCAGTCGGGTAAAAAGAGCCATACTCACCAGACTCAGAAAATTTCCTGATGGATAAACCCAATTATGCCCGTTACCCGGGAATCGAACCCGAGACCCCATGCTCAGCAGTCGCGAATGCGACCATAAATATTTTGAGATAAATGCATAAACTTATGATTATTTTGGGGTAGGCAGAAACTACAGTACGCCAGCTACTACGATCTTTTCATACTCTTTAAAAATAATATAGCTTGGTTAGTTAAAATTGAAGTTGATCCATTCAAAACTAACTGTCGTGCAGTCGTTTTCACGAGCCCACCTTATTGAAATTAGAATTAACGTAACCATACATTGTTTTCCAAACTAAACAAAATTAGCTCATTCGCATTTGTGTCATTTTGTGTCAAACTTCTAAGATTTGTTTACATCGTTAGTTACTTTGTTACATGTGAAGCTAATAGAAGCGTGTCAATGTGTGTGTGTGTCTAACAGTTTGCACGTCCATGTTCCTCACTGTTTAAAAAAAAAAAAAACGCAAAGATAAGCGCGACGCATCGCCGCTACGCTGCTCAAGATTTTACACATAACGATGAATTTTCATGGTAAATTTTCAGCTGAAATTATAAAATGCCTGACGGTTTCAAACCACGATACCGCTTATAAACAAAGCAAGCGGAAATTAGAAGGTATGTTTAAAACCGGGCTATTCTGATAGCTTCTAAAAATGGAAAATATAAACGAAATAAAGTGAAAAGAACTTTTGACACTTTCAAAACTCGACGTTTATAATTTCGGCACAGTATTGTTCCCCGAATAAGTCGTCTACTACGGTCTGAATAACTATTAAACTTTGGATTTCGCTTTAATTCGAAACAATTTGTTCGAAATTGTTTTGTTTGAGATAAAATTGCATTAAAGTTTCTGTTAGAAGTAACGAATATTGTTGTGGGATAATTAATTATTGGATGTAGTAACTTAATTACTAAATGCCAAAAGTATTTAGAAATAAGACGAGGGATTGCCAGTCTGTCTGGCTAAATAAGACAATTAAATCCACTTGGATTTCAAAATTGCTAAAAGGTACAGTGGTTTTCTTTGTGTTTGGTTAAAGATATTAGTATTTTCGCGTTTACGATCGCTAGACCAACGAGGCTGTTCAAAAGAGTTGTGAATATTTAAAACTACTATTACATTTTCATTAAAAAAATTAATATAATAACGAAAAAGGAGTCTGTTACTCACATGCAGATTAAACTGTTAGAATCAGTATCATATGGAAGTCAGGTCTGGTGTACTGTAGTTCCGTTAAAGTGTTGTTCATAAATTAATGATAATAACGTCTTTATTATCATAAGCTCACATTTAGCTAACAACTGACTTAATTTAAGGGGATGCATTTCTTCTATCTGACGTTCAAAATTGTGTTTTGGAGCTGTTAGAATTGAATTCAAACTCCCTTATAAAAACAATGTAGTTTAGTGTCAGGCTATATAATAATATGTTAACCAAATAAGGTTTGCGACCGTAAAACCCGTTTAGTTAGATATAGCTATCATCATTGAACGATGATTTTAATTATTAAAGTTCTGTATTATTTCATTTGTTACAGCTGTAAACCATACTTACGTATATTTTAATCACCCAACTGTCAAGTGCATTAAAACGTAAGAAAATTGTAATTTCGTAGACTAATCTAGCGCTTAATACTATACTATACGTTAACCCGTTAATAGCCCAAAGCTTTGTAGTATTATAGGGCTAAATCTAGACTAACTCAGGTAACAGATATGACATGCTAATGGTAATAATAACTAATTATTGCAAAGCTATTGATTATGACCTAATTGTTGATATAAATGCCAACTATAGATCGAGGATATCAAAGCGGATTTAAAGTGATTGATTACTTTGTTTGGAATAACTGGATGGTTGGAACATTAATTTAGTTGCATATGTTTATTTAAAAAAATATTAATTATACGTAAACTTAATGCAAAATAACTGCTCGGTAGAATTTGATTTCAGAATCAATAGCTACTTTAATAATGACTTATTTAATAATTTTGCATTGATTTCTTAAATCCATACACACGCGAACATTACCTTCATCTCGGACAATCAGATTATCTGCATTATCATTATAGTCCTCCGTGACCATTTCCGTTCATGATTGCGAATTTCATCGAAGAAATATTATGCACTTACAGTTTGCACTAACACAAGCCCTCCCCTTACTCTTATAGTCCAGTGGGACGATTAGACGGTAATCCGACACGACCGGAGAAAGACCAGGGCCCCAAGTCTGCTATTCAATAGTGTCAGAATGGTCTATCATTGATCTCCATAATTGTTGATTAACAATTATGAGATCAATGATAGACCATTCTGACACTATTGAATAGCAGACTCGGGGCCCAGGTGCAGGATCAACGGCTTACCGTTGTATGAAACAAACATAACAATTCAATCGTTCCGTTCTACTGAACAGATCTATGTCAGTCACCATTCGCAACCTGTCGGTGTAACACATGCATTTCTTGTACCTTGTGCAACGTTTTAAATACAGTCCATTTTAATCCCGATTTATGTGGTTTCATTACCAGCGACTGCCACATAAAAATGGTCCATCAGCCGTAATAGTGATCGCCACAGTGTTATCATAACATTAAAACATATTAAGTTGTGTATCGAGTGACTCAATTTCGTCGACGTGGTCAAGCCGTCAAGACGCCATCATTCGATTTCGAATTCGATCGACTTGTCGTACATCGTACGTCTCAACTTTCGCGTGGCGTGTGAGGAGGACGCAGTCAACAGCGACCCAGCGACGCAGCGAGCAAGAGCGAGCGCCTACGCGGACGAGCGAGAGGCGCGTACGCGTGCGAGCGAGAAGCGCGATCAACTCGGCCGCAGGTTGGTCGGCGAACGGGCGACGTCGAGTTCCAGAAACTTCCAGCAAGCTCCATAGCTGCCGGGTGCCGCGTGTCGTGTCACCATTGTCCGACGCCATCCATCCGCCATTTTGGTGGGGTTCTATCAAAATCAAGTGAAAAGTGATCTAAAAGTGCTCTATTTTAAGCAAAACACGTCTCACAATTTCAAAATTGTGCAATTATTGCATTCTGTTTATTTAACTAGCATCTATATATGCGTAAAACTTCTAATTGTAAAGTTATTGATTGTGTAGCTTCACTAAATCTCATTAGCCATCATGGCAAACAATTTAAAACGCCTAATACTGGCCAGGGGCCAGACAAAAGGGACTATAACCACACTATGTAAGTTTGCCGAGTCCGAGGACATCGACAAAGCCTCTATAAAGGCGCTTATAATTAAAAAAGATAGGTTGGTCGCTGCCTTTTCAGAATACAGCTCATTTAACATAGATATATCTGTTCTAGATGAAAATAACGATGAAGATTTTGGTCATTATGAATCCATTTATCTAAATGCCTTAGCCGCATTCGAAGATGCCATCGAAGTAAAATGTAGCCCAGGTAAATCTCCGGACCCCGGAGCGGAGCATGATGATGAAGGCAGAGACGCTATGAAACGCTTACCACCAATAAGTATTCCCAAGTTTGGAGGTGAGGTAGGTGATTTCCACGACTTCATTAATCTATTTATAAGTGTAATCGATAAAAACACTAAACTGTCACAATGTGATAAATTTTATTATTTAAAAACCTATTTAACTGGCGAAGCCGCCGAATTAATTAAACATTTATCGCTTACTGCTCATAATTATGCAAACTCACTGCAGTTGCTCAACGAGCGTTATGATAACAAAAAAAATAATAATAATAATAATAATAATAAATTTATTTGTCAGAATATTGTTGCTATAGGTGTTACACATAATTTGATGTCCATAATATTCTGCTGTTTCCAGCGTACAAATATTTTAAAGAATATGAATAATGGTAATGAATTTATGATAAGGAATTAAAATTAACATTTAAAATTTAACATCAAAATTTACATACAATATAATTAATACAAATGAACCATAAATTGTCAAGAATAAGGAATTCGTTAACTACTATCAAATTATAATGACAAGAATGATTAAATGTCAGGATTATTAATTACAATGTCAAGAACTACTAATTACAATGTCAAGAATTATTAAATACAATGTCAGTATTATTAATTATAATGTCAAGAATTATTAAATACAATGTCAGGATTATTAATTACAATGTCAGGATTATTAATTACAATGTCAAGAATTATTAAATACAATGTCAGTATTATTAAATAAAATGAACAAAATATTAAAGATTACAATTCAATGTCCTAGAGTTGAAATTATATTATTAGGAATCAGAAGTGAAATACGTGAACAAAATAAACAATGTTTAATATCTTTTGAATTACACTTTTACAAAAATATCAAGACAAACATTTTAAACAATAATCAAATAGAAATAGCACTAGCAAATGGAATAATCAGTACACGAGCAAAAACATAAACCAAAATTAGCGAAGCACACGATATAGTCGGGTAGCAAGTCCTTTCCGAGCGCCGTCCAAGCAAAAAGTGACCGCTGCACCGCCGCTCGCCTCGTTTTATGAACTTCTGTCGGTTGCCGCACGTCGACCGGATGCAAACCGCACGGCTACTGGCTGATGGCGTGACTTTGAGCCAACACGGCCTCTCCTGACGCTCTGACGTCCTCGTCAGCTTCCAACAAGGCGGCTGAGTCTTCGCTGTCTCCTTGATAGCGTGTCTCACAACGCCAGTGGGGCGTGCTGGCACGGGGGAGTGCCACGCACAACTGCGCCTGTGGGGCGCGCTGGCACCGTGGAGTGCCACGCACAACTGCGCCTGTGGGGCGCGCTGGCACAGTGGAGTGCCGCACACAACTGCGCCTGTGGGGCGCGCTGGCACAGTGGAGTGCCGCACACAACTGCGCCTGAGGGGCGCGCTGGCACTGTGGAGTGCCGCACACAACTGCGCCTGTGGGGCGCGCTGGCACCGTGGAGTGACGCGCTTAACACGTCAGTAGCGCGCTGGCAGCCTGGAGCTACGCGCTTAACACGACAGTAGCGCGCTGGCAGCCTGGAGCTACGCGCTTAACACGACAGTAGCGCGCTGGCAGCCCGGAGCCACGCGCTGTACACGCCAGTAGGGCGCGCAGTCGGCCTGCAGCGACGCGCTCGGCCTGCAGCAAGGCGCTGGGCTTTAGCGAGGCGCTCGGCCTGCAGCGAGGCGCTCGGCCTGCAGCGAGGCGCTCGGCCTGCAGCGAGGCGCTCGGCCTGCAGCGAGGCGCTCGGCAACGTCAGAAGGCGCGCAGTCGCCTTGCAGTGACGCGCTCAGCAACGCCAGTAAGGCGCGCTGGCACCCTGCAGTGACGTGCACGTTCACGGTGTCATTGTGGCAAAGCCCTGGCAACCACTGCTAAGGCCAAGCAGCGTTGCGTTGCGTCCATCCTTGTGTAATGGTTACTCTTAAAAATTCTATTGCAACAAAAACTGCTGAAATCATCGAGTAAAACCTTTAACACCAAGGCTCTCTAACCGAGTAGTACAACAAGAGAGTAATCTCATTCATTAAGGAACATTCAAGCCGAGAATCAAATTCAAAGAAACATTCACCAAACAAAACTTGTCAGACAAGAATACCAATAGGCACATAGGGATGTATAAGCACATTGTTAGTATATCACACAGACTTCTTCCACAACACTGTAGGCATAGGCTCCAAGTTTGCATACCCCTCAGTGGCTGTTGACATCACAGACTTCCACACACACTGTAGGCATAGGCTCCAAGTTTGCATACCCCTCAGTGGCTGTTGACATAGGCACATTGTTAGCATATCACACAGACTTCCACACACACTGTAGGCATAGGCTCCAAGTTTGCATACCCCTCAGTGGCTGTTGACATAGGCACATTGTTAGCGTATCACACAGACTTTCACACAGACTTTCACACACGCAGCTGAGGTCACGCGCTTGACCAAACCACACGTTCATAAGCAATGGTTACTATGCAAAGAGACAAAACCTGACCAAACATCTACGACAGAACCTGACCAAACATCCATTAGGTCCTACTCTCGTTGATAAAATCAAACGCGGCTAAACTGGAAATTATCGAAAATACAACAAAAAACATTATTGCGTCAAAAAAAATGCCAGGTTCACAAAAATCATCGAGTAAAACCACAGATCTCTAACTGACTAGTAAACAAGTCTATCTCCCGTGTGTATCACTATTTGACTTAACACTACGGTCTTTCCAGACCCTGACCACAACCAGAGCTAAACGCACAACATACAACAAACACACCCACTGTCTACTCGAGTTTCCTCAAAAACCTTCAATTTTAATCAGACTACGACTACACAATAATTACTGGTACTGTCTAACACAATACAGCCGATAGAATCTCTTGGCTTGCAACCACAACTTTACTTCATCAAAATCCTTATAAACATCAACTGATACGTAACTCATTGTCATCTTTCTTAGCCTATCATCCTATCATGTGTATTATAAAGCAACTTCTATAATAAAGCAAAACTTATCAGACTTTACAGTGCACCTGTATACGGCCTACGTCTTCACACGAAAACAAGTCAACTGATCATATTGCGTAGGGGTTTGCATTTACGCAGACCATGATTATTCGAGTTTGATGTGCCAACAACTGCACTTTTTGGTTTCAAATATACGGAAAACAAGACTTTTGACTGTATTTTGTTTTGTTCATAATTGCGGCTTTTATTTGAGCATCAGATATCACAAATCACAACGTTGCCCCTCACCAGGAATTTCTCCTGTATCGTGGGTACCTTCACAAATATTTAAACTCACATACACAAGTACCCGACTTAAAAAAAAACTATCTGTAGGTCATACAGGTACTTGTACTCGTAACGTCATTATAGCACAGTGACCATATCGACTTCACGCGGACACAATGACCGAAATTTGTGTTTAAAATGAGTCCACGTGCTGTTATTGGTCAACCAATCGTTAAGCGACGTATTAGCACCACCATGTAAATAACCACCAATGCGTCCGAGGCATTGCCAATCACCCCAGTGACCTTATAAACACACACATAACATCACGCCTGCAATCCCCGAAGGGTTAGGCAGAGGTACCCAGTATACCCACATTTCGCCAGTTATGTTAAGACATAAGCTTAACCATGTAATAGGGGTGAGCCCATTGTCACCAACAGGGCACAAATCCAGAAAATAACACTTTGCCCGACCCGGGAATCGAACCCAGAACCTTCATGCTCATAGTCGCGCTTACGACTACTAAACCAACGAAATATTAAAATGGTTCGATCTTACTTGTATCAGGAACGAAAGTAAACCAATCCTGTCCGGAGCGTCGCCTCAACCGCGAGAGCGGTTACACAGGACTTCGCGTCCTCACGCGGCTCCTACGACGATCTCGTTCGCGCTTGGAACGGCGATCGGATCCCGAAACTTGCTATACGTGACCTTCCACTCCACTTATGGTGGCTACGAGCTCGCTTAGAACACAAGGCACTAGTTTTTGAACGCGAACAACTCGATCTATCCATTACTAACTACTACCCGCTTTTATCTAAAATTAAAAGCCTGAAAACTAGTTTTTAACTTGTGGGCGAAAAGAATCTTTATCCCACTTCTGATATTAGGAATCAGAAGTGAAATACGTGAACAAAATAAACAATGTTTAATATCTTTTGAATTACACTTTTACAAAAATATCAAGACAAACATTTTAAACAATAATCAAATAGAAATAGCACTAGCAAATGGAATAATCAGTACACGAGCAAAAACATAAACCAAAATTAGCGAAGCACACGATATAGTCGGGTAGCAAGTCCTTTCCGAGCGCCGTCCAAGCAAAAAGTGACCGCTGCACCGCCGCTCGCCTCGTTTTATGAACTTCTGTCGGTTGCCGCACGTCGACCGGATGCAAACCGCACGGCTACTGGCTGATGGCGTGACTTTGAGCCAACAATATTTAATCAGGAGGCAAGTCGTCGTCTAATTTAAATTTTGAATCAAATTTTTCATTTAAAAACTCATTCGTTGAGTAGTAACACTTTTGAATTAGAAAGTTAAATAGTTTATTTTTAAATGTTGTGATGTCAAGACTTTTAAAAACATTAGGTAATTTGTTAAAAATTTGAATGGCCATACAGTAAACATTGTTCGAAAATAGTTTGATTCTTTGTGGGGGTACACATAATTTATGGATATCTCGACTTTTCCTTATTACAACATCATTGCGTACTTGAAATAACGCTAAGTTTTTACGTACAAAGATACAGAGTTCGAATATATATAAAGATGGGAGTGGTAGTATTCTTAATTTTTTAAATATAGGGACACAGCTTTGTAATGGTTGGGCTTTAGTCATTGATCGAATACATTTCTTTTGGGCTCGAAATGCATTAATAGTATCAGTGGAATTTCCCCATATAATGATGCCGTAGCGGAGAACTGATGCTACGTAACCATGATAAGCACTAAGTGCTGCATTGATACCCGCCACGCGAGTAATTCGGTTTAAAACGAATACAAATCTTTGCAGCTTTGTACATAATTTGTCAATGTGTACTTTCCAGTTGCAATATTTATCCAATGTTATTCCCAAAAAAGTAGCACTTTCAACCTCTTCTACGGCGTTATTTGCATATTTAATTTCTAATTGTTGACGTTTGCTATTGTAAGTTTGGAACTGTATAAGCTTGGTTTTACTAATATTAACATGTAGATTGTTGTCTTCTAGCCATTCTATTATTTTGTTTAATGTGTAGTTAATCTCTTTTTCGTATTTCGTGATATTGTCATCGGTAAGTTCAATACTAAGAGTTGTATCGTCGGCGTACAGAATGCAAGAATGTGGGGTTACGTTGGGTAAGTCATTGATATAGAGCAAAAACAAAAAGGGACCCAATATACTGCCCTGGGGAACACCACATGAGTTTTGACGATAAGCTGATCTATGTGTTTTATTTTCTGATACAGTATGCCTTGATATTTCTACGCATTGTTGTCGATTATTTAGATAAGATTCTATCCAGTGTAATGCGTTTCCCCTAATACCATAGCGATTAAGTTTGAAGAGAAGCAGTTTGTGATCAACGAAGTCAAATGCTTTTGACATGTCTAGAAATACCGATGCTATTGGTCTTTTCTTATTCAGACTAGAAGTAATCATTTTCACAAGAGAGAAACATGCAAGAGTTGTTGATTTATTTTTTCTGAAACCGAACTGTTCCTCTTTTAAGATTGAGTGTTTTAATATAAAAGAGTGCAGTTTATCGTACATGATTCTTTCAAAAATCTTAGAAATTACGGGTATTAGAGTAATCGGTCGATAGTTATTCATGTCATTTTTATCTCCTTTTTTGTATAAAGGTTTGACTATCGAAAATTTTAGTCTAGCGGGGAATATGCCTTGAAATAAGGAGAGATTAATAATGTGAGCTAGCGGATACGATATATATTTAGAGCAACGTTTAAGAATTTTCGTATTGATATCGTCATACCCGGTTGAGTTTGTTGAGTTCAAAGAATTAATAATTTTACACACAGTATCTTCATCAGTTGGAGTCAAGAAAATGGTATTTGATATGTCAGCGATGGTATGTTTGTAATAAGGTCATTAATTATCATGTCAATTCACTATTAGACCTAAAACCAATTTCTAAATGCACTGCTTCAGCTATAAGAGAAGTCATTTCTCAAACCAGACAGCATGTAGCTGCCCTAAAAAATATGAATATACCCGTTCAACATTGGGATGCAATTCTTGTATGCATTTTGCAACGCAAGCTTGACATGCACACATTAAGGTGCTTTCATCTAGAAATGAAATCAGATGCTGATTCTGACTTAAATTCACTTCTTAAATTTTTAGAACAGCGGGCAGCAGCGCTTGAAACTGTGGCAGACAGCCAAGTATCCTCAAATAGTGCAGTGAACAGCGGTCGCAAGACAGGTTTGGTAGCCACAACAACAGAGGATAAGAAAGTGACACAAGTATGCAAATTTTGTAAGTCTAATCACCACCAACTATACAAATGTGAAAAATTTAAACTTGCCTCGCTATCTGATCGTGTCAACTATGTAAAGACAAATGAGTTGTGTACTCTGTGCTTAAACAAG
The DNA here is from genome assembly GCA_949316265.1 of Diarsia mendica. Taxonomy (NCBI): domain Eukaryota; kingdom Metazoa; phylum Arthropoda; class Insecta; order Lepidoptera; family Noctuidae; genus Diarsia; species Diarsia mendica. Next base: position 12,550,123 of record OX438887.1, read on the forward strand.
CATCAGTCAAAATGTAAATTTACTTTTAAGTGTTCAATTTGCAAACAAAAACATAATAGTTTACTGCATGAAAATAAGCCTGAACAGGAGGTAAAGCAAGTGTCATTATCTATGAACAAGTGCGATGATGTTTTATTGCCTACTATAAAGGTAAACATAACTGACAAATTTGGTCAAAAATTTCAAGTTAGGGCTCTTTGTGACTCAGGTAGTCAGGTTTCCTTTGTGTTATCAGACCTAACAGAAAAAATAGATTGCAGGTTAGTCAAAAATAATACTTATATCAAAGGAATATGTGGTCAATCTAATACTGTTCCTTACACTGCTACATTTAATATTACTTCTACTCTCAACACTTACAATACTCAAATAGCATGCTGTGTGGTGCCAAACATCACTAGTGATATACCTCAGTGTGAGATAGATGCAGAGAATTTAAAAATTCCTTCTTATGTCAAGTTAGCTGACACAGAATTTTACAAAACTGGAAAAATAAGCATTTTATTAGGTTGTGACGTTTTCTTTAAAATCTTATTGCGTGAACAACTACCTATTATCCCTAAAGGTTTGTATTTACACAATACCCACTTTGGGTATATAGTGGCTGGAAGGGTGAAGACTAGAGCTTGCACTCCGGCAAGTAAGTATACCGCACATATTTTACATAAAAGTGAACGTGATAGCATCAAAAATATAGAAAAAACTTTAGAACAGTTTTGGAAGTGTGAACAAGTGACAGAGGTTTTCACTGAGTCGGTTTCTGAAGAAGCTCTTGCTGAAAAAATCTTTTCTGAATATGTAATGTTGAAAGACAATAAATTTCAAGTTGATTTACCCATGAAACAAAATTTTGATCAATTAAACATGGGAGAATCTTTCTTAAGAGCTTTAAAACGTTTTAACAATTTAGAAAAAAGACTTCACAAAGATTCTGAACTTTTCAGAGGTTATAAAGATTTCATTAACACATACATTTCAATGGGTCATGCTAGCTACATTGATATTCGAGATTATGATTTAAAGGCTGGTCAGGTATACTTTCTGCCACACCATCCAGTATTAAACGAAAATAGCAAAACTACAAAATTGAGAGTCGTTTTTGATGGCTCAATGCCTACAAATCTAGGTTTTTCTTTAAATGACATGTTGCTCAATGGGCCCAACACCCAAAATGAGTTATTTAATATATTAGTTTTGTTCAGATTACATAAATATGTATTATTTTCTGACATTCAAAAAATGTTTAGAGAAGTTATTCTCAACCCAAAACACTGTGCTCTTCAAAATATATTGTGGAGAGATGCACCAGATAAGGAAATACAGTGTGTTCAATTGCAAACTGTCACCTATGGTCTTAAATGTTCAACATTTTTAGCTACAAGATGTTTGAATGAGTTAGCATTTAGATTTGCACACATTTACCCTGAAGGTGCACATATATTACTGAATCACTGTTATGTAGATGACATTTGTACTGGTAATAACGATTTACAAAAATTAATTGATATGAAAAACCAATTAGTTGCCATTTTAAAACTTGGTGGGTTTAAACTTCATAAATGGAGTTCAAATAGTGGAGATATATTAAGTGACATTCCTTGTACTTTACAGATTTCAAATGAAATTGATTTATGCAAAAGCGATGATCAATATGTGAAGACTTTGGGTATCAAATATAACACACAAACGGATACATTGAACATTTCATGTCCACAAACCGAGTTGTTAGATGTCTACACCAAGCGTCAGACATTAAGTTTCATTGGCAAACTCTTTGATCCACTTGGTCTAGTAGGTCCGATTATTGTACTTGCAAAAATAATCATGCAACAAACATGGTTAGAGAAGATCTCATGGGATTCACCATTGCCAGATAACTTAAATAAAAAATTTAGAAGTTTTGTTGAGAATTTATCAAAAACAGGTAACATTCCAGTAAACAGAAATATTGACACACAAAACTCAACCTCTATTGAACTAATAGGGTTTGCAGATGCCTCTCAGAAGGCTTATGGTTGTTGTGTTTATTTACGGACCATTAACAGCGATGGTCAAGTAAAAGTTGAGTTGTTATGCTCAAAATCAAGGGTAAATCCCATAAAATCATTAACAACACCAAGATTAGAGTTAAATGGCGCTTTGATATTAGCAAAGCTGTCAAAAAAGTTGTATGATCAACTTATTAAAAACAATTTTACCATTAAGGTACATTTATATGTAGATTCTCAAATTGTTCTTGCTTGGCTTAACACAGAGCCCACAAAGTTGTCTGTTTATGTTGCAAACAGAGTCAAAACTATCCGTGATCTTACACAAAATGCCTCATGGTCATTTATCGCTACCGATGAGAATCCTGCAGACTGTTTGTCTAGGGGTATAGAACCTCACTTACTTAAAAGCAACCAGTTATGGTGGCATGGGCCAAACATTTTACATAGTAAGAATTACACACATGAATCCACAAATATCAAAATTATTCAGGAAATTCCTGAACTTAAACTTTGTAATATTACACTTACTTCTGAGTCAAATAAAGATTTCAGTTTATATTCGCATTATTCTGATGTAAACAAATTAAAAAGAATTATTGCCTATATTTACAGGTTTATTAATAATTGCAAAGTAAAGAAAGAAGATAGGGTCTATGGGCATCTGAAAATAAAAGAACTTAACTTTGCACTCAAAAATATAATTAGACAAAATCAAAGACAACATTTTAGTGAAGAAATAACTTGTATCATGTCCAAGAAACCAATTAAATCCAATTTAAAATCCTTAAATCCATTTTTAGATGGAATAGGTAACCTCAGAGTAGGAGGTAGGTTACAAAATGCTGACATACCATATGATCAGAAATACCCTATCATATTACCCAAAAAATCATTTCTTACACGTTTAGTAATCAGTAATGAACACAAATGTTTGTTACATGCTGGAAAAAAGTTGACCCTAGCTAGTTTAAGTCAAAGGTTTTACCTAATTAATGGACTTAGGGAGGTCAAAGGGGTAATACACAAATGTTTAGTGTGCTTCAAACTAAAAGCCAAGGCATCAGAGCAAATGATGGGATCTCTTCCTTCAGACAGGGTGAACCCCAGCAGGCCTTTTGAAAAGGTAGGAATCGATTATGGCGGTCCATTTTCAATAAAATTACACCGTGTTAGAAAGCCACAAATTTTAAAAGCATACATACTTTTATTTATTTGTTTCACAACAAAGGCCATTCATATTGAGTTGGTATCAAATCTAACAACTGAATGTTTCTTACAGGCATTAAAAAGATTTATTTTTCGTCGCAATAAGCCTTCTATTATTTATTGTGACAATGGTTCTACCTTCAAAGGTGCCAATAATCAGTTACATGAGCTATACTCATTACATTTTAATCAAGTACATCAGGACAAAATTATAAATTTTACTTCAGATCTTGGTATTGAATTCAGTTTTATTCCGTCTTATTCACCAGTATTTGGGGGGCTATGGGAAGCAGGGATTAAGAGTGCAAAATATCACTTAAAAAGAGTTGTAGGGCAACAGGTACTAACATTTATGAAGAGTTGAATACCATAATAATTCAAATAGAAGGGCTTCTGAACTCCAGACCTTTATTTTCTTTGCCAAGTATTGACCCAAACGACATGTTTTATTTAACTCCTGCTCATTTTTTAACAGGTGCATCTATTACGTCATTCCCTGAACCTGATGTCACAAATGTGCCAATAAACCGCTTGTCATTCTGGCAGCAATGTACTCACATGACTCAATCCTTCTGGAAAACTTGGTCAAAACAATATTTGAATCAGTTACAAAACAGGCCAAAGTGGCATAGCAGTGTCCCAAACATTGAAAAAGGGGTCTTAGTGCTACTGAGAGTTGATAACACCCCTCCATTGACATGGCCAGTGGCCAGAGTAGAACAAACTTTCCCCGGATCAGATGGCAAGGTCAGGGCATTATCTGTAAGAACGAAAAATGGTAAAATCATGCGTACTAGTGTGATGAAAGTTTGTGTACTTCCTATCTATGAATAAATTAAAATTATTGCTACTAAATTACCATTGTGTGGCTACCGAACGTGTCATGTGGATTTGTTCATTTATTCTTTTTGGTTTTATAGTTTATTAAAACTTATCTCATCTATAATATTAAGCATAGATATAAACATAGATAATATGTACTTAGTTATAATGATTCATTTAGGAAATCTTTATTTTTGTACCCATTCATAGTTACTTTAAAACTAGCAACTTATGAATCATATATTGTTAACTAGGATAAATACATAGTTATATTTTAGAATGTAAGACATATTGTATAAGCTTCTGTTCTCTAGAGCAAGTACTTTAGAGATTTAAAACTTATAGCAAGCTATTGTTAACTAGGATAAATACATAGGTAGTTATATTTTAGAATGTAAGACATATTGTATAAGCTTCTGTTCTCTAGAGCAAGTACTTTAGAGATTTAAAACTTAAAGTTAAAATTAAGCAGATGTAAGGCATGCACAATAGATACATAATTATACTTTATGAAGGTAAAATGTAATATATGTGAACATCTATTCTGTAATAGGCACATGCATAGAATGCTTAGTGCAAACTAATAATTAGAATAAGAGTAGCAAGTATATGTGTACAATAGGTTTTATTCACTTATCTCATTAAAAAATAGTTCATAAATATGTACTTAAGTAGTTTGCCAGCTTATAATTTATTTAATTTAAAGTAATAATAACTTTGTTAGATTATCTCCGAGTAAGACTGTATCAATTTAAACGATTTTAAAGGTATATATGCATTCAACAAGTTCCTTATTAAAAAACATTTTGTGTATTGTATACTTAATAGTAAATAGTAAGCTTAAAACGTTTAGTAGACCTGTAAGAAGAACTTAGGTTCCCATTTGTCTAATGATAAGTAAATTTAAGATTAAGTTAACCTTTTGTTTGTCTTCAAAGCTAGCCTTTAAGTTTCCTTTGTCGGCGTTGCCAATTTATGTATGAAACAAACATAACAATTCAATCGTTCCGTTCTACTGAACAGATCTATGTCAGTCACCATTCGCAACCTGTCGGTGTAACACATGCATTTCTTGTACCTTGTGCAACGTTTTAAATACAGTCCATTTTAATCCCGATTTATGTGGTTTCATTACCAGCGACTGCCACAACCGTTCTCAATCGGCACAACAATAATTATCTTCTTATCAAATCGATGATATACATTTGGTCCGACCCATAGTCCGACCAGTACTTACGGTGAAACATCAAACTATACTTACATTTCCAATAGAACATCGCCTCTCTTTGATAGAGTTTCCGACCAATGAGAGATCCACATACACTAGTTTCGTGTAGCGACCCGGACAAATCTGTCGTTTGTCTCATTCAAGACACTACCTTCTTTTAGAGTCAAATCATTATCAAAAGAAACCCATTAAAATTACCATATTCAAAACTAAATTCGTTTAAAAAACTGAATTACACTTAGCTTGGCGCATTAAAGGAGGCGTCTCAGAATGTTGCTAAATCTCCCCAGACGTGCCATAGGAAATGTTCTCTTTATCTTACAACATCCTGCTTCCGAAGGCGTACCTTCCGCCCCCCTCCCCTCCGTTCCGCATCGCCGCACTACACACCGGAACTGACGGGGATTTATTTAGAATAAAACAGCATATTTTTATTGCGCATTAAAATACTCCTAAATCTGGGGTTGTTGAAGTGACGCTGTTAATTTATTTGTTACGAAAAGTAATCGCGAAGGTAATGTATTTTAACTTAAATGAGTAGTAAATAATAAGAGCTTGTGTCTATGTCAAGACACAAGCTCCTTGAAAAAAAATTTGCATAAATTAGTCGCGCCGTTTGATTTTGAATTTTTGGGCGCTGGAACGAGAGTTAAAATTCGAACAACTTGGTTTTGATAAGACATGCAATTTAATTAATGCCAGGTAAGATCTATAGTAGTAATTAGAGTAAACGAGATATATTATTTATGTATTATTGGCAAAAATGTTCTACACAAAAGGGTTAAATCCCTCGAAAAACAAACACGAAAGAAAACTTCATTCCCAATATCAATATCGCCGTCCATCTAAACGACAAAGAAAATTGATAGGGACAATCGACGCGCCAGCGGAAAAATTGTACCAGCACTGCAGACGTGGTGAGTGCATTGTTTTGTCGCCGCATCTGCGCCAGGGATTATCATCAATCACCAACTGCAAATTGCACATAGCCTTTCGGAATGCACCCAGTGCCATTTGTGTGCCACCGGCCAGGATTAGGCGGCATTAGTTGAATCGAATTCCGTGCTAAGCGCTTTGCGGAGCTATGTGTTACAGTATGCGAGGCTGGAGCTTGTATCTGCACTCGAATAGGCTACAACTACACGGTACATACTCCCGACTGAAGGAATAAATTATCGATTCCTCCTGATAGCGAAATAAATCGCAAGTTAACTTAATTTTAATTAAACTTGGCCGATTTTCGTATCCTGCTGAATTGCTAAATGGGCCGCGACGAAGTTTGTTACTAACAGATAGATGTAACTTATTTTTATCGGTTCCTTGAACGTGACCGCAGCCGACTTGTTTCGCCGTTAAGAAAATGTTCGTTCATGATCATTGAGTACGTTACAGAAATATAGATATTGCCCTTTCTATATTATATTGGTTGGCTTTATTATATTTTATTCAGTTAGGTCTTCTTCTTTATCGTGTAGTTTGTACCTGATCTGGTGTCAGTGCTTATAGAATAGAATAGAATATGTATTTATTCGTTAATGGACAGCAGCAACACAAAAGAGCAGCACATAATGCTTATGCTGTTAATACACACACGAATTCAATAAATCAGAGGTCTTCGGTTCGAACTCGAAAGCTATGACATGTCTTGATAGTCCGACGATCACACGACAAGACTAAAGTAGTTCACATTACCGCATTGTTAATATTGCCCGTTGGTATAGTATAATAATTATACACTACTCTTGTGCACGAGGACTGAGTTTGATTCCCAGGGCCCAGAGTCTGCTATTCAATAGTGTCAGAATGGTCAATCATTGATCTCATAATTGTTGATATTGCCAAGTTTGGTGTTGTCAAAATCAACAATTATGAGATCAATTGACCATTCTGACACCATTGAATAGCAGACTCGGGGCCCTGGTCATGGTCAGGCGTTTTAACAACTAAGAGCGGTAATTTTTAATGTCTGCCCCGGCTAAAAATGATAATCAAACTACTACACTATGAGTCTCAATTTAAACTAACGCACAATACACAAATGAAGAATGATAATTTGGTCCCGAATAACCAAAACATTAATAAACATCAATGACGTGCTTAACAGCGCAACAAACTACTGGAACAGTTACGACTGTTTGCAAGAGCATTGCTCGTTGAAATTAAGGAAAACGCTCTATACAATTAAAGCCCGGTCACAGTTCATTCGAGTCTTCTTTAATTACACTTCCTTATGCAAGTAGCTCGCTTAGATCCGGAGTTCCGAAACTATTTGTGGCACTAAATCCAGTTGCCGGTACAGCACTATCTAGGAGCGCAACATGCATACCCATGTAAATTTCAAGCGGAGCCGGCCTCGTTAATTTGGGTCTTGTCACGAGGCACATCCCTTTCTTAGTAACTCTGTACTAGCTCCGTCGCTTTGCTTTCACCAGCTAACGGCTTCTTGGATGCTCGAAATTGCCTCGGTTTATCTTCGTACGATCGACCCTGAACACATTCTGAATAAATGTTTCACAAATTTGCTATCCTGTACTCAGGAATGCCCCTTTTATTTATCTTTACGATTGTGAGATTTGCTTCAGTGATTTTGATAATGTTTAGGCTTCAGGTGGTCTTTATCAATTGGCGATGTTGATTTGGGTGTCCTAATTTGATTAGATTTTGGAAATTTAGATGAATTGCGACGTGTGCTATCGTTTTGCAATACATTCAGAGTACTCAGATTAATTTATATCGCATTTTGGTAAGCTGTTCCAGCACACACATAAAACTAATTACATAATCCCAGAAGGGCTAGTTAGAGTTGCGCCCATTAGTATAGGTACCCACATTTCGCCAGTTATCTTTAAGTAACCAGCACAGTACCATGTAATAAGGGACGATCCTTTTGCCATATTCTTTTATATACACCGTGGCTGCTACTGGGAAAATCCTGATAGAGAAACCCATTACCACTTTGCCCAAATCTAAACCAGGCCCTCATGCTCAGTTAGTAGATAAAAAAATACTCTGAATATTCAAAAGTTATAAAGTCTCATGAAACGGACTCCTAATGTTAAAAAAATAAAATAATTGAAAAAATTAAAAAACACGCCTGCCATGACAAAAAAAAAACTAAAAACGAAAAAACAAGTCAAACAATTTCAGTGATGAATGAGAGCAAGGTCCAGTAAATGGAAAACTGAAAACTAAAACTTTTCTTGCAGTCGGGGGACCTGTAAAGAATTGTTCCACCGAACTGTCCCCCGACTGCAAGAAAAGTTTTAGTTTTCAGTTTTCCATTTACTATTTGATTTTTTATTTCATATTTTTTTGTGATAATTATGTCGGTATTTTGACCTATAACCAATATGCCACGATATATCAGTTTATTTTTCAGGAAAGCAATATCGCGCTAAGTACTGCGATACTAAATCGATTATTTTTTATGGACAATAACTTTGAGATCTGAGGTGATTTAGTTCTTGTAGTGACACGTAAATTAGAAACCTCTTAACTGTGTCAGGCGTCTCGATTTACTATGCTTCTGTCCAGTGTTTTAACTTTTGCAGCTTGTGTACTGTGGTTATGTGCACCGTCACAGGTCAACATAATATGAGTGGTAGCTTGCGCCGCTTGATATTACCTTCTCCGTTAATCGTTCTGTTTTATTATGTGCTGACTGCTGGCCAGTGCAATAAACCGTTGGACATGTTTTTCTGGATGGACAATTTAGATATAGAAGTAGATGAGCGTTTTAAGCGACATAGAATGCAGAAAGAACAGGATGGACGCGCGAGCGAAGCGAGCGCGGCAATTTTTGTAAACCTTGTATAGTTTAAAAATCGGAGGGGGGGGGGGGCAACATAGTTGGGATAACGAAGATCTAAAATGCGAATTGTTTTTTTTATTGTGTAAATAGATTGGGGGGGGGGGGGGGGGGTGGTGAATTGTTCGTGTAGGTTACTGAATTTGTTGTACGTAATAAAATGTGTTTTTTTTTAATTTCTTAGGATTGCGATCTGCAAAATCGGAACCCTTATAATTATTATACAGTACACTAAGGCATCCTTCACACCAAACGTCAGTCAGTCAGCGGCGGACGATACGTTTGGTGTGAACGATGCCTAAGTTTTCCGTATGCCTATACGTCAGTCAAGACCCTGTTCCTCAGGAACGTGTAAAAAGATCTGAATGACTTAATTGCGTAATTTATACCTACAAACAATTTTCATTTCATGAATCTATTTGTAAACAATTACGCTGAATTTAATATACATGCAATTTACATACAAATTATGATAAGGACTATGAATTATTTCGTTAACATTCAAAGAAATTCAAGTGAAGTGCCAAACAGTTTTAAGTATAGTAAGTACTAAAAAACTTGTACAGAACCCTTGGTGCGTGGGTTCAACTCGCACTTGGCTGGTTTTTTATTAAAATATTGTTTTTAACACACGTAATTCTTTATTCATTTGTGTTATTAATAAGTTTCAAGTTGAATCTCGTAGTAAGATTTTTTCATACAAAATTCAACCATGGTCGTCTTTTTTCACCCTTTAAGGGGTGCTTTTGAAAAACCTATGATGGCAAACATTATTATTACCTTAAATTCATACTCCTGTCGTGTTTCAAGAAAATTTATTCTCGCATGTTGATTTTTCATACAAACTTTAAAACCATATAACTGCCGTCGTGGATAGATTTGGGAGTTGTAACCTAGCCAGTTTTATTCCTTTCATTACAAGAAATCTACTGATATGTAGCTTGTTCGTATCGATTACCGAATTTAAAATCTCACCATATCATTTGTTGAGTAGTATTACTAGTAAACAATATATATTGAATACTACTGTGGTATATTTTTGTAATCGACTGAACAAGTTCTAGACGATGATTATAGTTTTCATTGAAACTTTAATAAAAAAAAAAACTAAAGTTGTTTTTATTCCTAAACCATGGCCACCCTATCATATTTTTCAAAATTTTAACTAGCCTATGTCACCCGGGATAACGCAAAGAATCTAACGATACCACATATACCAAAATCGGTTAAGGCGTTTAGAAGTTATGGTGGAATAAAGAAACTCACAGACATACATACATGAACGCTAAAACATAACACTCTTTTTTTTGGGGCAGTCGTGTAATAAAGTTGGAAAAGAATTGATAACCAAGTCAATAACAGTTTTAAGTCATTAGATCTCACATTAGCACGTGTGCCAATATTACAGTCCGATAGAGTTATGACACTTTAGCGATTTATGTGCATAAGTAATTTTATTCAAGTGTTTTAGTTGCATCGCCCCCTATTGCATGGGGAAAAACATATCTGACGAAATGTAAGTATTAGGCGCAACCTCATCATAACCTTTTACAGGTGTGATTAGGACATGCAGAACCAGGTTTCGGTCCCATAGTAAAACCAGTTCTTCCCAGGTTTGGGTCCGAATCCGGGCTCGCATGCTCTAGGGGTGATTTTATGGTATGTTTTAATCGGCTGACTAAATATAAAGTTATTGTTAATCGTAACAGTAAATGTTATGATACACATACTTTGTTCTTGCGAAAAATGAAAATAAAGTGTCTGTTTCAAAATATTTTGTAACCATCGTTTCTCATTTTGTGTTGCACTATATTTTTTTAATTATATAACACGATGACTTTGTGGAATACGCACGCTAGAACATTAGAGGGTTGTAATACAATCCCTTAGGAAACGTCTAAGAAAAAAAGACGGGTTGCACTCCGGGAGTGCCGGCAGAAGTGAAAACTTGATTATTAACGTTGAGCATGTTTGATATTTTGGAATGGTTAGGGAATAATTTTGCACCAATTGCTTTAACAGTATAAAAGTACTATCATTTATGTGGTAGAATACAATATTGATTTATTGCGCTATCGTACACAAACATGACAATTTATATTACATTAAAAATTTAACACTTTAAAACTATTACAATTATTTTACATTAAAAAGTTTATCTCTCCGAAAAATCAACTTTCATCCATAATTTCAACGACTTTTTCACCATCATCATTACCAGAACTATCATCGCCAATCTCTAAAACTGATACGATAGGTTTATGGTAGCTGAAGTAAGAAACGAACAGTTTTGATTCGAACCTATTTAAATGTCTAATAAAGACCGCATCAATAGTAGTTTTGTATTTCGTTGTGCTAAGATTGCGATCATTCGACATAGTTAAACCAAATTCATTATTTAAAAATTCAATTATTCCGCCATAACTATGCTAACCCATTTATTTTGTCTTTCCCTGTCCTCCGATCGGAACTCCGATTGGTAGGAGGAGCGGGAATATTTTTTCCCATGCCTCCGATTAAGCATCATAAAAACATTGTACAGTCTAGTTCAAAATAAATTATTTTTGTATTTTATTGACTGTACAGTCGACATCGTTAACGTTCAGGGTCAAAATGTCCAACTCCCACACGACTAGTCTAAGATCGATAGTTTCCGAGATATAGCCGTTTCAATTTTGACAGCTGTCATCCGAAATGTAGATCTCATTGAGATCTATCACTTGTCCCTACACACAACTAGTCTAAGGTCGATAGTTTCCGAGATATAGCTGTTTCAATTTTGACAGCTGTCATCCGAAATGTAGATCTCATTGAGACCTATCACTTGTCCCTACACACAACTAGTCTAAGGTCGATAGTTTCCGAGATATAGCCGTTTCAATTTTGACAGCTGTCATCTGAAATGTAGATCTCATTGAGACCTATCACTTGTCCCTACACACAACTAGTCTAAGGTCGATAGTTTCCGAGATATAGCCGTTTCAATTTTGACAGCTGTCATCCGAAATGTAGATCTCATTGAGACCTATCACTTGTCCCTACACACAACTAGTCTTAGGTCGATAGTTTCCGAGATATAGCCGTTTCAATTTTGACAGCTGTCATCCGAAATGTAGATCTCATTGAGACCTATCACTTGTCCCTACACACAACTAGTCTAAGGTCGATAGTTTCCGAGATATAGCTGTTTCAATTTTGACAGCTGTCATCCGAAATGTAGATCTCATTGAGACCTATCACTTGTCCCTACACACAACTAGTCTAAGGTCGATAGTTTCCGAGATATAGCCGTTTCAATTTTGACAGCTGTCATCTGAAATGTAGATCTCATTGAGACCTATCACTTGTCCCTACACACAACTAGTCTAAGGTCGATAGTTTCCGAGATATAGCCGTTTCAATTTTGACAGCTGTCATCCGAAATGTAGATCTCATTGAGACCTATCAATTGTCCCTACACACAACTAGTCTAAGGTCGATAGTTTCCGAGATATAGCTGTTTCAATTTTGACAGCTGTCATCATTATTATTATTATTAATTATTATTATTATTAATTATTATTATTAATTATATTATTATTATTAATAATTTTATTATTATTATTATTATTAATTATATTATTATTATTAATAATAATTATTATTATTATTAATTATATTATTATTATTAATAATAATTATTATTATTATTAATTATATTATTATTAATAATAATTATTATTATTATTAAGCGCCCTGCGCTGGCTAAACGAAACAGTAGGCCCAGGCATACATTTTCGCCGCGCCGTAGAGAGGGGATAGCTGTCTACTCTCCATCCGTCTTACGCTTTTTCGATCAGGGTCACGTGGTCACGTGTCCTGACGAATTTTCGATCAGGGTCACGTGGTCACTTTTCCTGACGCGAGTTTAAGATTTTATACCCATCACAGAACAATTTCCCAAAGTGCTCAACGCCGCTAAAGAAGTTTTCACTTCAATAACATTAAGTTTAGAATTTAGAAGAGTTTTTTATCATATTTTTTTAAACTGTCATTGTCACAACACTATCATAAACACTGAAAACGGCTTGTTTTTATCATAATTAAGTTAAAAATGGGCCCGCGTGGTGAATTATAGCCCATCCCTCTCCTAGAGAGGAGGCCTGAGTCCCTGCAGTGGGAACAATATTTTTCGCAAATGGAAAATCAGAGAACGTCCAAATTAGGGTTAGATGTTGCTGTTTGTACCAGAAAAGATTTTTTTTTTTAAATTCAGAAACAGTAAACTGAAAAATAAAACTTTTTCGATTGGGAACTAATAATGGTATCCTATTACCCAGCATTAACTCGGGAGTGGAAATCAGATAGGCAGTCGCTGCATGAGAATGCCTATCAAAATATAATATTCGGTGAAATACTGGTATTCAGCTGCATGCGGTTAAACTGGTAGCCAACTAGTTGGGAAATAAGAAGTAATAAAAAACTGTTCTTATACGAAATTCGAGAATAAAATCATTTGTTACCTAGAGCCCATGCATTTACTGCGCTGTTCACAAGGTTTTGGTCATTATCAGTCACAGCGGAAAATTACCAAAACATAGTAATATTTTTAGATTACGATTATTAATCATGTAGTATTTTACAACGTAGATACTACAGTCGATTTCTTTAAGTGACTTCACATCAGATTGTGTAGATATCTTATCAATTCGTTAAACTAACGATAAGTGGTCAAGGGTAAAAAGTTGAAAATAATCCACTGTTTTCCTACCGATAAATATTAGTTCATAGCTGGGGCCGTATTTTTGAATCAATAGAATTCAAATCGTGTACGAAATCGCAGAATTCGTATGCGAATCCGTACGAAATCGCTATTTTTGAATATTCATACCCGTGAATTTTGCAACGAGTGGTCCGACCCACTCGTTTCCGATATTCTACCAGTAGAAATGACGGAAATGACGTGATGAATTCTGCGATTTCGTACACGATTTGGAATTCTATTGATTCAAAAATCAGGGGCCTGTGCCTTTGTATAGGTACTTTTGGACACATAGATATGGCAGGTTCGGGGCGAGTAGTGAGTGCCCGATACAAAAGTGGAAGAAAGCAGCGGTAGCTCAGTTGCAACGGTCGCCACTTACGAATTGTACGTGCAAGTACGGCTAGTTTATTAATTAAAGAACCAATAAGTTAATACTAAAAAGATTTCAACTGAAGAGCGGTCGGTTTGGAGGTGGGCGTTAATGGCCGCGACACAGTATTCCATACTAATGCGGTTGTTAACGAACTCAAACTTTTGTAAATCTGTTTTTTTGTTCCAATAAAATTTTTGAATTTTTTTTTTAAACTGTTTTTGACAGATTACCAGTTACGACCGTAACATACAGATAGATTGTGATAAAAAGAGAACCTTTGAAAGTTACTCATGAAGAAATGAGGCTATCTTAGCTAAAACGGTTTAACCCACATTTTTGTACAAACAAACATTTATATTTTAGATCGAAAACAATGTACTGACCTGCATTAACTCTGCGTCACAATCTTGGAAAAAGGTGTGACTAGTAAATATGTGATACGAGTATAAACAGTATGTTTGTTAAGCTATTGCATAGCTTCTATCGCGGCCCTTGAGCGTGGAGAGCGAATCCAGAAATTCCGTAACGAAAATTTTCAACCAGGTTACGGAAAATAACAAGGTTGTCAACTGAGGTTGTCAAATTAAATAATTGATAAAAAATGTTATGCAATAGCTTTACCGCGTCAGTCTCCGAGTGCCACATTCTCTTTTTTTCTTGGTAAAACATTAAGAGGAACTCCTGGCTAAATAATAACAGCTACTCCAATCAATCTTCTAGCCTTGTTTACCTAAGTTGGACTGTATCGATGGGTGACCACACTGACCACACATAATTTGACGACACGGTTGGCGCAGTGGCTGAGCGATTGGACTGCTGCGCCGCGTGTCGCGGGTTCGATCCCCGCGCGGAACAAATATTTGTATGACCTACAGATAGTTGTTTCGGGTCGGGGTATTTGTGTATATGAGTTTAAATATTTGTAAACGCACCCACGATACAGAAGAAATTCCTAGTGTGGGGCAACGTTTTTAAAAAAAAAAAAAAAAAAAGAAAAAAAAAATATACTTACCGTTTCCTCCGTGCCGCGGAAAGCGCGTTAAGCCGTTGGTCGCAGCTGTCATTTGTAATCTTTGACAATCAGCAACCAGAAATTCTGACAACAAGTCCCAAGAGGTTTAGTATTATCCAGTACCAACTGGATTGTGGAGACCAGATAGGCAGTCACTCCAAGTAAAATACTTGCATTCAGCTGCATCCGATTAGACTGGAAGCCGATTCCAACATAGTTGGGAAAATGCTAGGCATATGATGACATAATCTCTATAATACTCCAAGTGCAGTCTTTAAACATTTCTCACATATATTTCTCAGGTATCTTGATTACAGGGCAAAGCAGGTATCAGTCGATTATGTTCATCGCTGCCGAAGGTATCATTTTCTACCACTTGACCGTAGACGCCATATTAATGACGTATGCTACTTAGTTAATGTCGCTAATGATACCATCGACTGTCCTGAACTTGTCGCGAAATTAGCGTTGCGCACTAATCAGATGGGATTGCGTCAGCGACCACTTCTACATATTCCTTATGCAAACACAAATTATAGGCGAAATGCATTCTTTTCGAGGGCCAGTCGCAGTTTTAACGAAATTTCTTGCGAACCTGACATTGATATTTTCTGCAACAAAGCAAGCACAGTCAGGAAACTATTAGCAAAGCCATTTTTTGTACAGGAGGCACCTGCTAACACTTAAAATCAGCTCACTTAAAGTGAGCTTAAGTTAAAAGGTAACAATTAAATAGGCAGACAACGTTTTGAATAATCAATACTTTTATTGTACTGCAGTATTATTAGGTTTGTTTGTTTTTTTGTTGTATTGAAAGTTGGTAGTTTTATACTGTAATTTTGGAAGTAACTATGAGGAGGTTTATAATTTTGAAGTTATCTGTGGAAGCTTGTTATTAGCAATTTAGATATATATATGATTGTTATAATTATAGTTATTAGTCTGTAAGCTTTCCTAAAAATAATAAAATAAAATAAAAATAATGTGAGCAGTGTTGAAAGAATACGTGTCTTATTTATACAACATATTGGTTCAAAGTGGAAAAATACAATACTAAACGACTCTCTTGGACTGTTTGTTGATAGCCGTACATAAGCAAATGTATTTGATTTTAAACAATCAAACTATGGAGTAATTATGTCACAGCTGATGTAGTGTTGATAAGAAATGTAATAACATCACGCCTATAATCCCCGGAGGTTTAGTCGGTGGTGCCCTTATTAGACATTAGTAGATACCCATTTCGCCAGTATATAATACAGGTGGTACCGACAATACGACAATAAATGAAACCACTGGTAGTTCTAGTTCAAAGAAATTCTTTTAAACTATCAAATAAATCTTAACACCAAAATCGTTGTCGTATCGTCGACACCAACCTACCTACCTATTTCGTTTACAGTTTTATGGCTATTTAGTGTTTTTTTTATTTCGGTGTTACGATTTATTTGATAGTTTAAAAATGTTCCTATGAACTAGAACTACCAGTGGTTTCATTTATTGTTGTATTGTCGGCACCACCCTGCATAAGTCTCATGTAGTAGGGGCGAGCCTTGCTGGCAAACCGGGCACAGGTTTAGCGCTGTCTAACCCTTCGGGGATTACAAGCGTAATATTATGTATTAATTCGCAATTTTTATACATTTTTTTTTTATTTAGATTTTTAGGTTCTTCTTCTTCTTCTTTTCGTATCGATTCTACTTCATACGGTTTGGGCCCAGTAGGTAGCCACGCTTATTGCAGCGGCAGAGGCGCTGTTCAGGTCATCAAGGGTGCATGTATGAGGACATCTAGGACACTCCAGCAGGTGGGGCATCTAGGATACTTCCAGATTTTTAGGTACAAATGATGCAATACTAGCATACGCAAGTGGCTGCGGCACAATTGACGTAAATTTGTTAACATATCTTGATCAACGTAAATTACGTCCATGGCGCCTACCTTAGAGATATGATTAGTGATATCACTGTAGAAATTCGGTCTTTCTGGCTGACAACAACGTGCCTTATTGATCAATTTGTAGTACAACGCTGCCGAAGTCAGACGAGGGCTAAGACCAATCCTAGTCCAGCAGACCCCACGTGGTGAAGTTTAAACCTTGACTTGGCCTAGCGCAGTGCTGTTTTTTAAAGGAATAAGAGGACATGATTGAATTTCTTTTTCATTCTTCTCCATATGCAACTATATTTATAAAATATATACGAGTAGGTGCGTAAAGGTTAGGCTACTCACTACATTCAATTATTATATTTCCGGGCAAAGATTAACGTTAAAAAAAACAACTGACTTCCAAAAACTCATTACTTCGTTTATTTCATCGACGTTTTTGCCACCGACTTCCGAAAATTAAGTGAGTTTATTTCTAGAATTCGGTTGTTTTTTTAGCCTTATTACGCTAAGGAATAATAATGATAAAGATTGTTGAACATTATGTCAAAATAACATATTTTTTTCTTCGTAAAGATATTACGATTTGTTGTCATGATCTACTTACTTATGTACTATCAATATACAAAACAACCTCGTTGATTAGACTACTAAAAACAATAAAATACGCAATCGTATGTTTTTTTTACATTGTTGAGCGTGAGGTTCTGAGCTGGATTTCTAGGTCTTAAAAGTCTTATTTGATTTTCCGATCAGGACTATGAGTCGTAGTAGCAGTCATGGAGTAAAATAGACCCACCCCATTAAGTGGGGCTTAACGTTTTTTTTTGTGGAGGGTGGGAAATCATCAAATGACTCTTCCCACTCTGAGCGGAACGGTAGGGTGTCAGACTTTTACCGACTAAAAACCACCCATGGTCCTGCTTGGCTCATTGGGTCCGAAGCCGCCGTATCTCTTTCGACCAACCCGCAACCCAGGCAGGCGTCAGCCCTTGCAGGCCCCTGTAATGTTACGGACATCTCTTTGGGGCGCGCTAGGAACACGAACTGCCTGTCATCGTCATAGAACGGACGGGGTGTGAGCTAGCCTATTACTCACCGTCCACAGACCCACGACTTCGGCACTGGCCGGAAGCCATCACGTGGCTCCCGACGCCGGCAAGTCTCCCGCGGTGGCTGGGACGAGAGGTTCTCTTCCTCTCACGTTCCGCCACCTCCTTAGCTACCTACCATGATGGCGACGACGTCCCATTATGGCTTAACCCTTCGGGGATTGATATTGTGTTGCTTAATAGCTAGCTTAATATTTAAAACCTAATAACATTCCCAATCGACCAACTACAATCTACTTATAGACTTCGGCTGATACTCAACAATCATTCATCCATGACCACTTCAAGGCAATCATTCGACACCAGCTGATTAAGATGTGGGTCATTGTACCCAAAGCCCTAGAGTGTGCAGATTGTTGTTGTACCAAAGCTGTACTTCCCAGTCGGGAATTCCGTGGAAGTGAAGGCAGAGTTATTTTTAATGTGTACTTAACTAATTGCATGCTGTATTTGATGAGATTAGTTTTTGGCCCTTTTTGAAAACTGAAAGTGAGCTTCTTGTTTAAACCTTTTCATACTCGTAATAGTTTCTACGTGCTCTCATTGCGCCGACCTACTTGAGAAATCGACGGAGCAGAAGGAAGTATCAGACTCTTACTGACTAATACCCACCCGTTTTTCTTCTTATGCCCTTTGTGTTCCAAGGTCATGTTGACTCTTCAACAAATTCCGCAAACTCTGGACTCCCGTCCCCACTTATATGTTTGGAATGGAAGTGTTATAGACCTTCTGACCGTTTTTGTTAACACCAGCACTCTCAACGGAGGTAATATTATAGCGCACAAGTGCTTGCAAACGCAGGTGCACTTACTTTTCTCTCACTCTCATAGTCTGATGGAACGGCAATACGACTTCCAAATTTAATAATGTTACTGTAATAGTCCTAATGTAAAAACCCAATAAAACTTCACCTGGTTTGTGAATTCGAACCCACCCAGGATCATTGTGATATCTATTTAGCCTTTTCCCAGCTATGTTAGGCGCCGCTTCCAGTCCCACCACAAGTGTCTGAAGAGACTGGAAGCGGCGCCTAACATAGCCTCATTATCATCATCATCAGCCTATAATGTTCCCACTGCAGGGACTCAGGCCTCCTCTCTAGAAGAGGGATGGGCTATAATCCACCACGCGGGCCCAGTGCGGATTGGCAGATGTCACATGTCTTCGAATTTTTTGGTTCTAAGACATGCCGGTTTCCTCACGATGTTTTCCTTCACCGTTTTGAGAGCAGTGGTGATGAAATAAATTACACAAAGTAATGCGCCTGCCTGGGTTCGAACCCATGACCTACTGTTCGTAAGTCGGGGACACCACTGGGCCACCGCTGCTCAAACATAGCCTAAAATACTGAAATTCACCAGTAGGTGATTTCCAGTATTTTGCATTTTATCTGAGTATCTGATCTCATCAACCAAGTCACTGGCAAAGATTTACAAATTAATGACAGTCAGGACCAACGGCTTAACGTGTTTTCCAAGACATGGAGGTAGCTCGGTACCACCCATTCATATATCAAAATCGGCTAGCACCGCTGATATAACGTTGAAGTTCGACCTATACGGATTATTATTTTCCTTTTCCTCTGAATTTAAATCAGATGCATCTATTACATACTTATATATATATCATGAAGATACATATTATAATTATGCAAACATGCTATCTAGGTCTACCTACGTTCACCTTGATCTTGATAGTCTACGTCATATTCTAGCACAATGTGCTCAAACAGATTCATAAAATGATTAATGTACTGAGAATTGACGCTGATTCATAACTACGTCGAATGTTGCAATCGGTCTCTTTGTGATAATATGAGTCGTGAAACATTGGTATTCAAAGGTATTTGTTTGATACACAATCGTTTTTATTGTGAAATTAAATGATTCTTTGGTAAACTGTTACTATATATTTATTTACCAACAATTTGTTTGCACAATACGTTTACAAAACAATGGTTATAGGTACTTTTATTTAGTGCAACTATTAATGAAAAACTAACACCACTTGCATATATTACAAGGTTTTATTTATATAACAATTATTCCTATACCAAAAAATATAAAATATTAAAAAGTTTATCGATAAATAAAAGTATTGACTCTCTGATTAATTTGTCATATAATATATTTAAAAGTAGCGAAATGCTGGGTGAAGATTTAGACCTAATATTATCGATTACCTAGTAACTTGGTTCTGGAGATCATATATAGGCAGTTTCTCCATAATATAAAATACTAGTATTCAGCTGCTTTCCATTTAACTGGAAAACGACACCAACGTAATAGAGAAAATGAAGGCATATACTAGAGAACGTTTCCTGAAGAACCTATATTATCATGAAAAAAGTAGGATTTCATAATTGCATAGAAATGATCTGTCTAATATTGCATAGGATTTTGATTTATTTTGTCTTGAGTCGGATATGAATAGTCACTCCTAGTTGTTTTATATGTCGGTAAGACTCATTTCTTTCTTCCCACGATAGTTTAATTATCTCACTCGTTCTATTGTTTCTAAAAATAAATACATTTATATAAAAAGAGTATATTCTAAAGTTTCCCAGATTCCTTTGTTTAAATTTTATATGTTTGAAAACTTTTCCTGTCTTTTATGGCGTTCGTGACCACTAGCCATGATCACAAACTTTGTCTGCTCTTCCGACGTACTGTGTAAACCCCAAGTAATACTTAAACTTAGTTTTATTTTGTTGTGAAGTCGTATACTTTCAGAATTTTTAACTTAAACATGGGTTGTCCTCTGAAACCTTGCAATTGTAATTTTGTCGCTGGATAAAGTCATACTTCGCCTTTGAATTATGGTTAAATTTTTAAAGAGGGTGTGAAAAAGAGTCTCGAGCCATTTTTGATAAAAAACTTAAACTGTTTATGTTGCTAGCCCGGAATCGAACTTTATTTCGAAAAAAAAAAACTCATTCACATTCACTGTTATTACACCTGTTGATTGTGTCGCAAATATGGATATAATTCTGGGAAGTAATAACAAACGGTGAACTGCAGGAAAAAGCATACGTAACATAAATTAGTAGTAATCAACGAAACATCGAACAAAATAATGATTGGTGCCTATTTACACGAGGTGCAATGTTTCAAAAAATATCATCAACATCATTTCAGCCAAAAACATCCACTGCTGGGCTAGACATAAGCCTCCCCCAGGTGTCACCACATTGAAATAAAGAAAGAAAACATTATTTATATTTGGCACATGCCACAAGTGCACACGACCAAATAAAAAATAAAAACTAAGACATTAATCGACCGCACATCGACATTGACAGGTCCCGTGCGTCTCGCATCTAACGGGTAATAAAAAAAATATAGTGCAAGATAATGCAATCCGTGGTGTACTTTACCTCTTGACCGAAATTTCTGGAACACATAGAAGAGGCCTTTGCGTTACATTTAAATGAAACAGACACTCAAAGAAGAATGTTGATAGAGCGTTTCATAGGTATTTTAACCCTTTGCTCGCGGGTGCAATTCTGTGCCATTTCTCTCGGTTGACCCTTACGACTTGCGCTGAATGTTAAGTAGTTGATACACTCGATATTTTATTTTTGTTGGCCAGAGACAGCGTTTGTAAACATAATAAACTATTTTTAGCGAATAATTTTTCAAACGATTCTTCATTCGGATTTTTTATGAAAATTTTGAAGAACATGAGTCATTTTGGCTTGATTATGTTTTGTGTTTGTGCTTGTTTTATAAAGGCAAAGGTTTTTAAAACAAGCCACACTCTTCATTCCATTTTTATATAAAATTCTCGTGTCACAGTTTTCGTTGCCATACTCCTCCGAAACGGCTTGACCGATTTTGATGATTTTTTTTGTGCTTATCCGGTATCTATGAGAATCGGCCAACATCTATTTTTCATCCCCCTAAATGACGCATTGCAACGCATGCGCGGGTTCAGCTAGTAATGTATAATTACGTTCAGTAAAAGCCTACACTTCAATCGAGGAATTAGAAGATACTTATGATTAAGTTACCAGGGCACTATTGAGAAGGTTCTATCCATCCTTTTCCAAGTGAGTGTTGTATTTGCATCCCCACGTCCCCAGCGTGTCATAGAAGATGGAGCACCTTGGGGTTACTTTAAAGTTAGGTACTTCATACTATAAGTGGAACGTAGCCAACTTACTATAACCGCAACAATGTGGGACTTTTTGGGAAGCATCACACCTTTATTTCCCTAAAAGGATAGGCAGTGGTGTAACCATAGTACACACGGCGACATATCAATAAGCTATGCATTTCCACGTATACTCGTCCTCAATTTTTATAGATTTTCCGTACTATGAGAGTTCTGCATTAACTCATGGTTGGTACGAGCAGGGCTCGGAACCGGTTTAAAAAGAGAAGTTAATTTCGGTTAAATATCGGTAAATATATCGTTACATCATTTATTGGTTAAACAAGGGAACTGTTTTATGTAACCCAAATGATAAAGGTAACCGGTTACATAACCATAAATGATTTTAAAACCGTTATTAACCGGTTAATTCAGTTTTTCGTTATTTTTTTCGTCTACATTTTAACCACATCTAACAAGTTACCGTAACATTATTGGTAAAATGTAACCGGAAAACATAAATGGTGCATGGTTATTTTGCTCCATGAGGTAGATTCATGTTTTGACTTACCGGGGGCCGGGGTCTATCAAAACTTGGTATTAACAGGTTAATTTTCAGTACGAAAGCCAAAATTCATAAAAAAAACGGTTTTCCACATAAGCCGGTAAAGTACAACTTTAATCTAAATCGATTTCAGTTTGGGGTCAATGACCGTAACCGGTTAAGAAATTTAACCGGTTTCCGAGCCTTGAGTACGAGTATAGCTTGCACCCACATTTCACCAGTTATTTCGTGCCACGCCCTATATTAGTAGCATTATTTTTAACTAGCTGTTGCCAGCGGCTTCACCCGCTACAATTCGAAAATTATCCCACGGGAAGATAAAATCAGGATAAAAACAGCTATTCTATGCACGGGAAAGAGTAACAAACATCCATCCATACATACATACTTACAAACTTTCTTAATGTCCTTTTATTGGAGTGTGGGAAATCACCAAATTAATGACTCCTTCCGCGGAAGAAAGTGTCAGACTTCTACTGACTTAAAACCACCCAAGTTCCTTCTTAGCCCTATGTGTCCGGGGCTGCGGTATCTCTTCCTCAAGTATCGCGCTATAACGCCACCGGCGGCGGCGCCTAAACGGTATCCAAAGTGCGTACAAGCATTCCGTTTTTACCTCCTTATAACTTAACTTTAGATAGCGGTATAATTGCATTTTATGCTAACAAGTATTGGACATTGTCGCGTCATAAAAGCATGATAACTCCCGATACTGTTTATTACTACACATTGTTTCATAATTACGCCTTCCTGTCATAAACAGCTGGACTGATATCAATCGTTGTACACAACTGTCTTATGTAATAAAAACAACATGATTGATTACAACAGCTTTATCGTAAATTAATGTAATTTAATTATTAGTTTTGAACGGAATATTATTAGTGCATGGAAGAATTTTGCATTTTGCCTTTGTTAGAGTTTTAACCGACTTCAAAGAAGGAGGAGGTTCTAGGTTCGTGTGTATGTTTTTTTTATGTATGTTACCTGATTTCTCCCCCATTTGTGGACCGATTCTCAAAATTCTTTTTTTATTTGGAAGAGTATACTTCTGAGGTGGTGCCATTTTAATTTAGTGAAGATCTGGTGCTGATCTTTGGAGATATACAATGGAACTCATCAAAAATAGACGGCAAATCTGTCGTTCTTGCTGAATCGCTTGGATTTTTATTGAATATACATTATCATGACGTAACATCACGCCTGTATCTGTAGTTCTGTAGCTCTGAGGGGATATGCAGATGTGTACAATACACATTTTTTTTATGTATGTTCACCGATTTCTCCCCCATTTGCAATAATAAGGGAATCGTGAAAGTTAAGGGCTAACTCTTAACTTTCAAGATAAAACAAAAAAAAGATAAAAAGTGTTTTTGAAGTGGGTTTTTTTTTAAAGTTTTTTATACATAATAATTATATTACTCGAAGTTATGAAATGTCCTCAATAATAATAATCATTTATTTATTTAGATAACTATATCCATTGGGTTAGTAACAATATTCTTAAAACCTATATTAGTACTTAACTAAAGATGCTTGAGTTAGTAACAATATTCTTAACCTATGTTAGTACTTAACTAAAAACAAAGAGAGAGTGCAGGTGACTAATGACCTCACCAGCGGGCTGTCATGCCTCCCGACTATAGCTCTCAATGTTGAATAGGTTACTTATGAAAATTACGTACAAAGACTGTCTTTAAAACGCATAATAACTTTACAATGTATAACTCTACCTAAGCTTTTGGGGATAACGAGCATGATTATGCAACGTCTTTTTGACTGTTAAAATAACTAAAAGGATTAAAATAAACAAATTCAATTTATTTATTAATAATGCAGTAAGTCCGCCTTTTTACCTTTTTTTTTTGTGTGCGAGAAGTTTAAATAAATAAGTAAGTAGTGTGAACTCATCTAATTCTGGAATCCGCCTAATTCGGTGATATTTGGTTTGAGCGGTATCATAGGGCTGGTACGAGTGCACAAATGCCTTTATCGCGAAGTTAGATGAGTTCACTATACTCCTCAAATGTCGAAGTGGAACGATAAATAATCCTCAAACTAGACATTCATTTAACCACAATTGTATTTCCTGTTTAGTCCAATTAAACTAAATAGTCAAAGTAACAAAAATGTTAATGGTTTCAATTCTTAATAGTTATAATATAAAGTAGCGACGCGAGCAACAATGTTTCATTGAACTCCATTCAGCCGCCAATGCACGTGGATATTACGACATATTATTATTAAACTGCATACATAATTGTACAGAGTGAATACCTACACGAAGCCTGCAAATTTGATCGAAAAACCGGTCTCGACAGGCGGTACTTTTGTGCACTTACACAAACTGGTCCAAAAGAATACGGGTAGCAGTTTTTTTACCAAAATTGCTTGGTCACAGACACCAAAAAAACTAAAATGAGTATAATTACAGGAAGGAACGAGACGAGACGATTACTTTTCGAGCCAATAAGGTTTTTGTTCGATCAGCTTGGAAACCCTCAGTACAATCTAGTACATTGCCTTGAAGTCGATAGAATTACTCTATCACCATAGTCTTCAGTGGACTCCAGAGATCTAGTTAGATTTGTCTCTTTGCTGCGTACTCATAGAAAACCAAATATGAGAACGAGGCAAAAATACTGAAAACGGAATATTTACCATATTTACTGAGTGTTTCAAGTTTCCGATGTTTCGGCACTATTGCAAATACCCCGTGGTATTTGCAATAGTCACGGATAAACAAACAGTAAACGTTGACGGCACGGTTGGCGCAGTGGCTCAAGCAGTTGACTGCTGCGCTCAGTGTCGCGGGTTCGATCCCCGCACGGAACAAATATTTGTATGGCCTACAGATAGTTGTTTCGGGTGTGGGTATTTGTGTATATATGAGTTTAAATGTCTGTGAACGCACCCACGATACAGGAGAAATTCCTAGCGTGGGGCAACGTTTTTATAAATAAATAAAAAATTGTATATTATAGTTTAACGGTATACTGTTGTCAGTATTAATAACCATGTCAGTTTAAAAACTTATATGACGAAAAGGCACCTACAGTCCTTTCAGTTATTGATCTTCTGCAATAAACTCTATGGTAAATGGAAATATAGATCACTGTACCGAAACCAGAGATAAAATAATAGTAAAAGATCACATACTTTGGATATTATTATGAAAATTAGAAAATTTGTAATATTTTTTTTAGGATTTTTGGGATTCACAATGACTGTTGTTGACAAGCCAAGTTCTCCAATAGGTAGGTACTGAACGCTCCACAAAACCAATACTTAGCAACAGTCCTGATAAACTAAAGGTAGCATCGAGTACTATCGCGTTCACTCACTTAATGATAATTGATAAACGATGTCAATGTTCATTGATGTTGGTGCACCCACTGTGAACGGACGTATACTCATGAAGAAAATAAATAGCTGATGACTCAGTGACAGTTGCGAACTCGTTGATCGGACCATTGTTATACGTGATACAATTTCGAACTCACTGTGAGAGTAGGTAAGGGACTGTTTTTTTTCTTTTTATTGTTTTTGTTTTTTATTGCTAGTGGCCAGTAAAAATAATAATACAGAAAATAGGTTTTATTTCGCGTTTTTCAGATTTGGTTTTTATTACAAAATATATCGTAAACAAACAGATTGACCTAGTTGCGATAGCAATATTTGCACTTTTGTAACACCTACATTAGATTAATACAATGATGTTACTTAGATTATTACGAAAAATATCAAAGCAATGATCCATTTTTTATTTGTTAATGTTGTGGTAGGCAAAACAAATATTATTTAGGGAAAGTAATAAATCTGTCCAAACATTATGAAACTCCCTAAAAGTTCTGATTCATAAGTTCAAATAAACAGAAACCATAACTATGATCAATTATATTTTAATTGGCCATATTATTATATTCATGTAAAGTACGTAATATGACGAAACATGAGTGTTTCATTACGATTTACTCGCACTCGAAAATTGGCGCTAACTGTACATGTTGAACCGTATCGTCACGCGCGAAACTCGTATCCGACATCACTATAAAGTGTAAAAACATAAATCAACCAAAGCACAAAGGTCATACAGTCTATTTTTGCACGAAACCAGTTATCAAATCAACCAGTGCAGAGAGTGTGTTATATCCTTTAGAAAGCAAGCCGTTTTGACTTTCATTTCTTTTTTGTACCTATGGATTATAAGACTATACGCTATATCAGCTGATTATCTGCCATGTGAGGTTGTCGTGAAGAAATTATATCTACTTATCCTAAGTGCCATTATCATGATTGCTGTCTTGGCTATAAATTATCCATTCGCAAAGAAATTTTTGTATTTTAGGTTCCTGATATGGATTTACTTGAGAAACAAGACCGATAGCGTAAAATATGATAAAATACTTTGAGTAGGTACCTCATACTTATTTATAATCTAGGTGACTATTTTTCACAATTTACTAGTAGGTACCTGGTCATGTATTTAGGTACTTATCTTTTCCCACGATTCTCCCTTAGATTACAAATGATAAGAATGTAAATCAATATAAAAGTAATCAATGAATTAATAATAGTGAATGAATTAATAGTAGTCGACGTAGATGCAATATAAAAAAAACTACATCGAGGATCTTTCTTTCTTTCGTGAATATTTTATACAACAACGTACAGTACGATCAAATTATCTTGGCAGGTCTGAACATAGGCTCTGCGAACTTTTACGCATGTAAACTTGTGAAGAATACTGTTATTGTCAGATAAACCAATACCTATACGATCAGAAAATATCTAATTTAAACAGTGAGAAATACAAATAAAATAAATATCATAACACTTTTATACATTAGTTGTAACAAAATAACCTGCACGAAGTTCGGACCTGCCAAGTTAATTTGATTGCACTGTACTGAATTAAATTGGGGCACTTGCACACGGGAGTATATTCTTATCTTTTAGTCTT
This sequence comes from Diarsia mendica, assembly GCA_949316265.1. NCBI lineage: Eukaryota > Metazoa > Arthropoda > Insecta > Lepidoptera > Noctuidae > Diarsia > Diarsia mendica. The sequence continues at coordinate 12,577,929 of OX438887.1, forward strand.
CATCTCAGGAGTTCACTCGTGAAATGGTGATTAGAGAGACGAATGGAAGTAGAAGATATGCTGCGCCAACCCCAAGTAAATTGGAATAAGAGCATGGGTGAATTGAGCAGCGGTGGCCCAGTGGTGTCGGCCCCGACTTACGAACAGTAGGTCGTGGGTCCAAACCCAGGCAGGCGCATTACTTTGTGTAATTTATTTCATCACCTCTGCTCTCAAAACGGTGAAGGAAAACATAGTGAGGAAACCGGCATGTCAAAGAACCAAAAAAATCGAAGACATGTGACATCTGCCAATCCGCACTGGGCCCGCGTGGTGGATTATAGCCCATCCCTCTCCTAGAGAGGAGGCCTGAGTCCCTGCAGTGGGAACATTATAGGCTGATGACGAAGAGCATGGGAGTTGAGACCGCGTATCGGCCAACCCAGCGTGGGAACTCCTTAGCTAGACGGACTTAAAATACGATCTGACTGAGTGAAAATGATGAAGGACAGGGTTTGGAAGAGGTTTATGTCCAGCAGTGGATGACATGCTGAGCTGATTAGTTGACTATCACACACTGTGCAAATCTAGAGTGCGCTTGCGCAGGGCAGTTTCGTTCTTTGTTTCGACTGTTTCTTCTATTTTTTCTGTTTCTTTCAGAATAGTCAGGTACGAATCACTGGGCTACTAAAGTGTTTTTTATACCCATTTACTATAATAAATATGATCGATGATTTATTGCTGTGTCATGCGCAACCACGCGATGGCTTTATCTACATACATGATTTAAGGTGATATCCCTAGATTAACGCGTGTGCAAACATTTATGGATGCGTGTTTGTTGATGGCAATCACCTAATCAGCACTGAACGAATGTAATCACTAATCAATCAGATAAAAGTACCAAATAGTTTTAAAATTAATTTGCCTTTTACTAATTACGTAACATAAACATAATTATAGCTAAGTAATTGTTGCTAATAATATTATAATCTGAATATTTATTCCGAAAATAAACAGTAGGTAATCCAAAATAATTGCTTCGACTACAAATACGCCAACAGAAAAAAAAAAACATGAATGAGGCTTTGAATGTTCAATTGTTCATTTAAAAGTGTCACACTTCGGGACAGGGCCTCACTCTCAGTTACGCTCGCATTGTCGGTTAAAAATGGCGTGTTTGTTTTTTTCAGCAACAGTAACAATAATAATAGTTCGAATATTCGTTGTCAGTAAAAGGAAGCTCGTGGCTCAAACAAACGCTCGGGTCGATTTAATATCAGTTTGAGTCACCCTTGCCTAGGTTAGTTCTTGGTTCGGTGACCATCATTAACGTTCCAAGTTTCCTCCGTGCATCAGAAAGCTCGTAAGTCTTTGGTTTTGGATCTCATTTGTAGACCGACAGTTGTTACAGGTGACCCCAAAAGTCTGTCAACCAGTTTTACCATTTACCCAATACTAATTGGCTTGTGGAGTCGCTGCAAAATACTGGTATTCAGCTGAACCCGGTGAGACTAGAACGCGACCCTAAAATAGTTGACAAAACGCTAGAGAGGTGACGATTAGTTGTCAAAAAACGTGTTCTCTTTCCACTTCTGGTCCCCGAAGGGTTAAGCATTGAGTTGTACCTTGTACCCATTAGTACATCCACAGTATGTTTTCCATACTTCCATAATAAAATTATATGTTACTGGGTAAGTTAATATTTTAAATGCAAAAGTAACTGTACCTATCTATCTGATTTCGGTGAAATTAACAAAAACCAAACAAGTAGACCATGACCTCGACTGGATCAAAGGTACCGTACCAGTGAGATAAAGTCCTACTCCAACTAAAACAGTAGCTAGTATTTTCATTCATAGTACGACACCCGATTGATAGCAATAGGCTCGCCACCTATTACAAGGGACTTATCATTACTGACGAAATGTGGGTGGACTATTAGAAACACCTTTTTCGGAGTGATGGAAAATCATCAAATGACTCCTCCCGCTCGCATTCCCGCAGCGATAGGGAATGTCAGACTTCTACTGACTAAAAACCACCAATGTTCCTGCTTAGCCATTTGTGTCGAGGCCGCGGTATTTCTTTCAAACAACCAGCAGGCCTGACGGGAACACCTCTGTCTACCATTTCGAAATTTAGAGGTATGATGTTAAGTACGATACTGACGCAAAAACCACTGCAAAAACAAAATATCACAGCAAACAGGACGCAATATATTTTTAATAACAAAGTTTCTAGACACAATAGTGGTAAAGTTAGCAACGGGAACCATGGTCTGTTGGTTCAATTCTCTTAGCGCGATTATCTCGGGTATAATTAGCTATACGACAAATGGCAATGTCCGGTGGCTTGTCCTAGCGGAATGGAACCGCGCATACAGTACAATATTATTTTATTTTGGAGCGAATTGTTATGGCAAACATTATGTCAAAATCTTGATCCGCTTACAGTCGAACCGGAAGCAGCATCATCATCATCATCATCAGCCTATAAAGCGTTCATCATCATCATCAGCCTATGTCCCCAACAACATCATACTCAATACTCAATATATTTATTGCTTCCACAAGTTTACTTAGATGGTAGGTTTTACAAAGTTATGATCATAATGTTGTTAAATTATAATGTTGTAACATTATAGGTTGATGATAGGCATTATAGGCTCTAGGAGAGGGATGAGCTATAATCAACCACCTGGACCCAGTGTGGATTGGTAGATGTCACATATCTTCGTTTTTTTTTTTTTTTAAGATACGTTTCCTCACGATGTTTTCCTTCACCGTTTTGAGAGCAGCGACAACACCACAACTCAGTTAACACTGGGTAATACGATATAAGTAGACTCGTTGTCAGACTTTCAGGCCACTGACTTTTTAAGAACTATAAGACTGTCAAGAATCTACAAATAACAACCAGGACCAACAACACACAAAAAAAAATAAACAATAGGTATTTACAATTAAGAACGTTTATGGCTAACATGTAAATAACTACAAATAGGGGAGACTCTCGTTGCCCAGCCGGACAAAAAAAATGATTTAGGAAGTGTATTTCTGGGCACAGTTCGTATTAATATGTATTTGGAGGTTCAACTCTCTGGAGCCTTGGACCCCGTTCCTGATAGCGTTGGGCAAAGACAGTTCTAAGAAGGTATGTGTGTGGGTAAGTATCTATATATATAAAAGAAAGTCGTGTTAGTTACACCATTTATAACTCAAGAACGGCTGGACGGATTTAGATGAAAATTGGTAGGGAGGTAGCTAAGAACCAGGAGAAGGACATGGGATACTTAAAAAAAAAAAAAAAAAAAAAAAAAAAGGCAATAGGTAGTAGGTAGGTAGGGTAGGTAGGGTAGGTAGGGTAGGTAGGGTAGGTAGGGTAGGTAGGGTAGGTAGGGTAGGTAGGGTAGGTAGGGTAGGTAGGGTAGGTAGGGTAGGTAGGGTAGGTATGGTAGGTAGGGTAGGTAGGGTAGGTAGGGTAGGTAGGGTAGGTAGGGTAGGTAGGGTAGGTAGGGTAGGTAGGGTAGGTAGGGTAGGTAGGGTAGGTAGGGTAGGTAGGGTAGGTAGGGTAGGTAGGGTAGGTAGGGTAGGTAGGGTAGGTAGGGTAGGTAGGGTAGGTAGGGTAGGTAGGGTAGGTAGGGTAGGTAGGGTAGGTAGGGTAGGTAGGGTAGGTAGGGTAGGTAGGGTAGGTAGGGTAGGTAGGGTAGGTAGGGTAGGTAGGGTAGGTAGGGTAGGTAGGGTAGGTAGGGTAGGTAGGGTAGGTAGGGTAGGTAGGGTAGGTAGGGTAGGTAGGGTAGGTAGGGTAGGTAGGGTAGGTAGGGTAGGTAGGGTAGGTAGGGTAGGTAGGGTAGGTAGGGTAGGTAGGGTAGGTAGGGTAGGTAGGGTAGGTAGGGTAGGTAGGGTAGGTAGGGTAGGTAGGGTAGGTAGGGTAGGTAGGGTAGGTAGGGTAGGTAGGGTAGGTAGGGTAGGTAGGGTAGGTAGGGTAGGTAGGGTAGGTAGGGTAGGTAGGGTAGGTAGGGTAGGTAGGGTAGGTAGGGTAGGTAGGGTAGGTAGGGTAGGTAGGGTAGGTAGGGTAGGTAGGGTAGGTAGGGTAGTAGGTAGGGTAGTAGATAGGTAGGTAGGAAAAACGCATTGCAACGCATGCGCGGGTTCAGCTAGTTTATACTAAAAATGGTGTTTTATCAGAGACATTTTTTTTTTTTAAAGTTGATTATGCGTGTGAAAACTAAAAGTTGTGAAAAAACGCAGACTGTGTTTTATACAATACAGTAATGATGGCCTAAATTCCCAATTAAAAATAACAAGAGTTTTTACAGTTTCATATAACTGGCACGGTTTTTGTATGAACTGTAATATTTGACTTTCTAAATGAGTATGTACTTCGAAAATTAGGAAATGGTGTGAATATTTAGTAAGGTACGTAATTTTAGAAAAAAATCTAGAGTTTGTTATTGTTTAGTTTGCTATTATTGACAACAATGACCTCTGAAAATATTAGTAGTTGCTTATAATAATCTTATTATGAAATAACGTAGCTGTAGCCCGTGACTTTGGTCCGCGCGAAGTTATTATAAAAATATTACTTTCTAAAATCTAAATAGGATTTTGTAAAAAAATTCAAGGTTCTTATTTTTTCTCGCACGGAACCTTAATACTTTTTCTGAAATAAAAGGTTAAGTTACTACTGTTATCTTTAAAACATTAGTTATCTGCTTGTAAAAGTTTTGTTAGTATCGGTCCAACCGTTCGGAGATTAGACGGAACTAACAGACAGTTTTTTTTTCATTCTAATTGAGACACAAACTGTGCTGCGGGACCCTATTTACCCATTTTTTTTTTAGTTTTTCGTGTATGTTGGTACACATTAATACAGCAGCTGTTCATGTTAAGTTTAACACAGCTGTCAACAGAGACGTATTAAATTTCGTAACTGTACACACACGGCAGGCAGGTAATTATAAAATCATCTTTTTTGTCTCAGTCGCTCAAATTTCTACTCATCGTCCGCCAATATGCGGTCGTATGGGCGCCGTTAAGTCCCATCTCATCTCAAAGTATAACTGTTACTAATATTGCACTATGAAGTTATATCTTCATGGTGCAATATTAGTAACAGATAAACTTTAAAGCTTCTAAGTAAAGTGATAATTAATTCATCATCAGACATCGCTTTCACATTTTACGTACCGTTTTCATCGGATTGCTTATTGCATTATTCTGTTCCATATAAATCTTGGTCTTTGAGTACTTATAACAAAAAAATGAGTATGAAAAGGTTAAGGTTGCGTCAAATAACAAGTCCTGTCCAGTAAAGTCACTGACGTAGAGAGCTCATTTTCAGCCAACAAATAATAATATTCAAACGTCTCACAGCTTTATAAACAAAAATATTAAAAATTGTGTAGTTTCACGCGAATTTCAACATCATTAGGTAGGTACGTTCATTTTCCCAAAAATTTTATTTAAAAATTGTGACGATACACGTAAATTCAAATAAAAGCATTTTGATTGTGCATTCTTTGTCATTTGGATAGTTCATAATATAATCCGCTGTCTACTTATCATCATTATCCATTGGCAGTATTGTTCAACTGCCTAGTAGGAAAAGAAAGGAGACCTTATGTTTACCATACTTACCTGGAATTAAATGATAAGTGAAGTAATTTGAAACGATACTATTGTATGGGAAAATATTATTATATTATTAAGTTAACAGTTATTTTGGGTAGTCCGTATTCCCAGCAGGATATGACGCATCATATTGTTTAAATGTCGGTGACATTAGACTGGATCCCCTTACGTCAATTCGTGGTAGTACATTACCATATCTATACAGCTCATTCATAAAAACTCATTCATAATAATAAAAGACTCTCCTCTAAATCTAACCTCGCCCGGGGCTTCCCAGGAATAATTTTATTCCATTCTGCCATTTGATAAGTTACTTACACAAGCTCCCGAGTCCCGACGTAGAGTTAGTTTTGCTAGTTGCTGATTGATCAATTATTTTACCATAGCAAGACATTTTTGAATAAATGAAAGAAAAAGAGAGATAGGTAGATCATGATTTTGCTCTCACACGTTCCTTCACCATTTTTTTTTGGGGTAGGTGGAAAATTATTAAATACCCCTCTCGCTCTTGGGCAGAATGAAAGGGAGTGTCAGACTTCTACTGACTAAAAACCACCCATGCTCCTTCTTAGCCCTTTATGCCGAGGCCGCGGTATCTTTGTGACCAACCCGCAGTCCACGTTCCTTCACCACACGTGTTGGTACGAACTGAGCGGTGCGGTGGTGCGTGAGCGCAGACGAAGATCAGTAAAAAGTTGCATCCTAAGTATCCTGTGTTACCTACGCCCTACGCCCATGGCCAAGGTCACGCACGCTAAACGTTGTTCTTGTTACAATGTATTATATAACTTTTATGTACGAGAGCATATAAAGGATGTAATAATGCATATAATTATGTATTATAATATGGTTATGAGTATAATGACTGCAGCATCAGAAAATTGCACTTAGCACGTATTGATATTTCAGATAAAGTTTTATATATTTTTGATAATATTTTAATTATGTGGCGTGGTACTTCAATAAATTGATAATGTAAGGTGGTTGTTTCGGCCCCATAAAACTATCAATGAGCGAGCCATCACTTACTCTCTTCAGCGTGGTCTGCGTTTTCTAGGGCTCCCAACTTCCAGCACTCATTGCGTGACAAATTCATTGTAAACCTGTGGGCTGTGACAGATCATACAGATGTAGTATATCCCCAGAGACACAAACACACAAACAGTGGGTTTATTAAAAACCTTTTCTTTATCAAAAAGTCAGTAACTCATGAAGCTTCCTCACCTAATCGATTTATAAATAGCTGTACCTAGTGCAAAAACAACTGACTCAGTTAATTTCTAGTTTTTGTATCCGATCCATGATTTATTGTAATGAATCATACTAGTTATAACTCTGACGTTGGTTTTGTATCTTTATAACCATTATAATAATAATCACGCCTTTAATAAAATACCTTCTTATTAACATTATAAATACAATCCGTTTCTTTGGCTCAATCATTTGCTGACTGAGTGATATTATGACGTAGCAATTATACAAACCTGCAAATAAACTGAGTTAAATATTTAATACCATGCAGGTAATCCTCGAATCGTTCGGCAGAGATGAATGCACCTTTTATTTAGTAAATATACCAACATTTCACCAATTATGTATTAGGTCCATGTAATTATGGGGCGAGCCTATTTAAACCAACCGTTCATAGATGCAGTCTTCATGCTGCTACTAAGAAATTTGCGAAAAGCCCAATAACACTTTGCCCAATCCAAAAATCAAACCCAGGATCTCAGCAGTGTATGCTGCGACCAACAAGGCCATATTTATGGAGTATCTTCTTATTGACATTATAAATACACAATCCGTTTCTTTGTAGCCCAATCATTTATTAACTGAATGATATTAATGTATGAACTATGATGTAGCGCTTAATACAGCTGAAATTGCGGATCATTCTCAATAGTTCCACCAGCATTTAGTTCCATGGAACTAGTGAGACTTTTTTTTCTCAGTAGTTCCATGCACTTTGATAATGGAACAAATGAAACAAAACTTAATCGAACTCGTCTCACTAGTTCCACCGTAGTTGTCCCATGGAACTAGTGAGAACTTTTTTTTCTCAGTAGTTCCATGCACTTTGATAATGGAACAAATGAAACAAAACTTATTCGAACTCGTCTCACTAGTTCCACCGTAGTTGTCCCATGGAACTAGTGAGAACTTTTTTGTCACAGTGGTTCCATTGTTCTTCTTAGTGGAACAAGTGAAACTAAAGTTAATCAACATCATTCTCATTAGTTCCACTCTTTAGAAAAATATCATCTAATATTAATAAAGGAATAAGACGCAAAAAAAAACTTTTTAACAAAAAATAACCCACATTACAAAAAACACAAAAAAGTGAAAAATAAACTTTAGAAGAAAAATCAGTTTCTGAAGTCGGTGACTTTTGTTTCTTTGATTTAATTTTTTGCTACCGACTTCAGAAACTGATTTTTCTTCTAAAGTTTATTTTTCACTTTTTTGTTTTTTTTTTGAAGTCGGTTTTATTTTTTTGTTAAAAAGTTTTTATTTTTTTTCAGTTTTTAGTGGTTCACATGTAAGTTCACATTTTCATGGGTCATAATGTGGACAATGTACTTAGCTTTGTTTTGAGTTATGTTGATTTTTCAAAAACTGCTTGTCCGATTTCGATAAAAAAATATGGGGCCATTTGGGAAGTATTATACCCTTTCCAACAACAAAAGAATTTTTCGAATCGGTTATCAAGCGACGGAGTTATGCCCGAACAAACATAAAAAAAAACAAACATCCAAATTGAGAACCTCCTTCTTTTTTTAGAAGTCGGTTAAAAAATATAAAAAATTAAGTAATTTTATGTTAATCATTTTTATTTTTACAAACAAATCAGGCCAACGTTAGCCTGCTTTATTTGTAAAAATGATTAACATTAAATTACTTATTTTTTTATATTTTTTTGCGTTTTATTCCTTTATTAATATTAGATGATATTTTTCTAAAGAGTGGAACTAATGAGAATGATGTTGATTAACTTTAGTTTCACTTGTTCCACTAAGAAGAACAATGGAACCACTGAGACAAAAAAGTTCTCACTAGCTCCATGGGACAACTACGGTGGAACTAGTGAGACGAGTTCGATTAAGTTTTGTTTCATTTGTTCCATTATCAAAGTGCATGGAACTACTGAGAAAAAAAAGTTCTCACTAGTTCCATGGGACAACTACGGTGGAACTAGTGAGACGAGTTCGATTAAGTTTTGTTTCATTGTTCCATTATAAAAGTGCATGGAACTACTGAGAAAAAAAAGTCTCACTAGTTCCATGGAACTGAATGCTGGTGGAACTAATGAGAATGATCCGAAATTGCAGTTGATTTTATCTACTTTTAAAATTCAATACTTTAATAAAAATCTAAGGTATGTCAAAATAAACATCATATTATTGAAAAGCAATGACGATAAAAATATTAAAGAAAAACTGTTTACTTTTCTCAAAATGAAAATGTTATCCATCTTATATTTCGTATCAATAAAATAAATAAAATCTTGTGAAAGAGCTTGATTTATTAAAAATCCAATATTCTTTTGATGAAAATAATTTCTTATATTGTATTGAGTACTGTATAAGTGTACGACTTGTAACGAATATATACGTCTAATTATCATTTACAGCTGTATTTTTATTTAATAATTCGCTTTTACTCAATTTTAGTTTAAACTACGTACTTATCTGAACTTTATAAAATTATGACGATTGATGATTTTTATTCATTATTACATTGCATCAAACTTTAAATACCCGATACCAGAAAACCGAAATAGAAAACACCAAAAACTTTCTTCTATATTTTTTTTATTTTTTTTTTTATTATAAATGGGCTTGCTCTTGACCTCAATCTTGCCCTAAGGGCAGAGATGAGGTCGACGATGGAACGAGCTTACCCAGTAGAAGCCTGTTTACTCGCGACTTAAACAGATATGAACTCGGAAAAACGGACGCAGGCAGGGAATTCCACTCCTTGGCTGTGTGCATAATAAAGGACCCAGCAAAGCGCTTCGTTCGAATGTGTGGAATGTCGACTAGGTATCGGTGATACCCTGCAGTACGTCTAGTCTCCCGATGGAAGAAGGGAGATGGCGGGATCAGCTCGTGGAGCTCTTGCGCACACTCTCCGAAGTACAGTCTGTAGAAGACCGACAGACATGCGACTTTGCGACGGTGGGCCAGGCTATGTAGCTTGTTAACCAGCTTATCGTCACCAATTAGCCTCCTGGCTCTGCGCTCTACAGAGTCAAGTGTGGCAAGCTGGTATTTGGCTGAACCAACCTTGTTTAGGATGCCCAAAATCAAGATCCTTACATAGTATAAAACAAAGTCGCGTCTGTTTGTTTGTTTATTTGTTTGTTTGTCTGTATGCTTAAATCTTTAAAACTACGCAACGGATTTTGATGCGGTTTTTTTTAATAGATAGAGTGATTCAAGAGGAAGGTTTTAATACCTTTTTTGTACCCGTGCGAAGCCGGGGCGGGTCACTAGTATTATATATTCAAGATATTTAGAAAAGGTAAGTAAACTTTTGGATACAAAAATTAACAATACAGAATCTTAATGCACCACGATACAGTTCAAAGTGCCATACAATATTGTTCCAAAAGCGGAAGTTTCAGAAGTAACTACGGCCGGAAAATAGACCTTTAAAATGCGTCATACGTACGTAAACGCAAAATATGTAGATACCACGTTATCAATGTAGGACTGTGTTCGTGGAAAAAAACAAAAAAAAATCTTTATACAGCTTTATCCCTACCGGATATTTTACATTTTCGGGGTCGTAAGAGGAATAACATTTTCATATTTTCCCTTTTCTCTCGGTTCGGCGGTGTCTGTCGGTATTCTTCGAAGACTTATAAGTTAAAATGAGATTTGTGTTGAGCATAGAGCGTGAACTACTCTTAAATTCTATGGTTTTATGTACTTTTGTTTTTTATATGTGATACTATTATGCGGCCTAGGCGGTAGATGGCATGACGCTGACATGGCATGATGATTTTTCTATGCCATGTAAAATACACCTTTTCCTATTAGAATAAAGTTTGTTTCGGAACGAATATTCCGTTTTTTTATTAATTATGAATTCTAATATTAACGGCTACATATACGTTTCTCATCTGTCGAGCGAGCCTCCCGAGCCGACGATTTTTTTTAATACGCTTATTTATACGTGCACTCTTATTGTAAGAGAAGCGTAGGAGCAGTCGAATTGCAGCCTGCCTGTAATACTCAATCAGGTCTAGTCTCTACACGTAATCCCCCACGCGGGTCTAGTCTGTGGGATGATGCCTTCAAAGGTTTTCGATTCTAAAACATGCCTCACGATTCCTTCACTGTTTTAGCAGCATTCGTGATACAGTAATTTACACTAAGTAAACTACCGTCTGCGTACTAACCTATGACGATTTTAATATTACTCTCGTGTGCAAAAAAAAAACTGAACAACAAGTACGTCAAGATTAGGAGAAACCCAATTATAACCAGTAATTATTAAGACAATCCTATTATCTCAAATTATATCAAGGAAAAGGTCACATGAACTATTTAGGATCAAACGGGCAGCAACATTTGTTTATACTAACGTCAGACTCTGAATGGCACTGAACATTGGTTCCAAGATAAAGATTACACAAGTCACTATATTATCCACTACATAATATGTTATTTTTTAACATAATTATTTACATAATAATACTGTGCTTGCGTCAAATCTTTGTTAGGAATGTACGAACGGGTTTTGACCTGTTATTTTGTACAAAGATAGTATTTAGAGATAGTCTTGAGTGAAAGATCATAACCTGTTAATATTTAATCTTTTGCCCCAGATTCAAGTTATCACCCTGATAATTATTTATTCATTAGCTATCATAGAGTTCTTTTTTGATGTGAAGAAGTAGATTTCAGGTATGTAGGTACGTAATAAATACGTACGCTATTGACGTCAATTGTACTCGTTATTGACGTAGCTAATTTCAAATAAGTGGTTTTGCAAACTTTTTTATCAAGCTATGTGAAGTGTTTCTGGTTTCAGCAGGTTACACTATCACTGTTAGTCACTAAAATTGAGATGGACTTGACACGCCTACATTTCACCTCATTAGGCATAATTATTGACAGCTACAGTATGTATATAGTTTTGTATAATTTGACATACACGCCTACTTTTCAATAACATCATAGACACAATGACATCTTGAGCATTGATTAAAGCAGAATGCTAAATATTGGTTTAACAAGGTTGGCCAACTGTAGGAGGCAACGTATATAGGAAGTACCTTATTCGAAGATCCGCCAATTGCGGCCAAGAAATTATTCTAGTTCTGATTGATTTGGTGGGCCATGTCCTCCTGTTGTCATGACAACGGCAGTCGACCCAAGATAAAAAAAAGACGTGACGTTGCACTATAATGTCTCAAACCACCTAGTTAGAGTTTATACATACGTATGTAACAAAACATCAGATCACTATTTACCTGAGTTACAGTGTTGGCGTGAACATTCGATTATCAATTTATCAACGACCCCACACGATCAACATCGTTAAATAACTCATTACAAAAACAAAGCAACGATTCACTTTTGTTTTCTTCAGTACAAACACTGATATAGGGCAAAAAACTGTATAATTCCGTTATTACTATAATGACACAAGATAAAAAGGTCGCAAGTGTGAACTCGGTATAATTAGAACACTTTCATATCAGACACACCCCACTCGTGAAACGACGTAACTGTGCAAAGATTGGTATCTTTGAGCAAATTCGTGAAATTTTTATTACTTTTACGTATCACATACAGGTTTGTGATGATACGAAATGTTTGGTTTGAAAATATTCAACATGTGGGCCTCGATTTGTTTACATTGTAATGTTGGCGTGACCAGATTATCAGTTAGATAGTACTTAATGCACTCAAAACTTTTTAATTATAATGTATTTGAGAAGTGTGCATATTAATCATCTCAAGTAGCACTTAGCAAGTATAGTATCAAATGGGAAAATTGATTCCAATTTCCCTATAACTTTAAACTATCTAAAGTTTCACTAACAGAGTAAAACTTTTTAGAAGTCTCTTGAAAAATACTTGAATAGACTTCTAAAATGGTTTTCTCTAAATTTAATTTAATCTAGACACAGGAAACAAATACATTTGATTCGATGAGAAACAATAATTTGTTTGTCGTACTTTCTACGTATGGCATTTATTTAAAACCTTTTACTTTTTGTTTCAGAAGTCAGAAGCAACATTTGAAAATTAAATTATGTTAAGCTAATTTATCGAGGAACAAAACCAAACAAAAAATGGCGACGGAAAAGAACGCGTTGGTGGCATCTCCAAAGACTCGGAAAGTAATCAAATTAGTACCGCCTGACGGAGGATGGGGGTGGATGGTTTTATTAGGGACAGCCATCTCTAATGTAAGTATATTTGTGTGCCATTACGTCTCATTAGAAACAACAGTCTGTAAACATTAAACATTCAGTACTGCAGACCACGATTACTCACGAGTTGTTACTTTTCATTATTTTTCGTAATAGTTTTTTTTTATAATTTCCTATGATTCCTATAAATTCCTATTGATACAATACGTAGTTTAGTTTGTAAATAGAATAATTGATTGAAGTACCTAGGTAAAACGGCGTGTTTTATTTTTTTTTATTACGGTGTGTTTTTTTTTTCACTAAAACTGAAAAAGGTGTCATAAAGACGATTTACATTTAATTATACTCTAATCCTCTACCACGAATCGTCATTTATATTATGCTCTACATTATACAAAAACAAAGTCACAAAAACAACAACAGGATATACTTACTTATCACTGGCTATGTAACTAGAAGGCCGTTTAATTTATAACATAACCCCACATTAGGGAAGCTACGAATTTATCAGTAACCGATATCGATTGGTCGGCAGATAAAATAACATTCGTATTAGCACCTAACGAACTTTTGCGCACTTTGTATCATGATAACATGACATAGATACATCATTTAAGTATTTAGGCAAACATGAAGAATACCAGATTAGGTAGCATTCCACTCCTCCCTCACCAAAATCTTGAAAGTCAAAAGACTCGATTATAGCAAATTTTGACAAGTAATCTGAAGAAATTAAAGACATTAATTACATCATTTCGTTCTAATGAGTTGAGGTTTTTTATAAATATAAATACATAGTTCTAAGCTGCTTTGTTCTTACATACTGCCATTTGATATCATCTGTTATTTTTGGGTTAGCCACGATAAGGAGGATTAGGCAATGTTTCGGCCTTTATTCGATAGATATGATTCGTAGGTCAGGAGTACAGTCGAACAAGCTAATAAGTTTAAAGGGTAGAGATCTTTATAATTCTATAACATTGAAAATATTGATTCTAATTTTGTTTAATTAAGTGTTTCGCATGCGACTGATGTCAAACGCTGTATCGTGAAAAACATGAAATAACATAATATCATACCTGTAACATCTAGAAGTGTGTTAAGTGTAGTGTGATAGTACAAGTACCTACACTCATACGCACTTTGGACTTGGAGTTTAGGACACCAATCCCTTAGGGCTCGTTTACGGAGACGCGGGGCGTCGCGCGGCGCGTGCAATAGGCTCGTCTCGTGCTTTTTTATTAATTTACTGAGACACGGGTCCACCGCAACAAACGCTGCATTTTAAATTAACGAGCGAAAAATTACTTCGCGTAAAATCGACATTTGAAATCGGTAACTTTTTCATACATCGCCATGTATTTGAATTAAAAACGTAGCACGCGTCGCGCGACTCCCCGCCTGTACGCACACGTAAACATGCACTTATACAATACAATAGTACACACGGCTACACATCAAGCTATACAAAACCAGTTAATCTTGGCCTCACTTTACTAGACCTTTTCGCACAATGAACGATCAGATTATACTGGTTTTGTATAGCTTGATGTGTAGCCGTGTGTACACCCACATTTCGAAATGCTTTTTTTTTTGGAAAAAGAGAACAAACGAAATGTCATCACTAAACTAAATACCTTCATTTCAGATTTTCAACCAATCAATGCTGTCATTATTCAGCTTACTTTACGGAGATGTGTTAGAGGGAATGGGACACAGGACTCAAGGCGCAGCTATAGTAATGAGCACAATGTTGTTCGTCACAAATTTCGGCGGCCCAATAGCCGGGGCCGTAGTCAAGTTGACATCAACAAGATTTGTAGCGGTTACTGGGGCCTGTTTCTGTACTGCCGGAATTTTCTTCAGCGGATTTTCGACAAATATCTGGCACTTGGTGTTAACTTACGGCGTCCTATTAGGTAAAACTGTCTTGTTTGTTGTTCTGAGTTTATTGTTTAGCATAATGCGGTATTGTGGAAATGTTTAGGCTTGCGAGTTCGTTTTAAATGAAGAAAAGTGCTGTGTGGGGTTTCGAGACCACATTGAACTTTTGTACATTTTCTTGGGCTAAGCTGATATCAGCTGTTTTTTTTTTCGTACAATTTTATTTGTATGAAAATAATATGGTCACACCAATCAATCAATAATATGGTTTTGGTGTATCTGGGTCATAACCCAGATACACCAAAACCATAATAATTTGGAAACCCATTCATTAATATTTAGAATGGCCCAAATCCGACCACGGTCATCGGATACAACACCCATAATCCGCATTGTTAGGTAAAACAACAGTAACTAATCTATTATGCTTGTTCCAGGTTTGGGTTTGGGTTTCATCCAAAACTCGTCATTTGTGGCCATAAATAGCTACTTCAAGCTAAAGAAAAGCCGTGCAGTGGGTCTTGCTAACGTGGGCACAGGTGTGGGACAGACCTTAATGCCGCACTTAGTGAGGTACCTCTTGGAGCATTTCGGGTTCCGTGGCGCTTGCTTGCTGCTCTCCTCTCTCAGTTTACACGGGGTAAGTGGCTATTTTATTACGTTGGAAACTTATCTTCCTTTTACAATGTACCAACTGACGATGTCATTTATTCTGTGATCTGTGAATGCATATAAAAGTATACTTACATAAAACAAAAATAAAATTGTTTTTATTGTTGTGTGTCTGTCTGTCTGTTTGTTCCGGCTAATCTCCAAAATGGCTTGAAGGATTTTCATGCGACTTTTAGTTTCTGTTAAAGTAAATTGATGTGCTAAAGAATAACTCAGACTACTTTTTTTGAGAAAAACTAAATAAACCTTTCAAAAAGGCTGAGTTTCCGAGCAAAAAAAACTTTAATGTAAGGTACATTAAAGTTTTTTTACAACTACATTAACAAAATTCGATTCAAATAGAGAAACAGCTAGTCCATAATAATAATTATGTATAGTACTAATTACCTTTTACAATCACAGATCGCTGGAACTATGCTAATACAACCAGTAGAATGGCATATGAAGGAAGTCGAAGAAGAAGTACCAGTTGATGAAAATCTACATCTACTACAAGAAAAACCCAAAGATGCAATAGTAAGAAAAATATCTCAATCTAACGGTGACGCACAAAATCAGGCCAATACCAAAGAAAATTGGGGAAGCAAAAAAACGCTGAGTAATAAAGACCTAAATGGTGGAAAAATAAATAAATCAGACGCAAACGGTCTAAATGGTAAGTAAGCAATGTTTTTGTGTTAATTTAAAAGTGTAACATTCGTTATTTTTACTTCAACTGTTTTCAGAAGTTGAATTACTGGAGCACAATGAGACGTTTTCTGGAAATAGTTACTTAATTAGTTGCTTTTAAAGAAAACTAGGTTAAATTAAAAATCTTGAGGCCCTGGAAAACCCAAAATCGTACTTAAAACACTTGATATTTTTTACAAAACTTAATACAAATGACAATGTCAAAGGATTGATATAACTTTAGCATAGTAAATTCAACACATATTTGTCTTTTCCATTATAATAATATCACTTTATCAGGCCTCCAAGTTATCGTTTCATAGAAGTTATGGGTGGAGAACAGTGTGGAAACCTCTGCCCAGCAGAAGGGTCTTGAAGTAGAAATTTTCTTGTTGTCCTATCGTCTCAATGTGCATAACATTCGTTTCATAACATCATTGATGAGCAATAACGATCAAGGTCATTATCATAGAATGTTTCAATTAAAGATTATTACTTGATTGTAGACTTTCAAATTCAATTGTAATAGTGGTAGTCTAGGTTCTGGGTTTCAATGAATATGAACTCATAGCCATTCCTTTTTGTTTTGAAACTTGTTATTTTTCAATTAAGTTTTATTGCGCCTACTTTTCTATATCAGCTAGTATAAAACGTGGTGAACAAATACGTTGATAGTAATGTATGTTTTCTAATAATAATAATATTATCGACATCACTATCGGTTATTCCAAAACACTCCAAAGTTGATGAAGTAATGTGATATCTATCAGCATTCAGTCTCTATCAGTAGGTATTCGCACTCAAAATATGCACGTTTCAATGTTATTGTATTCAACGTGACGTAGTACACAATATGTTTGTAAACAACACATGGAAAATACGAATCGAGCCGAAACAAAGGCATATACGAACAAACACCCATTTCCCTTTTATATTGGGTCAGACTCTAGTCTAACCAGATGTAGCTGAATACTAGTATTTTACATGAAGCACCTGTTCATCTAACCTCCACAACCCAGATAGTACTGCGTAAATACGATACCCATTGGAAAGACTAAATAAATGTGAGACTTTCGGACTACCGACTAGTTGACTTTTTAAAGACGCTAGAAATATTCAAAGATTCTTCACCAACAAGAAGAGCCCTATTTAGGTTCTGAAACGAATGGAACATCCATCGATTCAATAATAAATGTGTTTTACTTGATTGCGATCTTCATTTGTTTCAGGAGCACCTCATGCATCTGGGTCGCCACAAAAACAGAACATGCTGAAGAAACTGTACGATCTATTCGGAATCTCCTTGCTGTCGAATATGCGGTTTCTTAACATTGTGATCGGCACGGCTCTAGCGGTCACTTCCATACAAAACTTCAGTATGCTGTTCCCATTCTTCTTACAGGTAAATATATCTTTTTTTAACATCTTTTAAGCCATCTTTAATATAACTAAGTCCTAGTCGTAATTGCTTTTGAAGGTTACTTTTACGTACAAACAGTTCATGTCGTTTTATGAGAAAGATTTTTTTGTGTGAAATGTGAAAGTTAAGTGATGATAGCAGATGATTTCCACTCTAGTGTACAAGTTAAGTTTCTCAACTCTCTCGCTTCTCGGTTGGCGAGATTCACTGTTTTAATTTATAATAACAAGACATTAATACTATGGAGGTTTTTCACTAGTTTGATCAAAACATGTATATCGATCGAAATACTAATATATACTATATTGATCAAACATCGTGAGGAAACCGGCTTGTCTTAGAACCAAAAAAATCAAAGACATGTGACATCTACCAACCCGCACTGGGCTCGCGTGGTGGATCATAGCCCATCCCTCTTCTAGAGAGGAGGCCTGAGTCCCTGCAGTGGGAACATTATAGGCTGATGATGATGATGATGACTATATTGATCGAAATACAATATGTTAATCCGTAAATCAAATAATATTAGTAATTGTATCTACCGAGATACTTGTGAAAAACTTCACCCTTATTCACGTTTTCACCGGATATTAATATTTTGCAAATATTAATAATTAACTGCGAATTTATAATTTATTTTCCACAATGTATAGCAAATGAGATTATTAATGAAAGTGCTTTTATCGTTTTTATATTAGTACCGACGTACCACACATTGTTCGCACATATTAAAAATGTGTACAATAGTAATTAATTCATTCATTTTCAATTAGGTAATATCTACTATAAACAATGGGTTCAATGTAATAAGGTACTTATATTTCATTCAATTAAAATTCAGACTGAAAATTTATTGAATATATGGAAATTTTAATTATATTATGATACACCGTCATATCTGAGATTAAGTAATACATTCAGTTCGTCAATGAATTCAGCCTATTGCAATGCAGTTCTTGGCTTAGGGCTCTCTCAAGTGCCACAATATCCTGTCTTCCGCCTTACATATATCCAATATGAATCAGGTTGCCTTTTTGCGGCTGTCGTCGCTCCTAGCTAGATACAGCGATAATCTAACCACCAAAATAGTCAGCAAGCTTGGCCAGAGGCTAAGCATTGTATTTCAACGTGGCAATGGTGCCAGTTTCTTAGGCATATTACTATAGTTAATAGTATTGCAAAGCAGTTTTTCTCCTTCATGTAGTAGGCTAATTTCTTTTGGTTATTAGTTTATAATAGACCCACCACATATACAGATACCTCTGTTTACACAAAAAAGGCACGTAACATCACGCGTGTAATGTCCGAAAGGTTTGGCACAGCTAGTACCTAATGTTTAAGCTCCATGTAATAGGGGGCGAATCTAATAAGAGCAACACAATGTAATATCACACTAGCTCTCATGTCAACAGTTTCAAGTGTGTTCACCTATACACGTGCAGGTGTAATAATTCGATTACAACGCTGATATGGAGTTATTCTTATTTAATCATGGCCTTATCAGTATTTATTAACTTCTCTACGGTTTATCTATTTACTGAACATCCAGTAGAGCTGTGATCATCACTGTTTCAATAATTACTGTGAATCATTTTACTGTAGCTGATGATGTAGGTACCAGGCTGATATGAGGAGACAAGATGTTATTTACCTGATAATATTACTTATGAAGGAAAATAATAGTTGTACTCGTATGTGTCTATCTTCTCCCGTTTTCTATATTACACACACATGCTGACTATAAATATTTAAATATATGAAATAGAACTTAATGCGAAAATCACACTTATGACAAAACCACTCAGATATCTAGAATTGAACTAGCACAAAAACAAAGTCCAAAAGATAACAAAATATGAACTAAGCTATGTATAAGTCCATTATATCGTAGTCCAAATTCTACCGATAACTTTTATGACTCAACAAAATGGATGTAATTACTACTACAGTTATTTAATAAAGGGTTAATTAATGACATTATTATTTTTGCAGAATGCAGCATCGATGGATAAGCAGCAGACTGCAAACTGTATGTCGGCAGTCGCTGGTGCAGATATAGCAGGACGTCTGATCCTGCCAATCTTTCAGGACAAATACAAAATAAAAGCCAGATGGATGCTCATCTTGACAAGCACGTGGCTCATCGTTGTCAGGCAAAGTACGTCACACACTTATCTTCTCAAGCACTTAATCTAACATTATCTAAACCACATAAGACCTGAACAAGAAAAATTGAAAAATTATACGTCCATGATAAAACTATTATCTAGTGGAATTTGATCTTCGATAAGCATATTCACCTTAACGGTCATAGCCGTATGTATTAGTTGATTCGGTTACTAACATACAATTTTCTTTTCAGTATTGGCGTATCAAACTAACATTGATGTGTTGATTCTCATGTCCTGCCTCTACGGTGTTGGTAGGAGTATGATCATCGTTGCGAGGAACATCGCCATCTCTGAGAACTGCAGGATGGATCAAGTCCCCGCTGCCGTCGGCCTTGGAATGTTGACCATGGGCATAATTGTACCTCCAGTTGGTTATTTCCTCGGATGGATCAGAGACTTCTCCGGAAGCTACGTGACATGCATAACAGCGCAAAATGTTCTCTTAGTCATTCTACTTGTGACATGGATCCCTGATATGATATACTTACTCCTGAAAGAGAGAAGACAGAAGAAGTTGGACGCGGAACAAGCACAAACATAGGGACTGATTACTTTGTAGGTGGAATTAAAATATTAAACATTTGGAAATACTCTCTAGTGCTTTGCACTCTTATGCCAGGAAAGGCAGAGATTTAGGTTTATAAGAAGAAGAAGATCCGAAACTACAAAAGGTTCCGTTGGTCAAAGTAATAAGCGTAATTGAAGATTTAAATTGGGTCCATAATGGTGGACTTCTATAGGTCGAGAGCAGAGATGGAGCTTCAAGTATATACCGTGGTCCAGTGGTTTGTGATAGACATAAATATAATTTGTCTGTGGCCAAAGTACCTGACGGATTTATCGTCGCGGCTGTGAATATACTTTTATATTTATTGAAAAAACTTAAAATTGACCAGTTACTTAGTACTTATTTTAAATTGACGAGAAAAGAGGACGAGTAGGTTATACTAATATAATAGCAAAACTAAATTTATTAGGTTATCGATAGTGACAATATTGCGCTCCAAAACAAATATAGCTGACGTGGCTCAAAAGGCTGCCCAACTCAAGTGGGACTGGGCAGGACATGTCTGCCGGACAAACTGTGGGCCAAAATAGCAGGAAACTGGTGCCCTGACACAGTGAGGCGGGGTCGCGGTAGGGCGAGAAGGAGATGGGCGGGACGAGTTAGACAGGTTTCGCCAGAACTGGAAGGAGGACGCACGGGTTCGAGAGAAATGGAAGGAGTGGAGGTAAGCCTTTGCCCAGGAGTGGGAAAAAGTAGGCTAATAAAAAAATAAAATAAAAAACGATAATGACGGCCCTATTACATGGGACTTATACATAACTTGCGAAATGTGGATGCACTATTAGGTACATACACCTCTGCCTAATAACCCTTCGCGGATCACAAGACGTGATGTTATGTTATGTTATGATATTACGGTCTGTTGATTCAGTGGCGCAACTGATGAATTTAGGGTCCTGGGTTTGATCCCTACGTCTAACAAAGCGTACTTGAGTCATTCCGGTTTTTTTAGTACGAGCCGCGAGCTTAAATTGGTGCCCAGTTTATTGCAATTAGTTTACCCGCAAAACACAGGAATTAAACATTTGTGTGACTGAATATGGGTCGCTTTGCTTATACTTTCAAAGAATACGAGCATGATGTTATATTAGGTGATAATATGAGCTTATACGCCTTATTATAGACACAATTAAAAAGCCATTGTTATAAATCTCCTGGAGATTTATCAGCGGACGGGAGGATAATAGAGTGATAAGGTAAGGTGTTAATATAGATTGATATTGACTGTCAATGAGTGATATACTATAGAACAATAGAATGATTCCTTCGTGTACCTAGATATAAAATATAAAATGCAATGTTGAATATTATGTTAAGGAACCTAGAAATGTCGGAAAAAAGACTTAATTTGTTAGTAGATTAGAAAAAATTGTAAATTTTGTATAATATCTTCCTAGTCTAATACATTGAATAATGTAACCTAAAATTATACGTTTAAGTGACTTGTTAATTACATCCAAGTGTATAGCATTTTTCTTTTGTTTTATTAACTTCCCGACCTATGGATGAAGTTACACTGAGATCAGGAGAATCTCTATTACGTGAAGGTGATAACTTATGAGTGATGACAAACCTACTTGGTCCAATTACAAATTGGACTAAGTTAGTACTAGGTAATACATATACCCCTTGATAAGACTACTTGGTTGTCAAACTAAATATAAGGCCGAAAATTGATTAATTGGCTTAATTCCAAAAAACTCAATTACCTAATTGTATTTAAAATCTCTATTTAAGACAAAAATGATCATCGTAATGTATTTTCAAACCTATTGTTAGGGGTTCTAACATCAAAATCTATTTCATAATATAGGATATAAATCACACGCTCACTAATTAGCTTCAGTATCAATTTACCTATTGTAGTGAACATGTCTATAAGGGAAGGTTTCGTTACTGAAAATTCGAATGATTTTCCACGAATCATTTTCAAAATAGTTTAAACAGTATTAAGCTTTTGCCAAAAAAGCATCCCATGTTCGTGGTCTGGCCTACCTGATAAAGTCATCATTAAAATCCGGCTTCAGCATCATCTGCCTAGCCTTTTCCCAACTATGTTGGGGTAGACTTCCAGTCTAACCGGATGCAGCTTATCAATATTTTACATGGAGTGACTGCTCATATACTTATAGAGTGACTGCTCATATAATTATCTATATATATCTATAAATAAAAAGAGAAGTCCTGACTGACTGACTGACTGACTCATCAACGCCCAGCCCAAACCCTTGAACCTAGAAAGCTGAAATTTTGCACAGAGGTTCCCTTTATAATGTAGACAAGGAATAAGGATTTTACGAAATTCAAACCAGTAAGGGAGTTAAATAGGGTATGAAAGTTTTATGGAAAATTGTCATTTTCACGGGGGCGAAGCCGCTGGCAAAAGCTAGTACTTATATATATGTGACTGCCATAGCCTAGTTAGTATTATTCCCTGTATGGAGGAAAGTGGAAATTATGTTTTTCTTACTCCTCCGCAATTCTTTTCAGATTAATTTCGTAGCAGGATCCAAGACAGATAAATCGTTTCTCTGAGACTTCGCCGGGCTTTATTGTATCTGCGCTTTTCTTATTGTCGCCGCTGTTGATTTTGGCTTACAGGAGTAACAGTGGTTTGGGGAGCGAGGCGGGATTGTCTAAAAAAAAACCTAGTTAGTACTTACTAGCTGACACGATACCTCGCCGTTGAGCTGATAAAATAAGGAGTGGAAAGGTAGCAGACCAATGAATTAGTCTCTTTCGCAATGGATGGCAATAGGCTGGCCCCCAACCCTATTACATGAGAAAAGCGAAAAGCTGGTTTACTATTAGGCACACGTCTACCTAATCCTTTGGGGATTACAGGTATGATGTTATGCCATAATTATGAAAAATACAAGACTTCACAGAAATGCACAGAAAATGCGAGTTCATTCGACCCAATTTAATTACCACACGAGTGCCAGTTATTTTTGTACAGTTGGCTGAAGCTGTGGTCAGTGCCGTAAACGTAATGTCTACCGTAGACTCGTCTCATGTCCACATTTGCATAGACGCCGTCTAAAATACGTGAAATTAACAGCGCATCGCCAGACCGGCACTTGCCACTGAGGGTAACTCCGTCTGTAACCGACCTTTTTATAGAGGAATTTTAATTGAAGTGAACAAAATAAGAAATAACAAAATTATTCGAATAAAATTACTTTTTGTACCTGTCACTTATTTTCGTGTAATGTGTGGAAAACGTTATTGTCTTTAATAAACCTACAAAAATAAATTAATATTTAAATGCCAATTTAAATAATAATTAATTTTTGTACTTATCTAATTATTCTTAAATATATAACAATGTTAAATAAACAGTTACTGTGATTGTATTAATTTGTGCTCGATTGATTACCGGTAATAGGCTCGTCCCCTATTACATAGAGCCTTAACATAACTGTCAAAATTTGAGTGCACTGTTAGGGTACGGCTCTGCCTAACCCTTTGGGGATTACCGGCGTAATGTGGATTACAATATACAACAGCGAAATGGTAGAGAAACGTTGACTATTGAGGGGTCCTATGTTGTGTGCGGGTTTTCGAAAGAGATACCGTGGCCTCGGCACAAGGGCTAAGAAGGAACATGGGTGCTTTTTTGTCAGTAAAAGTCTGACACTCGCTCTGGGCAGAGCGGAAGGGGTTATATGATGGTTTTCCACTCCCCCCCCCCCCCCCCCTCCAAAAGGGTGAATGAACAAAACTAGCGATTTTTATAGCGATCCAACCAAGATCCCATAGTGCCCTTTCCTTGTTTTCTTTACTTCTGGATTAAAGATGCAGCATGTATCGCTGCTGAAAACCACGTGTAACTGCTAAAGCCTGCCTTTTTTAACTCGCTGGTACGTATTCTATTGCAAATCTAGTGCGCTTAAATAAGTCACTTTAAAACTCGATGCTACAGGCTAGAGTTTTTTATTGATGTGCTAATGTGATTCTGATCTACAAACCTGATGCTTAGATACCAACTGAAAGAATTGATTCACGCTAGTGATAGCCTCCAAACTCACAACCAAGTTCTGCTTCTCAGGTAAGGAGTGCCATCGAGCCACTGTGATGAAGACCTGTAAATTCCATCCATTAGGTTAATTTGTTAGCATAAGATTGAAGTGAGTTTAGTTTACTTAGGTAGGTACTTGTGCAACGGACGGTATATTCGAACATATGAAGATCGCTGGCCAATCCGAGACATGACCGTTAATTATAATTATTTGCCATTCCCGTTAATTCCAGAATATTATGAGCAGGCAAGCAATGGACTAGCTAGATTCGCCGTAGAAATGATGATAAGGGTAGACTTGGTCTTGAGGGGACAATATTAATATTTTTTTTATTAATCCTGTTTCCCTCTCAGAAAAGGAGGCCTGTTTCCCAGCAGAAATAGGCTGTTGATGATGAATCGTGTTTCAACTCTACAAAATTTCTAAAAATGTTGGCTCCGTTGTAATAGATATAGGCAGATATAAAGTAAGCCTAAACAGAATTTTTCAAACCCAGGCTTAGGCATTAGATAATGCTAATCCCTGTTGTAAGGAAATTCTGTTTTTGTGTAGTCGTAACGAATTAAAATTTGGTTGGATTATTTTCAGATGCTTCTTTAAGGTTGTTGTCAACTGATGTTTGCTTTTTATACGTTTTTTTTTTATATTAGCAAGTTTTCTTGTAGTTTCAGAGTGCAGGTTATAGAGCTCCAGTAATTGAATTAGAAATTTCTTTAGCGACCTCTGGCTCGTCTAACGTAGCATCGTCAACGTTTATGATATACCAGTTCGATGTCATTTCTAACCTGTATATTTCTAACATACAATACCTTAATATCAGAACTTACTCATTGTTTATGAATGTAGTTGAGATATTTAAAGAAAATAACCCTCCTTTTGGGCTTCGCCGCAGTCGGGTAAAATTGCCGTCGCGCTGAACCTGCCCCAGTGCAACCAGCTACAGCTCAGACCAATTACGTCACAGTGTTTCTTTTAATTTTTTTGGATGTTGTTGTTTTGATGTTGGAACTAATGAGAATGATCCTGAATATACTGTGTTTTAATTTTTTTTTTATGATATTTATTTTAGAAATGATGCATTACTCAATTATGTACTTATTAAATAATTCGTTCAATCTGGGCCCTTCCGTGAAACCTTTTGCGTTTTGGCGAAAACTGTTTTTTTTTGGTATTCGAATCTCAATTATGATAACTAACTGTCAATCAGTAGTGGTAAAAAAGAGATCTCTTCCAAAATACCTCAACCTCGTGTATAATGCAATGCTATGCCATGCGTAGGTCGCGCCACTTCGCAGCCAGACAGACGGTCACCGACACGCATACGAGAAGAAAAGATTTATCTTGTACACCTCGACCTCACCTTTTACAAAGGATTTGATAAAAAAAAATAAGACAATGACAAAAAAAAAAAAAGTTGTTGTCTGAAATTATTCCGCGGGAATATTTTAAATATAGTCTATTGTATTAAATACAGTCGGGGATTGTGTCGATCCCTATTAGTGAAAGAATTTTCTGAATTAAATCTGTTCTGAAACTTCTAACAAAGTTAGACTGACGGTATACTCAACTAAGCACTTTGGAAACTATATTATTATACGTACTTCTATGTTATGAAAGCCTCCTATACATTAATATTTCCTAACTAAGATAAACTTAAGGCACTATGGAACCAGTACCACTAATAGCGATAAGCGAGAACTGAGCAGAGCCAGTAAACTCACGCCCTGCTACGATCCTTTCGTTCGAACTCCTTTGGCCTCGTCTCCGTTCATAAATCTGGTCATACACACACGCCGGTCACAAGTACTACGTACCTGATCTTTCTGAAGAACCTCTCCAATAATAATGTATGTTATGAGTTTTTGGGGGTCCAAGGTAAGTAAAGGTTTTGTAGTTCATGAGGGACCTACAAGTTGTACAAAGTATGAATATTGCAAGTACAATCAATTACTGGGTGAATCGCTGCTCTCCTAGCTAGATTACTGAGCAATCGCAATTGACTCCTTAAATACAGTGCTGTTTCATTTTTATTTATGTAAGTTCACCACAATTCTCTATTCATGTGTTTTCCTTTACTGACATTGGACTTACAATCTGTTGTACGTTTCTTGAAGAGGAAATTGTAAATTTTCGCTTTTCGCTCCACCGTTGGCAGTGGGACAAATGCCTATTTGAGGCGACAATTCCTCCAACATAACCACCGCATACAAAGTAAGTCACAATAATTTCCTAGGTCTATTGCTTCTCGACCCGTAACAACCCATTTTGCCCAGTTGTGTCTTCGAAATGGGAAGCAATGGCTTTAGTTCTAACATAACACTGGTAAATGAGGTCCTAGATACAAACTTGGCAGACATCGTCTTTTGAATACAAGACGACATAACGTCACGTCTGTTTTCCAATATGAGATAGGCAGAGAACATGCCCCTGCACGGTCAACATCAGAAGTAGCTGAACATTTCGGAATTTTAATTATTTTATGCAGGACTCTAGAGCTATTATTTTTAATGTTTCAGAAGATTATTCGTTAAAATAGTCCTTACACTCCAATAACATGTAGTGACGAGTAATACCTAACAAGTTTTTATAATAAAAACAGCTTCGAAACTTTGAGTAATGTTAATATACTTCTGATGCTGACCGTACACTCATATTTTGTTGGTTATATTTATCTCCCACTTAACAGGGGATAGGACTGTTGCCATTAACCGGGCACTTTACTAGACCTAGGAATCAAACTTAGTACTCAGTTGAAACGTTTTTAACCTTCATGTGTCTTGTCTTTTCGCAAACTAGGTTGAGGTTGGCTTCCTAGCTAACTGGACGCAGCTGACGACCAATACGTCTGATTACTAGACAAAGATGCCAAGAAGACCGTTCAGTTTTGCCAAGAGCACGCACGAGGTTTAAAACCAGAGATTTCCGGATGAAGATATCATATATGCTCACCTAGTACCTACCTGGACAAAAATAATGGTACACGTTGGCTAAACAACGCTCTATTTGTAGTTGCATATCTGTTTCCCCCCAAAAATACACTACAGAAATAATTTGAAGCCTCAAACTCTCAATAAAAGTAATTAGTAACCATCAATGAACGTTGAAGTGATACAAACATCGGCCATTATGAGTAGTTGAAACGATAACACGTACCCTGAGATAACTGAACAAAGTAGTATCTACTGTAATCGGGCGCGTGTTTATCTATTGTATGTATCTATATATTTAAATGTATGTAATTATGTATGGATAAAATATACCTACCTACTATGGATAGATATTTCTAAAATAAAGTCAGTTTCCTTGTCCGTCCATAAGGCCTGGATTTGTAAAGATATTATAAGTCAGAGGACCATGGGCTGCATAAATACTTCAGGTCAGGCACTAACCAGGCTAAAGAAACAAGAATTAAAATGTTGCCTACTTACCTACATATTTTTTACAACATGCATAAAATCTCGATCGTCTCCCCCAAACTCGTTTTTGCAAGCAGAGCGATCATGCATAGCACCCGCAGAAAAAAAGCACTAACTTATAAATTTCAGGAACAGCAAAACCCGCTTACATTCAGAGTGCATTATGAATATTATTTGTGTTTAATTTCTCCGTGGCTAAATAAATTCATTCCCGGCTTCGCGTGAATCAGGAGGGTTCTTTTCCTATTTTCAGCCAAGATACAGGGATTACGACAGCGCCCACAATTTTGTGTATTTCGCTTTCTCTGTTGCCATATTACACCGTTTGCTATTATTAAAAATACTGGATTTAATAAGTAAGTTGGCACTTCTTCGTAGGGCTTGTTTCTTTATTTAGTTCTTAAATTATTTGGTCGGACTGAGTAAGCCGTCTTCTGGTTGGAGTCTATTGAATATCTTACCAGCAGTTTTTAAACATAGTAACATCAACGCAATGATACCTTTTTTTTTGGTGGGTGGAAAATCATGGAATAACCCCCCCCCCCCCCCCCCGCTCTTGGGCAGAGCGAAGGGGAGTGTCAGACTTCTACTGACTAAAAACCAAACCCATGTTCCTTCTTCGCCCTTGTGTCGGAGCCGCGTTATCCTTTCGATAATCCACAGCCCCGACGGGCGTCGGCCCTTGCGGGCCCCTTCCATAGGCAATGGACCTGCCTTTATCACTTTGAAAAAAGAACTCTATGAATAAGAATCATATTATGAAAAGGGTATCAGAGACTGGAATGTGGAGGTCAGGCAGTCAGTTGCTCCACGTAAAATTCTGGAATTCAGCTGCATCCCGTTAGACTGGAAACTGACTCCAGTGTAGTTTGGAAAAGGCTAGACAGATGATGATGATGATATTCATGATGAAGAGAAAAAACATAACTGGTGAAAACTCTGCTTCTCTCTGAGCGGATACGGGTGTGATTATAAAGACTGTATGTATGATGCTATGTCTTCAAAGGTTTGATTGCGGTACTCAGAGATATTTAATGATTACCTAAGCCGTCACTTAGTAAAGATTTGACATACTTTTGTAGAAGCTTTTGTACCTATGACAAAACTGTCATAACTTTTACTAAGTGATGGCCTAAGGAATCACTAAAGCTCTCTGAGTGCGGCAGTTAGACATTTATTTCTTCCTATTTCATACATTCAAGGCAAAATATCTATCCACATTCGAAATAACATAATATTATGCAGCCATGTAAAACACATCCGTGCAGATGACGTCACTGTTTCCCCAGTAAAGTATTGTGTTAGAGAGAGGGCGGATCACACGAAATAAGCCGGCGGTTTGTAAACAGCGGGTATATTGTTTCTTCGTACACAATGCTGAGCTAGACTGCGCTCATATAGATTTAGCCTAGGTTTAGACAGATGAATTGTAGAGAAAATTGAGAAAATGGTTGAGTGATTTTGGATTGAGTATTGAGTTTTAAAGTAGGATAATTATTATTCTTCAAGTATTTATTTCAGTCTAAATTGCCACTTTCTTGGACTCAGACACAGTCAGAAGATGTTGTGGTAGACCTCGTAGAAGATGGCAGAACGACCTGGTTAAAACTAGCGACCAGTGGTTCATATTGGCCTTTGGATCGAAATAACTAATAACTAACTAATAAGTCCTTGACAGCTAAATTATCTAGTAGGTACGCTAAAACACCTAAGGGTGGAAACAAGAAAGCCAGAATCAACACTGGTGACCTCCAGAGAAGCACTGAGGCAATGAATCCCGCAACAAAATTCAGAGAAGAAAAGCGGAGGAGTAGGAAAAGCCTTATTTCAGAAAACGAGCAGTTGTAAAACTACCTGTGACGTGTATATCATTATGTCTTTAAATGCACCAAACGTTACAACTGAATCTTCCTCAAGTTCTTTGTGAATTCCCACTGTTTTTACAATAAAACGACAACTGCAAATTAACCACACTATACAATACAAACGCGAAGGAAATTCAAGTAGAAAGCTAATTGCATCATTCTGCTTGCTTTTGAGTGTTGTTACGAGTACAAACCTTTGTCGTAGAAACCTGCATAGGTACGTTAGCTTTTCTTATGATAAACTTGTTTCTGTTTAATTAAAATAAACAACTAGTAGTCTGACTGTCTCATTGGTCTAGTGGTTGCAATGCGACTGTTGAGTATGAGGCCCTGGGTTCGATTCTCGAGTCGGGAAAACTGTTATTGGGTTTTTTAATCTGGAAGTTCTCCCACGAAGTCTGGATGTGTAGCCGGTTGGTAGCAATAAGCTCGCCCCCTATTTCATGGGGCTTAAACATGCCTGGTGTAGAACAGGTGTACCCACTATTAGGTACAGCTCTGCCTAACCTTTGAGGGATTACAAGTGTAATGCTATGTAATCAGTAGTTTAGATGTGCCAGTTGTTACAGGTAGACAGTAGTCCAAAATTCTAGCAATCAGTTTCGCTCAAGATTATTGTAGCTATTACCCAGTACTAACCGGGTTGCGAAGGGCAGATAAAGAAAGAGAAAGAAAGAAAGAAAGAAAGAAATAGTTATTTATGATACTAGTGCGGTAAGTTGGTTTTTACAAACGAGTAGACGAATGTAAGCCCGAGACGAAGTCGAGGGGTTACCATAGTCACGAGTTTGTAAAAACCAATTTCTGCACGTGTATCATACAACGTTTTTCAACACATTTGCGAGAAAACAGTACAATTATGTAATGAAACAAACTTTTTCAATCTATTTTTAATGACAAAAAAATTTAAAAACGTACCTTAGTTCCTAAATATTTTGCATCTGGCGCGTCATTAAGAAATTTTTCTACGTTAGCTGCAGTGAATACTTTTGATTTCTTGCTTGTATTGTATAGCCATCTGACTGTCGTTTCGAAAATACATGTATGTACAATGTAGTTGTATGTATTTTGTTAAATCTATGTCATTATTGGTTTTTAGAGTGGTTTTTAACATTGAATATATTGACCACATTGAGGACGGTTTATACTTCACACGTAATTCATTGAAGTAAGCCATCAAAACATTTTCAGAGAATGATTTAGTATTTCTTCGAGTCTTCCATGCTATAAAATCGATTTTGGCGGCAAGAGACTGTTTTCTGCAATTTGCGCCTCATTTAAAATATCAGGTGGAGTAGATTCCATATTAATATCGGATTCGCTTGAACTCATATTATTTTGTTTTTAAATATCAGTCGGAAAGTCGCAACAACCTTTGACGTTTTAATATTAAAATGCCGCGCATTTGCAAATGGCGCCACATGCACGTGGTGAAAATTAGAACTACAACTTTCATCTCATTTACTCTTTAGTATTAAAGTGAGACAAACGTATTGAATAAAAGCGCTTTCAAGGAGGTTCGTTCAGTCAGCTTATTTATTCTAGTAATGTGAAACTCCTTGGTGGAATTCTTGTATTACTTTTTATGGAAATTAAAAAAAAAACCGTAAAGAATACGAACGGTGCTATACAACGGGGCATGGATCGTGCGGTAAAATAGGTACTTATGTGAGAGTACCTATTTTACCGCACGGTACTTAGGTGAGAGTACATATTTTACCGCACGTTCCGTTGTATAGTGCGTAATTTTTAACTTTCGAACAATGTATACAGGCTCCGTAAATGCATTTTTCGAGCAAATGTGTTGAAAAATGATTTATTGGTTTCCCACAGGACAAAAACAAATTGACAAAAAATTACAGGTAAACAAAGTAAACATATAAGTAACACCTAAAATTAGGACATACCTACATTCATTAAATTTAAATTGTGGCCAATTTAAATTAATCCCGTGCGAAGCCAAAGAGCCACTATCTCAGCATGGTGCTGTAACATTTATGACAAATGTCACAGCGCTGGTATTCTGATAGGGCCCAA
This sequence comes from Diarsia mendica, assembly GCA_949316265.1. Lineage (NCBI taxonomy): Eukaryota > Metazoa > Arthropoda > Insecta > Lepidoptera > Noctuidae > Diarsia > Diarsia mendica. The sequence continues at coordinate 12,609,661 of OX438887.1, forward strand.
AGGTGACGCCACGTTCACAGAAAAAAAACAAAAAGAAAGCAAAGATAAGCAGTCACTCCATGCCAAATACTGGTATTCAGTTGCATCTGAATAGACTGGAAGCCAACCCCAGCAGAGTCGGAAAAAGGATAAGAAGGATAGGAAGGATATATATTGAAGTGTTATTTATTGTTACTGGGTTTTTTATTCGGGATTTTCTCAGAACTGGCCTCTGGTTTAGATGGGCCTCTTATTATTGGAGCTCAAATCATTATGAGTGGTGAATGTGGGTGTAAAAGGCATAGGTAAAATTTTGCCTAACCCATCGGGTATTCTTGAGGCTTGAAGTTATAATATTATTATTATGTTCAAATAAAGGACTATCTTTTATTTATTTTATTCAAGTTAGGTAGCGTATTTTACTGATAAACAATACGGAAAAGTTAATACAGTTTTTTTCTTAGGAGCCATTTTCTTCATAACTGCAATAACCTGAACTAAATAACGCTGAGTGTGTGTTTAGAACAGACAAAACAATGAAAAACAAAGTGAACAAAAACGAAGTTTTGATTAAAAAGCATATTAGTTCGGGACGCTGACACGTGGGTATTAAACTAACATATTTTGGAGCACTGTGCAGCATTTAAATAATTTCATTGAGAGTTCTAAATAATTTATAAAGCTCTTGCACAAAGGGCGATGTTGGACGAACTCAAAACAAAACACGTAGTGTGCAGAATATAAATTGCTATATTATATGCAATTTGGAAATTAATTACCTGAAGTGACGTGCTGTCTTTCATAAAATGTACTTTTGCAAAGCACTCTACAAACATACATTGTACCCAAGCAAGAAATGCATCTTTCCTTATAACTAGGAGTTTTGTTAACAAGTAGCACTGTTTAAAATAAGAATACTCGTAACTTAGCCATTATTACAAACATTTTGTTAATCTAACTTAGCGTTATGGGTCATCGTTACAAGTAAAATTTAAACATAGAAAACAGAGGTCCCCAAACTAGGCTGCACTTGTCTTGGGGGGCCAGAAAAATCACATTATCAGTAGACGTTTCATTTTGTCTCCTTACGGGGGTCATCCTACCGGTTTATCACCCAAACAGATCATCTCTTAGCCTACAGGGTAACACTTATATGCCAGCTACGCTAGTTCTCAAATTCAAAGCAGGACATGAATACCTATTTCTCTAAACCTCGTTATTCTAGTGTACACAGGGGTCACTGTTATCTTGGGTTCGATCGTTTTTATATAAGTAATTAACAACTTATTTTTATGCAAAGAAAGACCTATTCTGTTCTATTCGCTTCTCGGGTTTTCCAACGTCTTAAGTATTATGTTTCTCCACCAGGTTTAAAAAATATTAGTTTTCTCGACCTGGAAATAGAACCGGTCTAGTGGACGAAAGCAGTCATGTGGTACTGTATTCATGAAAACAGCTGAAATTAACAGGCATAATTGTGTCACATAAGAAACTTTTGTACATGATTAAATAAGAGAAACAAACAGAAAACTGTTCCTAACCAATATTGAATTCATATGACTTATAACTGGCCTATGTATATGTAGGTACCTACTTCCGGTGCGTCTAGGAATTTGACAATGCGCTGATTTCCGGGTCAATGGCCCGTACACTAATAACGTGTAACACCGCATGATGATAACGCAATCAATGATTCCATGGGATTCGATATAGGTAACCACACGTTTCTATGGCAACGAGGAGGACTCGAGGCTGATTGTTGATTTTAAAAGGATAGATTCCATCACGATTTATTCCTTCAACGAAGTTAGCGGTTTGATGCCGTTATTTTTTTGTGCGGTTCGGGTTGGAGTGTCCGACTTCTACTGACTAAAAACTACCCATGATCCTTCTTAGCCTTTTGTGTCGAGGCCGCGGTATCTCTTTCGAACAACCAACAGCCCCTGCAGGCGTCGGCTCTTGCGGGCCCCTGCAAATGTTGCTGACATCTCTTTGAGGCGCGCGTGGAACACGAACTTCCCATCGACAAGCGGCATGATACCCACGTGTTCCGGAAAGCACGTTAAGCCGTTGGTCCTGCGCCAATCTCTCTCTCTCGGTCGTGTCGGATTGCCGTCCCATCTGACAATGATAGTAAAGAAACAGAGAGTACACCTGTGCATGAGCACACACTTGTGCAATATCTCCCGATTGCTAATCTTCACTACGATTGACCGCCGTGACCGAACATGGCCAGAACCACTATACATATAATGTTATTATAAACTTCATGTTAGTCTAAGCCCTAACCTAAATTAATGAAATCACTCCATCAATTCATAAGATGTTACATAAACCTATTAATATACGCCCAAGTTGAAACAAGAAAGTAAAACGCTACGCTCATCTTTCATCCGCATAATGATGAGTGATTAATGAGCTTGTTAGTATTAAATTAGAGGAATAAGGAACGGTATTAACTTAATACTGGTGAAATAGATGAAGGAAACAATATTATTCAACGAATTGTATTGAGTTATCGTAAATCGTTTACAAAAACATGGAGAATCGAAAATGTTTTTTTATCTTGTGATTACAATCACATTTATTAGAATTAGAATAAATTAGAAATATTTATTTGTAAGAATGTAGTTGTACATACACCAGTCTCCCACTAGGTGGACCGATGACCTGGTCAAGGTTGCAGGAACCCGCTGAATGAGAGACGCACGGGACCGGTCAATGTGGCGACGCCTGGGGGAGGCCTATGTCCAGCAGTGGACGTCTTTTGGCTGAAATGATGATGATGATGATGAGTTGTACATATATTATTATATAGTATGATGTTAAAATTTTGAGAGTTCTATACACTTTACCAAAATATGTGGTGTACAAATATTAAATAATAAAATAATAATAAAATGTCATTCTTATAACTAAGTACAATACATGTCAAGATTTGCGATACAACAAGTCCAGCATTAATTAATATGATTATATTTTATAGATCTAAAACCAATGTCCGAATTAAGTAGGTACATGTCGTCTTGGATTGTTACAATATTCCATATAATTGTAACAATCCATATTGTAGGATACGAGTATTTACAATTCAACTCATTTGTTTTAGACTTAGAAGCTTGTTTGCTTATTAATGCCTCATATAAAACGTTTATTCTAATGATTAATGATATTGATCTGAACAAAGCATAAGTAAAATCGTTAACCAATTTACGCACTCATTCGTTCAGTAGATCAAGCTACTGCTATCTGTCAAATTTCTTGACTTACATACCTTTCAACTATATCGCTATAGCATTCAGTTCAAAGTGCCTTGGAAAAACACACGCCTGTACACCAACAAAACAAGCTGTGAGATACAATGGTATTCAACTTGCTGTGAAGAGATATTATGTAACTACATAATATCTCTTCACAGCAAGTTGAATACCATGGAAAACCAATTAAACAGTTTTCCCGCCCTTCCAGGAACATGCCAAAGGAAAACGTTATTTCATTCAAAACCCTATATGGGAGAGTCTTTGCTTACTAGGAATTTCAGGCTGTCATGCAATACTTTCTTTGATAGTTCGATGCTGCAGTTGCACAAAGCCAAAAAAAGATAAAATATTTACAGTCCTGGAAAAATTAACTAGGACCATTTTTATACCGACACAATAAAACTTTTATTTATTAATTCCAATTCTATCAACAATATTTTTGGTCGTTTTACTTTAATATTATAGTTCTGCATGAATAAATAAATAACGTGCAAAATAAAAATAAATTACTTTAATAATAAAAACGAAAACAAAATACCAATATTTCCCATATCAAAAGTTCTGTGCATATATGCCACTTTTATTGATTAATTTGACGTTTTTGTTGTAAGAAAAGGATTGCGCTTATAACATGACACTTAGCCACAACTGACAAAATGTGGGTGTACTGACACACCTCTTAGTCTACAGGGTTTTTTTCTCTCTGGGCGGAGCGGAAGTGAGTGTCAGACTTCTACTGACTAAAAACCAGCAATGATCCTTCTTAGCCCTGCTGTGTCCGGGGCCAGGGCCGCGGTATCTCTTTCTAACAACCCGCAGCCCCGACAGGACTCGCAGCTATATTATTTGTATATTTCACGAATATTTTTCAGGTAAGGATATTTTTTCATTTTTAGGTGTCATTGGTACAAAACAGTGTTTAAAATACTCTATTAATAGTGCCAGTCAGTCCAAAGTCAAATGGAACTACGCAATAAGCAAACGCTTCGTAATTAATTTGGAAGGTATTTTGGCCACTTCCTTTGATTTTACTTGAAACTTGTCGACATCGGTTAGGTAATAGTTAGTTCGGTAACAATTTGTAAATATTTGCTATTTGACAGTAGTGATGAAAATGTAGTAAAGTAATGGTATAATTTAATCTTAGTACCTAAATACTTGTAGGAGTTGTAAATGAAGTCAGTTACTGTTTTTTATGATAAATCATGGAGCAGTTAATAAACTATTTACTTAATGAATCATCAGCATCTGAATAAACTGTTCCTAATTAGGTATGTTGGGGTCGGCTTCCAGTCTAACTGCATGCAGCCGAATACCAGTATTACAATCGTGGTACATAGGCGGACTTAATACCACAAGTCATTCTCTACCAGTCAATTTTTTATGGTATGACTGACTATCTTACCTCCACAACCCAATTAGGTTTGGATATATGATACCCCTTGGTAAGATTGGTTGTAAACACCTGACTGTAACAACTGTTGAAGAAATACACATTTCAGCTGGGACCAACGGCATAACGTGCTTTCATGAGGAAACTCGTTATGTAATGGGTTGATACGATTTTTTTTTATTTGACCACAAGCTTCTCAATACTTCCTACTTACTTATTGAACCTTCATGTCTACTATTGTTACTTATGCGAACTTGATGCCACAATTCAAGCTGCACTTTAAATATATTTATTATGGAAATGGTCCATCCATTTCCATAACAGAAAATTGTTCTGTCCTCTTAAACAGCTCTAAAGCAAGAAAAACTATCAATCATTCTCACACAAAGTTCACTATCTTCCCAGTTAAATTCGCAACTAGTGTCCTCACGTGGCCTCGAAACATCTTAACGTTTCCAAGAAAAATAAAAGCATAGTCAAAAAAACATCAAAATCTCATTAGTTCCATTTCATGCCGACACGACACTACGGAAGCTGTATAACTAATGTACAGTAATAAACAGAGACGGGGGAATGTCGTATTTCTTTTTATAACTTCTCTGTGGCATCCATTTTCTGGTTTAAAAGGTATCTACTGAGTGGCGACGTGAAAACAGTTGGTATTACTCGATGTTAGTGCTGACGTAAATACTTGGGGAGTTATGGCCGAATGGAGGATGGGTGGTTAGGGGTGTTCCATACTGTGGCGTGTCTATGGGTCCATATTACAAGCAAACAACTATTCAAAAACCTTATGACAAATGGTAAACCGAGCTTTTAGGCTTGTATGAAAGTACCACCACGATTTACATACTGATTCGGGTCGGTGCATTTGATTTAGCAGCACATGATCTACAAAAAATGCAACCCGGAGTAATAGTTATGTATTATGTTATTCAACTGTCATTCACTTCGTGTCGATTGGCAAAGTCTGTTTGGCGTCTTATATCGCTGTATCATGCTAGAAAAGCCGAAGGACTTGTTCTAATCTAGTACTAGGGTGATGCCCACGACGTGGACGTGGACGTCGGTCAAATTATATGCTGAAACCCTCCTCGAGAACCACTCTATTCATTAATAAACATAAACAGCATGAAAATCGCAGGTGCAGTAGTTGTTGAGTTTATCGCGAGCAGATAGATAGACAGACAAACAGACACAGCGGTGGACTTTGTTTTATAATAGGTCATCATGTATTCCATTTTGTGCCAATCCGAACCTGTGTGTAGCACCCCTTAGGAAACGAATGTGTCGTTGTTCAGTACGATATAAGATTGTAAACTGTTTTCGGATAATGCTTTTGATGTTTTATTTCCGAAGGTTTTCCGATTTCGTTGTACCTAGTCTTTATTTAATATTTTTTTTTCGACTGAAAAAGTTGAGGTGTGACTAAAAAAGTTCTTACAGTATTGATCGCTAAAAGACTGAATGGGAGAAAAAAGCTTGTTGCGCCGACCCCAAATGACATGGGATAAGGGCAGGAAGATGATGATGATGATCGCTGAAAGACTGAAAACAGCCAGGCGGGTATAGAGAGATAAGTACTGGACCAATATCTCTTAAATCAAAATACATATCGGCAATCCTGATTCTTACACATAAAACTACTGCCTCACCAAGACTTTATAGAGAAAAATATAGCCTTTGTTTAGTGGCGTCAGTGTTTAAAGGCTAAGACCTAGACATTTTGGCCAGGTAAATGGAATTCTCGTGCTCGTCCACGCCGCTATCGCGCTTGTCTGTTTAAATTTGCAAAGGCGAGGTATCGCCCACTCCCAGCGAACTTTTCACTACTTTCGACGTAAGCCTCACTTGATTTTTCTAATTCGACTTTGTGTGATAGAAAAACTGTGGCAAGTTATACAAAGAATGCAAAATTATTTATTAATCTAGCACAGGTCAAATGAAAAAAAAATGGGTTTAATAAAAAATAAAGTACATAAGACGGTGTTGTAACATTAAAAAAAAGGTTGTTGCAGATAATTAATAACTTACCGGTATTAAGAGACTAAAATGCTTAGCGTTACTTTCTTTCAGCGATAAAAATGATTAAAAATTGATTGATTGATGTCCAATAGGTACATTTGTTTCTACACAAAAGCTTCCGAAAGTCTTGAGTCAATTTAATTGTAAGTCTCCATTGTAACTAAAACAACATTACTTACAAATTAGCGATAACTAATAATTAGTAGATGTTAATTACTTTCTGCAACAACCTGTATCGAGCTGAGCCGCATTCCTACGTTCACGATGGTCACCGATGTTCGTTTGTTAAAGTTTGTAAGGTAACAGAAAATATTTCGGTGCGTACCCACCCTCGCTGCTGTTTTGTTGTTGTTACTTATTTAATGTAGAACATAAGATTGTATAATCTGTTTGAATTATGTCGTCGTTGATTTTGGTGCACGGTTAATCTCGAATAAGTTTATGTTTGCACCAACTTTATTATATAATTAACTAGCTGATGCCCGCGGCTTCACCCGCGTGGATGTCGTTCAAATTATATACTAAAACCTTCCTCTTGAATCACTCTATCTATTAAAAAAAACCGCATCAAAATCCGTTGCGTAGTTTTAAAGATTTAAGCATACAGACAAACAAACAAATAAACAAACAAACAGACGCGACTTTGTTTTATACTATGTAAGGATGTAATTGTAAAACTGTTGAATAAATAAATAAAAAAAAATAAAAAGTATAGTAAGACAAAAATGGGGTAAATATCGACTGATACGTATACATAAGCCCGACTGCACTAACATTTCGGAAGCTGAATGTAGTTATAATTAACATAACATAACATAACTTGACGTCTGTAATCCGCGAAGGGTTAGGTAACTCAGAGGTGGAAATACACCCACATTTCGCCAGCTATCGTCATCATCTGGGCAAAAATCCAGACTCTGTGGCTGCTTCTGAGAAATTCCTGATGGAAAAACTACTAAATATAATAATTATATACATAGAAATACTTTATTGCGACCCTGAAAACAATAGCTGACTGTTGCAAGAAATTAGATGCATTCCTGATAATGCTGATGGCAGACATTTTCAATAGAATATCTATAGTACCATGTACTAATATGTTGTTTGTTTTGTATAAGCTGAGAAGTCAGAAGTAGGCTTATAGATCCCCGGTGTAAAGGACATCGGCGCGCCAACTGTTATCTAGAACTTCATGATTTATCTGATTAGCTCTTATTTTTAGCTTAGAAAGTTTTCTCCTATAAAAGTGCAAAACTTCATCATCTGCCTGTTTTTTTCTCAACTATGTTAGATTCGGCTCTAAGTCTAACCGGATGCAGCTGAATACCAACCAGTATTTTACATGGAGCTGGAGAGCCTAACTGACCTCCACAACTCAGTTAATACTGAATAATACGATACCTCTTGGTAAGACTGGCTGTCAGACTTTCAGGTCACTGACTACCTGCAACGACTGTCAAAGGTGTACAAATGACAGCCGGGACCAACGGGTATATGACATGTGCTTTCCGAGGCACGGTAGAAACTCAATAATAGGGAATACACTTGTTTTTCTTTTTTGTCTTAAATTAATAGTTTACTATTTTATAACGTAGAAAAAAATATTAATGGGCTTCAAAATACTCTAGATATTTTTAAAAATCAAATTTAAAACTTTAAAAAAATTTAAGCAGTTCAAACGCCGCCATTTCGCGCGCGCTTTGCGTGACGTCACATGACACGTCCAGTGGGTGTTTCACAGAACATTTAGATACCCTAACGGGATACAATGTCGTGTCAGATGACGTCACATTTCGTTCGAACAATGGTGGCGCGTTTTGGAAATTTGAATTTCGCTCCCTTATTTTGCACTTTTTGAATATTATTTTAGGGGTTTAAATAATAAGTAAATAAAAAAAATCCTTCACATTATAATATTACGATAATAAGTATTCGAGAAAAAAATATTTTAGGCCATTTCAAATTTTATGCATATTCCCTATTAAAGGTGCAAACATACGGTAAAAAAATAGGGAACAGCTGACTTCCAATCAGCCAGAAACCGTTTACAGAATAAAAATAAATAATCTAAAAATAAAATAATAACAAAGGTAAGTAATTAATATTACGCAATTTCTTAACGAGAAGAGAAATGTTTAATCTTTTGTCAAAGTAGTGAATTGTGATTATTTTCCTTGACTGGTTGCTGAAAGAATTCCACAGGGATTAATTACCTGAGACGGCTTTGTAACTCCTTTGTCTAAACGAGAAAGCATTCCTAAAGAAACCTTTCAAGATTTAATTGAAATGCTTAGATACGATTTTTGTTGGATGGACACCGGTGTAGGCCCAAAGTATTTATTTTATATGTTACATGTAAGTAAGATACTTACGTATGTTGTTCATTTGACTGTAATTTTATCTTTCTTGTTTTGGTGATTTTGACTAATCCTCGATTACAGTTTAATGATCCATTTGTTACGCAGTATTGTTACCATTTCTTACAAAAAGTATTTATACTATCAACGGACCGCTTTTTGATGTTGTCTTGAGACCTTTGAGAATGAATGCAATGTAATTAGAGTACAAAAATGTGTATGTGGTGGAATTCGTATTTGTATTCCGTAGGTTTCAAACGTAAACAGTTATATTTGTATGGTCCGAAGGCAAATCTTCATTGTTTGAATGTTTTATTGGTCGTGTAAATATATATATAAAGATATTATTATATTAGATTACGTTGAATAGTTAATATACTCGCTTAGAAACATTGATTTTATTGTATGTGTTTTTTATTAGTTAAACTCATCATTACAAAGATAACGGAAAATCGGTTCATAATGGACAATGCGTTTTCCAAAACTGGGTCACTCCACAACTAACAGGGAACAAATTTTTACGGCTCTCCCCTGTTGCGCTAAAGGCCCAGTAATTAAACAGGGTATATATCATTGCTTTATATCTGCCGGGAATTAGTTGCCCAGTTCAACAACCGAACGTTTATTACCCCCTGGCAATAAATTACTAAACGTATACATAATCAACCCCCACTGTTCATTAGCGAACAAAATTATTCACGCAAATTGAGAAGAGATAAAAATTAATTACTACGTGAAAAAGAAACTGGATTCCCACCCAGTTCGCCCCTAAATAAATGAGTGCTTAAAAGAAACAAATAAAAGGAGGGAAGTAAAAAGAGCTGCATATTGTGAAACGCTCGCAGTCAATGGTTAACCGTAGTGTTTTACTGAAAACGAGTATTCGCTCGCCATTGGAACTCAGGAGCTTCTGAATGGAAAACGAAACAAATCCAATCAACCGCAAACATTACAGCTGCTGTAGAAAATGTTGTTACATTTTAAAATTTCCACTTGTATTTGGAACGTCTTTAAGTAATTAATGGGTTAGTTTTAGGGGATTTTTTGGTTCACCGTGTAAGTTGGTGGTAGTTTAATACTTTTACACGATTAGATGATTATTTAGAAAAGTAACGATATTTGTTTAGTTGTTTGGACGATATCAGATACACTGTTGATAAGTTACGATATTTATAGGTCTTTAGACCTGCCAGAAATGTCAACAGATTTATCATCATCTGCCTGGTTTTAAAACTCACCTTTTTGGGATCGGATTCCAGTCTGACTGAAAGCTGAGCATCAGTATTTTATATGGAACGACTGCCTATCTGACTACTGACTACTGACTACTTGTAGAGACTGTCCTTGCTTTCCGAGGTATGGAGGAAACTCGGTATGTAATGGGCGGTGACCCATTCACGGACCAACCCAGGCCAGCGCGGCTTAACCTAAAGATCGACCCAAGAGAGGCTTATTATCATCTTAAAGAGTTTTGAATACTGTTTAGCTATCATTATGTTGTAAATATCCGTTTCATATCTTGGTATCTATATTGAATGTTTCTATGTATAATATACAATATCCGCAATATCCATAGAGTCATGACAGTGATACCTTAAACCATCATTGGCATTAATACGGGTCTACGGCAGTCGGCAGTAGATACATTACGACTGTACTGTCGCAGGTGTGAAAGCATAATTTATCATTTAAAGGCTCATCTCCACAATCCCATTTAGGATCTAACTATTAAATTATTATTGAACGCTCCCTGGTTTTGTCTAAAAATAGACGGGCTCATCTCTTCCGTAATATGATAATAATTATGTAAAATTATGGAAGAGATGGAGAGATAAAAAATACTCAAAAATATTGATAGTGAAAAAGAGCTAAGAATTCCAAGCAATTTTTACAAAATTTAATCCATAAATTAATATGAAACTTTAATGTCAATGCGTTTTATCTTACCCGAAAAGGAGATAGACTTTTTAACTAGGTACTGAATCAATTTAAATGAAAGCAACTGTTGTACTACTACTAACAAAAAGGAAAGACTCTGAAAAAAAACTGTAAAAATTAAATCTGATGTATTATCTATATCTATACTAATATTATAAAGCTGAAGAGTTTGTTTGTTTGTTTGTTTGTTTGTTTGTTTGTTTGAACGCGATAAACTCTGGAACTACTGGTTGGATTTGAAAAATTCTTTTTGTGTTGGATAGTTCATTTATCGAGGAAGGTTATAGGCTATATAACATCACGCTACTACCAATAGGAGCGGAGCATAAATGAGAAATGTTGCAAAAACGGGAAAAGATAATTCCTTTCTGAGAGCTTCCGTTGCGTGCGCTGCGAAAACGGTTTAAGTTACGAGAATATCATGTATGAAGTAATTATTCGTCTATAAAAGTTCTAAAAAAAAGTCCGCGACAGCATCTGTCTATCTTTTAAGATTGACTCACTGTAACCATTTTTTACTATTAAAATGTTAGGTTAAAAAGAATTATTTTTTGCGAAGCTTATTTAACCCATATGGTATTAATCTATATCTAAATAAATGTGTTCGTTAGAACGGAAATTTAATATAGAATATTTGTGCTCTTTACTCTATACAGTTTAAACAAATATCTTAGAAGATATCGCATGTAAAAATACCCGCGCGGAAAAATAATTACGCGGGTTGCGTCGCAATGTAGGTACGGGGGATTCTGGCTGGCCTCCGGGAAATTCAAATTCAAAATATTTACTGCATCATAATGCTTACAAGTACAGAGTGTTATAGTCTATTTAACAGTAAGAGATAGATTTTATAGTAATTCACACTTTAATATAATCTAGGCTAATCTAAACCATCTAAACTATTGTAATAAAGAGGAAAGATAAGATTTTTTGTTTGTTACGATTTAGCTTAATTAATGTCGGATAGTCGATATATCGAGAAAGGTTATAGCTATATTTATGTGACGCAGACGAAGTTGCGTGGGTCAGCTAGTCAGACAATAAAGTTATAAAATAAAGTAACCTTATCGAATTGTTACAGCATTCTAGTATTATGTTACCAAAACAAACAAAGAGAAGTATTTTTCTATTACCTATAAAACGCCTACTTGGACGCCCCTCAAGAATTTCTAAATTTGTTTGGGTACATAATTAAATTAACCATCCATCGATTGTTCAGTAAAACAGCGCCATTTCAGTTCGCACTAATTGAGTCGTTTTTGAAATATTTTTGTTGGTTGACAATAAAGGCTAAGTCCGCCGCGGCCTATTTCTTCCCAAGTTTTTCTCCTATGCTAACAAGAGTAAAGAAACATAAAACCACAGCGTCACGCCGTCTTTTTCGTCACTCGTTTTATACACTGATAAACTTTAAAATAAGGCCCATTTAGACCCCTTTAAAGTTGTGAAAAGTTTCTTGTAGGAGCGCTCGCGGGCGATACCGGTGCAAATTTAAAGTATGTATTACTAGCGCCGCAAACCGTGAGCGGGGCGAGCATGAGAATTCCATTACTGGTGCTGAAGTGACACGTTCGCCGCGTAACCCCGTCGACGCCGTACCGCCCGGGGACCCATCACGTAACTTGCGACCGCGACTCGCAATTGCTACCGTGATGGTTGCTGGGTTATAAATGTTACGCAGTTTTTGCTTGATAACAATGATATGAAATTTCTCTACAAAAAACTAGTACAGTACTGAAACTAGACTGGATAGAAGAATAACAGAGTTAAGCGATTATCATGAATCGGGATTCAAAACGAAGAATTGTGTATTTTATTTAAGTCGGAACCCGAAACAATAAGTAAATATGGTAAATATCTCGTTTTGAATATTAATAGTAGTGTCGGTGACACGGATTACTGAAAAGTTCCTTACGACGTTTGTAATCGCGAGACAAAACAACTCACGATTATAAACAAGCTGCAACTTTGTCGCCACGATACTAACGACGATCAATATCAAAGTTCAACTTAATCCTGTTGATTTAAACATAAACCGGAACCACAACTAATACCATTTAATTACAAACAAAAACAGAACGAACACAGACAAACACTAAAAACAGAGCAACTTATCTAGCACGCGAAAAGGTTATCAAAAAAAACAACGCAGTCACGAATTCATCGATTTAGCAATTGCAATCGCTTGTTGCATGATAAGTGCAAGAGAACGCTCTAGCGATAACTAGTGGATTTATTTAAATCGTCCATTGACGTTACGCGTTTACACAGAGAATTATATAGATTACCACTGTTCTGTTTCGATCGTATTCGGCAGTATTTTCTGCGTCATAAAGTACCAACACTTTTCCGTTAAAGTAGTGATATGTTTCCGATATTTATGCCTATGTAGTGGACATCAGTGGGGCACTTTTGAAGTGATATTTTTAAGTATTGATAGGGTTTGGTTGTTTTTGATAATCAATAGGTATGAGCACTTCTCTCCTTATCGGGTTTCATTATATGAAAAGCTGTGTCCGACGTTGCACTATTGTTTCAATTCTGTCGTAAGAAAATTCATATGAAATTATATCATGGTGTGGTGAAAGATTAACCCGGGAGGATTATTAGCCGTGTCTTTTTTATCTTTTAACTATTATACACGTATGCATGACTTGCTAGAGTAATGCTTTTATTCATCGCCTATGAAATTATAAAAATCATTGCAATATTGGTCCTTTTTATGGGTTAATAGTGAATAAGGGGTATTTACGGATATGTAAGTAATTGTCCTTGTCATTAACACTGAAAGCGGGATATTAACCATGGTTACTGTTTGTTTTGACTTTCCGATATTTTGGTGCTGTGATGATAATGTAAGTGGCCATGTCAATTTAAAAAATCTTTTAACATTGTTATATTTAATTTTAAAACCCTTTCAGTAAAATGTTGTGCAAAATAATAATGTACAGAGTGAGTAATGCATTACAGTGTATAGTGTCATGCATGGCCGATGACCCAACGAAATGTGAACTCCACACCACCAGTTCACAATTGTATTGGAACGACGCATAACATTACAATAATAAACACTACTGGTTGACGGCCGTGTAATGCACTTGTAAGCTCAGGACGGCCTTCATCAGAATTATTCAACTTGCAGCGTGGGTATGTGGGTAGTCCAAGTAGGGTCATTTGAATTAAAACCGTTCTCTTGATAACTTAAACGATTTTACTTGAAATAATAATTAAATTACGTAACTATAATCACTTAGGCTATAATTAACACTCAATCACTTCAAAAAAAGAACTTTGAATAAGAGGATGGATAGCGATTCGTCGAAAACGTGGTGCGCTTGCGACCGCTCTGTACGATCTGCCGTACCAAGATGGCCGCCCCGCTACCATCGACTCGACGCTCCGCTAGAGTGACAGTGACAAGCTGTCACTCTTGACATTGGCATCTTAAGACGATGACAATAGCTATTGACTTCTGATGTTTCAGTATTTTTGGTCACGCCCACAATTTTTCCGATACCCTAGCGCCATACTACCAAGTAAGAAACAAATAGTCCAGGATCCGCGGTCCATTTTTGCACTTGATTACTATCAAGCTAATTTTGATGAGACGGCGAGACGCCTAAGAATTTCCTGCACGAAAACTCTCGAATTCTCGATTTTGGTAAGTAATAGGGGTAGCAGGGATAAAATATGTTGGTTTGATGATTCTCAAAAGTGTTAGTACAAACACTTTTGAGAATCATCAGCTGGGTTTTTTTTTGATAAATCTGATGATAATTATCTAAATTATTTGAAAAAATATTTGTCCTACAAAATGTAGGTATGGTTTGATCAAAGAGTCCCCTTCCTTCCTTCCAATATGTATCGATAACGAAGTCATTAAAAATGATTACTAACTGGGTTTTGGGGATTGGATATTTTCTATTAAACCCACTCTTTACAAGTTACCTACAAAATTCCTAAAATTATAATAAGTGTTTGGCACTTACTCCACGCACCATCAATACTCCTGTATATCATAAACAACAGGCTAATACACTTTCTGGAGCCACAAATTCCAGAAGAGCAAGCAGGTTTTGTTAAAGGCAAAGGCACGCGGGAACAAATCCTGAACGTTCGCCAAATTATAGAGAAAAGCCGGGAATTTAACAGCCCTGTATTGATATGTTTCATACATTATACCAAAGCATTTGATTGCGTGGAGTGGGGCAAGCTGTGGGGGGTTCTTAAAGGCAATGGGAACGCCTCAACATCTTATTGACCTAGTCCGATGCCTCTACATCAACAACCGCTCTTTCGTCAAAATCGACACCGACTGCTCAAATGCGTTAGGCAGGGATGCATCCTCTCACGTCTGCTCTTCAATGTGTATGAAGAGTAATATCATTCAAGACTCTTGAGGGCTGGGACAAGGGGTTTACTGTTGGTGGAAAGTGGATTTCCAATCTGAGGTACACTGACGACACCGTTCTCCTTGCTACAACTTTTAGCAAAATGAAAGAGATACTGCACAGATTGGAAGTAGAAAGTGGCAAAGTAAGGTTTGCAATAAATAGGCAGAAAACCAAGCTTATGGTGGTAGATCGTGCGGGAAAGCTATCGGGCGCCTATTAACATCTAAGGCATCTATACTGTGGACAGCTTCGATTAACTGGGCTCCAATATAAGTAATGAAGGTAGCTGCGTCCCAGAAATAAAACGGCGGATAGCTATGGCTAAAGATGCTATATTACGCCCCCAGAACATCTGGGAAAAACGGTGTAAGTTTTAAAACGAAGGCCCGTTTGGTCAGACCACTAGTTTTCCTGATTTTCCTCACAACACTCTCACAACAATCCAAACAAGAGTAAGACAGAGGATAGATGCATTCGAAATGTGGTGTTTTAGGCGGATTCTCCGAATTCCATGGACGGCCAAACGCAGAAATGTGTCTATCCTTTACCAACTCGATATCAAGACTCGATTGTCAACAGTTTGCCTACAGCGTATTTTGTCTTATTTCGGCCACATAATGCAAAGAGGAGATAGCAGCCTTGAAAAGCTGGTCATTGTTGGCAATACCGAAGGCAAGCGACCGCGAGGCCGGTTGCCATTTTACCAATTTTGAAGTTTCTGTCTTTCAAACGATTGGCTTTGAGAAAAAATTGTTTGTGGAACCTCAATGTCATTTTTAAAGACCTGTCTATGTCTATAGACACCCCACGCGTAGGTATAGGTTTGTTGAAAATAAAAAATAGTTTCAGTTCCATTTATGACCCCATAAATCCTTTTTTTTATTTTTGTATAAAAATCGTAAAGCAGTTCACAGAATACATCTACCTACCGAGTTTCAACTGTGTAGTCTCAATAGTTTCCGAATGAAGTGGCTGTGACATACGGGTGGACAGACGGACAAACACACATGACGAATCTATAAGGGTTCCGTTTTTTGCCATTCGGCTACGGACCCCTAAAAAACAGCTGGTTTGTAATAATTTTTGATGAGCTCGTTATCAATACATGTTGGATTTAGATTTAGATAATGATCATCAGATTTAACAAAAAAAAAATTGTTAGTAATAGATTTTTGAAAATCATCAAATAAATATATTTATAATCAATATATATTTATAATCAATATATATTTTATCCCTGCTGCCCCTATTACCTACCACAATCGAGAGTTTTCGTATAGGGTAATGTTGGCGTCTCATCAAAATGCAGCTGCTCACGGAAAATTAGCTTGATAGTAATCAAGTGAAAAAATGTACCGTGGATCCTGGACTAACGTTGTGACGCGGTCAATAATAATTTATAGATGAACGGATAGCTGTCAGTGGGGCGCAAAGTGACATACGTCCGTCTAGCACCGCGCCTAAGCGCTCACTGTCGGATTGCATACGTAAGAAAGAGAGCGCGATGACGCAACGCTCGAACTTCATACAAACCATAATATAATGATTAATTACAATGATATTTTTCAAGATACGGTACTAAGTCACAGCACATGGTCCTACTCAACCAAGGGATTGCACGTAGCGGGCACGCAGTCGCAAACGGTACATCGTCGTTCACACACACCTCATTCATTTCAGTTTTTTGTAATAAATACGCATCAAAATGACATCTTGTGCAGCTAAAGATTGTTTTAATAATTCAAGGAAGAAAAATAAGGTACACGGGATTACTTACCACTCGTAAGTACAGCCAAAAATATTAATTTGTTGAAAATGACAAGAAATTAATATTCTTCATTCTTGTCATTTCATTTGTCATTTTCATGTTTGCTTCGCCATTTTTGTGAGAGCGGGATAGATATTACAAACATACGTGAGAGACACGATACGCACTAATGCACAAGTTGCGAGTAAAGTAAGCGACGAGTATAGACCGAGGTTGCGTAAGGTTAGCAACACAAATAACATTAAAAGTTCTTTGTGTTATTTTTTATTTTATTACAACCGTGGTTATTTAATTTCAAGTCGGTTAGATTGATTATAGTTATGTATTACGCAATACTTTTTTTTTTAAATATTTTCCGAGGCCTAATAAGTTAGTTAGAGATTTTTCATTTCTCACGGGTTCAAGAGAAATGGAAGGAGTGGAGGGAGGCCTTTGCCCAGGAGTGGGAAAGAGTAGGCTAGAAAAAAAAAAAAAGTTAGTTTGTTGTACCTAGTTTCTAGTGATTGTTCACTATCTTTTATTATTACCCGACTATGGCAAAGCAAATGGTTATTATTTCAAAGATTTCTCGTAACTCTCAAACAAACTATTGACGTACAATATTTTTTTCTTTTAAGTACTTAATAAAAAATCAAAGTAAAAAATAATGATTATTTTATTTATTTCCCGATGTTTTTTTTGCTAACGCTACCACATGCACACGTCATTCATTGAATAATCGTAAACATTCGGCCAACATTCGACGGCTAACGCGATTTCGCTCGCACAACAGCGCCGGCTCCTATGTCTGTCCTTGTCTATCGGTGACTTGTAGGTTTGCGACCACGGAACAGAAAGTTGCGACTGTGATGACAGTGATGACACTAATCATAGATGACGTGTAAGTTTCGGTCCATGTTTTTCTGATCGCGATGTTAGCGCGTACCCCATCTACCTCACATTGATTACATCAATGATTAATTACTTATAAATAATTTATTACATAATCAAAAATTAAAAACAACGAAATTTTGTATTTAAATATGATACGTTATTGTTATAAATTTTACCAACGTACGTTGATCAATAATACAGATATTTTTGTTGGAAGATCAATAAAAGAGGTTAGTTTACCATTTTTTTGTATCGAGAAAACTTTTCAAAAACGCGTTTTGAATACAACGAAATTATCAGAAATATGTTCAAGATTAACATATATTTTTTCCGCCGTGTCAAACTGTATAGATTTGGCTAAAAAATTGTTCAATACAAGCCTATTTGGCTCTTGTCAGCGCCTTAATGTGCGCCGACACACTCTTATTGGTTGTTTACTATGTAGCACGTAATACTCTGTTTACTTAACGATTTTTTGTCCTTGATTTGTGAATCTTGGAATCTTAGATATTAATTACGTATAAACACTTGAGTGAGTTACCTGAGATACAGGTTTATTCCTAGTTCAGGTAGAATCCAATAAACTGTATACCTATTAGTTGATAAGGCCATATTGTAAATATTTTTGTATATCACTTTTTTCAATAAACAATTTCAATTTCAAAAATCAATTATTGACAGTTGTAAATTGTTATTTTCAGGTAATGTCATAGAGTTTTCCCTGCTCCCTAGTCTTTCTCCTCTTTCAAGATCTGCTACGTACAAGGAAATAATCCTTTTTCTAGAAGCAGTCCGACTCATTTTATACACCCATTTATGTTTGGGACTTCTACGCCGTCAAGGACCTATTGGGTCATGACAGATTTAACAACTTTTATTTTTAATAATATTTAATTTTTCTCAACATTGAAATTTAATAAAGCATACTTTTACCTTTAAGGCCTTTTAGTGACAATAATGTTTTATTGATCACGTAATATACTACACAATCTATCTATACTAATATTATAAAGCTGAAGAGTTTGTTTGTTTGTTTGTTTGAACGCGATAAACTCTGGAACTACTGGTTGGATTTAAAAATTCTTTTTGTGTTGGATAGTTCATTTATCGAGGAAGGTTATAGGCTATATAACATCACGCTACTACCAATAGGAGCGGAGCATAAATGAGAAATGTTGCAAAAACGGGAAAAGAAAATTCCTTTCTGAGAGCTTCCGTTGCGTGCGCTGCGAAAACGGTTTAAATTACGAGAATATCATGTATGAAGTAATTATTCGTCTTTAAAAGTTCTAAAAAAAAGTCTGCGACAGCATCTGTCTGTCTTTTAAGATTGACTCACTGTAACCATTTTTTACTATTAAAATGTTAGGTTAAAAAGAATTATTTTTTGCGAAGCTTATTTAACCCATATGGTATTAATATATATCTAAATAAATGTGTTCGTTAGAACGGAAATTTAATATTATAGAATATTTTTGTGGTCTTTAATCTATACAGTTTAAACAAATATCTTAGAAGATATCGCAATGTAAAAATACCCGCGCGGAAAAATAATTACGCGGGTTGCGTCGCAATGTAGGTACGGGGGATTCTGGCTGGCCTCCGGGAAATTCAAATTCAAAATATTTACTGCGTCATAATGTTTACAAGTACAGAGTGTTACTATATTTAACAGTAAGAGATAGATTTTATAGTAATTCACACTAAGCTAATCTAAACCATCTAAACTATTGTAATAAAGAGGAAAGATAAGATTTTTTGTTTGTTACGATTTAGCTTAATTAATGTCGGATAGTCGATATATCGAGAAAGGTTATAGCTATATTTATGTAATGCAGACGAAGTTGCGTGGGTCAGCTAGTTTCAGATAAAAACCAAAATAGGTTGGTTTTTCCTTTACCACATGGCATCGGTAGTCACGAACAAAAATAATTTTATAAAACGTTATAACACTGGAATCTCATTAACCTTTTAAATTAATTTAACGGTGTACATATGACGGGACGCTGCAGCACATAGTTATGTGAATTTTCCCGACAACCTGTGTGTCAGGAGCAGGACAACACGCAGACGTGTGGGAAAATACTGGACGCGTAAGTACAAAGCTTGTTTAGTAAGGCATGCCAAAAAGAGGTTAGATTTTTTCGTGATTTTTCAAGCTCGGAGTAAAAGTATGATAATGCAGAATATGCATTATCATACTTTTACTCCTCCTCCTCCTCCTCCTTTTTTAAGATAAGTTCTTAATTGTTACTAACCATTATGGATCATTATGTTATCTGAATAAATAAATGTATTATTATTATTAAACTGACATGGTCACTAACATTAGAATTTGCAGTGAAAACGGGATATTTCCTATGGTTTGTTGTGTTTGTATAACTAAAGTTTATATCCGTGATCATGGTACTTGCAACTGCACCACAATAATATATCAGGTCTTCTTCTTCTTATCGTGTGGGCAGCAAGGTCTTACGACCCTACACACCCTGGTGTCAGAGTTTCACCCTAGTGTCAGGTATTCAAAATAAACAATAAACATGTTGCATAAGTCGTGGATTGATGGCGCTATGGTGCAACCGACAGGCAGCGCCATCTAATAATTTGATTTGGAACTAAATAAATCTTTACCGGAAACGCAAGCTCGCCCTACCGCTTGGACACGATCGTCGGTAGAAGGGATGCCGCGAGGACTGGCGAAAGAACGGAGTGTTCGCTCACTTGAACTGACAGTCTAGGCAGACGCTCAGTAATACCAACGCACTGTGTTTGTTTCTCGTAAAATGTAAAACCGTCAGCCTATTTAAAATAAAGTTACTTGATTTAAATTCTGTTTCGCTCGAGTACCCACAACAGTGCCCAACAGTGCAACATCTAAGTAAAACTATGTCGGATCAAGAAGAAGACCCGATGTTTCGCATCTCGGCCACCCATGATTATATTATTATTAGGTAGGACTAAAGTTTTTTTTAGGTTTTAAAAGAAAATAGCGTACCGATTTTCCTATTATTTCAGTTTAACTCCAGACGCTTTCACCGACTATTCACTTTTGGCGAACCTTCAGTCAACTATTGAAAACAACTTCAAACTTCTGTTTCCGTCGTCAAATTCAAATGCCCGTTTTGACATCGACAATCACGCTGAAGTTCAGACCTCTGTGACTGGCCAACCAGTATTGAAACAGATTTAATGTTTAGGTATAAAACTTCATTCCAGCCTAAGTATGTAGTTTCGTCGATAAGATATAAGACTTACACAGTTTAAAGTTATATAGAATATACATTTTAATGAATGGAGAGGTAAAGGATGACCTAAGAAAAGAAGGATGGTCATCATCATCATCATCAGCCTATTAATGTTCCCACTGCAGGGACTCAGGCCTCCTCTCTAGGAGATAGAATGGGCTTTAACCTACCACGCGGGCCCAGTGCGGATTGGTAGATGTCATATGTCTTCGAATTTCATGGTTCTAAGACATGCCGGTTTCCTCACGATGTTTTCCTTCACCGTTTTGAGAGCAGCGGTGATGAAATAAATCACACAAAGTAATGCGCCTGCCTGGGTTCGAAACCACGACCTACTGTTCGTAAGTCAGGGCCGCCACCACTGGGCCACCGCTGCTCTAGAAAAGAAGGATGGTAACTATGTGTGAGAAATTATATAGAGGAAAAATGAGTAAGTGATAGTGTGACGATTGACAGGAGAGAATGAAAGACGCACCGACCCTAAATACCATGGGACAAAGGTAGGAAGAAGATGATGACTTTAAAGGTATAATAGCTCTAGCTATTATAACTTAATAGTCTACAGGTCACAATCTCTTCTAAAGTCTAGCCGTATCTTTGTCGAATCACATGATGACTTCACATCGTCTAAAATCGTCTTTCGACGGAAATAATCGCAATGATTTGAGCAACCAAATCGGTATGATGTTCCTGAAAACGAACTGCCTGACTGGCCACAGAGAGTGTAGCCATTTGTATATTAATAATCTTTTATTATCATTAACACTGATAACGGAATATTAACCATGTTTACTACAGACTTGCTGTTACGACACTATTACTACCTACTTATACTGACATTTACTGACTACTTCTACGAACAAAACCAACGCAAGGACATTTAGAGACCGCATATCGTGTGGTACTTGACTAACATTTCAACATACGCTTCCCAGCACTCATATGAAGATGAAACCTGTGTCAGAGTGCTCTACGCCTCTAACTAAACATAGATTCACAATTATTAATAAACACACTAATTAGTGTTTTTCGCGAAATTACCGATGAAAGGTTCGTAGTAAATGTCCGAAATTGGTTGTTATTTCTTATTGATTCGTTTTTATTGAGGAATAATTAGGAAAGCTGTTTCTTGGTGTTTGTGTTGAAGGGAATTGTTTGATTATCTAGCTAAATGAGAGGAATTCTAGGTACTACCAAGATAACTGACGGTTGATCACATTTCAACCTTATTACTTAGATCGTAAGAGTGTAAAGTGATAGATCGTCAGTGAACTCAGTAGAACATCCCTCTATATCCATTGGATATATTTTATAGAGGTGAATAACTTATAATTTACTTTAACACAGACAAAAATGGTTTAATATCCATGAGATTACATGACCACGGCATGTTCCTATGAGTAAATAAATTAAATAATAGTAAATTAAATTTTTCAGCGCCATCTTTGACACGTGGCTTCTTACTGAAACAATTTAAAAATATAAACATTATTCTTACCAGAAAAACGTCACAAGAACCTAAAATAAGTCTGATTCCATTAGAATCATTCCGGTAAAGAACAAGTAGAAATATTTAAAGATATCATTTGTACCCAGGCATAACATCGTTCTTAAAAAAAATATCTAGAAACAAAGGAATATTTTCATAAATTTAATTGAAAGAATTTTGCATAGTTTACTCAAACAACTTGTCTAAATTATTTACTTCAGATAAAAGATATACACAAAATATTATACATAAAGCCCACTACACATGATATGGTGGGCGTTACTTTTTTAAAGCATTCTTTTGTTTTTCATTATAATAGAGGGGGCATAAAACAACAATCAAATGCTAAACAAAGGAGAAGGTAATTGGTTTTCTGTACAAACCTATGTAGTGCACATTCGCTGTTCCCGCACAGAAACGACGTGGCGAGCTCATAAAACCTTATCTGTACCCTTCGGGGAGCGTTGTCACTGATTTTGCTACTTGCCTGTTTCAGAGATTTTCGGGCGAGTGATTTTTATAACGGATCTTACACAGTTTTACTTATTCTACGAGTTCAGTTTGTGTTTTAGTTATCTTAGTTTTTGGGATTTAATAATAGTATTAGGTGGTAGGGTGTATATTTGATTCAAAAAAACTGAAGAACTTTTTTGTTACTTCGGATGTCAAATACATCCAAAAGTAAAACTTATTTAAAAAATCAGTCTTCATTACCAAAGTTAAGGAAAACTAGAAGTAGAAGAGACAATGTAAATAGATTTTACGGTGCTCATTAACTTAATTTAATGCGTAAGCTATCTATGGTCAAGTGTAGAGTTCCAACATTTTCCTGAAATAACTTTATCACGGCGGCACATGGTTCTTGGAGTGTTTAGATAAAGTTGCACCAATTGCAGTAGCTACTCCCACATTTCACAAATGTTTCCGGCCTGAACAAAATTAAGAAAAAAAAATTACTTAGATAGCCTTTAATGTCGACTTCAAAAGGTCAACAATTAAACAGATTTCCTTTTTATTGTATGCAGTAATTTAATAACATTAGGGTTTTATATCTTCATTTAATGTAATGTAGGCTGACCGGAAAGTTTTAGACCTGCCTGATTGAGCTGATATTCATGAGGACCAATTCTATTTTCAGCATAAAACTAAACTACCAACTACTAAGCAAAGTAATTACTTGCTTAGTAACTTACTAACTAAGCAAAGTAATTGAGAGGTCTTGGTATTATTTTCTTGGTTTGTGTTAATCGTAAGCTCCATCTTATTCATAATACATTTTTTTCATACCTACCATCGGTGGCCAAATTAATAGGGACAGTAATAAGATTTTTGAATTTTCGAGTTTAAGTTGATTTGTGTATTATATAATTGGTTGTAGGTCTCTTATGTATTTTTTATTAGTATTTATGTTCTATTGGGATCACAAAAAATCCAAAATGTATACAAAACTGTTTATTATTAAGCAGGTAAAAAAAAAAAATTGGTAAAGCTCTTATTTCAGCAAAGGGTGGTATCACCCTTTGCTGAAATGAGAGCTTCTATGTGTCGGGGCATGCTCTTAATAGAATGTTTTGCATTTTCCTTTAGTTGGGCATTATGATGCCATTCTCTGGTGAGGGTTTCTATAAGTTGCCTTTCGGTGGTACACACTTCTTTGGCAATGGCCCCTTTTGGTGAGTTTTCATTTTTTCAATGGGATTCATGTCAGTTGAATTCTCTGGCCAGGGCAAAACAGTGTCATTCTTTCAGCCAAAAATGCAGTAACGCTTCTGGCTTTGTGGCTGCGTACTGAGTCATGCATAAAAATGTATTCGACATCCTCGGGGAACCATTCATTGACCTGCGGCAATACCTGGGTTTCTAATACTCGCTTGTATTGGTCTTGTTTCATCGTTCCTCTTACGCTGTATAGGCGCCCCATGCCTTTGGCTGAGATGACAGACCAAACCAGACACAAACCGGATGTTTAACCGTCTCTATGATGCAATCGGTGTGGAATCGTTGACCAGGGCATCGTCATACAAAAGAACTTTTGTCGACCAAAATTTGAAAAGTTGATTCGTCAGAAAGGCACACCTGTAAATTAACAGAATGAATAGTAGAAAATAGTAGAAAAGTTATTGACTAATAGCATTATTAAAACAAGTTATTTTTCCTCGACTCCAACCTGCGACAGTCATATTTCGATGTTGTCTGGCCCATTGGAGTCGTTTCTTTTTCATACTGTCACTAGGCGTGGTTTTTTTGAAGGCCACCGTCCCGTCAAGTTCTATTCGACCTACCACCTACTCATTGTTCTTTCCGAAATCCTTACACCCTCGTCGTTCATCATCGTGGTCAAATGAGCAACACTCTCTTTATGAGTTTCGAGGCAGATGCTCCTAACTCTTCGATCGGTACGAAGTGTGGTGGTCCTTTTTCTGCCACATTTGCCAACC
Source organism: Diarsia mendica (assembly GCA_949316265.1). Classification (NCBI taxonomy): domain Eukaryota; kingdom Metazoa; phylum Arthropoda; class Insecta; order Lepidoptera; family Noctuidae; genus Diarsia; species Diarsia mendica. The sequence goes on from OX438887.1 coordinate 12,634,820, forward strand.
CGAATTGCCTCAAGAGGCTTTTTATTGTCAATTTTAATTTTAATTCGATTTACGACAGATTTTGAAACCTCAGTCATAGCAGCTATGGCTCTCTGGGAATGAGTGGAGTGCAGTAACAATGTTAGTATCTCTCTACATTTTCTTGGAGAGGTGTCCAAAGCCTTGTCTATCCTAAAAAAAAGGAAATTTGAGGATATTGCGTTTAACTATTAATAAAATGTAAATTCATAGACAAAACATAGCAAAACTATTTTACTACTGGGCATTACTTACCTTTTGATTATTTTAGACAAAAAAAGTCGGTCAAATCAAATGAAAAACAGTTTCTTGAAAATTCAAAATATATACTGCGAATCGCGCTTTTGAACAGACAATGACCGAATTAGAAGAAACCTCCCAAAATTGACAAATGATGCACGGATTCACTGTGTTGCCACTTGGCAAAAACAGTAATAGTAGCAGTAGCTATATCAGATAAAATAACCCTTTAAATTCAACATAGTTTTTCAAATATACTTAATAAACTATAAACTCCATAAAATCAAGCGCTGTCCCTATTAATTTGGCCACCTACTGTATTTATTAAAAAGTGGTGGTGTTTGGTAAAATGCTACAATCAACGGAATGCTGGTCTTATACTTGTTTTTTTTTTTTGTCAAAATAACTACATTTGGTTTTGCGTGCAAAAGCGTCGTGTGGTTTTCATTGACATTGAAGAAAATAATAAAAATGATGTTTTTATTCAATAAAATAAGTGCATAACATCATAACAACATCACAACTGTAATTCCCAAAAGCGACCCGGGGCAATAGGGGCGAGCCTATTGCCTCCAACTAGAAACAAATCCAGACTGAGGCTGCTACTGAGAATTCCCTAACGAAAAAGCACATTTTAAAGCTTCGAATCGAACCCGAGTTCCTAGGTTTGATTCCCGGGTAGCAGTCACGCTTGCGATTTGCTCTCATTTTGACCAAAAATAACACTGTATCTCTAAAACGTGTATTTACGTTAAAATCATGTTAACATGTTTAAATTATGATCTTATACCTATTACATCTATTTAAAACTGACAAAGTTTTACCATCCTCATCGCTTTTACAAGACCAAACTAGACGTAACTCACTCCCAAAAAGCTACAGACAAGTCAAGTAAACTCGCCCGTTCAAACGCGCCAACGCGTCGTGGATTGAAGTACCAGCAACAATGACGGTCTTTGGCTTTTGTAATACTTTATTATGTGCCGGCAAAGATCCCCTGACAAAACTTTATTGGAACATCGAGTATGAACACTCGGCCTGATATGAGACACTAGTTATAATAGACTGACATTATTCGATAGATTTTCATGACAGAAACCTTAGAGAGTTATGATTTATGTCTCCAAGTAAATGGGTTTTCTCTTATGTGAGGATGTTTCTTAGATATATTTGTAGTTTCAATTGTCATAAATAGCGGTGTATCTTGTGCATAAATAGCGGTGTATAGTTCATATAAGTAAACATTTTTAACCGACTTCCAAAACGGAGGAGGGAGAAAGGTTCTCTACTCGTGTGTATGTGTGTTTCATTTTTTTATGGTATTAGAGTTTTCTTGATACAAATAAAATGACAACAATTTGAATATTTATATGTTTAGAGCAAAAAAAAAGGAAAATCAAGTTTCATTACTAATGACGCCTACAAATTCTTCCTCAAAAAGCTTAAAGTAGGGTTAACAGAAATTCCCTGAGGGAAATTACTTTTTAAAGGTATTAGGAGTAAAAAACCCACACATTTCCTGCAAGGAACACATCCTAAAATAACCTTACGGGGAATCTAATTGAATAAAATATAATTACTTCTCAAAGAAAACATTTATATAAAATTTTCTTCGAATTCAGTCGGTAGATTGAGTATAATAATGGCCAAAACTGCGTATCAAATTAGTCACTGTCACAATATTATATTTTATGGTACTGGACGATATTTCGATGTCGACGTCGAGTCGAGCGTACTTCCTACTGTTTGACCTGTTATTTTGGGTTCAATACATCGGAACGATTGTCACTACGCGATTTTGGTTTGGTGTTTTCAGCTACGTTAATTTGTTTTACGAAATAGTAGTTTATGCGACTGTGCATAATGAAGGGCATTACAACACAAGTGTGGGTTTAAGAAACGAGCCGAAGGCGAGTTTCTTAATAGCATCACACGAGTGTTGTAATGCCTAATTATGTATAGTTGCATACACTAATTTATCTACCCGAATATCATAAGGGCTCTATGATGGGTTCAGGAACCATAGGGAAATGACCAGCATTGTTACCAGTGTAATGCAATAAAAAATAAACAGGTTATTAGTTGCATTCGTCGCTGCATTTACGATATCTGGCGGAGTGTTCATGTTAATTTCTGAGTCACTATCACTCATTTTCGACAGAAATAAACAATTAACAGAAAATTTGTCTACTCAATGAAAGGGAATAAAAAGCTAACGAACAAATGACAGCTCGAAATGGCGGCGTTTCGGATATCTGTTATTTTTTTTTAATCATAGGCAAACGAACAAAGTCACTATTCTTGTGTCACTCGAGATCAAAATGTCGTGCGATTTATAATTAAAATCATACTGAATTGGGGTTTCGTATCGATAGGTATCTGTTTTAATGTAGATACGTGCGCGCGTAACTAGTTGGCCGCGCGATTGGTCATCACTGTCTAATTTATTAAAGTCTCCTGTGCATTGCGAGCTGTAGGCAACCCGCCCCCTCACCCCTGTCGCCACCTAAGGCGCGGCCAACTAGTTCCGCGCGCACTATAGAATAGCACACTCACTTGAATTTGACACCTGTTCCAAATTTAAAACTCATAACCTACTGTTTTCAGTAGGTTATGAGCTCATTACAGTTCTGTTAATTTCTGCTGGTTGGTAATGCTGGTCATTGCCTATGGTTTTTAAACGCATTAAAGAGGGTTTATGATATTTGGGTAGATAAAAACTTCTTCCATCTAACCGTTTAATACCTAATAGAATCCCATCATGAAGCTTGCATAAAATGGCAATATTACTTTCTGTTTTTTTTTTTTAGTATAAATTGAATATTTATAAGTTTTTGCCTAGGTCATGAGCATTCTCATAGTAAAAAAAACTGACCAAGTGCAAGTCGGACTTACGTATGAAGGGTTCCGTACTTAGACTTCTTATAGGTTTTCCTGTAATCTATAAGCGTTGAACTAATTTCTTTATTTTTTTCAGAATTTTAGCTTCAGTAGCTTCGGAGATAAGGACAAACAGACAGACAGACACACGAGTGATCCTAATGGGTTCCGCTTTTTCTTTTTGAGGTAGGTACGGAACCCTAAAAAACACTTTTTACACAACCAAACAGTTTTATCTCTGCCTTTTTTCACGTAAGTACAATTGTCTATACTTCTTTAACATTTCTCCTATCGCAGAGCTGGCAGCAATTTCCTTAATAATAAGCAGTAACCTATGTACTCAAATATTGTATGATAGTTTCCTGTGTTGTGTACTGTGTGTACTTAAATATTAAAATCAAAAGTAATAAACTCTTCTTCAGACTTGAGCTTTCGGGGCCGCGGATTTTAGTACTAGATGACGTGGCCTCGTCACAAGGGCAAAGAAGGAACATGGGTTCGGTTTTTAGTCAGTAGAAGTCTGACACTCCCCTTCGCTCAAGAGAGGGGGGGGGGGCGTCATTTGATGATTTTCCACCCACCAAAAAAAAAGACTTGAGCTTTACTGACTGTTCAAAAATCCCAAACATTGGTAGGTCATTTCAGCTTTGTTCCAACCGGTCAATGAATAAATTTCCTACTTCAAAATTTCCCAAAATCACCCTGTATGAACCAACTCACTCTTGTCATGTTACAACCACCATTGACTGGTCATTCCTCCTACTGCCGCCATGAAGTCTAGTCGAAGACGATATAATATCACACTCCAGTGCAATCGCAAAAGGTAATCTCCACACTTAAACTTAATTTACTTATTGAACCTTTCACTTAAGTACAGTAAGTACCTACTAAGTAAACAGCTTAAGTTTACGATGCAAAAATACTTACGGAAATAGAAACTAAATAGTTTTTTCTCGTAGTTTTCTTATTTTGCATCTATTTCCTGAGTGCAAAGCTTGATTTTTTAGGGTTGTGGTTATCTCTGGAAGTGATTGCAGTTCGTAAAGTAATAGCTTGGAGGCTGATAGCTTGTCGGTTGTGGATCCTATCCATCGATGCATGCACAATGTCGAAAATGATTATGAGCAAACTTTTAAGGAAAGCTGGTACAGAACACCTTCATCTTCAAAATCTTTTCTCAATTATGAGGTACAAAAGTAGGTACTTTACATCTAACAACCCAGTAAATGAGTAACAAGATATCCCTATGTAAGAATTTCAGGTTGACTAAAGCCGCAATTACATTTACCCCGCCCCGCGTGTCGCCGCGCTGCCTGACGCAACGTGCGGGTGATTACATTTACGTGTCGTGTCGCCACGCCGCCTCACGAAAAATCGTCTCAGTCAGTACTGTGTCGTTCGTTCTACGTCGCCACTCGGCTGTCTGCGCGTGCCCACGCGCCGATTACACTAGGCCCGACTGAGCTGACGCGTCACAACCCCCACCACCGACCCCACGCCGATCGAAATCGCTCGGTCGTCGTGGCGTCGGCAGGCTCTGCGACACGCGGGACGGGACTAATGTAATCACTCCAATACTAAATGTATGTAACCGATAGCTACCCCACGCATTGCGACACGCGGGGCGGGGTAGATGTAATTGCGGCTTTATTGTGACAACTGTCGATGAAAAAAATCTACAAATGACTGCCAGTTCCACGGGTCTCTTTGCTTTTTAATATTATAAGTCACTTTTTTTCGGGGTGCGGGAAATCAACAAATGACTCTCCCGGTCACAAGTACGGTTATAAAATAATATAGACACAACTTACAAACCCTACTATGTTGTAACAAACCAGACTCAAAGGACAAACAATCATCGCAAACACCACTTAAAAATTATTACACTTTGTTTACTCCGTCTCATCTGAAATGGACAAGAATTAATTACTTAGAAATGTTAGTTAGTATACCCAAGACAACGTTTAGTGTAAGATATACAGTTGTACCAATGTTCCATTTATCACACAAATGTTCTACCCTATCAAAGTGATTGGAGTCGAGTGAATCAATGATGTCCGAGAGTGTTTTAAATCTGCGTTAGCCGGGCATGACCCTTACATAAAGATCCTACTAATATTATAAATGCGAAAGTTTGTAAGTAAGGATGGATGGATGTTTGTTACTCTTTCACGTAAAAACTACAGAACGGATTTGGATAAAATTTGATACACAGATAGTTTATAACCTGAATTAACACATAGAATAGTTTTATCCCGATTTTATCTTTCCGTGGGATAATTTTCGAGTTGTAGCGGGCGAAGCCGCTGGCAACAGCTAGGACCACTGTGCAATAGCCCAATGCCCAGCAGTGGGACAATTGATAGGTTGGTATTTATTTATTGATGCAATATTTGTGTTATTTTTTCGCACATTGACCAAATTATATGTTACTAGCTGATGCCCGCGGCTTCACCCGCGTGGATGTCGTTCAAATTATATACTAAAACCTTCCTCTTGAATCACTCTATCTATTAAAAAAAACCGCATCAAAATCCGTTGCGTAGTTTTAAAGATTTAAGCATACAGACAAACAAACAAACAAACAGACGCGACTTTGTTTTATACTATGTAAGGATAAGGAAGGATAAGGATGTAAGGATTAATGTTTGGTCTAGTTGTCACAAGCAGAACCGCTAAGCATGAGGTCCTGAGTTCGATCCCAAGTCGGGCAAAGGGTTATAGGGTTTTTAACCGACTTCTAAAAAAAGAAGGAGGTTCTCAATTCGGATGTTTGTTTTTTTTTTTTATGTTTGTTCGGCCATAACTCCGTCACTTGCTAACCGATTTGAAAAATTCTTTTTTTGTTGGAAAGGGTATACTTCCCAAATGGTCCCATAATTTTTTTATCGAAATCGGACAAGCGGTTTTTGAAAAATCTACAAATCTCAAAAAAAATACTACATTGTCCACATTATGACCCATGAACAATACAATTGTGAACCACTAAAAAGTGAAAAATAAAAACTTTTTAACAAAAAATAAAACCGACTTCAAAAAAAAAGTCAAAAATAAATCAGTTTCTGAAGTCGGTGGCAAAAAATGAAATCAAACAAACAAAAGTCACCGACTTCAGAAACTGATTTATTTTTGACTTTTTTTTTGAAGTCGGTTTTATTTTTTGTTAAAAAGTTTTTATCTATCAGACATTTCTCAGTAGCAGCCACGAGGATTGGGTTTGAGCCTGTTTGATGGCAAAAGGCTTTCCCCATATTAAATGGGACAAATATAACTGGAATAGTATGTGATAGTATAAGGTACATCTCTAACTAACTCTTCCGGGACTACGATGAATAACGTTACGTATGTTTACACTCAATTAATAGGTAATGAATTTATTAGGTAATGACTTGTATATATTTTTTTGTTTAAAATCAGGAAAATCTTATGATATTCTGTTTAATCTGTATAAGTCGTTCCACGAGTCAACCGTAAAGCTGTCTGCCTACTACGTCGTACCATACCATGAGCTTATCAGGTACGAACAGAGACATAAAATCGACTGCTTAAAATTTTTATTGACCTGTATCTGCTTATCATCTGCATGGCATATCTGTGGCATATTATCCCTTTTTTTGGGAAGAATAATATTGGATGGGCAAAACTTTGATAAATGAAATCAAATCAAAGAGTTTAGAGACTTTTTTTTATGGTGGGTGAAAAATCATCAAATAACCCCTCCCGCTCTTGGGTAGAGCGAAAGGGAGTGTCAGACTTCTACTGACTAAAAACCACCCATTTTCCTTCTTAGCCCTTTATGTCGAGGCCGCGGTATCCTGTAAACATCCCGCAGCCCCGACGGGATAGTTTAGAGACTTAAATGCTTAAGACATAACATATACGCGGCACGATGCACGGTGTACTTTCATACTTTTCAATACATAGAATATTTTTTACTTGATACGTTCCTAGCAAGGTTTTGGTATGGTACATTATATTAGGCAGACTCCTTTAGACATACATAATATGGCGGCACGGTTGGCGCAGTGGCTGAGCAATTGGACTGCTGCGCTGCGTGTCGCGGGTTCAATATTTGTATGACCTACAGATAGTTGTTTCGGGTCTGGGTATTTGTGTATGAGAGTTTAAATGTTTGTAAACGCACCCACGATACAGGAGAAATTCCTAGTGTGGGGCAACGTTTTAAAAAAAAAATATAGCCAAATAAAATTATATACTTACAGACATAAACAACGGTGCTGCAAAAACATTTATTTACACGTGGTCCTTTAATTAAAAAATGTCTGACACTTTTCAATTAAAGGATACCTCAAAATACTGTTCATAAGGTCATATTCTTTTGATATTTACTTAGAGGTATTCATTATTATATTGGTAAGCCTAAGTAAGTGTCAATCAAGTATGATAAAGAACAAGAGTTTTGACGTTAATACGTAAAGTATAAAATCTTATACAGAGAGAGTCACAGATACAAGCTTTGTTTTATTTTGAGGCATATTTGTATGTCTCTTTTGATTAAACAAAACTTTACTTCTTACATTAAAAAACCTCTAAATAATGGAAATGAACTCCCAAATTAACAAAACCCTCTACTAAACTTGCAACCCGAAACAAAAAACCCTAAAAAAAGCCGTCTAAATTATATTAAAAATGCGAGTAAATGGAGTGATGTGTGCTGAGTTTTACGGCGGTAATAACTCATAAGTCATGGGCGTAATGTGCGTGAAATAGATTCCGCGCGCCCCCTGGCAGGATCTAGAAGAAATGTTTAAATTCAGCCTGCGCGGCCCGCTGGCTCGGAACGCAAAATTAGCCTGCCACACCGCAGCGCGTTGTTTGAAATATTATGTGAAATGATATGAGTATCAGCTTAAACGTGTTTTATGTTGACATATTTTATTCGCATTATTTTATGAAGAGGGACTTTTGAATCTTTTTCTGAAATCTTGTGTTAGTTGAAGTAAGGTTTATACTTTATAAGGATTTTACAAACAATTACAAGTTAAGTTTATTTACGGTATGTGTTTGTCTTTTTGGTCAAAGTCAAAGTATAGTTTTTTGCTTCAATCTAGCTTTTCAATACAGGGCTTACTGCTTTATTAAAAATTATAAATTTTAATATCAAAAAGTCAGCTGGTTATTAGTTTCAGTATTCATCATTTTAATTTACAACCACCTGGGGTAAAATAGAAATTATCTAAACACGATTTTGATAAATATTTAGTGCTCCCGCGGCTGAAATTTATTAAGATTTTATCTTTTTGTAATTATTAGTAAAATTTTACACTTTTCGAAGCTCAGAATTTATCTATCTTTGTTTTTGATGTGGTTAGTGCCTAAACTTTTTTTTTGTGGTAAAAAATCACTAAATGACCGCTCTGGGCGGAGTGGTAAGGAGTGTCAGACTTCTACTGACTAAAAACCACCCATATTCCTTCTTAGCCCTTTGTTTCCGAGATCACGGTATCTCTTTCGACCCTCTTTCTTACCTGGTGTCATAGTTTTTATGCCGCAAGTGCAATATTAATTTCGGATCTTACTCGTCGGTGTTCATTCTGCATCCCATACCCTCATAAAAAATTGCGCGTATTTATGTTAAAAATCTGCAGTCCAGTTTCTTAATAACATGGTTGACGGTGCGGAGAGTTACTCATGTTACCGTTACTGTGATATTGAAGGAAGGAAGGAAAGACAACCAATTTTATTATTAAACGATATTTGAATGTCTACGATCTTTGTAATGTTGCAAACATTATGCGCAATGTTATGCGTGCGTTTCATTGCATGTTTCAAAATTAGTATCAAAAGAAATTATAAAAAAAAACCAAATAATGAACTTAGTGTGATGTACAGAATGTATCAAACGTGTATATGATTGCCACACAATTTCAATTTTTTACACTCTATGTAAAAGTGCAAAAACCACAACTGTCGATTGAACAGATTATTCAAATAGAACTCATTCAAGACTACCACAAAAATATTTGTCGAAGAATATTTTGTATATTTCACGCTCCCATTAAATACCACATTTATATTCATCAACATAATATTGAAACATTTCGCCCTAATTCGCTAAAAAGGTATTGTGTAAATTGGCAACGACAGCGAATTTTGCGTCGAAATCAATTCGTGAATGTTGAAAAACCACAACAAATTGAAATACACCGAGACCGACAAAGCTGGCAATATTATTAATTGATTGAAGTAGACAGAATTGGAATATTTCGATCTGTTTCATTGTAGATAGGTTCATTTATAGGTACCTGTTAATGTAAATCATCTGCATAGCGTTTTCCCAATTATGTTGAGGTTAGCTGCCAGTCTAAATATCAGTATTTTACATGGTGATTGCCTAGCTGACCTCAACAGCCCAGTTGGTAATATTGATGATAAGACTGAATGTCAGACTTGTACCTGTAATGACAACTAAATATCTCCAAACGACAGCCGGGACCAACAGCTTAACGGGCTTTCCAAGGTACGAAGGAAGTATGTAATGGTGATAAAGCTCAGCTTAACCTGAAGATCGATAAAGTGGCTATTATTATTTAGTCACGAGATCCATAATATCCATGGTATATTATTTGCAAGTTAGTAAATCATCATCATCATCAGCCTATAATGTTCCCACTGCAGGGACTCAGGCCTCCTGTCTAGGAGAGGGATGGGCTATAATCCACCACGCGGGCCCAGCGCGGGTTGGTAGTATAACACGAACTAATTTCAGATGAATCTTTGCTAGTCGAGGTTCGTAGTTCCTGACTATGTCGTTGGTCGAGTGGTTGCAAGCTGGATTTGTGTCCGGTTGATGGCTGGCTCTCTATTATATTATATGGCACCTTAAACATAAGTAATTAATTAGTGGTTGTGAAATGTGGGTTTACTATTAGGTACACCGCTGTCTAACCATTCCTTACAGGTGTGGTGGTAAGTGTTGATGTTATTTTTGAGTTCCATTTTACATTACTAATGAACAAAACTGTAAAAGTCATTTCCAAAAAAACTTACATTTTAACAAACTGTAGCTCACTACCAAACTATATACCCATTCAATACTGCCCATTCGACCGGAAACCTAACCAAAGAAGAAGTTGCTATATATCAGTAAAAGTTAAAACGGGCTAAAAAGGCCGGAGCGATCATAAAAAATCTGCTCCGAATAACGGCGACGCGACGGAGCGGTTGGCTCTGAAGCGGCTATGAATAATCCTTGCGTCAGCACCACGCAAGCTCACTGCCCAATTAAAAACGTACTCTTTCCACGATTTTTAGCTTAGAATATTGTATAATAAGCCAATAAAATACCCCACTTAACGCCCTCCGAGCCTTGCTGCTATGAAATATGCACTTCTCAACCTCATTATGGCAAGCTGAAATTAAATGCAAGAACTACGGCTGGAACGTCGCTTACAACTTAACTAATTGAAATTTAACGTTTTCATTTAAATATTTTTGAATGGTTTTTGTTTGTATTGAGATTAAGTTTATCTCAGAGTGGAAAGGGGTAAGATACACATAAAGTTGAAATGGTCGGTGACTGATAAATTGTGGTACCTAATCGGTTGGCTGCTGAGGAATGAATGAAATGTCTGTATAAGGGTAGAAGAGTTTAAGAAAGACCAAAAAAACGATGAATGGACCGTGTAAAGAATAAAATGACAAGAAAAACCTGATGAAATGACGAGTTATTATAGAGATAAGTATGGAAGAAAAAGAAGTGCTGCGTCCACCCCTTGATAAAACTGGAGAATGATGATGATACGAGTAAGATACCGGAAAATGGTCACATTCTTAACATTGTAAATATTGTGTTCCTTGTCTAAACTAAAGTTAGTACCCATTTTACTAGAAATATTACCTAGTTAGTCTAGTAGTCGCAAATACTATTACTGAGTATGAACTCTTGAGTTGGATGCCTGGATCGGGCAAAGAGTTTTTGACGTTTTTCAACATATTTTACTGGATTTTCATTCGGATAATGGCAATAGATTTGCTCTAAATAGAGTCAAACATAATTGGTGAAATATAGGTATTTCTTTTTCCTTCCAGGAATAACAGAAGTGATGACGAAAACAAACTGCCCAGTTGATGGCAATAGGATCGCCTCTGTTACATGGGACTTCAACGTAACTAGTGAAATGTGGGTGTACTAATAGATAAACCTCTGCTGAACCCTTCGGTGAATACAGGCGTGGTGAATTTTAATTCTAAAAATAGACATTCCAAATATATTATATAACATGCTGATTAATAGTCAACTGCAGTTTCACTAGGTTTAATTACGAATCGATGCACTAAATTAAATGCCATCGATGACAGAGTAATGTGTATACCAGAGGTTCAATTAGTCACATCGCTTCATAATCAAATTTCACACTCTGGAGGAGTAGCTAATCTGTGCGGAGAACATATCCCCTGGCTTTGACGCGGCATTCAGGGTGATTCGAGTATGAACGGTACATGTATCGTGTAAACTTGCCTTGATTACATGCGAGGATCTACTTCGTAGGTAACTTGAACCAGGTTAGAAAGGCATTGAACTAGTTTCAATAATTGATCTACTAACTGTTTATTTGCAATTTATTTAGGAAATTCTATTTAAAAGAAAATGTCTCGTTTGTGGTGATCAGGTAGGCAGTCGCTCCAGTAATATATGACAACCTGAACATCAATATTTTACAAAATACTGATATTCAGCTGAATCCGGTGAGACTGGGAGCCGACCTCATCGTAGTTGGGAAAATACTAGGCAGATGAAGATGAGCTGGATTTTGAAGTGTCATCATCTGGCTATTTTCTCAAACTTTCAGGTCGCTTTCCAGTTTTAACTTAATACTAGTATTTGACATGGAGCTACTGCCTATTTCACTTTCAGAATTCAGTTAGTACTGTGTGATACGGTACATCTTGGTTAAAGTGGTTGTCAGACTTTCCAGTCAGGACTACCTACCTGTAACGATGTAAATAGTATCAAATCATTAATTTCTACGAAACTTACTAATTCTGATTTACTCAAAATAATGCAAATGTTACAATTTTCCAATGAAAATTCAAAATGCAATATGTGTAATTTTTTAAAAGTAGTGTGTGGACTTAGGTAACTTTATATTATACCTACATGATTATATTGTGAAACAAACATTGCATACAAATAGTTTTTATCCCGGTAGTGCGAACTCATGGCATAAGCTAGTTCATTAACAAACAACTATTATTTAGAATGATCGATTTTATAATAACTTAGATCTTCATAAGGCAGCGGAGCAAAGCAGCGGTGGTTGGTTAGTTTTCTATAATTTTAAATCTTGTGAGTGAAAACAATGTGAGTACCTACTGACAGGAAAAATGAGATGACTTATAACATTCTCTGTGGGAGATCATACGCCCAAAACGAAACAAAATACAAGGATAATAAATCTTCAAAATATGCAGAAATGTTGCAAAAACGCTATGTAAAGGAACAGGTACTTATTTCGCTCCAAAAATCATGAAAGGAACGCCGGAAGCGTCTCCTTTAATTCATCGCGAAAAATGGCCACTTAGGTACCTACCTGCCTGTAATTTTGATTCAATTTTCTTTGGCGACTGCGGAGGTGTCTTCTACGCTTTATTAAATTATAGCACAATACATTGCTGTGCTTTCGCAAGTAATAAGTTATGTTAGTCATATACTTAGGTACTTAGGATTTAATTTACAAAAACATATTCAGTGTAGTCAGTGACTGTGGTCAGAAACACGTATACAGTCGAACAATGGGGTATCGCATTACTCAGTACAAACTGAGTTGTGGATGTCAGCATGCTCTTAGCATGTACCTGTATCCGGAAACTGGAAGCCGACCCCTATTTAGTTAGGAAAATTCTAGGCAGATAAACATTTTACTTAATGTTTCCACTGATGAAACACAGGCCTCCTCTCGTAAACTGAGAGTGGGTGTAATCCACCACGCAGCCTAGCCCGGGTTGGTAGATCCCACATCTCTTCGAATTTTTGGTTCTAAGTCATGCCGATTTCTTCACAATAATGAGAGAAATGGGTTCGAAGCAACGACCGTACCACTCGTAAGTCGCAACCATTACCGTAGGACACCACTGGTTCACATGATTTTAATTAAATTAGATTCATGAATTTGTGGTCGCAGTTCTTGTGACGATACAAAACAAATTCTTTCATAATTTGAGCACACTGCCTACATTGCTTGCTATATTAATTAAGCACTTACCGTGTCGTGTACGTGTCGACAAAATAAGAACAAACCTAAGTTTCTAACTTTGGACATCCCTCAAAAGGAAAAACTCTGGAAAAAAACTGGCCAACAACCTCCTCTTTGATACTTACACGTGTATCTAAAAAAACCGGGTCTAGACAGACGGACGGACAACAAAGAGATCCTATAAGTATTCCGTTTGCACACGGAGGTACGAAACCCATAAAACAAGTTATGAATCCATAATATCTTTAACACCCCTTCCAATAAATAACTTATAACCTAAATATTAAAACTAACGGATCAAATGCGGTTTGTTTGTTTTCCTTTAAACGTCCCGGTGCGGCAACAAGTGGCTAAAATAAACAAATGCCGGTTATGGCTCATGGCTAAGTATGTTTGTGTTATGGTTCTCACACACTACCTCGTACGCACCGCGTTTGTGGTACAAAGTAAATACCACACTTTGAAGATTGTCAGTCAAATTAATTTTATTGGGATGATATTATGACCAATAAACGTGCAAAAACTTAAGTATAATTATTTATTATTGCTAGGCAAGTAACACCACATTTAATTTTATAAAAATATTTAATAACATATACATACTTATCTACCTGATAATAATGGTTTTTTACATAGCTTCGTTCGTAAGTAAATTTAAATAAGTTCTTAAATTAATTAAATTAAACGAGGAATTTATTGCGAATCTTCTAATTAAACAAATATACTCACATGAATATTGTGTTTATCCTATTATTATTAATAGCTTATTAATTGAAACAGCATTAATTATAATAATTTGTCTAATAAATAAAGCTAATTAATATTAATCATTTAAAAAAAAGAATAAGTAACACCAAAGTAAGAAATCGTATTTTATTTAAATTTAATCTAATTAACTTTTAAGTTCGAATATCAGTAACATTAGAAAAAAATATTCACTCCGTCCAGAAATGAACCGTATGTGCTCGCCCTAACTTATTGGTAGCGACGAACTTGTAAACAAAATGGAGTAACACATTGCTCTCATGAAGTGATGACAGGTGGTGAGAAAGAACGTAATATCTTCCCCTGAGAGTATTATTTTGTAGTGTTTTTGAATACACCTTTTTTTGTACCGATTTTGGTGTGAATTAATTTTTTTATTTCAGTTTTTTTATTTTATTATAAGAGCACCATGCTTCTTTATGGGTCTTTTCACTTTGTGCAGGTCCGTAAGCTTTATTTAAAAAAAATATACTTTTATTTTATTTTGTTAATTATTTTAATCATTTTTTTTTTGCTCATACTTCGCGAGACTAATAAATACTTTTACTTTCTTTGCTTTCGAATTGATTCTCAAAACTAATACTACTATGACTTTGAAATTAATATTTTTATCGTGTTTATTTGCGATTCCATTTCAGGTGTGATACCAAATAAATTCCTAAAAAAACATAAATTAAAACATCTTAATCTCCTTTCAAAAACTTAAACTAGTCCGGAACCACATAATGACGACAACTTAGTCCATTATTTACACAATTTAATAAATATAATGAGGGCATTTAAAATTACGTGCCTATTACCAGATTGGATGAAGTCAAAGCACAGTCTTTAGCGAATCCAAGGAGACAATTTCTTTAAAAGCCCTTAATATCTTTTTAAGAGTTCTTATCGTGAAAGGGGTACTAAACAAGGGGAGTCGCGAACATTATTTAGAAAAAAAAGGAAACCACAAGGAGTTTACTTGTTTCGAAAAGGCGGGTTGCGCCATCAGATAGCGGCAGATTTGCGGCCGCGCCATTAACAAATTACCCCTTTATAGCACTCCTTTATAGGAATGTTTAAACTTCTTTATTTCTACTTTATGAATATAACTTACTTGTTCTTTTAGACTGTTGTTTATAATTTTATTATTAAGCTGTTCTTGAGAAAAAATTCAGCTGGTGCATACATTTTGGCTGTATCCGGTGATATCTGGGTTTGCGGTTACGATGTTAGTATATTGGGATGTAAGATTGATAGATATTTAGGTTAATGGAAAAAACATAATTATCCATGTTTGGTGTCAACTACACTCTAAATAATAGTAACACCATAAATAATGTTTGTAAAAGTACCCTTTACAAAGCAGCAGCTTTGTTTTTTGTTCTAGACCATATTACCTGGGAATGTTATAGTTACAGAGATACTGAGGACACGAGATTTTTAATATTATTACTTTAATTTTAATACAGTACTATTTAATGCAACAACATTATAATTATTATATCGACTCCTCAAAACGTGATTTTGCCCCAAAAAAAGTTGTTTCCCAGCAATATTTTTTGTGAAGAGTTACTTATTTTGATGTACAAAATATTTAGTTTAATTAGGAAAGGCCGGTACAACCACATGTTTCTACTACATGCTATAGGATAACAAAACTTTGCTATTATTAGCAGCACTTAGTTTTATTTTCACATACGCTCGCGTGATTACATGCGATAATACAAAAATGTATACAGACATTCTTTATAGAATCTAGTATATAAATAAGGCACATACATCCTCCCCGTGTAGTACTCCTTTTGTCTAGGATATTATCATAAATATCTAGAGCTTCTTTCTTTCCAAGACCTACGTAGATAGTCATGGTCAACACGAGCTTGCTTTACATTTCTTTTTAGACACGGCACGTGGATACAAGTTTCACAAAAGGTTTAAGGTTCTAAAGAGAATAGGGGTTGTTTATTTGTTATTGAAAAAGCGATGCGCTTTTTAATATAGATCGATCGTCAGATAAAAATAAAATGTATTTGTCAGAACTATGCTACACTTCAATAATTGGTTCGTGATAATAAACTCAAACACAAAGCATTTACTTTAATGGGACCATTACATTCACTTTAGAATATCAGAAAAAAGAAAGTGTGTCGACAGTCAAACCACAAGGCATTACAACATACTGCAGTTGACTATACCATACCAAGATCTCTATGTAGAAATATGGGCAAGAAACTCCATGGACACTACTAGATGAATGTTTAAGGCTTCCTTATTGAAAGTCAACTGTAGAATTTTTAACGCCCTCTTAGCACCGAGAAATGCAATTCCAACGGTACAATAACATTACAAAAAGTATAACAGCAGCATCGTAAAAAAATACTACAGCACCACCAGATGTAAATTCATCTAAGCCTAAATATGCGTAAAAATTGGTTTTAAACAACTACTCGATGAACGTAGTAATTCTGCAGTGGAATCTTAGACTATTCCAATTAAAGATATGCCTTAAGTTTTAACCGTGACTCCTGCCATAGAAGGTACTAATAGTTATATCTTAAGCTAGCTGTTGCCGGCGACACACCCGCTGCAACTCACAAATTATCCCACGGGAAGATAAAATCGGGATAAAAACTATCCTATGTGTTAATCCAGGTTATAATCTATCTGTGTACCAAATTTTATCCAAATCCGTACAGTAGTTTTTGCGTGAAGAAGTCACAATCATACACACTCACAAACTTTTGCATTTATAATACTAGTAGGATACTAACAATAATAGCCATTGAGATAGATTGAGTCTGCATTACACTTTACACCGTATGGTCATCTTGTATGCAGCTAGGTTAACCAGCTTAATGCTCCATTTGAATTTTAATGACCCCTAATCTGTTACAGGTTTGCTCATAAAGGGTTTTAAAGTGAATGTTATAGATATTTTTACCTACCTGGCTCTTATCATATACAGTGTAACAGTACAGTACAGTACAGTGTACAGTGTGTGTGTGTGTGTGTGTATCTCTACAAATGCTGACACAAAAAGTAATTAAAAAAACTAAAAGACGGATGGCCTAAAAAGAGGTGACGAGACGATCAGCAGGGCTATTGCGTATCTTTTAATGACAGTGGCTAACGTAAAGTGTCCATAAATTAACTGTAAATTGGTTATGGTTTGGTATTTTTTTTTAAACTAACCATTTGACAGTTATTTGATAGACACTCTATGTTATCCATTGTCATTAAAAGATACGCAATAGCCCTGCTGGACGCGCATCAAGAGGGCTAATTCGAGGTGGCTCAGGAAACGAGCACTTGGAAGCAATTGGGAGACGTCTTTGCCCAGCAGTGGGACAGTACAGCTTAACAAAACGAACCTAACTGCGATAAAAAACCGGCCAAGTGCGAGTCGGACTCGCGCACCGAGGGTTCCGTAAAAAAAATATATTATGTGATGTAACTAAAAATTTATGGTTTTCGTAATTATTCCTTTATCTATGCTATAAGACGTTGCTTCGTACCAAATTTCAAGATTCTGAGTTCACGGGAAGTACCCTGTAGGTTTTGATTCCCTTGCGAGTGTCGAAAATTTGCGGCATAAACGGGAGTATCTTTTGATCGCGTTGACTTAGAAGTTTGATTTTTTCACAGCTCCAAGAGACCATAGACTTGAGTATTTGATATGAATTTCAGCTTGATACCTCCACGCGTTCCTGAGAAAAAAGGTCTTGACAGACAGACAGACAGACAGACAGACGGACAACAAAGTGATCCTATAAGGGTTCCGTTTTTACCTTTTGAGGTACGGAACCCTAAAAAGCATGAATTAGGTTTCGGGCAAAATGTTTTTGGGGAGGTTTATATTAATTTCTCAGTTGCAGTCCAGCTGCTGCGTCTGAAATGTGCGCGGTTGATGATAAACAGGTCTTTCGATCTTTTTCTGACACCAGATTTCGCTGCGTAGGCGTCTGGTCTAAGCAACTGTCAAATTGTACTAATTTTTTAGAATATTGCTCTGCTAATGATTAAAAAATATTAATATAAAATGTATAAGAATAGATGATTAGACTTTAGGCTACAATGCTACCACCTCGTGGATCTTATGATAGAGAACTCTCATTACTGACTGGCCTGTTGGTCTAGTGGTTAGTGACCCTAACTGCTATGCCGGAGGTCGTGGGTTCGATTCCCACCCAGGACAAATGTTTGTGTGATGAGCACGATCATTTGTTCTGTGTCTGGGTGTAATTTATCTATAATATGTATGTATTTAGAAATATATAAGTATGTTTATCAGTTGTCTAGTACCCATAACACAAGCTCTGCTTAGCTTGGGACTAGATGGCGTTGTGTGATAGTTGTGGAATATTATTATTAAAAATAAAAAAAAAAAAAATTACATGGAATACATGTTAAATGTAAATACACTTCTGCCTCACTTTTTAGGGATTACAGTAAATTCAGGAAATCTATTCTATGAGCACTGATTAACTCTTCATGAGAAGTAGCTCTTCCCCTACAGTGTGGGAACAAGAAGGTATGGTATTGTTATTTTATGATATTAAAAAGAGTATACAGCATGACCTAAAAACCTCAATTTCATTGTTTGCTACCCTAACTTGAACCCATTTCACTCGGTTGACATTTACAACTACACCAAATAAACAGCTGACACCCTCTGCCGTAAAATTAAACTAATAAAACTGTATACTACGCTTCAACCAACTTATCTGTGCAGATGGGAAAACATGGAACTAAACTAAACGTACTAAGTTTAACGTAGCGATGCATTTTTTCTTGACCAGCGGCGCCACCATGAAATTCACACTTAAAATGGTCATACTCTGTACATACTTCTTGTACAAAAATATATCTGCCTACCTTACATAGCTATATTTTTATGTGTCAGTAACAAAATTTCTCCACAATCCCAAGTATGAATAAAAATAATAATTCTTAAAGTTCGTTGAGATATTTTCACTTCGGCATAGAAATATTTAACAATAAATCACGAAAAAACGGCTCGCACTAATTTACAGTCTCGTGGCATGGCTCACTTAATTTCTTTAAAATAAGATCTTATTTAATACTTTCTTTTCTTTTTAGACAAAAAATATGTTCGTATGCTAAGACCTGAAAAAAAGAAGCGTTTTTTAAGGGTTCCATAGTCAACTAGGAACCCTTATAGTTTCGCCATGTCTGTCTGTCCGTCTGTCCGTCCTCGCTTAATCTCTGTGACCGTTAGCACTAGAAAGCTGGGTACCAATATGTGTATTAATCACGTCGACAAAGTGGTAAAATAAAAATTGGAAAAAAATGTTTTATTAGGGTAGCCCCCCTATATGCAAAGTGGGAAGTGATTTTTTTTTAAATTTCAACCCTAACGTGTGATATATTGTTGGAAAGGTATTTAAAAATGAATAGGGGTTTACTACAATCATTTTTTGATAATGTCAATAATTTCTGAAATAACCCTCTAACTTTTGAACCATAAGTTTAGAAAATATGAAAAAAATCTGAAAGTAGAACTTTTTAAGGACTTTCTAGGAAAATCATTTTTTTTATTACAATATCCTAATATTTGTAAGGATTTCTTTAACTAATAACAAACATAGAATTCCTAGAAAATTCACTCAGAAAAGACAAAGAAAGAAAGATCGTTTAGAAAATATTATTTCAAGGATATAAAACCTGTAGCGAATTGCTAGATTTTCTTCACTATTTATTTATAGATTCCGACCATGACGCAAATAATGTACTCGTTATATCTATTTTTTTTTAACTTGGATGGAAACAGTTTTTGTACAAAAAAAGACAAAAAAATGTAAAAAAAAATCACTCAATTTGCATATATAGGGCAATTTTTTTTTAAATTTTAACCCTAACGTGTGATATATTGTTGGAAAGGTATTTAAAAATGAATAGGGGTTTACTACAATCATTTTTTGATAATGTCAATAATTTCTGAAATAACCACAGATGACAGCTAGGAAAATCATTTTGAACTTGGATGGAAACAGTTTTTGTACAAAAAAGACAAAAAAAAATTACAAAATAATTTCTGGACTAAGTTTGTAGTATAATCGTATATGCATGCATTTTTTTTAACTTCGTTTACATATTTTATTAGCCTGAACGTATCTTTTTTCAAATAAAAAAAGGCCCGACACGCTCTTGGCCGGTTTTATTTTAGTCTTAATCTTTAGCAGACATTGTGGTTTGCATAACATGCAAACGAAAACAATAAATACTTTGCTTTCGTTTTTATTTTGCAGGCACATCTCGCTACTACAAGCTGTATTTTTTTTTTAAATATATAATTTTTCATTTTACCTCTGAAGGATTAGTTTCAAGGTTGATTAGGAAAATTTTACAGTTTCAGGTAGCCTTGATGTGCTCACACCTTTTTGTTTTTTCGGGGGGTGGGATATCATCAAATAACCCCTCCCGCTCTGGGCAGAGCGAAAGGGAGTGTCAGACTTCTACTGACTAAAAACCACCCATGTTCCTTCTTAGCCCTTGCACCGGGGCCGCGGTATCTCTTTCGAACAACCCGTAGCCCTGACGGGATGTGAAGACATCTCGTGCAAAGAAAATAAGAATGAAACGAAACATTTATTTTTAGCAAATAAAAGTAGGCTCACTCAACTAACTTACCACGCGTACATTTTAGTGAAATTAAAACAGCATTGCTGTCTAAAACTTAATATAATAATTTTAAAAGCAAGGTCCGTGCAGTATTAATATTTTTAAGAACGCGTCCGCTTAGATTAGAGTGGTTGGGTTGAGCCACCGCAGTACGTTGCGGCCGGAAAGGAAGATTTACCCAAATTTCGGGCTACGTTAAACACTCAGTTTCATTTTTAAATATTTAAATGTGCTCGCCGTGTGTGCTGGTTACATGCGAGGAGATATTTTGAGTATCTTGAGTGGGTTTTGCTTTTACAGCAGTGAAAAATTAATGGGTTCTTTTTTGCTTTGTTGCATGTAGTGTTAGTCAATATTGCATCATTGAATCCAACGGACGTGCGATAGTCTTTTTTTTTAACATAAGCATGATCGGCCATGAGAGGGAATGGGGTAATCCACCACGCGGGTCTAGTGTGGGTTGGTTGATGTCACATGTCGAATTTTTTGTTCTTGAACATACTGGTTTACTCACGATGTTTTCCTTCACAGGAAATAAGAAAGTGGTTTTGAAAAAAAATGCACACAGTAACACGCCTACCTTTTTTTAGCAGAACATAATTTAAATCTTCTATTGTTTTCTTCTATGATAGTTTTCCGGGGATGTATCACAACCGTTGTTCTTATTTTAAATGGGGCGTAGCACTATGCGGAAGTGACATGCCGTGACGTCACATCCGGGCGTAGTTACGCACAGCGCAGGCGCAGCATAGCCACCGGAAGCAGGAAGTTGTGGTGTTGCGGCGCACAATCTGGAGTTGGACGGCGGGAAACAGTGAATCAAGTGCAGCCTGAGCTTTCTGTTTTATATATGAGAGTGTAAAAGATATATGGTAACGTTTTCATTTGATATCATTCGTGGGAGAGGTAATTCTCGTTGGTTTAATTGTTCTTGCATGCGTGTATCCGTTGTAGTGGTGTGCTATTCATGCGTACAGTCTGTAGCCAGGATTACCTGACCCCTCTTCTCACATATTTTTCTTTATACGAGGGATCAGCTAATAATGGGTACTGACTGTACGTGAGTCGGTTCGCCCAAGTTACGTACATACCGGAGGTAGTGACGCGTGAGGGATTAGTAGTAGCGCTAAATCGATAGTTACTATTAATATTGATTGATTTAATTCCAATTGTCTTGAGCAAATGATGCGCGTTATTGTTGAAATTCGGCATAAAGTAAGTTGGCCGCGTAATAAAGGTGCAACAGCTGTATTTTAATGAATTACTTCCTGAAAATAGAGCCGTAAATTCCTCTTATGTAATTATTTTGATTATAATAGATTCGTCAAATTGTGACGTACAAACGTGTGTTGAATTTACTTTGTGGCAAGTTTTTAATAACCCAATGATGCAATGATTAGAAAGAAAAAGAGGGAAGTTCGGGGTATAAGAATAAACGAAAATACATGGTAATCGAAACTTAACTTTTATTAACGTCTTTGAATAAATCCATCAGTGTTTTATTTTTGAGTATAATACCAATACAATGTTTTTGTCCATTCAAATTTATTCCTACTATTATTAAATCAAAGGAATTTTCAAAACGCATGGAGTACAGCAACGAGCAATAATAATTAAGTATGCACTTGGTAAAGTTCAAACACAAACTACATAATGAAATAATGATTGTAACTTTGAGATATATTCTACTTTATGATAATATGGGCTCGGCGGAATGGCTTGGAAATATTAGTTTCATTGAGTAGCACGAATGTCTAATCAATAGGTACCTACATACTTATATACCTACTGTTACTCCTGACTATATCTATAAACTAGCTGACCCGCGCAACTTCGTCTGCGTCACATAAATATAACTATAACCTTTCTCGATATACCGCTTATCCGACATAAATTAAGCTAAATCGTAACAAACAAAAAATCTTATCTTTCCTCTTTATTAAAATAGTTTAGATGGTTTAGATTAGCTTAGATTATATTAAAGTGTGAATTACTATAGGTATCTCTTACTGTTAAATATACTATAACACTCTGTACTTGTAAACATTATGATGCATAAATATTTTGAACTAGCTGACCCGCGCAACTTCGTCTGCGTCACATAAATATAGCTCTATCCTTTCTCGATATATCGACTATCCGACATTAATTAAGCTAAATCGTAACAAACAAAAAATCTTATCTTTCCTCTTTATTACAATAGTTTAGATGGTTTAGATTAGCTTAGATTATATTAAAGTTTGAATTACTATAAAATCTCTCTCTTACTGATAAATATACTATAACACTCTGTACTTGTAAACATTATGATGCAGTAAATATTTTGAATTCGAATTTCCCGGAGGCCAGCCAGAATCCCCCGTACCTACATTGCGACGCAACCCGCGTAATTATTTTTCCTGTGTTCGCAGCGCACGCAGCGGAAGCTCTCAAAAAGGAAATACCTTTTCCCGTTTTTGTTACAGCTTTCATGTATGCTCCGCTCCTATTAGCCGTAGCGTGATGTTATATAGCCTATAGCCTTCCCCGATAAATGGACTATCCAACACAAAAAGAATTTTTCAATTCCAACCAGCAGTTCCTGAGTTTACCGCGTTCAAACAAACAAACAAACAAACAAACAAACTCTTCAGCTTTATAATATTAGTATAGATATCGCTGCTCGTATAATAACAGTAGGTACTACAAATTAACAATCACTTAGCATTAAAAATTTAACAAAACTAGTTTTCCCGAAATCCTCATAACACAATTCGTTACGAGACATGTAGAGACGCGGATCCGTAGATCCGTGGATCGCAAGACTTCCAAGACATGTGTCGGAACTTCTACTCGAAAACTTCAGCGGAACAAAGAGTAAAGCCCTGTTCCCGTAAGGCCCCTAGCACACGGCGTATTTTAAACGCACCCACGACGCGCATTTCAGGATCGCGCGTCGTCAGCGCCGTAGATGCCAATTTTTGCGTTTTAATAGATTTAAACGCGCGTTATCGTGCGTGTGAAGCGCGTTCAAAACTCGTTTGAAGCCGCCGAGTACAAAGGATCGGCTTGGGATCACTGTATCTGCGCGTACCTATATGCGCCGACGACGTATACGTTTCACGATCGCCCTGTGTAGGTACTTAAGTTACAAGGTTGCGTTCAAACCTCGTTTGAAGTGCGTATACGCGCGTCATCATCGCGTCGTCTGCGCGTTTAAAATACACCATGTGCTAGGAGCTTAACATGCCCCAAGAACGGTTTTATATCATCCTAATTAATAAAATGAGTAATTTGAGAGCTTTTATCATAATTAAAGTTCTTATTTCTCAAACGTTCTGTTTCAAGGAGTATTTCGCGTTGTTTCTTGAGTATGTTTTGTTTTGAGATTTTGAGGTAGGTGCGGTAATCGTGTTTCGGTAAGCTTATCAAGTAGGTAATGTTGCTTTATGATCGTAGGAGGCTTATTGTTTTTTTTTTGTGGCAAGAGTTTGGTTTTGTCAGTCGTCTGCTCATGTTAAGGAGGTCAGGGCTAGATAATAACAGCCAGTCGGATCAATCTTCAGGTTAAGCCGCGCTTGCCTAGGTTGGTCTGTGGATGGGTGAGCACCCATTACTTACTAAGTTTTTCGGCTGTTATTTGTAGATCTTTGACAATCGTAACAGGTAGTCAGTGGCCCGAGAGCCTGATAATCAGTCAAACTAAAGGGTATCTTATTAACCAGTATCAACTGGGTTGTGGAGGTCAGATAGGCAGTCGCTCCCACTAGACCCCAACATACATGGTGAAGTCGACCCCAACATAGTTGGGAAAAGGCTGGACAGTTCATAATGACTACTTAAACGGCGACCAACTTCGATGTACTCCACATTTTAACTACATGACTTCTCCCTAAATACGGCAATGTCCAAGTCAAGGTCCAACAAAAATCTAAGACGTGTAGCATCTACCAACCTGTAGTAGGTCGTTGTAGTGGATTATATAAAGCCCATTCCCTCTCATAGTGCATGTTTACGTACAGGCGGGGCGTCGCGCGGCGCGTGCTGCGTTTTTAATTCAAGCACATAGCGACGTATGAAAAATTTAACGCTTTCAATCGTCGATTTTACGAGAAGCTATTTTCGCACGTTAGTTTAAAATACAGCGTTTGTGGCGGTGGACCCGTCTCTCAGTAAATTAATAAAAAATCAGCGACGCCCCCGCGTCTTCGTAAACGAGCCCATAAAGAGGAGGCCTGTGTTTTTAGCAGTGGAAACATATAGACTGATTATACTTATGTTGCAAACTTATTTGCCGGGGATCAATCCTCCATGACCTTAGTACGGCTGCACGTCTTCCCATAAAGACATGCATGGAATGCTCTGTGACTGATTTCAAAAGTCGCCGCCTACAGACTCCTCATTATAATGGAGATCGAGCTATTTCATCTTGAGATCAACAATCTGTCGTCAAGATTTAAGCAACAAACAAGCTCCTTGTGTAAGCTATTTTCATGTCAGTCGTGCAACGGGTGAGGTTCAAACTCACGCCCTCTTGCTTCCCAGTTTGATGCTTGAAAGCTGATAATCTATAACCACATTGTATACAATATATGTATAATATATTGGTGTTTTACAACTGAGATAAGGTAAGCGAGAAAAGTGTTGAGTATGAATGTAGACGGCTACTTATATGAGGAGAGGGAGACCAAAGAAATGCTGGATAGACTGTGTGGTATGACTATATAGAATGGAGGTGAATTGCTGAGATGACTAGTTATAAATAAGTATAGGAAGAAGACATGCAGCATCGACCCCCAATAAACCTCCCTAAATAAAAAATTTGGAGAATGATGATGATTTAACAACTAAGATACCTTGGTGTCGATAAAACGACATGCTATCTATCATAAGACTTAACAGAATAGATAATTCACGAATCAATATCATCCAACACACCTTCTTCAGACGACAACAATGACGAACCAAAAATTGCCATCCATTTTTATTTATTAATATTAAAAACCCATTACAACCAAATCCTGATTTCGATAGACACAAATCCTTGAAAGCCATCAGACTTATCGTTTTAAATTATCTTTGATATTGATAAAATCACCTGGAGATACCTTACCGACCGAACACCTCTTCGAGCCATCCGCCTGCATTTTATTCCTTATAAAATAGAACATAAAAGTTTAATCAAAAGCAGACTTTGGCACCTCAATTTCGGTCAAAACAGATGTTCGAGTGAGAACGTTATTTAATGAGAAAGAAAGTATCTTTTTACTATTGACACAGATTTTTCGATGAAATGTTTGGTGTGAAACGACTTGAGGACTATCACCATAACCACCATATTATTATTATTTTACATTTTACCCAATTATAAATATAACATAGCGTTACGCCTGCAATTCCTGAAGGGTTAAGCAGAGGTGTACCTACTCAGTACTCACAGTTCGCCAGTAATGTTTAAATCCCATGTAATAGAGGGCGAGTAAAAGTGATGAATATAAATGTTGCTGGATGGAGAGGGAGAGGAAGGCCAAAGATAACATGTATAGATTGTGTGAGGAATGATATGAAATGAGAAAGGAGTAAATACCACCGTGCGGTCTAACACGGAAGAAGAGACGAAGAAAACGTGTTGCACCGACCCCACATAAAATGAGATAAGGGAAGAAGATGATGATGTAATAGGGGACGAGCCTATTGCCACACTGTACCCGACCAGTGAATCGGGCTTGAGATCACTAGACCCACGAGGCAGTCAGTTTACCCAACTATGTTAACGACAAAAGTCGAAAGTCTATAAACAAACAAATGTTGGCCGGGTGCAAAGGTTTAATGTACTTTTCCTCCATCTCCTTACGTATGACGACCCTTAGCAAGTATTTAACCATAAAGATCGTCCAGTGTGCCTATTATTGCTTAACCGCAAGCCCCTCGGGTCTATCTAGATTAAGCAACTGATTTCGACACCTAACAAAACCCAGCTTTGAAGTAATTTTAATTTTCATGATTTCAGTAAGAGAATTTATAATGCAAGTCTTCTACATATTATTCTTTAATTGGTATACATCATTACCTGCAGTCTTTCCTAGCCTGCCCCGACTTTGCTTTAAAGGCTTTTTCGCTATTTTCAGCCTATATTTAATGTGTAAATTTTTCCATTACAAAGTTCTGAGGGTCTTAGATAACCACAAATTCGGACTATTCATAATAGTGACTGCGTCTGTGCCGTTTTACGAATTTTAACGCAATTCATATTATGATCCTATTATGATCTGCTAAAGTGGTCATTTAAGACCCCCTGGTCTGCACTAATTCACCGCGAAACACACTACCTAGAATACATTATCAAGTAAATTATATTATTATTAGTAGTAGTACCACATTGTGGTTCGGTGCATAACAAAAATGTATCAACTTTACTTTGCGCATTGTGTCAAACCAAAGTTAGTGTTTCAATCACAACAGTTGTGCTGAACTAGTGATGTGCCTGGTGGCAATATTGCCACTGCCAGTAAAATACCAAAATTGCAAGCAGCATTGGAAATACTGCCAAAGTTGCCGGTTAATGTAAATTAGGGCCCATAAATGCTAATTTTAAGCGATTACATAGTTTCCGTACTTAATTTGACTTATAATTAACAAATATTTCCATTCCCGGCAATCTTGCCACCAAAATTATTCCCACTTCGGGCAATATTGCCGACAACGGCACATCTCTATGCTGAACACACTACTGTTTCGTAGTTATAAAATTTACCAGTTTAGCAACTGTTCGTTTCAACAAAGCTTTCTTTTTTATAATTTTACTAGCGACCTACCCGTTTCACGAAGTATTTACAATTTGAGAAAACTTCAAGATTTATTTATAACTAGCGGCCCGTGCCGGCTTCTCACGGGTAGACGTTTTTATTAAATTATAAAAAGCATAAGTCACTCAGGGATAATGTAGCGTTTTATTGGTAAAATAATTTTTGAAATCGGTCTTGTATTTTTTGAGATAAGAATTAATTGAAAAGAATAAAATGTTAAGTTTGTGTAGATAAGCAAGACGATTGATTTCAATATATAGTTGACATGAGCGATGATGATGATGTGCATCTCCAACTTATTTCAGAACAGTGCATGTGTGCTGTGCACCTAATGAAACATTTGTAAAATATTGTAGAAATCATGACTTAACCCTAGAGTGGGCGCGCTGTGAGCATTTTGCCACCCTCGCTAAAAAACCTTAATAATTCGTAAGACCATAGCCCTATAAGTATGCACTTTTTAGTAGCTACTAGTACTTTCGTTGGCAACTCGTGCCTAAAGTCTGGACTCCATCAAAGCAGGTGTCAGGTGTCGCTGGGCGGCGTTTTTCTCACCGCGCGCCCACTCACGTAGGTAAAATTTGTGTCATATTTTTATTGGGAAGTTGAAATGTTATGGTATTATATGTGAATTTTACGATTGATTTATTGTAAATATTGTAATAACTTAAATAAATCGATTTATGTTTTTAAATGTAAAGACATCACGTGATTAACAACACAAAAGCTCAAATAGTCTTTGGTAGAGGAAAGGCCAGCTAAGCCATAATTACTACAAGGTCTTCTATTAGGACATTAAATATATACCTTTGAGATACCAAATCGACCGTTTTGTATCTATAGAACAAGTTTCATCTTCAAAGAATTAGGGCAAATGCTACAGCATTTGCCCTAATTCTTTATTACATCATCTTCTATTAAATCAAATGCTGAAAAATACGCGCATCAAATCCACATACCTATGTGATGCTTGTTTTGCAAAAACATATCCTGTTGATGTAGAATGTATATAGTTTTGTTCTTTTTTTTTTGTCTATTTTGAGTATTATGGATGATAATGTAGGGTAAGTTAAAGAAATCAATTTACTTTTACGTCTTTCAAAATCATTTATAAACCAAAGTTCCCACAACCGAGTTCTATAAAGATGTTGATTTATCATTACTTATTTATGTTTTACCTAAATACTGAGAAAATAAATCAATTTAATTGCTTTATTCTTACTTAAAATGGTCATTGAAAAGTGGCGGCAAAATTCTCCCCACGCGCCCACTGACGTTCAGAAAAAAGAAGCGCCCACTCTAGGGTTAATTACCGAAGCAAGTAAAACAAATTCAGCACACAATGTTCAGGTTTTCTGTTAGACAAAATGAGAAATGATCAAGTCGTTTTACATCGAATCCCTCGAACAACTCAATCACACTATCAGGTGCCATGACAATGAAAGACGTCAACGGGTGTACGAGTTCAGTATATCTCCCGAATGCGATGTATCTGCAGAAGGTTCAAATGCAACAAACCAGTGCACAGTGGTGCTCCCGTAGGATACCTGTATTTTGTCAAACAAGCGACTCGATTCGGTTTCGCATGGCTACAGTGTTTACTAATGAAGGACAAAAGAAGTGTCGTTGGAAAACAAACTTAGTCCTGACAATCTATTATAAATAAACCAAAAAAATAATTGCCAAATCATACGAGCCGTCTTCAACTGATGCTCTATCATACATGTGGCAAGTCTTCTTCTACTTAGCGTGTCGAGGACAATTCAAATTGAGTCAGCACAAAAGGCCACAAGTTTGACACTTTCAGTAGAGTCCATCAGCTCCTGTGATGTGCAAACAACAGGATAGTCAGGATACGATGTCACGACAAGTGCCCTATAGTGTGTGGGGCAACACCACATTCACCCTCTTATGCACAGTCATCTATAAGCCTCCACCTAAACATGTGGCAATTGTTTTTTTTATTTAATTCCTCTGTTTTCTAAACTCAAGGACTAATCGGAAAACACAGAAACTAGCACAAAATTTTTCCTCGTCAGATGTATGGTGAACGCGTCCGTCGTCCTTTCGGCAGTTCCTCGTTTGAATCCAGCTTAGTCCCTAATGAGCTTTTGTCTTGACACAATGGAAGCCGTTTAGAACGTCACACATAGCTCAAGATAGCTCCGCGACCAGATGACGGCCCTTTCTAACGTCCCAATTAATAACTTGGAAATTAGCGGAAAGTGGCTAATTATTCTATCTCGGTTTCATTAAGTGGCTTCGTAAGTTGAACTGGT
Source organism: Diarsia mendica (assembly GCA_949316265.1). NCBI lineage: Eukaryota > Metazoa > Arthropoda > Insecta > Lepidoptera > Noctuidae > Diarsia > Diarsia mendica. Next base: position 12,664,628 of record OX438887.1, read on the forward strand.
GTAACTCAAATTGGATTTCGATTCCTCATTATTATGCAGTTAAAGTGGGATTTTAAATTGGTGGAATAATTCTTTTTGTCTTCCAATCTTGAGGCTTAGTGTTTTTGTTACAATTCTGTTTCTAAGATTTAGGCTACTGTGTGACTTAGTTAGTTAAGTACGTAAGCACTGCAGTGTGTGGACATCTGCAATACTAAAGGTACCGCAGATAAAGTACCTACTTCTATGGTAGCCACTTCAATGTTAGGTTAGTTATCAAGATGTGAGAAATGTACTTCTATTTTACAAGCTTTGCATACCTAGTTTTTGTGTAAGTAGTTTCTTTTTAAATTAAATATAAAAGATTATCAAATTTCACACGAATAAAAATAAATAACTACCAAACATCGATAAGTAACAAAAGTGAGTATTTAATGTTCTTCTAGAGTTGCTGTATCTATATTTTAAACAATTAATAAGCGCTTATCGATAAATGAATGCACTAAATTCAGTAATACAAATGAAAACCTTCTTACAATAATGATTATTATTAAAACAAACGTTTCAAAATAATATCAACAAACTCCCAGGAGTAAACACCGCTGTTGATTCAAAATATCAACTCAAATCAAAAAAGCACCGAATTTATATAGAAAAGAAAGAATCTTCGAATTTTTCGAAGGATCCTATCGGCTCCATATCTGCCACGATCATACGGACATCTGCGTAAGAATAACGACAGAGTGGAGGTCTGAATGAACAATCGGTTCAGTGTGTGTCGTGGCCCTGCGTCGAGCGCACGACTACGCTCCCTCGAGGCCGGCAAACTTCACACGCGTCGGCAAACTTTGCCCAAACAACGCGAGTAATGCAACATTAATATTATGCGGGAATAGAGAAACTTTCTGGATCATTCTACTGACTTTTGATTGGCTTTTCACTGTTCATTGACTTGTTGAGGTAAGGTTTTTTTTTTGTTTTTATGGCTTTCTTTTGTGTTTTTTTTTTAACAAATTTAATTGATTTTAAATAGTTGAATCGTTTCTGGATATTTTAAAATGAGCAGTTTCTTTTGTTTATGATTTTAAGTACCTACTGCATAATGGCTAATTAACAGAAAAAATGTTTTAAATTGATTTTGTTTTAGATTCTGTACTTTTTAGTAAGATAATTCAATATCTACGAATTAAATCAATCATGAGCTGGCAGATGACAAAACCAAACTTTAAATTAATTATTCAACTAATTAGGTACGGTAAAATAATTGACTTGATTGTGTTCCGGAGAAAATTAATCAAATTATTGGGTTTCCTTTGACAACACTCAAGAATTTATTTAATCAGAATCTCACAATACCTAAATCTTGAGAACTAAGTTATTAAGCTATTATTACATTTCCTAGAATTCTCAAATCCCTTCTACAACTTCTTATCTACAAGGTTTCCAAAATTTCGAAACAATTTAGACCAAGTTGTTGTGCCAAACCCTCAATAATTATTGAGTAATAATTATTGAAGTATCTACTTACTTACCTTACAGGAATTAAATCAATAATAATGTTTCTCTAAACATTATAAGTCTTTCTAACAGGTATGCAAACACTCATAAAGTCACGGCTTTTCCCATTGGGGTCAGAAACCACAGAACGCCACCAGTTACAATCCCTTTTTACCTCGTCCGCGTTCATCCATATATCTGCACACGCACTCCGGTTGCGCGTACCTTCCAGGAGGTCTACTTTGGAAAAAATATATAAAATTGGCTTATGCCCGCGGCTTTGCTTCCTTGGACTTCATCTTGAATAATCCACGAGGTGTACTTATTCCGGTATTAAAAGTAGACTATGTGCTATTCCAAACCATAATTTATCACTGTGCTAAATTTCATCTAGATCAGGGCAGCCGTTCTATGGGGTGATTGAGTAACAAACATCAATCCATCCTAATTATAATTGTTGTATGATTATTATCTGGATTGGACATTTTGGCAAAATTGATTTGGTATAATTAATCAATAGGTAGCTAATTCTATGAACTGAGTGAATGATAAAAGTACAATACTCAATTCTTTAGTTCATTTCATAGACGGTAGTAACAAAATATAATCAATATTTGGAGAGAGGAAGAGGGCAAAGTAGCAATTTACTAATTGTTACAAATTATTAGATGTGTGTAAACTAAAGATAGGTATTTGTGCCTTTCCAAATACAAGTCAACCCTCTAAATATTCATTTCCGGACTAGGTACCTAGTAAACAGAAGTTTTAACAGTTTAGGTGTTAATTAAAAGGTTTTTTCGGGTACTTCTGTAAAGCTGTTTGCGTGTTATTAGTGCTTATTAAAGCCCACTTTCTGAGTATAGGTACAGCTGTACATGAAGGTACCCGAAACGGTAAAAAAAATCCAATAAACCTTGAACCTAATGCGTTAGCGATAAAGTTGAAAACCAATTTAAAAAAATTGACATATTCTAGTTCGTTGATGGACTGGAATCTGAACTTGTAGGAACATAGTAATACCTGGTATTCGTTTGTTAAACAATCTTCTTCTTGTGGTTTGTAAAGCCTGACTCTAACCAGACCAAATTGCAAAAAAAGAATGAAAATTGAATTTCGCGGGCTAATCTGGCGCTTCTACCTTAGCAAAACTGAATGTCATAGAAATATTTCATCAATTAAATAAAAGTCACAACACGGTCCAATCCTGCAGACGTAGAAAATTGTTGAAAAAAATATTCCCATGTAAAGGATCTGTTTATGGGAATATTTTTCTTATCTTTTAAAATCTGTCAATAGGTCTTATCAAAACCAATACGTACCTACAGACGTACCTTAATATTGATTTTCTAAGGAGACACTGGTGGTGGCCCAGTGGTGCTGGCCCAGTGGTGGTGGCCCAGTGGTGCTGGCCCAGTGGTGGTGGCCCAGTGGTGCTGGCCCAGTGGTGGTGGCCCAGTGGTGCTGGCCCAGTGGTGGTGGCCCAGTGGTGCTGGCCCAGTGGTGGTGGCCCAGTGGTGGCGGCCTCGACTCACGAACAGTGAGTCGTGGGTTCGAACCCCGTCAGGCGCATTACTTTGTGTAATTTATTTCATCACCACTGCTCTCAAAACTGTGAAGGAAAACATCGTGAGGAAACCGGCATGTCTTAGAACCAAAAAATTCGAAGACATGTGACATCTACCATTCCGCACTGGGCCCGCGTGGTGGATTATAGCCCATCCCTCTCCTAGAGAGGAGGCCTGAGTCCCTGCAGTGGGAACATTATAGGCTGATGATGATGAAGGAGACACTGTGTTTTTCTCATAATTGTTTCTAGGTATTTCGTAATATTCTAATAATAGTGATTTATATTTTGCATTAATAGTAATTTTAATAAATTGACACCTGCCAATTAAAATAATAAAATGATTATTTGGCTGGTTCGCTCTAAATTCTGAATAACATAAATTATTATGATTAATATCCATTTGATGATGAGGAGAAGTTCGTGGCTAAATTATGACAACCACTCTGGTGGATCTTCAGATCAAGACACGCTTGTCTAGATTTTCCGTGATTGGGTGAACACCTATTTCATACCGAGTTTCTTCTGTGCGTTGAAAATCACGTTAAGCCGTTGGTCCTGGCTGTCAATCGTAGAAATTTTACAGTCAGTCGTAACAGGTAGTCAGTGGTTCGAAACTCCAGCAACCAGTCTCCGACCAGAACTAACTGGGTTATGAAGGCCAGATAAGCAGTCGCTCCATGTAAAGTACTGCTATTGAGCTGCATCAGGTTAGCCTGGCAGAACGGATGGCCGATGGGGCCGAAAAGTTCTGGAATGGCGACCGCGAACCGGAAGACGTTGCGTTGGAAGGCCCCCCACTAGGTGGACCGATGACCTGGTCAAGGTTGCGGGAACCCGCTGGATGAGAGACGCACGGGACCGGTCAATGTGGCGACACCTGGGGGAGGCCTATGTCCAGCAGTGGACGTCTTTTGGCTGAAATGATGATGATGAAGTTAGCCTGGAAGCCGACCCCAAACTAATTTTAGAAAAGCTAAAAAATACATCTTTGACAGTATTTTTTTTTCTATTATTTTTAGTTTTTCTAATTTTACATAATCTGTTAACGCAGATCGATATTTCTCAAATGATTGTCTCTTAAAAGACCGTTTTCATGTAACTGCAACGGTTAGGGTAATAGCATCCTGTATATCTACGTACATATTATCATATTAATATATACTATGTACCTATCTCCTCCTCGAGCAACAAACAAAAGCTTTTTTTGTTTGTTGCTCGAGGAAATGCGATGACAACAAAACTTTTAACAAACAAGATTAGAATGGAAGAACGTAGGCTGCGCCTTCCTTCAACTGCATAAGAATTTTTCTCAGTTATAAAACAACTCAGAGGCTGAGATCTAAACGTTACTATATTATATTATGCTTTACTTTTTGCATAATTATAAACGAACTTAGGTAAATAATGGAATTTCGGTGAGTCACGAGCACCACCTTAACGATTTTCGCGATTCACTTATTATATTGATTAACGTTTTAAGTTTTCACGATCATGGTATTTTCTCTCTTACAATCTCAAAGTAGAAACCATTATTTATCGAGAAAATCGCTTTTGAATGTTTCTATGTGTAAACATTAAACATTAAACGCTTGCCAGGGTGTCAAATAAGCCATCATCATCGCTGTCAACGGGAGTAGTGGCCAGAAGGTAGCACTCACCGTTGAGTGACAATTCTGATTCTTTAGCCAGAGAATATATCTCCTTATTATCTCCTCAATGTTCGCAACTACAACTGATTCTCTGATGACTGATAACCCTGGTAAAGGATAACTGGTAAAAATGCATATTACGCATTGCTCCTTACTTAAAATGTCCAGTAAATAAATTATCGTGTCTTTTCTTGCATTAATTTGTAATTTCATAACTGTGCGACAATAATAAATATAAGGTTGTGCCTAAACGTTCATAGATCGCGCCAAAAATCTCGTATTTGAGAATGTGGCCTAAGTTACATTACATGATTTAGCTCTCTCCGTCTATCACAGCTTTGCCTTTAGGGGTAATTTTGAAATAGTGGAGACCGTAATTCATCGTATGTAGATAGCTCAATGAATATAACTCCATCAATAAATGCGCAAATGGATAATCAATAATAATTTTACGATTTAATGTTATTAGCCATTAAGTTATCACAACTAGTCGTTTAGTGGTCAAAATTCGAACGCAACTCAATAGTTTTTTTTTGTATTTCTTAACTCCTTCTCCATATGAACTGTAGCTACATAGCCAAATAGGTAGAATGTGTGACCCCAATGGATGGTCACCTTTCCACGAACCAACCTGACAATCGACCCTAGCAGACATACGAAAACAATATGACCCACTTGAAGTTATTTTGCCAAAATCAATGCACTCAAAACAGCAAACATCAACTCTTGAATCAAACTTAATTCCAACTATCCTACGTTATAATCCAACCACTTTACAGATCCATACACTAAACTTCGGAATACCTGTACATTATCCAAGCAACACTTCAAGTTACGCGTTCGCAGTAAATCTACTTAGTATAAATGTTTAGGGTACGGAGTTTGCCGGCCGTTCTGAGTATGAAATTTCCGACAGAGCGTTTGCAAACTTTGTTCTGACTAGCAAGTTCGTAGTCTGGGACAGGTCGGCCAAGACAATGCACATCAAAGCAAGGCCTAGAAATTATTGCGATTATAACAGCTGTTTGTTAGTTTTGGTCAAAGAAACTGATTGACTTTAGATAGTGAAGTGACTTGACTGTGTTAAGTGGTAGTTTGGCTTTCACACTTTTGTAGGTAATGAGTTGATTTTTCAGGGCGTATGTAGTGTGTACTTTATAATAACCTGCTACTAATTGTTTACTTTATTTATAGGTATATTTTTTATTACATATTCGATTTTTGTAAAGTTCGGTAAAGTTGATAAAAGTGATGTTCATTGACCCTAGATCGAAAGATTTGGAGTTCATTGGGGAGGCCTTTGCCCAGCAGTGGGACAACACAGGCTAACAGTAACAGTATAGTTAAATCTACATTGTTTTCACTACTGCAATAGAATATAGACCTCGTTATCTCGGAGAGGTTGTAATGTAAGTTTTGTGAAAGAGTGAATATTTTTACTTTCCCACCAAGCTGCACAAAGTTCCGACTAAAAGAAAATGAAGCTATTTCGGACCCGTTCGTTGCTAGTTGACTTTGCGGGCGCTCAATTGAAATTTTATTCGTGGAACTTAAAATCTCTTATTACACTTCTGAATCGCACAATTTAAAAAAGCAAAATTAAAAATTTTGAAAAAACCCACGACTGTTAAAAATTAATTGAAAAAAGGATAACATAACATAAAACACCCACCTTAAAAAAACCCAAGAATGTCCGTCGGGGGCTGACATTAAATTAACTAGTTTTGCAATGTTCAGCTCCCAACGAACATTCTTGGGTTTTTTTAAGGTGGGTGTTTTATGTTATTTTATCCTTTTTTCAATTAATTTTTAACAGTCGTGGGTTTTTTCAATTTTTTTAATTTTGCTTTTTATTTTAAACTTTTTACTTTTATTTTTATTTTTTTTATCTAAGAACATGCACCAATCAAACCTTAACCCATAACTGAAAACTGAATCAAAATCGGACTTGTAGTTTTGGAGAAAACTGGCAACTTTGATTTGCACAAAAAATGTTTGCTGCAGCGCCCCCTGGTGAGTTGTCACCGTAACACCTATCTAAAAACATGCACCAATCAAACCCGAACCCATAACTGAAAACTGCATCAAAATCGGACTTGTAGTTTTGGAGAAAAATGGCAACATGTATTTGCACAAACACACAAACAAACAAACAAACAACCTCTCACCCCAAACGCATATACCGTCTCCGTTCCGTCGTGGGTAAAAAGTTCAGTAAGTTGGTCAGATAGCATTAGGTAATTTACTCAAATAAAATAGTAGATTGTATCATAAGGGAGCAAAATAATATTTTTACGGCGAGGGCGCTTTTTTGAATCCAGAGCGAAGTGAGGGATTCTAGAGTAGAATCCCGAACGTAGTGAGGGATTCTTTAATAGAATCCTGAACGTAGCGAGGGATTCAAAGTACGTCGCCCGAGCCCAAAATATATTTTGCACCCGAGTGATACACTCGACTTTTCATCACCCTCTATGAGAAAATAAAAGGCGCCTTATATTTTATTGTAATATAATTATTTAATAAAAATAGAGTGACGACACGTTTAAATCCATCAGACGAATTAATTACGAATATGTGTCCAGTTTTACGTTACACAACACACAAGACAACACGTTACTAAACAACCTTCTACTCCATATTAAGAAATAATTGTCGTATGCCTTTAAATATTTCTCCTGGGATTTCGTAGGGATTAAGTTTTGTATGACGTTATTAGCTTCTATTTTTATTAATTCAGGAGTTAATGAACTATCACTTTCAGAACTCGACGTAGAACTCATCTTTTTTGCACAAAATACAATAAAGTCCGTACCGATTATTAGAACAGGGAACTAAATCGCGCGCTTTTGTTTTTTTTTTTAATTTAGTTACCGCGCCTCCTCGCACCGTACAGCCAACACAATACAATTTGCGTTCGATTTCAATGAACGATTCATGTTCTAAATTCAAATCTCATTACTGCCCGCTAAAAAGTCTAATGGAGAAAAGAGCTACTTTGCTCGCACTTATAGAGGAACAAAACGACACTTTTCGAATTGAAGGGATGAAAAAAACCTAAACTACTAGTACATTGAAGTACGCCAGTACGTCAGAAGCCTAAAATTCTGACAATTAGTCTTTCCATCAACATCATCATAATCACTCTCCTGCCCTTACCCAAATTTATATGGGGTTGGTGCTGCATGTCTTCTTTCATACTAAACTTTTTAAACTTTCGCGATTTGTACACATTATAAAACACTATCGAAACGATAACGAACGATTCGAACGATTCTTTCATACTTCTCTTTTACTCGTAATTTTATCAGATACCTCCTTTCATAGTCCTATTACCGTGAGATACTTAGAACTCAGTAAAGGTTGTTGAGGTCTGATAGGCTTGTAAAATTTTGTCATTCAGCTGCATTCGGTTGACTGGAAGACGACCCCAAAGCGATTGGGAAAATACTAGACAAGAGACCAATTACGACTAATTGAAATATATCTAAAAATAAACCCTCATTATCATCAGTCTATAATGTTCCCACTGCAGGGACTCAGGCCTCCGCTCTAGGAGAGAGATGGGCTATAATCCACCACGCGGGCCCAGTGCGGATTGGTAGATGTCACATGTCTTCGAATTTTTTGGTTCTAAGACATGCCGGTTTCCTCACGATGTTTTCCTTCACCGTTTTGAGAGCAGTGGTGATGAAATAAATTACACAAAGTAATGCGCCTGACAGAGTTCGAACCCACGAATCACTGTTCGTAAGTCGGGACCGCCACCACTGGGCCACCACTGCTCCTAAATAAACCCTAATTTTAATTAATTAGCACATAAAATGTCACGCCTGAACACAGTATTAGTCGTGTTCCAACAAAGCGTTATGTATAACATGTTGCGACGTTGCCATGTTGCCAATAACAATTGAGTCCGGGATTATTCTTCGACAGGGATGTTCCAGTGACCCGGCTGTCACGTTTCCCAACGTTTACCTTGTTTATTTAGATATTTCGTGTTTCATTACATTTTCTGATTAGAATCGATGCTGATTCTAACACAAGGCCGCGTTTGGCGCTTTGTTCAATTAATTGTTTGTGACTTTCTATTATATTTCTTCTGATAAAACGAACGATAAAGGTATAGGGAGATTTGTGTAGTTTAAAATTTAAATTGAAAACTTTGAAAGATAAATTATGTTATTGTCACTCATCATTTGCTTAGCGTTTTCCAAACTACGTTGGGGTCGGCTTCCAGTCAATACGGAAGTAGCTGAATACCAGTAGCGACTCTCTATCAGACGTTCACAAACCAGTTAGTACTGGGTAGTGTGATACCCCTAGGTAAGACTGGTTGTCAGACTTTCGAGCCATTAACTACCATGTTATTGTCACTTTTATTTTTGTTGATTATCTTCCCTTTGAGTGCTATCACCTCGTTCTCCTTTCCCCATCACCAGCAGCATGAGATCAATCTTACAGTAAACAATCTAGAAGGCGTCATCACTTTTACTGGCAATTTTCATTGATTCAATGATCGAGACAAAAGCTCCTCTAGAACTTGATAAAATACCCATACATCTGAGTTACACCATCAACTTCATAAAAAAGGCTGGAGATATCACTGTTCATACCAAATGCTCCGTTAAGAGAACCTATAGCTTGCAAAACGACATCTCACAACATTCGACCGAAAAAAAACCCATACATTTTTATCTAAACGCACAGAAATAACACCGTTCATATCAATACGAGGGTGTCGGCAAACTGTTTTTTTTCTCAAACATTATATCTTCGCGGAACAGTAGTTACCGGTGCTCGATCGCATCCGTGCTCATTTCACACGCTCTCCCGTTGTTATGATGCTCAAACATGCTCATACATGCTCATACGAACGACTCAGATAAACAGGAATACTCGTAACAACGAATCATTATTGAATCGTGGGGTCGAAACTCGAAGGGATCGCAAACCTTGAAAGCATCTCTGTCGATGTCACACGCATCATAATTGCCGCGAACAGAGTGACAATACGCCATCAAAATGTTTATATTACCTCTCTGGTTTTATGTTGATGTGATGTATCGTAACATAAACATCTCAGTGGTTATGGAGCAGCGACTTTTTAGCCGTATCCCTGTAAATGGTATCGTTAAGATATTAATAGAAGCCATAAAAAGATTGGCTCGATGTTTATATTATAAATCAATGGAGAGATTGTGTTTGGGGAATGGTTTAATGCCATAGGCGAGAGAATCGAACTATTTATGGAGCGTTGTATAGGTTTTGAATGCATAATTATGACGATTATACATTCGGAAACTCACGCCTTTTGTATAGGTGGGCAGAAACTGCAGAACGTCATCCACCAATTCTTTTAATTCTTCCTTGGATGAATCATAATGTCAATATCGACTGACTTTGATTGAATCATTATTTAATGATTTGACTTATCAAAATCATATTATTATCAATTGGCGATGATTAAATTTTTAGTAAAGTCGAATGATTTTCGTTCAAGTTAAAAAAATTGCGTAGATTTAGAAATTTTGTGTACCTACTTGAAAAAAGTGAATTTTCAATAATAGGAGGAGGTTATGTGTTCGGCACTGACGTGACGTGGTCAACAGGGCGTTGTAGGAATTTGTCTTGGAACAAACAAGATGGGTGTTTTAGTTCCGTTTAGGCCTTGCGCCAAAGGACATATACCTAACGGTATATGTACAGTCGAACAAGCTAATAAGTATACAGGCAGCTAATTTGCATTTACATTTAAGATTAAACAGATACATTTAGAGACTGATGCCAAACGATACAGCGTTTGACATCAGTCGCTTAATGCGAAACACTTTAAAAAACAAAATTGCAATCAATATTTTCAGTGCACTAGAATGATATAAAGCTCTACTTGTATACTTATTAGCTGGTTCGACTGTACCTACACATTTGCAATAAAAGTAGATAAAAGTTCTATTTCAATATTTTTATTTGGTTGCAGTTTCCCATGGCTAACAAAGGCTTTGCTTGAGAGCAGAGTCGGTCGGCGCGGCCGGAAATATGCCGCAGCCTTGGTGGTCCATATACTTACTAGCCATTTTCATGCTAGGACTGGACTCCAAACTCGTTGGTGAGTGGTGCATAGAAAATAGTTTTTAAAACTTCACAAAAGATCTAGGAAATGGGGCTCGCATAAAATACAGATTTCGTAGTTAGTTTATTTTAATGTAAACTTACGAAATTTTTTTTTTTTTATCGTAGATTTTTTAATATTTTCATAGCCTCTTTGGCCTATTAGTCACAAGCGCGACTGCTGTACACATGAGATCCTGGGTTCGATACCCAGGTTGACTAAAGTGATAAGTATTGAGTTTTTCTATCTGGAATTTCTCAGTAGCAGCTATTGAGTCTGGATTTGTGCCTGATTAAAGGCAATACCCTCAGTACACCACACCACACCACACACCACACCACATCACATCACATCACATCATACATATCATATAAATTTCACACCACACCACAACACACCACACTACATCACATCACACCACATCACACCATACTACACTTAACTAGTACACTTTCAATAGTAATTTAAGTTTGTAAATTTTGTTTTCCCCTTTGTTTGTTTACTGTTTCTTCTACCATAGGTTACAATAAGTTGTTACTATTTAATACTTTTAACTGTTTTTGGGGGGGGCCTGGTAATCTGTGTGACAGGGTTTTCCTAGTGCAGATACCAGTCTCCCACAAAGGTTTTATCTGACGTAGTTTAAACATATTCTAAGGCACCTTTGTGGAAGAGAAATAAATGTTTATTATTATTAAAAAAAATATATATATAGACTCACCTCCTGTTACAAGAGACTTAAACATTACTGACGAAATGTGGGTGTACTAGTGAACACTGCTCTGCCTAACCCTTACAGGCGTGATGTTATGTTATGTAAATAGTTTAGTCCGTCAGTGTATTACAATCTAGTAACAGTTGAGAACAATTTCAGGTCAAGCTTTCCAGCCGGAATTCGCCGAACCCCTAATGAATTTAACCGTACCTATAGGACGAGATGCAACCTTTAGATGTCTAGTACAAAACTTAGGCGGATACAGAGTAAGTAATAATACTACATTATGAAACTGCATTTATGAAAACAGATTATTTGCTTGAAATAACATTTATATTAGGGATTTTTTTTAAACGTTGCCCCACACTAGGAATTTCTCCTGTATCGTGGGTGCGTTCACAAACATTCAAACTCACATACACAACCAAACACCCAGACCCGAAACAATTATTTGTAGGTCTTACAAATATTTGTTCCGTGCGGGGATCGAACCCGCGACACGCTGCGCAGGAGTCCAATTGCTCAGCCACTGCGTCAACCGTGTCGTCGTTATACTATTATCATCTTCTTGCTTTTGTCCCATTTTATTTGGGGTCGGCGCAACACGTTTCGTTCTTCCATTCTCCCCTGTCAGACATCATGGCATCATTTAATTTTATTTTATTTATTTCAGACCATAGATCCATAAAGTGTTAGTAAAAACTTAACCTATTGTTAGTAAATAATAAATTACAAAATTACAAATTATTTTAATTGGCGACATGCACGTCCGCGCGTACATTCCTACCCGCCCAATGCCTAATAAATGGCCCATCAATTTTGTCCGCCAGTGTAGCTAGAATATTGTTAGGGCTGCCCCTGAATCTCCGTAGCATTGATGCACATCGCTTGCGCATGACGGCATAAAAGTCATCAAGCCTCGCTTCAGCAAACATGCCTGATGCGCTGCAAAAACGAGGCAGCCCCAACAACATCCTCAGTGCATTATTATATTGCACGCGCAGAGCATTGTAAGCCTTCTGCGTATACCTCACCCACAGGCTGCACGAGTAGAAAGACTGGCAATAAGCCTTGAACAGAGTCATTTTCACCTCCTTAGTACACCGTGCAAACCCACGAGCAAGCATATTGCATCGGGCTGCCAATGCCCTGCGCTCCCTATCAATATCTTAACATAAACTCCTTAACTCCTTTTTATCATTAACTCCTTTCTCTTTCATAACATTCCTCACACAATCTATACATTTTTTTTTTCATTTGCCTTTCACTCCCTCTCTTTTCATTAACATTGATATCCGTCACTTTTTTCAGTCACATGCGTTTCATTTCTCCTCATTACATAGCAAGATAGACAATTTTTCTTTTTTTCACTTTCAAACTTCCTGTAATATACTCATTTACAAGGAAAAATAAATTGAATTCTTAATACTTCTTCTAATTAAAAACTCAATTACTTTTCGCAGGTCGGATGGGTAAAAGCAGATACTAAAGCGATCCAAGCGATCCATGTACATGTAATAACAAACAATCACCGAGTAGGAGTGTCGCATAACGGTCAGACCGTTTGGAATTTACACATTAGGAACGTCCAGGAGGAAGACCGGGGTCAATACATGTGCCAGATCAATACGGACCCTATGAAAAGCCAGGTACGGTAAGGAGTTACTTAATAGGCTTATGAACATACTAATTTGACGTCACAGGCGCTCCAAGCTCACAAAAGTTTGCTGTTAAATAATAACAGGCACTCAGGTCAATCTTAGGTTAAGGCGGGCTTGCCTGGTTTGGTTTGTAGATGGACAACCCATAGCCTGCGGTTCTTGGAAACTGACCACCAAAACCCAGAGAGGTTAGATAGACAGTCGTTCCATGTAAAATACTGGTATTCAGCTGCATCCGAATTGTCTGGAAGCCGACTCCATCATATTTGGCAGAAGGCTAGGCAGCTGATAAGCGCTCCAAGACAAATAGTCTCTTACCATGGATTAAGGTTAAATGCGGAAACCAAAGTCTAACACAGAACTTAGTCAGCCAGTGACTCCATACTAGTTCCTTTCTTGTCCGGGTTTACTTTCTCGTTATAGCCACGTGTGAGGCAGGAATAAAGCAATTTCCACCTATTTCACGTTAAAAAACATAAGTGCGCAGTCTTAATGGCACAATGGTCTCCGAAAAACATTTGAGCTTGTTGAAAGTCTGAAACATTTAACCTCTTCAATACACGTTTGAAATCATCTCAATCGAGCCAGGGTCATAATAATATGACGTCCAAGGCTGCATAAAACATGTACAGCAAATACCAAGCTCTTTCTTTTTTATATTTTTTTTAGCAAGGGAAATTATCAGACGGAGTGTCAGACTTCTACTGACTAAACACCACCCTTTGTGTCCGAGGCCGCGGTATCTCTTTCGATCAACCCGTAGCCCAATACCAAGCTCTTAACACTAACATATATACCTATAGACTTCAAGAAAATCGAAAATAATGTGGCATATCCACCATTCCGAAACAGCGGGAAGAAATTCCACATAGTGAATATATTGCAATTCGTGTAGGTATTGAGCCAAACATATCTCCGAGTACGCTTGTGGCATCCCGACCAAGATGCCTCTGCTGGTAAAACTGCATGCACATGAAATCCATTAGGTGATATCTCGGTAGGAGAGAACATGGTGATGATGGTTAATGGCAGACGTGAAGTTGTGTTATGTACGAGAGGAAATGACTGTGATTTCATTCATCATTTACGATGGGCATACGATGAATCTGTAGTTACTGTAAATATTTCAGCAACTGTTCACTTATGGACTAGAACCGTCATCATAATCTCTTTGCCCTTGTTTTATTTTATTTAGGGTCGGCGCACGTCAACTCGTTTTCTTATTCCACTCTCCTCTGCCAGTCGTCACGGTATCACATACTCCTTTCAATAATAGTTTTTTTTTGGTCTCTTATTTTTTTCAATACAAGTACAATTTAGAAACAACAACTGGCACAACAAACTCTGTTTGATCTAGGAGACCAATAACATACCGCTGGCTCCGAAGCTTTCTGTGATTGTTTGCCGGTTCCACGTGCTAGGGTGTTAGACAGAATATAGAATAAAATACACAATGTAGCTTATATCTAAACTCACCCCCAGGCTGCCACAACTCCTAGTTTATAATAGCACTGCAAGTGTTTTCTCTTGCTTCCGTGAGTCCGCGTTATTCTTAATAGTTTCTTATTAGCACGATAACCACCATGCTTCGTTTTTGTTCCGTTTTAAAAAGTTCTGTCCGACCACCGTCGGTTCCCGATTTCTTCACACCTGTCAGTGGCGCTAGCATCGCCCAAACATCGCAGGCGCATGGCGTATTTCCGCTTCCGTGATTTAGATACACGGCTTTTGAGATGCGTTAACATTGGAGACCCATCCCAAAACGTCAAAGAGGGAGAATAGACTAATACAGATACAAAATAATGTGTAATGTGCATGTGTGTGTTCCGCGAATTCTGTATTCTCTCATATACATATATTAAACAAACTCCATGGCCATATACATAGATGGAAACTAAATTGTAGCCCATATCTTATCGTGTCATTTATAAAAAGTAAAATGGTACCCTGTAAGGAATAAATTGGCGCAGCATATCAGAGGAAATTAAATTGCAGTTAAAATAAACATTGGGGA
The DNA here is from genome assembly GCA_949316265.1 of Diarsia mendica. NCBI lineage: Eukaryota > Metazoa > Arthropoda > Insecta > Lepidoptera > Noctuidae > Diarsia > Diarsia mendica. Next base: position 12,679,819 of record OX438887.1, read on the forward strand.
GATAAAGTGAATTAAGCCACGCAGACGGGAGCGAGGCGAGGGAGGACGCAGCGGGTAATGATTCGTGCATGGTGCACCTAAATTATTGCGCTGGGCTGTAATTTATACCCTTTGCTGATAACAACATAAATCGCCGGCGGCGACAGCGCTCGAGGTTTCGACTCCGACGTTGACGCGACATGACGCCACTTGGCTACCTACTTTCGATAATTGTTTCGTATTGTTTTGTAGGTTTGTTGATGTTAATTAATTATAGAATAGAGCTCTTTCGTGTTTATTTTGTCTATGATTGTAAAGCCTTTAAGGATTTTGAAATTTTTATATGGCGTTTCTGAAAGGGTCATTGGATTTATCCATCAGGGATTTCTCAGTAGCCGCCATAGAGTTTGGATATCTGCCCAGTTGATGGCAATAGGCTCGCCCCCTATTCATCATCACCATTATTTAAGCCGAAATACGTTCACAGCTGGACATAGGCCTCCCCTTTTACATGGGACTTAAACATAGCTAGCTATTGTGGGTGTATGTACACCAATATAATTGGTACAGTTCTGCCTAACCCTTGGGCTATTACGGTATAGTGTTTCTGTTCATTGCTAAAATTGTATGTTGATGTAGGTCTTTTCGTATAGGCACAAGATTGTATCCAAATTTTTATATTCACGAATTTTATCATCAACAGGAGTAAATAAAAACTTAACAAATTTTGCTTAAAGCTTTGGTTTTATTGTTCACCTGTGTATTTTGTTTACTAGATGGGTTACCTAGATGTGGTGATTCCGCCAGACTTTGTTCCCGAAGAAACTTCGGGGGACATAATGGTGCCAGAAGGTGGCACAGCTAAAGTTGCTTGCCGCGCGAGAGGAATGCCAGAGCCTCGTGTGTCGTGGAGGAGAGAAGATGGCGCTGAAATTGTTATCAGGGATCCTAATGGCGGTAAAACTAAAGGTAAGGACAAACATCTAGTCCAATTACATTAGATTTCGAAACTCTATTTATTTTAGGTCACGATAAAACAAGGCTTTCACTACCTTAATTATTCTGACCTTGTATAGTTGGACATTATGGTAATAGTGGACCAAGAAAACCATGAAAATTAAAAATGCGTATTTTAGAAGTTAATCTTTTGAACCAGCATTGGTTTAAAAGATTAACTTGTTTTCAGCGTTCAATTAAGTAATATTAGAGTGTACCTCTTACAAAAATAGTGAAATACAAACGACCAGTACTGTGACTGTCACAAGCAAAACAGAATTCATACCATAAGTAGGGAGGTACATATAATATTTTGTTTCAATAAGCAAAAATATGACAACACAAAAAATGTGTGACATTCTTCAAAATTGTACATGCTCGCGTGACATTTACATTTCCCTGTAAAGGGCTTACATAACTCAGTAATATAATATGAATATTTCATTTATTCCATTCACCAAATCTTCGGGAGTTCGGTTATTTATTTAGATTATATTTTCCATATAGTTGCGAGTTACGAGAAAGAGGTGTTGACTCTAACAAAAATATCACGCTCGGATATGGGTGCATATCTGTGCATTGCGAGCAACGGAGTACCGCCCTCGGTGAGCAAGAGGATCACTATCAAAGTTCATTGTAAGTAGGTTTTACATATTTGAAGGAAAATTCATAATTTAGCTTTCAAATTGTTCAACATTTTTTACCTTTTCTTATTTTGCTATGTGATTAATCTTATAGCTGTTATATATTTTCATCAGAAGTGCAACACCAATCTTTAGTTTGTCCATTTGACCAAGCATATACAGCATACTCAGCGTATAATGTTCCCAGTGCTGGGAAAGAAGCCTAATCTTTATGAGAGCGAATGTGCTGTATAATGTACTCATAACGCCTGTCTAGTACGAGTTGGTAGAGTTGCAAATGTATTTGACTTTTTGATTCTAAGACAGGCAGGAAACCTACATAAGGAAAACGACATGTCCAAAAATCTTACTAACAATCAAAATAAACCCCAAGAGACTCTCCTTGATAAGAAATAACAAGGCTAAAAGGCTAAAGTAGCAATTAGATTTCCTAGGAGTCGAATATTTTTCCCCAAAAAAAATGTTTTAGAACCTTCATTCTGAGAACGAAATAGAGGTCCTTCCCAAATTCGTAGTAACTGTTGTTTATCTCGGTAACTTTCAGAGGTTTCTTGTTATTAATGGTGTTATTTAATGTCGGCTAGTAGTAGCTTTTAATTATTTTCTGGCTGTAAGGGACTGTTTGTGTCTACGCATCAACTCGGGCGGACATTTTGTTCTCGTGCAAGATTTAACTTTAATGTTATTAGTCTACTTTTCTTGGACAAATATCTTTCCAATTTTGCTCCCTGCATTGTGCAATGTGTTGGATTTTGTGACTTGTGTAAAATATCAATTAGGCTCAAAATTAATGTTGGTACCTATAATAATAAAATAAAATAAAAATAAAATTCATTTATTTCAGGTTTCCCCATAAGTATTAAAATTACACGTTACAAGACACGAGATGAATAAATTGAACAGAAAATTTAAATAAAAACAATAGTGAAAATAAAATACTAATAAATACAATGTTTTACCTATGTTTGTCCAGTTCACCCGGTGATTCAAGTGCCCAATCAGCTGGTGGGTGCTCCGCTGGGCACTGACGTCACTATAGAGTGCTACGTCGAGTCTTCGCCCAAGTCCATAAACTACTGGGTCAGAGATTCAAGTAAGTATATATCTTCAAATACCCTCTTATCTGTTAAAATAATTATATCAAGAAAATTATTTCACCTTTATAGTCCATTTAACGAATTTGCGTACCTGTTAATATTTTTTGCAAAGTTTGCAAGATTGAAGCTTCAAAACCACAGCAATGAAAATTTACTTTGACTTTCACTGTTCAACCAGTTTTATTTAATTTTCGAAATGTTCTAACTGCGTTGTTCAACTGAAACTGTTACTGTTTAATTCAAATAATTAGAAAGGGTTTTGTTAAATTTGTTTTTGAAATGTTCCATTTGAGTTTTAAAAATGGTAAAATGATGAGATTTAATTAATTTGAATTCTAATAATTATTTGTAATACGGCAGCGAGAGTTGAAACAAATAATAGTCTTTGAAATAAGGCTTATTTAAGCTCTATTATCATCATTATCTTGTCCTAATCTAAATTAATTTGGGGTCGGTGCAGCGTGTTTTCCTCTTCTCTATCCGTGCATAAGATTAAGCCAAGAGTAGGCCCATTTTACATTAAATAAAATCTTCTCGATTATTCTTCACCTCATCAGACACCTCCTTTCTTGCCATATCATCCTTAACACATAGGGATGTTAAAAAAAAAAAACTAATTATTCCGTCAGATAGATTTCCAAAAAATATTGGACACATATTTTTTCTTTTTTCTCGTAAGCAAACAATGAAGACGATACAGTGCTTTGAAAACTCGTGTGATGTCATATTCTAAGACATTAGTATGACATTTCTTAGCAGTGACGTCACAACCTCCCACTCAAATCTTTGACGCGTTTTATCTTCGTCAATTTTTACTGATTTGATAAAACAAAAAATACGTATCCAATATTTTTCGATAATCTAACAGACGGAATAATTAGAATCATATTTTTTTTACTTAGTAAACATCCTTATTCATCCATCGTATAAGATATTCATTACTCATAAACGCTAACGATTTTCTCAAAAACAGTGTTGTACCAATGTACCTTTACCGTTTTTAGTGAGAAACTTTTAATAATTGCAATTACCGTTCTTACATCTACTCTATTTGTAGTAGGTAAACATTAATTTGTTACCACACATCAACTGGAAAATTTTCCAGTGTGCATTTGTAGGGTAATAAATACACAAATGCTGCGCTGAATTGTGCAAATGCACACGTGGCTGTCAGTGTTGCTTTGTTTAGAGCTTGTGGACATGATTCATTTTGAGTCGTAACAACAATTTCACTAGGGACTACAAAATAGCTTTCTAATTTATTAAAACTAACATATTGCCTCTACCTCTTTGGTCTAGTGGTCAAATGCGCGACTGCTGAATATGAGTCTCTGGGTTCAAGAGTTTCTCGGTAGAAGCTACGGAGTTGGATTCTATGCCCGGTTGATTTCAATAAGCTCGTCTCCTATTAGATGGGACTAGACAATAAAATAACTAAAATAAAATGTACGTGCACTATTTAGGTAGGTACACCACTTGCTAATCCTTCGATATTTATAGGCGTGATTTTTTGATGACTAACTTATTGTAAAATCCTTCGTAGCATGTAGCATGGGTTCACAACGCTACGGTGCGATTGACAGTGCTACGCTTTTCACTTTTTTTTTGAAAATTAGAAACATATTATGTATTATAATAATTATTGGCCTCTTATAAAAATGTGGGCATTTACGTCTTTATGTATTGTATTTACGTGTAAAATTACTGGCAAAACTGTATTCCGTTAAACTGTAAGCCGATTCAAATATAGTTATTGAATAGGGAAAAGGTTATTCAGATGATGATGATGGTTTGTATTATATTTTGTACTTATTACTTTTTTGTACGTACTTACGAAAAACAATGTAAAGCGAGAAGTGTTACCATAATCTTCGACACTATCACTAAAATATGTATACGTTTTACGTTTACAGACTCCCATGAGAAAAAACGTACAAAAAAATATATATTCACAAACTGTATCTGAAGCCGTTAAATAGCACAGAATGTGCTCTGTTCCTAAGACAATGTTGTCGTGTCCAGCTCAGCTTAGTGTTCCTTCGGGACCACAAGCCTCGGTTACCATGGCAACGGCACGCAAGTGACCTCTAAAACGCTGAGTTTAATCGCAATTGCACTAGTAATTTAGCACGACATCACTTAGGAAATGTTACTAATTACGACCAGGATTTATTTTGATAGTAACTCCTCTGGGTGGATTTTTATACTTGTGAAAAAGGTGGTAGGTATGTAGAATAAGGTTCATTTTTGGATGGTTAATTGGGTAGTTATGCTAGTTAAGATATTCATAACACTTTTACTTTGCGCGGAAATGAAAACGAAGGCTAAGGTTTTCCTCAAGTAACATTGAAGCGAAGGAAAAAAAATACTACTGCCTACTGTCATTCTTCCGCCTGACAACGTTTCTAACCAATTTTCACACAAAAATAACCAAGAAAAATAATTAAAACGTAGAAAATTAACAGATCATTAAACAGGCACGCAAAACAATGAAACCGGACAATGAAAATGACCATCCAACGAAAAAATGCAATGAGATTGATACACTACGAGACCGCAAAAAAAAATTAGAGCCAAAAATCCGAGGTGAAATGAAGAAAGTCTGCTTGTAATTGAAGTTTTTTGGCTCGAGCCAAACCGGGGCGGGGTAACGCTTGCAAGTAATGAGATATTAAGTTTTAATTTACGAGTGCGTCGGGTTTAAGTCTTAAGAAAAGTGACCTATTGTGGTGAAATAAGACAATGGTCGTTAGTTCCGAACGACTGGACACGACCGTTTACGACTCTCTCCGTGAACGTCCAACAATGCCTTTAATAATTTATCACTTAAGGACGTACGATATTGCCAAGGATGCCATTAGCTTTTATGTAGTTCAGTGTTTTTAAAATAACTATTAGAAATATGTCGTTAAAGTGCGTGGAAGTGTAAGTGTTACTTGAAGGCTGTTCTGTGTTCAGCGTAGTGGAGTTTATGACGAAGACTATACGCTCAAGTTCTATACGCTGAAAGTGGGATGATAGCTGTTTACTTGTTAGCGTAGTGTCAATAGTTCTGGTGACACTCTACGTATGATAGTACGTACAACAACCAATCAAGCTATACTTAACAAGTTTGTGCGGATCTCTCATTGTAGGGGAAGTCTATACAAAGCGAGGCCATTTGACGTGAACAAGTAAATAAGCCTGAAATAATAACAGGAAAAGTATTATAAGATAAACAGATGTTTTATGTTGCTGCCGATTATAATTTTATTGGTTGTCACTGTTGTTGTGGTCTGTCTGTTTTAAGTTTTTAAATTTATATAAAATGACAACCTATAACTTTCTAATCCACTCCCACAGTACCAAGCATATCGATACAAAATCCTGAATGTATATAACATCTAAACTCGACGTATACCGATCTAGTTATCTTAGCATAAGTCTGAAGGCACCACACCAAGTTAACTGGCAGCGCTAACATTCCGGCAACTCCAGTCAAGCTTTTGATTCGGTAAGTTTCTGCTTAAGCGGCCGAGCCGACCGACGACTTACTAGTTCAACTACAGAGCTACAAATACTGTTTGTATTCCAGTGTTTATATGTATTTGAATATCGGAAGGGAATATTGAAATCATAAACAATATTGATATTGAAGACAAAGTTTTACGTTTCTACATAATTCTAAGAAACTACTGCGAAAACTACACTATACTATACTACACTTTCGAAAATACTGCGTTATATTACGTCTCAAAAGGGGTAGGGAGAGGTGTAGCTAATACATAGTATACCCACCTCCACCTGCAGTTGTGGAATAAATAAACATGTTATTTGTTATATCGCCATCATCATCTGCCTGGCTTTTTCCCAACTATGTATGTTGAGGTCGGCTTCCAGTCTAACTGGAAGCAGTTGATGAATACCAGTATTTTAGATCTAGCGACTGCCCTGCCTATCTGACCGCAACCCAGTGAGTACTGGGTACTAGGATACAGCTGGGTAATATTTTGCCATGTTAGTACTTAATAAAGCCATCATATCGTCAGCTGCTGGAAAGAACTTATTTTCAAAATGAGGCTTCATTTTGAAAATAAGTTATTTGCTTTGGCTATGTCGTACATGGCTAAGGCGATACCACTACGCTATTTTTAGACGCAATGATTTTGACTTCCATCATACATGTTCATAAACCACAACACAACTGCCATTACATTACACACTCCTAATATCCAACGCTAACACAACCTCATAAAAAACGCTATGAAAACATAAAAGGCACGAGCAATCACCTTAAAAATCTCACCCAGATGACAATGACTCAAAGACGTACCCTCGAACATGGGATATTTGACGGAAGTCAAGTGATCATTACACACTCCGTGCGAACAACGTTATTCGAGCACGAAATGTTCGTTTATTCAACTGATGAATCCATATTTTATTCATATTGCCATGTATGAGGTGTGGAAGGCCTTCGTCTCTGCAGGTTTCTCCTGAATTTCATATAAAATTCTTAACAGACGCCGCCGGAGTTTTCGCATAAATCTTTTTATGTGCTACTGATATTAGGAGTTGACATTCGAATGGTCTTTATCAGTTAGTGATGGTAGTGCTGAGGAGTTCTATTTACGAGATGCTTCAAAAATTCTTAAATTATTTAATACAGGAATTTCTGTAGTCTAAGGCCGAGATCTATAAGCGATCCGCAGCACGTACTCTGGCTAAGTTCCTTAGGTATTCCAGATAATATCACATTATTTATTTTGTTAAACTACAGGTGCGAGAAAAAGTCGGGAATATATCTTACTCTAAGTTTGTGCTTGAGTCGTTTGTAGTTCTTTAGGCTTTTATCATGATAGTAACATAGTACGAGTAAAATAGTTCGAATTAGACTGATCTTCACTTTTGATGTATCTCTTAACATTCCGAATAAACGGTTCAGTAATTATAATGTTACAAGGCATCGGCTTCTTTCATGGTTTCCAATAACGTTTCACCTGAATTTGCAGCCATGCTGTTCTCAAGCAGTTAAAATAACCAGAACAAAAAGTGACAACAAATAATGGTTTTTCTGAATGAAATAGGTAGACGTTTCAGTTTACGTTACGTAAACAACAACACGTCTGAACTAGTACAAATTCACATCAGTACCAGTCGTCCGACCCTGCTAAAACCATCTGGCATTGATCCTTGTTATGCAACCTACTAGTCGACACGACAATACATGAAACAGTCGGAATGATGACATAAGAAATGTGGAGATTACGTGACGTCATCTGGTAGTCCCACAACCCCCCACGACGGAACATACTATGACATATCGCTTTATAAACGAGTCGATAGCATAATTTGAATCGCGTTTCCCATACAAAGATCCTGGTTCAATAATCGGCCCCGTCACGCAACCGAGAGCTCGTAACACAGTCGTATAAACCCAATGTGTTCCACATTGAAAACATTACCTCCGGTATCATAATAAAAGCCCACATGATATCCACTGTGAAAAATCCATTAACACTTATCCGGGCGTAAAATAAACGCAAGAAAACTTAGGTACGTAATAAAACAATAAATTCTTCTCCGCAATTCCGTTTGATAATAAGGTATCTGGCGTTGTGGATATAATGTGTAAGTCAAAAATCATATTATTATGACGTTCTAAGAGAATAATGATAGCGCGTCAAGCAAATAAATGTTGCTCCGTATATTTATCTAGCTTGGAAACAGAGATCGGAATTGTTTTTATAATTTTGTGCATTTGGAGTCAGTGGCTTGTGAACAGTAATCCGAAATTTGAAAAAGGTTGTGCAACATGTTATTGGCAGTTTTGAACACGGCAAAACAATGCCATAAGAAAATTCCTTAGCGTGTCTGTTTTTATCTGGCATTCTTGTCTTATGTAGGTAGAGCATATTTCACGTGATTTTTCATTCAATTGGCTCCAGCTCAATTATAGAATGATGGATGGTTTTGAGCCGTAGCGATGTAGTGAAGACAAAGATAATTGAATACGCATTTGGACACCATTTTTTACTTCAGTTTATTATATACCTATTATTGTATTAATGCTCCTACAAATTATTCAAACGAGTAACTTCTATTGACAACAGTCGAACTTCTAACCCTCTAAACGCGGCAGCGCATACACTATATTTAACTACACACAGATTACCCACAAATATGACGTATCAGAATCAGTTTCCATTCACACAGTGGAGTAATGAGCTGGATGGAGCTCGTAGCTGTTACTTCGTTCCGTTCGTTCGTTCATTCGTTCCCGCCCCCGCTCAGAGCCGTCGGCGGTTTCGCAAAGTTCCCCATTCGGCACTTGTCGCGCGAAATTTACGGGTTAATTTTCAATGGGACTGGGTTTTGAGCTTCTGGAAATTTTAAGTTCCACATTATGCTTGGCTCTCATCCGCAGCGGGAATGTATGACGTAATAAAGGGAGAAGTTTCTTTTTTATGTTCGCGGATTTTTCTGTTTATGAAATTTTGATGAATATTGGATTTCTTACTAGCGTGGGATTTTTTGCTGTGGTTTACTTGAAGTTGACTGTTTCTTAGACACTTGTAACGTAACATCACGCCTATGATCCTTGAAGAGTTAGGCAGAAGTAGGGTGTATTAATGCTTTCACACTTAGCAGGTCCATAGCATACGGTCCCATGTAATAGGGGGAAGCCTAGTGCCATCAATCGGGCACAGATCCAAACTCCGTGGTGGGTACTATATAAAACTGACTTTCTGATGTAAAAACCAAACAACACAATGACCGACGCGGGAATCGAACCGAGGACCTCATGTTTTGCAGTCGCGTTTATGACCACGACACCAACGAGGCTGTCCAATAGTTTTACAGACACACTATTTCGCAAGATATATTTTTACAAGTTCTTTGGAACTTCTAACACTTTCTTGCGTATGTAAACCGCAAGGTCTGAACATTAAAACATTACATAACAAGCAATTTTCACTACCAACGCTGACTTGCAACTAATACACCCGATAACTTCAACTTTCAGACTAATTCAAAAGCTCCAAAATTAATATCAGTTGTTGTTTCATCAAGTTCCACTAACGTATGCAAAAAGTTACAATATAATACTAATTAAGAAGTACAACAAGTACATTAGCAGTACGTAAACTATCTAACTATATTAATTAAGTTATACTAATAATGGCAGACCTTCTATTTCAGTCACAGACAAATGTGAACGTGATAAATCATCTGTGTTATGATAAGCTTTCATAGATGGGGTGTTGTGTGAAAATGGATAAATTGACAAATAAGGTGTCTAGGTTTTGTTGTCTCTGATATTCTGAAGCTAAAAAGTAGCTGTTATTTTTATTTATTTATTTATGTACACACAAAATACATTTAAGAACATTATATTAAAATCGAAGAGCACAAAGGTACTGCTTATTTCATATGAAATTTCTTCCAGCAGACCTGTGAGAGGATAGGTGGTTTTTAACGTTAGCTCTTTCTTTGTTTTATTAGGGATAGGTGACGTATCCTTCGTAACGAGTTTTCTCTACACATTTTTGACTTACTTGTTACAAAGATCGTAAGCAAGGTTTGTTGATGTTGTTTAAAAAAAAACGTGTTCTTGATTCTGTGTCGTGTGGTTAGTGCCAAACCCTAGTATCAAAGTTTTTGTGCCACCCATGCCTGCCGTTGAGAAATATTTCTCGAACATGCTGGTTTTCTCATGATGTCTTCGAAACAAGTGTTCATTATACAATACGCATAATATGAATCCAAAAACCCAAAGGTCCGTCTCGAAATCTTTTGTTTGAACTTGGGACCTATGATTTTATAGTCCAGCGGTCACACCACAATGATATCACAGCTGGCCACTTATCCAACTAATTCTTCCCAGATTTTACACAGTGTGCACTTAAACACGTCTTCAAATCTCCAAGCTTCCATGACATACATCCTTGGCTTTGATACAGAAGCTTAATTTAGTTTGTCGATAGATCTACGTTCACCCATTTGCCCGCAAGCCGTATCTCAGTAATAAGTAGCCCCTATGTAACACATAATTTCATTACCAGCCATGGTTTGTGGTCGCCTTTAGCACACGAGTGCTTTGTTCGCTTAGTCCATTACGTGGCTATACGAACAGCTCTCTGAGAACCTCAGGGGAGACCAGTAACAGTCATAATAACTTCTGTCGAATGCTCGATACTGTTGTCTTGCCGTTCACACAACTCAATATTATCTAGCTGTGAAGTTGGAAAACATAATGCATACTTTATAACTAGTGCAAAACAAATAGTGAAAATGCATTTGTTTTATAATGTTTTGAGGTGAGGTAGTTCCTAGTGAGCTCGCGTTTTATGTACGAGAGCGCCGAGTGACTGATACAAAGGAAACCAGTCAAGAGCATGAACCTAACTTTCAAGGCTTTCACGGGTTTCAAGGACTTGTTCAGTTAATTTGCGTCTTCAGTGAGAGAACACAAGTAAAGAGCAGTTCGCGTTCTCCTTACAAAATACATCAGTTTCATCGAAATATTCTCAAAATTGTGGTTCGCCTATAAATCTGCTTTTAGTAACCGCGGTCGCTGAATTTGAAAATACAAGTCTGTTTGCCGAAATAAACTCGGTATATTTATTCTGAAGCGGCAGTCTACAATTTACACAGCGTCGAGGGCTAATTATTAAAACGCATTAAGGTCACAAGTTGTTTTACGTCTGCGTTATGATCCATGGGGGCATTGTGGGCCGGTGGCGCGCGGCGTACACAGCCCTTTGTTAGGCCGCCAACTTGCGCCCAATGACTGGCGCTTTCTCTCCGGCCCGCTTCCAAAACCAGCCCCAAAGGGTAACACTACAGGATCGTCATTTTCGTTTGTCATCAATCTATGTTAGGGTGGCTGACATGTAAGTGTTAATTAAGCAGGCCTCACTCGAGCGTAATTAAGAGTGTTACAATGTTATTTTAGACATTAATTGAGATGAAATTTCTTGTTATAATGAAACGAGTAGACTTCGAGATTGTCGAGTAATTTCCTCCGAAGGCCATCTTCGGCGCACGTCGTAAAGTCGAAGCACACTGGAGAGTAAACAAGCCGAAGTTTCGATCGGAATGAAGATTAAGAAAGGCGTTACTGGTGTTATCGTTTCCTTATAAAGTTCATGGCGGGCGCCGAAGCTTAAATTAATGTCTTTCTAAATTGTGGTGTTAAATATTGTGTAAATATTTTGGGCGGTGTAAATAGTGCAGGGATATTTTATTGGTTCTAATAAAATGTAGCGGTTGAAAGGAGTGTTTAATAGGACGGTGGTGCGATGCAGTGTTTTCGAAAGAAAGCTAGTCGCTTTATCATTTGCGGACAACAGGCGGTAGAGGCTTACCACAGCTCCGAGGCGCCGAACGACATACTTACGTACCGCAATGTAGGGATTGTTTGGGCCACCTCTCTAAAGGGGTCTACCAGGAAATGTCGGCGATTTGGAGCTTCTTGAAAAATATCGTTTCCCCTGCAACGGAATTTTGTGAGGGACAACTGGGACGTTGTTTACCTTATCTGGTAAACACTTTAGTTTGCCACAGCTGGATTCAATATAAATGTACGCGAGCTAAGGGGATTCAGCATTTTTCACGAAAAAGACACGTATTTTGTCTTACATTTCAAATGTATTTCGGAATAATAACCAGGATCTCGGTACTGTATCATATTTCAACAAAGCTACGCTTGCGTGTAATTCGGTGTAATAGATTATATGATATGAAAACTGTGTGGCTTTCTTATACTCGCGAAAAATATTCATGAAATGGAGTGTCAAGTTAAAGAAAACTTAAAACGTAATAATTCTTTTTATGAGTTCTTCACGCTGAAATGAAAGAAAAAGTTTACAGTAAACTATTTTGCTTTGCTCTGAGATAGTGAAATTGTATTATTTGAATCTGTTTTCTTTTTACATTCAACAGTATATTGCCCTAAGTTTCTTAGACTTTGCTGTGAATTATAACACTTGGTTTAAGCCGTAGGTACCGTTGAGGCTTCTTTTTTAAGTTCTGAATTACTTTCGAACCGGGAGTAATCGCTGTTATTTTATACAGGGATAACTTTTATTTTTTCTTACTACGAGAAGAGTTAGTATTGTTTTTTTAATACTTGGAGATTTCATTTTTCACACACAGAAATCTATTCGATTGCTTTTGCAACAATCACGACGCTTGAATGGACAAAAATAACTTTGAAAGATATTTTCAATTGTTAATAACCAAAAAGACCTATTATGATAATTTCTCAGGAGCGAGATGGCTTAAATATAACTAGTGAAGAGGGTGTTTACTATAAGTTCCGTAAGCTCTACCTAAACCTTCGGGGACTACTATAAGACGATATTTATTTTTGTAATTTTTCTGTACGTCCAATTTTATTATCTGTTTTCCCAGGAAGGCTTAGATCCACAATTGAACCCATCAGTAGCTGGTACTGTTGTCGATTTTCAGAAAGTACAAGATAGCGCTTAGTCAGCTAGTATTATAACTAACTAGACGAGACCGCGTACATAAGGTACGCGGTCTCGTTCACGTTATGTTAAAAAAATCTCATAGGGACATTTTAAAAACATCCAGGGATAATTTAGTTTCCTATTAGTGTAAGAATATTTTGGAATTGGATCAGCAGTTCTGAAGATTATCCCCCGTAAATTCAAACATTACCAATACCTTTTCTACAACTGCCTCCATGGTCGAGTGGTCTAAGCGTTTGTCGTAGCGAACCCGGTAGTCGTGGGTTTGATTCCCGCGGGAAGCATACTTTGTTGTTTCCAGTTTGGCTAGGACATTATATATACAGACTTGAATCACCTGATTGTCTGATAAAAAGATAATTCCGTGCTTTTATACCGGTGGTCCCGGCCAAATGGCGGTCGTCAAACTATGTCGGAGGCGCTTGAGGTGGTTTAGAAACTTTAACATTAGGGTGGGGGTCGTTAGGCCTAACTGCCCACACGATAAGACGAAGATACTATAAGTATGGTGATACCTATTTAATTTTCCTCTCCTACAGATGAGATGGTGATATCATCAAGTAAGTACGAGGTGGTGAACACCGTCATCAGTTCGTTCGAGAGCCGCATGGCGCTGACGGTGCGACGGCTGACGTCAGCTGACGTCGGTGGGTACCGGTGCGTCGCTAAGAACTCGCTCGGAGAAGTCGATAGCGTCATCAGGTTATATGGTAAGCAATTGACTGACTTTAAAGAGATTTACTTTAGTTTTATAACCGATATTTTTTTTTAGATGGAAAATTAACAAATGACCCTTCCCGCTCTGGGCGAAGTGGAAAGGAGTGTCAGACTTCTACTGACTAAAACGCATCCATGTTTCTTCTTAGTCCGTTGTGTTCCGTTCCGGGACTAAGGTATTTGACTTTCGAACAGTCCCTTAGCCGTTGCAGGATTACTTACCTGGCTAGTGTTTATAATACTGACACAACAATTATTGTTAATAAAAAGAAATTGAAAAAAACTAGCCCATATTATTTTGTCTATCGTTGTTATTTATAGTTAGTTCAAAAAAGTTTTCAACGATTTGTTAGATAATACTTAAACATTAGGACAAAGCAAGAGGATAATCTAGAAACTCATATACTAGCAACCTCTCATTTAAAGAAAAAACTTACTAAAGCATGAACAGAGCACTCGCTTTCAACGTATGTCTACAATGAAGTAGAAAACGAACAACAAACTACAACAGGACTGAAACAACTAGTGCAATGTAATTACTGAACATCGATACAGCTTGCTTAATTAAAACAACAAGACCAACGTTTATTAGTTTCCTAAAACGTACAGGAAACTTACTAGAAAACGTGAAATGTGTCAGTATTGATGACGATTACATTCGTGAATTCATCCACAGAAATCCCGGGACCCACAGTAAAGAACACGAGTCCAGCGTACAAAAGAGAAGAGTACAAGTACTCAACACCGATCGAGGGACCTGACAATCAATTCGGTTCTGCTGACAGGTCCGATGACGAAGATGAACGAGATACCGCCACGTACACAACAGACAGACATTCAAATGCATACAAACACGAAAATGTTACTAGAAACAGGACAATCCATTATACCCCGACACCGGAACAAAAGCTTAGTAATAAAGTTCGCAAAATTATTAACAAATTCGAAATAGAAGAGTTTGGCAACAACAGATGTTGTGTGCATTCCCCTTTTGTAATATACTGTATTCTTTCTTTAGGAATTATTGTAGTTCTAGATTATACGTAGAAAGATAATTGTGTTAGCTGTTGTTACTATGTATGAATGTTTAAAATGTTAACCAAACAATACTTCAGTATTCATTCCAGTATATTGTAAGTTACTTGATGCAAGATTTTAGCGCCTTCAAACATAATTAATTGAACGTTTTGAAGTGGATACGAAATTGATATTGATGAGAGAGTTCCGTAGCTATGGAAATTAATATTCTATTGACGCGATATCGGTACATTACATTATTACCCGTTATAATCGAATATTTATAAAAGCTTTACCCGTTACCCGGTTACGTATATTGTTATGTTATCAGATTGTTACAAAAATAATGAAAGAGACCAACATTTCAGATATGTGATCACTATTCAGCTGTCCAAATTGTTGACTATTGGAAAATGTTAAAAATATAACTTTCGTTTTGAGCCGATTTTATTTTGCAATAGGGGATCGGACTGAGTCAAAAAAATATGATTCTGTTTAGTCCGTCAGTTAGATTATCGAGACATATTGGATACGTGTTTTTTGTTTTAACGAGTTAATGAAAATTGACGAAGATAAAAAGCGTCGTGACGTCACTTGTGGGTTAAAAATGTACTGACATATGTAACGTTTTCGAGGAGTCTTCATTTTTTGTTAATGTGAAAAAAGAAAAAATAGGTGTTCAATATTTCTTGGAAATCTATCTGACGGACTAATTAGTTTTTTTTTGTCCGATCCCCTATTGACTGTTACGTTGATTTGTGAACAAAATAAACTCGGTATTTGGTGAGTTTCATCTAGTTGTGAAGGATTATTTTTATTGTTGTCCTAAAAATAATTGCTAATCAATCTGTTTATACCTACCTATTTGTTCAATACTTTTTGACATAAGGTTGTGTTTTCCTCTTAATTAAAGCTACATTCAAAAGTAATTTTTCATTTTTTCTTCTGTCATACTATTCCTATCACAGTAACTGCTTCTCTAATTATACAAGGTCCCATTAAAATAGGTGGACAAATTTTAACACAGCGTTCATAACCAAAGAAAGGTATATAAACAAAAAAAAACATCAATTTTTTTTTTATTTTTTACTTAAAATAACTAATTGCCGGCACTCAAGAACAAACTCATACTTTAGGAGTAGGTACTTATGCGTTTTTCTTATTTTTTTTCTTTACCATCGTCCTTATTTTGGTGGTCTGAATGATTTATGAATTTTTGTCCACCTATTTTAATGGGACCTTAATGTACCAAAGATAATTTCCAACTTATTACTTATCATGATTTTGTCAACATAAGCTTCACCTAATCATACCTAGCTGATTTTCATTCCAAGAAGTAAGCACATGAAAGGCTTGTCGCACACCGACAGACAGGATTTTTTATTAATGTAAATGCGGCTTTAAATGCGAATCCGTGGCGGATACAAGTCTGAATGGATGTCGGTGACAATACTTTTCTGAATATTTAAAATTATCATCCCATACCATGTGTTGAGGGTTTTATTTCGTCTCTTACAGTTTGCTTTTGAATGTTTCGCTCTCTTGTTTAATCTTTCTTTCTTTGTTTTACTTTGGGAATTTATTTAATTTTCATGTTCATTTTTATGCAAATATGTGCGGCTGTGGTTACATGATAATTTCAATGAGACTTGATCGCAATTTTCGTTGTGTATCTTTTTGCATGTGTTAATGAAATATTTAGGCATTCTGGATACTGTGATAATTTGTCCTTCATCGTTTACGAGGATATACAACTACTCAAGTTGTTATCGTCGTTTTTCCGGAGCACCTATTTAATCTGTAACCAACCGAGTATTGGGAAACTAGTACGCGTATAAAACCGCAAACAATTGTATAGTAGATAATTATAAGAAGTTGTATATTTTCAGTTGTATCCACATCACAAGCAAATATGAAAATTTTGTCCATAATGTCAATATTTCACCCATATCTATATATACTTATAATAAATCTGTAGAGAGATAAATTCTGTACATGATATATATTTTCGAAATAACTATCAGGGGGTAATTAGTGATCGATACTGATACCAAAAATGCAATCAGAAATTTTTTTGTCTGTCTGTCGGTCTGTCGGTCTGTCTGTCTGTCTGTCTGTCTGTATGTTCCTTATAGAAACAAAAACTACTCGACGGATTTTGACGAAACTTGGTACAATTATTCTTCATACTCCTGGGGAGGTTATAGTATACTTTTCATCACGCTACAATCAATAGGAGCAGAGCAGTGAAGGGAAATGTTGGGAAAACGGGAGAAGTTGCTCCATTTTTTAAGCTTCCGTCGCGTGTGCAGCCTTAATGGTTAAAGCTACATAGAAATCATTTATGACGGAAATGTTCTACATAAAATTATCTAAAAAATACTACAACAGCATATGTCTATCTTTTATGGTTGACTCACAATAACACGTGTAACTCCCGATAGCTTAGCAGTTCGGAGCTTTCATTATACATGGAATTTTGTAATGCCACCTGGAGGGAAAGTACTCTTAATACTGCAGACAGAAAATTTTACTCAAAGGAAACATTCCTTTATTTTTTAATTGAAAGCAAACTGCATTCAAAGATTTTCGAAAATTCTCTTCTCCCACACCCGGGAATCGAACCGGCTAGAATCTGAACAAATTATACCCTGTACTTTTATTGCATCGATCGTTAGGGTCAATTATAAGGATGAAATCTCTCTAACAAACATGATAAATTAAATGAAAGGAAAACCTGCCTGCGAGATCGCCAGATCTCACCCCATTAGATTTTTTTTGTGGGGCTAAGTAAAAAATCAAATTTAAATGAAATCTTATGCGAATGACAACGAGTTGAGAGTTGAAGTTCAGAATACGATTTATAATATTCACCACAACACTTTATTAAAGGTTACTAGAAATGAATTCGTTAAAGGAATGTGTATCCAAGAGAATATGGTTATTTCGAGCAACTAATTATGTAGTTATAGTTTACCATTTTTTGTAAAAAATTAAATTAATTTAAGATTTCCTGGTTTTCCTTTCATTTAATTTATCACGTTTGTTAGAGAGATTTCATCCTTATAATTGACCCTAACGATCGATGCAATAAAAGTACTGGGTATCATTTTTTCAGATTTTTGCCGGTTCGATTCCCGGGTGTGGGAGAACAGAATTTTCAAAAATCTATGAATGCAGTTTGCTTTCTATTCAAAAATAAAGGAATGTTTCCTTTGAGTAAAATTTTCTATCTGGTATAATTATGAGTACTTTCCCTCCAGGTGGCATTACAAAATTCCACCCTGTATTTGTTTACTCTACGTTTATAATACTCTCACTCATCCTTTGGTGCTCAACAAATCTCAGAAGGTCCTTTCATGCCTACTTTTAAGATACAAGGTCAGGTTTACCATTTGATAGGGTCCCTTTTGCCTGAAGACCAACCTAAATTTCTTCAAATATATTTTGTATCCGACTACAACGAACAGTCGAATATAAGAAATCAATATTTCCCGAATTTAAATACTGAACTCATTTCACAACTTCAGAAACATGTTGCATCAGGTTAATTCGTATGTATGCAGTTTTAAATCGGCATTAGAAGCTCTTCCTCAAGATGCATGACCGCGGACCGCCATGATATTATCGCAAGAGTTTTTCATTTAAAATTAAAATCAATGATAGATCTACTTACCAAAGATAACATTTTTAGTATAACGCGGACGAAGTCGCGGGCAAAAGCTAGTAATACATAAAGTTGAAACCTACAATGTTTGACCAAAAGCAGCTTCATAACCAACTGCAGTGTAATAATGGACATACGAAAATTGAATGGCCACATTAAATACCGTATCACTTGTATAATAAATTATTGTTTTAATTTCGAATCTGGCAATGACCGGGGTTTTATATTAACCTACGCCTCAGTCACATTAAATACAAGTTAAGACACTGAATTAAAAAATGTTGCGCTCATCAAAGAACAAATATTTTCAAAAATTACATTTAATAAACGCGATACATCGTCTTTTGCGTCGATGGTACGACTTGTTTTTTTTTATTCTCGCGGCGAGTATGGCGTGTGCGTTAGGCCTTGTAAGATCGAGACCATCGAGAATATCAGTGAGAGACAAACATCTTAAACTTTGTGTCATGAGTATTGTGAGTTGAGTATTGAGGATTTAGCTTTAAAACCTACCGTTGACGATTAGCGAAAACCGAATAGAGCTAACAACTAGAAACCAGTTTGTGAGCAACGAAGAGGAAGTAGAAGTTTTGTCATTAGACCATATGAGAGTATGCGCGACAACGATGAGTGATAACTTGCTGATTCAATACGTGTGCACCAAGTAATAGTCTATCAGCAAGTATTCTGTCTTTCAAGCCGAGCTAGTAGTAATTCCATCGCTGTGACAAACAAGATAATCGCTTGCGTTGTGAGCATCGCTTGCGGTGTGGATCCGCGGGCGTAAACGCGTGAACACGTAAAGTCAATGTGCTCCTAATTAAAAATTATTATCCAGCTAAATAGTTATTATCTAAAGTCAAGTTACATATAATTTTAAAGCTCAGTGAATCAGCTACCAAGTTCGTGCATCAGCTCTGTATTTTACGAAAAGACCACCGAGTAAACATCGTTTTATTATTTACTGCTTGCAAAAATCACAACGGCCATCGCAAGCGCATGAATCATCGTGTCAACGGTCATAGCCGAACGCCGTGCCGGGGTCAACGACCGTCCTCCGCACGCCCACATCGCTGCTTGTCACCGCAAGGACACATGCACTGGCGCGGGCGCCCGCTCGTAGTCATCGTTCGGCGGTTGTTCGAGTGCCGAAGATTGCCGAAGGCGAAATAACTTAAGAACAAGACGATACCCGTGCGTGCTCAATAACACAAGCATTAGCTAAGCACAACGACGATATAATAACGCATCTGGACGCCATCGGAGACGTGAGTAAAGAGTGAAAATCATTTTTATTTTGTCTGACCGAGTGCAACTTGTAGATCGCCTGCTTCTACGCGCGCATGCACAACGCTTACACGTATTAAGCGCTTGCTTTCAACATCCTGAGCTTACGCTGCGCGCTTTTAGCAGACTCAGCTTACGCCACATTTCATCATTATAATAACAACAATATAATATTTCGTTAACTTGAAACATGGATGGAGATCAATATTATAATGTCACCCACAGAAATAAGCGAGATACGAAATTAAATCTTAGCTTGCTAAATGAAACAGCTATGGATATTGAAAATAATTCAGTTCTAGATGCATCAATGAAAAGTTTGCCTGCCACATTAAGCAAGGATCATCCGTTAATCGAGGAATACGAAGAAGAGATTTCTACATTAAAATTAAGGTTAGCTTCAGCTGACGAAGAGATTGAAAATTTGAATATACAAAATATGCAATTAAAGATAAGTGTTGAAAAATCGTCAAAAGTAATAGCTTTATATAAAAAGATTGGCATTACTGAAAATTCGTTGAATACTATTTCTACTCCAGTTATACGAAGGGTCAGAAAAGCGTTTTCCGGTGAATATCAAGGATCACCTAGACGCAGCAATCCAAAAACAAATGAAATTTCAACACAAACAACGGACAATTCTACGACGAAACATTTTAAAAGACCTTTCTCATTTAAAAAATGTAAACGACAAATCAGAAACCGAGGGAGAAAAATAAATAACTTAATTAATAGAATTTCGATACTAAAAATGCAAAATAAAAAAATTATGGATGAACTAGAAATCATACAAGAGGAAAGTGAGTCGTGTGATGATGATATAAACACTAATGTGGACAATCAGTTTTCCAGAACATTCACGAAAGATGATACATCGCTCACGGACGACACTATGCTAAACGGGAATAATGACCACCCAATAATAAGAATAAGCGATAGAATGGAATCCACAGCCTTAACTGGCCCAAATAATACTAGACATAAAGTAATTGTTCTTGCAGATCAACAGGGTCGCGGTGTTCAGAAGATCTTAAATCAGCTTCTAGGTGATAAATATGAAGTATTTTGCTTCGTAAAACCTTTTGCCAAACTTTCTGACATATTGAACTCATGTATGACTGAAATATCTAACCTTACAATGAACGATTTTGTGATTGTGATAGGTTTCACAGAAGATGATAGTATCTCTGCTCTTCGTAATCAACTTGTACCATGGATAGAATCTATACATAATACTAATGTCATTATCTGTGAGCCCTTGTTTAATAGATATATTAAAGAGGAAAAATTAAATAATGAAATATCTAAAATATGTGATAGATACTTAAACACCTCATTCGTAGTTATGGATTTTTTTAAATTTAACCACACTAAACCGAAACGTATTCACTTCCCGACTTATATATGTCGGTACATATTAAGGGACATATTGCGGTTGTATTATTTTTCAAAATGTAAATTACTGTTGACTAATTCTAATAATAATGATCAAAATGACATTTATTGTAATAATGAAATTGATATTGGTGTAATGAATAAATGTAATGATAATAATGTAATTAATAACTGTTATGATAATAATGTAATGACTAATTGTAATGATATATTGGCAAGTACTGTTTGTGACATTTGTGATGTTAAATTCTCTACTAAAAGTACTCAGACTGACATGAATATTGCTACATGTTACGACTCCGCTTCTAAAAAAAGGGATTCTGTTAAGTCTACGTCAAATTCCAATGATTTTTTTCGTGTATAACCATATAAATATAATACATCAAAATATTTGTGGCCTTATATCGAAGTCAGATTTATTAACTGTCTGCCTTGATGACCTAGCTGATACAGGTAAAAATATTGACGTTTTATGTTTCTCAGAACACAATATGACTAATGACGATATTGAACTCCTTCAAATTCCAAATTTCATCTTGGCCACTCATTTTTCGCGTAACAAGCGTCGAGGGGGGACATGCATTCTAGTGAGAAACTATGTTAAGTTTGTCGTACTTGACGCTGTTCAGAAGTATAGTATTCCTAGTGTTTTTGAATGCTCTGCAATCAAATTAACTGACCACGATATGATAATTTTGTGTCTCTATAGGGTACCAAAAAGTAATAACTATAATAAATATATTAATTTGTTTTTTAATAATTTTAATGACATCTTGTGCCTCTTTGCAAAATATGGAAATAGCAAGATCGTTGTTTGTGGTGATTTTAACATTGATATGTTGAAAAAAAATAAGTACACGTTGGAATTGGAACAACTAACTATGGGATTTAATTTAATACAAGCAATCAATGAGCCCACAAGACCAAGTAGTGGTTCCTGCATTGACAATATTTTTCATAATATTCGTGGTGCCATATCAATAGTCTTGGAACTCGGTTTATCAGATCATAAGGCGCAATACATATCATGTCCAGTCAAAAAAACCTGTACATTTGACTATTGGTTTTCGTTTAAACGTGATTATTCCATAGATAATTTAAAGAAATTTGAAGAGTGTATTAAAGAGCTCCAATTTACTGAAGTGTATGAATCAAATGATGCAAATGATGCTTTTAATTCATTTTATGATATATTTAGGTTATTTTACGAATTATGCTTTCCAATAATAAAAATTAAAAATAAAACAGCAGTTCGATCCAAATGGATGTCGCGTGGTATCAAGAAATGTAGTAAACATAAACGTTCTCTTCTCTGGAAATATAGATTATCAAAAAATAACGTAGATAAATCGAACTTTAAAAAATATTCTATAAGATATAACAAAATCATTAAACTAACTCAAAAATCTCAAAATAATTATTACATTCTTAATTCTAAAAATAAATCGAAAGCCACCTGGAACATAATAAATGGCAGAACACAAAATTTCCCTCCTGAGACAATAAGTGAATTGGTAATAGACAAACATAAAATCACAGATCCTCAACGAATCGCTGACTTGTTTAATGACTACTATGCAGATATGGTTAAGCCTCAGACTAGCACTGCGGTTAATAATAACCCAACATCATCTTCATGTACTTATAATTCACCGAAGTCGTTTTTTCTCAGTCCCACTAGTCCTTTGGAAATCGATACAATTATACAAAAATTAAATAACACTAAGAGCACTGGTTTTGATGACATATGTGTGTTGGTAATAAAATACGTATCTCGCATAATTTCGCCTGTACTGAGCTATGTTGTTAACATGTGCTTTGAACAGGGAATCTTTCCATCGGTGTTAAAGCATACTATAATTAAGCCGCTCCATAAAAAGGATGTTAAGACTGATTTAAGAAATTACAGGCCTATAGCCTTAACTCCAACGTTTTCCAAAATCATTGAAAAAGCCATATGCAATAACTTGTACGACTACTTCGAAAAAAATAATATCTTTACACCGGATCAGAAAGGTTTTCGTAAAAATATGTCCATAAACTTAGCTATATATGATTTTTTAAGTTTAATATACCCTAGAGTTGACAAAAGACAGCCTGTCTATGCTCTGTACATGGATATGTCAAAGGCCTTTGACTACGTGGATCATAACATACTACTGAGTAAGCTGGAAACCTACGGTGTTAGGGGCAACACTTTAGAGTTGCTAAGATCTTACATCAGCAATAGAACTCAGACTATAAGTATTGATAAAATTTCTCCTAAGACGAAACATGTTATAAATTATAAGTCAAAGAGTAGAAAAATGAAATATGGAGTTCCACAAGGTAGTGTTTTGGGCCCACCACTTTTTATTATCTATATCAACGACCTGCCAAAATGTACAACAGAGAGTATGGTGCTATTTGCTGATGATTGCACGGTTGTATATAGTGATGAAAATGTTATAAATAGTAGTTTTAATTCAATAATTCAATGGTTACAGAATAATAATTTATTAATCAATATTGACAAAACTAAACTAATGCAATTCAAACAAAAAACAAAAAATACTTTACATACTCAAATTGAATTTAAAGGTGAAAAAGTTGGATTGACTACTACAACAAAATTTCTTGGCTTACATATAGATGACAATTTGAAATGGCAAAGTCATATAGAATTTGTTTGCAAAAAAGTGTCGCAGTCATCTTATGCTTTATACATGCTAGCGAAAAAGGTTAATCTTAACACATTGCTTGTAGCTTATCATAGTAATGTTGCCTCTAGACTCAGATATGCCATAATATTTTGGGGGAATACTACCAACTGGGATAAAGTTTTTAAATGTCAAAAGAGGTGCGTGCGAGCAATGTGCGGTCTCAAAAGAACAGACAGCTGCAAAGAATTCTTTAAAACATTACAAATTCTTACCTTCCCATCCTTATATATTTTTGAAATGGCCTTGTTTATTAGACATCATCCATCACTGTTTACATTACAGCTGGGATCGCGAAATAGGAGTCATTTGTATAACAACGTTACCAGTCAATATAAAACTACCCTCTTTGGTAAAAGTGCGTTTGCTATGGCCACAAAAATTTACAATAAGATTCCTAACGACATAAAAGAATGTAGCAATACTCATGTGTTCAAAAATAAATTGTTCAAATTTCTAATAGAAAAATGTTATTATTCTGTTGCTGACTTTTTATCGACTAGAACTTTTTAAATGTTTCATGTATGCTTGACTTGTTGTTGTGTTTGTGTAATTGTGTCTGTTTTCTGACATATATATCTAATTTGAAATGTAATTTATGTCTAATCTTTGAAATTCAAGAATCTTATTTCTATTGTATTATTTTATCATTTGTATGCCCAAGTGGCTGATCATGGAATGGACATTTTATGCTTATAATTAATGTAATGAACACCTGCATGTAACCCATGTATCACAAATAAATAATTTGATTTGATTTGATTTGATTTGATTTGCATTAAGTATAACTCTTTTTTTTTTTTTTTTTAAACGTTGCCCCTCACTAAGAATAATTTCTCCTGTATCGTGGGTACGTTTACAAACATTGAAACTCACATACACAAATACATTTTATTCAATCTTTTGTACGTTCCTTGAGCGAAAAATTGTCGACAGCTAGCCGTCTTCTCGTCTCTCGACAGTGGGACCGTTGCCTTACGAGCTTTCTTTTTTATATTTTATTTTGACAGCTTTTGGTGAACGTTATAAAGCTAAGAACCCTGTAAACCTGTTAGTTAATTGGTATAACACACCCCTCTTCTATGTTTATCTTAATGACCATTAAACAATTACATACACCAAGATTCACTTACATAGGGGGATGTTAGTCCGATATATCACAGTGCACCGGTAGTTAATTACTCCTCTGACAGATGGCGCCACACGTCACCGTTCTTAGCAGAATACATTATTACTTTTAGTTAATTAAATACTGGATGCATTTTGGTGAAAATAATGGGGGGGGGTGAGTGTATGCCTAACAAAATATGTCGGTAATAAAATCAATATGTAAATAATTTTGAACTGGCCATTCAAATAAAAGCTTCGTGGGTACAGTCACTAAAACTATTCAATATTAATTTATACTTCTGAAAGTGATATCTGCAACGGTTTTATGTTACTGTAATCATAATTATTTTGTTACAAACATATCATTTTAGAGCCCATACATAGAAAAGTGTTACACGAAATGGCCGTGGAGGTGCCTCGAGACAAGACACTTATAGAATAAATTAATAAGTAAAGAAAACAGTTTGTGAGCCATTTCTAGTCCCATTTTATACGTATTCATGTCATATAAGAAAACCTTTTAGTAAAGATAATTTAAAAATCAGTAATATCTACCTATCCTTCAGTATTGATATATACGCTAATAATTATGTAAATGTTATTATTCTCTCATCATCTACACGTACTTACAATAAAGCCTTTGTTATTACAAACAAAATGTAATGTACATCTAATTAATTGTACAAAATATAATATTACCTATACAAAAGTACAAGCAGCAAAAAGATGTGTATGCAGGCATTTCGAATTACGCGAGCAGCTTGAAGACAGATTAATCTACAGATAGGCTCAATCGAAGAGATGCGAACCATAAAAGTAGATAGAGTACAGAAAACTAACCTGCAAACCAAACTCATTTGCTCGGTGTACCTTTGAATAAAAAGGACGAAATATTATAATGGTAAAGTCCATTTGTGTATAAAGATAATTGTAATTAGCATTATTTGACCAAAATGTTGTTAAAAGTCATAGATATTTTATGAAATAATCCTCTTCCTTAAAGAAACACGAAATAAGAAAAATATAAGTAAATGGTTAACGTAAAATAACGTTTTTTGATGATTATTTCGTTCCACGTGTATTAATTAGTGGGAAAGAAAATAATTTGGGCTTTTTTAATGAAGACTAGACATTCCTTTTAAGAACGTCCAAACTGTTTAATCTTTCCCTAAACAAACAATGTAAGCAAACATTGTTGTGATCTTTGGAACTGAATCGCTAGATAGAACAAGGCATTATAAATAAACAAATAAATTATTATTCTAAAATTGTTGTTTGAATCTACACCCTGTGTATTGTAATGAGGTTTTGGAACAAATGTTGCAATCTGATACAACGGTTGACACCATTTTCACAGTTCAGCAAATTCATTTGAACAATGTGTTTCGAATGCAACGATTTGTGAGTTCTTTGATAAGTTAATTTGGACTGAAACCAATATAATTATCATTGAACTTTAATTATAATTATTATCAGATTAATCTCATAATTACACAACTTAATATTATATTATGCTCATCAGCTTTATAACATAATAAATAAAAAAGCCTTATATTTCTCGAATGTTTACAATGTTTTGACAAATACTTAAGTTCTAAAAAACATAAAGTTGTAGAATTACGCATTGCGTTATGAATTAGGTCAAACACGGGCATTTTTTTTTTGCAAACTTAGTTAGTTACTTAGTGTATATTTATCGTTTACGACGTAATTGCCAGTTAAACAAACTGGCAGTTTGTTTAACTTTCAATAGTTACTGGGTCAACTTCAATGTTACATTATTATCATCACCCCAATATTTCACTGGGATTGATTATTGGGATCGGCTTTTTCATGGAGTGACTAAACTTACCACTTTGGGTAACTCTCCACATTCGAGTTACTAGTGGATTAGTTATTATTCTTACTGGCTTCTTACTACCCGATACGACCTTCAAACTCTATGTATGACTGTTTAACGTACATTTCGATTCATGAAACGGACTTCAAATGTAATCGACAGTCGCCCATCCATGGACCAACCTCTGCAAACATTGCTTAGTTTTGATCTACGACGCTTGCGATTGTTTTATTTTGCCACGACCCCTAAAAAAATCATAATATGTATGTATGATATATAAGTTAAAAATCCTAACCACATAACTACAGAGTAAATTAGATAACAATACATATATCACGTATCCAGACGCCTGAAAAATAAGTGGCAACTCTCACAAGTCAAGTTGGAGCGCCCGACTTGCGGTTTGTAGCAAGTTTCTCCCGATGTGGCGGATTACCCGTCTTCCCTCATTCCCTCATCTTCATTATACAGAAGGAACTTTCCCATTTTCACACTCGCACACGAGACGGCCGTGTTTTGTTGCTATGTATGCAAATCAGGCGCTAAGTTCACAAACAAATAAACTTTTTGGTTATACAGAGACGTTAGGTTAATACGTTGTGGCTGCCTTGTTTAATTTTGTTGAAAAAAGTATTTTCATGGAGTTTTCCGAAGGGTAAAATAATGGTAGGGGAAATCAATTTTCTTCTCTGTTGCGTGTGGATGTAGGTATATATGTATGTACCCACATCTACACGTGTCGTTTATATAATATCTTGTGTTGTATGCTTGACATGAGAATTTTGAGGTGAATGTGTGGTGTGACAAGAATGGATAAAGTAAGGAATGAGTATATTAGAGGAAGTTTGGAAGTTGCGCTAGTTACAAAATAGTTGAAAGGGAAAACTATCGTGGTATGAGCTTAAGCTGAGGAGGAATGAATCACATGTGACTAAAAGAGTGATGGATATAAATGTTGATAGATTGAGGGCTAGATGAAGACCAAAAACGATGACTGGATTGTGTGAAGAATGATAATAATTATGTTGGAAAATAAAATGAGACAAGGGCACCAAGATGATGTATGTTTTACTTGAAATAGCTAGGTACATTTCTAGGAAATACCTAGCTACCTCCCTTAGCCTGAATCCTGCAGTTTCCCGAATTCTGACACACGACACGAAGTTAAAGCCCAATAAGTAATATGAGAGGTACACACTTCTAATCTTACTAAGAAAAGATAAGATAGGTGAATTATGGAAATAATAATGAGCTACGAATAAAGGAAGACAGGATTCTAATTTTGCCATAACTAATTCTTTTGCCAGACGTTGTGAACATGGCATTTATCCATTGTGACTAATGAAGAATAAATGAAGATATTTTTTCAGTAAGGACGTACTTCTGAGCTATGAAAACCAAGAACGAATCTAATATGATTTGATTTTAAATATCTATAAAAACAGTCTCCACAATTGACATTACACTGAAAAAATTTTACTTTAGCAAAGTACCTTTTTGGCTCGGTTACAATCATAATGGTAAATTTTAACTAAGACTTGCCTAAAAATCTACAAGTAAACTTGACAAAGAGTAGACTTGTGAATATTGTTAAATATTCTTGGCTAATAACCAATAAGCATGTTGTTGTTACTAAACGAGTATTTAACTCGGTTGTTTTTTCCAAACATCTATAGTTAATAATAGATAAGTAGAACTCTTTTGATTGTAATCGAGTAATTATTCGGTTGATTTTTACAAACCAACATATTTATCAATACATAAGATTAACCGATTCATTGCCACCTTCATTTTCGTGAACATTTCAGCCAGGCCCCATTCATTGGTCGGTGGATCACCATTTGAGTCATCGGCCTCCCTGAAGGATGACTCAACTGATGAGTCATTGGCTCCTTGTAATGATTTAATGCTTTTCGTCATTATTCGAGCCAGTCTGACAACCAGAAACGTGTTACTGTGTTCTCCTATTCGAATTTGTGGATATTAAAAGTGAATATGGCGTTTCAAGGTAGTATTTTTTTATTTTAATGAAATATTGCAGAGGTAGTAAACATTTTAGTAACCTTACCTACATGTATTCAATCATTATTTATTATTGTAATATTATTTGTAGATAATCAGGACTACGACGATTTTACTGAATGTAGCCGTGCAATGTTTAACTTACTGATTTCCATGATCAACAAAATGAAGATAAGGAAAATCAAGGTTTTCCAAGCTGTAGTCAATCGATTTTACAAAAAAGTATACCAAAGAAGCGTCCATTCACTGAATCTCGTAATAGTTGCAATGTAGTTTCTAACAACAGTTCAGATACTAGCATTGAAGAAATTTTGGACTCTGATGAAGACGAAGATATTAAAAGAAAAAAAAAATAGTTTTCATATGAATGAAAATAAAATGAATAATGAGGTCTCTATAGAAAAAAAACAGAACATGTTTGCTGTGCAGCAAAAAAATATTTTAATGCATTATTCTCTAAGGATTTGGCAGCAGAATTGAATACACAAGATGAGTTGCCTCCAATTTATGCTCAGTTTGAGCATGATTTAGGCAAAATGCTTTTAGGTTGAGAAATGTACCAGCAGACAAACGTTTAGAGTGTTATGAAAAACTAATTAATAGGTACTGTTAGACAATATGAAGGGAAAGAATAAAGAAAGATATTAAAAATGAAAAAAAAAAGATTACGACGAATTGAGAACCTCTTCCTTTTTTCGAAGTCGGTTAAAAATAATAACTCGAAACTAATACGTATTTTTAACAATACACTTAAAAACTACCTACTGCTTGGTTGCTTCTTGCAAACTACCTCTGTTAACGGCAATCGGTTCGTGTCATTTAATTTTAACCGAGTAGCTAACTCTGTTAAAAATAATCGAATCGTTTGGCTAGCATCAATCAATCCCATCATTCGTTTAGTCTCGGTCGCTAGTTCGCTCGTTCATTTGCCCGTCGATTCTCTTGTAGTAAGCACGCGTGCATGCGCTCCTCGTTCGTGGCTCCGCCGCTGTGAATATTGGGTGTGTGTGACAAGTTTGGACAAGTGACACGTTGTTTGGACAATATTATGGACGAAGAAGTTCAAAATTTATTAACTGCTTGGAAGCTCGAATCCTACATTGAAGTGTTTAAAGGTCAGTTTCATTTTATTGTTTTTTTTCTTGTGATAGGTAGGTGAATAGTAGGGCTTGCATGTCGTGCAATGTGGTGAGGCTCGCGGGAAGCCGCTGGATGCGGGCTGCACAGGATTAGTCAGGTTGAAGATCCTTGGGGGAGGCCTATGTACAAGGCAAGGTAACCACTTGGTAACAAACAGGTGGTCTCAGGTGGTGTGGTTGCACAGAGTACCTACTTTAATATGTGGTTGCGTCTAAAATGGCCGCCTTATTACATGTTTTGCAATAAATATTCAGTCTCCTGGTTAAATTTTAATTTATTTAGAAGAGTAGGTATCTTTGTAACTTTACTTTTTTCATTACAGAAAATGAGATTACAGGTTTATCTCTGCCCCTATTAGGGGAGGCAGAAATAAAAGATTTGATTCCCAAACTAGGGCCAAGATCAATTTTTCTAAGAAATTTGTCATCCACAAACAACGTGTCACACCCAGTATTCACTAACGGAGCCACGCACGAGGAGCGCAGAGCAAGGCCGTATTAAGTGCTCTCCTGACGGTCAGGACTGACGTCGGTCTGCCGTAGATCAGATATCCGCCATAGAAACCATGCGTGCATTCAGATTCATGAAAATTGAATTATTTGTTGTATTTTTAATTTAATGGAAAAAAATAAACACATTTCATTACACATACGTTTGTACTTTAATTTCCTAAGAAACCCTAAAACCCCTTTTTCTTTTACAGTAATGTTACTCGGTAACTACTGCCGGTTTACAACAATTTTCTGGGCAACTAATAAAATTGTTCAAGGCGTGGTTACGGTTAATTAATATTTATTATTAATAAGAATTGTTTTTTTGCAGTGTTACTCTGTATTCGAAATCAATTTAATTCGGTGCATAAACAGATAAATCCTAATGTGTTGCTGGTGTTGATTGTGTTTTGTTGTGTATTACTAACATTAGGTATAAGGCACTGTTTACTAACAAAATGGATTGTATTGTTGTCCGATAATGAATAAATAATAATAATAAAGACAATTTTTGTATTATCAATAAAAATACTTAGGTCAGTACTTCCAAAGTTTTTATATTTTAAAGTGTATCTACTTTCGAATATAAAAACTTTGGAAGTATATTATTGACCTAAGTATTTTTATTGATAATACAAATTTAACTGTCTTTATGCACCGAATTAAATTGATTACGAATACAGAGTAACATTGCAATAGCTACCGAGTAAACCGGTTGTAGTAAACCAATAAATAGTTAAGAAAACCGAGTAACACTGCTCTAACTACCGAGTAGGCTGGCTGTGGCTACAGCTTAAATTGGTTAAGAAAACCGAGTAACACTGCTCTAACTACCGAGTAGGCTGGCTGTGGCTACAGCTTAAATTGGTTAAGAAAACCGAGTAACACTGCTCTAACTACCGAGTAGGCTGGCTGTGGCTACAGCTTAAATTGGTTAAGAAAACCGAGTAACACTGCTCTAACTACCGAGTAGGCTGGCTGTGGCTACAGCTTAAATTGGTTAAGAAAACCGAGTAACACTGCTCTAACTACCGAGTAGGCTGGCTGTGGATACAGCATAAATTGGTTAAGAATACTGAGTAACACTGCTATAACTACCTAGTAGGCTGGCTGCAGATACTGGATATAGTGGTTAAGTATACTGAGTAACACTGCTCTAACTTCCGAGTAGGCTGGCTGCTGTTACTAGATAAATTGGTTAAGTATACTGAGTAACACTGCTCTAACTACCGAGTAGGCTGGCTGTAGATACTGGATAAATTGGTTAAGAATACCGAGTAACACTGATGTTATGTACCGAGTGAGCCGGCTGTAGTTAAGTTAGTAAAACTGGCTAAATGCAGCCAACTTAACTCTGTCGTTACTAACGTAAGATACTGTGTTATTTCTAACCAAGTATTTTTAACCAATTTTAACGGTTAATATTTAACAAGTAATGTCAGCAAAGTTGACGTATTTGTTTTTAGCAACAAACTTTGCAGGTGCTATATTGACAAACATGCTGGGTTATTTTTAACAGTTATTTATTTATTTTTAACTTTTACGTTTTTTGAGTGTACTAAGTGGCGAGGTGACCTTTTTAATCGCGTACTGCAAACATAGACACAAGTTACAAACAAAATAAAAGTTTTAATTGCCCCGACCTCACAATACTAACTGTCAATATTCCCTAACTTCTAGTACTAACTAATATTTAGATAGCACACGTATGGGCACAGTTTGTTCACGCGGCGATCCATTGTAAGGTTAATTAAAACTTCACTGAATTCCCGGTTGTAAATTTTACGTTTTTTGAGTTTTTTTTTACAGAACTTTTCGACAGAGCATCCAGTTTTGTTTATTTATGAGCTTTGCCCAGTGCGAATGGACGAAATGCTTCGCCGACAGTATATTCACATTAATGTTAGCCGCTTTTTGCAATACCTATTTAGGGACAAAATAACACACGTTCTAAAGGAAAACCTTTGTTTAGGATGTCTTTAAAAAAATATACTTTAACGTTTTGAATATTCAAATGTTCTGAGAATGTGTTGTCGTGATGTTTCAGGCCAAGCGTGGGGGTAATTAAATTATTTTGGTTTCAGCTTTAGAAAACATGAGCAATTTTTAAAATGTGTATTTTATTTAAGTGGACCAAAGACAAAATTATATCATCAGTCTAAAAATACGAGTAAAGTTTTTGTATAACTTATTTTTAGGACTGGCTTATTTATCGTTACTTAATGAAAAGTTTCTGTCGAATTCGTAGTTTACTTTTTACGTAATTTGTTTTATTGGTTATTTTCTTTTGTCCTGTGCGAGACTAATAATACTATTTCATTCCTCAAAGCTGGGTATGTATATGAGTACACTAAAATAAAGTTGAAGTATACTACTGCTTACACTCTATCTTCCAGACATTTCTTCATAAAGCTAAAATTAAAACCATATACGACAATGTATATAAAACAACGGAGACACGGACAGAGTAAGGAGAAAATAATCAATCTTCCGAGTCCACTTGGAAGCAATCAACGGTCTGTTATTGCGTCCGTCCAATCCGATAAAAGAGTCGATATATCAAAGACGTCCGTGGTTCAATTACTAACCAATGTGCTATCTCTTAGAGGCAGCAAATCGAAAATGAAAATACTGGGTGCTCGCTGCAGGCCTACGACATGCACTGAACGATGGGGTATGTCAACAGCAGCCGCAATGTCGGCTAAATCGATAGCCGACATATTGGTGTGGACTTAGTAGAAGGATTGTTTTAACTTTGAAGAAGAACTCTTTATTTTTTTATTGCCGGTATTCCAGTGTACAAGGTGAAAACGAACCCTGTTCAAAGCAACCAAGCATTCTGTCAAACTAAGTAACACTTCACAAAAATAATATCGTTTTTATACGTACTTCTTTCAAAACATTGTGCTGATGAATGCAATAGTGTACGTATTTAAAGTAAAGTTACAAAAACTCAAATTTTCTCGTTGAAGTTCGTTGTAGTTGATTGAAAAAACAGCAAAATGGTACATGAATGGTCGAGATAAGCTCCATGTAATGTTACAATACCATTTTTTGATAGAAATAGGAAAGGTAATACTATATGTGTTGCTAAATATTACCCCAACAAAAACATTCTGTAAAAAACTAGCCAAGTCTCGATGGAGCTGCTTGTTTATCTCTAAAAAGTAATGAAATCTAGACAAAGTCGAGCCAAGTCTAAGGTTCCTTACTGCGATTTCTTTATTATTATAGTTAATGTTGTGTGACTTGGCCGTTGAACATTCTTTATACGTTAGTGAGTACAAGTCAATTTTGCTTACACGTAATGTTATATATCTGTTGTAACTACCGGCCAAGTCACACAACATTAACTATAATAATAAAGAAATCGCAATATGGAACCTTAGACTTGGCTCGACTTTGTCTAGATTTCATTACTTTTTAGAGATAAACAAGCAGCTCCATCGAGACTTGGCTAGTTTTTTACAGAATGTTTTTTTTGGGATTTCACTTCTTTTTGTAGAAACGTGGGCGGGCGGCATATTGATTTATTTTATTAGATTTTCTTATATACAACAATTTTTTGTAGTAGTTTTTTTTTTTTTAATTTTCGATTATCCTACTTTTTATAGTTTTCCCTTTATGTGGCCATTAAACCCTCACTCTGTACCAAATTTCAGCTCCCTGAGTTTATGGGAAGTACTAGTTCTATTTTGATGATCATGAGTGAGTGAGTGAGTGAGTGTCATAAATACGAAACTTTGCTTTCGCTTAACTTCGGAACTAAATGACCAACAGACTTGAAACTTTTTATTTTAAGTGTGATTTTATAGCTTACTGGATGACGAAAATTTCAGCGTTCTGGTCCTTTCCAGAGGTTCTCAAATAGGGGCCTGAAAATGCGGCGAAATGGTTCCAGTAAAGGATGGTACGGCAGTGTTTGCTTCGCGCTCGACTCGGCGGGGGCACTGCCGTGCCCCCCGATTATTTTAAGTGTGATTTTATAGCTTACTGGATGACGAAAATTTCAGCGTTCTGGTCTTATCCAGAGGTTCTCAAATAGGGGCCTGAAAATGCGGCGAAATGGTTCCAGTAAAGGATGGTACGGCAGTGTCTGCTTCGCGCTCGACTCGGCGGGGGCACTGCCGTGCCCCCCGATTTCAATGTGGAACCCACCTTCTAAGCAGAAACGGAATTTGGTATAGTTTGAATAGTCAATTACCACTGACAAAAGATCTCTACTAGAGAGAAGTCTTGATCGGCTCAGTTAGATCGACAGAGCAAAAGATTTACTAACGTATCGATCCGATCCCTTCTAGAATAGCAACATCCAATCATGTGCTACCTGCATGCATCTGATTTTAGTAACCCTGTCTCAAGAATGAGTGATTCTTTTCATTTTGCAATAAAATTAGTGTCATTTATCATACACAAGTTCATTATTTTTCTTTTTATAAGAGTTTCTTTTCACGTTTCTTTACAAAAATTTTGTTGCTGACCAGTGCTTTAAAACAAATCATTTTGAAGGGTCTGTTCAACCAATACTTACCAAGTCTTCTACCTTACTTCAGCTTTAACAAAATACAATCAGGACAAAAAGAAACATAATCAAAGTACAGCGCAGGTTCATCTAATTTCGTAGGTGTCGTACGTCGGGACATATTAACGCAATTACGTGTTAAAAGGCTCGCCGAGTGCCCCGGGCGCCGCTCTCAAAGACATACACCTATTGAACACCGCTCGCACCGCTTACATCGCTCACACCGCTTACCTACCGACAATCACACCGCTCCGCGTAGGCTGAACACAACAAGTTTGCATATTGTGGTGTGGAGAACCGCTTTACAAGGTTAGGGGTTCGTCTTTGGAGTTCTGTTTCGAAGAGTTGGTTAGGAATTGGTTTGATCGTAAATCATAAGTGTTATTTTCAGCTAGTATCTTATCCAATTACACATCGAGTTTCCTCCTTGCCTCGAAAATCACGTTTAGACCTTGGTCCCGGCTGCCATATAGATCTATGGCAGTCGCTACAGGTAATCAGTGCCCTGAAAGTCTGACCTAGGAGTATCGCATTACCCAGTGCTAACTGGGTTGTGGAGGTCAGACAGGTAGTCGCTCCTTGTAAAATACAGGTATTTAGCTGCATCCGGTTAGACTGGAAGCCGACCCCAAAATAGTTGGGAAAAGGCTAGGCAGATGACGATAACTTTCAGCTAGTACTTATCTTGTGACGTCTTCTAGAGCCTCCGCAATAACTGAAGGTTGTTCATCAACTCCAAATATTACAAGTTGTCTTGCTTTGTGAGATTTAATAGTTCAGAAGCTGTTGTAATTGCATTCCATGCGCGAATTTTTGTAACCCAAAATTTATTTGTTTTTTTTTACCAATTATTGTCAGTTGAAATAGGTCACATCGGTTTTTTAAATTACCGGGGAAAAATGCGATGCACCTTGACCTCATGGATTCCGCTGCGAATCTGCTGCCTGGCGATTGTGGATTTATGATCAGCGAAGTACGAGTAGGGTCATCATCCACAGCCTGAATACTGAATACAAAAACTGATGTGTTTAAGCCTCTCTTTTCTTTTGCCTATCTCCACGGTACTGTTCCAGTCTTATCCAGGTTTTTCGCGCGATGGCAATAATGTCTTTTGTCTATCTCACCGCCGGAAGACCCACATTTCTAAATAGTAGCCCCAGAAGTTATAGACATAATTTATACAAGAAATATTATATCTACGGTACTAATTCCCAGATCCCTTTGTTCATAGACTATATACTTACCTATTTCTAGGAACAAGCCCAGCATATAGGTATTAATTTTAACATTTAAGACACTAATTTGTCTCGCGAAGAAGATGGAAGTTACATAAAGATTCATTCAAAAATTAAACGAAGTGTATTTCGCTTTCAGTCGCCTCCCAGATTAAACCTTCTAATAAGGTTCCCGCCTTCATACCAAATTGTTTTAGTGTGTTTAACGGCCAATTTGAGCAAGTTCGAGCTCATTTTGTATACATAAAGAGAAATTAGGTAATTTGTTTCTTGTTCCTTTTTATGAGTCGTTGTTATGAAATATTTATTGAGCGTTAGTGTGTTGATTTGTTGATAATCTTGGATAAACTGACAGAATTCTGTTATTATTGTTTGTTCACAATGTAGCCAGTGCTTATTCAGCTTTTACTCATACTAATCTAGTAGTTTGTACAAGTATTTATTGTAGTCATTTATTTCGAAGATTGATCAATACTTGTATTAATAGTATCTTCTCTTTCTTCATGTCTTTTATCTTGTATACTGTTAGGCTGTTGTTAGAGAAACAACAAATAATGCGAAGTAATTTATCCTTGTAATCATAACATTTTATCGTAAAAATAGAACTACTAGCAATAGTTACTTACTCCTATAAATGTTTACACCCGTTCTAAGTTTGCAACCACGAAAAGGCCTCACCATGTATCGAAAGTCTAGTAAATATCCCGACCGAAGGTTTACGAATCCTGTTCCGAATTCTC
Source organism: Diarsia mendica (assembly GCA_949316265.1). Classification (NCBI taxonomy): domain Eukaryota; kingdom Metazoa; phylum Arthropoda; class Insecta; order Lepidoptera; family Noctuidae; genus Diarsia; species Diarsia mendica. Next base: position 12,716,895 of record OX438887.1, read on the forward strand.
TCAGAAGTGCACAACTTTAGGTAGGCGTTACACAATGCAAGCTCCAACGAAATTCAACTGTAGTGAAGCAAGTGCTCCAATTCATCGGGATTGAACTAATGTGAGGAACAGAGCGGATTTACGTTTCAGAACAAACGAGCGACGCAATTGTTTGCCTAAATCTGACAGCTGTACCTAATATCCAGCTGGTGAGTAGCTTTAACTATTTCGAGTTTAGACCATGAATTTTGTTACTATCGACATACAGGGTGTAAAAAAACCTAGCACGAAGACGACAACCAAACATTTTATACATTCAACTATAACTGTCTTACTCACTATTCAAAAACTATTATCGCTGGGAAACGACTTTTTGTGTTTGGTATGTCAATTAATAACGGTTTACAACAACTCCGCAGATGATGGGTTCATGAAAGTATTTAAAGTAAAGTAACATTCGAAGACCTGTTTTAAATTAAAAAGAAATGCTTGTAAAAAAAACAACCTAAAATATATACCCGTAACTAAACAATTCCCAGGGATGTTCTTACACCCTTTACACAAACTACCTACTGGACTATCAGTCTTGTGCAAGCAATTAATTTAATTGATGTCTAGGCAAAGTGATTCGTCTAATTACCCTAGCGATAATTGGACGATTATGATCTATTCATACTATATACATATTTAAGTTGCGTTTCGTGTTTGTATCTATCTGTATGGCACTCGTGGGCAGCAGCTGAAAATCAGCGTCAGGTGGTGCACTTTGTGTTGCCATCTGGCATTATGCTGAGCTGAGGCCCTTTTGGCATTATTAGTTTTAATAATTTTAAATTTATTTTGTTAACTTTTAAGGTATTTTTGCCAAATAAACACAATTTTCTTTCTTTTTCTTTCTTTCTTTCTTTCTCATTGACTGAACCGATTTGAGGATCCGGTCTTTACCATAATTAAGCATAAGATAGTTAATAAATAGATATATAGCAAATATACATGTCGATTATAGTGAAACCCATTATCTTAAGAACCTAAATTAACTACCTATATTCTTGCAAATGAATATAAATAATATCATTCATTCAAAGTATATAAAAATGTTGATCACTTTCTCTACTACGCGTACTTTTTAGCTGCCTTAATAATTAAGTCCCACTGCTAAACAAAGGCATCCCTTTTACCCCTTAAACCTCTTTGTCTTGTACAGCTTCAGGCCAGTCTTGAACCAAGAATACGATCATGTCATCTCACCACCAGTGCCGCGGTCGACCTCGTTGGCGATGCCCATCCTCACCCGTCCAGTGAGTGACGATCCTTGCCCACCTATCTGGGTGAATCTGTGTGACGTGGCCAGCCACTCTCACTTTAGCTTGCCTTGGCTGAATGACTGAGTGGCTTCATTGAATATCATCATTAACTTCCTGCCCTTATCCCATTCTATTTGGGGTTGGCGCAACACGTTTTCTTCTTCCATTCTTTGCTATTAGACTTCGTGGCATTTACAAATCTCTCTTTCATATCATTTCTAACACAGTCCATCCATCTTTTGTTTGGTCTTCCTTTCCCTCTCCATCCATCAATGCACACTATATGTTTTAAGTTGTATGTATATGTTTATATTCATCACTTTTTCAGTCACTTGCTCCATTGAATATGAATCTATAGAAATTCGTAACACTAGTACACAAATTGCGCTACTATAATTACAAATTGCATTTTTGTCAGTAGGTTCCTTGTCTTTCTCACTCAGCTCAAAAAGTTCTGTAGGAAAAAGTGCTATAACGGAAAATGTCGCAAAAACGTCGGTAGTACAAAAATTAACATTTTACTTAACGATGAATGTAATGGTGCGGCGTTCAATTACGACGTAAAGGATAATTAATTTTGAAAGAAAGTTAAGTGCTGTAAAAATTAATCGTGTTAAAGGATATTAACGACACGCGTTGCATGGAATTGTGTTAAAAATAATGGAAGGAAGAAGTCATTTACTTTTAAATTCTTTTTTTTTTATAGGTACGGTTGTTTGTAAGTTACAGTGGTCTGCTTGGGGCACATGACAGAATTGATCACAACCTTAACTATAATAATAAAGAAATCGCGTTATGGAACCTTAGACTTAGCACGACTTTGTCTAGATTTCTTTACTTTTTAGAGATAAACAAGCAGCTCCATCGAGACTTGGCTAGTTTTTTACAGAATGTTTTTGGTGGGATTATGTTTAGGGATAAAAGCAGAAAAAATGTAGGAACTCTTCCTACATTTTTTCTGCTTTTATCCCTAAACATTCGAAAAACAAATCAATAAAAAGAACAATTTCGGGTAAAGAACTTTAGGTGAGATAATATGGACCCGTGTTTTATATGTAGGTAGGTATGTAACATTCTTTTACTCAAACAGTCTCCTGTAGAAATGTTGTTATAACACTGGGCTATTGTATCTGTGGTTATATACTCAGAAACCCATTTGTCTGTGTCACCAATGTACCTGCAACCACTTCGAACGCAACTTCGCTCCAATAGGAAAGTTATAATTATGTATGTCAAGTGCATACTTGAAGTTCAAGGCCTTTTGAAAATGCTAAATTGTTGTTACATAATATTGTTTAAATTCAGATATTAAGGAACTTAATCCCGACCAACCAGAAAAACCCAATAACGTTTCGGGTTTAAGACAAATTATATAAATATGATTATAAATAAGAGCAGCCATCGAATAGTTACTTTCAGTATTTTTTTTGTGATTTATTGCATTACGATATGTTTTAAATTCAACTTAAACCACCCTTATATTAAAAAAAAAGTGATAAGCAAGGAAAAGATCAAGCCAAATCAGACCATTACAGACACTTTGAATGTCAGAAAAACAAAGAAAGCGAAGCTACAGCTACAAGGCATAATGATAATAACTTGTGAAAATACTGTTGTTGCCCATTTCTCTTCAGGTCTCTATGGTGAAGAATGGGCAAGAAACTCCATGGACAATCTTTTAAATGAAAATATTGTTACAATAATCTACTTGACCCACCAGTAGGAAAAGGTGTCAAGGTGAATAATCCAAAGAATACAACAAAACAAGCAACCAAACAAAGTCTTAGCGTAAGTCATATCAGAAGCAATATCTGTTAACAGCGATGTGAGTCGATCGGCAGAAACGTGCCAAAAAGCCAAAGAGAGCGCATCCATCGCTTCGCTACCATGTCCGCTATTGCGCCTGACAATATTTTATACAGCTGCGAAAATTGCAACCACCCTCCAACTTTAACAATTTACACGCCCGTGCAGTCGACGCTTGCATATTGCGACGGTAAGGCTGTGGTATATTGTGTACGTGCGTCTCAATCGACGGCTCACATTGCTTGGATATGAGTTTGAATGGATTTGAATATTGTGAATCCATTTAATTGAAAGTACTAATTGTGTACTAAATAACGATGACGTATTTCTAAATATCGAATGTATCATCATCACGTAGACCTATTCAAACTATTAGGCGCGACGCAACTATATAGTTGCATTCACTTCGGATTATTATTTTAACTTAAAAATTTAGTTTTTTTTTTGTTCGTATTTTGTATATTTATTATAACAAAATTAATGTTGCACCATTATATTATTATATCAAACTAGCTGATGCCCGCGGCTTCACCCGCGTGGATGTCGTTAAAATTATATACTAAAACCTTCCTCTTGAATCACTCTATCTATTAAAAAAAACCGCATCAAAATCCGATGCGTAGTTTTAAAGATTTAAGCATACAAACAAACAAACAGACAAAAAAGCGACTTTGTTTTATACTATGTAAGGATATCAGTCATACGATTTGGATTGCATAGTAGTAGTAGTTTACCACAAAGATCCGATCGATAGCCGAAACCCGTGGTCTGCCCTTTGATCAAATGTCGCCCAAAAGCTAGCACGTTGAACAGACGCTCGATTGCTCTGTGGCTGTAGTTACCGGTTCCGCTTACAACAGCCCGAAAGCACAACACAACACCATGTAATTGTCATTAGTAACTATCAATCAACTGTAGCACCGGAGCTCGCATGCACTAGTGACCCGAATCACTTGTCGTAACATTGCGAATTCAGCTGCAATTCACACGTCGTTTCACTTCAAATGTGCAGTCAAAACATACCCTTATAGCATTCCTTTAGCACGTTCCTCTGATTCTAGGCTTAATTCCCCAGCTATAAGGACTATAACTCTCCACAGCAATTATACAGTTGCAAACAACCTTTTCAGATTTACAACGTGTTACGCGATAAATAGTGGAACAAAGGCATTTAGATGTGGCGCGTAAGTTTTTAAATCAAATTAATAAATTAACTTGCGTTCTCGGTATCGTTTATTACACTACTTTTAAGATTTATAATATTTTTAAGTAATGTTGCCACGGCGTCTGGATTTGTGCCCAGTTTGCGGCAATAAAATAGGCTCGCCTCATATAACATGGAAACTGAATAAAAAAACTGGCGAAATGTGATTATAATATTAGGTACACCCCTACCTAACCCTTCGGGGATTACTGGTAAGTTGATGCAAACTCTTGGATATCTCAGTACTCTACCGGCAGTATTAAAACTGTGCATTCGCTCCAGTTCGTCCAGCTTTCGCTAGAAAATCAGCCTCTCTGACAATCTAAAACCGTGAATAGGCAAACGACGCCTTTAGGCTAAATGGAACGACGATCTTCAAAGGATGACCGATAGATGAGGTTATCTGAGAATTAAGCTGAATGGCATGCCTTTGACGAGGACTATGTCCTGCACTGGTCTTTTGATGATGATGATATTACTTAACTTTATATGTTCATGCAGAGAAGACCAAGTCTGAATATAGCGAATACTGCTGACGAATCATAGGTTAAGTACACCAAAAAAAGGCTTAACGGAAAAGATTCTCTAAACAGGTACTTCCCTAGGGTGAAGGATGAAATATTATTTATATAATTTGGTGCCATGTTAACCATGCGGCTTTTCCGCAAAGGAAGGGAAGGTTACCCCTGAAGGCAGACTATCCCTTCGTCAGTCACGTAGAACTATACGTGATGGGATTAAAGAATTTCAGAGTGAAAATGATAACATATCACCTGTTTTCATAACAAATTCTAACAGCTCCAATGTTTTCTTACAGCATAATGTGAAGAGAAACAAAATCAACGTAAATTGTAAAATCAGGGGAACATAATAATATAAAATGAATGCATGTTAAACCTGGTTTAACTTAGACTTGGTTTATCTCGCATGCTGTCACTTTCTTTTGAATATTATTGAAGTGAGACGTCATGCGAGATAAACCAAGTCTAAGTTAAACCAGGTTTAACTACGTTTTGTAATAAGGCGGACTATGTCTTAGGGTTTTTCTGGCTACCAAGAATATAACATGCTTTTCCATACATTTTGACCACGTACGGTTTGTACTGCACCATTGTATGGTTCTTTTCCTAGTCTACTCTATCCCGGCCTTGGACCTCCCTCTACGTCTTCCATTTCTCGCGTCCACCTTACAATTCTAACGAAACCTGTCTAGTTTGTCCCATCATCTTGTTCATGGCCTGCCACAATTGCATTGTATGGAATGGCCTGCTAATGACAAAATCCTGAAAAATAAATTCACCTGAGCTATACCTATTGATATTCAAAGATTGTTTTGAATAACTGGTCAGAACCCGTGGGTGGAGCTAGCTGTTTTTATTCAAAACCCATAATTTAAAACTTCCAATCGTACTTTAAGATTCGAGCCAAAAATACGAAGAATCCAATTAAACTTGTCAAAGTTATAAATATATGAGCCCCCAAGTTAGCATACAAGCTTATCAAATCGGGTATCGAACCAGTGGCCCAGAAATTATGGCAAATGAGATATTCACTAACGTGTACGACAGAAAATATGTTTACCTATGAGTATACGTTTATTGGAATTGAAAATACGAGGATTCGAGGATGCGATGTAGTTCTGTGGTTTACGGATCGTAAGGAGGATGTCTTTACCTTGAACTCGGTGGTTATTGCGGAGGAGGAATGAGGTAGCAATCATTTGATTAAATTAACGCCTATTTGGAAATTGTAGGAGTAAAAGTTTTGTGATCTTGAAATTGAAGATTTGATACTCTCCCGGCAATTCCGTCTTCCAAAAATAAATAAGATGCTTAATAAATTGAGTCATAATTTCAAGAGATATTTATTTTAGGAATACATTATGTAACCAACAACGATAATATAGGTACTCTCAAATCATTTACGTAAGAACTAAACAACACAGTCACATACTAAAATCGATTATTATGTAAGATGAGGCAGCACTAACTCATTACAACCCCGAATACGAAACAATTAAACCGAACAGGATTCCTCGCAATTATATTTATTGCTCACACGTGATTAGGTTAAAACAGAGAATTGAAATAAAGCCTTTACGTAACAGAATATTAACCAAAAAATAGAAGCTACCATGGCTTGGTTTTATCAGACTTAACACAGTACATTTATTAAAATATCAGTTGTATACATAAAACTCGGCGAGACGGGACAATTGTTTTTGAAACGAGAGGCAGACACAAACACGTATATTTATGTTCCTAAAATATACAAACGAGGGTTTTTTTTTTGTTTTCTAGCGCTTATCTGAGTAGTGAGTCCGCACGTACCTAGCATATTAGCATGCGGAGAAACAAATCCAATCTGCCAAACGCGTGGTAACAAGACACGGGAACTTTGCGGAACTCAGCACGTATACGCGAAACGAGAGCGTGTGTAGAACATACAAACTTTTCTTTGCCACACAAAACAATCTTATTACAAACCCACAAGGTTGAGAATACTCTAAAGGGGGTGTAAAGTAAATGGAGTGCAAATAAGAGGTGTTTCTGTTCAGCTAGGAGTATTCCTATTCTCTACAGACATGAATCACTTGCGCGAAGTAATGCACGCTCGATGCCATTGTCGTATTCGATATTTTAATATTATTTTTGTTTATATTTTGAAAATTGAGTTTTATTGAAGCAGACTGTTAATAGCAAGCTAGTTCCTTTACAAAATAATATACCAAAATACAGTGTATTGTAAAATAAAAACCGGTCAAGTGTATGTCGGATCATGCACAATGCATGGTTCCGTAGTTACCCATCCAAATATGTGACTTACTAAACTGATTAACCTCCCTCCAGCTTTTTTTTTTTTGATGATATGACTCTTCCCGCTCTGGGCGGAGCGGTAGGAAGTGTCAGATTTCTACTGACTAAAAACCACGCATATTCTTAGCCCTTTGCGTCGAGGCCGCAGTATCTCTTTCGAACAACCCGCAGCCCCGACGGAACCCACAGCCCCGACGGGAACACGAAGCCTCTGACACAGTGTCATCATCAGTTGCCGAGCCTTTTTAAAACTAGGTTGGGGTCGATTTCCAGCCTAGGCAGCTTTCAGTCTAACCAAATGCAACTGAATGCTAGTATTTTACATGGAGCGACTGCTCATATTATTATGACCTGCACAACCCAGTTTGTACTGGGTGAAACGATACCCTTTGGTAAAACTGGTTGCCCGACCTTCGGGCCACTGACTTCCTGTATGGCGTTTAAAGATCTACAAAATTAAATGAGAGCTAGGATTACTGGCTTGACAAGACATTGAGGAAAGACAGCATATAACGGGTGTTCACCCATCCAAAGACTAACCTAAACAAACGCGGCTTAACCTGAACTTTGAACAAAGCCGCTGTTATAGCCACGAGCTTTTCCCCTTACACAGTACATAGTATTGCTCATTATCATTTGCTTATTACACAGAATTTCTAACAAGACTTATATAAAACAATAACGTATATAAATCCTATTAAATTAGGTTGAGGTTAACCTAAGTTCCCGCATTTCATCGATGAGGCAATATGAAATTAACGCCGGTAATTCAAGGGATATGCAGAAGTATATATAATTATAATACACTAGCGGACGTCCCGCGGTTTCACCCGCGTAGATCCCGTTCATGTGGGAAAACAGGGATAAAAAGTAGCCTATGATACTCAGCAATAATGTGGCTTTCTATTTTGGTGAAAGAATTTTTAAAATCGGTTCAGTAGATCCCGAGATTACCCCTTACAATTTAACAAATATACAAACACACAAACTTTACTTCTTTATAATATTAGTATAGATACACTTATATTCCACCAGTTATGTTTATGACCCGAAAAATACAAAGCGAGCCTATTGCCATCAAGAGGGCTCAAGTCCTGACTACTACTGCTAGTCAGAAATCTATACATATAATAAAATGGTAGGAAAGTCAAAACTGTACATTGAATATTTTTTTAAAAGAATACTTGGGGTGTGATCTACAATCGATACCGAAGCCAAAAATATAGTTTTTAGAATTTCTGTCTGTTTGTCTGTTTGTCTGTATGTATGTCCGGGATAAACTCAAAAAGTACTGAATGGATTTACTTCAAATTTGGCACGAATATTACTTAGAAGTCGGGTCTACATATAGGCTACATATTATCACGCTATCACCTACGGGGAACGAGCAGTGAATCTTTATTTCTTCAACGCATTCTGTAACAACGTGTAATCTAACGACGCATATTTGAATGTTGTTATTATGTTAACCATGCTATAAGCTAGCTTCACACTTTAAAAAACACGCAATAAAAGTAACTTAGGCCGATAAACATAATTAAATGAATCTAAGTAGTATCAAGACAATTTTTAAAGCAGCGCCATCTATGAGATTTCAAAAACATCAAGTCGAACTACATGTGTAAGCCTTTCTGGATATAAATAATTTCAATTTGATCATGTTAGCGAGCTTAATAGTTGTTTTTAAAAGTCATAGATGGAGTTGTGGTTTTTCTTCTTAAAATTGTTTCGTTAATTTGTTGTAGAGATGAGCAAGACAATTAAAAAAATGTGTTTACATAAGTTTAAAGCTGCTTCATCTATGTCTTATAAAATTCATCGAGTTTGTCTGTATGTATTAACAAACAGAACTATAAAAGAACTGCATAGATTTATCTTAAAATTTAAAATATAACTATAGATAAATTTGAGCTAAGTAACGAAGAAACAGGAAAATTAAGCATGCTATATATAATAAAGATAAGACATGCTTATTTCTTTTACAGTGCAGACTAATTGGAAAACTTATAGTTAGTACAAAATAAACATTGACTGTTAATATTTTTGTTCAGTATTTATTGGTGTAATTATTGCTTCTTAATTAATATATTTTTATGTCGCATATAAACTTTAGTGAGATGTGGAACTAGCTAGATTTTTTTTTTACTCACACACAGACATTTATTTTATGTTAAAATCATGAAAAGTCATAACTTAGATGTTATAATTTTTCACCATATAAAAATGTTTCTTTTTTCCTAACTAGATGGCGTTGGCGTCGAATTAGATCGCGCTATGGTTACGTTCACAAAAAGTGATGTTAGGAGTACAAATGTCGCCGCCTCAACCTATAGAAACTGGGGTTACCTACCTGCGTTGCTATAAGCTATAGTGTGCTTGGTCGAATTTAACGTGAAAACATTTTCCTGAAATAAATAAATATTAGCTTTAGCTATTAGCTATCATTATCTGTTGTCTTTAAAACTTAAAATAATCAAAATGCCTAGAAAACGGTCTAATCTATTCCAATCCTCAAACGATTCTCGAAGGAAAAGGTTAGCTCGATCTCTTGAAACCGCCGTTGAGCGTGAGGCAAGGTTGGCTACTCTTCGAGAACACAATGCGGAAACTCGACGTGGAGAAAGTAGTACGTCGCGCCAGTCCCGATTAGATATTATGCGCACTCAAAATGCATCGTTGCGGTCTCTGGAAAGTATAGAAGCATACGAAACGCGGCTATCAAATGACCGGGAGCGCCACGCTGAGTCTCGCGCGTCGGAGACGTACACGCAGCGAGATACGAGGTTGAGTTCCCAGCGCTCTCGCACAGATGCCGCTCGATTTTGTGAGAGTGTCGAAGCGCGAGAAGCTCGACTGGAAAGTGACCGGGAGCGCCACGCTGAGTCTCGCGCGTCGGAGACGTACACGCAGCGAGAGACGAGGTTGAGTTCCCAGCGCTCTCGCACAGATGCTGCTCGATTTTGTGAAAGTGTCGAAGCGCGAGAAGCTCGACTGGAAAGCGACCGGGAGCGCCACGCTGAGTCTCGCGCGTCAGAGACATTCACGCAGCGAGAGACGAGGTTAAGTTCACAGCGAAGTCGCACTTCTCTTTCTCTGTCGATCGAAGATCATGAAGAGCGGGAGACGCGGTTAAGAAGAGATCGCTCTCAGCATGCCCTTTCACGGTCGTTGGAGACCGATGAGCAGCGTGAAGAACGTCGTGCAGCTGATCGGCAGCGGTACCACGACGTGTGTGGCGATACGTCTGCTCATCTATCGCAAGAACGCAACAGAATCCAAGAGTTTCGGGGATCTTGGTCGGGCGAACAGCGTGCGGCACAACTAGAACGAGATCGTCTGCGGCGTAGCATAAATCAACTTTCAACATCTGACGATGAATCCACGGTTTACGATATTGAAGAGCAACCTTGGCTAAATAAAGAGGGAAGTGGATTCATCTACAATGTTGCGATTAACTACGCCGCACACGGAGATATTGGCATCTTAGAAGAAGTGTGTGCCCACTGCCAAGCCCGCAAATGGAAAGGGGAGCCCAATGGGATGTGTTGTGCATCTGGTAAGGTAAGCTTGGAGTCTTTGCAAGACCCACCAGATCTGCTAAGAGTATTACTAAATGGCGAGCATCCGAAGTCCAGCCATTTTTTTAAAAACATCCGAGCTTATAACAGCGCCTTCCAGATGACTTCGTTTGGTGCAAATCAAATTGTTGAAGCAGGGTTCATGCCGACATTCAAGGTCCAGGGGCAAGTTTACCATCAAATCGGTTCGCTGCTACCTACAGACATTCCAAAATTTTTGCAAATTTATTTTGTAAGCGATTTTGAAGAACAAGCAAACCTGCGAAGTAGACACATCCCCAATTTGGACCCTGGTCTGGTCAGAGGATTGCAAAGTATGTTGCATAACGTTAATCCGCACATTGGCAACTTCAAAGCCGCCCTGGCGTCGGTGCCTGAGAACGAGCGCAACCGCTTTAAGTTTGTCATCAGTGCAGATAGAAGGCCGATTGCAGCCCATCCAGGGCGATATAATGCGCCAACGACGAATGAGGTCGCCGTTCTCTTAGTCGATCAGGAGTGTGATAAAAGAGACATCGTTTTGCGCACGCATGATGACCGGCTTCAAAGGATCAGCGAGACTCACCGCGCGTACGATTCTCTTCAATACCCGCTCATGTTCTGTCGCGGAGAGGATGGCTACCATTTCGCCCACTATAATGTAGACCCCCAGACAGGCTCCCCAAATTATAACAAAAAAACGTCCGCCATGCAATTTTACAGCTTCTTGATCCAACTGAGGGTAAACAATGGTTCTTATCTCACCCAATACCGTACGCTCTTTAGTCAGTTTCTGGTGGACATGTACGCCAAAATTGAGACAGAGCGTTTGGTATTTATAAGGTCCAACCAAAGAAAGCTGAGAGCTGAGAACTACGTCCATCTCAGAGACGCCATGCAGAATGATGCAAATGCTCGAGATGTAGGAAGGATGGTCATTCTCCCATCCACCTTCACAGGAGGTCCACGGTACATGCACGAGAGGACCCAAGATGCATTTTGCTATGTGCGAAAGTTTGGTCGCCCGGACCTCTTCATTACCATCACTACCAACCCAAAGTGGCCTGAAATAACAGCTCAACTCCTTGCAGGACAGGCTTCGTACGACAGGCACGACTTGATCTCTCGCGTATTCCACCTGAAGTTGAAGTGCCTTATGGATCTTCTAACAAAGTCAAAAGTGTTTGGTGCAGTCCGATGTCATATGTACTCCGTGGAATGGCAAAAACGTGGCTTGCCACACGCGCACCTGCTTTTGTGGTTGGAAGAGAAGATCAGGCCCAACCAGATTGATCAAGTCATAAGTGCTGAGCTCCCGGACCCTGACGTCGATCCTGTTCTGCATCAGATTGTGAAAAGTCACATGGTTCATGGCCCCTGTGGCACGTTAAATCCAAGCTCCCCGTGCATGAAAGATGGACGATGTACGAAAAGATTTCCAAAAAAATTTACAAACGAAACCATTACTGGTGAGGATGGATATCCCTCATACCGGCGCCGATCACCAGCAGAGGGCGGGCATTCCACTGAGCTGAGCGTGCGTGGCCAGGCGCAACCGGTCGATAACAGATGGATTGTTCCTTACTCACCAGTACTGTCCAGGACCTTCCAGACGCACATCAACGTCGAGTCGTGCACCAGCGTCGAGTCGATCAAATACATCTGCAAATATGTCAACAAAGGGAGCGATCAGGCGACGTTTGCTTTACAGAGCACTGCTAGAGACGAAGTGACCAAGTACCAGTCTGGTCGCTACATCAGCACGTCTGAAGCGGTTTGGCGGATTCTGGCGTTCACTATACATGACAGGCATCCTACCGTCATGCATTTAGACGTCCACCTAGAGAACGGCCAGCGCATATATTTTGATCCCGACAACGTTGCTGAGCGCTTGGAAAATCCGCGCCAAACAACTCTCTTGGCATTTTTCAGGCTCTGTGAAGTCGACCAGTTTGCAAGGTCCCTTACGTATGACGAGGTGCCTTCTTATTACACGTACGACAAGCAAAGGGGTGTATTTAATCGACGTCGACGAGGAGGTGCTGTGGAAGGTTTTCCGGGAATTTTCAAGGACACCGCATTGGGTAGAGTTTATACCGTGCACCCAAATAATGGCGAATGCTATTTTCTGCGGTTGTTACTTCACACGGTCCGAGGTCCAACGTCTTTCACCTTTCTGAGGACATTTGATGGCGTGGAGTATCCCACTTACCGAGCAGCCTGCGTAGCACGTCACCTTCTCGACGGTGACCAAAACTGGGATGACGCCCTCGCGGAGGCGAGCGTCAGTGACAGTCCCAGCCGCATGCGTCATCTGTTTGCCGTCATCTTGGTGTTTTGTGGAGTCGCGAACGCGGTAGCTTTGTGGGAGAAGTATCGCTATCATTTGTCTGAAGATTTTCTACGAGCTTTGAGGCGTGCTACTGGAGACGAAGTCGAAGTAACTGATGAACGTGTGCTGAACACATGTCTCAGTTCACTTCAAGACGTGGTCATTTCTATCGGCGGCAATCCACTGGTCGAATATGGGTTACCAGCTCCTCAATCATCACCGCAGCAAGGCCGTGGAAATCGTGAGTATAACGCTGAGACAACTTACGATCCAGGCGAAATGACCACCATACGAAATGACCATGTCGCTTTGTTCTCTTCAGAGCAAAAACAAATATATGACACCGTCCTTGAAAGCGTTGGGCAAAACCAGGGTGAAATGTTTTTCTTGGATGCTCCTGGTGGAACAGGAAAAACATTTGTTACCACTGGCATACTTGCAGAGGTCAGGAGGCAAAGCAAAATTGCCATTGCGGTAGCGTCGTCGGGAATCGCTGCCACACTGCTTCCAGGTGGCAAGACAGCACATGCCATGTTTAAAATTCCCATCGATTTAGAGAGCGTCGAAACGCCTGTTTGTGGTGTGTCACGTAACAGTGATAAGGGGCACGTGCTCAAGGATTGCTCTCTGATCGTATGGGATGAGTGTACGATGGCCAATAGGAAGGCAGTTGAGGCCGTGGATAGGACCCTGCAGGACATCCGCAGGAACGAACATTTGATGGGTGGTGTCACAGTTCTGTTCAGTGGTGATTTCCGACAAACGCTTCCCGTGGTGACGCGGGGATCGAGGGCTGACGAGGTGAATGCTTCGTTAAAACGATCTTCGTTGTGGTCACGAGTTCGTACGCTGTGCTTGACCACCAATATGAGAGCTCGGCTCGGCGGCAATGCACGTGCTCAAGAATTCTCCGATGTCCTTCTAAGTCTTGGCGAAGGCACTCTACCAGAGGAGAGAGGTGGACAGGTGGTGCTTCCAGAGTCTCTCGGTAGACTTGTATCCAGCTTAGAAGAACTCATTCGCTGTGTGTACGGGGACATCAGTCATATACCGCACCAGCAGAATTCTTGGGTGTGTGAGCGGGCAATTTTGACGCCCAAAAATGATCAGGCTGCAGCAATTAACGAATGCATTCTCTCGGAAATTGAGGGAAATGAAGAGGTCTACACCTCTATTAACACTGTCGTCGAGCAAGATGACGCCACACATTATCCCGTTGAATTTCTGAACTCCCTGTCAGCAAGTGGACTTCCAGCGCATACCATCAAGCTAAAGGTCGGTGTCCCGATTATGCTTCTTCGGAACCTATCTCCTCCGAAGTTATGTAACGGGACCCGCCTTAAAGTCACCTCGCTCCACAGACACACCATTGAAGCGGAAATTCTTACGGGTTGTGGCGTCGGTGAGGCAGTATTTATACCACGCATTCCCCTCATACCTCATAACTTCCCGTTCCAGTTCAAGCGCGTACAGTTCCCCGTGAGTGTTTGCTTCGCGATGACCATCAATAAGTCGCAGGGGCAGACACTGAGGGCAGCGGGTGTCGACCTCAGGACGGGCTGTTTCTCACACGGGCAGCTGTACGTCGCTTGCTCCCGCGTCACCAGTCCTGACTTTCTTTACATTTTGGCTGCGGAGAGCAAAACCACTAATGTTGTTTACCGAGAAGTCCTATAGGTATGTATTTTTACCCTATTCTGTATTCCTTCTTCATTATTTTCTCCATCTGCTTCAGTCACAACTTATGACAGCAGAATCACCATAAAGTCATTTATTCAAAGCAGGCTGAAAATCAGCACTTTTTGAAGGTTAATTTTACCAAAGACAGTCTCCCTCTGTTACTACAGTTTCTGTAGATATGAAATGTAAAGAAGAAACGGGTAAATTAATGTTATTTTAAAAGGTATAATCGTAGGTATTTTTGGTGCTGTTCACGCAGACGACGTCGCGGGCAGCAGCTAGTTTCTAATAAAAACACTAAATTTCACTGCATGATCTAGGTTATGAGCCCAAGACTTTATGCTCAGCCGTATTGCTTCATCACTCAACTAACGAGGTGGTGAAAAGTTTAAGTAATGTGGTATTTTATAGCAATTGTTAAAACAATATAAAGAACTGGGCACAAATTCAGACTTCGTGGCTGCTACAGAAAAAATCCTAATAGAAAAACCGAATAAAAATTTACCGACCCGGCAATTGTACCCGCGACCTCATGCTTAGCAGTACCGTCTAGTAAAATTGTTTTTTTTTTATTCTCTACTACTTATTTTTTCTTTGAAGTAACAGCGACATCTTTCGGAAATCTCATTAACTGAATACAAAGAGTGTTGTGAAAGAGATTATTCTACAACATACGTAGTGCCCTCTTTACAAAATAACTGAAAACCTATTTGCGACCAACTACTAACGCCATCTATAGGAAAACTCTTGAATTCCACCAAGAGGATACTTTGCTACGAGAGTGCTACGCCACGACGTAGTTGCGTAGCTTGCCGTCGTAGCGCTACGAACGGGTAGCGCCATCTACGTACTTGTTGATAAAGTAGTTTTCAACAAAAAGTTCGAAGGTTGCATTATGCTGCAAATTTATGACCTAAAACAAGTTTTGCTCCCTTGAAAAATAAAATAAACTGGAATGTCTAAATAACAGTCAACAAGTCAAAACAACTGTGCGAGTAAATACTAGCACCATCTATGGGAAATAGAATACTCTCGAAATCCACTAAGAGGATACTTTGCTACGAGAGTGCTACGCCACAACCATGTCGTTGCGTAGCGCTACGAAACCGTAGCGCCATCTACGTACAATATAAATTGTGGATAAAATAGTTTTCAACAAAAAGTTCGAATGTAACAGATGGCATTGTTTAAGCTGCGAAAGTTAAGGCATGGTTGAACAAGAAGGTTTAGCTTTCATGAAAATAACTGAATTGTTTGCATCGCAGTCAATTTAAACCAGATGGAGCTGTTGGTGTTATTCATTTTTTTTTAAATAATATAAAAAGTTCAAATACGGAAAGTGTTTAAGGAGATAATATCTGAAAGTATTTTTCAGATTAAAAAAAATCTGTCACTGATGAAAAGCTACTCTATTGCCGAATGCTTCGCGTATAGAGCTTTATTTAATAACATAATATTTAAATTAGAATTTGTTAGTCGTAATATTGGGAGAAGAATAGACATAACATCACGCCTGTAATCCTCAAGAGATAGGCAGAGGTGTACTTAATTAATGAACTCCAAATTTTGCCAGTTAATTAGATTCTATGTTATTGCTATGAACGCGGCTCAGATCCAAACTTTGTGGAAAAACCGTATAACACATTGCCCGACCCGAGACTCAAACCCAGGACGACTTGCTTCGCTGTCACGCTTGCAACCACTAGACCTAATCAGATTGTAGTGTGCCCACTGGTGGGGCACAGATAATACAATACAGTACAGTGTTTTGTTGTGCAGTCGGTTTTGTTTTACTTTATTACTACGTCGTGGCCCAATGGTGGTGGCTCCGACTTACGAACAGTAAGTCGTAGGTTCGAACCCAGGCAGGCTATTTTGTGTAATTTCATTACCGCTGCTCTCAAAACGGTGAAGGAAAATATCGTGAGAAAACCGGCATGTCTAGAAAACAAAAAATTCGAAGACATGTGACATCTACCAACCCGCACTGGGCATAGGTAGTGGCTTATAGCCCATCCCTCTCCAAGATAGGAGGCGTGAGTCCCTACTCCCTGTAGTGAGAACATTATAAGCTGATGATGACTACATCATTAGGATGCATAGTATATTAGTAGCATCCGTTATTTGTTTTCAAAATACCCTAGAAAATTATTAAGATAATTTAATTTAATTTATATTTCATGTCAGATTACAATAATCCAATGCTAATGGAATTATATGATAATTTTATTACTTCAACACTGCATGTGGTTTTGGGTTCATATCTGTTTATTTTCTCGGAAAAAATAAATATTAAAGAAAGTCACACCATCATCTGCCTAGCCTTTTCCCAATTATCGTGAGATTGAATTCCAGTCTAACTGGATGCAGCTATATATCTGTATTTTACATGGAGCGACTTCTAATCTGACCTCCACAACCCAGTTAATACTGAGTGATACCCTATAAGTTATCAGACTTTCAGGTCACTGACTACATGTAACAACAGCCATTCAATTATATATATGGTAGCCAGGACCAACAGCTTAACGTGCTTTCCGAGGCACAAGTTCACCCATCCACAGGCCAACCTAAGCAAGTGCGGCTTAACCTAAAGATCGACACGAGTGGCAGTTATTATTAAGCCACGAACGCGAGAGTCTAACAAGTAAAAACAGAATTAAATTAATATTTCAATCTCACTCCAGAATGTAATAATTATTGAAATATGTAAGTAACGCAAAGAACTAAAATAGTAATAAAATAAAGGAACTTAGTAGGCACCCGATAAGGTCCTAACAAGTAGAGTTCAAGATAAAAGAAAGTATTAAAATTCTCAATGCATTCGACCAAATGAACCAAGTTTTTACAGATGTTTGAATACGACAACTGTGGAGTCGACTTTTAAAACAATGGAAGTAAAAATAAAAATATCACGAGATTCATTATTCTTTTTAGTGTATTATTTAAGCAACATTCTGTAAAATATCGCAACTTGATTTGTTCGGCAGAAACCCTTTTATTTTTTAATTATCTTGTTTTTAGGGTTCCGTACCTCAAAAGGAAAAAACGGAACCCTTATAGGATCACTTTGTTGTCCGTCTGTCTGTCTGTCAAGACCTTTTTTCTCAGGAACGCGTGGAGGTATCAAGCTGAAATTCATATCAAATACTCAAGTCTATGGTCTCTTGGAGCTGTGAAAAAATCAAACTTCTAAGTCAACGCGATCAAAAGATACTCCCGTTTATGCCGCAAATTTTCGACACTCGCAAGGGAATCAAAACCTACAGGGTACTTCCCGTGAACTCAGAATCTTGAAATTTGGTACGAAGCAACGTCTTATAGCATAGATAAAGGAATAATTACGAAAACCATAAATTTTTAGTTACATCAAGATACTCCCGTTTATGCCGCAAATTTTCGACACTCGCAAGGGAATCAAAACCTACAGGGTACTTCCCGTGAACTCAGAATCTTGAAATTTGGTACGAAGCAACGTCTTATAGCATAGATAAAGGAATAATTACGAAAACCATAAATTTTTAGTTACATCACATAATATATTTTTTTTACGGAACCCTCGGTGCGCGAGTCCGACTCGCACTTGGCCGGTTTTTTAAAATTACCTTTACTTACGTTAAGATTTTTTTCTTGAATTGTATCTTTTCATAACCTACCAAGCCACTCAGACTTTAGAATTCCACGTGCAGACCAAAACAAGTTAACTTTATATAAAAGTAACTGAGTAACAGCTTCTCCATTCAACTGTTGTCATGGCTCACGATGGAAAACAAGAGCACCTATTGAACTTCCTAGTGATTAGGTTTGTGTTTTATTTTTACTTTCTACTTTCAACGCGTACTACGGAAAACTAATTTAATTATAACGTTAATACTGTAAACTGTATTCACTGAGTTGCACTAGTTTCATTGAGGTTTAATTCTACTATGTTACGCGACCTGCGACGATTCTGACTTGCTTCTATTGCTTCATACATGTCTGTATACGAACAGGCGTAACTAATAAATAACTTGCAAGACTGACAATTTCATTAGTGTACCAATTACTTGAAGGAATATTGTTCTTCATTTTGGCTCCTAAACCAAAGGCTCCTGGCCTAGTTTAGGAGGCAAAAGTTAGCATTCTAATATATCTTTACTGTCAAAATTTATTTACTGTGTATTACGTCAGTTTTTTTATCCTCGTGTACAAATAATTAAATTATACTTTACTTTCAACTAAAAAGTACTATAGACTCTGAAAAACGTTGCGATCTACATCGTATTGACAATAAATTTATTGGTTAGTACGTCCCACGCAATGTCTGACGATTTGAGGTATTTACTGGAAAGCTGAGTCTACATCCCACGTCATGCCTTTGGCGTGACTTCCAGTGTGAACTTCAAAAACAAAACCTTTACAAATGACCCATTTAACTCAAACATTGACATTACTAACACTGTGCCTACAATACTTTTGTTGTTAAGTCTAGACCATTTCTTGTATCCCATACACAGAAGAAACTATATTATTTTCAACACACTTGCTCATAAAGTGGCTATAATTTCACCGCAATTAGGCACGTAATGACACCTATAATCAAACTGTGACTTTGACATTGCTATTATTCACTAGTGAGTTATAGGGTTTTTTTTTTAAATTTTATTGGTTGAGTTGCTATGTTTTAAAAAAAGTTTCGATACAAAAAAGATTGTGTTCAATAGTAAAAATAAATTAATGTACCTAGTGCTTCCCCATTTTATGCAACTTTGAATTTAAATAGATAATTTCAACTTATACGTTTTTAATAAATGAATCTTTCACTCAAATAATATAACTTTTGTTTTCTCTGTAATAAAGAAAAAAAATACCCATTTTGTCCGTGGCTAAAACTCTATTATCCGCGAAAAGTCAAAAATAGTGAAACCACATTCTTTTAGTCTATGGCCGATCGTCATTGTTACAGTAGTGGCGCCACTGATCAAGAAAAAATGAATCGCTGCGTCAAACTTAGTACATTTATTTTAGTTCCGTGTTTTCCCGCCTGCATAGATAACTTGGTAGAACTGTAGATGCGCGCGCATTAATTTTTCCCGCTATTGTGAAAAAAAAACAGAACTTGTTTTAGCTGTTGAAGTTGGTAGAACTGTAGATGCGCGCGCATTAATTTTTCCCGCTATTGTGAAAAAAAAAAACAGAACTTGTTTCAACTGTTGAAGATGACTTTTTAGTATTATTTTCTTCACAAGTGTGTTGAAAAACGTCGTATGATACACGTGTGTATTGATGATTACCGTCCTCGGCTTTCTTAAGACCCTCACCTGACGGCTCGGGTCTCAATGGCGCCTCTGCGGTAATCACCAACGTTATACACTTGTACCATAATGTACTATTTCAACACACTTGCTCATAAAGTGGCTATAATTTCACCGCAATTAGGCACGTAATGACACCTATAATCAAACTGTGACTTTTTCATTGCTATTATTCACTAGTGAGTTATAGGTTTTTTTTTTAAATTTTATTGGTTGAGTTGCTATGTTCTTAAAAAAGTTTCGATACAAAAAAGATCGTGTTCAATAGTAAAAATAAATTAATGTACCTAGTGCTTCCCCATTTCATGCAACTTTGAATTTAAATAGATAATTTCAACTAATACGTTTTTAATAAATGAATTTTCACTCAAATAATATAACTCTGTAAAGATAGGAGAAATAAAAAAATAAAAAATAAATAACTTTTGTTTTCTCTGTAATAAAGAAAAAAAAATCCCCATTTTGTCCGTGGCTAAAACTCTATCCGCGAAAAGTCAAAAATAAAGAAACCACATTCTTTTAGTCTATGGCCGATCGTCATTGTTACAGTAGTGGCGCCACTGGTCAAGAAAAAATGCATCGCTACGTCAAACTTAGTACATTTATTTTAGTTCCGTGTTTTCCCGCCTGCTTATATAACTTGGTAGAACTGTAGATGCGCGCGCATTAATTTTTCCCGCTGTTGTAAAAAAAAACAGAACTTGTTTTAACTGTTGAAGTTGGTAGAACTGTAGATGCGCGCGGATTAATTTTTCCCGCTATTGTGAAAAAAAAACAGAACTTGTTTTAACTGTTGAAGATGACTTTTAGTATTATTTTCTTCACAAGTGTGTTGAAAAACGTCGTATGATACACGTGTGTATTGATGATTACCGTCCTCGGCTTTCTTAAGACCCTCACCTGACGGCTCGGGTCTCAATGGCGCCTCTGCGGTAATCACCAACGTTACACACTTGTACCATAATGTACTATTATTTCTTTGAATGTAACCCAAGAAAAATAAGAAACGCCAACAAAATCCCAACCGCAATAAATCTGAGACCGGCTCAAACGAAGTAGCTTAATAATTTCATCTCATAATACTTTTTCGTTTCGCCGGGTACCAGGGTTCCATAGAAAAGTGGGGTACTGCATCGGAGTGAGCTGCATAGCTGTTGTAATGTTCAGCTTAATAACATCTAGGTACTAGGTAGTGAACGTCGCAGCAATTATTGCTACATCCCAAACGTGTTTAGAGAAGTGCAGATTACAGATTGTTCTAAATATCGGTGTTTTTGATTGTATCGTACGGATAATTTAGATATTATTGAGAGTATGTTGTAGGTTTCATCGACGACCTCATTCTCTGTCCTCAAGGCAAGGTTGAGGTCAAGAAGCCCTGTGTGACCATTTTTATTATTTAAAAAAATCACACACAAAAAAAAAATATTTTTGTTTGTGGCTAATAAATACATAACCTGTAAGTATTACAAATTATGTTTGGATATTTGTTACTTAGTCACGCAAAAATGGCTGAATGAATTTGGAAGAAGCACACATAAAGTTCAATGTGGCGACACCTGGGGGAGGCCTATGTCTAGCAGTGGACGTCTTTTGGCTGAAATGATGATGATGATGATGACACATAAAGTTTGTAGCCAGGATAAAACTCTCCTTTGAGATACACGGGCTAATCTTGTCCAGTGTATTCACTAACAAGTATGCTTAATACTGGAGCGTTAAAATCCAATTAAATCAAACATAGTTATAACCCTGCAAATCATTTCACTCCAGCCACTTTCGCACCGAATTTGGCAGATAAAATTTATTATATCCGAGATATCGATAACTGCCCAGGGGCAAGGCGCAGCACTGTCTCCCGGTGACTTATGTTCGCCTAGTGTTAATTTCACGACGTCGTCTGACAAATTCACTCGAGGCGTAGCGCGCACTCTCACACCTTTTTAATGGCCCTCCAGACCCACCCCTGGATCTGCCAAAGGTTTTCTTTCTAGAGAATTAGTTCATAATAGCTGCAGCATGGTAGTTAAGTTTACTTCGCTGAGTTGTTAAGGCTCTCTTATTATCTCGTTATTGTAATCTGCTTATTTCTTCTTACTTATTGTTTTTGTTTAGTTCTGTCTTTTATAGAGTGGCATTTTGGTATAAACGCGGGTTGCGGTACAGAATATTGTATTGCGTTAGTTATACTACATGCTTCACGTGCTTAAAAGTGAATTCTCAAATATTCCAGTGCAAATTCAAGGTGAATTTTACTACTGCTCAATCCAAAACTAAGTCAGCAAAACACTGTTATCATATTCATACCGACCGAATAATGCAACCCACTAAATCTAAATCAAGAGCTTCTAAAAAATATTTACTGTTACATGCAAAAGATGTTCTAAAGCGAGACAGTTTGCATGAAACTTTGCGTCTTAAATATTTCTCTCCAAAACAGGTTTAACACCTCAAAACGTACAAACATAAGGTTGAAGTTTGCTTGGCATATTGTGAAAGTTAGAACCAGTATTTTTAAAATGTAGTTGCGTGTTCCCAGGGCGTACTAACCGTAGCACTGAATAAGTAAACGCTGGGAATAAATCAAGTTAATTGCGTCGGGGCACCTCCTTGTATGAAGCACAAGGCCTCAAGTGCAGTTTCGATAGATAGTTATATTGCTTGCATCCGGCACCTCTCTATTTTAGAGAGCTTACCGTCAATTTATAGTCGGGAAGGAAAAATTGTGAAATATTTCAGTGCAAGTTGTCACCATTAAGGCCATGAAGAAGTTGTGATAGTATAAGGGATAAGCCAGGCAGAGATTAATCAGTCCAATGAATAAAACAGCAGTCACTGTCCCGATAGTCGTGTTGCTCAATGCCCTAATAGCCAATAGCCTCGACCAACAAAGGTTGCGTCTCGCTTGGTAGCTGGATACAGAAAGCAACTTCTGGACACGCCACGTAATTGTTAGGAGGTTCCTCTTTCAGGATTCTTGACCACCGCTGCACCGTTAGCTTGGACTCCTGTTTCTGATGCTGGTGGGCTAGTATTCAGACACAGGGCTTGTCTGCATCGCAGCAAAGTACCAAAGATGTCATGCTCTACTTACATAAAATGTAAGTTTCAAGTAGCTGAAAAATAACTCCCAACATAAAAAGCTACAGTAAGTAAATAAACTACATTCAGAGACGTCGGAATTTCAGAAATTCACGTTATTTAAAGAACTGCTTGAGTTCTAGCAACTCTTAGGGTATCTTCTACTGCAAAGATAGTTTTTTTCAGGGATTCAGATACGATACCTAACAACACAATTAATATTACCAAAAACCAAGCACTCGGTAGAGGTACTATATGTAGTCGTCATACAATATTATATAGCCAGTATCACTACATAGTATAAAACAAAGTCGCTTTCTCTGTCCCTATGACCCTTTGTATGCTTAAATCTTTAAAACTACGCAACGGATTATGATGCGGTTTTTTTTTAATAGTTAGAGTGATTCAAGAGGAAGGTTTATAGGTATAATATAAATCAGTATTGCACCCGTGCGAAGGCGGGGCGGGTCGCTAGTTTTTTAATAAAGAAATTTGCTGATATAATATGTTTTGCAGCAGAACAAAAAAATAAGAATAAAATAAAAACATCAAACCAGACATAACAAGTTTAAATTAATCGAAAAAGTATTTAACATCCAAACCAATGAGCAAGAAAGGATTGCTTACTCCAGAAGCGTGATTAAAACTTTAGATTAGCTCCAAACTGGAGTTCAAATGAAAAGCGCCAATATTGAACTATACATTTAATTTGAGCGAGCTAAACTCACCCGAAAATTCTAAACTCGCGAAGTTGAAAACTAATAATGCAACTTGCGTAACTAAAGAGTACAAGGAGGTTTCGAACAAAAACTAAAGCTGGGTCGAACTACGTCAGACATTCTTCCTGTGCAAATATTAAATACATTGTTGAAAGATTACGGGGTAGCGGCTATTGGAAGTTGATTAAAAAGTTTGTTAGCTGTTTATCTAATCACTATAGCTTAGCCCCGCGACTTTTAATCGCGTGAAATTATTATAAAAATACTACTAACAGTATGACTGCGTCGTCGGTCTATTGGTCACAAGCGCGACTGTTGTACATGAGGTCCTGGGTTTGATTCCTAGATCGGGCAGTGTTATAGGGTTATTGCATCAGGAATTTCTCAGTAGCAGCCATTTAGTCGGGAGCTGTGTCCATCATTCATCATCATCATTTCAGCCAAAAGACGTCCACTGCTGGACAATGGCCTCCCCCAGGCGTCGCTACATTGACCGGTCCCGTGCGTCTCTCATCCAGTGGGTTCCTGCAACCTTGACCAGGTCATCGGTCCACCTAGTGGGAGGCCTTCCAACTGATTCCTAGATCGGGCAGTGTTATAGGGTTATTGCATCAGGAATTTCTCAGTAGCAGCCATTTAGTCTGGAGCTGTGCCCGGTTGATGACAATAGGCTTGCCCCTAATTCACGGGACTTAACCGTATAAACCTGCGAAATGTGGGTGTTCTGATAATACCTTTGCTTAACCATTCGGAGAATACAGGCGTGTTGTTATATTACTACTATATTTATGGTTTTTCATCATGATTCGTAAAACACGAGGAGCTATATTATACGTTATTGTTATTTAATTCGCGAACAGTCCTTTTTTTGGGGTGAAAGATACTCTTTATCTGCGTCTGTATACCTGCCAACGTATATGCAAAATTTCAGATAATTTTATGAAAACACACAATGCGTATAGCTTAAGCTAACTAACTCTAACTCAAACAAAACGAAAGAGCCTTACACGCTTTAGCCATTTTTGAAAAAGTACAGTATTATCTGTTTCTGTATAGTGCATTATAATTTTAATCAACCCAACCTTCTGTTGACCACTGTTGCAATATAACTGTAACTGTGTGTAATATACTTCTTCTACAGCACAGAGAATCAGCAAGGAAGCGAATAAAAACCAATAAAAAATCCTTTCAGTAACTTCAGCACCAAATGTAAACAAAAGGAAAAATATTATGTTTATCAAATAAGAATTCCAACCAAGCGCATTTTTGCTACCAGCAAATAAAATTATGAGACGAATGAGAGCAAAACGCAAGTTGATTTTAATATATGTACGTATTCGCGAGGATCGCAATCCTGCCGTTTAAAAATGCTGGCATGCGCCCCCAAGCTTGAAATTACATTCAAAAGGAAAGCAATACACTTTTTATTCTATTAAATGGGTTTTATTTGAACTATGGTGCTGCCGAAGGAAACTGTTATTCGGGATATATACGGGATTTGAGTATTGACACTGTTATAGTGAACCAATGAACTATTGAGAAACTTATAAAACTTCCTAAGAAGATATAAATATCACTTATTTGTTGCCTAATAAATCTATATGACCAAAACCATACGTTGAGCATAGGCCACCATTCCATCCATCCATACTACTACCATATTTTGTCAATCTATCTGAACATCGTTATGAAAAACATAATGCTTTGGCAATCACTTTGCCCGACCTGAAAATCGAACCAAGGGCCTCGTGTTCAGCAATGACTATAAATAAGATCAACGAACATATCATTATGGGATACTGAACTACTTAGTTTACTAGTAAAATTCACAAATAAAATTGACTTTGACTATTATATAGCTTATGCGTGCGGCTTCACCCGCGTGGTGTTCGATAATTATTGTCCCACGACCGGGACAAAAAGTATCCTATGTGTTAATCCAGCATAATTATAAACTATCTGTGCGTAAGTAATTTTTATCGAAATCCGTTCAGGAGTTTCTTGCATGAAAGAAAAACAACCATATGGATGTTTATAAATGCTTATATAGTAGGATTTCCGAATGCAGTAACTCACATGTACCGAAAGCAAATAATACAAAACTCAATCTTTGTATAGTTCGCTTTGACGGTGGTTAAAGGTATTTTGAAGCACTCGATTATTCAGCGTGGTTAGCAGTTTCGTTTCGTAGCCATTTGAACAGTTGTTGCGACTTCAAATATTATTCCGATCATACATTTGAAGCTGAAAAAACATAATACAGTTAGATGTCGTACAGTTCGAAAAAGTCTTGGTGTATAGAAAAAGAGAGAAAACACATTTATTTCGTAGAACATGGTGTTTTATGACATACAAAGTTGGCTGTAGTGTTTACAATAATATAAATATTAACTGTATATTATAACACTAGCTTTTGCCAGCGGCTTCGCCCGCGTGTAAATGTCGATTTTCCATACAAACTTTCATCCCCTATTTAAATACCTTAGGGGCTGAATTTCGATAAATCCTTGTCTACATTATAAAGGGAACCTCTGTGCAAAATTTCAGCTTTCTAGGTCCAAGGGTTTGGGCTGGGCGTTGATGAGTCAGTCAGTCGGTCAGTGAGGACTTCTCTTTTTATTTATATATAGTAGAAGATAGATAATTCGGCAGTTTCTCAATCAAAATAAATACCAAAACCGTGTGAAGATCCCCTGGGACAAATTCTCCCGTTCACGCTTCTAGTCTCGAAGCTAGGTTTAACTGGTACTCGTATTCGTCATTATCACAAAAATCAACAACACAATGTTGCCCCATCACATTCCGAAACTCCCTCAATTTTCCAAACGAACGCAGCCGCCACGAATTACATATAACCAAATTAACTATCGTAAAACGCAAAACAACTGAATTAATAATTTAATGCGTGAAAGATAATTAGCGCAAATCAAACACAGTAACATTAATTATCGCAAAATGGCAAACAATCGTTTAATTACTCAGTGGCATGGAAACCGCTAAATTAAGCGACAACCGACCCCATGTCGTAAATATGTTGCAGACGATAATTAACTTTACATGCATGCTGCAATCACTATGTAATCATTATTGGTTGTATTGGGAGGCTTTTGTTGAAACTGTCTTTTTCAGTCCTGAGACAAATCATGGTTTTTAACGAAATATCTGCCTATTGGGCACCACGGTCTAACTGGTTCATCATCATGAGTTTAGCTTGTTGACTGCTGGGAAATCGTTGTACAATAGCACAAATAACTCAAAAGGTTTATGGTATGTCTAAGCTCTTTTTGAGACATTGTCGAAAAAAAAAATACAATTTATCTAAAAAAAGACAACATTCTTGGTTGTTATAATGTTCCAACCGCAATTCTTAGCAACACAAGAAGTACATAAACTTTCGCATCGATAAAATCAACTAAATTTCTGGCTCTTCTACACTTGTCACCACTTTCAGACATCATTATAGAAGTAACAGCACCTAATCAACTGAGATAAAGAAGAAACAGTGATAATACGAACATGTAACACGCATTATTATTTTAATTTCTTCCCAAAAGGAGGTCGAGCATAGATAACAACAATACTGAGCCGAAACCGCGTATTCCTCTAAACAATAAGATCTGTACGTTAAGGCAAGGCGACCCAACTCGCTATTGTTCAAGAAACTCGCTTAAACACGATGGGCGACAATAGAAGGGCATTTAAAATTTATACAGTTCGACATTTTGTTTTAAATATGGTTTTTGTTTAGTTAATGAATGTTGGGTGCTTAAATGTAATCCAGCTTCTGACTTAATTAACCTATATATTGCAAAATTCTTATCCCACAATAGAATTAATCAAAAAGTCCAAGACCTCTCCTGGAATCAATATATGTAGTTCTAATAAAAATGAGACTTTATCGACTCGAAAAGAAGAAGAATGAACTGTAATCATGTAAGTTTAAGAAAGACCAGCGTAGTATTATTATTAAAAATGACAAGTAGAATTGTTTGTAAAAACCTATTTTACAAAACAAATACCAATTGTCATCTACTGATAAATTGAATAAAAAGAGTAAGGTTGTATCGTACAGACCAACTCCTCATTGAAATTCCAAGCAAAAATAATACCCGGACCTTAAATCTGAAAATCAGAACTCTTCAAAATTAAACGTTCCATTTTGAGAAAATACTCGTTAATAAGCTCGCATCCAATGCTCATCTCAACGCAATCTTGTGACCACAACGTTATTACTACTAAAAGGAATCATTTTCAGTCTTCACAAAACAGACTAATTCAACGTTCGTATGTTCTCGGACTAGCAAAACAGCGGTGACCACACAAACCACAAACTCCGAACTTTAAGAACCATCCATCCATTTTCTACACCAAAACTTGCATGAAATATTATGAATGAAAACTGAAAATTAATTCAGGCGTGCATTAAAACAAACTAGTGGAAATTACGACGACATGAAACCAATTAACGGAAACCCCTTGGGAGTTATTTGATGAAAAATATTATCCGGTTAAAATTTCACTTTGAACATTTTTCAATTAATCATAATGACGACTAATAAATTAAGTGGATCGACTAATTGACGAGTCTTTTCGAATTCAATTTATGGTGAGAGTCTGTAGATGGAATTACTGAGATGAGCGGAAGGAGGAAGATGGAACAATACGGTTAGCAAAACAGTGAACGTTATGTATTTGGAAAAATATGACACATATTTTATTCTTAGTAAAAGTTTTTTAGAGAGGCATGGGAATAGAAAGAAGAATGTCGGGATCTTTCCCAACAGTGGGACACCATGTAAGCTAGTAATTTAAGGCTACATAGAATAAAGCTATTTTTTGTGTACGTTCACATATGTAATAGTGAATTAAAGTATCATATGGTGATGTTTGCCCAACTGTGGGACACCATGTAAGCTAGTAATTTAAGGCTACATAGAATAAAGCAATTTTTTGTGGTCGTTCACATAGCTAATGGTGATTTAAAGTATCATATGGTCCGACTGTAATGAGTTTCATATATATATTTACGTAGGTGTGCATAATTTATTTCAGTTAAGTAATCTCATTATCTGGCTAGCCTTTTCCTAATTATGTTGTGTTCCGCTTTCGGTCTAACGGGATGTAGGTGGAGGTGGATACCAGTGATTACACGGCAACTGCATTTCTGACCACAACTCATTTAATACTAGGTAATACGATACCCCTTGGTTGTTAGACATTCGGGCCACTGATTACCTGTACCGACTGACAGTCAAGACCACTGGCTTAACGAGACTTGAAGAAAACTCGGAGTGTAATGGGTGATCAGGATTACCCATCCACAGACCAAACTACGCAAGCGCTGCTTAACCTGAAGATATTATATATTATTAAAGTAAGTTATTATTATAATACACTTAAATTATACACTACTTATAACGGAAATCAGTAAGAAGTGTGGTCACACCTCTGAGCATCCTACATAATTACATTCTAATCATTTGTAGATAAAGATATAAAAGTATTTCAACAGTAAAAAAGATCCGGAACAAGTCATTCATAAACCATTGAATATACTGTCGCGAGAGTACAGGTGAAGTTTTCTCTTTACCTAAATGTAAATAAAGAAAATTTGCCTAATATAAAACAACTTTCCGTTCAAATGGAAGGCTCCTTCCCCTTTATCGTATTTTCCTGTTTCGCTCTATAATAAAGTTTATTTATGTTCATTTCATTATCTAGATATTCTGTAATAAAATCTTCAGTCAGTATACTATTTGTTAAAACGAGAGTATTGGAAGAAGATAGTCTAATTTGTTACAAAACAACAGGGTAATTTGAAAGTTCTGTTGAACTACTTAGCTACGTTATCAAATAGTATGGTAATTGTATGTTCCTTTTGAAAAATCTAATAAGTAGGTACATTATTAGGTTTTGCAAAAGTATTGAATTGTAAATAAATGGCAATCATCGACACTTTAAATTCCAGGGAATACTTCGTACCAACCAACAAACCTCTTCATAATTTAGATGTTTTGAAATCATTTCTTTTCCAGATATAAATCCACATACATCATTCACAGAAAGACGGTAATAGATGGCGACAGACGGCCATGGTCAGACGGTTTTAGTTACTGTCACTGTAAAGAAAATCTCGTCTTGTATCTGAGGCACACTCCACCAAAGAATGAATATTATCTAGTATGCACAGACTGATATTGATATTCCATACACCTAAACTCAAACGACTTCATAAAAAAAAAACAATAAAACCCTGCATCAAAATCAATAAACTCGTTTGACGAAGTAATATTTCCGCCAGTTGAATCATCGGAGCAGTCTAGTGAGGCTCGATTCTGAATCCCACCAGAGTTGACTTAATCATAAGAACCGCCGCGAAATCGCTTCGGATCAAACGAGGCCCGGGGGACCGACCGACTATCGGCCTCCATTCTCCTTTTGCTTCCTTTACCCCGAGACGATCTAGCAAACTTGCCAGGATTACATCAGACTTACCCCCACCAACAGCCGTATGAAAAACTTGAGCCGTTAAAGTGTTGTTGCATTTTT
The DNA here is from genome assembly GCA_949316265.1 of Diarsia mendica. NCBI lineage: Eukaryota > Metazoa > Arthropoda > Insecta > Lepidoptera > Noctuidae > Diarsia > Diarsia mendica. The sequence goes on from OX438887.1 coordinate 12,747,216, forward strand.
TGTCGAGTTTTAAACGTTAGCTTGATTTTAAAACTAGCTCAGAAAAACTACGCTTTTACGGGAGATTTTGCTTTTTATGATTCATTCGCTTCATAAATAGTTGGTTACCTGTTCGTCTTGTTTGTTTTACGGTAAGTAAGTAATGTAGCTGTTTATAGCGGAGAGGAAATTTATAAATTGTCCGTTCTGTTTAGTGAGATGGAGTGGTTTGTTTTCTTGAAGGAAAATCTGATGCGAATATTCTAACTTTTCGTTTACCTAGCTTTTTTCTAAATCTGTTATACTCCCAGTAAAACTGGATAAAGCTGAATAATAATAAAAAATATAAATCATGCAAATCCCTGTCTGACTTATACATTCTGGCCTATATGACCTGTTTAGCCACAGTCTCACAAAGAGGTGTAGTTAACACCATACGGATGGGTTACGGGTCTGACTACTCGAACGACTGTCGAAGATCTACAAATAATAGATGGGACTAAAACGTGCTCTTTAAGCACGGAGGAGTTTCAGTATGAAGTGGGAAGATCCAGGTTTGGATGCGGAATGTAGCCAAATTATTTACTCTGTCACTGTCATTGACATATATATTACTGCGTAAGGACTGGGTGGACCGCATGATAAAATGACGCCTCGAATTTGGTCCCAAATAGGTCTTGACTAAATCGAAGTCTAAAAGAAAATGAAAATGTAAAATTAAAATTTAACAATTTTTTTTAGTAACATTTTAATGAAAACTTTATTTAATTTCCTTATACCTCGATAATACCACGCCACGCCGCTCATACAAGGTTACGTTTACGAGCAGCCTGATTAGTTCTTATAGATGATGTTAGTGTTTCTCTGTATGGGGAACGCATCGAGCAAAATATTCGGACGACCGTATCTTTGGTTTTTAACCGACTTCAAAAAAAGGAAAAGGTTATCAATTCGACTGTATTTTTTTTTTTTTATGTTTGTTCGCTCATAACTTGCGACTTTTTTTTCATTTGAAAGCTGGTGCTTCCCGTGTGGTCCCATTGTCACCATTTCAATATCTGATGATGGGATCTTGTAGAAATCGGGAGAACTCTTCAATAAATAACAGCAGATTAACCGCGATTGTTGCTGTAGCATATCTAAGCATTGTTTACGCCATCACACAACATAATATCACGCCTGTACTCACTACAAAGGTGATGAAGAACTTCGGAGATAGGCAACGGAACTCCTCAATTAATGATAGCAAATGGACTGGGATTGCTGAAATCTTATGACTGTCTATTGACCAGTTCATAACATAACATCACGCCGGTACGTTGTGAAGGGGTAAGCACATGTGAACCACTAAAAAGTGAAAAATAAAAACTTTTTTACAAAAAATAAAACCGACTTCGACAAAAATAAAACACAAAAAAGTGAAAAATAAAAAAATCAGCTTCAGAAGTCGGTGGCAAAAACATGAAATCAAACAAACAAAAGTCACCGACTTCAGAAGCAGATTTTTTATTTTTCACTTTTTTGTGTTTTATTTTGTATATCAATGGTCACTGTGTGATTGTGATATAAATATTTTTTGTAAGGGCAGGCCACTCAAAATATTTGAAGTGTTCACACACAAGTCTCCTCATCAGCGATGTCTGTCGGTAGCGGCAAAGTTTTCTATGGTGGTCAGGTCACAGGGCGTCCTGTGGAGAGAATTTGAGCACCGCTCGTCCGCGCGATCGGGCGTTTTACGTGTGCCAGGCATGAATGGCCGGATCATACATACAAGCAAATGTGATGTGAGATCTGTACTTCACTGCCAAACAACGGAACAACGGTGTCTTGATGTTTTTTTGATGAGCAGATACAGATAACAGGTCGGTTCTTATGGTTCCGTACCCAAAGGTTGCCAACGGGACCTTGTCTGTGGGCTCCGTTGTCTGTCTGTCGTTGTATACACAGAAATATTACTTTTCATACAAATATAATATATTTAAAAAAGTAATATTTCTGTATGAATTTTGACCTTTGCTTTGCTTGAAAAGATTTTTTCTCATGCAATACTTGTTTGTAGGGTGCAAGGTTTTTTAAGAATCCACTATTTTGAAAATCAAATAAAATGGCAAACGTTTAGCAGACCAAAACTTTGAAACCCCTTTAACAGAATAGTTAAGTAAGCAGTAAATTAAGGTAAGAATGTTTTTTTTATAATTTCATATAACAAACAGGTTCAACAGACTTCCATGTGCGAATCCAACTCGCACTTGCCGGTGTTGTTTACATAATCCAGAACCATTTATAGAGATCTTTATCATTTTCGTGTCGTTATCACAATTGATTTGTGGTCGGTGCAGCATTCTTTTTCAATATCTTCGTGCGTCGGAACGTAGATACACGCGAGACACAATATCTTTTTAATTGTGTATGTGTGAATGCCCTCACATTTTGAGAGCATGACGCACGAATGGCTATACTTCTCTATAAGTTGTCATGTTAGCAGTCATCTCCTTTCAAACCATAATAATATCATCCTTTACACAGTCCATCCATCGTTTGGTGTTTCTCTACTCTTATAGCTATCTAGGTACATTTATTAAGATACTAATAAAAAAAACTCCAAACTCGAACGACGAAGCAGCAAAAACTAAAATAAACAGCACTCCTTCTGTAGATTTAAAATATTCAGACTTTCGTCCATCGTTTACTTTAGAAGTTTCAATATGAACTCCCGGCAATCTTATTTCAACTCCCAGCCATTTCTCAAGTAAATTATTATGAAGGCAGGTGCTAATATCATATAGCGCAATTTAGTTTATAGATGTCAGTTGTCATTAGTATCTCGTTACATACGACACTAAACAAATAGGTGTACACTTAATAATGATTGAATGCGCACGTAAAGGCTTATGTACATTTAGGGTTACAACTGGATTATAAACTCTATTTGACGTGTAGATAAGGTTGGGGTTGGTTTGAGTGTCTTCTTAAAATTTGATACGGTAAATAGAAGCCCCAGGACGCGCGGTATTAGAGCTGGCTTATGGCACTGTATTAATTTTGAACCGTAGTAACTTAGGTGGTGACAGAACTAAGATACCAACGCATAATTCACTTGGTAACGCAAATGAAACTACGCTTAATTTACTGTTATAATTTAGTGAATTCCTTTACAGTCCAAAGCGTTGAGGAACTTCGTCGTGGCGACATGGGATTCTGTTGTGTGGAGGAATTAATGTGGTAGGTATTAGTTCTGTGGTTGGGGTTATCGTTTACCCTTAGAGTTTGATGCAACGATGGAGGCTGGTAAATAAATCTGTTCGTACAGACACATAAAAAAAAAATATTATATTTATTTTCATTATGCTATCTCTACATCTTCTTCTTCTTTTTATTAGCTGTCGTGGTACGGGCTTGTGATGCGGAGAAATGAGGAAAATGTCGTGAGGAAGGTTTTGAGTATGACTGTGGATGGGTAGAGGAAGATCAAAGAAACGATGAATGGACTGTGTTAAGAATGATGAGGCAAGAAAGGAGGTGTCTCATGAGATGATAAGTGACAGAGAAGTAAAAAAGAAGACGTTCTGCTCGGATCCCAAATAAGTTGGGATACCGAAGGGCAAGAGAATAATGATGATAACATAAATGATGAATTAACATAGGCAACTTTATCTTTTTTTTTAATTAAGGTTCCATGCAAAAAAAAAAACTAAACAGAGAGGTTTGAAAGGAGAAAGGGGTGCCCTTTATGACGTGTGTGGGACACAATATAGGATAGGAAAATAACCATGTGCTAGAAGGTCGTGGGCCTCAGCTAGTTTGAAGTATATTCATAGGAAAGTAATATAATTCTGATAAATGAATAGTAGGAACAATTAAAAACTTCCATAAGTTTGCATCAAATAACAGAGCATCGCAAACCACTTGTTCTTATCTAACAAAGTTGCCCAATTTTTATTATTTTTCTTCTACATATGAACAAGCAACAGCACGTGAAATTGCCAACAAAAAAGAAAAAGGAAAATCACACGGAGCGCAGCATCACGGGCCGACTCGGTTCGCGAACTACATTACAGTTTACATAAAAACATCGCGTTCAACGACAACGGGGCATCAACTTTCCCAGCGAAGACATAAGCGAAATTGAATTACACATATTGAAAAAGAAATGTGTAGCTCCTTGGTAGGCGTGGTTTTGTTCGAAGACTCCTCCTACCCAGTGATCCGCGCATGAATCGCACCGGCATCGCTCTCAAGTCGGCCTGTCGTACCGTGTGTCCTACGAACTAAGTCAGTGCGAAACGGGCCGCGCGCCGGAGCTGTGTCGCGCCACCGTCCAACTTGCCACTACGACGAGCTTACTTCCCGTTTGTGTGCCGCGAGATTACACAAAACTTTCGTGTTCCAACTTCCACAAAATTTAATATAACTTTACCGGATCAACAGAAGTGAGACGAGGAGAGTAATGCCCATAAACAAATGATTTGTTAATTAAACAGACCAGGTTTGAGTGGATTTCATGTTCAGTGAGTGTGGCGAGGATGACAACCGCACGTTTATTTATTACAGATCTGCTCCATGAGCTATGACCAGTTACAGCAGTATTGTTTCGTGTGACTGAATTGCTTTAGGTGAGTTGTAGCTGACCATTACTGGTTTTGAATATATGCTACGTTAAAAAGTTAGTTGTAGACCTGTAATGGAAAACGCTCTTATACAAAATTATGCACGTAAGTGAAGAAGAATTTACAAAAGTTAATAAAACTCTGCTAACAAACCTTTTAAGTACAATTTTAAATGATTATTTTACTCCCATAATCGCAAATGAGAAAGTTTGAAACATGCCTGAATAAATAATTCGACAGTAAAAGGCTTCAACTATAGAAACTTGAACGTAAGAATAAGTAAATGAAGTGGTTTAACTCATTAATTATGCCTGAACGTTTGTGCTGTAAGTTAACACAGTGAGGGAACTTCAGACATGACTGCTCTTCTAATTAAGTGTATAATTATGCAGCAACCTATTCTGGACTATGAACGATAATAGAGCAAGAAAATAAATTCCAATGAAAATAACAGGGAAAATAAAATTACCTAAAATACTGGAACGAAAATTAGGGCTAACGGATATAACATGTAGCCCGTGGCAAACACAATTGTTGTAGGATTGCTCTGCCAGTGACGTAGGTACCCACTTAGGGATTTTTCCAAATCGCCCCTTAAGCGAGGTAAAAGGGATAAAGTACGTTTTCACGGGCAACACCGCGGGCCGAGCGGGGCAATAAATAAAGTTGCCAATTGCTCTCCCCAATGTAACTCGAATTTTCCAACCAGAAATTGCTCGAATTAAAGATTTATAAAATCGTTAAATTGACCGGTTGGACATATAAAATTGTATAAAATATTTCAGAGTGCTTCATATATTGATGAAAACTTTTACCTTCGGAAAACATTATCCCATGTTGTCAATAAATATTTAAAACAAGATAATTATGGGCAATTCGACCGTTACGGAAATATTGTTTTATACTGATTAAATTGTTGAATTTAAATCATGTAGTACAATAAATGTTTTCAATTAGTGGAATATATAAATTATTTTTGCGGAATGAGTTGATAATAGTAGAGACTAATTAAGCAAAGCCGTGTAAGCAATAATACTCAAAATTAAAAGAGAATTATGCTTTATAATCTGTTTCAATTTAACTTAATTATTATTATCTAGTAAACTTTTATGTAAACTAATACAATTAGTAGAGGCAAGAAATGATTAGCAATCGATAATATTGTAATTTAGGTTTCCTCTGAATCTACTTTGCGTAAAAAAACCTGAATTCCAAGTATTCGCTTTTAATATTTCGGCTTCCGTTATAAAATTGAATCATGTGTATTATTCTAGATCAAAAGACAACAGTAGAAGTATTTCATTTAGTGTTAAAACATAACAATTTAAATAAAATATGATCTTACGTTTTAGTATCACAAAGCTCAAAAACAACAACATCCACAGTTTTATTAATAAACGTTGATCAAATTCTAGCAAAAACACCCAGTATACAAGTCAATACATTTTTTTTAATAAGCTGTTCATTAACTTAAAAGCTTCTTGAAAGCTTAACAAGAAGCTTCGTCAGTTTTACAAAATGCGGGCCAACATAATTTAATATTCTATTCATTTTCTGTATGAATTCCTGTGTACAGAATTTTTAGGAGCTTTTTATAAAAAAAACCTTGTATATTTTTCCTATATTTAACAGTCTGCTGGTATCATTTTTGTATTTCGTATTCTCATTAAAAGAGTTTTGTTAACGTAGTCTGTATACGCTTATTCCGAGAACAATGCTTACCCCTTTATTTTCAAATAACGAACTTATTTCTAAATCTGACAAGTATTACAAAACTGACATCTTGTAATTCCATGGAATTATGTATTATAAAATGTACGTTATGCCTACCATCTTACGCTTCGGTACTTACATTTATTATCAAACAAAGATTTAATATTTCATTGTAGACTAGCTTTTGCCCGCGGCCGCGCTCGCGTTATGGTCTTAAATTATCCCACGGGAACGTTTTAAATATAGTACATGACACTCGGGGTTAACGTAGCTTCCCACTAGTAAGGAATTTTTTGAACTTACAAACATTTGTAATCTTACAAACTTAACGTTAAAAATGTTTACGGTATTTCAGAATAATCACCCGCGTAGTTTCGGGAATAAGAAAGAAATATTTTCGTTTATTTGTGTGTGTAAAAACGGCCGCGTTTTAACACGGGTGGTTTACTCACACTGACCGAATTTCGTTTTTAGAAAAAAAATAACCGACTCATTTTATTATTGGTATGGGTCATTAAACATTACCTTGTATAATAATTTAAATAAACTGAACTCTGGTTATAATTAAAATTGTGGGGTGATAAAAAGTGTATTATATGAGTATTTGAATATAGTACATTATGATATAAGTGTGTAATGTTGGTGATTACCGCCGAGGCGCCATTGAGACCCGAGCCGTCAGGTGAGGGTCTTAAGATAGCCGAGGACGGTAATCATCAATACACACGTGTATCATACGACGTTTTTCAACACACTTGTGAAGAAAATAATACTAAAAAGTCATCTTCAACAGTTAGAGCGAGTTCTGAATTTTTTTTTCACAATAGCGGGAAAAAATTATCGGTTTTCCTATGCGCGCGCATCTACAGTTCGACCAACTTATCTGTGCAGGCGGGAAAACACGGAACTAAAATAAATGTACTGAGTTTGACGTAGCGATGAATATTTCTTGACCAGTGGCGCCACCATGAAATTCAAACTTAAATGACTTAAAATGGTCATACTGTAACAATCACGATCGACCATAGACTAAAAGAATGAGGTTAATTTATTTAAAAAAAAAAGTTATATTTATAATATTACAAAAGTTACATTATTTGAGTGAAAGTTTCATTTATTAAAAACGTACTAGTTAAATTTATCTATTTAAAATCAAAGTTGCATGAAATGAGCAAGCACAGTCATTAATTTATTTTTACTATTGAACACGATCTTTTTTGTATCGAAACTTTTTTAAGAACATAGCAACTCAACCAATAAAATTAAAAAAAAAACGGTATTACCCGGTTAAATTGAAAATAATAATAATAATAATAATATTCCACAACTATCACACAACGCCATCTAGTCCCAAGCTAAGCAGAGCTTGTGTTATGGGTAAACAACAACAACAAACAAAACAACAACAACCACACCAACAACAACAACAACAACAACTGACAAACATACTTATATATTTCTAAATACATACATATTATAGATAAATTACACCCAGACACAGAACAAATGATCGTGCTCATCACACAAACATTTGTCCTGGGTGGGAATCGAACCCACGACCTCCGGCATAGCAGTTAGGGTCACTAACCACTAGACCAACAGGCCAGTCAAATGCTCTGTTTACTCGCATAAAATTTGCAATATGGTACTAACTTTACTTTGTAGTGATAATTCTATTATGCACTAGTGTATAATTTATTATGCACGTGTTAGTTATAGTTCGGTTTATGGCCCTAAGAACGATGTAATAAGGCTCACTTTACGAGCAAGTGTGTTGAAAAGCATTTTATGATCTTCTGACAATTAGTGGAAAAAATTAAAAATTAAAATCAGTCCACAGTTTTCCACTAAAGGAAATTAAGATTAAAAATTAAATTTAAATCTATACTTTCATGTGGCGGTCATGCCGATTCTTTTGCCAAAATAATGGAATGTAGTGTAATTGAAAATCAATATAGGTAACGATGGTAATAAAGCATTCTTGTACGTATTACCTACATTATACAATGAATTTATTATTTATACGACACGTTTCGGGCAGACGCAGCGCAGCAGTCCAATCGTCGACTGCTGACTGCTGCGCTGCGTGTCACGGGTTCGAACCCCGCACGGAACAAATATTTGTATAGCCTACAGATAGTTGTTCCGTGTCTTGGTATTTGTGTATGTGAGTTTAAATTGTTGTAAACGCACTCACAATACAGGGGAAATTCCTAGTGTGAGGCAAGCTTTAAAAAAAATATATGGTGATCGATATTTTATTAACTGCTAACAATATTACACAGCTATGCACAGGCATCTAAGTATTTCAAAGTAAAATGTAGTCGGTGATTTTGCTGAATTAATTTCAATGTTCATAAAATAATCTGAAGAGTGTATGTTGGATGTTTGTTACTCAATCACGAAAATAAATAAAAATGGTATTAATGAGTGCCATTGATTTATGCTCGATTGATAGCCATTGGCTCGTTCCCTATTACATGGCCGTTAAACCACGACACAGTTGTTGACGACACGGTTGGCGCAGTGGCTAAGCGATTGAACTGCTGCGCTCGGTGTCGCGGGTTCGATCCCCGCACGGAACATTAAGTATCTGTATGGCCTACAGATAATTGTTTCGGGTCTGGGCGTGTTTGTGTATGTGGTTTTCAATGTTTGTAAACGCACCCACGATACAGGAGAAATTCCTAGAGTGGGGCAACGATTAAAAAAAAAAAAAAAAAAAACGTAAATGGCAAAATATTTGTGAACTAATAGGTACCCACCTCTGCCTTGCCCTTCGGGGATTACAAGCATTATATTATTTTTTATCACAGAAACCCCCAGCCAATAACTCTTAGAGACACAATCTCCCTGTAACAGGATACAATTAAAATCAATTACAAGAAGGGTGATTTTTATTAGGCGCGCTTATCTAAATAGTGTGAGAAGTACACTTAAGTGGATTTGTAGTCACGGCAAAGCCAATGCTTCCGCAACAGTGAGTAATTTAAAGACGGCCACGCTGATATCTGCGGGGGCATCCATTACCCCCAACAACGGGGTACTAGGCTCCAATAAATTATAAGGAGGAATACTTATACGCTGATTTATATAGAGCTGTAAATTTTCTATTCTATATAGTATTTAGAGGCTACGGTCTTTATAATGGGGGCCAGCATATGGGCCTCAATTACCGCAGCTGTTCGCGGTAATACGCGTTCCGTTATGGAGTGAGGAAGATATGTTACGGCGTGGCCGAAATGTATGAGGGATTTTTAAATTGGGCTATGGGTGCTGTGTGAGCGAGCCGCGACGCTAGTATAAAATTCGGTGTTAAAATTCGATATAAAAAGCTACTACTAGCTGACCGAGTGCCAGCAATGGTCAAGTTTCTAGTTTTGTCTTGTCTCTTCTTAGCGTGGTTTTTATTTCATAAAAACTTCTTCTTAGTATGCAAGCATGTACGTATTTATTAATATTACACATGTCAAAATTCTGGAATTCATTTTCTATAAAAAGAAAGAAATGATGGATGTGGACTGTGTGAAGGATAATATGGCCGTATAAGAAGTGACTGCTGGAATGTTGAGTCATAGAGAAGTATGGAGGAAGAAGAAAGACATGCTGCGTGGACCCCATATAAATTATGATAAGGGTGGGAGAATGATGATAATAATGTATTATGATGTTGAAAATTGCATGTAATAGTTTTGGGCTAAGTGAAGAATACACTAATTTACCTGAGCTATTTTTTTTCTTTACTAAAGTTAAAAGTCAGAAAAACACAAGAGGAAAAGCGATCCAATAAATAAATGTCATTCAAATGTAAGAAAAGTATTTAAAAAATCTTAACTCTTTGCTAGACAATTAAACGGGGATAAATACACGGAGTGAACAAAGGAAATAAGAAACAAAAACAAAGGATTGCTTCAAGTTGGTGTTATGCCAACTTGAGCCAAGTATTTCTTTCTGTTAATATTTTCGTCTAATAAATATTCATAAAACACAGTTTTGCCGACGAAGTCAGTTGATATAGTAAGTAGTAAAAATTGCTTCTTAAGCATGTAGAGATAAAAAAATACTTATAGATATGATAAAAAAAAACATATTCTAAACAGTAATAACGCAAATAAACAACAGATATAATTAAGAAAACGAAAGTATGTTTTTGAGTTTGCTACAAACCGTAGCTGCCTACACCACGAATGCTACGCCACAGCACATTATTCAATACAGATATTACAACCCCACGTCATCTTCAAACACATTGTTCAAACATTTCATTTTAAATGTTTGTTAAATAAAATAACCGGACCACGTTTTTCCGATTTTCAGAAAAACACGTGACAGTTAAATTTTTTGTTGAATTTTAAAATATCGCAAACATAACTGAATAATAAATTATTATTTGAACAAAGCGTCCGGATACATAATAACAACGTATTTTCGAAGCCTGAACATTTCTCACGTCTATTTTAATACACGATGTTGGGCTAATAAAAATTAAGGGGTCCACTGAGACATTTACAGGCACTACTGTTTTTGCCCTGGGCTGTAAAAGGGCAATATTTGTTTTAGTGGTCCGGCTACCTGCCGTTATCCGACTCTTGCGGCTTTTGAACAAGCAAACTTGGGGTGAGTAATGTTAAACGGGTAACATGTCATTACTTTGAAATTACAGAAGGTAATTAAATCACCCGATACCCGTGCGTTAAGATAATAATTTAACTTATCGCTTTAATTTTAATTGAAATGTCCGTATTTTGTTGGATGATGCCGATGTAACTGAAAACGTTATTAGACGCAGTATCAGGTTGACTATGAATTTCAAAAGAACTACCAATTTCGATAAAAAAAAAAATGATTATATTTTTACTATATCCGGTCATGTCGGATTACCGTCATCACATCAGAGTAAAGGAACAGAGATTGCACCTGTGCTAGCACATTCTTCCTAGCTGATGACTTATCTCCGCTAAAATTAGCCGCAATGACCGAAAACGGTCAGGAGGACTATAATTATATATGATTTACATAATATATAAAATAGATGTTGAGCATAAGACTTTCCAAAGTAACACTAAGCCTTTCACTTTCCACATCAAATCACCTTGGGAAACAGTAAATAATATCTTTTAACGTCCTAATAGAGAGTCTGAAAAAGGACACAAGTAAATAACTTTAAAAACTTACAGCAGTGAGGTCTCCAGAGATAGAGAATGAAATATTATCTCTCTTTGTTATTCATTCGTGTCTCGGCGGATTCATAATTTTGTCAACACTTAAAATCTGGAGTGAATCCTACAGACTATATTTTAGTTATCTCAACAAAAATAAAGGTGTGTTTTGATTATGGTAGATTTCATTTCATTCTAGATACTTATTTTAGACCTTGTCGGTACTTGTGGGCAAATTAATACGTCGATTTATATTTAGTACTGGATTTTCAACACACTGCTTAGCACCCAAATTAAAAATCCGTCAGTGCTTTTTTAACGCACAAAAACAATCGTTGTTTTAAGAAATCACCTTTGCGTATGAGGACCTAATTAGAGGATATTCGTTCACGATCTCATACTAAAATTTATCTAGAAGTTACTGAAATTTAGTAGGATTAATGAATTCTCCTTTGATGTGCTTAAGGCCTAACATTGTGTATGGCCTAACAGAGTTATTATGCCAGTTATGCCACCCATGGGCCTCTGATTTTTTACGTACCATCGAAAAAATCCCTCAATCGTGCTGGTTTCCTCACGTTATTTAAAATAAAAATGGGTTCACATGGTATCACTGGCCGTGGGCTCTGGGTGACCACCGAGGATTGACTGGCCTGTTGGTCTAGTGGTTAGTGACCCTAACTGCTATGCCGGAGGTCGTGGGTTCGATTCCCACCCAGGACAAATGTTTGTGTGATGAGCACGATCATTTGTTCTGTGTCTGGGTGTAATTTATCTGTAAATTATGTATGTATTTAGAAATATATAAGTATGTTTATCAGTTGTCTAGTACCCATAACACAAGCTCTGCTTAGCTTGGGACTAGATGGCGTTGTGTGATAGTTGTGGAATATTATTATTATTATTTCCACTAACAAACAGAACAGAAAGTAGCAACGGGTCAAGTCCCATGTGACTTAAAGATCCACCACTGCTGTGACCATCTAATAATACACAGAACCTATGTTTATACCTATCTCAGAACCGGGGTTAAAATGATACTGTCAAGTGTAACAAATAATATGTACTGTGTTTCACACAGTTCTCAATTAAAAATAAATTATTGAAAATACAACCAGTCGCCTTTCACACAATTCGTGGAATGCAAATATGCTGCTTCATTATGTAGTTTATACAAATAAAAATTAAATAATAATTGCATATTTGCAACAACACAACCAAGCCACTCGTTTTAAAATATTGTGTTGTTTCGTCATGCACTTAACATTTCCCATCGTGTAGAAAATAATTTTTCGGGAAAAAGAACCTTAATGATGCACAATAAATTAAAATATTGAATACAGCCTCCTCTGCAACGAATTGAACTGAAAAACTTTAATACCCCAGTTCAGTTTTACCTACGAATATTTTGCTTGTTAAAAAGGTATCATCGCATGTGAAAAAGCGTTGATTTTTTATTTTAAGGATGCTACTATGTTTCTCCGTAGATAAATTTGCAGCGTTCGGTCAGTGTCCGGGTGAAATCAATAACCGTCCAATATGTGCCTATCATTTTGACATCTAGAATTTCGTACGCAGCTTATGGCAACGCTTCAGTTGAGTGTCGGGCGCAGTGTCAGCGGACAGCGATAGTGATAGCGGTTAGATTTAAGCTATAAAATTAAACTAACGAGCAATAATTTTGCTATAAAGTTTGTCAATTTCACTGTTTGCTTCTCTGTTCCCTGTTATATAATCTGGATCTATAAAAAGTTCTATTGAATTGGTTTCTTCTAGGCAAGCGTGCTCCACCTTAGGCCATAATCGCTCCACATCAGGCGAGGTGCAGACAAACACAAGCATATTTTGTATTAAAGACAAAATTGTGGGTTTATTACACCTGTATATCAATTTAGACTAGTGTTGCATTAGAAAAAATGTTCTAAAGCGTCGGGTTTTTAAAATATAAGCAATTCAAGATGTACTGATGGCGTCATCAGTAAATAAAGTTATTAATAAAATAAAATGGGGAACAGTTAGGACCAGACTCAATCGTTATTTTAAACTGAAAAGAGTCGTGTCAATTAATTTTGACCTGACAGTATTAACTAATCAGTAATCACCAAACTTCCATCTTCATCGTAACTTTTTACGTCGATATTCAACAATAATTCTCTTCAACAAAATTCCAATACTTAATCAAAGGTCATAAAAAATGATAGCTCAATAACCTCACCTCACTAGCGTTTCACCCGCTAACAGTCAGCCGCACCTCACCGGCCGATACCGACCGCGTGTTGTATGACGGTCCAGTTTTTGTGCGACACGGTACACCCGCTATTCATTAGGCCGCGCTGTCCATGTCCGCATTAATTACAGGACGCCTCTGCCGAATGACACGCAAATACGGTACGGATAAGGCAATAACAGCGGACGGATGTTGGTAAGCTGATGAGAGGAGGAAATAGTAGGTGCTTACGTTAAGTTGGAATTATTTGGGTGTACACCTAACTGATGAGGTCAGTATGAAAAAATTTGGTGAGGGAAATTGACACTGTTTTCTACACTCTGTCACGAAAATAGTTTTGTATCCGTGAATAGATTTGGCAGTGCGTTTACTGGCAAATTGAATGCAGGCTAACAGTATCAGTATCATATCAGTACCCTAGAGTTATGAGTTAACGATGTATAAGTTTTGTATGGCAACCGATGCCGAAACCTGTGAACAGTAAAATATTTGTTTTATAAAAGTGTTCGACTTGCTCGTGGTGGTAAATAAAAGATTAGTGGACTGTATATAAAGGCTTGGTGTATTGCCGATTAAATTTACAAATTATAACTGCCCGGACAAACCGATGATAAACGTTTGAAAGAGTCGTCCGTCTTGGGAGGGTCCGAAGAAGCGAGTGTCCGGCGGTCGCGCAGCGCCCCGCACCTCAGCTCGGTTGCCACGCTCGCGCGCATGTTGATCACGTCGCCTGCGTGTGCCGTCTGCGTGTTACTGTTGGGTTCGATTCCCAACAAAAGCTTCATGAAATAAACACAATTACTGGTTCTCAAACAACCCTCGAAACGTCGAGCGGTATTATTGAAAAAAAAACGTTTCGCAAAATAATCCGTAAGTGGTTCACTTCATGTGAAATTCGGGGAAATATCGAAAATCATTAAACAGCTCATACTCATACCTCAACTTGTACGAAATTCCACTTTTAAATACGTAGAAATACGGCTTCCATACGTCGTTGATTTATATGAAGTATTTCTTGTTCGAAACATGTAGAAAGTAGAATAATTAAATAAGATTTAAGGTTTATATTATAAGAAAAAGCGCCTAACGTTTTCGAATGACGAATAGTTATATTGAAGACATTGGCTATCATACAAACCTACTACTGAAACGACTTTTCTCGATATTTCTTCACTAAACATGATCATATTTCAACTCACGATTTTCTATTAAACATTCATGTAATACAATCCAGCGCTTTCCTACGGCTAGAAGCTGCATAATATAATAATACTAACATTTAAACCAAGCCCCATACGCATCAGAAAGTAGGTATAAGCTGACACAGTTCCACCCTGTAATGTATAGAAAATGCATCACTAAATACGACTGGTCAAAGGATTCTCTCCGGCCAATACTAGGGATTGGAACAGTATCAGAACTATCGATATTTTACGCTTTTGTCGTATCGATATCGTTTTGGTTTCGGAATTAAAATATTATTGTTACAGTAAGTTGAAGATTCTCCACAAATAACATTTTGTCAACAGGTTGTTCAGATACGACAACGAGCTTTTGTAAAAATAATGTGTTTTTTCGTAAACTTTTTACGAAAGCACTACATTCTTTACTAGATTGTCTTAATGTGAGATAACCTAAGCTATCTAAGCATGCTCATATTCTCGAGAGTGGCTTGAAGAGTGTCAAGTATAACATTATCCTAGTACAGACCTCTAACATTATTATGCCTATATTTTTAGTTTAAGATTCATATTGTATTTTATACCTTTCTGGGATTCTGAATTTATTTTTTTGAAGTGAAAACTTCTTTAGCGGCGTTGAGCACTTTGGGAAATTGTTCTGTGATGGGTATAAAATCTTAAACTCGCGTCAGGATACGTGACCACGTGACCCTGATCGAAAATTCGTCAGGACACGTGACCACGTGACCCTGATCGAAAAAGCGTAAGACGGATGGAGAGTAGACAGCTATCCCCTCTCTACGGCGCGGCGAAAATGTATGCCTGGGCCTACTGTTTCGTTTAGGCAGCGCAGGGCGCTTAATAATAATAATTATTATTATTAATAATAATATAATTAATAATATAATATAAATATAATCTCCTACCGGAGATTTATTGTGAAGGACGGTACGGTTGACATATGTCGGGCATGCCACCGTCCGGGCGAATCAATCCGTCACATTATCTCCGGGTGTTCTCGTCTGGCTAACGGAGAATACTTGCATAGACACAACCTTGTAGCCAGGATTATCCATCAACAACTTGCTCTGAAATACAACCTTGTGGAATCGGAAGTGCCGTACTACAGGTATGTGCCCGACCCAGTTCTCGATAATGGCAGTATCACACTGTACTGGGATCAATCCATCATCACTGACAGGACTATTATGGCTAATAAGCCTGATATAGTGGTGGTGGATCGATCAGAGCGGCGCGCAATGATTGTTGACATAACCGTCCCGCATGACGAGAACCTCGTGAAAGCCGAGAAAGATAAACAAATCAAGTATCTTGACTTGGCTCGCGAGGTTGTCGACATGTGGGATGTGGACTCAGCGATCATTGTGCCGATAGTCGTTACAGCCAATGGCTTAATTGCCAAGAGCCTCGACCAACACCTGAGGAGGCTCTCGTTAGGCAGCTGGATCAAGGGCTTGATGCAGAAAGCGGTACTCCTGGACACGGCTCGCATTGTTAGGAGGTTCCTTTCTCTGGAGCCCTGACCGCCGGTAGCTTGGACCCTGTTCCCGATACCGGTGGGCTACAGTTTTTTATATTTTTAAATGTTTTTTTTTTTGTTTTTATAGAAAATATTTAAAAATGTATAAAATTTGTTAATTTATGAATAAAGGAAATAATAATAATAATAATAATATTATTAATAATAATAATATAATTAATAATAATTAATAATAATAATAATTAATAATAATAATGATGACAGCTGTCAAAATTGAAACAGCTATATCTCGGAAACTATCGACCTTAGACTAGTTGTGTGTAGGGACAATTGATAGGTCTCAATGAGATCTACATTTCGGATGACAGCTGTCAAAATTGAAACGGCTATATCTCGGAAACTATCGACCTTAGACTAGTTGTGTGTAGGGACAAGTGATAGGTCTCAATGAGATCTACATTTCAGATGACAGCTGTCAAAATTGAAACGGCTATATCTCGGAAACTATCGACCTTAGACTAGTTGTGTGTAGGGACAAGTGATAGGTCTCAATGAGATCTACATTTCGGATGACAGCTGTCAAAATTGAAACAGCTATATCTCGGAAACTATCGACCTTAGACTAGTTGTGTGTAGGGACAAGTGATAGGTCTCAATGAGATCTACATTTCGGATGACAGCTGTCAAAATTGAAACGGCTATATCTCGGAAACTATCGACCTAAGACTAGTTGTGTGTAGGGACAAGTGATAGGTCTCAATGAGATCTACATTTCGGATGACAGCTGTCAAAATTGAAACAGCTATATCTCGGAAACTATCGACCTTAGACTAGTTGTGTGTAGGGACAAGTGATAGGTCTCAATGAGATCTACATTTCGGATGACAGCTGTCAAAATTGAAACGGCTATATCTCGGAAACTATCGACCTAAGACTAGTTGTGTGTAGGGACAAGTGATAGGTCTCAATGAGATCTACATTTCGGATGACAGCTGTCAAAATTGAAACGGCTATATCTCGGAAACTATCGACCTTAGACTAGTTGTGTGTAGGGACAAGTGATAGGTCTCAATGAGATCTACATTTCAGATGACAGCTGTCAAAATTGAAACGGCTATATCTCGGAAACTATCGACCTTAGACTAGTTGTGTGTAGGGACAAGTGATAGGTCTCAATGAGATCTACATTTCGGATGACAGCTGTCAAAATTGAAACAGCTATATCTCGGAAACTATCGACCTTAGACTAGTTGTGTGTAGGGACAAGTGATAGATCTCAATGAGATCTACATTTCGGATGACAGCTGTCAAAATTGAAACGGCTATATCTCGGAAACTATCGATCTTAGACTAGTCGTGTGGGAGTTGGACATTTTGACCCTGAACGTTAACGATGTCGACTGTACAGTCAATAAAATACAAAAATAATTTATTTTGAACTAGACTGTACAATGTTTTTATGATGCTTAATCGGAGGCATGGGAAAAAATATTCCCGCTCCTCCTACCAATCGGAGTTCCGATCGGAGGACAGGGAAAGACAAAATAAATGGGTTAGCATAGTTATGGCGGAATAATTGAATTTTTAAATAATGAATTTGGTTTAACTATGTCGAATGATCGCAATCTTAGCACAACGAAATACAAAACTACTATTGATGCGGTCTTTATTAGACATTTAAATAGGTTCGAATCAAAACTGTTCGTTTCTTACTTCAGCTACCATAAACCTATCGTATCAGTTTTAGAGATTGGCGATGATAGTTCTGGTAATGATGATGGTGAAAAAGTCGTTGAAATTATGGATGAAAGTTGATTTTTCGGAGAGATAAACTTTTTAATGTAAAATAATTGTAATAGTTTTAAAGTGTTAAATTTTTAATGTAATATAAATTGTCATGTTTGTGTACGATAGCGCAATAAATCAATATTGTGTTCTACCACATAAATGATAGTACTTTTATACTGTTAAAGCAATTGGTGCAAAATTATTCCCTAACCATTCCAAAATATCAAACATGCTCAACGTTAATAATCAAGTTTTCACTTCTGCCGGCACTCCCGGAGTGCAACCCGTCTTTTTTTTATAATTGGAAGGCCACCCACTGGGTGAACTGATGACCTGGTGAAGGTTGTAGGGATCAGTTGGATGCGAGACGCACGGGACAGGTCAATGTGGCGACACTTGGGGGAGTCTTTCGGTTGAAATGATGATGATATAATTTGACTATCGATACCCAACTACCGATACTTTTTTTCTCAACCCCTAGTCCGAGTTCGATACGCCAACCATTCACTGATTACGCCGGTTTATAATTGCCGCTCTCCAAATGAGCTCGAACTGCCAATCTGACGAAAGCAAAATGTGTTTTCAGTCGCGTGATCATTAATTTGAGCATATTGTGTCAACTCTCCATTGATGATTTAAATGGAATTGCAATCGTTTTGATTTCCAGTTGTTAATATTGCTAAGTATGAACAGATTAACGTTTGACAAATGTTATGTGTGTGCATTGAACGGAACATGTATTGTTTGAATTTAGATTTAGATTGTGTGGTTTTTGAAATATTGGATAGTTGTATTGTTTTACAGATGTATCCCAATATTGGTTTGAGGTTTTCAGTCGCTCTATGCAAAATACTGGTATTCAGCTGAATCAGGTTAGGCTGGAAGCCGACCGCAACGTAGTTGAAAAAAAAACATACTATTTCTATATTTATTGACTTCCTACAGACAAGTTAAATAATACGCCGATAATTGGGAGCATCAAAGTTAAATTGAAGTTTACGTGATAAACCAGCTTTCGCTCAAGTTGGCGTATTAGTAGAATGCGTTCAAAGTGACGTGAGTGTATATCTATGTATTTTGGTTAACGTCAACTGCTTTGCAGTGCACACTCACACATGCGATTAAATTAATAACAATTTTTAACATTTGTCATCGTTGTTATGCTATATGGGTACTTTTTAATTTTTGAGCCACAATGTCAATGATAAAAATCATAATTAATAAAAAATAACCTATGATGAAATATGGAGTAAAATAAAAATTACTCTGCCGTATTTTCCTTTATCGATCAAATCTGGATGAGTTAACTAAATCACTAATAGAGAAACGTGTACCCAACTTTCGAAAACGGAATATGTAGATCAATAAATAATTAATCATTTTATAACAAACTTTATTCTAATCGGAAAAGGTCGATTTTATATGGCATAGAAGCGTCATCACGTCATGACAGCGTCATGCCAACTGACTGAGTCGGTTTTACTGGCTAGTTAGATATTTCACAATAAAAAAAATCTGAAGAATTTTATCTTTCTTTTTGTGTCAAACATTTTTATTACTTTCTTTGTTCGCAAAAACTAATCAAGTGAAACAATCTAAAAGTTAGTTAGTTTGAAACAATTTGAACCGGTTGCGAATTGAAATAATTCAGTGTGCCGTGACGCGTAACTTTACAGCTTTAACCCGCAAATGTAGTGGCAAGTAATGGCAACACTAAACGCACTTATTTTCACGCAATCTTGGGGTAACATGAACAATATAAACAAATGTAGGTAAAAACAGAAGGGTACGAGTGTAGACTTGTAGAGTGTTTAGACTAACATACATTCGACGTAAAAAAAAAACGTGTAAAAATACAAATTAAAGTTTGATTTTCATTAGAAATCTAACTTTAATTTGTCTCATAATTGTTGCGCTACGAAAATAAAGCAAGATAATAGAAACACCAGTCTAGTCTACACATTTGATTTATGGCATTCACTTCCTTCACTGTTTTTCAGCACCATGTCTAAGACATATTTCTCGACGGCATGTATAGTCAGAGGCCCGTGGCCTGGGTAGCATAAATACCACAGTCATGATAAAGAAGAAGTATACACATACGTTTTCCCATGTTGCTTCCACACCTATCATGACTTTCTCTATATTCTTCACCCACGTTCATAAATTTGTTCCTAATCAATACCTACACGTAGACTGCACACAGTCTCCCAAAATAGTCATCATCGTCATCATTCTCCTGTCCGTATCCCAATCTATTTGAAGTTGGCGCAACATGTCTTCTTTTTACCCGACTGCGGCGAAGCCCAAAAGGAGGTTTATGTGTTTGACGTGTATCTATCTAAGTATGTATGTCTGTCTCTTTGTTCCCTCATAACTTAAACGGATGAACGGATTTGAATAAAATATACGTCGTTAGATTCGTATTGATGGCGCGAGTGTCATACGCTACTAAAATTAAAAAACAAAGAAAAATTACATATTTTGAAGGCCGTATATAGAGGAATTTAAAAAAAAAACCCGTCTCATCGAGTAGGGTATCAAAATAAATGGTTTTAAAAGGAGATTACACAAACATATAAAACTTATATGATTAAAAGAAATTCAAAGTGACAAATCCTATAATCAAACACAATAACTAAAAAGTTGGAAATAAAAAAGTAAAAAACTAAAACCCGACTGAAAAAACGACGTTCGACTTCGTTTTTTCAGTCGGGTTTTTTTAGTTTTTTAACTACATTTTTTTCCATAGGTACTTCTCTATTTCTCGTCATCTTAGCAGTCACCCCCGTTCTAGCAATATCATCCTTCACACAGTCATCTTTTCTTTGGTTTTCCTCTACTCTTATAGATCTACATTCATACTCAACATTTTCCTCCCACCCAAAACAGTATCGCCATGAAAATCATTTCTGAATAGGCAGTAATCCTACTGAACGATTTGTTAGCTCGCACAAACTGGGAATGCTATCATCCATTGCAAGAGGGTTACTGTATAGCTTGTGGCTCATGTTTGATACACTATTGCTAACTACACAAGTACACACACACAAATCCACGACGTTTCAATCAAATGCGTTATCGGCGCCCGTAATGTAGCACTAAAGACGACCTAAATATTTTTTTTTGTTTCATGAAATAATCCTTACTTACTAATATGATAAATGCGAAAGTAACTCTGTCTGTCTGTCGCGCTTTAACTACAAAACTACTGAAGCAATTTAAATGGAATTTGGTGCACAGATATTCTAGAGCCTGAGAAAGGACATGTACATTATACCTCAATGGACATAGACGACTTTTTATTGCAAAAAATGGGCTGAAAGGGTAAAAGAGGGGGAAAAGACTTCTTTTGGTTGCGATAACCGACAACTCACACTAGGAATTTATCCAGTATCGTGGGTGCGTTTACAAAGATTTATACTCACATACACAAACCAATCACCCAGACCCGAAACAATTTAACTATCTGTAGGCCATACAAATATTTGCTCCTTGTGGGGATCGAACCCGCGACACACGAGCTGTCTCACATAGGGACAAGCTTCCTCCAGCTTGTTGTGTATGAAGAGCAGTGGGACGTTGGTCTAGTGGTAGAAAGTGTGACCACTGAGCATGAAGTGATGAAGTCCTTCCTGAATACGATTACCAGCTAGGACAAAGTGTTATTAGGTTTTTCAATCAGAATCAGCCACAGTCTGGATTTGTGGCCGGATGGCAATAGGCTCGCCCCCGATTACATATGACTTAATAACATAACTGGCGTAATGTGGGTGTACTATTATAGGTCTCTTATATTCTTCTTAGAAGAGAGACTATTAGTTACATCTCTGCCCTGTGATGTTTAAGGTCATAATCTTCGATCTGTTTACTACCAAATCCCATACACCCCATAAACCCATTCACTGTCGTCCAACACACAGAAGGGCGTAAAGGAAACGCATAACGCTGGCTGGCATTAATTACAACTTCCGATGGCGTTCGCAACGTTATCGCGGTTCAAACGCGGCTGCGCTGCGTTCCGGCGATTTGTCATTGCCAAGCTGCTTGTTTTGAATCGATTATCGCTTGCTTAGAGGCGATTTTTGTTAGTTTATTTAATGTGCTTTTGACCTTTAGTCGATTAAAGCCACAGATTACTTAGGTTGACAGAGGTTTTATTTGTTAGTCTGTCATGGACCACTGCTGGGCTTTTCATACCTTCGAATCAGCCTTTGCCTTCTCCGGATAATTATTTAGAAATTAATCTAAATTATCACATGGGCAACCAGCAGGCAGGTTAATAAAACAATAAAAAGGACAGATAAATAATGTAATCCGTTTCGTAAAATTACATTATAAGCATAATAAGGCCGACAATGTAAATGTCTTCGAAAATGGCAGCATAGTTTTGATCTTTCATTATTTATCTTTGACTAAAACAATACTGTTGCTTTAATTAAAAATATCATTTTGAAATTTGATTAAACCTCCATTGCAATATAAGAAATGCCAAAAACATAAATAAAACCACACATTCTAAAAGCAGCTTATAAAAATGTTCCATTAGCTAACTATGTGATGTAATGCACATTCTGGTAACAGAATCAGGGTCCAAAAGACACCACCGTATATCCATTTTGTGATTATGTTATGTGGAGTGCTGTTGTAACGATTCCCTGGAAGCGATATTGGTGAAATTATTTTATTTGTTATCGCTTCTTCAGAATGGATAAAGTAAGGGATGAGTATATTAGAGGATCTTTGTAAGTGGTGCCTGATCCCGAAAAATTTAAAGGCAGTCGTTTATCTTGATGGATTGTGTGAGGAATGATATGAAAGAGAAAAGAGTTTTTTTTTTTTTTAACGTGTTAAAAAATTGATGCCGTGACGTTTGTCAAGGAGAATGGAAGAAGAAAACGTGTTGCATCGACCCCAAGTAGCATGGGCCAAGGGCAGGAAGGTACACTTCTAGCCGCGACTTAATTTGCACTGATACCGATGAAATATCTTATGGCAATCGAAAGTTATAAAGATTTCCATCGGTGAACGAATTTTTGAAATCGAATGAGCAGTCTCAAAAAGTGCATCCTATATTCCAAGGCTTATAAGATGCACTTTCCGAGCATTCCATGACTAAACGTAACCGCCAAAATGTAGATATCTTGACATTACTCAATGTTGTCAGTTCTTTCTAATAGTTCAGTGCACCATCACCGTCCTCCTGACTTGAGCCAAAGTTATTCTTCCACTGATATCTATCAGCCGATGGCTCAGTAGATAATATAAATAATTTAATACAATCATAGTCTTATACCCTTTAGATGGTGATCATGACATCTCCTGAAGGTCGAAAGATAAACTCTGTTATTATTTTTGTTCATAACTAATTAGTTCATTATTATTTTATCAAACGTGTACAGTCATAGGAACAAGTGAAATAATAGTCTAGTTTTTATTTTATTGTTATTAATTACTCCTCAACTACAACTAAAAAACCAAAGCAAGGCCAACCAACACTGTCAATTTATTGTAAACTTTTTATAAAAGTACCAATTGAAGGCAATAAAGTAATTTCTGCAAAAAAACACATCATATTCAAACACTGTTCTTCTTTAATCCAATTTCGATTTTACGTTAGTAAAAGAACCATGTTATGAGTAAACTTTGACACCCTGATAATGGCTCTTCCACGACCCCTAATTCCTTAGGCGGGGAGGCCCGAAGTCCGTGTTTGTGTTGCCTCGAATCTTTGATATCAAATTCTTTTAGAACCGACCGCACGTACACTCACATTCACTCATATTTAGATAACATTCGACTGTTCCTCTGGTGCTCCACCCAATGCGAATAAAAATACGAATATTTTACTACCCCTGCGAGTTCGTGCATAGATACCGGAATTTATTGTTAGGTTAGGTTTTTATTTCGGTTTTGATGAATAAAATACAGCGTTGATAGAATTTGTTCACAGATCGATGGAAGCCAATGAGCAAATATTTTGTTAGAACGAATACAAAAAACTATTTTTGCATAAAACATATTTTTTCCTACAAAACTTTTCAATGTTAAAATGTAAGTTTTACAAAAATATTGAAAATGTCCAACGTGTAGCTAAAATAAAATCGGTTCGCCTAACTAAAAGCTCTTTGTAAGTTATAGAATCTAGGTACATCCATTTGTTATGAAACCTTAGTCCTCAGCTTAGTTAAACTGTAATATTTATATTAGAACTACAAACAATAATTCTAGTATTATACGGTAATAAAAAACTATCAGAAACAAATTTTGCTCCTTAATTGTTATTTCAAAGGATAATATTGTACTGTCTTCGGATTCCATGACCTATCTACAAAGGCATTTAAAATACAGCGTGGAAGGGACGAAGACGTACAAACGCTTACCATTTATTCAGTGCATCATCCTGCCCTTCCTTCTTCTTTTTTATTTTAAGGCTGGGAAATGACTCCTCCCGCTCTAGGTGGAGCAGACTCCGTGTTCCTCCTAATGTCCTTGCGCTCCAGGGCTGCGGTGACTCTTTCTCTTTCGAAAATATTCCGCAAGTGGGCGATTAAAGTGTTTCCTATTAAAGTGTCTCCCTTCCACCCTGTTATATAACATACACTGTACAACTACACAAAATAACTGATAACATGACCTTAAAAAAAGAAAAAAAAAACAAATTATAACTAATAATATATTTTTTTCCGCTATAATATTTCCTCATTTCACAGATAACGCTGACCAATCAGATGTGGAACTGCGTTCATTAGTGTTCAAAATGAGAAGACTAAAGTGGGTGTCGCGGTCAGATAGTGGCGGCAGGTGGCAGCACCGGTCAGTGACTCGCTGAAGCAAGATGGGAGCGCACGCGCAGGGCGGCCCGCTCGCGCGCCTTCTAGTACTGGCAGTTTTACACGTCAATTTTATTGGTAAGTTTTATTGTATTTTATTTTAAACTAGCGGCTCGTCCCGGTTTGAAATTAGTGGACATTTATTAAATTAAGATTGCCTATGTTACTCATGGATAACGTAGCATTCCAATGGTGAATGATTTTTTTAAATCAGTCCTGTGGTTTTTGAGTTTATTTGATACAAAAATACCTACAAAAAAAAAACAAATCAGTCCTCTTTTCTTTTATTCGTTCTTTTCAAAATTAAACAGAATTTGGTATTGCAATATTTTCTAAACTTTTCTTCTATTTTGATGTAGATCTGTTCTGTCGAACATACTTTTTTCCAATGTTTGATGACAGTGCAAGTCTGCAACATCGTCATAAATATAAATTTCTAACAGATAGTGATTCTTTTGTGTTAATCTTCTAGGAGCCTCAACATGTCATAAAATTCACTTTGTTATTAATGCACACATGTCTTAAACACTAGTGTTAAGTACAGCACAATATTTGGAAAATTTTGGTAATAACTACTAATACCGCAAAAATAATTAATAATAATAATGACAAAATCATCATTAATCATGTCAAAGGCATCATTAATAATTTCAAAATCATTAATAACGCATTAATAAACTATGCAAAAAGACTTGTTTTAGCATCAAAATAATAACCTTGTGCACCAATTTGTTACACTTAATTTTCTTTTGAAAAAAGTATCACCGAAGCGCTTGTTTCAAAAATTGCAACATTACTTTGTAGTGACAGATTGTTCGCTCATAGCCCGGGGCTACTACACCAGGTTATTTCCCCGAGTTGACTCCTAAAATTACCGTGGGACGGTAAACAACTGACAATAGCTGCGCTTTATTCTATTAATTTTAAAACGGATTTTCATCCGATTTTTTTGTATTTGAGTGGCCTAAACGGTTTGTTAAATATTATTTTTGACTAAGTACTAAGTTTTGACTAAGACTAGTGATATTATTTTTAGTTTGTTTATTTATTTCAAATAGGTACGCAGTACATTAAATTTTACACCATTATCTGCCTTGCTTTTTCAAACTATTTCGACGCCGGATTCCAGTCTGACTGTTATTATTAGGTATAGCCACGATTTCCTTTTAAAAAAAATATGCTTTTCGTTCAAAAATTAAAAGTGATGTTAAAGATCCTGGTCTAAGACAGTAAACATATATGGAACATTTTCAAGGAATCAGGGAGCTTGATGAATAATATAATATTAGTTATAAATGTATCGGTTACATTTATCTTGAAATCTACTTTTTAAACTTACTACTACACTAAAAGAACTACTTTTTAAATAATGATCCGTAAAATGTACATCAGTGTAGCATTAGGTACAGATTTTAACTTTTAATAGAAAAAAGCAATGTGTGGAGCAGTTTTTACATGTTGAACATATAATGAGAACATTCCTCATATAAAACCGCACACGTCAAAACTTTCTATTAGTTAGTACTTTGTTTTTTTTTTACTTTTAATAAATTAATACTTGTTGCTTTTGGATGGCAGGTTTAATTTTAGTTTGAACGTTGTTTTTCATTTAATTTTACCTGCTGTTATCACTTGAAATCATGTTTAAATTAACATAACATCAAGCCTTGTAATTCCCAAAGGTTAAGCAGAGGTGTACCCTTACATATAGAGTATACCTAACAAGTAGGCATACCAACATTGATACAGTTATAATTAAGTCCCATATAATAGTGGGTAAGTCTATTGCTATCAACCGGACACAAGAACCGACTCCGTAGTTGTTGTTGTGAAATTCTTGAGGGAAAAACTCAATAACACTTTGCCATATACTTATTATTATAATTCATACAACTTCATTACTTAAAAAAAATAAGTTATACTTCAGCAACTTTATATCTAAGCTAAGTCTTAGCTAAGTCTCTGGGTAAGATATTTTTAAACCTCCTTCCTCTTTTGACCTCCACTTTCACCAAAACCAAATTCTGCGCATCCACCGCCATCGGCTTCCACACTTACAATAACACAGTAGGTACACATAATAATACATAGCCTAGCCTATAACTAAACCCCTTTTTACATGGGAGCATTCTTGAGAGCTTGCTCCACAAACAAACTTTAATATCCTTTCTCATTTTTACACCCCACGTCAGTCGTATCTCGTAATATTCAGTAAATCGCGGTAAGGGAATCTGTTTGTGTAGGACAACGTGTGGGTTGTCAAAGCCTAAACTCAGCAGCGAGGTGTAAAGGTAGCTGCAGACTTTTGCGTGAAATAAAAATTCACGCGCGATTTTTTTATGTGAAGTGCGGTGTGGTGTGCGTCAGTGTTTGTGTATGTGTGTTATACATTTAAAGAGGATAATATAATTATAGAAATACGCCAAATAATTCGTGCCTGGTTCAATGACTTTTCGTTATTTTGGCTTTTTCATAGAGCTACAAGTTCGTCCGTGTTCCAGGAATACAAACCTTTTACGTGTGATTCTAGTCGATTCTTAGATTAAGTACAAACAAGCTATATGCAGTGACTAGTAGTCTGTAATATGTACTATGTGAAATAGAGCAGATTCTGATGACGAGATCGACAAACAATGGCTGTTAACAGATTGACATGCACTGTGCGGTTTCAATCGACTAATCGAAGCCTACCGGACACAGGATTCACGGAACACCACAATACTCTTTGAGGTATAGAGCTCAACTCGTGCGTGTTTGGTTCGCGGTAACGTGTAAAGGGACCTTTACGCGACGTTTCGGGCCGCGTTCACGGGGCGCTTTGTTTCGGACTCACTCTCATTTCACAAAGTGCAAGCTTTTGCTGCGTTAGCGTAGAACGCTTCATAATACTAAACTATTGTACTTTACACAGTTACGGTTATGTAACCGTGGGCAAAAATGAATCTAGATATTAGTGAAATGAGTATTTTTTTCACACACGTGAAAGTATTATTTTTTCAGTTGTTCAGAACTGGTGGTAGTTTTATTTATTGGCGTAAGTACCAATTCAGTAGGATTTCTTTAAAATATTATAATGAAAAATAATAATACGGCTATTAAGCTGTAAGTACAAAATAAAAATAGTCCAACTAAGCCAAGTCTTTGTTCTCAAGAAACTCAAATAGTACCTACCTGTATGGCCACAAAAACTTATTGTATATTTATATTTGAAAGTTACTGCTAGTGGGCATTGCCATAAGTGAAAACGGACATAATAGTAAAGCGACATTTATGACGTCTAGACAGGCACACTGGACTGTTCGCTATTTTATACTTTTTTTGTAATATAATTAGAGTCATAACTGCACTAAAAAAACATATAATGATTTAATGGTTAAAAACCTCATTATAATAGAAAGACAAACACTGTTTGAAGATGTGTCTGTTTTTTTTAAAGTAGGTTAAATAACAGTCAGTTTCAAAAATGACTGTCTGAAAAAGAATATGTACTTTAAAATATTCTAACTAAAATGTTGTTGAATTTATTCTAGCACTCGTTGAAAAATAATGCACAGCTTATACCGATGCTACAAACTGACTAAGGAAGGATTTGAATGATCCGTCTTTAAAGAAATTGGATACAGAATGTAAGTTTTTCTGGATATGTGCCAATGGCAATGGGTACAAATGGCAATGAGTCTATTACATGGAATCAAAAGATAACCAACGAAATGTGGGTGTACCAATAGATACACCTGTTTCTAACTTGCGGGGAATATAGTTGTAATTTTATGTACGTTTCTATGAAAGTCAGTCATGGGCTGGTATATAAAGTAATTAAAACTTCCATACGCCGAGTTAAGGCTGGAATACACATGCTACGTAGTAGCACGAAATCATGCTAGTTTCGAGCAACTGTCACTTATTAGCATACAAGTAGCACGTGTATACGAAAAGAGCATGCTTGTTTGTAAGTATGCTACCTAATCGCAAGCCGGTCTATTTTTCGTGCTTCGACGCATAAAACCTCGTTTTTGATATTCTTTGATTTTACTGTTTTTTATGTTGTCACCTTTTTGTTGTTTTCTGTCAGTGTCTCCAATAAAAGACTGTAAAGCCGCCTCCCCACTAAAGTCACCTGAAACGTTCCTGTTAGGCGTGCGGCTCGGCCTCACGGAGCCACGCAGCCCAAGTGGGGATGCGGCCAAACGTTCCTGTTAGGCCGCGCGGCTCAGGCCTTGCTCACGTCCACGATCACGAGGCACGGCCGCGTGGCTCTTGTGGGGTCGCGGCTTAAGATAATGTCACTCAGACGTGCTAAAAAGAAGTATGATCATAAAAAAGTATGCTTTGAGGTCTGTGCTTTAGAGCAAATGTGCACACTCGGAAAGCATGCTACAAATGACAATACTACCTAGTAGCAAACAAGCATGCTTTTCTAGTAGAATGTGTATTTCAGGCTTTAAGCTATTTCTGTGTGCTCTTAGTTCAAAAATATTTCTTTCATCTACCGGATATTAAGTAAACAACCGGAACGATATCAAAAATACTTTCAAACATTCTTAAATAACGTGGCTTCCTGTTCAAACCTCTACGAATAACTAGAGAAATATTCTAAGAATTTCCTCTTCAGGGCAAAAGGCAATATTAATTAACTACGTCATCAAGCGGTCCCTTTATACCCTCAAAGTGCGTACATAAAAGAGTATTTAATGTTTGCGTAAATAAATCCGGTGAGACATTTTGCAAATGGATTTTTTGTAGTCACATTGGAGCAATTCATTTGACGTTGATAAAAATATAAAAGCACCGTAGAGTAACGTGGACAACCCTTTCAGGGCTCAGAGCGATGTCGGTATCCTCATTGAAAACCCGTTGAGAGGTCAAAATAGAGAAAGGGATTCACGCATCCCTGGCTTGCCTGTTAATTGCTGTTATTTGCTTTGCCATTTCATGCTTTAAGCTCAAATGAGAATAAATGAGTAACTATTCATTTTGAAATAACATGTTCGTCTCATTTTATTTTTGTTGTAGAATACTGTTATTTTCTGTCATAACACATAAATAAAAATTCTCTAATGAATACAAGCAATGGTTTAAAAATCCAATTACATAATTTATTTTTTAATTAAGTCATATCATGCAATTCCAGATAAACGACTATTTCATTAAATTGAAGTGCCAATAATCCGACGGATCTAGTACCGATTTTGTTGAGATTAAATGGTCGGATTTGTATATTTATTTGAATGAATAATATCGGAATCAATGTTTTATTTGACGACACGGTTGGCGCAGTGGCTAAGCGATTAGACTGCTGCGCTACGTGTCGCGGGTTCGATCCCCGCACGGAACAAGTATTTGTATGGCCTACAGATAGTTGTTTCGGGTCTGGGCGTGTATGTTTTTAAACTTACCCACGATACAGGAAAAATTCCTAGTGTCCCCACACTAGGAATTTTTAGGGGGGCAACGTTTTAAAAAAAAATAAAAAAAAATATATAATTATATGACAGAGGAATACGCCTGCAATTTCCGAAGAGTTAGACAGACCTGTACTCACATTTCACTAGACATGTTTAAGTCCCATGTAAATGCTATCAACTGAACGCATATCCCAACCCCATGGACCAGGGAATTATACTGTGTACTATTTATGATACTTGGTAGCCCACTAGACCAAAAATGTTACCTAATAAAATACTCATTGAGATATGAGATGCCGACTAATTGGAAAATGTGCGGGTGATTCAATATTATCATTACAGACAACGATATAATGGCGACTAATGCCTGGACTAACATTTAAATAGGCTTTTAATAGACCCTGAACGGCGCAATCGATGCTAAACAACACCGTATGAAAGTCTGTCTGTGTTTACTTAGCCATCCCACGCTAGTTTTGTATTAAGGTATTAATAAACTTCAAAGTTACAAATAGTTTCTAGATTAAGTTTTAGTTTTAGTCTTCATAAATTTACAAAGTTCAAAATACCAAAACAACTAACATACCTACTTGTTTAAACTGATTTGGTTACAATCACTATAATTTATACTAAAACCGGGATGTCTTCCATTTATTATTTTTACGTAAAAAATATTTTGTTCAACTTGAAATTTAAAGCATAGCTAAGATTTATTTTTTAATATTGTGCTAGTTTTTCAAATAAATAAATGAATTACTTGCCCCCAAACAAAACTTACATAGATCGAGATTGTCTCAGCAAGTAGGTACACGACCCGCGTCGGAATTGAATTAATCTCGTTCTAAAATTTTCACTTGCCACCTTATCTCCTGTCGTATTGTCGTTTTATTGTGCCTACCCTGGAACCATTAGCGAAAATGTCACAGCGGCGGCATTGTAATCGCGCGGCCGCGGCCAGCCCGCACAATGATGCGGCCGTTCGACCCCGCCCGTCTACACGCGCCTTTTACCTTTACTATGATACAAATTTGAGTTTCTATAATAAATGAGAATACCCCTAGCATTCGCATTATTTACGGAATAGAACGCTGCTTTACCTCTCCACAATCCCGGACCGAATTCCAGAGATAGTCGCCGATCGACGTAGAAAGCTTAGCTTCGAAACGTATGAATGAGTAAAGACTTTTACGAATTGTGTCGTCTACATTTCACCTCTCGGATTCTTTGCATAGAGTTGGGGAATCTCGTGTGGTGATTCACGTCACGTTGCGAGCGAGTGGCCGACAAAGGAAAGAGGGCTTGCATACCTTATTACCACCTTTTTGCCAAATCCCCTCTTATGTGTAACACGACGCAGTCGTGTCGGCAACTCGGAATGACAACTACGTGTTAACACAAAATGATGTTGTCGGTATGAGTTATATTTTTATTCTCTCCAGAAAGCTCTTTTAATACTATTCAAAATTCATATCTCACCTTTATGTAAGCACTATAGCACTATACTTACTCATAATATAGCTGCTTTATCGTGGATCGTGTTTGTTTTGACTAAGTACTTCACATAGACACGTACACAACATACAACTTAGAACATTTTACGATTATTTATCGTACCTATATCTTCGTATTTTGTAAAAGAACTTAAACCTGCAAAGTACTAGGACAACATAAAAGCAGAGAAGTTCAACCTTCAAAGCTTCCAAGTCATTAGACAATTAGGTCGTATTTATTTCTTTGCATATTTCGCCACATCGGAATGTCACCGCGGGTCTCCTTGCAATTAATCAGCAAGTCAATGAGCCGTTTTGTTTGGACATCGTCGATGAGTAATCCTTCCCCAGTGATTTACTGACGGACCCCAAATATCCCTAAAATAATGTTTGTGTCAACTCAGATTTTTACCACTTTTAATGGGGACGGTGCTCTTTAAAATTGGAAAGGTTTTTAATTGTATACTTAATATTTTAATTGTTATTGGTTCAGGCATTTGTATATAGAACTATCTCATTTGAATTTATTTACGTAACGACTATGAAAGACGGATATATAGCGAATTTAAAAATAAATGATGGCAGTAGAAGTCTTTATTATAAAAATCTCGACAAGCATCTTTCATTAAAAAAAAAATATTATCGTCTTCGTAATGAAAAAACTCCATAGCAATCGAATTCCAGACCAATATCAATTTCCAAAAGATTTATCGAATATGAGAGTAGACAAACGCAACATTAGAAAACAAAACACAACTACAAAGAGCGGGGTTCGTATTTATTACCCTTATCTTATTTGCATGCAATTCTGTATATTGCTGTCCCCGACATACACCATAAGCCGTGGCTTCCGACTTGTTTATAGAATATTCGCTCATAAACATGCAGATTGCGGATGAGACGGTTTTTATGTAAAATTGGAGAAAGGGGAGCAGTTTTATTTATTAGCCTCTTGACTCCGCGGCGCGTCACGAGTGACAGAACAGTTGCTTGAGAAATTGCTCGTAGTTCATATCGAGATTGAGCGAACACACCCTGAACATGGGGGAATTTAAATCTTATTTTGTTGCGGAAGTTGGGGCAAACAAGTTATACTATACTGTGAAGCGTTAAAGCTATCATTGTTTTGTTACAAAAATATAAGGTGCTATTTATTCTGTAGCTGTCGTGTACCTGCCGATCGTTCTAAAACAATGATTGTAGTAAAATACGGAGTATCAATTAAATAGCCTTTTATAACTCAAATCTCAATCAATGGTCAATCACAAGTGAAATTCTTATCCTGATAGCTTGACCACACACAGGGTAAAAAAGAAATTGTGAACGAAACTTATACGTTTAATACATACACGATCAATTTTTTTTTATTATTTACCTGCTGAAAATCAATTCAGATGTCCTTTTCGCCGCAAATAAAATTAAACAGAAAGTTAGATTAAACACAGCTAAAGTATTTATAAATATTAAATCATTTGACGGATTTAGGACAAACATGATCCTAATCTAGGATGTAGTTACATAAATATATTCTAAATAGGTTATGCATTTTGCATGAAAAAGCATGTAGTAAAATAAATGTCAGAATGCCATAAAAAGGTATTGTATGTCAACATAACGACGCGAAATAACCCTAAAAAATTTATAAAATACAGATGCTTTTAAATTGAATATATTGCAATAGACATACACAAAATATGAATGTCAACAATACATAACTACTATTGCAATATTTTCAGTTTCGGTGGATTTTTTCATTAGGAGTTTCAGATGAGCAGCCTCAAAGCTCCCCCCGGTTGATGGCAATAAACTCCCCCGCAGACCCGAGGGACTTAAAGGTGGTGTAAGTACACCACTGCTTGACCCTTC
This sequence comes from Diarsia mendica, assembly GCA_949316265.1. NCBI lineage: Eukaryota > Metazoa > Arthropoda > Insecta > Lepidoptera > Noctuidae > Diarsia > Diarsia mendica. The sequence continues at coordinate 12,780,965 of OX438887.1, forward strand.
CAGAAACAGCCAGGATGTTATGTATTTGGTAACAAATCACCATCACATTTAACGCTTTGAATCTTACCAATACTATTCTACTATTTTTTTTTAGATTCTACATAACTTTCGAAATGAATATTGCCAAGCATTCTCATAAGCGACAATAATTTCTAAATTCTATTGTCTACTTCATACTATGTATCCTGGGCACAGTTTCAAGTCTAGAACTCATTTAGTCGCACGATTATCGGACCTGCAACAGATGAGCCCGATCGTTGCCACCACATTATGGCATTATGTTTTCCCATTGCCGACCAACGCTAGCTAAGCTGCACTGGATTTTCTACTAAGTTATTAAGTAAACTAATATTTTCTTTGCTAATATGGTTCTAGTTTCTTGGTAAGAGAATTTTGCTTATTAATATTTTTTTTTAAGATAAAATGTTTCTCGAGTTTTGGTTCTTAAAATAGGTTGGAAGTTATTTATAGCTAAGTTGGTAAATTAGTTTTCTTTAAGAGTCTACGCGTCAAAACTCAATTAATTAATTATGTTTTAAAATAAACATAATTTCCCCAACTTAAATAGAAAGTAACGTTCCGTGAAATTCCATATCTACAAAATGTGTTACAACCACAGAAAAGATCTCTTTTATCTTACCTTTATCTTATTACCACAGAACTGTGGTTACAACTATGGTACACACTTGCTACGAGCTTGCTACGCACTTGCTACGAACTTGCTACGCGCTTGTTACGAGCTGCTACGAGCAGCTATGAGCCGTAAAAGTTAAATAAACTGTTGTAACATTTCCAGAATTGTTTACTTGATACTTCACAAATCTTTACTCAATCGTTGACAAACAAACAAAATCCAATGAAACCAAAATAATATTAGGGCCTTGTTCAATAAATACTGAACAAATAGTTATAGTTTCTATTTTCCAGTTCGTGATTTCCGTTCGGAACGAAGGATATAAGTAAACGACAAATACTGTGTCCACAAAATGCCCTACATACAATAAAAAATAAATATTAAAAATATCTGTCCTGTGTGGGCTGAAAATAGGGGAAAGTCGGGGTGTTGACAAAGGTGACCAGGGGATAAAGGACGCGGGTACCAAAATAGTTTGTGTCAACCTACACTAGTTTGGTGAAATTAAATGGGGTTAAGGTGAATCGATTTAGTTGGTAAAGAAAAAGCACGAAAATGAAGTTCACTATAGTTGACAATTCACCAAATTCTAAAAAAAAAGTGTTTCCTATGTGTACTACTAAAAGGGACCAATTTCCCAGAAAATTCATTTACTACAGTTTCAAAACGGCTACGTGTAGTCATAGAGGGAAACGCAAAATTTGTTAAAAAGGACTTTCCTTTTTTCCGATTTCTGTCAGTGCACAATATTTGCATACATACATAAACTCACGCCTCTTTCCCATGGGGGTAGGCAGAAACACACAGAACGCCACCTGCTACAATTCTGATATACTCCTTTTGCCATCTGATCACTGACGCCGTTTGTATGTAATTATTTAGATGTTAATTGTTTTTAGCTTCTCCATTTCGTTATCCTTAGATTATCTAGTTCATGCGATGGTGGGTGAACAAAGATATTTTTCTATTTAAAAAATAAAACATCACTATCTCTTATAACATACACGATTGTAGATTTTTTGAGTGTCCGCTATTTTTTAAATCAATAAAATTAAGGATGTTATGCCAGGCTTCATACAAATTTTTTTCAAACCAAAACAAACTGACATGACCAAAAAAAAAAAACTTTGGTCAACGCTCACAGTAAAAAATAGTCCCTATTTTTTAGAATATATTCTTCGAGCCACCTCACGTCGCAAATAATTAGGCACGCTAAAGCTCTCAATGAACAAGCCAACTCGAAGTACACAACTCCCCCTGACACGTCGCGGATGAGACCGGGGTGATTAAAAAAAATTGGGGAAGGCCAGGCTTCATACAAAAATCTTCCAAACCCTTTCCTACCCATTCATGACAGAAACGGGAGTGATTAAAAAAAATTGGGGAAGGCGAGGCTTCATATAAAAATCTTCCAAACCCTTTCCTACCCATTCATGACCGAAACGGGAGTGATTAAAAAAAAATTGGAGAAGTCCAGGCTTCATACAAAAATCTTCCAAACCCTTTCCTACCCATTCATGACCGAAAAAAAACAAATTTGGTCTACGCTCAGAGTTGCTATCCCAAAACAGTCCCTATTTTCTCAGAATATATCCTTCGAGCCACCTCACGTCGCAAATAATTAGGCACGCTAAAGCTCTCAATGAACAAGCCAACTCGAAGTACACAACTCCCCCTGACACGTCGCGGATGAGACCGGGGTGATTAAAAACGTGACCGTCATCACTTGTCGTCGGACGCCCATAAGGGTTTTATCTACTGCGAACCACCCCCGAAGCTTTGTTTATTTATTGTAACGAAACTTTCTTGTTTGATCGCTTTTATAATCAGCTGTGATTACGTGGAAAATTTTGTGGTAATTATGGGAGGGAGTTTTTTGGCTTTATATTTTCGTGTGTGAGACATCATTGTGTGGGCACATTTAATGAAGCATTCACATTCGAATATTCAATCAGAGTTGACAGAGGAGAATGGAAGAAAAAAAAACGCGAGCGTGAAAGAGCGTGTCGGGCCACGCTCAGTGTAGGGTTCCGTAGTTTCCCGTCCGTCACAATAAGTGTTCCCACTTATGAGTTTAAAGGTGGGTATCCATTATGTTTTTTTTTATATATATCTTTAATTTTTTTCTTTCCTTTTTTAAAATGATTTTCCTAGAAAGTCCTTATAAGTTCTACTTTTCAGATTTTGCTTCATATTTTCTGAACCCTAATGAGTTGCGCCGACCCCAAGTAACACGGTCAGGTCAGGTTTTTATGGGCCATGGGCCTCTGACTTGGTTGTATATCCCGTCGAGAAATAATATATCTTATAGCCATGCTGGTTTCCTGACGACGACGTTTGCCTTCACCGATTCAAGTGATAATGATACAATACGCACATGAATCCGAAAACCGTGACTAGGCAGTCCAACGATCACACATCTGACTGGCTCTGCTATACTATACTCTAGTAGTAGTGATAACGGGTTTATATTTACAATTCCTATCATCATTTATCAGAGTTATCCATCATATAATGTTTTAGCTGTAAAATTATCGAAACTGAAGGGACAAAACAGTTTGCAAACAGTTACAATAACGTAAATCTTTTTTGAGGACCGTTAGAAGTCTTTTGATGCATGTGAAGACAAATTGAGCTATAAAACCAAATCGTAAACCAGCGGAGAGTGGAATCGGCCATTTTAAATAAAATAGTGCAGATAGATAAAAGACTGGTTTCATTTAGAAGTCCTTTTTTGTGTTTATAGAAGTCTTGAATATGGATCATGAATATTCAAAATGCGTCTCTAATTTCGCCCTTATTTAAAAAAAATAAATGAATATTACAAAACAAAACAAATATGAACATCACACCAGTATATAAATAAATAAAACCCCATGCCAAAAACCGCAGGAACCTGCTCAATACAAACAGGTTTCATTACCAACTACATATTAAATTCGCATTGAAAAATCTCCATTGACACTTATATTGCGAGCAAAGCTGGGGGGATAATCCTAGTAATATTTTACTACATGTTATTTTTATAATGTTACTAAACTGGGAAATATGAGTAGGGAATTTATGTGTTGTAAAAATGTTATGTGTGAGGCGATTGGGTCACGTAGGGGGGCATTCGGGCACCTACGATTTTTATTAACTGTTTGTATATGTTGTGTCGCCGTAAAACTAAAAACGACCCTTACGTCGATTGGACATATGGGAAGTCTTTTTTGGTCCTTTAGTATTGAAAAGAATTTTAGTCGATCTTTCGCCATAGGAATTTTAATCATAAGGGTGATTTACGGTTAATATTGCTGTACGGGTATTAATGCTTGATGTCATTTTCCGTTTTCAACAATGTAGAAAACAAGACAAATTTTAGCTGTAAACATTTTTTATTAAACGCTGAAAAATCAAACGAAAAATAGCAACGATTTACTGTTTCACGTATAAAAGCGCAGGTTGTGCAGAATTAAAGAAAAACATGGGACACGTCAGCCGCATATCATACCCGTGGGAATTGTGTCAACCATGGGATTCAGTTACTATGATTTTTGAGGCTAAAAGGGGTTATTTTCCAATCGATAGCGAAATTTCGTAATTCCACGTAGTTTATTGTTACAAAACTTTTGATGATAAAAAAACTATTTATAAATATTTTAATTACACTACTTTTTTACTAACAGCTCTTGGAAGGAATTGGAGGAGGCTTTTGCCCAGCAGTAGAACAGTGCAAGCTAATAAAATAAATATTAAAAAAAATTACTACAAACATCAAAATATACTTTTTCAAGTCCAGTAAACGGATATTTTTTCGTTTTTAAAACTAAAATGTACTGTACATAAACCACGCCTGGGATCAATGATACTCGTATTATGTTATGCAAACTCAAAAAACTCGATAACATGCTCTTCACGCGATGAAAACTACAAATATCGCCACCACTAGCTCGCAACCTAAAATACGATGAAACAAAAACTCATAAAAGCGATAAATGAGTTTTGAATGTTTCTGCAGGATGTCATATATTTTCTGGATGTATTGTGTTGTTGGTGCAAACTGCCAATACATCTCAATTATCGAGCTGTGTCACATCAAAACAAAAACGTGAAAGTTATTGCGGGTTTTCATTCAAAATTAACTTTCATCACTATCTTGCCCTTATCGCAATTCATTTAGGGTCAGCGCAGCATGTCATCTTCTTCCATACTTCTCGTTTCTCGTCATCTCATGAGTCACCTCCTTTCTTACCATAATAATAGGTCTTTACCTATGAAATTACCGTTTTGTTTGAAAAAAATTAAACGAATTTTTTTCATGTATTTTTATTTGTATTAATCGAAGTAATCACCCATGCAATCAATGCATCTTTGCCAACGCAGTGGCAGTTTATTGATGCCCTTCTTAAAGAAATCAGCTGGTCGGGAGGCAACAAATTCTTCAAAGGCATTTTGTACTGCCTCTCGGGTATTGAATTTTTTTCCCGCCAAGAAGTTATCCAAATTCTGGAAAAAGTATGCGAGAGCTTCCAACCCCAGTTCTTGCAACTTGGAGACCGTCTGCTGTGCAGTATGAGGTCGCGCGTTGTCGTGCAGGAGCAGCGGAGACGAGCGATTGACCAATGCTGGTTGGAGATGTGCCAGCTTCTCCATCATTGTGTTCAGTTCTTCACAGTACACATCTGCAGTAATGCTCACCCCGTTTGGTAAGAAGCTGTGATGAATCACACCGGCGCTAGACCACCAAACAGTGACCATCACTTTTTTAGGGGTAAGTTTTCGTTTAGGGCATTGTTTAGGTGCTGAACCAGGATCCAACCAACTTGCTGAGCGCTTACGGTTATCGTACAGGATCCATTTTTCATCGCAGGTAACAATGCGGTTCAAAATTCCTTCATTTGTGTGTCTGTTGAGCAGTGCAAGGCACGTCTCGACGCGTACTTCGCGCTGGCGATCATTGAGTTCGTGGGGCACCCATTTGTCAAGCTTTTTTACCTTGCCAATTTGACGCAAATGGACCAATATTGTTTTGACGCTAACGTCGAAAACTGCTGCTAATTCAGCCGTAGATTGTGTATCATCAGCTTCTTTAACAAAAATTAATTTGATTTGAAATGGCCAGTACTGCAGAACGGCAATTTCATAGGTAGACCTAATATCATTCTTAACACACTCCATTTATCGTTTCTTTGGTCTTCCTCTACTCTTATAACCATCCACGTCCATATTCAAAATAAAACTTTCTCATTCTAAAATTAACAATGAAAGTATTTCTGTATGTCTGTCCGTCTCTATCTTCCATTTTCACGCCTGAATGACTGAACAGATTTTGGCACACAAGGCAGGCTACGACCTAGAGCTGTATACGGAATGCTTTGCTACTCACAAATATAGAACCTAACAACAAACAATAGAAACACCTAGTAATACGAGTAGTGACCTGTAAGGAACCATCAGGAAATTCTCAGTAGCAGCTCGAAATTAGATTTGTGCCAGGATATCGCTATCTATTATTCCCACATTTAACCCGTTCTACCTTTAAAACAAGAGTGAACAGGTATATTCTGGACACACTCGTTCCTTCATAATTTATACCTCATCCATCGCTTTTCATCAGACGTGTTCGAGGCTAAGAATTCAGTTCTCATTTTTATATAAAAAAAAAAAAACTTAGAACCTAAAAGATCAAATGTAAAAGACATGCGGACACGGCTTTCGACACCGGACATTGATGTATCTGACATTGTCTGCAGCCGGTCCGCAACTTTGTCCGTACTGGTTTGATTGAACCTTTTCGCCAACTCCCTAGGGGCATGTAAGCGTGAAGTCACGTCATGTTAAACAAGTCAAAATCTCTGTTTTTCGAACCATTGTCTCTAAGTTACCGCAGCTATTTTACGCAGATCAAACTTTCTGTTGACAAAATTTATTCATGACATGATCCCTCGTAAATACATTTGGGACTTTATTGTCGTAATGAATTTGATATGGTTTATGAAAACAGACTTATCTTTTACTCTATTAAGTTAGTTTATTTTGAAATCCTGTTTGCCTTTGTGTTTGTTGTGATTTACTTTTGAAGGTGACGTCTTTTTGCGTTTTTAGAATAAATTATATTGAAATAAATAAATTGGAAAGGACGTAAAAAATCAGTGCGGTGTTCTATTTTCGGTCCTTCAAAATATGATTTTTGAATCATACTCGTACGAGTATCAAAAAGTAAGTATAAGCGTACACGAAGATGTTCAATGCGATATTTTATAGTAAAACATTGGGATCTCACGTCAAAATTCCATCGCAATTTAATACAGCATTGTGTGACGAACAAATTAATAGCGTAAGACATCGCCCGCATAGTATAAAATAGTCTTGTCCCAAAAGTGTTTCAATTATTATTCCGACCGTTATTATTCTGAAACCAAAAGTATTATGAAATTCTTTACCCAATTTCTCAGAAAAGCAAGAAATCATCCCAAAATCCTAGCAAAATCAGTTTCCTTTTTAAATTCTTTTCTATTGTCTACTGCAGTGGAGAGGTGAAAAGCGCGAGCTAGCACATATTTCTTCGCGCTTATTTCACCTACTGGCTTTATACAAAATTGATACAATAAATCGAGAACTAACCTAGTAGGAGGCAGACGGCGTGCGTTCTCTGCGAGTACATGCAGATTTCTACGTTTTGTTCTTTACTTGCGGTCGGGTTCCACGATCAAATTGAAAATTCCGACCGGATATCTATGGTCTCTACTTTGTGTGATTCTTGTACATAGACGACTATGAAGCACATCGTATTTTTTTTATATATTTGAAGTAGTTTTATATTTACAAAATAGCAACTATTTAAATATAGGCAAGAAAAATGATATCTTTGCCGTAAATTAAAATGGTATTTTAATCAGTAACTGCTCCCTAAAAAAAAATATTATCGAGAAAAAATACGTTGAAGAATTTTTTAATATTCCATTGCAGAGGTTATAAAAAAAGCAGTATGTAAAAAAAACAACATTCTATTAGCGAAAAATCAATTTTGCCTCCAACTATTACATCGCTGGCCACAGATTGATAATAAATAAAACCGCTTAAAAACTTTTAATATGAGGAAAGAAATTTATTCACGGAGAACATGTCCTATCAAAATATCTCGGGCCACACGTTATGTCGGCACATTCTTCTCCTAAATTGAAATTCTCGAACGCTCTCCCTTCGCAAGTGGGACGGGTTCAGAGCCAAAAGACAAATACTTTGAATGTTCGATTAATGTGATCAAATATCATCTTTTCTTTAACGGTTTATTTTATTAAAGCTTTTTTGTGTATTCTTTTTTTGTGGTTGGCCTTGTGAGGGTAATCTGATATTAGAATGCTTGGAAGAAAAATGTGGTAAATTGGCTTAAAGAAATTTGTAATAATAGCCCATTTTGTAAAGGGAAAGTTTATTATAATAATAGATATTAGATAGGCCCTCGAGTTTCTTATTTACTTAATCAGATAATAATTTGGGTAAACTATTTGTTATTTGGGTATCATTTGAGTACTCAGTTAGGTAATATACATAAACTCACCCATATTTTTAGTTGTGAATTATTACGTATTTACCTAAACTGATTTTAACAGATATTTACCCGATAAGAATTGATTAACGTACGCTTGTTTTGACAAGTAAACGTTCCCAATTTTACTTTACTTTCGGTTTTACATAAAAGCATGCGTACATTCATGTGGTTCTATAAATTTAAATGTGGTCTAGTAAAAATTAATATGTCCTATATGTTCTAGCTTTTGTACTTAAAATTAAAAAAATATAAATAATGCAACACAATTAAAATAACAGTTTAGTACTTATTTTATTTCTCTCGCCTCGACGTTATGTTTTTGTTAAAAACGAAAACAGTTAAAAAATCTCCATTCATTAGATTTGTTACAATAATTTTATCAAACAATTGCCTGTTTCCCTTCAATTCCAAGCTTTGCATATTTTTGTTTGACACGTCCATCAATGTTTGCTTTTATCGCGACGTTTTTCCTTGTTCAACAGATTCGAATAGATCGCTACAACATTCGTAAAAAACAATGGAATTACTTTTTTTTTGTAGACACGTTAAAAACGATCAAAATAATATATTTTTTTGTGCAAACAATGATTATTTCAGATTTCTGTGTGAAGTAGTTTCAAGAAAGAGAAGCATTTAGTTACATTTATATTAAGAGTATTTTAATGTCAGCTTATACCTACTGAAATGGAGACGCATAAGGGGAAGGTTGGAAGGGGAGAAGACGCATCACGAACAACTTTATTGTAAATGGCCTCATCATCAAATTCATGACAACGCATTTACGTAAATAAAATCAGCGAAAAAAAAACAAATGACGTAAGCAGTTCCAAATTCGAAAAATAAAAACATGTCGGCTCAGAAAAAAAAGAACTCGATAAACGTCCTCACAGAGGGATAAGAAAGGATGTGTTTTGTGCCAAGTGCTCATGATTGTAGGAAAGAGGAGCCTCTATACCCTTGTACATTGATCTGAGTGGGAACGTACGGCTTGTTTCGCAGAACATCCTTTGAGGCGGTCGGGCGGACGAGCCTTTGAACGGTAGCTCGGGTGCATTTTGATAGCGGTATCGATTTTAACAGTGAATAGATTTTTACTTTAGTTCTCTTTGCTGTAAGTGTGGGGCTTTTGTTCGTGGTCGCATATGTTTATGTTTAACGGGTTCGCGAACGCGTTTGAGAAACATTTTTGGCCCACATATTTAAATTGTAATGTAGTTTTACTGTAGGACTTCAACATAATACTTTTTCTCCTAGAATGTATTTTCAGAGCCAGACTTAGATCACCAAAAAACACTATTTCACTCAAACAAATAAATCTAGAATTTATTGCTACACATCTTTTCAAGTGGTCCCTCCGCACTACTTGATTTCAGTACCTAAAATAAAAGAAAAACAGGCGTAAAATAAGATAAAGAAATCTTTGCAATCCGTCTAAAAGCTTACAACTAATCAAATCGCATAAAGTCACCCTCAATCATAACTTCCTTCCTAGCTGTGTGGGGTGACTATGAACCCCTAACATTTTTCATTTTCTCTCTATTTTGAATAAAATTACTGAAGTCAAGCTAACGGAAAGTAATAAATAATAGCATAGTTTCCGCATACATTCTAGACTCGAACTTTAAAAATGAGATTCACGGATGTACGTCGAATAAATTTACATTCTTTTTTATTTATAATAGTGTCTGACTTTAGCTAAAAAGAATCTGACAATATAGTATGTGTTTTGGAGGAGTTATTTGTCGTAATGAAGTGAATTCGCGAATAGGAAGATGAAGCAATTATTTAGCTTAGTCATGCATTGTATTTCCGCTCATTAGGTGTATATTTATTTAATTTACAACGGCTGGGGGCCGACGATAAGCTCCGGAGCGTGCGCCGCTGTGCCTCCGTCGACTGAATAACAATGCAAACGGACGTCTAAAATGCTGCTCCTCTGTTATGCAAAAGAAACGGGAAAATTGTATTATCTGGCGGTATCGTTACATTTTAGAGGCGCTGATCTGGTTGTCGATGATAAATTGAAAGGGAATTTGCTTAATACAGTTTGTGGTTAGAATTAATTTTATGTTCGGAGGTGTAAACGACGCTTTTTCAGGGTTTTGTTTTGAAAACAGTGGAGCATTTTTCAATAGTTCAGACAAAAAATCCTAATACGAATACCTTTGCTTTTTATTTTCTATGTTTCAAAAACTCCGAATCTCAAATCCCTAAACGTCCTCAATGAAACATACGAGTACTTATGTAGAAAATGTCAGACAGCAGAAAAAGCCCCAAATTACACCTGGCGTGAAAAACAAACCCTCGCTAATCATGTGCCGTAGCAAATACAATTAACTCAAATTAAAAGCGCTTTGTTAATAAACAGAAGTGTAACAACGTTAATCTGAGAAACAATGAGATTATGAGAATATTTTTCAAACAATCCTGGCCTTATAACTTTTTCGGTGGCCCGCCTTTCGCGCATACTAAAATAATACGCGAGTAAAATTGTACCTGCGTTGAAAACGTGGAATTTTCATTTGTTAAACGTTTATTAGTATTTTGTTTTATTACAAAAAGTGAGTTGACTTGGTTTTCGTATATAATTTAAATTAAAACGTGATCTATTTTAGAATTGTTCAGTTTAGTTAGAACTTAGTTTATAGTTTTCATTCGTTGGTCGCCCATTTTTGCGTAAGAAAGCGGCTTCCCTACTGCAACGTTTGCGTAGCACTCAGAACAGCATCCTGAAAATGATTGTTAGCAGAGTGGACTGCCCCATCCAAAGGCACTGGGTAGAATTAGGTATAGGTTTATGTTAAATAGAATTAAGTACTAACAACACTAACATAGCATGTAAGCACAGTTTGTTACTAACCACTAACTACGTATGGACTGCTTAGGTCTGAAATAAAGATATTTTATTTATTTATTTATTTAACCGCCTTCCAAAAGGAGGTGGTAACCAAACCGTCTATTTTTTTGTGTTTGTTCAGCAATATGTTCGCCAATTGTAAGCTGATTTCGATGATTATTTTTGTTAGTTGTAAAAGTCTTAATCCACGTTTAAATTTTTATTTTATTAAAAAAAATGTATTGTTTTCTCCCAAGTTTCAATAAACTGCTAAACACGTATAGAAAGTATTTTTTTAGTACTTTGATTACAGTGAACTTGTTAGTTACAGGAATGGATAACACTTATAATTATGTGGACAAAGCATATTCTAAATTAAAGCAAACTAAGCTAAGTTTGTTACTATCAAAACCTTTTTATTCCCCAACCATCTCTTCTTTACAACAGAAAAATAACTAATAAACCAAACTATAACCACTAAATTCATTTCGAATTGTGTGAACCCGTGTACGGCATGTCGAGTGGACCCACGTCGTAGGGAGGAGCAAAGTGGCCCGATAACCGCGGGAAACCGCAGCCTATCGCTTTTTGATAGCATCACTTTGCCCAACTTGCCATCTGACGGCCATTAGGTACGGGATATTGAAAAAGTGAGCCTCGCCGATCGAAACCGTGTGTCCGTATTTGTGACGTCATATGTTAGCACTTATATCGTGATAAGATGTTCGATACTATTGATTTTGAAGATCTGTTTTAGATCTCTTTTTGTCGTATTTTTAGTGGAAAGTAGGACTAACTTTACCAATGACATTCGAGGAAAACCTGTCAGTATCATCGTAGCTATGGAATATTGACAGCTCTTGCACTGATCGTGTTTAGTTTTACGATTGAAATTCCACCTTAATATTAGTTCTAAAAGGAACATTTCTGTAAATTATTAAACTGATACTATTTCAACTAAATTGAATTTAAGTCCTCAAGCTTGCGATCGAAAATACATCGAGTGCTGCTTTCACTAAAGCTGGGCACTTCCAAATTTATTCACCTCAATTACCTGCCTGCACTTGATAGCTGCAATTTCGCATGTATTAAATTGGCTTCCTTTAATGTACCTATATGATTTAATTAAACAAAGGGTTATTGATTAATTATAATACATCAATAAAGACAGCGGTGTGTGTAATATTTTCACGTTGAAAATATTGAAAAGTATATATTGGCAAACCTATGATGTTTCAATATAATATATTAAATAAGTTATATTATTTCTACTGTATAAATGTTGAGATAATTGGTACATTGATGTTAACTGTAAATGTGGCAATTATTTTATTAAATACATAGGTATATAAATTACGAATACTAAATCAAAAACAATCTCCGCTTTAAAAATCAATAAGTAAGCCTATCACAATATGTAGGTATGTTCCATTCACAAAAAAAAACTTAATACACTCAAGAAAAATCTACCACCGAGTTGCAATCCCAAAAAAAAACATAATTATATAAATTCCCCGAAGCTTGGCAACCCTGCGTAGTCACTAACACAATAATAGTGGGCAAATTGGTTTGTTATCGATAAATATGTGGCTTACACGAATCACGTGTTAGTCTGGCAACACATCATTTTCTTTGTAGGTCAATTTTGCTAATAATCAGAAGGGTAGAATTTATTGTCTATCACGATTATATTCTGGATTAGTCCTGTTTCGTAACAAAAGCTCTTTTGGAAGAAATAATTTAATCATTAGCATATAAACTAGTAGGGATCTATTTGTGGTTTGGTGTCCTGTGTTCACCTGGGTAATATGACCCAATTATTATTATTTTAGTAGATTATTGTAGACTGTTGATTTATGCAACTACTATGAGCATTTGTATGATTTTTCATTACTCATACTCTGAAAGTAGGTCATGACATGCCTGCGGAGCGGGTTGAAAGTACTACTTTTCAGCCCTAGGGAGAATCGCTTTCTACTGACAGCTGTCAAATTATTTGATGTAATTAGAAGCAAGCCTATTGCCATCAATTGATGTAATTGGGGGCAACCGATGTAATTAGGAGCAAGACTATTGCCATCAACCAATCTAATTAGGAGCAATCCTATTGCCATCAACCGATGTAATTAGGAGCAAGCCTATTGCCATCCAACATTAGATTTAACCGATTGTAAGTGTTTCTCTTATGTTTACTTTTTATTTTTTTGTCAATTTGTTTTTTCTTTCTTCTTTCTGTCGAGTTAGGTAATTGGGCGCAAGCCTATTCCCATCAACTTTCCTTGTATTCGTAATGAAAAGCACAGTGTTTACCTCGGGTTAAAGACTTATTTAGTCCCTCGAACTATTTAGCGCCCTCGCTGCGCTCAGGCGCCAAACCCCGTCTCGGGGACTAAATAAGTTACTTTCACCCCTAAGGTAACAATGTACTATTAAATAGGCAAGGACAAGAAGGAGATGAGGAAAGAGGATAGTAAATTCCCTTAAACTACCAAGAGATCAAAAATATTATATGAGGGAGGTATTGTATGTTGTTAAAAGGAATCTTATAATCAAATCTATATGCCATTCTAATACACACTTAACCCACCCAGTTTGTGACCTACTAAAACATTACGAGTAAATGCTTTACTTTAAAGATTTTTTAATGTGATTAAGCAGTTTAAGTTTCGTCGAATAATTAATTTATAGAATTAAACTTGAAACAGAATAATCTTTTTAAATATAGAATTATCAGTAGGCAGGTTTGGGTAGGTTAGTACATATCATAATTATGTTCCCATGACAGCAGGATCATACCCAAATATTTCAAATATGTATTTGAAAAGTAATCATAGACCGTTCCGAAATTAAATATCACTGTCAAAAAAGGCTCTAGCAAAACTCTGTTACAAAAAACTTTTTTACAAAAAATAAAACCGACTTCGACAAAAATAAAACACAAAAAAGTGAAAAATAAAAAATCAGCTTCTGAAGTCGGTGACATTTGTTTGTTTGATTTCATGTTTTTGCCACCGACTTCTGAAGCTGATTTTTTATTTTTCACTTTTTTGTGTTTTATTTTTGTCGAAGTCGGTTTTATTGTTTGTAAAAAAGTTTTTATTTTTCACTTTTTAGTGGTTCACATGTGCTTACCCCTTCACAACGTACTGGCGTGATGTTATGTTATGAACTGTTCAATAGACAGTCATGAGATTTCAGCAATCCCAGTCCATTTGCTATCATTAATTGAGGAGTTCCGTTGCCTATCTCCGAAGTTCTTCATCACCTTTGTAGTGAGTACAGGCGTGACATTATGTTGTGTGATGGCGTAAACAATGCTTAGATATGCTATAGCAACAATCGCGGTTAATCTGCTGTTATTTATTGAAGAGTTCCCCCGATTTCGACAAGATCCCATCATCAGATATTGAAATGGTGACAATGGGACCACACGGGAAGCACCAGCTTTCAAATGAAAAAAGAATCATGAAAATCAGTTCACCCAGTCGCAAGTTATGAGCTAACAAACATAAAAAATAAAATACAGTCGAATTGATAACCTCCTCCTTTTTTTGAAGTCGGTTAAAAACTAAAAACTAACTCTAATCAAAATGTATATTTTGAATAACTGCCTCACATATTTTGTCTACTCTGTACCTGTGTCCATTTTTCTAGTTACCACAGATCACAAAAGTTTACATTTTTCGTGTTTGACACTCAAAATATAGGTGGGTACAGCTAGCGTAATTGATAACAAAGTCTCTGGTAATGGAATCAAAGTCGCATTAAGATTCGCTTTGCGGCTTTTGAAATATTATCGTCTTATCCATTGTACAGAAGTTGCTAAATAAGATTTTTTGAGATTCATTTATAAGGCCGACTCCTAAAAAAGGAAGAGTTTATTTAATCATTGTAGCAGATATCGTATTGTAGGAACTCTGTATTACAGGAAATTACAGGGTTTTATAACTTATAAATAACAAAACGCCTGTAATCTCTGAAGGATTAGGCAGACCTCTGCCTAACCCTACAGGGATTACAGGCGTTTGTACTATTAATATGAATAATTATAATGTGGGTGTACTATTAGGTACACCTGTACCTAATAGTACAGTACCAGTTATGTATAATTAAGTCCCATGTAATAAAGGGCGAGCCTATTGCCTTTTAACCGGGCAAAAACCTAGACACTGTAGCTGCTACTGAGGAATTCGTAGTGGAATAACCCAATAAAACGTAGCCCGACTGGGAAACTCAGGCGCTCATGCTCAGTAGTTGCGCTTACGACCACTAGACCAACGAGGCAGTCTTTATATTTTTTATAGCTTTTAATCATCATCATCATTTCAGCCGAAAGACGTCCACTGCTGGACATACTGCTGGCCTCCCCTAAGTGTCGCCACATTGACCGGTCCCGTGCGTCTCGCATCCAGCGGATCCCCGCAACCTTCACCAGGTCATCGGTCTACCTAGTGGGAGGCCTTCCAACGCAACGTCTTCCGGTTCATGGTCGCCACTCCAGAACTTTCCGGCCCCATCGGGCATCCATTCTGCGAGCAATGTGCCCTTTTATAGCTTTTAATGTTTTCCTATCACATGTCTTTTTTTTAATACTAGCACTTTTATTTGCAAGAAAATATTTATCCAGGGCATACCTACTATCTTTCAATAACCAAAAACATGGCATAAACACACCTCCATCAGTATTGAAAGAAATATTTCCTCTGTTAGCGCTCCCTAAGCAAAGATTTTTCGAAATTCGACCCGCAAGGATAGAAAGGTCCGTAATGCGTTCACGGACAGTATCGTCGGCTTGTTTATATTTATATAACTTTTGTCTGGGTTCACCTCCTCTCGCCCTATAATATCACATTTGTTCATGTTCACCCTCAATTTCTTTCCCACATACTTTGCTGACTCATTGAATCCTTTTCAGTTGGTGGGTAGATTTTCTCCTGTATTTTTGTGCACTGATCATCTTTATGTTATTGTGTGTGAGAAACTGGTAGCTCAAGAGCACGTGGTTAAATAATAGCCGTTGAATCAATCTGCAGGCTAAGCCGCGTTTGACTAAGTTGGTCTAAGAATGGGTGACTACCCATTCCATACCGAGTTTCCTCCGTGCTTCGGAAAGCACGGTAACCAGTTGGTTTTGGCTGTCATTTGTGGATCTTTGTCAGGTAATCTGTGATCCGAAAGTTTGACAACCAGTCTTACCGAGAGGTACCTTATTACCAAGTACTAATTGGGTTGTGGAGACAGGCAGTTGCTCCATGTAAAATACTGGCATTCAGTTACATCCAGTAACACTTGAAGCCGACTCCAAGCTGGTTGGGGAAATCGGAAAAGGTTAGACATATGATGATGATACAGTGGCATAATAGTACATTATACAATCGCAAACGCACAGCAAAGACGAATGGCCCATGACACTCCCACGAAGTATCACGAATTTAATTAAAATGTGCGATGATGGTGCGTGCGTAGCTTTAGCGATGTTCAACATAACTTAATCCCAGTTTAACCAATACCCACGCACTACGAAAACGATAAAAATAACAAAAAGCAATCGTCAAAAGTAATCCCTTACTATTGAAAATACAAAAGGAACTAGCAAAATGGTTCGCTCAGTAAATAATAAATGAAGACTAATGTAAACAAAGTACAGTCACGGCCATAAACATTACAGTTTTTATTCCTCCTCACTTTAATTGTTCTACGGTTTATTCTACGGGCAGTTTCTTTTATTTATATAGTGCAGGTAATTCGTTTACCCGTGAGAATAGTTTCAACACGTGCCTCGTCTAGACGAATTGACTGTAATGGACTTTGTGCCCGCACCGGCTCGTCGTATCCGTGTGTTTACACAAAGAGGGAAATATTTATCGAGAGAGGTTAACGTTGAAATAGCTTCAAGTTTTTCGTTTTTTGCTGTAGTTTTTGGACACAGTTTAAAATAATGTTGAAAGTTCTCTTGTCGCAAATATTGTTATCTTATAAAAGCGAAGTAAAATAGATTTCTTATGAAGAGTTTTATCAAAAATGTCAACTGTATTTTATAAAATCAAAATAACTCGCACACGTAATTAATTTGTGCTGTTATTTAGTTGATTTATTTGTGCCTGGTTGATGGCAATAGGCTTGCCTCCTATTATACCTAATATGTTACTTAATGCCCAGATATACGCCAACGACCTTGAGCGAGTGGGAGGAGCTTAGCAATAGCGTCTACCCGTGCGTGAGAGTGATCAGCGATACACTGCCAGCAAGAGCATGTTTTAATTAAAAGTGCAAATAAAATCGTATAAAATTAGAAATTAACTATTTAATAAAAAACAATCCATCACTGGATGCAGTTTGGCATTTGAAATTTTATGGTGTATTTTAAACAATAATTATATTTGTTAATGAAGAGATAAACAGCTTTTAAAATTTGTTAAGAGGTATGTTTGAAGATTTTTTTCGCGCATTAAAGTATGTTTAATTATGTTTTGAATTCCATCACGGTATGCGAAAAGGTCTTGAAAATGTCATATTTTTTTTGTTTGTCAAAATTATTTACGGTTTATGAGATACACTGCTTTAAAAAACCACCTTTTTGAACGTTTGCAGAAATCTCCGCCCTAAGCATAACTGGCGAAATGTGGGTGTACTAATATAGGTACACCTATGCCTAACCCTTCGGGAATTGCAGGCATGATGTTATGTTTAAGCACATATTATTAAGGTGCGTTAGAACTACTAGAAAAATCAATTGTAAATGTATAATTTACTACGAAAACTCAACGGAATCATGAAAAAAACGTTGCGAAACCATCAAAATACATGAAAAACATCACAAAATATTTGCCAAAGTATACTTGACACCGTAACAGTTTACTGAAGTTTTCTGTGTCGTTAATAAACTGCCAAAGATCATAAATAACAATAATATTTCAGGCTCATAGAGAGCAATGGCGCAAAAGTAGCAGACAAATTGTTTCGCGTCCACTCGGAAAACCATTAATTAACCCATTTTCTACCGTCACTTTACAAACTGTAGAAAATAAAGTAGGAAAATGTGTAAACCGTTAGCTTTCGTATAGTTTGTTTCGTATTCAGCTAACTATTTTTCATCATCATTTTTCGTACATTCATTTTCAGGCGCGCTTTTTTACCTACATTTTTAATTGTTATTCCGTGTTATATTTTTCGAAAACTATAATGTTTTGAAACTGAAATTAACAGTTATTGGAACGGATGTTTTGGGGAATAGTGACATCTGCCTATAAAAGTCAGTCATTAAGCATTTAATTCATACTATCGTCGAAAGTGTGACCAGATTTTTAAATCAAATCTTTCACCCATAACTGTTATTTTACTTATGCTAAGAGTAAACATTTACAAAAACATTACCACTGAAAACAATATATTTGGGTGAATTTCAACAAGAGATTTTTATGTGTCATTTCGGTGGATTTTTTTTATTTCAATGCTATCTACATATTTTTAATGACAAATAAAACTTTAGCCTATTTTATAACATTGTGCGTGAGTGGACATCAAATATCATCAAAAGTTACATATATATTTAAGGATGAATTTTTAAGAGTCCACTGAAATGAAAAGTGTCTACCGAAATGATAAAAATTACCACCGAAATGATATACTGTGCATACTAATCTAACACGAGTTATAACAGCCACCGAAATGAAATTATTTTTGTCCTCATATCACTGAAATGATAAACTTACTTTTTTGGCGGGAAACCGCAAGACGTTGGGACCGGTGCGTTCGCGCCGAGAGCTTGAGCCGGACTGATCCGAAGTGAGGAAAGGTGAGGGGGGCGTAACAACGCAATGTTGACATGGCTATTCTACTAAAACTTACTATCCTCTGAAATGATAACTTTTTTCCAGACAAAAGTTAACTGCCTGTCAAATCCATGAGAAAGAAGATAAACAAACAAAAATAGTTTTATTTGATCGAATGTATTATAATTTAATGATTACAAAATCGATTTAAATCCATATTACGAATGTATTTGCAGGGGAAGGTATTTTATGAGCGGAATTGGGTTCAGGACAGGCCACTGTGATGATAGAATAACACTTTGTAATTTTTTTTTCGTATATTAATGGGTAGAAATCAATTATTTTTTTTTGTCAAGGTAGAGAAGTACTTACGCTGTTGAGAAAAAATATATAAAATTAAAAATTAGCACATTGCACTACCGTTCTCAGGTTTGCCGTGTATTTTTTTTGCTTGGGCAATTCACCCATTTATTATGTATACTACTCATTTGTTTACCCGCAATAAATTAGGATTATTAGTGATAACGGTACTTGTAACAGCGCCGAAATATCGGGAACTCAAAGCAAATAGAAAACAAACATGGCGAAAGCTAAAAATAAACTTTAAAAATAATAAAAATACGCATAAAATTCAGAATTCATTTTGAAATGCGCAAAGAATAGTAGAACTAAATCTGTTCACATCAAAACTTGGTAGACGACCGACCTCCGCAATTAAGTCACTCGAAATATTTAATGAACAGTGCTAGTTCCGCGCCGGAAATGACACTTAATCGGCTTAACTTCGCCTCAAAACTTACCCAGGGAAAACACCCCCATTCCACCCCCCCCCCCACCCCCCCCACCCCCCCACCCCCAAGAACCATACCTACACTGCATCAAAGAAGTTGGAGAATGTGCAATTATGAGATTGTTTTAATTTAGAAACAATGTTGTTAAAGAATTTCCTTACTTCGAATGAGCTCTCTGAAACCCCAAACCAGAATTCTTGGTTTCCCCCCACATTGTTTCTTCGTTATTGCTTTCTGTCGATCTTTAATTTATTTTTCTCTGGTTAACAATTTTCCTTAGGAGATGTTTGCGTTCACTTTGTTTGTTCCGTTCAGCTCATAAGCTTTGTTCACACAGATTATCTGTTTTAGAGCAGAAATTGAAAATTGAACATGAGAACACTGATGCCAATAGTTTGTGTTGGAGTTTAAACGTCTTATAACCTCAAAGAATCGGAACTCATGTCTTCTTCATTGTTTAATGTGATTTTGTATTTTCGAAAACCGACGATAATGTTGGATGCATTTAATTTTTGACAATTATATTTTGTATAATTATCTAAAAAAATATTGAATAAATTAAAACACAAAAAAAAAAAAACAAATGTATGTGTGTAGTAGGCAAACGATCCCCAAATGGGAACTATAGCAGTTTTATATGAATAATGAATAAGCTAGACGAATGTTTGTTTCTAACGGTACGTCTGAACCTCTCTAAATATACTTGAACAACAATAACAAGGGTACAACATCTCAGAGACTTCGACGTCCGAAATAAAGTTTGGGCCAACATTTAACTAGTTGGAGCAAACAAATCCGGAGTGCGAGTCTAGTGGCGCGAACTGCACTCGGGCCGTAGACCGGCCGTCTAACTTGTTTGTAACGACTTCAAAAATGTCTAGGAAAATATTTGTTTTGCAAACCAAGAAACGAGTACACAAGATCTGATGGCACGTCGGTTTAGATGACTGTATTGTTTGTGTGCCACTGGTCCGACTCAACTTTTATTGCGGGTGATGTTGCTGTTTGAATAACGCTGGATGGAAAAGGAGGTTAGTGTAGAACTGGAACAGTGTATGAGTTGTTTAACACCGTCCATACAATATAATGTAAACTTTAGAAGATGCTTACAAAAAATAATCAGTTCAATGCATAAAATAATTAGATAGGCTTATTTTACAGTACTATCAACAAAAAGTGTTAACAAATATTTAATTCCTTCCCGAACTACGCACGATTTCATTTCAGACACCTGTAATAAAAGGAAGAAACGTAAAACTCGTAAAAGGAACTCAAGTTAGAAATCTAATCTGCCGTCAGTACGTATCAAGTTGTTAGAGATAACCTCTGATTGAGATCCGTCGACAGTCGTAAGTGGCGGGAATCGGATTCTCCTCAACGACAATGGGCGATTTACCCATTGATCCACTCAGTGATATCATAAGTCGATTCGTCTACGGCAGGGATGGTGAACTTTTGGCATGCGTGCCAAGATTGACGGTTAAATAATATTGAAGAACGATAGCTTTAAGAATTCTTGTGACACCTTTGGGCTGAAGTTCAATGTAATTGACATTAACATTGAACTTAGTTCTGCCCTAATGTCGTAAATGAAATCTTATTTTCTGAAGTATTTTAATGATTTTGGAAACTTAACGAGACACTAGTATTTGTTTTATATTGACTGATTTTAAATTCTACATTTAGAATGTTGGACTAAGTTGTCCTAATTAATAGAAATAATTAAAAAAAATAGGTTTGATAATTTTCACAACGAAGTTTATTTAGAAAATAGAATAAAGAAATAGTCTTTATTGGGCAAGTAATATATAAATTTTCTCTTACTTCAAATAACGAAACGTCATACCTACTCAAAATATTTTTTCCGCTATTCGTCACGTAGATACAAAAAAGGTTCATGATCCCTAGTCTAGGGCCCGCTCGAGGTCCCTTGAACAAATGTATCGAACGTAACTGATTGTTCGAGTAATTTATTGAGGATGTTAATGTGATCCCCTCTTGACATATTGCTTACGAATTATTTTGTAAGTAGGTAGTACTTGAACGATTTTATTTTTGGAACGAGAAAAGGTTTTTTTTTTTGGAACGCTAATGGCAGTTTGGCATACCTGTAGGAGTCTTTAGGTGGTTGTTATTATGTGAAATGCTTATATAAACTCACGGCTTTTTCGCATGGGGGATATAATATGCAAAAGCTACAGGAGGCCTTTTCCGCCTCGTTCACTTTCATATGTAAAATAATCGCTCTTATCTTAGTTTTTAACTTTAGTCCTACAGTTTCTGTAAAAGGTTGCAAGATTTAGGCCCAAATCACCAAATCGCTTTATATAAAACATCGTCCGATTTCTGTGAATCATAACAAATCAGTCAGTGACCTGAAAACCTAGTATTAACTGGGTTGTGGAGGTAAGGTAGAGGCAGTCGCTCCATGTAAAATACTGGTAAGTAATCAGCTGCATCTGGTTAGACTGGAAATTGATTGGGAAAGGGCTAGGCAGATGATGATTTCATGTTGACAGACATAATATTTATATTTTAAATATTTAAAGAACTAAACGCTTTTTGTGAGCAATTTAATTAATTTAACCAATCAATAAACTGAAATACAAATAATTAAACTACATACGTTTCATGAATAGCTATTGGGAAAATTAAGGGACAGTATTAAGAAAATAGATGTGAGATACGAGATAGATGCTTTATCATTTATTTATTTTTTGCTCTCTTTAACGCGTAATTCATCGTCTGTGAAAGCGACCTCGTGATGAGAAAATACAAATTTTATTAAAGCAACATTTAATTACTGCTAGCTTGATTCCAATTTATGTTAAAATCGAATGTTTAAAGACTTTCCGCGATTAAATATATATTCGTACATATTTTGCTAAAGAAACATACACAATTATTCTTCAATCATAACCTATAAGCTTTCACAAAACAATATACCCAAGCACAATACAAAAAAAAGAAACCATTTCAGTAACTCAAATTAATACACGGAATACTATGAATGGGGACGTTTTAAAAGCAATTTCTGTAAAAGGACGTTGAATATCTCCCGAACAAGGCACAGTAATGCATCCTTTGCCACTGGAACAACAACAATAGGCATAATTCACGGGCAGCGTTCGCTCAGTGAAGAGCTCCAACAAAATCACTGAACCAAATTGCAAATGAAGCGCCTGCCTAACTCTAGTAATGCCGTATATCAGATCTTATAGCAGCGCTACGTGTTTGCTCGCGTAAGTGATTAATATTCGACTTTATTGCACGTTCTAGGAATGCTAAGGATTTGTTTGTTGTTCGCTTCGTTTTATTATAACTTATATATGTGTCGCCGACGGTTGTAAGAACATGAAATTATATATATAGGCTCGATTATTGAATGTAGGCTGAGTTTGCAAGTGACTACCTAACTTTACTTAGAAACTAACAAGAGCTTTGTATACAGAAAACTCTTTAAATCCCCAGAGACTTCCATGCCCCAAATAACGCTAGTTACAGGTATAACTAACTCCTAGCGTGTAACATACAAAGTCAATACATTTCAAACATTATACTCGCAAAATGTTAACTCCCTGTGTGCCCTATGTCTCGAGACGTTGTAAATCAAATCTCCATGTAGAAAATCGTCCAATTAAGCCATACGACTTTTGGCCAAGAGTTGTTACGTGTACCAACTCCAAGTCTCGACGAAAGTACGAAACCGTGTTTGGAAACTGTACGCAGTGGCGCAAGTGCTCACATACCGTACCAAAATACGTAACTGGATTAATTTCACATAATATATTAGAACTATACATGCGATTATTATACGATTGTTGTCGATACCAAAGCGTAGATAATACACAAGGGGTCCTTTATACCCGCTCCCAATGAACGCAACATACAAATAACCGTCTATTGTTTTTAGAATTTATTTCAACCGCTTTGAATGGAAAGTAGGATTAGGCTCAGAGTCGGATTACCATAGAATTTACAAATATCAGTTGGTCGGGCCGGTACTTACGATGTCAGCTGGTATCGACGCCAGCATTGGCCGGTTACTGGCACTGCGATCTCCCAACCTATACAAATCCAACTCTATTTACTTTCCGAACGTCTGTACGATTCGGACATTTGATATTCACTACGAGATCGTGGAATCATTTCCGCTGAGATATTCTAAGAACTTTGTCCGCAATCCCACATAATACCAATGCATTGGGTAAATAATCATGTGCTCATAACCGGTATTAATTGTAGTTTTCAATCTGTCTTTCAGAAGTATAAAATTATTTTTCGTTTGACCGTATTTATTCATATTTTATTGCACGATTACAGCATTGACGCGCTTGTCAAGTCAAAGCTCCAGAGCCTTGAACATCGTCGACGAGTAGCTAGCCTTTCGGTTTTCTATCGGTTACATTTCGGAGAGTGTGCGAGGGAATTGCACGATCTAATTCCGCCAAGCCCGTTCCATCATCGGACTACAAGACGTACGGCGATGCGCCACCGTTATATGGTGGACATCCCACCCATACGCACTAAACGGTTTGGGAATACTTTCATTGTGCGTACAGCTAAGGAGTGGAATTCCCTGCCAGAGTCTGTATTTCCGGATAGCTATAACCTAGGGGTCTTTAAGTCAAGAGTGAATAGGTTACTTCTAGGTAAGCGTGCTCCATCGTCGACCGCATCATCACTTTCCATCAGGTGAGATAGTGGTCAAACGCGAACCTATCAATAATAATAAAAAAAAAAAAAAAAAATTACAGCCTATAATTGTACATTTGGTCGAACTCGCATTTCGCAGTTAATTATATTTTAATTGCCAATGAATATTTGAAAATTTAAATGCGGTAGGTATGTTAACACGACGGTGAAGCCAGCCGACATTTTCTGTTCCCAATATAGAACGGGAAAGGCTTGTATATCGACGACATTTAGTCTGGCGACATTTGCTCTGGTGCTTCAATTGACCCATTCCGTTTGCCACACATGGACGTGAACAAATAAGGGCCGAAATGAATTTAACTCCGTTATGTATTGAAATTTATTGGACCCAGCGATGTGTTTTCCCGATCTGTTAATGAAAGGAAAACATAAAGAGCTTATCTTTCAGTGCAAATTGTAGTCGATTCAGAGAATCGAGTTACTCGGAGTCTGTATACGTAAATTGCCTGTAGATTCTGTTGTTATTATAGGCTTAAATACTAATAGTGTCAATATAAGGTATATATTTAGATATGTGGAACGTGTCTCGATCTACGAATTAATTTGTCGTCATTGTTTTGTCGTTCAACTACGTTAGCACAATTGGACTAACATTTAGGAAGGAATAGGCCATTATAATGTTGCTCAGTTTTTTTTTTAACACACTAACAGCACATCGTCGTACCCGAAAACATAAACGGATCGAATGCACCATGTAATCCGCTTCCTGTCGTGTATGTAGACGGGAATAATTCAACAGTGCGATCGCCATTCTATGAGCAAACAGATAGTCTTCACTTCCGACACATGTTTCCGTGGCCGACACAAGTAACTGGTCACGTAGAATATTGACGCCTCCAGCACCGGGCATCCATTCGCCCGGGACAATACCTACGGTGCTAAGGGAGACATTTTTATGCGGAACTTACGTATATCATTCTAAACATTCTGTGAAGAATAACGAGTATTTTGCTACGCTTTAAATTCTGTGAACGATTCGTTTCTGATTCCGATATCTGCGTCCGAAGTTGTTTTGTACTGAGTTAGGAGGACTTCCGAACACCTCTGGGAGTTGAGTTCTGTGGGTTTCTACGCAGTACGGAATGGTAATAACTTAGATACCCTAAGCATCGAACTTCACTATGATACACTGCAAAATAGTAAAGTTTATGCACTTAGTTTGTTTACTTAGGTATTGAGAATTTAGACAATACATGTCATCACACAATTTTTTTTTGGTTTTTACTTTTATTGGTCTAGCTTGGTTTATTGTCAAATGCTTGGCATTTCGCTCCCCTCTGTTTAAAATGTTTGTCATTTTTGTGCAGAGTAAACTGTTTGTCTTTGTATTTAAAAATCATCATAACGCTCGTCAAACTGAAATTCGATCTGCTTAACCTACTTTTAATAAAATTGATCAATATTTATAAGCGTTTGTCAAACCTAATTTAATGTCTTTTAAAACAAATTATTCTAAAATAAAACACGATCAAGTTACCTCTTTCCTTTGTCTTTTGACGAACCCTTTTCATATTTTGGTGGTAAAATTTAAAACTAATAAAGCATTCCGTAAACTCTTTTTGTGGTAAAACTTGCAACAAAATATAACTTACAACTAACATGCTGCGTTCCATACATTCATGAATAATAAAAAATATTCTTCGGGTTTTTTTTCATATTTGTGTTACTTTAAAATAATTATAATGAATACTGGGAAGGACTCTAACTAATTAACTCATTAACAAACAAACATAAACAAACATAAACTTTAAATATTTTGACAAAGTTAACAAACATTGAGTTTTTAAAACAAGATTATTTACATGTTGTTGTTAAACTTCAAAGAAGTATTTTTTTTTTAAGTGACTTTAAGATATTTAACTTACAATTTTAATTGTTAAAACGGAAATTAAAATAACATTTAGAGAGGTCTACGTGACAAACGTTGACAAACCCCTACGTTGAAATATGTAATCTCAAAAGCAGGATTTTTGAAAATTTATCCCAGAAAGAAATAATGGATAAAGGCTTGTTAGAAACTACATACTTCGTTTTTACCGAATTACTATAGGCATACAGCCTGTTTACAATAAACAACTAATTTTAGTCCTTTCAGTTCGAAAACAAACATTCCGTTAATTGAAATAAAATCTCCCCCATTTTCCAAGGCTACGATATGGCGTAATGTTATGGGGAAATAGTGTTAACGCAGAGGAACTATTCATTATGCAAAAGAAGTGTATAAGAATTTTAGCTCAAATAGATAATACGGAATCCTGCAAACCACACTTCATAAAGTATCAGATTTTAACTCTGCCGTCTATATACATACTTGACATTTGCGTATTTGTTTTCAAAAATATCAACAATTTCACTAAAGTTGAAGATACACACAACGTCAACACTCGCCATAAAAAGAGGCTATGCGCTCCACCCTCAAGAATCAAAATGTTAAGGCGATAGCCCACATTACATGGCAAGAAAAATATATAATAAGCTACCCAACACGTTTAAAACTGTAAAATCAGTAGAAATATTCCAAAGAAGACTAAAACTATATCTCAACCAAAAATGCTTCTACTCAGTTAAAGAATATTTAGAATCTAGTCTAAAATAACGACTGTACAAAAGTGGCGATCTGTCCTATAATACAAACAATAACATTTACCCTGTCCTATTAAACTCTGTATAAAATAAAAAATGGTGCTAGGTACCTGAGAAAAATGACATTGACATTGCTGACTAATTGTATTATATCCACTATCATTGACATTTAATTTTGACATAACTAAAATGTCTTTATTTAATTGTACTACATCCATACTATCCATATCCATACTTACTATATTATTACTATTAATATATTTTATTATTATATATAAATATATATTATATATATATATATATATATATTATATATATATAATATATATATATAATATATATATATATAATATATATATATCCATACTCCATACTATATACTTACTATAATATATAATATTATAATATAATATCCATCCATACTAATATTATAAATGCGAAAGTAACTCTGTCTGTCTGTCTGTTACTCTTTCACGCCTAAACGGCTGAACGGATTTTGATGAAATATGTACAGACATAGTTTGGAACTTGAGAAAGGACATAGGATACTTTTTTTTTTTTTTTCGCGAGATAAACCAAAAATCTGCCGGAAGTCACTATTCCACGCGAACGAAGTAACTCAGGTAACTCAGTGTAATGTTTAATGCATGCTAAAATAGATGATATTAAGGACAGGCGAATAATTAAATAGATTGCAATGCTTGTAAAAGGCTGCTAAGTTATAAGTACTAACCGAAATATACCTAACACCACATTGTACACTTGGTTCGCAATAAATGTTTTGACTTTGACTTCCTTTTCCCTTGGTTTATGATACACCATTACCTAACAAACAATTCACCATATCAAAATTTCTCACGTATTCCTAAAAACAAACTTCCAAGGCTGAATAATAATTCAAAACGTTCACTCATTATTAAACAGGTCATGTTCGAACATTTAGTCTAAGGTGGGAAAGTAAGAGGTAAGGAGTTATGCTAATGTGACTTCACAATCGTACTCACTAGTACTGGAAGTCATCTGATTTAAGCAAAACTTAAAATTATTTCAGTCCGTTTATAAATGTCTTATTGTTCTTGTGAAAAAAAGAAAAAGTGCTTTTGTGCCGCCTATAAAACTTCTTATTCATTTCTACTTTTACTTTTATTTATACTTTTGACTTGCGAGTAAAAAGCAAAAATGAATAAAACGTGAAGCGTCTGATCGCTACTGAAGGCGTTTCTAAAAATATCGCCCACCCATCGATACTTCCTAGTGTTTAGCTTCTTCATTCCAGCTATAAACACTAGGAAGTGTCGATGGGTGGGCGTTTTGGGGGACTGTCTTATAAAAATGTAAATAGTAAAGTAAAGTAAATTTTTGACGTTCGAAAAGTGCTGATTATCAGCAAAGCTTGAATAAATGAGTTTTGATTTGATTTGATTGATCGGCTAGCAAGAATTGAGTCTCAAGTCCACCGCACTGGAACTGAACTAATCTATAGATAAACAACTGATTGCGTATAGTACCTAAGAAGTTATTACAACAATATTTTTGAGCATTTGTGGTCAATAAATCTCTTGCAATAGCAAACTTTTTTAAGTATGTATTTCATTTAAGAGATTAATTATCAAATCAGAAGTATTTAGTGAACCCGCATTTTATTTCACGACTTAAAATATGTATCTGCACTTTATCTAAATTAATGCTTATATTAGTAGCTACACGTATGCAAAGTACAAAAAGTAAACCCCTACATGACACTTCACACCAAAAATATGTAAATTAATTCTCGATAGAATACAAAATCACTAATACTGACTGTTGACATGGTGCGAACCACCAAAAACTACTTAAAAATTCACAAAATCTGATTTAAAAGAAACGTTTAAATCACCCTAAACCGAAATTCATGAGTCTATTTTATTAGGTTCCACATAAAAGTTAGAATCTAGGAAATAATGTACTAAAGTAACCCGTTGGAAAACCAGCATAGTAAATCCTAGGTTAGCTTAATCTCAGGAGAAACGGCTCGACTGTGAAAGCTTATAACTTTCTTTTCCTATAAAAACGGCATTCCTATTTGCTTTGAGAGTACCGAGAATTCAACCGTGGCTTCAAACGACTTTGAAAATCTGAAAAACATTGCTATTAGTCCTTTTTCGATTTAGCATTAGAAATAACTTAGGTTAAGTGAATAACTGAAATTTCTAAGTTAAATACCTGTCACCGTTCGGAAAAACTGCAGTAGTTCTGGAAACTAATAATAGCTTCGTTTTTTAGTTTTTTTTTTTTTTTTTATCACAGCAACTTGTTGAATACACAATAGGGTTTTAGAATTTCAGAAATATTTCAATAACCGGCAGTTACGGTTTCGCAATAGAAAATTTCGTGGAAAAGCGAGGAAACGTGAGAACAGTTTACAAAAGTTAGTTTAGTTTACAATACAAAACGTGATTTATCCAAATATATCTAAATCAAAAATGAAAAATGAAAAATGTATAAATGATTAAATAACATTTGTTAAAGAAGTGTTTGCCGAATAAGTATGTTCAACAAGCGTTTTTAATATTAGCAGAATACAATTTATTCTGCAAATATTTTATTTTTAAAACACTCGATAAAGACACGAAACGTTGGTTATAAAATTAAAATTAGTCAATGGAGTTTCTGTGAAACTTTAGAGAACCTAAAAAAACAAATAAATAATGAGATCGATGAAATCTCATTTAAATCCGATATTTTTGTTAGTAAATCTGTCACAACATATTGACAAGACTACAAATTTAAATAATTTGTGGTTTCGTCGACTTTATCGAAAATAAAATCTATCTCTTGTGCATGGTTTGTTGATGAAACAATAAACACAGAATAACACGCTTGGCTGGGTTTGAAGGCACGGCGACTAAGTCAGGGCCGTTGCCACTGGGCTGAACTGAAATTGCCGCCATACCAGGTCAGGTCGGTCAGGAGGATTTTTTTTTTCAGGCCTAGACTCATACTTTTCTTACCTTTGTACCATGTCAAAGCACATTATTAGTAACTAGATTATACTCAAGACTCTGTCCGAGTGGAGTTTGGTAATTGTCCCACTGAATCGTACAACCGATATAAAAAGTATCCTATGTGTTAATCCAGGTTATAAACTATCTGTGTTCCAAATTTCCTCCAAATCATGTCAGTACATTTTGCGTGAAAGAGTAACAAACATACATCCATCCTTACAAACTTTCTCATTTATAATATTAGTATGATAGTATTTAAAGTCCAGACTAATCTCGTCCGGACTGCGGGTGGTGTTTAGTCAGTAGAAGTCTGACACTCTTTTTCGCTCTGCCCTAGATCGGGGGGGTTAGTTGATGATTTCCACCCGCCAAAAAAAAGGTCCAGACTAATTAGATTTTTCTTTTCCAGCACTAGGTCTGGAGCCCGACTTCCTATACCCGTTGGAGAACGTGACCATCGCACAGGGAAGGGACGCGATGTTCACCTGCGTCGTCAATAACCTGGGTGGTTACAGGGTGAGTGGCGACTCCGCCACAGCCAGGGTGTGTATCAAACTGACTCATTACAGCTAGCCCTAGTGGAGCACCGTCACAGCACTTGTACTATGAGATCTATAATTTATTTCTACTCAGACATGTAAAGTTCCATTCCGAAAATTCCATTTTTTATGGAATTTATACTAATTCTGTTTTCTACTCTATTTATGTTTTTGTATCATAACTGATGTTTGAATTTTCTGTTTTTAATTTCTAGTGGATGACAATTCTTCTCCTTCTTTATAATTATAATCTATTACCTAATTTATGTTTATTCTACGAGGCATGTCCGTTCTCTATAGACCCTCTTCTTGCAGTTTGATTTCCTTAAAGTTCTCTCAAGTAGTCTGGCCTCTGTCTGATTTTTTTATAAATTTGTTTCTAAACTTACTCTAACTACCCAAGCAACATGCTCACGTGATAAATGACGATAAACTGACGTCATCTTTCAAACAATGACGTCCTTCGTCATATATGACGTAATAAGATGTCGTGATTCGGAGCTTTAAGTCGTCGTTTGCTTTTTAAGACGTCATCAAGTAACGTGATTCGGAGCTATATGTCGTCGTTTGCTTTTTAAGACGTCATCAAGTAACGTGATTCGGAGCCCACCCACTTGATATCTAGTAGCGCCACTGCTCGATAGATGGCGCTGTACGCTGACGTCACGTTTCTGAATCGCGGTGTTAAGATTCTCCGCGAGCGAATGACTACCCCTGCTTTACTTAGATGTGTTATCGCTTCTCGGCCTTTTGGCTAAGATCAAAGTGTAGTATCTGTTCTTTTTAGCTTAATATCTGAAAGCTCCCTCACTGGATCATTCTGCTGCCCTTATCCCAATTTATTTGGGGTCGGCGCAACATGTCTTCTTCTTCCATACTTCCCTATTTCTCGTCATCTCATCAGTCACCTCCTTTCTAGGGACCAGTATTATTAATCTGATTTTTGTAAACTGACGGGATGTTCGGGGCTCGCTCCACTCCCGTCGGGGGTCGGCCCGGCCTCGGTACCACTCTAATTTAGCCATTTATGACGTGTTTATCACGACGAATGCGACGACATGGTAGACGTTATAATTGACGTCGAAATCACGTAAACTGATCACGTCATTAATGACGCACTAATTTGTGACATCCTCACGTCAAAATTTACGTCTATAATGACGTGATGCGACGTCTTTCGATGCCTTAAAATTCACGTCATTATTCACGTGAGCATGTTGCTTGGGTAATAAATTAGAAATAAATAATCATAAAAAAACTCAAAAACGCACATTAAAAATTATAGATCTCAACAAATAGTCCTTGCACCACTTCCACACTTCTTAGCACACTACCTTCAATGCACTTTCTTCAGCACTCTTCGAAACTCACAGCACCACTTTATAGAACCTCTCTCTATCCTAGAATAGAGTCACACGGTACTATATTTGCACAAAACTACTGTAAGTTTGTCCACATAGCCGTAGTGTTGGCACACTGTGCACAACTGCATTAGACACTAACACTTGCACATAGAAACTAAGATCCAAGAATGTGATAAAAACCGTGATTTATGCAACAGCGAACGAACGTTTCGAGAACTATTCTTGGGTTTTAAACACTAATGCACAATTCCGTTTATTTTGGAACACAGTTTTGAGCATGCTTTTTTACCGAAATGCACTTTACGCGACCTTTTAGTTGGAAAGATAATTTAATTTAGCGATGCACGTCGGACAGTTTTCAGTCAATCATTGTCGGAACAAAAACCGCACCCCACTATGATGGGATCACTTTAGTCCAAGGAATTTACGTTGCAAAACAGTCACTTTAGGAAATTAAAATAAAGCCAGGACAAACCCCCTCGGTCCCCGTTCAATCATTTCGAGAGGCGGTGCTCTCAAACTGTCCCGGGAGTTAATCTAGTACACTATCATTATGATATACGATACTGTATCGTATGCGATACATCGTGGCTTGGATAAACTCGATGGTCCCG
Organism: Diarsia mendica; assembly: GCA_949316265.1. NCBI lineage: Eukaryota > Metazoa > Arthropoda > Insecta > Lepidoptera > Noctuidae > Diarsia > Diarsia mendica. Next base: position 12,813,332 of record OX438887.1, read on the forward strand.
AATAAATTGCTTTTTTGGAACTTTCAAGTTATTTAATTTGCGCTCTATTAAAATACTACCAATCATCATCTGTTGAAAATATACAGTCCATTGTTTTGCATAGCATTTTTTTAATAAATTAATAATGATCACAGACGATATGAACCGAAGTTCTATCTAACAAAAACCACACCACGTTAGACATAACAACAAAAGCTCGTGTAATAAACCCACACACAAATACTTTCGCGAATCTTTCCTCTACGAGAAACAAGATTCGATAATAGTCTCACTGGGGCCGTTAGCTCAGGTCACTCGATTCCACACGACTATCGTATTCGTATCGATACATATTTGTTTTCTATATCGATCCCGCGTAAGTAATTACACAAGACTAATAACATCTTCGCATGTGTTTCTCATCAATTCCCACGTGCATTCGAGATGAAAATCGTATCAACACGGTGGCTGTATAAGCTATAACCGGGAATTGAGTTGTTTCGCTGAAAATGATATGGAACAAATTTGCTGAGCTTATAAATTCCGGTTCGCATAATTATTAAATACAAATAATTTAGTATAATATTGTATATTATATAAATTATACAAATAGACTGAATCTTTATAATTGATATAGTATAGGAGTCGAGACATTCATAAAACATGATCAAAGGTTTATCCATCAGCACAAAGCTAAGTGTATAAGATTCAAACAACACAATACACTCTCAATACATAACACACAAATAATCAAAATATTTTAAACACATCTTCGATATGCACCGCTGGTATGGATGAGTTCAAATTTTGGTAAATATATCTTATTTTATATATACCCATTTATTTATTGTGTGTTTACGCGATGCAATTTCTGAAGCATTTTGAGTCTGAAATTACATCGCTCAACAGCTCTGCAATCCTTTCTTCGTTCATTTCAATAATGCAGATAAAGCAAAACGCGAGAATTGTAAGGCTGTTGCTACAATACAATTATTGTGTTCAAGCACTCCGATGTTTTAGTTATATTTGTTCTGATTGTAGTTCCTAGGCACCTAATTAGTGACTAATTAGAGTTGCACAAGCACTATACGATTGTAGAACACTTTCTAAATCGCACCTCTATTAGTGCACTTCTTCCTGCACTTCCTCTATTCACTTACGATATGTATTTTAATGTAATGATAATAAGTCCAGGAAAAACGAAAATTGAATACGTTTCATCCCCACTTGTGAAAAATATTTTGACTGCCACCTTTAGCAGGAACATGAAAAGGCTGATACCCATATAACTCTTTCAATGGTCCCATTGAATTGAAGTACTTACGCTCACATTCGACAGGAATTACGAAGAAAAACATCGCCCCAAATAATATTTTCAATAATAAAGTTATAATACCGAGGGCGACGCGTATCGTAGTCGAGTACAAACGCCGTATTTCTGTTCGTATTTTTTTGTTACGCGCTATGCAGGAAATTAGCTTCTATTGCGATGTCGACGCTTTTGGTAAAGCGGGTGAAACGAGGGCGTTTTCAGTGCGCCCGCAGCCCGCCTCATGCCGACGACCAGACGAAAATGTAATTAAAAATTCCGAGAGCATTTTGCGCGGCGCTCGCAACAAGATAGTGTTGCCTGCTCCAGCATCGTTGTCGTGACTGCCTCTTGGGAAGCATTCGCTTGTAATTATACTTGTTAGCTGAAGTCTTCATCGTTTACAAACAAAACATCATACGTGTAACGGATAAGCGTGACAGGAATGCGGCGTTTGTGTTCACTTTTTATGTTTCGTCGTACTTACGATGTTGTTTTCTCCATGCACACTTTGGGCGTACAATTTCGCTGACGTCTGTTCGCGCGGGATGTTCGCGGGGTAGGTAGCGTGGATCAAAGCGGACACGAAGGCGATCCTGGCGATCCACGAGCACGTGATCACGAACAACGCGCGCCTGAGCGTCACGCACAACGACTACAACACCTGGACGCTCAACATTAGAGGGGTGAAGCGGGAGGACAGAGGACAATATATGTGCCAAGTTAACACTGACCCAATGAAAATGCAGGTAAAGTGCTACTAATTTCAAACCATTAAAATGTTACCTTCCCACGATTTATTTCAGAACATATATTTCGTTAACTGTATTTTTTTTGCTACTTCTGTTTAATGTACTGTGTTACTCTTTAACGAGAACTGCTGGTAGTTTTTTGGAACGAGTCTCGTAGTGGTTCGTGAACGGCCTTATCGGCCCGCCCGTATAATGGTGTCATTTCTCCGAAAGAGCATTGACGCTATAATCAGAATAACGATGCATGCGAGTGTGAACACATGCAATTCTTAAATCAACAATTGTGTTGAAATTATTATTATCAATGATTTCGATGGAACCTTTTATGTTTATATTTTACCTGGGCACACATTGCCGTGACCGACTTGGAACCCAAGTCAGCCGGAGTAAAGACAATCTCTGCAGACGGGAGTTTACGGACGGCTCCGACCTTTTTTATTTGGAGGGTAGAAAATCATCAAATAACCCCGCTCTTGGGCAGAACGGAAGGGAGTGTCAGACTTCTACTGACTAAAAAACACCCATGTTCCTTCTTCGCCCTTGTGCCGAGGCCGCCATATCTCTTTCGATACTGAGTTTTGGGCTAAACACATTTGAACTGTTTCCCATCATTACCCTAAAAAGAAGATGGAAACTTTGTCACAATAAATTTATAGAGAGTAACTTTCTATAAGTAATACTAATAGCATTTTAGCCGTTACCTGTGACATGGTATCAAATGTTCGATATTATTTCAGACAGCATTTTTGGAGGTAGTGATCCCTCCAGACATAATCTATGAAGAGACGTCTGGAGACATGATGGTACCAGAAGGAGGGTCAGCCAAGCTGGTCTGCAAAGCCAGAGGGTACCCTCCGCCCAAGATTATATGGCGTCGAGAAGACGGCGGAGACATCATATCAAGAGGTGGACCTCAGGGAAAGACGAAAGGTACTTTGCTATAGTTTTTTTTTTTTTCATCCTATCCTGGAGAGATAGTGTAAGATGTATCTTAATCAACAAGTGACTTAAGAGACTGATTCAAAGGATGATAGAAGGATATGATTTCACTGAATTGATAAGAGATAGTGCTTTGGATTATAGACTGCCTCGTCAGTCTAGTGGTCGCAAAAGCGACTGTTGCATGAGGTCCTGAGTTCGATTTCCATGATGGGCAAAGTGTTATTGAATTTTTCGGATCAGGAATTTCTCAGTAGCAGCCGCGGAGTTGGAATTTCTGTCTGATTTATGGCAAAAGGCTCACCTCCTGTTACATTGAACTTAAATATAACTGACGAAATTTGGGTATACTCATTCGTATACCTCTACTTAATCATTCGAGGATTACAGGTGTGATGTTGTGTTATGGTTTGACTCATGATGGCGGAACCATTTTCAAATTATCAAAAGAGAATCGAAATAAGGAGGAGAGAGACCACCATTCATTTGCCGGGATGCCCATCCCGCAACATGATTTGGCGGTGTTAAAGATCCTTTACATGCTCTGCGGAATCCACAATCACGAATAATTTGCGGAGACGAGCGATGCATAGATCTTGATAGCCGCAAACGAAGGGGCGAGATGAATACGTGTTGCTCACAAATCGGCAAGAGTATTATTAACCTCGTAAGGGCCAAGCTAAATTTCGCAAGATAAGCTAAACACCCAATGTGCAGTACAATGAACAATATCGCCTAACATGGTTCCGGCCTAAGCATATTTAACTAGTTTTTTTTTAAGAAGAATGCCGCCAAGATTTTAAAGATTTTTCTGTGTACTCTATGTAAGAAAGGAATATAGGAATAGCCAGTTTTAAATTGATAATCTCGTGTTCATTTAAATGCACGTTGGGCGTTTCGGTGGTCTTTAATTTTTAATAAAAGAACGTTATTTTTATGAGTATGTAATTATTTATCATTGTCACGGACATTAACATAACCGGCACAATGTGGGTGTTATATTATTAGGTACACCTCTGCCTAATCCTCTGTAGTGTTATCTGTTTTATGTGATAGTTTTTAGTTATTTTCATTATTGGACAGAAATTTGGTCACGTAAATAAAACAAAACCTTTTTATCCTGTTAATTTTGGCATATTATGCTAAATAAATATGTTTTCTAAGTTTCTTTCTTTCTTATTGTACTACATCATTTCTAAAACATAAGTAACATAATAAATACATTGTATCATCATTTCAGTCGAAAGACGTCCACTGGTGGACATTAGGCCTCCAAATATATTGTATGTCATGCGTTAACTATTTGTTTACACTTACATCCTAGTCGTAGTCGCCTCATCTCGAAGTAGAGGACGCTACTGATTAAATCTAATTTGTGTGATCACCGATTAGGTCACTCACAACCTAATAACAACGCATCCTTGAGACCGCCAATTTAATTCATATTGTTAAGGCACTACAATACGTCTTGACGGTTCAATAAGATATTGAATCCAGGCGTTAATAGACTAGTAACTCAATACAGCTAGCTCCGTTGCAATCTATAAATTCAATATGTTACCGTTAAATACGGCTTGGAGCACACTGACGCACACATGTATCGAGGCTGCGTAGAAACTCCTTGGCTGAGTTTAATTCATCTCTAAGCGTAAGTCAGTAACTTATACGAGAAGTTGCACTAGTCCATTAGCACCCAACGCCCATGAAATCCGCAGTTTGATTTCGACTCGGTGGCTTTATATTTAAATGTGTTGATATGTGAAGAGGTTTAAAGTTATTGGCCACTCAGTAATCAGTAGTTTTCACTTTTTTTTGTCTGTTTCGTCTTGATTTATCTATAAATATTTGTTATGCGCTGTATGTTCATTGTTTACTATTTTGTTATTTTGTTATTTTGTATGCACGACATTTCCCTGCGTCAAGTAAATAGTTCTTGTTTCTTTTTATTTCTTTCTTCTTCTGAGTTTACCAAATAAAAAGATGATAGTTCCAGTATGAATCCAGTAAAATACACTTCCATTATTTTAAAGTTAGAACACTGTAATAAAGCGTACAATTCAATTGGCCAAAATTAATTTTCAATTGTTTTGTTTGACAAAACCATTATTAATTATAATAAACCATGCAGTGTTTAAGTAAACAAGCAGTTTCTATTTAATATGATTTAATCCTATTCCAATCCAATTAATCAAATAACCGTTGTCAACACATTTGTACCAATTAATATTCGGTACCAAAATCCCTGATTTTAAATAAATTAAGCTGTCATCTAGTTTGAGCTTTTGACCGATTATAAGCTATGATTATTCTATTACTGTGACCAATAAAACAAAAGTATGGTTTGGACGAAGGACCAAATGTGATGTGGAAAGTAGTATAGCACCAGAGGCACAAGAGCGCGGTGAAAACATAGCACATTATAATATTAAATTATTTTAAGTAAAAAAAAAACACAAAAACCGGCCAAGTGCGAGTCGGACTCGCGCACCGAGGGTTCCGTAAAAAAAATATATTATGTGATGTAACTAAAAATTTATGGTTTTCGTAATTATTCCTTTATCTATGCTATAAGACGTTGCTTCGTACCAAATTTCAAGATTCTGAGTTCACGGGAAGTACCCTGTAGGTTTTGATTCCCTTGCGAGTGTCGAAAATTTGCGGCATAAACGGGAGTATCTTGATGTAACTAAAAATTTATGGTTTTCGTAATTATTCCTTTATCTATGCTATAAGACGTTGCTTCGTACCAAATTTCAAGATTCTGAGTTCACGGGAAGTACCCTGTAGGTTTTGATTCCCTTGCGAGTGTCGAAAATTTGCGGCATAAACGGGAGTATCTTTTGATCGCGTTGACTTAGAAGTTTGATTTTTTCACAGCTCCAAGAGACCATAGACTTGAGTATTTGATATGAATTTCAGCTTGATACCTCCACGCGTTCCTGAGAAAAAAGGTCTTGACAGACAGACAGACAGACAGACAGACGGACAACAAAGTGATCCTATAAGGGTTCCGTTTTTTCCTTTTGAGGTACGGAACCCTAAAAACCAAACAAAGTGCACTTAGGGTTCCGTTTAAACTACACAGGGGCTGTGCAATTGAACTGCTGCGCTGCGTGTCGCAGGTTCGATCCCTGCATGGAACAAATATTTGTATGGCCTACAGATAGTTGTTTCGGGTCTGGGTGTTTGGTTTGTATATGTGAATTTAAATTTTGCAAATGCATCCACGATATTCCTAGAGTGGAATAACGTTTTTTTTTAAATTAAAAGATATTATTTTACAGTTATCTGGTTTTTAGGGTTCCGTACCTCAAAAGGAAAAAAACGGAACCCATATAGGATCACTCGTGTATCTGTCTGTCTGTCCGACCATTCCCCCCCCCCCCCTTTATCTCCAGAACTACTGGGCCTAAAATTCTGAAAAAAATACAGAAATTAGTTCAACACGTATAGATTACAGGAAAACCTATAAAAAGTCTAAGTACGGAACCCTTCATGCGCAAGTCCGATTTGCACTTGGTCAGTTTTTCTTTCTTTTAATGTGCTCTAAGACAATGATACTTGCCAAAAAAAAACCGGCCAAGTGCGAGTCGGACTCGCGCACCGAGGGTTCCGTAAAAAAAATATATTATGTGATGTAACTAAAAATTTATGGTTTTCGTAATTATTCCTTTATCTATGCTATAAGACGTTGCTTCGTACCAAATTTCAAGATTCTGAGTTCACGGGAAGTACCCTGTAGGTTTTGATTCCCTTGCGAGTGTCGAAAATTTGCGGCATAAACGGGAGTATCTTTTGATCGCGTTGACTTAGAAGTTTGATTTTTTCACAGCTCCAAGAGACCATAGACTTGAGTATTTGATATGAATTTCAGCTTGATACCTCCACGCGTTCCTGAGAAAAAAGGTCTTGACAGACAGACAGACAGACAGACAGACAGACAGACGGACAACAAAGTGATCCTATAAGGGTTCCGTTTTTTCCTTTTGAGGTACGGAACCCTAAAAACAAGAAAATTACCCACGAAAACCCGTGAAATACACATTTTTCAGGGCAAAAAAGTAAACACCCAATTTAAACAACTACTTTGTTAGCGAAATCAAGCAAAATTTACGTTCCACTAAGGTCACTGCCGTTCGCGTGCTATAAGCGTATCATTTACTACTATGAGGGAACTTAAGGCCTCTTAACACGATAACTCCTGACTAATCTATCGTTAAACTCACACTAAGAGAGAGGGCTGATGGTGTGATTGCAGTTCCTTTTAATTAAAATAGATTGGCAAAGTTTTACTGTAAATTATTTAAAAGATTTTATTTATTTCAAACATTTATAGAACAGAGTAAATGTCAAACATGGTTCTTCCTTTCTTTCTAAATATTTGTAACAAATATTTAATAAGAGATTATTTATGTACACTTTTAACCTAAATAACAATATAATTTTTGTTCATAAAATATTTGTATACCCTTATGTAATTTGATTTCATCAATTCAAATAAAAAAGAAAATTGTGGACCAAATAAAATAATTCTTAAAAGCCGTAGCCGTAGCCAGTTTCGATTTAAATAATCAGCTTATGATATAGAAATAAAACCAGAACAATTTAAAAAAAAACAGTTAAACCCGCTCACTATTGTAAAACAACACCAGTTTCCAAATTGCTACAACAGAAATAAAAACAGCCTTTACAAAACCAGACAGGTATTATACAAAAGCGGTTTCCCTATATGAATATTTCGATTAAAACTATAATAATGCATGAAAATGCAGGCTGAGTTCAAAGGTTCATATAAGTTGGACGAGGTCGACCCTCCTCAAACTATGGAGCAGAGCTAGGCAGAGCTTAACCTAACCCAGTTTCTGTATTATCCACCTCTAAACTATTCCAGCTTAAAATGTCGTTAAGCACATTCGTTTTAGAAGCATTACTTGCAAATATGATGACGGGAACCGAAGTTGTAGGTACCTGAGTTTAGTTGCTGAGCGGTTTAAAGTTTTTGTGGTTTTTTTTTTTTTTGGAATACAAAGGAAAATTGATGATAAGATCTTTTTGTAAAGGTTTATTAAGTACAGAATTATGTTGAAAAACTAACATACTAAAAAGTTATTAAAAAAGTACATTTATATAAGTAGGTACTGGGTTTTAGTTACGCTTTATTTGGAGGACTAGAGAGCTAAAAAACTAGTTTTCTAAGTATCTACTAAGTCCTTATGTCTGATTACTAAAACAATGTTGAAAGATTTCAACAACTTCAAGAAACGACTAACAAATAAATCAGCGCTTAAAATATTCACTATTGAATCTTAGCAGTAAATCACACCGCAGCACCTCAGGAACTCCTATTACCATTCACACCGCCCTTCCTAATCCCGCCGGATTACAATCTCGAGACGGTCCGGGAATAATTACTTACCTACTCATCTCTGCACTCGGTCAAATAAAAGCTGGATAAAGGGTTATCACTGAGCCCCCAAATTAACCACAGAGTTCAAACAATAAAACAGTTTCCATTAGAAAAAACATTTCATGCACTTTTATTTTTGATATGGCAATAAAATTAATCGACCGTTGCCTTTTCAAACATCCATTCCATTTATGAAATTGAAAACATACCGGCTTATTTTTAGGGTTCCGTACCTCAAAAGGAAAAAACGGAACCCTTATAGGATCACTTTGTTGTCCGTCTGTCTGTCTGTCAAGACCTTTTTTCTCAGGAACGCGTGGAGGTATCAAGCTGAAATTCATATCAAATACTCAAGTCTATGGTCTCTTGGAGCTGTGAAAAAATCAAACTTCTAAGTCAACGCGATCAAAAGATACTCCCGTTTATGCCGCAAATTTTCGACACTCGCAAGGGAATCAAAACCTACAGGGTACTTCCCGTGAACTCAGAATCTTGAAATTTGGTACGAAGCAACGTCTTATAGCATAGATAAAGGAATAATTACGAAAACCATAAATTTTTAGTTACATCAAGATACTCCCGTTTATGCCGCAAATTTTCGACACTCGCAAGGGAATCAAAACCTACAGGGTACTTCCCGTGAACTCAGAATCTTGAAATTTGGTACGAAGCAACGTCTTATAGCATAGATAAAGGAATAATTACGAAAACCATAAATTTTTAGTTACATCACATAATATATTTTTTTTACGGAACCCTCGGTGCGCGAGTCCGACTCGCACTTGGCCGGTTTTTTTAATTCGAATTGAAGCGTTGCAATATAGTATATTTCATTATAAGTGCGGAAAGCCTGTCATTGCAACGAGTTCCGACAAATGTCTAGCCGAGCCGAGGCACAGCCGACGGCGAGGGTAGACAGTCGGAACAAGTTGCAATGACGGTTCCGCACGTGTACTGAACAACTATTTTTAATACAGTTGCGAAAAAATGAAGCAATTTAATAAAATAATAAAACCGTAATTAAACTCGCAAAGAACATTTTTGAAAATGGCGCATAACGTAAAAGAATCGCAGATATTTTTTTTTCTTTACCTATTCTGGGTAGGCAAAGGGAACTATGCCCATACAGCCAAGTCTTCAGTAGACTTTTTTTATTGATATGAAATAAAAATGAAAACCTTTAACTCATTGAATCAAATAATTAAATCTGATATTGAAACAAATTAGTAGCTTCTTTAGAAATATTTGCATGAATCATAAAAACTTCTATGATTTTATTTAGTAAATACTTCGTGGTTGTTTTTTTTTTTTAATGGACATTATTTTGACAGTTGGGAAAGAGAACGCACGAGTTCGGGAAAGGTAAAGAAAAAGCACGAGTACGTAATAGCCCACATCCCGAACGCTATACGTCCCTGCAATACGCCACTTTTTGAGCAACTGTATTAAAAAATAAAATACTATGGGATTGCTTTATGGGAAAGTAAGTACAAAAATTATGCCAGCACAAGGGGAATTCGTGACGAGTGGCAATTGGAAACTGTACTGACAGGGTGATTAATCAGCAGGTCCCACTTAACCCTACCACTGTTCAGACCTCCTCTTGCCATCAGTCAATTCATTAAGCTAACAAAGTACTACCGGTAATGACTTTCACAACGAACGGAGCACTTCAATACTACAGCTAAGATTAGAGCACACTTTAGACCTTTTCAATTCTGTACGTTGGAAAATGGAAATTAGTGTCAATCTATGCCTGCATTCAGGTGCTGTAGTGAGTGCCAACTATTAGAAAATGCTTTTAAAGAATAAATCATTAAGTTTTGTTTTTAATAAAAAATTAAAAAAGATTAAGGCACCCTTATGCATGGAACTGCACTAAAAAAAATCGTTAATCCTATTGTTGTGGGGTGTCTATAGATAGGTCTTTAAAAATGACAAGAGATTTCTAACATAATTTTTTCTCAAAGTCAAACGTTTGAAAGACAGATACTTACAAAAGTCTCCCGTCTAACTTTTAAATTGTGAAAGTGAAAATTCAAAAAAAAATACATGCTGTAGATTGCAAAGAAAACTTTAAACCAAAATTGATTTGAACGACACATAGTCAGCAGGTTTTTGAGATATAATAGCACATTTAAAAAACCGCATATATAACTTTGTCATTCATACAAACACAATAAAAAAAAAAACAAATAATACAAATTAAAGGGGAAACTTCCTTTATTTGTATTATTAGTTGTTAATATAACGATGGTACGGAACCCTTCATGTGCGAGTCCGACTCGCACTTGGCCAGTTTTTTATTGTGATCAGTTATTTTTTTTAATGAGAGATAAATAAACAGATGATTATATGCGTATAAAATTTAAGAGAATTAAAGCGAACGCAATGGTATAAAGTGGATGTCAATACACTAGCAGAACACAAAAGCCACGAACTTACCAAATTATCGGTAATTGAACGAGCGGCGAGGTGAAACCCGCCTCAACCAATTTTAAATTAACTAACATCAATAACAATCATCAATTTGAGTGAAGAAGTCTAATTAAAGAAGCCGTTACAAGTTACCTCCATAAATCTGAACGGAAAACAATACAAGCTATCCATTACGGAGGCCTATGTTCCTTCACGAGTATTCCAATGAGGAAACTTTGAGGCCGGCCAAGACAAATATAGTTTTTTAATGACTAGCACGGCCACTTTCCAATCTGTTATCTTCAATGAGGGGCAAATTCAAACATATAAATCAAATTTAAGTGCAAGAATTTAATATTGCCCTGATATATGATATAGCTGCATCGATGTAAGTACGTAACTAATAGCTTTGGCGTGACGCGGGTATGTGAAACCATAATTTTAAGTCATTTACCTCGTAATCTATTGGAACAAAAAATCCATTTCAATTTAACTCTATTCCTTTTGTTTTTGGAAATCCTTTGATGTAATTTCATTACCTTTCTTTGAATTGTTTTGGACGAAGAATTTTATAAATCTCATGATAGTTAAACACATTAGCGGTTCGCTTTGTTCTGAATATAAATGTGAAAATCTCGAGACAATCACATTTTAGTAAATCCGAAGAACGAAATACGTCCTATGTTGTGTAGGTAATAATAATGATAGCGCCGACAGAAAACAGCGTCGCCAACAATAGGGTATTATTCAAAATTTGCCCTTTATTGTTTCGCATAAAACATGTTCGTGGTGACAACGGCGTGTCGCGTGCCTATTTGTTTCATGTTCAACACCAAATTATGCAGATAAGCGAATGAATGGTGGAAACTTAGTCGTAGACTGATGCAAATTAACTCCACCATCCTTCCAATTGACGCTTTTCATCAGCACCACAAAGTTTGAAACAGATACGACTACGTTCTACGATATCCAGAATTGTAAATCCCAATTATCGAGTAAGTTGTTCAGCAATGGTGTTCGCTTTGTTACAATTGTTTGCATGGTTCAGACAAAAGTTTAAAGCGATCATACCAATTAACAGAAAGTCCACTAAGTGCTGTCTTTCTACTTATTAAATTTAAGTTCTTCTCTTAGAAGGGTGGTAGGTACACCCACCCTAATACAAAATAAATAATTACCCACTCAGTACAGAACGTTTCGAATTCATAATTAAAATTATAACTTTGGAACAACGAGTGATGAGAAAATGTTGGTTTTCCATTTTACTCGAGGACACTTTACCGAAGTACTGGACTTTTGTCGCCTTTACCGTAGAGTTTAGCGACGACGCGATTAGTGCCAATATTATTAGAAAACTTTGAAATTAACTTTGAATCTGAAATGTAATAAATTGAAATTCCATTTATCAGTTATTTTATGGGAATGCTGAGGCAACACTTCATTAATTAAACACCGATTAATTTCAAGTTGGGTCACAATATCGTGAAAAGCGCCGTTTTATAATTTTCTCATTAAATATTTATGATCTTGTCTCATTAGCGTAACGAGTCATCCATTTAATTCGAACCAGATAGAAAGGAGAAAAAATGAAAGAAAAACTGGTTAAACTATTCCGAAGAACATTTTTAAAGGACCTGTTTAAAAGATTTCGTGTCTGTGGCAAAACCACTAGGGGTCCGTGGGGCTCAAGCGTCACTTGACTTATGACACATCGACAGGCCAAGTTTATTCAACGGTCCGCTTCGAAGACAGCACAACAATCTATGGAGTAGTGCACGAGCTAGTTTACTTTAGATTTATTTTCATTATTTACAAATCTTTTAAAATGTGTGTCTATGGAATACAATGCCGTTTTTGTCTATTTCCTGATGATGTAATCTGGATCTATTCAAAGTTTGAGTGAATCGATTTATTTCAGACAAGGGGCTCTACGCTAAGCCACATCATCGTACCACATCAGGCCAGTGGCGGCCAAACGCAAGCCTAGTTCGCATGTTTTTTATTGTACCTGCCTAAGAGAAATCTACTATATTTTAACTTTCACATTAAAATCGTAAAAGGCGTCTTATACCTAATATAGGTTTCATTTCTTTTGGTAAGGATTTTTTTTTATTTTGAACCCCAACCGGTTATATTTGAAAGACTTGACCATGCAGTTATTGCGGCTTAAAAAAAATGTTCCATCTATAATTAATTGAAGCGCAACAACCCGTTCCAAATAAACGCAAACTACAATACCGTGTTGCGACTCAACAGCCTGCCCTGTGCGCGCATTGTTTGCTAACGAAGCGCCGTCCCGGCACCGAGAGCTCTACACTTTAAACCATCAACGGTGTACAGCTCCTTCGGAAAATATTGCCCTAGCTTTTTATCCTCTTGTTTGAATAATGGGTGTAAACGTACTTGGCCGCCATTCGAGCAAGGTGTCAGGAAAACAGCTCGAGTTCGAACCACTAACGGCACTTGTTTACATAACCCGTCAACTTTTGGCGGTTCACAAGTGTTTTCCAACAGTTACTGGCGGAATGTAATGTAAGCACTTCGACAGATAGTGCTCAAAACCGTTTTCGTCGGTCTTTGCTTTGGTAATTTCGGAGTGTGTACGTAGGTACGGTGAGTGTACCTTTTTTTGTATTAGATTGGTACACACTGCTTTTCTATTCACGTTTTCTATCTACGTTTCTTATGTTAGACACGTTTCAATTTAAGTTTATATTTTTATTTCATAAAATATTACGCTACTGGAATGTTCAAAAGAACTGTGTGTTATTTATAGAGTGGTTCTACTATTTTAAATTGGACCACGATTACAGGTAATTTTATTACACAGAAAAGGGAAAAAATATGTCAAAGTTTCAATTTTAATAAAAAATTTCACAAGTTATTTTTTAACGATAAATACTAACCAGTTTTCGGATTATGGATACTATTAGACAAATAATCAATATTATCGATTTAGTTTTTGCTTATAATTCATACACTTTCCTGTTACTTAATAAGAATACAATATTCTTCAATTTCTCGCTTAGTTTTGGGTTAAAAAAAAACCTAAGGTGCGTCTTCAATCTTCAACTCGCCTCCACACGAACGTAAAACAGACTCATTTATTTTCAAGTCAGGCTCCAGTGATTGAATGAACTGAACTAAACGGTCTGATTTCTTCACTCCTCTCACAATCAGTTTTAAACTTACTCGGGCGGTGTTTTGAGATACAAACTGTTAAATACACTAAGCCCTCATCCGTGCGAGCGATTATTGTCATCTTTATAATATCAATCATTAGGATATAATATCGATGATATTATTATGTTATGATAAGAGTGTCTATAAACTTGTGGGTCCTCTATTCATTAGGTACATTTTTTGGTGTATATTTATTAGTAAATATTTATTACAAATCCCTTCAGGGATTATACAGTACCTAATAGGTAAATATGTATTTATGCAACAGGATTAGGCAGAAATATACCTTATAGCACACCCAGATTCGTCAGTGATATTTAAGTCCCATGTAATAAAGGGCGAGCGAATTGCCATCAACCGGGCAAACATTCAGACTCCGACTACCACTGACAAATTCTTAGTTGAAAAACCCAATAACACTTTTCCCGACCTCAGAATCGACACCAAAACCGCATGTACAACAGTCGCGCTTGTGACGATTAGACCAACGACGCAATCAAAACTTTAATAATTTCTAACTAAAACCTTTTATCCACAGTAACCTCCTTGGAAGGAGAAATAGTCAACCTAACGAAGGTGACGCGTTCCGAGATGGGCGCATACCTATGCATCGCAGCGAATGGAGTGCCCCCCTCAGTCAGCAAGAGAATTATGCTGCATGTACACTGTGAGTATTCATTACAGATAACGTTACTGATACTACGGGAGACAAATGTAGCTGTAATGTAGGGGAGGGAAATGAATTATTTATTATTGTTATTTCGTGTCTGTAGTGTGTTATGAAACTGTGTAGGAGATGTTAAAGTATAAAGACAAATGTATTTTCTGTGATTCGTGCTATTTTGTGCATTTAACCATACATTTAATTTGTATATACCTAGTTTAAAGGCAAGTTTTATTTGTACATATAAAATGCAGAGTCCCGACTGACTGACCGATATATCAACACACTGCACAAACCAATGGTCCAAGAGACATGAAATAGCCGAGAAAGAGAAAGCAAGTTAGCTTTAATATGAGCGCAATGCGTTACTAAATTAATCACATGTAGGCCAAGAGGGCGAAGCCACTGGCAGAAGCTAATAATGTTCTTGAACTTCTTCTTGAATCGATAAAATATTAATTAACGTTATGTATCTGTTGAAATTTGGCACAATATATTTTCTCCTAAAATAACTGATCTGCTTCAGCAGATGACGAGTGCATTTTTATGAAAAGCGGAACCAAATCGGTCACACAAAAAAAATCAAATTAATTTTCTAACCCAACTCACAGGGACCCAATCCGATTACGCATTCATAACGTGTATCAATTCAATCATCGATAAAGTCTACTCGCTTGCGTAAAGCACGAGCAAAAACGTTACGTTGCGAACTCACTTATCAAACGATCGTCCTAATTTATAACCAGGAGTTATTCAATGCTCCGGTGGTCTCAAGTTCTCAACTTAGTACACGGAGTAGAGAGTCTGTGGAGTGCTCGTTTGGTTAATTAATTGGTTATTTCGTGAAAACTTATATCATTGAGAAAATAAGGAAAGGGAATTATTTTCCGTTGTAATGTTCTGTTTATGTCTAATAACAACACGTACAAGTAAACGTATTTTATTTTTCCTTAGAGCCATAATCATCAATAAATTATAATCAACATTTATCAAGCAATTCAATAACTCACAAAAAATAACCTTCAACAGTTTACTAAACTACGCTCAATCTCACAGCAACAAAGATTCAAATCTAACGCCACTTAACCTTTTACCACCCGAATATTAATAGACCATTTTCTTTTCTGTGAATGAACCTTACATTTTTTCAAATATTTTAAAATGATAATGGTCATGTTTCTATTAAATTGAATAAATCTTTACTTACAAGTGTACGTATTGTACTATTAGGTCCTTAGGCAATATGCATATCTTTTAAGCTAATGTGCGTGAAATGAACTACTTATCACTCCAAAAAATAGGCAGGTACATACAAACAACTAAAAATAAATAAAACTGAACATGTTATTCCCACTGTAAATATGGACATATTTTACGTCTAAATCTCTGAAGTTACCACTCCATTTGCTTACTACTCCGTGCCTGTAGCTCACCGGCCCCGCCGGCACGAACACGTAAGCAATTGGGAGATTTTCGTGTTATCACGTATCATCTTCGGTGCGTGTCTTGCATCCGAATTACTCGCACCAAAGCGTAGAAAGTTACTGCCCCGTTGACAATTGGAATTTAGTTTTAGTACCGTTTTCAATTATAGATGAAATCGTCTGATAAATTTGAGTTACAATATTTTGTGCGATGTGTATTATCGCTTTTGAGAGATATGAAATATTATTTTGTTGCATATCACTGGTACTTACTTGCAGTAGTCCCATGGTATTCTTTCGTATATTAGCACATATGTTACCTACTTAAAAAAAATTAAGTTCAAAAATCTAAAACCCGACTACTAACAAAATCGCGGTCTTAAAAGTAGAAAACAAGAAAATAATTCTTGTCTGATATTCTTCGTAGTCGCATGCCACTGATACCTGATGCTCCTTCATGGCGTTCTCATTGATACAAGGTGGCATGCGACTACGAAGAATATCAGACAAGAATTATTTTCTTGTTTTCTACTTTTAAGACCGCGATTTTGTTAGTAGTCGGGTTTTAGATTTTTAAACTTAATTTTTTTATTTGATTTTTATTTTTGTGTGTACTTAAACTATAATATAATACATATTTGTAATGTGCTCGCCAAGACCTTTCATTTGATACCAAACTTGCTATGGTTATCTCAATTTAATATTTTTTGAGGTAAGTTTTTGACATTTAAATTCCGTCATAAAAAGAATTTATAAAATTTATATAGCCTATGTCACCCGGGCTATTCTTACGAATCTATTGACACCTAATTTATTAAAATCCGTTCAGTAGATTAGGCGCTACGGTGGAACATACATACATACATACATACATACATACATAGACTGCCAAAATCATTACCCTTCCTTTTGGCTTCGCCGTAGTCGGGTAAAAAGTAGCGTAGCATAAAAACGAGCTACGATGTTCGTAGCACGTCTACGGCGTAGCAGAGAATAGATCATTTAATTTTGCTACGCTGATGCTACGAGTGCATTGTTTTCTTGTAACTTTGATAATATTAGGCAATCAACTGTAATCTACCTTAACTTTTATTCCTTTCAAAACAGTAACATTTTTAACGTTACAAAATCTAATCCACTCATTAAAACACGCAAGTTTTTAGCCGACTACACTTTTCTTCGGCAACCAGCAGGTTTTAAAAATATAAACGTTTCGAGAGACACAATACATTAAAAAGAGAAAAAAATCTGCATCTATGTTTAGATAGAGGCAGCACTCAGACAAATTAATCTCGTATCTGGCCGGATCAACCGTTCGTATTCGCACGCCGATCGCAAAATCACTGCTGGAATTATAGTGTGCCGCACAGGTGCATACGCCCATTTCCATTTGCATGGATAGTGTTATGCTACTGGGAATTCACGCTGATCAGTTCATGAATCTGAAAACCGATGACAGTGTAACCATTTTGTATTAAAGTTTAGTTTGTTGGAAAGAGTTCGGTTTTTTTACCCGACTACGGCGAAGCCAAAAGGAAGGGTAATGATTTTGGCAGTCTATGTATGTATGTATGTATGTATGTATGTTCCACCGTAGCGCCTAATCTACTGAACGGATTTTAATAAATTAGGTGTCAATAGATTCGTAAGAATAGCCCGGGTGACATAGGCTATATAAATTTTATAAATTCTTTTTATGACGGAATTTAAATGTCAAAAACTTACCTCAAAAAATATTAAATTGAGATAACCATAGCAAGTTTGGTATCAAATGAAAGGTCTTGGCGAGCACATTACAAATATGTATTATATTATAGTTTAAGTACACACAAAAATAAAATTCAAATAAAAAAATTAAGTTCAAAAATCTAAAACCCGACTACTAACAAAATCGCGGTCTTAAAAGTAGAAAACAAGAAAATAATTCTTATCTGATATTCTTCGTAGTCGCATGCCACCTTGTATCAATGAGAACGCCATGAAGGAGCATCAGGTATCAGTGGCATGCGACTACGAAGAATATCAGATAAGAATTATTTTCTTGTTTTCTACTTTTAAGACCGCGATTTTGTTAGTAGTCGGGTTTTAGATTTTTGAACTTAATTTTTTTATTTTCTTGTCGTTGAAATTGAGCTAGATTTCTTACCCGACTACGGCGAAGCCAAAAGGAAGGGTAATGATTTTGGCAGTCTATGTATGTATGTTTGTATAAACTCCAGAACGGATTTTAATGAATAGGGTGTCAATAGATTTGTAAATTCTTTTTATGACGGAATTTAAATGTCAAAAACATAATCATAATAATCATAACAATACATGTTCGGTATCAAATGAAAGGTCTTGGCGAGCACATTACAAATTTATGTTTCATATTATAGTTTTAGTCAAAATATGCGTTTAGATTGCGGTTAAACGGTTATCGCGGTCTAGTATGTATTATTCTCTCGTATTATGTAAATAACAAACCAATATTAAGTAGAATAGTACATTAAGAAAGTAATATATTATTAAGTATTTATTGAATAACACACAAAAATAAAATTCAAATAAAAACACAACCGAATTTGTAGTGGGGTTTTAGATTTTTAAACATGTTCTACAATACTGTTATTATAAAATTAAGTACAATTAAGAAGTCTGTTTATAATGTCAAAGTAACAGCTTTTTATTGAATGCATAAGAAAGTACTTACGAAGATTATAAAAAGAAACATTATTTGTTTTAATTTTACGACTAATTTCAGAAATACTACTTTTGGGACTTTTACTGGCACATAGCTGGTTTTATTTTAAGCCCGTATTTATTTTTGAACAAGAGTTAAGGTTTCTTGCAAAAAAATTAAGCCAATGGGATGTAATATTTTTATAATAATTTTACGCGGACGAAGGTCGCGGGTGAAATAGACAGTGAAATACAAAGGATGTGAGTTAGTAAGTTTAAATGTAGGGCTTAATCTTCGGAATTTCTGATCCGATTCCTAAAATTCTTCCATAATTCTTCCACAAATGAGACGCTACTTTATCCCCAAGTGTCATTGGCTATATTAAAAAATAACAGAGATTTATATATTTGTAAATTTCTGACTACAACATGACTAAAGCCGCGTATAAAAGCTTATAAAAATACGTATGTTGGAGACCTGCTTCTAAAACTTACTTCATGATTCAACGAATAAACGATTTATTTTGCACTAGCGCACACAAAATTAGAAAGATTTTAAATAAGGATTATTTTGGTGACACCATAAATAGATTTTAATCCTTATTTTGGTGTTGCATGACTTTACATAAGACGACTTGACTTTACTTAGGCACATAGTATTATTTAGCATTTTAAAGTGACAAGGTCACTATCATTATTGTAGACTTTACTTTGTAGTTGTTTTTTTTTTTTTTATATCTAGTATGTTAACTTACATTGTATTCTTTCAAATCACTGTAGGTAATTGGTCGACGCAAGTTATAACTTGTAACTAAATAATATATTTATGTGGAAGCTTGTAATTAGCAAATGAAACTACTTATTTATTTATTTATTTATTTTCATTTAAATCAGGCACAGACCCATAATGTGTTAGTATTCCTTAACCTATGTTAGTAAAATTCACGAAAACACAATAAATAACAACGACAAACATAATTATAACACTTACCTAATTCCGCCACCTACTGGCGATACCTGGCGACAGCGACAGTACATGCACTGCGGACAGGTGCGCCATCAGTTGGCCTTCAGTCTTACTGGCAACAATGCCTAGAAGACTGCTGTCGCTACCCCGCATCCGACGCAGCAGCGACGCGGATCTTTTACGAATGATCGCAAAGAAGTCATCCGTGCGCGCTGCCGCGAACATCCCAGAAGCACTACAGAAACGAGGCAGCGAAAGCAATATCCTAAAAGCATTGTTGTACTGGACACGCAAGGCATTAAACGCTTTCTGCGTGTATCTGGTCCACAGACTGCAGGTATAAAAAGCCTGGCAATATGCCCTAAACAAGGTCAACTTGACATTACTGTCACACTTTGCAAATCTGCGGGCCAGCATGTTGCATCGTACGGCCAATGCCCTGCGCTCCCTCTCCATATCACAGTTATCTGTGCCATCCTCAGTGACCCAATGACCAAGGTACTTAAACTGCTTAACTCTGTTAAGCGTGGCACCACATAGCGAGACTGGAGGTACCACTTCATACGTCTTGTTCTGTGCCATGAAAACCAACAGTTCGCTTTTCTTGGCATTGTACCTTAGTCCCTGGGCCCCAGCATAGCACTCGCATATCTTAAGTAACTTCCTGAGAGCACTAATCGATGGACTCAGCAGCACCATATCGTCCGCATAGCTGATATTATTAAAAGACACACCATCAATCGAACATCCGATGCCAGTGCTGCTGAGTTCCTCGATCAACTTATTTATATAAATATTAAATAACTTGGGCGAAGTTAACCCCCCCTGCCTCACCCCGCACTCTAGCCTGTACACATCTGAGTATGCGCCTGCCCACCTCACGGTGTTATGTTGATTACCGTACCAGAATTTAAACATATTAATAATTTCAGGCGGCAGGTTAGCTTCACTCGACAACTTCTTCCATAGGATGTCATAAGAGACAAGGTCGAAAGCACTGGATAAATCCAGGAAGCATGCATACACAGGTGTCCTCCTCTCAGTGTAATATTGCACTGTACTCTTTAGGGTCATAATTGCAGTCTCGGTTGATAAACCATTCCTAAAACCAAACTGTCTGTCATTAATTTCTAATTGTTTAAAAATAACGGCCCAGTAAACTATCCAAAATTTTTGCCGTAACTGTTGCTAAGGAAATCGGCCTGTAGTTATTTATATCCGACAAATCACCAGTCTTATTCTTAGGAACGGGCACCACAACAGTCTTCACTAGATCAGCCGGCAAATAAGAATGACTTACACATAAGTTGAACAGTAAGGCAAGAACCCTTGGGAGGTGAACACCTGCGTTCTGCAAATGCTCTATACTTAAGCTATCGTGACCAGGCGACTTACCCCTAGACATGGTTTTGATGACGGAAGACACGTCACGGGCAGTGAAACGTACACTCAGACCAGTACAGCTTACATTCGGTGTTTGGTCGGCTGGTCCCAGAGGGGAATCAATCCTAAAACGCTGCCTAAACAAGTTTGCTATATCAACTGGTTCACTTATGCCTTCAACACTCGAGGGGAGACTCGACTCAGGATTTAACTTTTTCGATTCTCGCCAAAAACTTGAAAAGCTTCTCGCCGAGTGGTGAGAAGCAATAATATCCATTTTAATTTGATGTTGGTTATTCTGACACCACTTCAGCTTAGCCTTAAAAGCCTTTCGCGAGTCACGCATCTGACTATAAATGGGTCCCACACCTGGTTTGCCATATTGCATCCATAGCTCAAACCTAAGTCGAGCCTCCGCATGAGCCTCTTTCACATGCTTGTTCCAACCCGTGACGTACCTCCGCTTTAATTTACCTCGCAAACAAGTCACTGCTGCTGACTCGCTTAAAATCTTAATAACAGTGTTATACAAGCTATCTATATGCAGCCTATGCTCCTGGTTGTAACACATATTATCACAGCATTCATGAAATACAACAGGAAAGTCAACTTCTCTCATCTTATTATGACACAATTCGTGGTACATTTTTACCTGGTTGGCTTCTCTAAATCCCCACTTAACCCTGTTACACAAGACATTAGTGCTTACAATTTTAGGCTGCAATACTTTTAAATTGCAGGTCATCTGAACGGGTAAGTGGTCTGACCAGAAAACATCATACACAATCTTAACATCTACAATAGTTTGACAAGCTGCCTTGGTGACCACACAGTGGTCAAGCCATCTACGACAATTATCATGAGCGTCACTAACATATGTATAAGTATCAGAATTCAGTCCGAGTCTCTCTATATCCGCACATAACCAGTTTTGCTCATTACAGAAACTAAACAACTCAACACCAAAACGCTCACATGGGTGTGAATTAAAATCTCCCAGCACAAATACACATTCAACGTTTTCGTTCTCAATAATTGCACTAACTTCGCTTAAACATTCCGTAAACTCAATAAGATTGTCCACTGAGTCAGTAGGCATGTAAATAGAAAAAACTAAAAACACGCGCTCCGCCACTACAAACTTAGCAGCCACTAGACGCACACTTTTACACTCAACGGCGGTCA
The DNA here is from genome assembly GCA_949316265.1 of Diarsia mendica. Classification (NCBI taxonomy): domain Eukaryota; kingdom Metazoa; phylum Arthropoda; class Insecta; order Lepidoptera; family Noctuidae; genus Diarsia; species Diarsia mendica. The sequence goes on from OX438887.1 coordinate 12,835,603, forward strand.
CCGATGTAAACAAACTGCGCCTCCAGATAAGCGCCACACCACCGTATGGCCTCCCGCGTAGCACCTCGTTCGACGTATCTACAGCCGACTTGCCCACAAATGCGAACTCTTTATGGATAGTTCCTAGGTAGGCTATGTCGTGCGGTAAAAGCCAGGTTTCCTGTAGCGCAATGACATCAGCTGACTGGCAAAGTGATCTTACACCTTCAATAGATCTATGAATAGATTTACAGTTGTAGGTTACGAAATTAACTGGACTCTGTTCCATTCTGACTGCAAGGGGTAGGTACTCGTAATTTTTCAGTAGGTTTACCTTTGAAATATATAAACTTCCTGAAATTCACGCCTTCAGGCCACAGGTTGTCGTCCATGAAGACTGGTAACTTATGTCTCGGAACATATACTTTATAGGCGTTGTAGTCCCTTTCCTGTTTCATAGGAACCTTTTCTAACTGCACGGACACCTGAGTCTTATTTAAAATATAACTCGATATATCGCTCATTGAGGCACCTTTGTCCACGTTATTAATAAACAGTGGGACTTTAATATCTGCCGCTTTAAATTTCAGATCTAAATCATTCTTTGCTGTACCTTTTTGCCCAATAAAACGATTCTTGTATCGTTTTTTCCTAACTTCTATCCATTCATCGTCTTGTTTATTTACTTTCCAAATACCTGGTTGCTGTACAACATCCGCCAAGGTCCTACGCTTCGATTTTTCGCAATCATCGCTATTCATTACTTCCCTGTCTACCTCCACTTGCGAATTACAGGTAGTGGTTACCTTGTTTTGCGACGGCGCATGACACAGCTGTGAAGCCGCACGCACCTCACGCATGACAGGCTCGTTCACTTGTAACGGCGAGACCGGTTTTGCAAGCGAGACGCACATATCGTTAGTGCGCTCGGGCGAAAGGGACGGTAGATCTCGCGCCTCACGCACTATCAGCTGATCGTTGTGTGACACATTCAAATTATGAACGTTAACCAATGAAGCACTTTTAAGATTATCCAGGTCACTTTTTAGTACACTGAATTGATCGTCAGTTACATATTTCTCCTTAATATATGAAATGTCACTTCGCAAAATTAGAAGATCCTTAAGTAATCTTGTGACATCTATGTGGTCAAAAGATATTGGTGGCAATTTTTGTAGATCGCGCGCCACAAAAATTGGAATCAACTCAGGGTCTGTCTGTTTGAGAAGGCTTATAATATCCTCCAAATTTCTGGTGGTCTTGAGTTTATTTTTACGCGTTATGTTACGCTTTGAGGTCTGAACTGAGTCAAACAACAGACTTTTTGCGTTTTCCACTTCCTCCTCAGAAAAAGCTGTCGTACAGATTTGCACTAAACTTTGTTCATCCATTATCTCGATTTTATTTTGCACAAATGCGAGCACCTCACTTATCACTATGTTACAGTTTTGACATTTTAACACTTTAGAGGCCATTGCGTAGCCTCAAGGTCAATGACCCCACACGACACCAAAGTATAAACACCCGACCGATACGAGTGTCGCGCGTCAACTGTCAACTTATGCATGATATTTATAATTATTATTAGTCTGTAAGCTTTCTTTAAAATTAAATAAATAAATAAAAGAAATAAATAAAAACCCATTGCAGCTCCTCCCAGCGAGCATGAGTGTAGTGAAAAAGAAATCTAAAGGAACTCCTAATGAAAACTAATACCGACGAACTCCGAATACCAGGGCCCCATGAAGAAACAGAAGTCACCTGTGAACTAATAACATTGCCATGATTGCACATCCGCCGAGTTCATTATAGCATTATCCCCGAAGGAATGTTTTGTACAAATGACTGTGAGGGCCATGTTCGGGAGAACAATTACTCGTTGCTTGATTATTGTGAGAGTGATCATAGTATTATTAAAGTGAGATGTAAGCATGATGTTAGAAAGAGATACCGCGGCCTCGACACAAAGGGTTAAGAAGGAACATGGGTGGTTTTTAGTCCGTAGAAGTCTGACACTCCCTACCGCTCTGCCCTGCCTGCCTGCGGGAGGAGTCATTTGATGATTTCCCAACCTCCAACAAAAAGAGGCATTATGTAACTGATGACAGATCTGAAAGGATTTGTACACAGATGACTGTCTCTACAGTCCTTTCGCAATTATTATGCCCTAAGGCTGGACTGGTACTTTGTCTTGTATAATTCAAAAGAGCCTGTACTATTGGTATATTTGAAATACATGCTTTGAGTTTGACCGTGCTTAGTAAATTATATAGGTAACATTTTCGTAGTTTTTCGTCCAGCTCTTGGATATTTATTCTAAAATAAATTGCTATAATTTTTATGAGAAAATTGGAAAAATGGAACCGTAAGACGACGTAGTAAAATAACAGATTACAGTAAATATACGTATATTAAGTTGGATTTTTCTTATCTAATAAGTAGTAACGTTATAACTGTAACTGAAAAAGTACTACATATTTTAAAATGTTAATTTTTAAAGCAAAATAAGTAGCACCACGTAAAAATTCAGTAAATAAAAGCTACTGTTGTATAATGTATGTATTTGCAGCGATCCATCAACGTTCATTGAAAATTTATAAAAGGGTTTTTATTATTACAATGATCAAACAAAGCCTTCAATCACCAAAGCTGTCAGGCAAACATTCCATGCTAAATTGTGTTATCTTTTTTGTATAAATTATCGACTATTTTATTAAATTATCTATTGAATTTTTTTATCAGTTGATTCAGGAGTTTTTGTGGGTTTCTATGCCATCTTCTACCAGGTAGATCGGTTGTTTTTTGTAGAATTAAAATTACATTACGACTCATTTTGCTGATTTTGGGGAATTTAACACAATTATCCTGTCCATCTAAATAGTTTATTGTCCAAAGTTAAAACAGTATAAAACCTTACTTTGCAGTTGCTAAATATTTTAGTAAGATTTCCTTCGTTATAAAACAAGAAATCCATCCCAACTTACAGAAAATTGCTATGGTTTCTTACTTTGTATTACCACTTCAAGCCCAGACAATAACCGTAAAAGACGCAAAGGTAATAATAGTATAATTCCAGTTCCAGTGTCTGGTTCTCTCGCGTTTCGCTTCAATGTCGCGCCTATAAAAGTTTTTTTTCACACAGTTCCCGGGTCACTGGACGCACTGACGCGTTGTCCACTACGTATTTGCATGCCGTTATTGCAATCCGATGTAAACATTCTGATTGGAATACGAACGAACCTACTAAATAACTCAACAACTTATTTAGATTTCGACTAACATCAAATACCTCAATTGAGTGAGCCGAGTCATTTATAGCAACTAAAATACCCGTTTGACATAACCCGACTCACATTACGCTCTATAAATATACATTTCAGATACTTGACATTTCATATCTCGTATCTATAAAACAAATAGAAGCCAACGTCGCTTGACGACAACCGAGAGAAATTCACTTCATAGGAAACGCAATTTCAAGCGAACAAACAAACTACTGCCGTCTGAAACCCTTCCACTCAGTTTAATTACTTCACAAAGAATGCGTCGCGTTCGCTCGATGAGGAGACAAAATTAACGCTCTCAAATATTTAATTTAAATTTCCTCCCCCCGAAAACGAATGATAACAGTGGGCTGGGTGGACTTGCGGCCGCCAAGGTACATAAAAAACACTTTTTTATAAGCAGAAGTGAAGCAATTCATTTGTAGCAGTAAGTGCCACGTAACGCGATGAGTTTCTTTTAGTTGATTCACTGGAGCCCGGACGACGGTAAATTGAGTTTAGAGAAAAAGAAACACGCCAAACGAAGTGAACAAATCGCGATCAATTTGCAAAGAGGATCCAGCAGTTAAGGATAATTAATTTTAGGGATATATTTTCTTTGTAGTGTTAATTCCGAGCTCGCCCTGATTTATAAGTTTGTCTGCGTTCAGATAGCGTAGTGAATGCAACGTATTTGTAAGGATTGTTAGGTTGGAACTGCAGCTCAAGAAATTCCAAAGTCAACTAAAACAGGTAATAGCTACAAAACGCCAAGAAATCCGAAAACGGCGAAAGCGTGTGCGCCGCTCGGTTAATCAAACTGTCACTTCAAGAATTCCGCGCGGAATCCTTCCCGAGAAAACTCCCCTAACTTTTGATTGCTGCGAGAATTCCTATCTACTTATACAGTTAGGGATTGCTTAATCACGTTCTTTAAGTTATATGCTGCGCACTCAGCACACACGTTATAAGTTCAATGTAAAATATTCCGAAGCATTAACTCTTATTAAATACAAGTGAATAAAACGCAATTGCAATCAGATTAACATCTCGACTGTTCATTATTCCGCTTTATTTAATAAGCAAAAGGCTACCCTCGTAGCCCCTTGGAGTTATTAATTAGAACAAAAATTCTGATCGTTCAGATTTTGTTCGCTAAATTGGCCACTCAAACTCGTAAAAGCCGTCCAAAGGAACTTAACGACGGTCAAAGAGAATAACCGCAAATAAGCTCCGATCTAAGGTCGTGGAAGAAAATTCCGTTTTCCTTAATTCACCCTAAATAGACTTTTGGGGATGCTGGTGCGATTGTTTACATTTTCGAAATAATCCGTTCGCTTTAAGAACAACTTGGCGCTTTCGTTCCGACATTTCAACCTTTCGGTATCTTTTCGAATCAAGGCCTTTGTTAATTGCGAAACATCTTTTGATTCGGATAAAACCATTGTAAAAATCCTTTTTGCGACTTAATATTTTGTTCGGTTTAGATACAGATGAGTAAATAAAATTTACAAAAGTTATAATGAACTAAGCCGAAGTTTGCGTTGGATTACCATCATCAATATAAAACCATGAATGTTCACCGCAAACTAACCGTACCTTGTCTGAAACTGTAGTTTAATTGCGTGCAAACATCTAGTCCGTTAAATAGTTAAAGCAAACAGAAGTGATGCAGCCAGGCGGGATGATATTCAGTGTAAACACCTGACAGACGCAGAGGAGTTTTACCAAAGTGGCAGAGCGAGGCGGGCAAACAGAGTGCGCCAGCGACTCCGTCGTGGAGATGCGCACTGTCAACAGTATCACAAGTTGCCAACTAACTCATAATTTTGGGGGAACTCAAGTGTTGCACACAAACTTTTCCTGTACGTGTCTTGCCATAAGCTATATTATTAACGTCACATGTAAAGAGACTAAAAGATTGCTTAGAAAATACTTTGTCGACTTCGACACGTAGCAGCGGCGTAGCAGTGGCGTAGCGCTACGGCGTAGCGGAATAGTTTTAAGGTGAATTAATTTAGACCGACCATTGTATTTTATTTAAACAAAAGTACAATGGTTTTATAAAACGTCTGTAATAAAACGGCATTTGTATAAAAATAGAGAGAGAAACTTTATTTTGAAGGCCTTTTACGTCAAACGTCTAACGTCCTAGATTCAAACGTAATTTTTTATGACTAGAATAAATATCTAAAGCCTCGTGTACGAAACACACTCAATTTACATATTCGCAACTGGATAGTCGAAATCATAACTCATTAGCGGAACAGATTAGATCGTATCATGTTGAACATGCACATGAACGTAAAAGTTTATTCGGAACTAATGCAGCTCACCCAGTAATATATTAACGTCATTTCATTTATTAACGTGAACGTTTCAACTACAGTTAATAATATGACGTCAGGGTACAGTTGACTGACAGTTATAATAAATGAATGAGTATAAATGTGCAATAGCCGTTCATTTTTGCTTGTGCAGTACTACCGCATACATTTAAGTGCATTCCTGATTATTCTTGAAAGAAATAAATAATGCTCTTAACATATATTTTTAGAATTTGAAACTCGTTACTAAATGGGCAAGATTGAGGTCAAGAGTAAGCCCATATAAAAAAAAAAACTAAATATAAACTGGTACTCGGGTCTAAGCAGATGATGACATATTTTTAGAATGAGAACTCTTCAAGTCTATATATTTTCTGAACAAAAATCTGTAAAGTTTATGCTGTACGATCTTCCGTCCGTGGCTTCACTCGAGGGAAGGGCGGGAATTATCCACGGTAAAGTACTAACTGATGTACCAAATTTCATCTGCATTCGTCTATCCTTAAAATCGAACCCCACATTCAAATACAAGAGCTACTTCACTACACAGCGCCTTTATAAAAAAAAAATTAAACATACGTGTTACTGAAAGGTAAAATTAAACAGTTTAAACACTATTTCAACAGATACAGATATTCAACTAAACCGCTAACAGAACAATTACAGTAACAAGTTTATCAAATACTAAAATTCAACTTCGCGTTATTTCAAGCATTTCGTTAGTAACATTCCCCTTTATTAGTGCGAAAAGTTATAAATATAAAATAACATGTTCAGAAACTGTGCAAGCAAGCCGAATGTGCCGAGCATATGCATACCACGCCAGATGCAAAAGGCTTTGAATGCGTATTTATACGTGGAAGGCGAAAATAGAATGTAATATTACAAAAATGTGAATGGAACCACTCACTAGGCGGGCTCGTGCTGTTTTTGGTATATTTTGTAGTGAATAAAAATAATTGGTTACAATATTTTCTTACTGAGTGTACAGGGTAATGAGCTGGTAGTCCGGTCAATTTAGACATAAAAGTAGTGGTCAAATAACAATAATTCCCACAGAGCCAAATATTGGTGGAGAGCTGGGGTATACCATTACAAACAAAGTCTTAAAAATCCCCATCGATCCTATGTGTGCTACAAAAGTTATTCGGGGTCAAAGGTCAAAATTTGAGATTTTTTTATTTTTTCTCGAAAACGGTAAGTTTTATCAAAAAAAACCTTAACCCAAAGTTGTAGATCTTAAAATTCTCTTCATTATTTTCTAAGAGTTACCATTCCTGAGATATCGCGATTCTAAGAGCCTTTATATAAAAGCAAAAGGTAACTCACTCCTCACGAAATCTCGAAAACCGCTGGACGTATAAATATGATTTTTGGCAAGGAGGTAGTTTATAGTTAGTGGACGTCCGCTAAGAACGGATTTTGCGATAGGGCCGGATTAGGGTGGTCTAAGGGCCCACGCAAGTTTGTATGAATCAGAACTTGCAAAAGCTCATAGACCACCCTAATCCAGCCCTTGTCAGAAAATTAATGCATAGCAGACGTCTACTGACTATAAACTACGTCTCTGCCAAAAATCAAGATTGTAGCACAAAAAATGAAGGACTTTCATACAAACTTGCGAGGGCCCTAAGATCACCCTAATACGGCCCTGTCGCAAAATCCGTTCTTAGCGGACATTTACTAACTATAAACCTCCTGTCCAAAAATCATCTTTATACGTCCAGCGGTTTTCGAGATCTCGTGAGGAGTGAGTTACCTTTCGCTTTTATACATAACTAGCGACCCGCCCCGGATTCGCACGGGTGCAATGGATGTAATTATACATATAAACCTTCCTCTTGAATCACTCTATCTATTTAAAAAAACCGCATCAAAATCCGTTGCGTAGTTTTAAAGATTTAAGAGGAAACGTGAGTGGTCTTTTCTCCATACAAACGCTCTCAGACTCGCCTGTTTTCTTTTTGGTTAATGACCCTAGAGCAATGGTTTTTTACAGAATAATAAATATTAACTATTTCTATGCCCCTATGTTTTCCTTTTTGGTGATAAATTATTTTTATAAGCACTAGAACCCTCAAAAAATGCTCAAAATTGCTTGTTTAGATCGCTGTTATCAGAGTCCTAGTGTACAAATTTGACAACTATTAACGAAAAAAGAAAAACATAGCGGCGTAGTATATAACCTCCTTATTCATTGTCTAAAATATCTTTTAAATTGGTTCAATATTGGAGGAGGAAATAGGCGAGAGCCAAACCTCGAATTCTAACTTTTTTCTACAGTTGTCCTTATCGCACGAATTTGAGGGCAGGGGGACGGAGAGAGACAGCGATAGTAGAAAGAGACAGCACTCGTGTTTCCTCTTAAGCATACAAAGGGACATAGGGACAGAGAAAGCGACTTTATTTTATTATATTAGGTAGTGAAGAATAATGTGACTGTTAGAATCGCGATATCTCAGGAATGGTAACTCTTAGAAAATAATAATGTAGAACATTTTGAACACGAAAACTGTAGTACGTTTGTTATCATTTTCCATTACATTGTTTTTTAATGTAAATATATAACAAATTCTCCTCATTTCGACAAAGAAATAAACTGTTTTGATTTTATCAATTCTGTATATAAACGTTTACAATTTTATTCTCCTTTAGTATTCTCAAAAAGACTATTTAGTCAGCATAAATAACATGATAAGCAAAAAGTGGTATTTTGAAATTTTTAAAACAAACTTAAAACTAATTTTAAAAGTCTCCCACCCTATCATGATTGTATGAACAATGTCTAACAAAGTTCTTAAGATAAGTACTATCTTTATTTAATTATTCTTAAATGAGAGATGATAATCATAGACCAAATTAATTCTAACGACTACAACAAGAAATATTGACTATCGACTTGAATAAATTATTACGATATTCAGTTTATCTTGGTTGTTAAGAGTACAATAGCTTACAGCCGGACTTATCTGCAACGTTAGATTCTATTTAAGTGAATTAATCACTACCTAAATTTTCGTAGTTTATCAAATGGTATTTAATGGTATAATCACAAAAACAATCCTTTCATTTCTTTTTAAAAGGTCATCAAACTTTAAATTGCCAACCCTATCGCTATTTTGATTTTTTTGGAAAGTTTTCTGTTTACACTATAACAAAAAGTGTCGAAAGTTTATATTGCTCTTAACTATTGCCTTAGCGAGTTATATGAAGGGCATATGAAAACATTGCAATATGACACTTTAGAGCATGTCTTCAGTCATTTTTTATCGATCAAGTGTTTTCCTTAAGTTGGCAGAATCAATTAAAATTACGATGGGGCGACTCTACGACTCTCGCTTCATGTCCATTCACGATTGACTTTAATGTGTAACACCTTTGTTCCCAGTTCACCCGTTGGTGCAAGTACCAAACCAGCTGGTGGGTGCTCCGACGGGCACTGACGTCACTCTTCAGTGCCACGTCGAAGCTTCACCCAAAGCCATCAACTATTGGACCAGAGAGAACGGTGAGAATATTCTTTACCCCATGTATTTTCTATTATAATACGATCTTGACAAAACGTAATCAAATTGTTATTGGTCAAAATAGGGCCGGTGTCGCTATTTTTTGGGATAGGTTGAAGTACTTATCGAAACTTATAATTAGTATATTAATTGAAAGATTTGATTACCAATTACTTATTTCAAATTAATCAGCCATTCTCAGTCAGACACAACAAATTGACGCACAACAGTAATTTGACGTACGGGGTCAAGTTGATTTACAATTAATAAGTCATTAGTACGTCTATAATTTGATAGTAAATTATTCCCTAGCTAGATTATCCCTAGTATTTGTAAACTCATACATAGTCTAGTCTCGTACACTTTCGTCATTTTTGCCAAACCAAAAGTAAAGTTGTATTACTAATTAGTTAGGCGCACTATGTTTTAGTCTAGTAACCTTTAGACATGATTAATGACATAAGCTTAGTACCTAGACTCAGCTTTAACTTTACCTTGGGCATAAAGGTCCAAACTGATTTTGGAGACATGTTTGCCAGACTGATTGATCATGCTCATGGCGTAAAGTGATACATGATACGAATAAAGTGCCAATGATGGTCACGCTTCGTTCTTTATTTGTGATCATATCTGTGAAAATGATGTTAAAAATATTAATATCATGATGGAAGTTTCGATTAAAACGTAGCGCCAATGATACGCATACCACAAAACAAGTGTAACAAGTTTTAGTGTTGTATGGTCTAAATCGGAAATCGGCTGCCATCTTATTTTTAGGGTTCCGTATCAGAGGCGGCAAAAATGGATCACTTTGTTGTCCATGTATCCGGCTGTCAAGACAGTTTTCCTTAGAACGCATGGAGGCCTTAAGGCCGGGTTGCAGTAATTTTAAGATTTTTGAACCTATAAAAATCGAACTAAATACGAGTTTTTTAATGAATAAGAATCATTACATAAAAATTGAACATACTCTCTAGTAAATCCTAAAGATAGAAACGCGATTTAGAATGATCAGCTCGATACTTTTTTTTATCAAACATGACTCTAAATCACAATTTCAAACGTGTACTGCTAAGACATTTCATCATGAATTTATATAAAAGTTATATCAATAGATAGAACTTTTTATTTTGAAGTAAATGTTGAAAACATTTTGTATAATTTCTTTATAGTTTTTCTCCAAGAAGCAAAAAACAGTCAAACTTTAGGCATTATATCGCTCGCGCGGCAGGGCGGGGGGCGTGGTCGTGCGTACATAAAAACAAAGTACTGCAACCTCGCCTTAAGAGTAGTGAAAAATCTTTGCACAAATTTTCTTTACAAGTAACGCTAATCTTGAACTGTACACTTAACTGGTCATGCTATACAACAGGGTGTTTAACTCAATCCGTTTGAGATAATCCCAAGGTACCCGACCTTTACAACGCCCACTTCCGAAAACTGTGAAATAAACCACCTACTTTAAAAGTCAAACACCTACTTCATATAATAGGTATTCCCTACATAAAATTATGAACGTAGGTAACTGAAAAAGTAGCTAAAACATAAAGGCGTAAAGTAGCATCATAAGTAGATTAATGCCACGCAAAGTTTCAAAGTAAGTTTTTTAATAAAAACTTGTTAGATATTACTCGTTACTAACAAGGTATTGAAAAGTAAGAAATATTTGAATGAATAATCTTCTGAAACATTAAAAATCCCTGAGTCCTGTTCATCAAATAATTAAAATTCCGAAATGTCAAGCTACTTCTGTTGCTGACCGTACGTAGGTACACCCAAAAGCCGAAGTGAAATAAGAAGCTTGAATAAATCTCTTGGTAACTAGTTTTATGGTGTCCAAAGTTGGACAGCCACCAAGGAGACTTAGCACAAAGTAGTGTAGACTACAAAGAAACACTCAACATTAGTCCGCTAACTTTGTCCTACATATTGAAGAGGCATGGCAAGGACAGATGGGAGGCGGGATATTAGGCTTAAAGCATGCAAAAGTTACTGAAGCTTCAAATTAGCTAAATGGCATGGTTAAAAAAGTAAAAAAAAAACATTTTCGAGGTTCCCCAGGTTGAGTAACGTGGGTTTTCAAGCAGCTAAGAAATTCCTGACGAAAAATTCCACAGCGGGTGCCAAGCCAAGAGTTTGGATTTAGGTTGATGACAATAGGCTCGACCCCTATTACATAACTAGCCTAATATGGGTGTATTACTATGTACAGTGTACACCTCAGCCTAATTTTTCGGAAGTTAGGTACAGGTGTGATGTTACAATTTACATGGTTACTGACTGAATATTAGAGAACGTTTTAAGTTCCAGGTATAAGACCATACTTGCGGTAATTGCAGATACTGCGAAAAAACTGACGCTTAAAACTCGTTGCAAGTACTAATTACTCTTCATTATAAATGCTACCTTTTGGTAACACTAGTTGTCAAAATGATAACTACCAATAGGCGGACTTAAAAACAAAAAAAGTATAAAGAAGTGATCGATAAGTTCCTTCCCTATTTTCACGCTTCGTTATAACAGTCCACAATCAGTTAACGCGAGCTATAATTAGTATAATCTCTGATTGTGTTCTAAGGATGTTTACGAGCGCCGCAACTCATAAACTCTATTAAGTACTAAGCACGAACCTCGAGAACGGAATAAGCAACTAATTTCATTATTCATAAAGCACATTGAAAGCGTTAAAGCAGTCATTAAAAATACCGTTATTCATGTTCCTACTATCCTCTTTGACAGGCCACAGGGGCTAGTGCTTGCTTACAAGTTATTGCCTTTTTATGGACGTATTTAAAGGGAAAAAATATGCGGTTATTTCATGTCCGTTTTTCATTTCGCAAAGATTTATTTTTACTTTGATTATATGGCGCCTATGTTACGGCTTATTAACGACCTCATAATTATAGCGACGATGACAACGTAAAATATTGCGGTGCCACGAATTAATAAATGGACCTTGTTTATTGTCTAGGAACTCTAGGATAAAAAATAGTTTGGTTCTGATAGAAAAACAAGAGAGAACGTGCCTGGGTTTGATTGATTTGAAAATAAACACATTTACTTTGCAACAAAATTTTCTAGAGTAGGCACTCTAGAAAATTTTACGTTAAATAAATACGCCATTTAAGCTAACCCAATTCGGTCAAGATTTTTTAAGGTGCTTCTACTATTTGTTGAAATAACGACTCAAAAAGCCTTTCCAACATTATTACGTCGGCCGGTTAACATAAATACGCACCGTCAAAAGGCGAACTAAATTGGCCACAGTGAAATATAACCTGTGAAATACCTATATAAAAACACGTGCTAACTAATACAAATAAGGCTCTTAACCTAACAAAACATCGGAGAGGTCGGGAACTTCATTATTTCTCATTAAAATGACACCCTCAGGATAAAAGTTGCTTATTTAGTGCCTGGGTGACAGATGGACAAAAGCACTCGGAGAGGAACGAAGGGAGATGAGCCAGAGATAAGCTCAACATTTACTTTACGTTTGTTTTACGTATGTAGATGAAGGAAATAAAGATCAAATGTGAGAGATTATGTCGCGACTTTAACGAAACTGACCCAACGCCCGCACACGCCCTCGTAAATCCAAATATTCATAAAACTGACAATGCAGTGCTGGCATTTGTATAATTTTGCAATGTTTATGAAATAGAAATGCAGCCAATTGACATTAGCCGAGACAGACAGCAAACACAGTCAAATTAAAAACGAAACGTTATCAGTATTATTTTTCACTTTTATTGCGTCGAAGACAGGCCAACGCAATTGGAATCCAGCGTGCTGAAATGCATTTTAGTCGAAGCGCCAGTTTTCAAGTGGATAATGCGTTGCAACAAACAGCCGGCACGGTCGGCGGACAACGGCCGTCCACTAAAGTCGAGTTAGGAATGGATTTACGGGTTGCGGGCCGTCCGGCGGCTTCCAGAGCCGTCCTGTGCCGTTCGCAGTCATCTGCCGCCCGCCACCGCACCGCATGCCGCGACATGTGTGAACGGACCTCGACCAAAGCCCGACAAAACGAACAAAACTTTTTCGCAATGCGGTCTTTAAACTTATATTTTTTGTCGGTCTAATCGAACAGTTTATGCGGTCCAATGCGAGTGCAGCCAGAGTTTGCTGAAAGTTAGACGCGAAATTGAGAATGTGAAATGCTTTTTGGCGATTGTAGTAAGAATTGATTAGGAAAATTAAGACATGACTACTGTGATTTTCACTAAGACGAAAATAAGTTATAAGAACAAGTTTGTTGCACTTGTTGTTCACACCATCTCACCTATTCTGAGGATTTTCGTGAGACTCGTGAGTTTCCTAACGTAATTGCTCTATTCTATTTCAAGTTACATATTCATAGGAATTTAGTTTAGAACTGTGCCTCATTTCGTATAATTGCGTTGAACACCGGTGAGAATCTTCAAGTATTATCGGGCCAATATTCAACATTTTCGCGAATATAAGTGGTGGTCGTGGTCGTGGTGGTATCTAATGTTGGACTTGTTTGATGCCGTACTGCATCATGTCTGAAGTATAGAATACCCAGCGCTTCTAAAATTCATAAAAACTACAAATCACAAAATCACATCACAAAAAATCATCATAAATCACATCTAAGATACCTTCCTCAACGTCTTCAAAAGAAATAAACACGCCACAAATACCCAACCTACAGGGTTAGTAGGAAATAATTGGCTATACCCCAACCAGGCCGACGCATAGAACAGGCAGATTTAGATGCAGTTACAAAGGCAACCGAGCTCGCTATTACGCGGTCGAAGCGACCAGCCGCGCAAAAAGCGGACCAAATTCTATTACCGCCCGATATGCAACAAAGACCGCTGGCCCGCCCGCTTCAAATTGCTTTAGGCTACAGTCACAATATTTACTCTCACGTACGTACCACAATATTCGTACAAATCTAAATTCAATTTCAAATATTACTCGCCGAAACTAAACCCGGATTTATGCAGTTTCAGTTTTCTATCCCGACTAAACGAAAACACGTACCCAGTTAAAATTTCAATTCCGAAAACATAGGCGATACCTAATTATGAACTATGCAAAAAACATTTTCCAAAAGATCGCATTTAGAGATTCACGCTTTTGATCTCCCGCGCTCTCCCTCACGCATTTGCACATTTAAATATTCATTATAGCATATTAATATTCATTATTTTGATAATATTCAATATTTTTTGTATGCACGACCATAGCAAGCGTATTTTTATTGGATTTTTAATGCAAATTGCGAGTTTTAGGTTTGTTAGCCTGAAAGTCCGTGAATTTTAAAGTCGTTGATACGTTGTGTAACTGCGAAACTTTTAAGCAATTAACAATCAAATGCAGAAGTGACGTACGGCACATATGTCTGGGCCGTTACTAACAAACAGAGGGGGTAGACGGCTCTTCTGCGGCCCATAAATTGCGGGGACTACAAATTAAATTAGGTAATACACGGGCGTGACGAGATGGGACAAGCGGCGTGCCGGCCGCACCGGACATGGAATGGGAGTGTCCGCCATTCGCAGCCAGGCCTTGCGACAACTTTTTGTTGTAATTTCAATCGGGTTTTATTTAAATAAAATTGCTTACTTTATTGTCGTGATGTACAGGTTGTTTTTCGATGGCGCTTTTAACGGAACATTTTCGTTCCAATTTATAGATCATTGTTCGTTTTAATTATGCGATGAATATAGGCGTTATACTGGAATAAAGAAACGAACTTAATCCTAGTTGAATTGACAAAGAAATAGACAAAACAAAACAGCAAGCAAAACCTTATCCGAACACAAAAACAATAATCATCACCAATTGTAACTCAAACAAAACAAAACTATTCAACAAATTCACAATTAATCATTCTCCAGCTCTTCAACATCATTCATTACCCTTCGATACGCCTTCAATAGAATGCTGTAAACTGACAATTAATTAACAAAATTGTCAACAATAAACAAAAGAGGGCGTGTCAGTGGTGGCTGGCCACCGAAGAGGTGTCAGTTGCATCAGAGCGGGCCGGCCGCCGCAGATTTGTGGTCGCCCGGGTCGAGTACCAAAGCCACGTCTCTTGACAGATCTCAATGTCTTCGGCTTTGACCGCAGTTATTAATGAAGCTATTGTGATCATGTTGATATTAGTATATGGCTAAAGTTAGAGTTTATTTAGTTCAATTAAAATAATTGTCTTTGCAAATTCTCTATACTAAGTTACCTAACGTTCGGCATACTTCGCTCGTTCGTTCGGGAAACCCTATCTTTATTTCTTCTTCTACAACATAATGGATGCACCTCTTTTTAGCTAAATAATAACAGCCACTTGGGTCGATCTTCAGGTTAAACTGTGCTTGCCTAGGTTGGTCCGTAGATGGTTGGACCTATCACATACCGAGATACCTCCGTGCCTCGGAAAGCACGATAAGCCGTTGGTTCTGGCTGTTATTTGTAGATCAAACAATCTTGCCCAGGAGTATCGATTACTTAGTACTTACTGGAGGTCAGAGAGACAGTCGTTGCAAGTAAAATACAGGTATCCCAATTTAGTAAAGCGAGTCAACATAGTTGGGAAAATGCTAGGCAGATAATGAGTGGATTCGCCTCTATTTACACGTTATCTCCAAAGTTCCCTTTAATTCATGATTGTCTTACTAAGAATATATAGACACACAGTGCAATTCCCAAGTTGACTTGGAACAAACAAAGATTTATTCTCAATCTTAGCAGTTAAACTGTGTTCGGAGTAGTAATAACATGGTGATGTTTTGCTACCATTTGCTTTGTGAAGACAAGTACAATATTCTAACAGTAATGTGTTGAGTTCTAACGTATGATATCGCCTCAGGAGTAATAGTGTGCTAGAATTCAAGCCCCTATTTCAGTTCGGTACGGAGAAATTTTGGACAATGCAGGATATTAAATTTATGCTGATGACTTAGGTACGAGGAGTTGAAATGTATAGTTTTAGAGCGCAGGAGATATTGCAATTCTTACTCGACACTTACTTCACTCTTAGGGCCTATTACAACGGTTTCTTCACCATGGTAACTTAAAAATAACCTTGTTCTCCACTTACATAGGACTCAAATTTGATCTGCCAAATATGGGTGCTGCATAACACATCAGTGAAAGAGGACGTTTACAAAAAAATCCCCACAATTGTACCTTCATCAACGTAAAGTTACGTATAGGTTCAATATTATTTATCCATATTTATCTCATATCTAATTCAAACTTTAAAAAGCTTCTTCAGATCTCACTGCAAAAACAAAATGGCTGAAGTCACAGACAACAGCAATAGCGTATAAATAAAGTTTATTTCGAACTAAACTAATGCAGTGAACTCTCCCCAGTAATAAATTAATGCCATTTCATGATTAGAGCGACACCTTTACCCTTCACGGGGGAATAATATATAATCATGAAGACACTTTGTGTACATTCCTTGGGTATTGTTTTTTCTAACTTATTGTTAGGGGAGAAGAAAGTCAGAGAAAAGATGGATGGATTGTGTGAGGAATGATATGAAAGAGAAAGGTTTAAATGATACCGTGACGCCTGACAGTGGAAAATGGAAGAAAAATTCGTGTTGCACCAAACACATATAGAATGAAAATGGCTGAAAGATGATGATTGTTAATGGTCGCCAGCGTGACTGCTGAACATCGATCCTGGGATATACTTACCTTGGGATACCCAGGTCGGGCCAAGTCGAATTGGGATTTTCTATCAAGAATTTCTCTGTAACAACCATGGAGTTCGGTTTTTTATGACTAGCCCGCTACCCTATTTCTAAACCACTGCAATTCCTGAAAGCCAGAATCAGACAGACAGTTAGATTGTTTCTCTGGGACTTCGTCGAGTTTCATTGTCACGGCGCTTTTCTGGTGGTCGACACTGTTGATTCTGGCTTTCAGGAATAACATACATACATACATAAACTCACGCCCTTTTCCCATGAGGGTAGGCAGAAACCACAGAACGCCACCTGCTACGATTCTTACATACCCTTTTTGCCACATTCATACATCTGGTCATACACGCACGCCGCACTGTGATCAATTCCTAAGAGTTAGGGTCACTTAATTATTTTTGGTCAATGCTGCAATGTCTCGAAATTTCGAAAAATATTTTTTTTCAGACTTGTGGGTGAGTGTTGGACATTATTCTAAAACATCAACATTATGCAGACAGTAGTTAAATAGATATGTCCTTTCAAAGTTGTCTCAAATTGCCCAATTATTGTAACAAGACTGATTTATCGATGTTTGGCGCTTCTGTTCAAGTTAAGTTAACTAAGTATTCAGAGAACACTGTGAGTTGAAAAAAATTGTGCCCATAAAGGAAGGTTTGTACTTTTTATTGGTATATAAAAAAAAAACTAAAATGACAGATTTATATAATGAAAAAATAATATACAAAATAATGTACTGATATTTACTAAGTTTTCTTAGTTTGAACCGTGTTACGTGCATAAACCGGTAATCACCGGTAAAAAAATGCATATTTTTGTATAGCTAACAGTCCTTGCTATACAATGAAATCAAAATGATCTTATACTCATTTGTACTTTTAAACGTAACACAGTTCAAACTTAGAAAAGTTAGTAAATATCAGAACAATAGTTTGTAATTTTTTTTTATTAAATAAATCTGTCATTATTGATTTTTTTTTATATACCAATAAAAAGTCCAAACCTTCTTTTTTAAGCACCATTTTTTTCAAATCACAGTATTTTCTGAATACTTAGTTAACTTAACTTGAATGGAAGCGCAAAACATCGATGAATCAGTCTTGTTGCAATAATTTAGTATTCGAGACAACTTTGAAATGACATATCTATTTAACTACTGTCTGCATAATGTTCATGTTTTAGAATAATGTACAACACTTACCACCAAGTCTGAAAAAAAGTATTATTTGAAATTTCGACACCTTGACCAAAAATAATTTTGTGACTTTGTGACACTGTTGATTCCTGAAAGCCAGAATCAACAGTGTCGACCACCAGAAAAGCGCCGTGACAATGAAACTCGACGAAGTCCCAGAGAAACAATCTAACTGTCTGGGTGCCCGCAATGAAATTAATCAGATAAGAATAGCGAATGAGTAGGAAAAAAAGACTTAGAGTCTGAATTTGTGACGGTTAGCGGCAAAAGACTCGCCCCTTTCATAAGGCGAGCCTTTAGTACTTAATAGTGCAACGAAACGCAAAGACGAAGATGTCGAATGAAGTTTGCCGACCAAATGAAAACCGAATATGAGTAACAATTGCTTTGGGTCGGCATTATAGCAACCGAATCATAAATGCCGACTCGAACAAGGCCCTCCCCTACTAATAAAGTTGATCCCTCAAATGAAGTCTACCGTCAATTGAAGTGAGATCAACCGTCGAGTGGGTATATCAGTGTGTAATAGAGCTCGGCGTCTTATGGCGTGATTAACGATCACATCAAGTCGGCGGCGACGTCGAACTCACCGCGTTATACTACGTACTGCGATGGTGGTCTAGTCACTGCATATTGAATTAGCGCGATTTTGTGATATCAAGTACTGAATAGATATACAAAGAGCAAACGTGAAGGTTAGTGTGTAAAATTTAAAACTTTTTAAAATTACTTGGAATCTCATTCCAGCGACATACAACTGCAGAGCATGTCACTAAAATAAAAGTTAATTAGAGAATTTTGTTAGATCGAGACAGATTTTTGTTACATCGAAACAGATAGTTTACTGTATGTGTTTGTATTAAGTTAGCTAAAAGTAGCTAGTATGAATAAAAAGGCAGCACAAGATTAAAAAAGAATACTGTACTGTATTTTTCAAATAAACAAAACACAAATACAATCCACAATGTGGACGCACCATTGCTACACACATGTACATAATAATAATAATAATAATATTCCACAACTATCACACAACGCCATCTAGTCCCAAGCTAAGCAGAGCTTGTGTTATGGGTACTAGACAACTGATAAACATACTTATATATTTCTAAATACATACATATTATAGATAAATTACACCCAGACACAGAACAAATGATCGTGCTCATCACACAAACATTTGTCCTGGGTGGGAATCGAACCCACGACCTCCGGCATAGCAGTTAGGGTCACTAACCACTAGACCAACAGGCCAGTCTAGATACATACATACATTTAGCTTATTTTTTACTATAACACATATTACCAAACCTATTAAACCAATACTAATACCATGCTAATAATATACCTTTCCACTCGTACATGGAACCTTTACTTTGGTAAGGATCTAATTTTGTTATCTCATTTCTCATCGTGAGGAAATCGGCATTGTTTTTCATCGTGAGGAAACCGGCATGTTTTAGAACCAAAAATTCGAAGATATGTGACATCTACCAATCCGCACTGGGCCCGCGTGGTGGATTATAGCCCATCCCTCTCCTAGAGAGGAGGCCTGAGTCCCTGCAGTGGCAACAATTATAGGCTGATGATGATGATGATGATCTTATTTCTGACGTTTCGTCTTTTAAGTTTAGTTTAAATTATAAACAGAGTATGAAAATGATTCAGGTGACTTTGATTATTTAAGACTTTTTTTCAGCAGTTGCAGGTGTTTCACAAAAATATTTAAACAACCCTATCACATCCCACAGGCCTAAGGCCCAGTAGTAGTGTGATACAGGCAAACAGTATCATAATCTGTAACATCTTACATCTGCAAACCAATATAAACAAACTTTATTTGGATAGGAACCAAATCCGCATAGCATAAAATAAAAGAAAAGACCGAGGTGTTTAATTAAAATGCCTATAACCAAAATTTCAATTTCATACCAGAAAGCCATGGTCACTGGCTAGCAATAAAAAATAAAAATCCGCCCACAAAATAAAACGAGGCAAGAAGAATGCAAGCAATTTTTAATGTAGACTGAACGAGGCATCGCGACCCGCCACGGTCCACGGTAATATTGTAGCTAGCGACAAATTTTCCACGGAATCTGTATACAATATTTGCTCACGCATATTAAACGTTTTCTTTAAAAACAATGTTTATTTTTCTTAACCCTGATTATTATAAAATTGAGGACTGCATTAAAAAAATCGGATATATTTATAAACCTGAAATAAACACTATAAAAAATAAAAAATAAACATAAAAGCTAAAAAGAATAAAACTATGGCATTTTCTATGTAACTTGTAGCAAAATTTCTAATTTTAAAAAGAGCGAAAGAAAAATGCTTTGTAAAGACCTCAACAATGCAGGGCTATTTTACTTTATAATAACTATAAAAATCCGTCTAGTCGTAGTAAAGCCCATATAAAAGAAGTTCAATCATGACATCAGTGTGCAATGAAAATCCACTATGAATAAATTAAAGAAATATAAATTGGTAGTACAGTAGGCATGTACGGTTCAGATCAAAAACACGAGCGTGCGTCGTTTCTATTATTCAAAACGTTGACTGTGTTTAGATCCGCACACCCGATTGTTTTCACTAAATTCACGGATTTTCTAGGCACAAATCCTGTAGAATGACTTTATTTTTTATTCAGCACGTTTTCGATATCATTGTGCTAGGGTTAGTTCCACTTTAGAAAATAAGAACGTAAGAAGGTTTTTGTAAATTGAAGATTGATAAGTACTTTAGTGACTCGCAAAAACTATATAACATCGCGGCTGAAAGGGACTATGGGTTAAAAGCAGAGGAGTACCTAGTAAGTACTCTTACCTTTTGCCACCCATATATGTTTCAAGTTCCATGTAATAGGGGGCAAGCCTATTATCCAGGCAAGAGTCCAAGTTTCGTGGCTAGGACTGAAAAATTCATGGTGGAAAAACCAAACAACAATTTGTTTAACCCGGGAATCGAGCGCAGAATCTCGTGCTCATCAGTCACGAATGCGGTCACTAGACCAACGAGCCAGTCGCTGAAAATGACGCTAAAGTAACAAGGTTTTGTATGCCTATATTTTAATTAAATTAAGAAATTTGAGGTTACTAATATCTCTTATCTTAATGTGTCACTAACTCTCGTCTAGCACACAAAACTGCAAAACTGATAACAATAAAGAGGGCATTAAGTCTATTCACAATTGCAATCGTGAACCGAACTAATAATAACATAGAAATCGATTTGCATCACATTGAATAGAGAATCAACCCCATGAACAAATGAATAGCCAATATTCATAACAAGGGCCCACATTTTGATTGGCAAACAACATGTCCCCCAAACCATGATTCAGTCGCGACATACACCACTATTAATGGATTAACAATCGCAAAGCGGCAGTTTATCCTTGTAATTACTATTGTTTTGTGAAGCACATTAAGCTTTCCGACTGACAAATTGAACACGAACGAATTATGTTAACACTTGGCCCAAAATCAACATTTGCTTGTTGACATTGCAACAGGGGATGGGATGAAATTGAATATTATTTTAACTGAATGCTGTACTGGTACATACTGCAAAGTAGATACATTATGTGAGCATATAGTGTATTGTTCCGCACACGACATGCCGAAACAATATTTCAATTCGATATCGGGCGGACAATGGTCGGAAGTGGCCGAATATAAATGAACGGAAAGGCTTGTGCCTATCGAATAAAGGGCGGTGAAACAAATGACTGTATCAACTGTAACCAAAGACTTTGGCGCTATGTAAACATAAGTAATAGTGCGTTCTGCAAAGTAATGGTTATATCATTTCATTTGTTAGCGGTTTAAGTTTAATTGTAATGGGTTCATTAAAACTTATTTTATTTAATGATTGGAAAATTCAATATGATTACCAAATCGTTAAAAACCAACCTTGCATCCGCAAATTATCTTAACAAAATTGAACGAATAATTACAAACATTATAAATACTGCGGTAATGACAAATTATTATTATTATACAAGCAAAATATATAATATTAAATACGACTATACTTAAATTCATTGTATGTATCCATTCCCTCTCAAAGATATGAGGTCTGTGTCCCAGCACTTGGAGCCCATTAAAGGCTGATAATGGTGATATTTAAATACTGAGGATAACCATACAGTACGCCTAGACCGAAACTACTTGCCAGACAATTAACCACCCTTTCTTTTCCAGGAGAAATGATAATTTCGAACGACAAATACCAGATGACTGAGATCAACAGTTCAGCGTACAGCGTACAGATGCGGCTCGTTATCCGGAATATCCAGAGGAGTGACCTCGGAGGCTACAAGTGCATATCCAAGAACTCTATAGGCGACGCCGAAGGCAACATTAGGTTATACGGTAAGTTAGAGAGGTTTGACAAAGGAGGTGCCCTACCGTCTTTGTATTGTCAATGGGACTTTGTATGGGAAGAAGCGATTGTAAGCTATAGGCTGTGTGGTTTCTATGCAGGATTGTTTCAAAGATAGTTAAGACTATTGTGTTTGTTTCTGTCATCCTAGTCCAATCGGACAAAGCAGGGTGTTACTTTCTACCTTAGGTACATTACCAATGTCGTTTATTTTACCTATTATTTTAGTAAAAAAAATCCGCTATTCTGATCAAAATATTATGAATAAAACCTACTCGACTAAATAATGTTAGTCTTTCGTAGATAGTTCAGTTTGACGTTCAGTCCTTACTCTTAAATATCACCATGAGTTTCTGACACACGTAGTACTTTTAGAAAAAAAAAAACTAAACTGACATTTTCCCACGTGATACAGAAATGGAGTTGCCAAACCGAAAACGCGATGACGACGATCGCGACTACAACTCAATCGAAGAGACGAACGACGTTCGCTCCAGCCTACAGGGTCCACTTAGAGAAGGTGGACCTAGGGACGAGGATGCCGGCTTCTTAGGCGGAGGCGGGCCAGCCGCCGCCGCCGCCTCCGCTCTCACCGTGAGCGCAACCTTTTTAATAACGACCTTAGCCCTCGCCACATGC
Organism: Diarsia mendica; assembly: GCA_949316265.1. Lineage (NCBI taxonomy): Eukaryota > Metazoa > Arthropoda > Insecta > Lepidoptera > Noctuidae > Diarsia > Diarsia mendica. The sequence continues at coordinate 12,858,594 of OX438887.1, forward strand.
TAAACTTTTACTTAAAGCCATGCGCAAAGTTAAGACTCTGAAAATATCGGAAAAGTTACTCGTTGATTTTTTTAGAACAGTCGTAGGTACGGTCGTCAGTTGTTTTTTGTAACGTGTTTTAAATAAAACGGAGTGTTACATAATAATATGAAGGCTAGACATACATACTGACAATGCCACCAAATAATTTTCTATTTTGCTTTATAAGTTTAAAGCACTCGTCTGATCTATGTTTGACGAAATTATTGTTATTGCACGTTCAAAATGAAAGGCATTTTCATTGTAAGTGAGTTACGAAGTTACCCCGGGGGTACATTTACCTACCCAGTTATGTTTAACTGATTCAAAACCGAATTTGTTCGTTGAATCGTCGGCAGTGGTGTTTGTCATGCTCCATCAGCATCATTGTTAACTAAAATTCGTGATTATAAGTGTCAAACAGAATAATAAAAGCGACTGCTTTTATTTCTAATCGACAGCAAATCCAAACCAATCATCCAGTAACTTTATCAATTTTCTACTTCATAAACCTTTATCACGAAATAATCTCAATGTAATTCGTCACGTACACAGTTACAAACGTATGACATAATTGAACTAATTCTTATGTGCTTGTCTTAAAATTGTGCATGGCTCAGCATCGTTCGGCAATTAGAAGTGTCTGTGTCTTACTAATTGGATGTAAGACAGTGTTTATCAGTTAGGTTAAAGACTATGGTACTATGTATAGTACATTTTATAGGGAATGGTGAACGAACGATAAATAAGTGTAAACTACATAATAGTCATTAGCATTTCATCAGATGTCGGCTTCTATTAACAATGTAAATGCTTTGTAATGTATGGAAATAATATTATTGAGTTATGTGTTAAAATACTGTTCGAATTTTAACGTATTGAGTGTACAGTCACAAGCATCAATATGTAAACGCGCAACAACTTTTCAACGTAATTTTCTCCTACTGTATTTGATTGTTATCTTCTGTCGCTTCGGACATAGCATTTTCGAACTTACACTTAATACGAAATGAGTCTTGTTTTTAAGTAGAAACTGTTGTTTCTCGAGAAAAGTCGTGTTTAAATTTTACTGCGTGTGTACATATAGTGCTCGTGACTGTACTTCACCAATTTTGTGATTTTTTTCATAAATACGTGTCGTCTCTCTAAAATTATGTTCTTGCTGTTGTACTATATTTTTCACTAAAATACGATGGTCGTTTATGTTGCGACGTTCACGCATGTAACTACTCAGTGTCATAACAATTGTATATCTTAAACTTAATATAATAAAACTGTTAATGTATATGTACATAATATAACGTAGCTAAGCGGTTATAAACGTTAGAACTTTATTTGCTCATTTATATAATTTGTTATCTATTAAATTTTATAGCTGTATTTATGAAAGTGTATGTAAATCTGAAATGCTATAAAATATAGAGAAAATTTTGTAAATTGTTAACGTTTTTAATATTGTTGAATTTATGAGAAATAATTTGTAAACTGTATCTAATATTATACTAAGTGGAAGTTTCGTAGTCATATTTTACGCGGATGTGTTGTGTTGTTTTTTGTCAAACTGGTGAAGGATTATGTATCTATCAGCCAGTATTTCTTTACTTATTGGCCTTATGTAAATGTATGATATTGCCTGCGAAACAAATATAAACGAAGTAAAACTTTTGTTATTGTTTTTTTTCTCCTACTCTGTCCATAACATAACACCACGCTTGTAATTCCTGAAGGGTTAGGTAGAGCTGTACCTAATAGTGCACCCACATATCACCAGTTACGTTTAAGACCCATGTAACAGGGGGCGAGCCTATTGCTGTCAACCGGGCACAAATCTATAATCTACGGCTGCTATTGAGAAATTTCTCATGGAAAAGCATATAATAACACTATGCCCGACCCAGAAATCTAACCCACATCTCACTCATGTTCAGCAGTCACGTTTGACGTTTCACGGCCACTAGACCAAGCAGGCAGTCTTCTCACTTTCTCAGTCCAAATTGCCACAAATGGAGACCGTATCCGTGAGGTATGGTTATAATTACTTTAACAGACTACTCCAACCGTTCCCAATTTCTCACACCATTCGTACTAACTATCTACCAACCCCTTAATATTAACACTTAGTCAAAATATACCGGGGAAGGTCTAACAATATCCCGGGCGTGTGTCGACCCTCTTAATAGGTACCTTCGGGCGAAGCCTCATAAGAGCGTTGTAGATAGGGTGTAACCACTTGCATTAGCGAAATTACCTGAGGCTTTGTTATTTTCATTGCGACAACCGTAGGTACCATATATGTTAGTGGAATAGAAAGTTGTCTATGAAGCTGTGGTCCCGTAGTCACGTAACTACGATCAAATGTGCTGAAGTTTCATTGAATAAATATAGTAACGTTGAAGTGGGTTGAATGTACGACGGTGAATGTAAATGTTATAATTTATTCACTTTTAGTTGTGCCCGATAGGGAATTTACGAAGTGATAAACTTCCATACAAACTTACACCCCACCCCTTGTTTTTAGGAAGTAAGTAAATATTTATAAAAGCACGATGGGATTGACATCGTCACAATTGTGTACAAAAATCCCTTAAATAAAGAAGATTAAAAAAAAAAAAAAAAACCCCTTGTTTAAAACATTTAGTGGATTAATTTTTAAAAAAATCTTCTTGTTTTACTTTCATTGTTTGAAGAACTTTTGAGCAAAATTTCATACTACTTGGGATAGGAGACAGGAGTTTCAGAGTAAACATTGATTTACATATCAGATAAATCAGATGGAACTACTAGAGATCGTGAATGAGGTAAGTTATATACATCTAAATAACAATAATAACCTTTCAGGCTTCACCGCAGTCGGATCAAATAAAAAGCAAACAAATACTCTCAAAAAACTCCACAAGTTAAAAATATACATATTTTAATTCTTCTAGATCCACAAAACATATTTGTCGTAAAACAACTGAAAAGCTTTTAGCTACACCTATCAAACACACATCAAATAGCCCTCAAAGAGGACACACAGCCACATAGAAGTCACCATTTTATTAATGGTACGCCCTTACTAAGGTTCCCTTTGAAGTCTTTGTCCAGTCTGTCAAAGCCGAAGTTTAGTTCCACGGCTGATATTCAGTGATCTTTGTTCTGGTAACACAATATCGGGAACGTACGAACGTACGTAGGTACATTTCTGTCCTCCGAAACTCCCTTGTGTATCACGATTTGGATGCCACAGTTTGCATCTTAAGTGCCGGGACACCTACCTACGTATACAGAGTAGGTAATAGATGGGAATAGACTCTTCTTGTGACGTTTTTTGCGTTTCCCCTGTGACTCAGGGTAGTTTTAGGCGCGTAAATAATGCGTAAGGTACAAAGGTGCGGTATTGTTCAGTTTGGTTGTATTCCCTTGGAATGTTTTTCCATGATTCAATACCGTGAATCGAATTTGACTGAGAAAATCTCACTCTACAAATATCTGAACAAGTTGGATTGGCTCTCGTGATAGCATTGCCACCGTAAAGAAGAACTCCACCTCTGTTATCATATTTATCAAGGTTTCGTTTGGAAATTCAAACCTTAAATCTTACTCGACTGGTTGAAGGAAAAGGATACAAAGGCGAAGAAACTTTTCACGCATTTGCACGTCGAGCTTCTAAATATATTCTTGAAAAGAATCATGATGCAGCAGATACTGCAAGTCATCTAAATCCAGGAGTTACGAACATCTATCATATAATATCTCTGTTGAGTCACAATCATCCGTGAAGTTAAAAGTAGTAAACTACACGTTTTTGAAACACAACTGTTCTAACTCTTTGTTCCAACTCCACAGCTTTTCACTATTGCGAAAAGTTACCTAGTTTCGCATTCAATAGAATATATAGGTTACAGAGGGGACTTTCACTGCATACGAAATGTTAATGTGGTCGTTTTGACATTAAATCGTGCTGTAAACTCACTGAACTATCTACATTAAGGTGTGTGTAGTGTTTATTCTAACTGCGGGAAGCAGAAAACTCCGTCTTGGTTGGCGATTTTCAAGCAGACTGGATTTCATTTTATAACGCTTTTCTCGCTTTTAAACAAAGGTGTTTCTTGGATAGCTCTTATACTTGACGCCCAAGCGTCGATTATTTTCATACGGAAGTTATATATAATCAATAAAAGCAACCGTTTAATAACTTTGGCTGATCATTGCTAAACCAATGCCAATGAGGATACAAGTCTTTTAATAGATTGATAATGAACGATATCTTATGTGATCTATGCCTAGGAGGTTTACATGGAGAAAGGGTAACAAATAAAAATGAATGATAATAAATTATCACACACAAAAATAAAGAGTTGAGATCTAAAATAATGTACCTAAAAAAATAATGTACCATAGATATAGTGAAACGATCATTAAAAACAAAAACACACATTGTATAAATCCCAAATCGTTAGTTATTTATTGAAAAAAAAGTCAATAAAATTTGAATTGAGGAAAAAAATTAGCGTCTTCCCGGCGAGATGGGCTGACGATATAGCATTCATTCATCGCAACAAAAACATGGATGAGGCTGGCACAGAACTTGAAGGTTGGCACAAGAAAAGAAGGGCCTATACCCAGTATGGGTGAATACAGGCTATGTATGATGCTGATGTGCGATAAAATGATTCGTCTCCTGACTCCTACAAGTCCCTCCCTCAAATATCTACCCTCTGACCCGCTAACAGTGTCAATGCACTTCACTCTTTCCACAACTAAACTCACTTAAACAAGACAAGGGCTTTCAAACTTCAACACCAACGACGATCACAATTTGCATACCCAAGAACAATTAGTAACAAGCGGTTATTATCGATGTATATTTGTTTGCAAACATCTCATATTGGAGGGTGGTGGTATGCCAGCGTCCGGCCACAATCTGCATAACAATGCTGGTCATAGTTACGTACTCTCCAGACGGATGCTAATGCCCTCCATTCATAATTCATGTCTTAATGAAGTGGACGAACGAGCCTCAGCCATAAGATGACACGACCCTTTGTCTGGAGACCAGTTTATATTATATGCTGTAATCGGATTTGTATACGAAATATGATGGAGCTGGCTCTGAAAACGGTGAAAGAGAATATTGCGGCATGTTCTTGATCAAAACTTTGAAGATATGGTGACATCTAGCAGCTCGCAATGTGCCTGTGAGGCATACCTATTATAACTCAATCCGTCTCCCATATAACAGGCTTGCGTCCCAGCAGCAGCATACTTTTAGGCTGATTATTATATCTACCACGGAATTCCAAGGAACTATTTCACACACATATACACTGGGCCACTTTGACACTTAACCTTTTTTTTATGGCGGGTGAGAAATCATCAAATAATCCCTCCCGCTCTTGGGCAGAGCGGAAGGGAGTGTCAGACTTCTACTGACTAAAAACCACCCATGTTCCTTCTTAGCCCTTGTGTCGAGGCCGCGGTATCTCTTTCGAACAACCCGCAGCCCCGACGGGGGTTTGACACTTAACCTTGAGGGAGGTAGGGGCTCGTAAAGAACAAAATTATAATAGATCTACACTTATATTTATTAGCCTAAAAAAATCCGTGGAAACCTCATGTTTCAACTGCAGAGGGTAATAGGGGACGGGTACACTAGCTTAAACCATCATCAAAGGTTATGATGGTTAGGTGTCAGATTCAGCTCACAACCAACGACTCCAGTTCCAGGTTATTTATGTAGCACATTATTCAGCGATGTTGCAGAGTAATTCATACGTAGGTACAGTAGAGGATTTTCTCCGAGCGTTTTCTTCGATGTCGGAACTACGACGAGGTGGAAGTGTAAGTAAGAGGTAAGGTAGACTGGAAACGTAAGCAAAGTCGTCGGAACCACGTTTCATGGGACCAAAGGTCACTGTGTCTCAGTTAGAAGGAATGCAGCAAACAACTACTTCATTAAAATTCTAAAAACACCTTTTTAAGCCTTCTAATAAAATGGCATGGCAACTTACCCTAGAGTGTAGCCGTGATGGATTTTTAAAATATTTAGATACAGACTAAAAACGCCTTTATAGACCCCATCAAATATGCTCTTGTTGGTAACTGAAACCCAGTCACGGCCCTGCCTCGCTACTGATGTATTTCCAATAGGTGGCAAAGTGCTCGATTGCCTTTTGTTTTCCACTCCAACTCTATACGAGTATCGGTGAATAGCGAAGTTACGCCGATTTTTCCTGAACTTCACCACTAGCTAATAGTAAAATAGAAGAGAACTGGGCAAGAAATCTTTGCATAGGTAACGATTTAAGTAAAACGGTCCTATGTTACAAAGGGAGGGCCTCTTTTAAATAAATAAGTACGAAAATATGTAATAACAAGGCAACTTGCCTAGCATAGCTATAATAGTTGTTTCTTCGCTATTTTCAAACAACCAAAGTGGCCTTCTGTTAGATAGAATAAATGTTAGTGTGCTATGGTACACCTCTGCCTAACCCTTTAAAAAAGTACACGCTAGATGTTATCTAAGGAGTACTGTTTCCGTCCAAGCAACTGAAAAAATAAAAATCTCTTTAATATAACTTACCGATATCTTCAAGATTGTAATCGAATACCCAATAATATTGATATACCTAAAAGCATTCTAGCGTGGAATTAAAGAAAGCAATATAGGTCATTGTAGGAACCTTAAGTATTATCAGTAAAGAACGTAAGTAGTCTATGAGAACTTCTTCAAAAATACGAAAAAAATTCGTAAGGTTTTTTTGTTTTCTTTTTCTCCATCTATCCGACCCACGATAGCATTACACAATTCAGACCTTTTCTAGTAAAAAGTGGTTTATTGTGTTCTTAAATAAAGTTATTCAGTTTACTTCGCGGGGGTATTGTGCGGGCCCATTGTTGGCGGGCCCAGGTGCGGCCCTTACACATTCGCTTACAATAACGTTATGAATGTCAAAAACATGTTATTTTTATTTACCTTAAACGACGAAATTGTATTGTTATGGCCGATAAAGTGGTACGATGTTGACGATAGGTACAATTTTAAAATGATGTTTTCTTATTTGGAAGAAAATTGAGTTTTTGGAGAGCCCAGAATAATCGATATCTTATTAGGTAGGAAAAGGAAGCCTAACCTGGTTCTTATTAACATTGTAAATGAGAGGGTACAAATAAAAGACCAATCATTTTCTTAGCCATTTAGATTGTCTTTTAGGTTCCGACCGAGGAAATGGAACCTTTGTAAAAACACTTTTCAGATATATTAAGAAAGGCGAAGGTACCTATTCAAAGCTCGAACTGGGGTTTTTTTCCGTTTAGTGACGAGATTATTGAACTCGCATAACATAATCCTTCCTTTAATTATGATGTGCCAACAACACAATCCTGTACTGCCATGACAGTTTCAATAAAATTTGTAATTTTGTAAAGTTCTAGTTTTTAACCGACTTCCCAAAAAGGAGGAGGTTCTCAATTCGATAGGTATGTTTTTTTTTTTTTTTTTTTTTCTATGTATGTACACCGATTACGCTGCGATTTATAGTCCGATTTACGTGATTCTTTTTTAGTTTGTTGCGGAATAGTTGCCATTTGGTCCCATAAAAATTTAGCATGGTTTGGCCCAGTACTTTTCATTTTATGACCATTTTTAGGGTTCCGTACCTCAAAAGGAAAAAACGGAACCCTTATAGGATCACTTTGTTGTCCGTCTGTCCGTCCGTCCGTCCGTCTGTCAAGACCCTTTTTCTCAGGAACGCGTGGAGGTATGAAGCTGAAATTTATATCAATTACTCAGGTCTACTGTCCCTTGAAGCTGTGAAAAAATCAAACTTCTAAGCCAACGCAATCAAAAGATACAGCCGTTTATGCCGCAAATTTTCGACACTTGCAAGGGAATCAAAACCTACAGGGTGCTTCCCGTGAACTCAGAATCTTGAAATTTGGTACGAAGCAACGTCTTATAGCATAGATAAAGGAAAAATTACGAAAACCATAAATTTTTAGTTACATCACAAAATATATTTTTTTTACGGAACCCTCGGTGCGCGAGTCCGACTCGCACTTGGCCGGTTTTTTTATAATTTATGAACATTTTTCGTTCGTTTTTTTTATGTGTGCTCGCGAATAACTTCGTCGTTTATGAACCAATTTTGATGATTCTTTTTTTATTAGAACGGAGACATTTCAAGAGTGGTACCATGATATGGAAACCAGATCCTGAACACCAAAAAGTGAAAAATAAACTTCAAAAGAAAAATCAGCTTCTGAAGTCGGTGGCAAAAAAAGCCAAATCAAACAAACAAATGTCACCGACTTCAGAAGCTGATTTTTCTTTTGAAGTTTATTTTTCACTTTTTGGTGTTTTTGAAGTCGGTTGTTTTTTTTTTGCAAATAAGTGTTTTTTTTCGTTCACAGTATGATGAAACTAGGTCAAATCTTCAGGTTAAGGCGCGCTTACGTAGGTTGATCTGTGAAAGGGTGACCAGTGACCACACATGACATACCGATTTTCCTCCATGCCTCGAAAAGCATGTTGAGCCGTAGGTTTCTACTGGCATATTTAGATCTTTGGCAGACGTTACAGGTAGTCAGTGACCTGAAAGTCCTACCAAGCGGTATCGTATTACCCATGAACTTCGTGGGTTGTGGAGGTCAGATATACCATCCATCCAATACACTGGTCGCTCCATACTCACTACAACTCATACTCATACTGGTATTCAAAGGCATCCTTTTAGATTAGAAGCAGATCTCAGCATAGTATGGAAAAGGCTAGGCAGATCATGACTGTATTTCATTAATTAGTGTCATTGGCTGACAACCGATTTATTTTAACTTATACACATACTAATAAAGTACTTACAGTGTTATGTGTACTTGCTATGTAAAACGATCCATTTATAACATAGGAACAAACAATAACGAACCAAATGATAACAACTGATACATTTAATCATGTTCAAAAGCTGCCATTAATTGCGGGCACACATTTCATATCAAATTACATTATTATCCATCAGTAATTTAGTATTAAAATAAGGTTAAAACTATGCTTACCAGAGCGTTATTTTTAACAGGGACAGTATGGAAACCTTCCTTATTTAAGAGCTGTTTGATCTTATTTATGTGTGTAAATGTAGGCTAAGTAAACATTTGCTCATGTGTTAGTTGTTCATAAATATCATCATCATCATTTCAGCCCGGAATGACGCACTGTTGGGTATATAGCCCTCCCCTTTCTTCCGCCATTTTTCTTTGTTCTTTGCGTCCCTTACACATCAGCTGTTTTGCACGGTTTTGGCGATATCGTCAACCTAACTCGCTTCAGAACGACTATGGTTTCTTAGGCCTAACCTTGGCCACGATTCGGTCAAAACCTTACTCTATCAGCCATTTCCGCATCTAGTCAGATGCCCTGCCCAATTCCACTTTAGCCCCGTAACATATTGTCACCCTGTCCATACATGTGTTGCATAAAAAGTAAAAATATCGACTATTGCATTTTTTTTATACAATTTTTACCGCTTTAATGTTCTTGATTTTTTGAATGGTGCTCTTCTTAGGTTCGTGGAAAAATATCACACTCACAAACAAAAATCTAAAATTGAAGTTATCTAATGACAATGAAAACTATATCTAAATGCATTCAGTAGTTCACACGTATTAGCACTTTAAATAATAGTACATATTGATATAAAAGTGTTAAAAGGTTGTATCTGACCTATTTAAAAACTAAATAGATTTTTTCTCATCTCGCGGCTTTAACCTTGGCTTTAACAGACAGCTAAGGAAATGAGATGGCCCTTACCAATTAGATAGTATACTTGTACACTGCAGTTTTTTAAACGATAAATTGTAAGACTGCCCTGAGTAATTACCGTAACAGACGGCTGCAACCAACATGCAATAAAAATTCTAGTGCTGAAGGGTTAAAGCAGTATGATGGCGTTATTTATTAAACGGTAAGTAACACCCTTTTTTTTTTTGTACGTGTGAAATCATCAAATGACTCCTCCCGCTCTGGGCAGAGCGGTAGGGAGTGTCAGACTTCTACTGACTGAAAAACACCCATGTTCCTTCATAGCCCTTTGTGCCAAGGCCGCGGTATCTCTTTCGAATAACCCGCAGCCCCGACGGGGTACGTAATACCCTCAAACTGTTTTACTATAATCATCATCGTTTCAGCCAAAAGACGTCCACTACTGGATATAGGCCTCCCCCAAGTGTCCTGTGCGTCTCGCATCCAGCAGATCCCTGTAATTAGGCATCTCTTAGCATATTAAAAATCAATAAATAAATCTGTTTCCTTCCAGTTTGAGACCAGGTATGCGAAACTGTCTTAAACCAATATTCGAATCATGGAATGCGAATGTTGTGAAAGGAAAAATATTCAGGATTACGATACGTACAGAATTTTTTCGCACTGTGACCGAGAATCTGAATATTTTATACATTTAAAGATTGTGAAATCGAAACCCAATTTAAATGGTCACCACGGTGGCTATAGCAGCATACCATCAAGGAGCAATTCGAATTAGCAATATGGCGGGATGATTTTTAGGTCAAAAATTACTCAGTAGTAGCGGAGCTTGGATTTGTACCCGACTAATGAATGTAACCCAACTTCTAGTACAATTAATATTAAAATTAAAATTAGCACCCTCTGCCTAACCCTTCGGAGATTAGCAGGCGTGACGTTATGAAATATTATCTTGATAACCAGCACCTATAAGACATAAGAAAAATAAAACACCATTTAAGACCCACTCTCCAGTATTCCATTTCCCTGAATAAATGATAGGAACCTTATTTTTTGTAAGGAAACGTTCGAGGTGGGGGATTAAAAACATTGATAATGACTTTTTTGGCAATGTCACGAATTCCTTTGAACAAATTAAACTTGGCTGGTCTCCCTCATCTAATTAACTTCTTGAAGCACACTTTAAATAAACAACCTGTTGGTTTCCGCTTCTAATTTAGAAGATAGGCTGGAAAGTGAACGGATATCTTACTAGTGGAGGTAAAGGACAAACTTTTGTATTTAACTGAACGTTTTGTAAAAAAAGAAGGGGATAGCTACAGGTCGCTGTCTTCAGAAACTTAATATTTTATGTAGTGTGTTTATTTAAGAAATTAGTGTTAATACTTAATATATTATGTAGTTTAGTTTTGATATATGGTAATTATGCTTAATAGCCATTGACTTGAGTCAAATTAGTTCACTAGACAAGCTCTTTGTTTTATTTTATTACTCGGCAATCCTGCTTGCCATCCAATCTAGTTACATTTTATTATCTTCCCCAAATTAAATAAGTTCCTATTTATGTCCGAATAGCTAGAACATTTGGACACATAAGTAATACATGGCAACCATCAAACGCACTACGCACGCATATCATAATTGAGTTACGGAACTACTAATCCTTGTCCAACGGAGCGATTGATGTATTATTCTGATAGTACACTTACTTATATCTTCAAACTTGTGATCCGTGACTCCGTGAGGTAGTAGGCATGGAATCTAGTACGCACGAATAATACGTTTTAACATATTTTTGTATGGTTCAATGTTACTAGTAACATCTATCTTACGCGAACGATCGGTTAGATACCCAAGTCGGGCATATTGTTTTCTATGAGGAATTTCTCTATAGCAAGTCAAGATACAGATATGACTCTAAAGGTTAGAATGTGCATCCGTACTTTGACATGAAAAACTTGTGCCCGAAATGGTAGTTGCGATTCCTTAAAATTAACCAAAATTGTGTAGGAAAGATGTACCAATGAAGTATTTTACGAAAATTCAGGGCAATGTAGTCGAGTTTTGCTGTCTTAGTTAGGCCAGCCGCCAGATATTTCTGGACTGCTCTCGCAAGCAATAACAATGACTGACATTCAAACTTATTTACTTTTCACGATAAAACGTTTGTGGTAGAAAGTAAGCTTATTAGGTATTGTAGAGTCTGTTGAGGTATTTCGGTCCTAAAACAGTGTGGTCAGTAAAAGCCGAGCACTTAAATAAACCGTCAATTACGAGCTCAATACAAAGTTTAAAAGCATTATCATCTGATGTCATTGGATACGAACCGCGGTGCATTAGTGTAATTAACCAGATCGGTTTTGCTTGATTTTAATAAGGTATAAAACATTTTCATTAATACAGTGTTGTGTTTTTATAGATGCTTCCAGTGGTAACGAGGAAGTGTTTTGTGCGGTATAAAAAGTTACTGTTTTTGACATAACCGCAGCATTTAATCGTTTTCTTATGTATTTTTAGCATATTGGTTTCCGATTTCATAATATGTTTGAAACTGTTTTCTGTCTGTCACTTACCCCCTCAAGGTTCATTGGAAGACAGCATCACCTGTCTGGCATGAATGCTGAAATGAACCTTTTTGGCGCAGCCGTGAGGCACACATCACATAGGTACCTACTATGTATTTCCATTTATGTATTTTTTTTAAAAATATTATTGTGTGTGTGCTTGATGTACTGACGTCAAATAAACATTTTTTCTTCCTTTCTTTTTTCACGATACTAAAAAAAACTGTGCGAGTCAAGATGCATGGCAACTCATTGCTGAACTCAATTCAGCAATGAGTTATGAATATTTGAATGATAAAAACGCCTAAACCACTCGACCACGGAGGCAGTTAATTGGTAGCTAATGTAAATAAATAAAATTGAGTATATCAGTGAGCACATTCTAATTTCGCCCAACTTTATTATCCTCATAAGATTGCATCTTTAAACAACTAAGTGAAGTCGCAGACAGACACTTGTTACAATAAGTCCTTACCACGTAATTGGAAGTAGTGTGCCATAGAAATATACGACGGTATAAACAGTTCTTTTGTCGGCGGCAACTGCGTTCTGCAAGCCATAGGTATGACGCCGCTCGCATAGCCAGCTAGCGTGCTCATGGCTTCACTTGAAAAAATCCATGCACTTAGTGCTGAAAATAAGCGCGGCTTTCGACCGCATTCACTTTTAGCGATGTAGTTTTTCTCCTTTTACACCCTCCATACCCATTCTCCCATCTGGCATCCCCCATCTCACTCCAACTTCGCATCTCTTCAACTATACTCGGTTCGCTTTAGCGTTCGTGACACAAAGCAATATGTGAGTTAACTTCAGTGTAACGGTTCTTGTTTGAGTTGCGATTTAATGCCTCCTTAAACTGAGATGGTTTACGGGTTAACCGGGTTGAAAAGGATAAAAGTATCCGCAGTTGTTTACTTTTTGGATCTGCTTCGTTTCAATAAAAACTTTGAATCCGTTAAAGGCAATCGAGCGCTTTAGACATGTACGCTTTATTATAGCGAGATTTAGAAGAACTTTTCACTTAGATGAAAATGGAATATTGATCCGCTATACAGCTTTTTCATTAGAGTTTGTAAAAGAGTAAATTAAATACAAAAAAGCGTTTGTTATGGAAGTAATTGTTGAACTTTCATGCGATTATGAGTCTCCTTCTTCGAAGTCGGTATTAAACGAGGAAACTCCTCTATTGTAGATACAGAAACATTATTAACATTATAATTGAGTGGCCTTCGATGTCCATGTCTGCCCTCTTACCTGTACAAGAATTACAAAAGCTACTTGACCCGAACGACCCTGTCCGGCCGCGAACCGGACCCCGTTCATGTGGAAACAATTTCGTGCGAGAATCGGTCAGATTAAGAGCTAATCTATATTTACCAATGAAACAAGCATCAGTGTCGGACACAACTTGTCCAATTTACATGACGAAGGTGGCGATATCGCAAAAGAAAGTTTCCGACAACTTTTATCAGATCCCAGCCCACTGCGGCTGATGAGTTGGCACCGAACTTTATTTACTGATACGACGATTCAATTTAATGGAGACGGATACGGAAATCATATAACAAGTTTAATTTTTTAATCACATTTTATTACTCTATTTAATATTAAGGGAGTTTAAAGTTAATTTGGAATGCATTTTAATTTCTACGCCTACTAAAGAAGGCAGTACCACTAATTATGAAAAACTGCACAACTACACTCCTAGCGCACGTACGTTTGAATAAGATTAAAAATTCTAATTAGTCAGCTTCAAAAATGTGGACCGTCTATCAAAGCACTATGGAAGTTGAATATAAACGAAAATAAAGAGTCCCACTCCACACTAGGCGAGCTCGCCCGAGACTCGGGAACAGGCTCGGAGGGACTGGGATTAGGCACTGCCTACAGCCGAGTACGTATTAGACGAAGAGATTTAAACTGAATTAACCGTTCGATCGTAAAATTGGAATGCCACACAGATAATTACCTGACACTCACAGAAAAGGAAGTCGCTTAGAAAGAGGATTCAAATAAGCGTGTACGAAGGACCAAGCGAATCGACCGCCCACAAAGATTGGGCCAGATCCGATCACGGTAAAAATAACTGATACCGTGCTTGTGCTATCAGAAAGCGATCGACTGGAACCCGATACTTGCTATTCAATTGGACTGAAGTGTTTAGAAATGCCAACCGAACTCTTTTGGTAGAAATGACTTTTCGGGGTAAATCTGCTATGTTTTTACTTTCAGTTAATGCATGAATTAGATTTTAATGCATTATTTAGATATAGTGCCGCCGTTATTGCAAATAAAACAACTTAGTGCCCTATCTGACAACCAGTCTTACCAGGGGTATCATATTACCCGGTAGTAACTGGGTTGTGGAGGTCAGATAGGCAGTCGCCCCATGTAGAATACTGGTATTTAGCTGCATCCGGTAATACTGGAAGCCGACCCCAATAAAGTTGGGAAAAGGCTAAGTAGATGATGACCATTTTTGATCTGCCAATACTTTCAACTTTATTTATTTCAGTATAAATCTCTGATATTCCACCTGTAGTTACTCTGTATAGGAAAATCCCAGGACGCGTTTCGCGAAAATAAACTAAAACGCAAGCGGCAAACGACCGCTACAGCTGAACATTGCTGTCCCTAAAGACCGACGGAACGACGAAACAAGGCATAGGAGAGTTCATGCTATAATCAACGCACTGGTCCTGGATATGGTTTATGTATGTGTGTATAAATGATACACCATAGACCATCGGCTGTATTGTTTCTGCTTCTCTTTGTGGTTTATGCAAAAGTCGTGTTGAATAGATCAATTTTAACGATAAGACCGCCCACAATTGGCTCGGCACAATTCGAGTTAATCCCTACGTACGAATTATAATCCTAGAACATCTACATTTATATTCGAACAAAGTAAAATTAATATTAAAACAATCAATAATTTCTGACTAGTTTAAAAATCTTATAGAATTTTCCGTCGGCCTGTGCCGTATTTTTCCAACTCGAACTGTCATCACTTACGAGCATTTCATTTCATGTTTTTCTTTACCATATCAACCCAGAATATTAGTCATAGTATCAGAGATACAGTGAGCTTAATATTAAACTAACTCGCACTGCTTTGAAGTCTAAAAAGTTTTCTGGAAATTAAATTCGTCTTCCGACTTGTAAACTTTGAAGATATAATTATCTTGAGTATGTTTTTTTTATTCTAAACAATATAGGTTATATTAGGTAATTCATATTTATTTATTTTATATTTTTTAAGCCTGTAGCTTCATTTTCTTGTTTTTGACTAATTAACTCTTTTAGAAAAAAAGTGCTTGTTGCAAAAACTGTTTTTTTTTTGTAATTCAATCTTTGAGTTCACACATCATTATTATCTTCTTTGGAGTCGGCGTTATATGTCTTCTTCTTCCATACTTATCAATTACTCGTCATCTCATCAGAAACCTCTTTTCTTACCATACCATTATATTTTAGAGTTCCCACAGAGGAAACAAATAGGACATAGCATATTATGTAGACAAAAAGACGAAAGCAGAAATGTACACGACGGTGTGTGAGAATAAGAAGAGAAATAATGAATAGAAAATAGTTGTATGATGTTACTTACTAAGAATTTGGCAGAAAAAAATCCTCTTTCTGTTTATCAAATTCTGTTCACACAGCATACAGTTACAGTAACGGACAAGATTACCGAGACCAGTGGAAATCATCCCACGAATACGTGAACTATGATGGTTTCATGGCCTTTGTCTTGGCCTCACTATGACGAGATACATGGATGACTGACAATGATTAATCCTATGCAGAAAGAAACAGCAATTTTGATTAGCATGAATAACGTACAGTCAACAGCAAAAGTAGATGATCAAAATCAGAAATTCAATACCAATGAACGGAGTTCGCGTCAGAACTGTGTGGCGTCGAAGTGATTCAAAAGTATGTGATTGTTAATTATACCAAACATTTACTACTAGTACAACTGCCATATATTCGTGATCACTTTTGACTCCATAAGTTATAAACTCAGTTAGCTCCAGAACTATGAAGTAAAAAAAGGAAGGTAGATTGATATTTTTATCTTTAACAAAAATATCAATCTACCTTCCGGCTTCCGACTGGGCGAAAGCAATTATGGAGTTATGATTTTGTATCGCATCAGATACTTTTGAACATTGACATAAATTCACAAACTTGCAAAGATATTATATTTATTATTATTTAGTTATTATTATTTATTGAATTATGATTTTGTATCACATCAGCTACTTTTGAACATTGACATAAATTTACAAACATGCAGAGATAGTTATATTTATTGAATTATGATTTTGTATCACATCAGCTACTTTTGAACATTGACATAAGTTCACAAATATGCAAAATTAATAATATTTATTGAATTATCGTTTTTTTTTTCACTTCTTAGTTCTGGAGCGAATTGAGTTTATTAACTTTTGGAGTCAAAACTGATCACGAATATATGGCAGTTGTACTAGTAGTAAATGTTTGGTATAATTTACAATCGCATACTTTTGAATCACTTCGACGCCACACAGTTCTGACGCGAACTCCGTTCATTAGTATTGAATTTCTGATTTTGATCATCTACTTTTGCTGTTGACTGTACGTAGTAGCCACAGAGTTTGAATTTGTGGTGATCAGAAGGCTCCCCGCGACCCGCCCGCGCCCCCGTTTTGGCCAAACTAAACGAATTTTTGTCATAAATAACTTACGGTACTCTCTAAAATATTATGATGTACTCCACATTCAAATTCGTTATCTAGTTGAAAACAATTAAACGATCAGACAGACAGACACGAAAAGCAACTTTGTTTTATATTATTTATGTATTTAGATGTACCTAGAAGTGGACCGCAGAAAAGTTAATGTATACGTGAACAGCAACGAATAAAAAAAAAAACATTAAAAGTGTTTGTGTTTTGTTTCTGATTACAACACAAATGTGTAAATAGGAAAAGGAAACAAATTGGATTAAGTAGACATATACATTTTTGAACAATATAAAAATAAATTGATGTTGGAAACCTCTAATAATTATTGGAAATAGATGTTAGGTAGACACGGGGTTACTTTACAAATCAAAATGATTGACGCTATGGACATAGACACTTCATGAGCTCGACAACACCAAGGCATCACTCACATCGGTACAGGTGTACTTGAGATAGCACAGCAGCCCGTATCACTGGCAGCACTTGTATATTAGGGAGGTGCCACACGATATGTTTTCGGTAAGTTGCGACGCCTACGCGCCTGAGCGGTGACACTGCGTCGTTTTACATTTAGATCAGAGCGACATGCCATACAGTGCATTTTAAACTGATTTAGCTTGTCTCTTGCCTTCCTAAGTCGAGGTCCGTACCCAACAGAGAATGCTCTTCACGTGTAGTCGCTTAGTTTTATGCCCGAACTGGAAGTAGTTACAGAAAGTGTTGCGGCGTGAAGCGACGAAACGCCAGGGACCAGAGGCGATAGAAACAAAACTGGAGGAAGGGTGCTGTGGAGTGACACAATATCTATATATATATATACACAATCTATTTAAATAAAAAGAGAAGTCCTGACTGACTCATCAACGCCCAGCCCAGACCCTTGGACTTAGAAAGCTGAAATTTTGCACAGAGGTTCCCTTTATAATGAAGACGAAGAAGAATAACGAAGGATTTTTCGAAATTCAACCCCTAAGGGAGTTAAATAGGGGATGAAAGTTTGTATGGAAATTGGCATTTTTGTAGTTAAACCGACATCCACGCGGGCGAAGCCGTATTCAAAACCTAGTTTTTTATAATATCGAAAACCAAGTAGTAACGAAGTCATTGCGTTGCACGCCGTGTGCGTTGTGTCGTCCTGGTGCTTTGCTTTCAACGCACTGGTAACGCCCGTGTGACTTCACTCTTACCCATCCGTTCTCTCACGGCCTGCCCTCGACAGCACGCTGACATATGACGATAATTCAGAACAACCAATACATTTTAAACCAGTGATGCGCACTGCTCGATGGATTGCGACTTTGTCGATTACAGATACGAATTGAATGAACTTAATAGGCGTGAATCATTTGCTTTGTGTTTTGTTTTGGCTTTGTATGTACGGATTATGTATGATAGAATGTTGTGATTAAAGAAGAAAAGTATTCTGTAAATATAAACTACCCCTACACGATAACATTTATGGTGACAAATACGTAATATTAAGTATTGAGAATGAGGTTTAGAAGAAGAACCGATATGGGGAATGAAGGTTCTCGAGTGGCGACCACGAACCGGAAGACGCAGCGTTGGTAGGCCTCCCACCGGGTGGACTGACGACATCGTAAGAGTCGCGGGCAACCGGTGTATGTAAACGGCAGGCTGCCGTTCTTTATAGCGTTCTATGGGGGAGACCTTTGTCCTACAGTGGACGTCCCATGGCTGATGATGATGAATGAGGTTTAAAATAAGAAGTACTCTAAACTGGCCTCTACAAGAACTTTATCTGATCCATTAGTGTACTGATACTTTCAAAACCGAGCATTCTAAATATTCCCAATATCTCCCGCAAGAAAATGTAGTTAAAAATTCCCCGCGATCACAAAGGAAAATAACTCGTAGGTGTGCTTACCGATACGAGCAACATGCGTTTTTTCCTTATTGCTATATGGAGACTCCGCTGAAATATAAGCCAACCAATTTTGCACGCACCATTTTCCATACAGGGGCGACATTGTAAAATATTCTTTGTGTTATACTCATTTAACGAAAAGAGAATTTAAAAATATTTGTTTGGAAGACTCAAATCTTTAGGTTACGCCGCGGTTGCCTGGGTTGGACGTGGGTGGGTTACCAGACCACCCATTACATGCTCAGTTTACTCCGTGCCTCGGAAAGCACGTAAGCTGTTGGTCCCGTCCACAGTCTGTCATTTGTAGGTCTTTGTCAATCGTTACATGTAGACCGTTTCCTAAAAGTCTGACAGCCAGTCTTATTAAGAGGTATCGTATTAACCAGTACTAACTGAGTTGTGGTGGTTAGATATGATGAAAAAAAGCTGTGATTTTTTTGCCTATCTGACATAAAATTTTTCAATTGTAAAATATTTAACGATAGAGAAAAATATTTTTAGAATGATTTTGGTACTAAATGACTACCCTACCTAATTAACTACAGCACATATAGAAACGAATTCATCTATATGGTTTATTACCGAGTCAAATCCAAGAATTAAAAAGTTTACCTTGTAGTTTCAAAACATTGCTTGAGCAGGATTTGATCCTTATTCATTTCAGTAAGTAGACCCTTAAATCCTAAAGAAAACTTCCATACGAAGCAAAAACAACTTCCAACGAAACTTTGAAGTAACATATGAGCGGGAATATGTTAACTATGAGGTATTAAGTTAAAGGGACCTACATACCTTTCAGGAAACCTTTCGAACAATTAGGGTAGTTAGTTGTAAGGTAGCTGATTAGACGGATGCCCGTATCCTCGCCTACGGCTACTTCCTGATATTGTTTCAAACAAATGAACCATGCACAGAGGTTTTAATAAACTATACTTGCCATTTACATGGAGAAATAAGGGGCGTTCATTTATTACGGTCGTTTTCAGGAGTCAAATCTCACGTCTCAACAAGTCGTGAGATTTGACTTGACCCGTTCACCCCGATCCCGTCTAATCTCACGTGCTTTTTTTTAATGTGTTTTCAGTGTAAATGCATTAATCTGTGTCTATCATTCGCAGCATAACATCTTGCATGTCAATAAAACATTCAATAAATAATTGAATATGATCAACACAAAACGTCCGTCCGTTTACAGAATCATCATCGTCAATCGTCATTGCAAATGAAGTGTATTTTTTTGGTCAGAAGCGTATTTCTAGGAGTATGATCCTGCTGGAATTTCGCTTCTGGAAAAAAAAATACTTTTTTTGGTAAAAATCTTAAGTATATTTTTAATCCATATTATCATGGAATTATTAAGTATATTTTTGAAGAAATGTGTAAAGGTATTTTAAAAGACACGTGACATATTCATTTTCATCCACTAATAATTTCCTCGAACGTTAAAACAAGCCCTAATTATCCATCGAATATCACATTACCTTGATTGTCAAAATAAACGATTCTGCAAAAGATTTTTCCTGCAGTAAAGGTGCAATAA
This sequence comes from Diarsia mendica, assembly GCA_949316265.1. NCBI lineage: Eukaryota > Metazoa > Arthropoda > Insecta > Lepidoptera > Noctuidae > Diarsia > Diarsia mendica. The sequence continues at coordinate 12,879,079 of OX438887.1, forward strand.
CAAAAGAGTGCTCTATATCGTAATAAACAGCTTATATGTGAGAGCTTAAGGGGTTTAAGTTAAAAATATACATAACTATTTTAAAAGAAATCAGGTGTGATACTGCCTACGTTATGGAATTTTAAAAGACATGTGACATATTCATTTTCATCCACTAATAAGTTCCTCGAACATAAATGCAAGCCTTCCATCGAATTTCGCATTACCTTGATTGTCAAAATAAACGATTCTGCAAAAGATTTTTCCTGCAGTAAAGGTGCAATAACAAAAGAGTGCTCTATATCATAATAAACAGCTTACATGTGAGAGCTTAAGGGTTTTAAGTTAAAAATATACATAACTATTTTAAAAGAAATCAGGTGTGATACTGCCTACGTTATGGAATTTTAAAAGACATGTGACATATTCATTTTCATCCACTAATAAGTTCCTCGAACATAAATGCAAGCCTTCCATCGAATATCGCATTACCTTGATTGACAAAATAAACGATTCTGCAAAAGATTTTTCCTGCAGTAAAGGTGCAATAACAAAAGAGTGCTCTATATCGTAATAAACAGCTTATATGTGAGAGCTTAAGGGTTTTAAGTTAAAAATATACATAACTATTTTAAAAGAAATCAGGAGTGAAACGTTACGTACGTTATGGAATTTTAAAATACATGTGACATATTCATTTTCATCCACTAATAAGTTCCTCGGACATTAATGCAAGCCTTCCATCGAATAGCGCATTACCTTGATTGACAAAATAAACGATTCCGCGAAAGATTTTCCTGCAGTAAAGGTGCAATAACAAAAGAGTGCTCTATGGCGAAATAAACAGCTTATATGTGAGAGCTTTACGGCTTTTGAGTTAAATTTTATTTGATTGCAGCCTCGTCACGCCAAGGCTGATTGATGTATGGCCGTCGGGCGGGTCTCCCTGGTCAAAGATTACTTAATTGATGCATCGCGTACGCAGATATTCATATTAGGTAGTATATCACTTTTGTAAATGATTACGGTTTTGCATGTGTTTTAAATAGTGTTGATTTATGTGTTGAACAATGTTTGTCGTTACGTTTAATTAAACTTGATAAATGATTCAGTTACAGGGTTAACGTTTTTGTAACATATTTTGAAGTCTTTTAAAAAGTAGTGATGTGTCTGCAAGCAACGGGCATGATTTTCAGCTAGAAAACTGTTGATAAGCTATTGAGTATTTATACAGTTCAATCCTGTGAGGTTGATATCAATGCTCACTTACTTTATACAGCCACAGAATCATGAAAGTTCTAACATCTATGGCGCGAAACATACCTCAGTTCCGTCTCTCTTAAATAAATACACAAACAATTTAACTCCACGTGTTCACAGTTCGAGCAAACAAAGATTACCACCATTTCCCACTTAACCAACAAACTCATAATCCCGTAGCTAATAGATCAAAAGTCACACATCCTACCACCAATCACCTCGCTCCCTAAAGGCCACGACACACGAATCCGCGATTGAGATAAAGCAATAGCGCCCCTTTCATACGACATTAGCTGCGTTAGTAACGCCACATTTCCTAACAATCTGCACCGAGGCCCATTCGCGTGTGAATCCTTAGATACAGACGCTCATTTCCTCTTACGTACGCGGGTTAATATTGTACATGAAACACGATCGAATTTGCGATTTATTCGCTGTGAGACATGGTATTAATAATGTGACAATGGATTATTGTTATGTGTTTATTCTAAGGCGTAGGGCGTCTTGGCTGGGAACTAGGAAGTTAGTCAAAGTCAAAGCATTGTTTTTGGTTACAGTCAACCTTTTACAAATATACTTTCGAATTGCTACATTTCAAATCTAAACGCACGTGACTGGTCAATGTGGCACGACTTGCCTATATCCAGCAGCTTGATGAAACCTCTATAAGAAAGAATAGATAAGAAACTCCATCCATGGAGGTGACGAAAGAGTTATTTCGAAAGTAGAACTCACTGCACTATTGAACCAGTATTGGTGCTGTCTGTGTATGTGTCCAATGGTACTCGTGGTCTATAGAACGTGATAGACGGTACTTTGAAATATTTTTTGTTCGTTTGTATAGGTAAGCTATCGCATATTATATCTTTTTTCCTATTCCTATCCTATTTGTTACACAATTTTGAACGCCTCTTCCTTGTGTTCCTGTGATAACACAAAACTTCCTTCCCAAATTTAAAGGCATTTCACTTCAAGTTAACTTCAACCATCCCCTAAAACGTGTAAAATATGGTTTTATGTACTTCCTTATTGGGTAGGATCGTAAATTCCACATATTTTGTTTCATGTACAGTGTCATATTAGGTGTCAAAGAAGTCATTTTGTAAAGCATCTCCGTCGCCCGATACGATAGTTATTGCCGGTACGTTTGCACGGTAGTAACGTGTGTGAATTCCTTGAAAATTTTAAAGAAAGCAATAAAATTTCATAGCTTTACTCGACGGGAGTGACAATAAAACTGCATCTCGATTCTGATCACACTCGTTTCAATATGTAGATGCGGGAACACCTGAGACGACGGCCCGCTTGAAATATGCTTATTATATTGCTTTCCTGTAAATAAATGTACATATACGTGTTTACTTGACAAAAGAAATGACCCAATTATCATTAATTTTGCCGTTTGCACTTCAGGCACGTTGAGATTGTTTCAATTGAATAGTTTTGTTACCAGTCGCGCTTGGTAACTAATATAATGGTATTCTCTAACTTGAAATTATTGTTACATTAATTTTGCTACTGTTTTATTCGAACAACTTGTTCCATTTCAAATAGAAAAGATATAAAGTAATAAAGCGTTTATATACTACTGTTGATCAAGAACCTACTAATTCCCATAAATATTTACGTCACCATCTCGCCACAGTCCACAACTAATCACATAATCTCAATAATGTAGCCTCCTCGTTAGTTATGGCATATCATTAATAATTAATTATAATCAGAGACTAAACACATACATACATAGTATAACCGCCAAATCAAATCGTACAACTACATTGTCTTAAAAAACTACGATATTTGCAAATTAGTTACAAAATACTGCATAAACGAAGAGTAAAGAGGAGCACTTGAAGTTTCATATCGTAATATCGACTAAGAGAGATGGCTCGATACAGGATGCATGCACTTACATTAATGGTTTCGAAGCGAGCGACTATTTCTGTATCACGTTTTTTGACGGCCAGCAGATTAAAAAAAACATATGATCAAAATGCCCGGGAGTCTTGCCCTTATAACGGGAAATATTAAAGTCCAGTTTGAATCTCACGCTTTATTCGATTTTCTCTTGACGGGTTAAATTGAATCTCTGTTCTTGGAAACTTTGGAAGTAGTCTGTAAGCAGAAATAAGTAATGCTACTAAATTGGTGAGAGATCAGGATTACAACGATTACTATATTATGAAAGATAATAGATAAGTGAAATTTTATTTCAGGATATAGTTTTACCTGGAAATAGTCCTAGGAGGACATACACTGGTATTGTATGACCGGAATATAAGAACGTGAACGAGCAGAGATACGGCCAAGGGACATCGCGCTTTGCTTCCACATTTATTATGCGAACCGCTAGTCTTTGGAATTCACTGCCGGCTTCATTGTTTCTCGATCATTACAATGTATTTCTTCAAAGTTCGTGTGAATCGGTTTCTACTAGGCAAGCGTGCTCCACAGAGTACGTAAGCTAGCCGGTGGCATTCTGAACTCTCTGCTTCCTGCCTAATGGCAAAAGGACGTGTATAAAGTATGTGGAAATTGTATATTTTAACTGCTTATTGCATTGCATTTAACAATTTGGTAGTATGAACCACATTAAAAATATGATGTCACTGTTTTATGAAATTGAATGTTTAGTGATCACATTTAAGATTTAGTTCCCAACATCCCATATCTCTTTTAAAAAACAAAAGGAAATGGAGGATGGAGTTGTTGTTTTTTACTTTGCAGACATGGCTCCACAAGGACGCTGTCATGAAAATACCCACCGTAGTAACAGTCGGTGCCCGCAGCCGAGTCAGCAAGTCAAACTGAACCATTAGTAAGGGACATGCTACCGTGGACTCAACGCGCCGCAACACTCAACACTCAACAGTGTCAAGTGTCGGCTGCTATTGACAAGGTTTTGTAGTTTTTAATCTCCTGCTTGATTATGCATTCCGCACACGCCTATTCCTTGTTGGGTTGGGTGCGTTCGCTTCACTCGCCCGAAGCCGAAGCACAGCTCAACTTTTCCAGCTAAACTTAGTTTTTGGATTTTTATTGCTTTTAAACAACGTGAGATGAAATAATATTATTTTAAATTTTAGTATTAGGTGTGTAATATGTTTAAATTTTAGCCCTGTATTTTCTTAGGGATCTTGATGGGACAAGCCCGCCACACTATTCCCAAACCACTGTAACTCCTGTTAGCCAGAATCAACAGTGGCGACCACAAGAAAAGCGCCGAGACAATGAAGCTCGACGAAGTCCCAGAGAAATGATTTAACTGTCTTGGATCCCGCAACGAAATTAATCAGAAAAGAATAGCGGAGGAGTAGGAAAAAACATAGTTTCCACTTCCCTCCATATCAGCAGGAGACAGAACAGAACAAGGCCAATAGGCACACAGGGACGTATACAACTGAGATAAGCCCAGTTGCCTAGCACCACGGATATTATTGTCATTAATATTACTGGGTCCTAAGTTGTGAGCTGTTATATTTGATTCCAATAATAGGTATGACAAAATTGCTTGAACGCACGGAAATTTGTTCTAGTTTCTACAAGGTCCGTATAGTAAATAACTCCGGATGTAACCTGTACACTATTTAACATAATATTACGTTCATTCTGCCAAAGACTACACTCCCATAAAATGTGGATTTCTTAGGGATAAGACAGATGATGTACCTAACAGGCGAAACCTGCCACCATCTACCTGTCTATTTCCGGACTATGTTGGGGTCGGCTTCCAGTCAAACCGGATGCTTTGTTATTTCGCCAGTTAGGTCAATTAAGCCCATATAATAAGGTACGAACCTATTGTTATCCGTCGGATACAAGTCCAAACTCCAGACTGCGACTCAGGAATTCCCGACGGAAAAATTTACGTAGCGCTTGTTTAACATTCAACCAATGACGGAGCCATTATGTTCTCTTTCCTTCAATAAAGTTTTACAGAAACTTTCATGCCTTGACAAACTTGAAAAGTAAGAAAATATTTAAAAGAAACCTTATCCATTTGTAGGCATACAAACCTATGAAACCATAGCTTATAAAACATGATAAAATGCGAAACATGAACCTCCAAAATCAATGAACATACACACACGAAATCAAACGGCCTCCCCCAAATCACCAAATGACGTTAAACGATATTTAAAAAAATCTCATAAACATCGGTGTCGATCCACGTCGCGGGATCATTCGTCTCCCGCACAATCCGTCTGCACAAGACGTGCGTCGTACTTTCGCTAAAAATGCAAATTGTACGTCGAACAGACACCACGCCCCGGGGTCGTGGAGCTGACTTAGGGACTCAGCGGTACGGGAGGCTCAACATTTTTCACGAAACGAAAATGAGCAAGACACACCCCTTAGGACTCGTTGCGTGAAGTACTTCCTTTCTCAGTATTTCATTATGTTCCGTGATTTTGAGCTGATACGTGTTTGTATTTTTCAGCGGGTTTTGCAGGACTTATTTTTGTACCATTCAATATTCCTATAATCAAGCTGAATAAGCATTGAACACAACTTTGCCACGTCGACAGTGTAAGTGATGGCTGCAGATAGGTTCCTCAAAATACAGAAGTATACGTCCTGTCCTGCTCATTCTGCAAGTCGCACAAGGAGTAGGACAAGACGTTGTTGAAGGCACCTTTAGTTTCATCAGACTATATGGTAGGTGTGGCTTGACCATGTGATTATGGAGTAGTGACCACGGACCAGAAGCAGTATTGTAAGACCTCCAACAATATGGACTGATCACTTTGTGAAGACCTCGGGAATCCGATAGAAGTAAGACCATCAGTACCGGTCGACGTGGCTACTTTTGTGCGAGTTAGGAGTACTGGAATGACTGAATGTATTACTGGAACAGGGACATAATACCCTAGTATTGTGTTCCTGTTCCAGTAATCCAACCAAAAGAGTTCTTGAAAAGTTAAAACCGCCCACTGTATCATAGGTGAAATATTTTTGTACATAATAAAGAATATTCTATTCTATTCCTATATCCAGCAGTGGATCTCTTGCAACTAAAATAATGAGTATGAGGCAAGTGATAGGAAAGTAAAGCGTTTTATCGTCTAAATTAGAGAGCTCAGGGCATCTACAGAAGAGTTAGATGACCCAAATGTTGCATTACAGTCACAAATATCGAAAAATAAAATTATTTGTTTAAACATCGAACCAAATGATCCAAATTTTAACTGAAATAACCGTAACCCTCTATTTCAGCTACAAAACAAACAAACACATGTTGTACATTATAAACTCACTTATAAAACAAGGTCTGCACGTACATTTTGTTCACTTATAACTTAACCACGACTTCAATTTTCTTGCGGTTTTCTTTATTATACGGAGCGGCTACGGAACGCCTGCGACGCCATCTAACAACCTTTATACACGGCGTTAAGTACCAAAGTTGTTTGTACAAGTCATTTAAACAATTCCTCGTATGAAACAGACATGCTTTGTACAATATTACTGTGTTCCGGATATGATTATTTTTTTTGTAATTAAGAAGAGGAATTATTAACTGCCTCGTTGGTTTTGTGGCCGCAACCGCGAATGTTTTGCTAGAGATTCTGGGTTTGATTTTCAGGTTGGGCAAAGAGTTATTGAGGTTTTCTATCAAGAATTTCTCAGTAGAAGCCACTGAGCGTGGATTTGTATCCGGTTCATGGTAATAGGCTTTATTACGATTTGTATATGCACTCTATCTTTGCTATTGGATGTCGTACGTGGTGGTGTCGTGACAGGCGAATGGGTAGTATGGCCAACGTTTTGATCAAGATAAGTATAATTTTAAGAGAATCTTTTATCTCCGCGTGGGCCAAATCGGAACGAATCGCAACAAAATGAGCTGTTTCGGAGATTCCATACATAGAAGCAGTCCTTATAGTGTTAGTATAGAATATCATAAATGAACAATGGGTATCTAAATAAATGTACTTAAATAAAGTACCGTTTTGATCTTTTCCTGGTACATTTGAGATAAACGAATTCAGCTTGAATCAACTAAAGTTAGCATTCCCCAACGCGGCATGTTCAAGTTTCAATTCTCGCTAACCCTACTTTGTAATAAGCGCATGCTAAAGCTACATAGTAAATTTTAATCGTGGTACATGCATGACTATCTTTTACAAAATGTGGGTTCACAATTAGAACAATTTTTTTTATAAAGTTATTTTAATTCATATTTTTAACTCGACTTTTTTGTTACTAAGTTAAGTTTTGTTCACATATTGCAACAGAATTTCAAACCAGTTCCTCCCAACCGATTAAACTAAATTTGCACAGACGTTTGGTTCTAGTGACAATATATTTGATAAAATAATAAAAGTTTATTGACGCGTTCATTGTTGATAGATACACCTAATTTTCGCAAAGGGTTACTTAGTTTGATGCAAAAATGCTTGGTTGACGGCTTCGTGAAGGATCCGTTTGTATCTTAGAAACTTAGGGTTCCCACACATAAACACGATACGACGTCGCATCGTACAACGATGCGGTGTCGTTTCACGATACGTCGTCGCGTCGTGGAAATCTACGATGAGCATCGTAAAACAGTGGGGTGGTGTTTTAGTTCATTCCAAAAATGGATCGCTAAAAAAAAACAAAAACGCCTATTATGAAAAAAGAATATTTAAATGTTTTTGAAATTAGAACCCAAATAAATGTTAATTTTGTTCATTATAGTAAAAAGACAACAGCACAGGATTGCATCGTGAGTTTCTAACGTCACGACGTCGTATCGTTCATCGACACGTTACGACGTCGTATCGTGTTTATGTGTGGGAGCCCTTAGTGAAAATTGACATACGTTGCTGCCCAATCAAATTGAAGAACGGTTTTCTTCGAAATATTCTTTTGAATAAATTTCAAGCAATCAGTAAAACAATTTCGCATATAAATTTGAATGTTAATTTTCTAAGCTATTAACACATTAGGAGTGCACAACGGACGCTATCGTAAATTAGAAGTACAAACAGTGTATTAATTACAAATGCAAACAGCGAGTGTGGTCGGCCGCAGCCGTCTCTATCCTGCTAATGATTTGCAGTGTAGCCGTAGTCTAACGCACACACGGAGAACCGGATACTATCGTATGATACACGATCTTTCTTTGTATTGTATTACAGGACTTTGGAAAAGAGTAAACTATGATTATGCGGGGGATATTGATCTTATAGCTACATTGGCTGTGTCTACGCTGCGTGCATACCGGGTCCAACCACTGAATAGAAGTGTATGTACACATAATCATTAACATCGGTCAAGCCACCTATGACAGGATCACTATACCCATACCATACCATAAATTCGCATGCAAAATACTGCATGTAAAGCTGGGTGGTAGGTAGGAAAATATTGAACTTAAGTTCGAACTGTGAACAATTTTGGTATTTAATGTAAGCTTCTAGCATTTGCTAGCAGCTTCTCTTGCATGGAGGTAAGAAAATATTCGACGAGCACTAACTTCCCATGGTCTATCTTGTTGCGAAATATACCGAAATCTATCTAGGTTATTAGGCATGTTAGGGCAATACAGACAGATTTGTTTTTGAGATAATAATATTAGTGTGGATTAATTTGAAAAACAAACAATAAGAGTGGTCTGCCATAACCATTACTGTGCCTACGTAAGTATAGATCGAAAACTTGCGATTCACTTTTAGTTTTATGGATATTGTTTTACCCGTTGTTGGATAGCAGCTGAGTTTTACCAAGTATACAATAATTGTAAATTATGTTAGGGGGACCTTACAAATCAAAATTTAATATATTTAACTACAAAAAAGAGCACGTGAGGATATCTAATGCAATATTCGATTAAACATTAATTTCACGTCCCAATGCATTTTGAATGGACGCAATTATATTTCATGGAACAATTTAAATTTCAAAAATAAGATCCAACAGTGTAATAGACTGCTGCAATTTTGGCAGAAATGTACTACAAAATTAATATAAATTCGTATTACGCCACATTAATGGACCATCACAAAAAAACTAGCCTTTTCCACTAACCATGACATGAAATTCCCTCAAAATCAACAACGTTTCAACCGCCACCAATTTACCTTTTGACGTTAGGATTTAAATTGATTCTGGTATGAGCATTTTATTCAATGACTTACGGCATTAAATGGTTTGATAGGCAGCTGATACGCTCCTTTGTTTTCCACCGAAATGAGTTTTTCACTGATTGTTACTGTAACGAGTATTTATCGAGTTTCAAGCAATTCGTTGCGATAATTACTCAATTGAGTATCGTGGAAAGGAACAGAGAGAATTTGTGTTTGTTGTTTTAGTATAAACATAACATAATATTATAACGCCTGTAATCGCCGTTGCGTTGGAAGGCCTCCCACTAAGTGGACCGATGACCTGGTCAAGGTTGCAGGAACCCGCTGGATGAGAGACGCACGGGACCGGTCAATGTGGCGACGCCTGGGGGAGGCCTATGTCCAGCAGTGGACGTCTGTTGGCTGAAATGATGTAATCGCCGAAAGGTGAGGCAGAGGTTGTACCCATGTTGTACCCCTTAGTACACCCACATTTCGCCAGTTATGTCTAAGTCCAATGTAATAGGGGGCGAGCCTATTGCCGTCAACCGAGCACAAATCTAGACTCCATCGGCTGCTACTGAGAAATTCCTAATGGATAAACCTAATACCACGTTGCCCGACTTGGGAATCGTACCATGCACAGCAATCACGCGTGCGCCCACTTCACCAACGCGGCAATCAGTTGTTTGAGTATTAGTGATATTATACACGTAGCGGAACAACAGGCAATGCTCACAACTCCGCATTATGTAATAGAGCTAGGCTTACTCATAATCTGTCGAACATGAGAAAATATCCCCCAGTTTACACCCGACTCTGCGTTTAGTTACTGCTCCTTTAATCTGCATAAATTGGAGCGTTACGCATATTGCGGAATGAATCCCGCTCTTTAATGCAGCCGTTAAAAGTGATTCAGTTGACGCAGTACCCATTTTGAATAGGAGAAATAGGAGAATAAAATATATCTTGGGAATTCAATTAAAATATCCGATTTCTTCCTGCTTCAGTGAAAGTAATGTTATGGACCTCTATAACGTTATTCTGACGGGTTCGCTTTTTACCCGACTGCGGCGAAGCCCAAAAGGAGGGTTATGTGTTTGACGTGTATGTATGTATGTAAGTATGTATGTATGTCCGTTTCTTTGTTCCCTCATAACTCATAAACGGATGAACCGATTTGAATGAAATAAACGACATCAGATTCGTCTTGATGGCGGGAGTGTTATAGGCTACATTAAAATTAAAAAAAAAAAACAAAGAAAAATGCGGATTTTGGGGGTCAAATCGCGGAGTTCTAAAAAAAAATTTTTTCCAATACCATCGAGTAGGGTATCAAAATAAAGGTTTTTAAAAGGAGATTACAAAAATATATAATACTTATATGTTTAAAAGAAATTCAAAGTGAGAAATTCTATAAACAAGCACAAAAGTTAAATCATCTGCGAAGAATTTTACGCGACCAATGAAAGAACAAACAAAAGAACTAAAAAGTTGGAAATAAAAAAAGTAGTTAAAAAACTAAAAAACCCGACTGAAAAAACTGAAAAGCAAAAAACAAGCACATTTTAAATTAAACAAAACTTGGAAGCAGGCGGGGTTCATTTGAATATTAAATTATGAAAAGAAAAAATGAAAATAGAATGGACCCCGCCTGCTTCCAAGTTTTGTTTAATTTAAAATGTGCTTGTTTTTAGGGTTCCGTACCTCAAAAGGAAAAAACGGAACCCTTATAGGATCACTTTGTTGTCCGTCTGTCTGTCTGTCAAGACCTTTTTTCTCAGGAACGCGTGGAGGTATCAAGCTGAAATTCATATCAAATACTCAAGTCTATGGTCTCTTGGAGCTGTGAAAAAATCAAACTTCTAAGTCAACGCGATCAAAAGATACTCCCGTTTATGCCGCAAATTTTCGACACTCGCAAGGGAATCAAAACCTACAGGGTACTTCCCGTGAACTCAGAATCTTGAAATTTGGTACGAAGCAACGTCTTATAGCATAGATAAAGGAATAATTACGAAAACCATAAATTTTTAGTTACATCAAGATACTCCCGTTTATGCCGCAAATTTTCGACACTCGCAAGGGAATCAAAACCTACAGGGTACTTCCCGTGAACTCAGAATCTTGAAATTTGGTACGAAGCAACGTCTTATAGCATAGATAAAGGAATAATTACGAAAACCATAAATTTTTAGTTACATCACATAATATATTTTTTTTACGGAACCCTCGGTGCGCGAGTCCGACTCGCACTTGGCCGGTTTTTTTGCTTTTCAGTTTTTTTTATAGGTTACGACTCAACTACGTTAGGGGTTAAAAGGGCTGATGCAGTTGTCTTGAGATGTATAGTGATTCGAGTATTACATAAGTACCATTGGAAATGAACTGCCTGTCTAAACCGCCTCCGTGGTCGAGAGGTTTAGGCGTTTACCGGTGGTCGTGATTTCGATTCCCACGGGAAGCATCTTTGTAAAGTTGTTTTCAGTTTGGCTAGGACATTGCAGGCTTGAATCGCCTGATTGTCAAATAAAAGGATGACTCCATGCTTCGGAAGGCATGTATAAGCCGGCCCCCAAATGGCGGTCGTCAAAACCATGTCAGAGGCCCTTGAAGCGATTTAGAAACTCTGGCACTAGGGTATGTGAGGTTGTTAGACCTTACTGCCCATACGATAAGAAGAAGACCACTGAAAATCAACGCTGTGCTGTGGGTCCCTCATAGCGCAGCATCATGTTGAATGTTAACCTGCTTGTCGCAGTCACGACGTGCAAGCTCTTAATTATTTTTGTTGTCCTATTGTTTTTTTAAATAATTTGTATGCATAATATTACATTACGCCTGTAATTCCCGAACGGTTAGGCATAGGTATGCATTCCGCCAGTTTAGTAACATGTGTTAGGGATATTTGTTATAGGTACATTGTATGTTTATTGCTTTTTTGTCGTATTGTATGTACGTCATGTACCTGCGATGAATAAGTAGTTTTTCTTTCAGTCTTTCTTTTAGGTTAACAGGTCCCACATGTTTTTCACTCGACGCATTGTCTTAGCACTTACCTGTACCGATAGGTAGCTCAATTCAATTTCCTTATACTCCAAACTGAACCTGATGACAAGTGAGAAATAAGCAGAAACATCACAGATGTGCTCCATTACTGAGATGAGAAACTTCTTAAAAATAATATACTCTATAAAAGTGGAAATAGTGCGGTATAGTTCTAAAGTCGAACAAAACCTTCGACTAAAAGCTCCAGTTTAATTTCATCACCATAACTCAGCCGTGTAAAGATACAGTTTTTCATGAAAACTGAAATAAAAAAGGTGCAGGTACGACGACGTCGAAACAATAATGCACGATTGTAGTTGTTTTTACAATGGCAGTCGGAGACATGCGGGCGGGGTACACTGTCGACGTAAAGTGAAATCGGTCCTTTCAAAACATTTTACTGTGCGAGCTTGAAAAATAAACGGTGTAGCACTATTCAACTACCCACAGTGGTCGTGGGTAAAGTGTCCGCGATAAAGGGCCTTCAACAAAAAAACCCGCCTCTGTAAACTGGGCCGGCTCGTACGGTAATCAACTTTATTCTAGCCTCTGTTTGGTGGGAAAAAATTGAATGGCTTTGTAGTGACGTCAGTGTCGAATCTATCTGCGAAGTGAGGTCTGTTGTTTGAGTTTGGTTCTTGTTCCAGATAAAACTAGGTGGTAAAAGTTATGTAATTAAAAGGAGGTTTATCAGACTTAGTCCAGAGGTAATGTAGGGTTAATTAAGGATGGTTAATTTATCATCAGCCTAGTCTTTTCTCAACTATGTTGTAGTCGACTACCAGTTGAACCGGATGTAGCTGCATACCAGTATTTTATATGTAGCGACTGACTACCTGACCTCCACAACCCAGATAGTACTGGGTAATACGATATCTGTGTGGTAAGACTTTCGGGCCACTTACTAATTGTAACGACTAAAAGAAAGAAAGAATTAATTAATTGACCCCCCCCCCCCGCTCTTGGGCAGAGCGAAGGGGAGTGTCAGACTTCTACTAACTAAAAATCGAACCACGGCCCCGACGGGAAGAATTAATTACCTATGGTTTCAATATGAAAACATTTGCGTTCCGGAATAGTCGCCTACTTCGGAACACAAATGCTGTCGAGACAATACACAGTCCCTATCCATTAACTACAGGTCCGACTATCCTACGCGATTCCAATACATTTTTCAACATCCAAATTCGATGTATTCGCCAGAACACTCGGTTTAAAAATACGTTCCACCTAGTTGGACCAACTAACCTGTATAATATCCGAATTCCGAAATCGAGTTGGAAGTCTCGTAAAGGAACCGTCACAGAATAAATTCCTTCAGAAGGCCGACTGTGCGCAATGAGTGAAATCAGAGAGGTACTTACAGCGAACTCAGAAGGATTTCGCGATTCAGATGGTTTACACTTGCTTTAAGTTGACGCGTGTCTACTAGGCAAAATTGATTTAGATAGTAAAGTTGTGCGGCTGTAATAGGTATTCATACCGAAATAAGGTAACTATTTTTTGGGGTCAGCTTCAGCGTTTAGTGTCATTCCTTGTGACAGCAGCTTAAAAACAGTTAGTCAGTAGTGTATTTGCTTTCTTTAAACTATCGACCACACGACAATGCTTGACCAAACTTTGACCTATAACAATAGCGCAGAATTAACTTATACTGGGTTTATCACCACTGATATCTAGTTGTGCATGCCACTGGAGTCGGCCTTCTGTTACTTCTTTCTCTATTCTATGTAACCGAGGTCGCATTGCCGAGCCCCGCGAATATTCGATTCAATCGTCTCCGCCTCACCTAGCCTTAAGTGTACGAGGACTATTTTCGTAACGGTGTGATAGCGACACACTGGAAGAAGAAGGTTTGAACTTACCAAACTATTTTCTCGGTACAATTTAAATAGTAATGTTTTTATCAGTCCGTCTGATCGTAAGATGAGGATTACACTAAGCGACCTTCTTTCTTCGCGAAGCAGATTTTCAGAAACAGGTCTGTTCTGCAGGACTATTGTGTATCTTTTTAAATGTCATTGACATTTAAAAAGTTACGCAATAGCCCTGCTGGTCTTTGCCACATGTTTTAAAACGAATCAGAGTATAATGCATCAATGAAAGACGGGGAAAGACTAACTTTGAGTAAAGTTGACTTACGACAGACAGAATACTTTTTTGTCATACGCAAGTTTGCTTAACCATTAATGCAGTACAGCTCTTGCAACCCTCACAGGCAACTAAGTAAATTCATACACTGCGTATTTCAGACAGAATATTAAATAACGTATTTAAATTAGCAATGGCTTGTTTTACGTAGATTTTGTCTTTATTTAAATTATATTGTGCCACAGCTGGACAGTTTTCACGGTATTTGCGTTCAGAGAAACTGGATCAAATCCATCTTCTTTATGTTTTTGCTAAGTACTAGAAAATCATGTTTGGAGGTAATGATAGATATTATTTAGAAAGAGAAATTATAAATCTTTCTTCTTTAGAATTCCATGAAAACATAATTATAAATGTGCTGAAATTAGAATAGTAAAACTGGCTATTACTGGTTTACTGGAACACCAACACAAAAAATAAGTAATTAGTACTTTTTCACACTTATAGTTGAAAACAAAATGAACTTTACCATCTCAAACGTAACAAACGTACAATCGCTGGCATAACGGAAATGACCAAGTGGCTTTTCTGTTTGCGAGCTGCATTTGATCTATTTTTATCTCGTGCATACCCCTGTGTTTATCTTTTAAAAACGATCTGTACGGCACACAAGCGAAAAATTGTAAAAGTAAATCTATTCCATTTTTTCATGGCATGTCTCTCCGTGACACAAAAAATCACGTTTACAAAGAAACTTTCGTGTCGTTCTGTTAGTTTATGATCGCTCGTTTCTGTTTCACTTGGTACACTGAAAATTCAATTTAGTGATGTATAATGGATAGGTTTGTGAAGGTGCTTGTGGCTTGATAATAACTGCCGCTCGGGTTGAGCCGTGCTTGCTGGTGTAGATCCGTGGATGGGTGTCCACATACCGAGTTTCCTCCGTACCACTGAAAACACGTGAAGTCGTTGATCCGGCTGCTATTATAGATCTTTGGCAGTCGTTATGAGTTGTCTGACAAAACGTCTTACCAAAGAGTATCGCATTACCCAGTACTAACTATAATACTGGTATTCAACTGAATCAGATGAAGAATGGATAGGTGTTCTGTTTTAGTTGCTCAATTTCACAACTTATTGCGTTGTCTCTTACCGAATAATCGATCATCATTTTCCCCGCGAGCTCACTGTTCGTCCAAAAACATTGTTGGCGTAAGTGCTCGATATGAAATTGCATTTAAGCCAATAGGTGCAAGTATTCATCGTCCGTCATATTATTTGTCACCAGCCGTCAGCGGCAGGCGCCGCCGGGCGTCGAGTGCGACCGACATATAGCGTATATCCAATTACCCATTCGCAATATTTTCTATGCGATGACGCATGTGGAAAACGCAATCAATCTACAATACGAATATTGTCTAAAATTATTTGGGAAGAGATAGTTTTGGTACCTAAATGTTTTTTTTTTATGGAATTACGTACATTAGTATACCTAGTAAGTAGCAGTTTTTGTATGAAACATAAACTCACGCCCTTTTCCTATGGGTTATTTACAGAATTGTGAAAGTATTTTAGTTCTTTTAACATGCAATTCAAACGAATTTAGTATGGATTATGTACTATGATTATACTGAGTGATCGACAAGTTTTTGGTTTGAATTCATAAAAAAATTATAGGCTTTTCCAATTATAAACAAGACTAAATTCAATGAACATTTAACGCAATTGATTCGTGGAATTTAAAATGGAATGCGCTAGTATTCTCAACGGTAATTTCCTAGAAACCTGGCGGGGTTAGTAATGAAATTGGTTCTTTGTTATTATTGCTAATATTGAATTTACTGGGAGAAATCCTCAGTGTGGACCGCCGTATATTGTTCGTGAAATAATACACAAATGCGGAGGTATATGACTGTAGGTAGCCCATATACACACTGATCGCGGTAGGTACACCAACATTTTACTAGTTACTTACATAAAAATACTGCTATTGCAAATTCTGATGGGAAAACTCCAATAACAGTTTGACCAATTAAATTACTTCACTCATAGTATTTTTATTTAGAGAAATATTATTATAGTAAACAAAAATGAACAAAAAAGCTCAATAAGCTAAGGATAGTCATAAAAATACGTGAATAAGAAGGGAACACGGAACATTAGATTAAAAACCCAAATAACAACAGTTTTGTTGGCACGGCTTAAGGTTAGGGAACTTATTTTTACTTTTGGACTCGCTCCAGAGTTGGTATCAAAATGATCAACGTTATTATTGTACTTGATACTTCATTTGTTAAACGTCTGTGTCATTTTGTGCGTATAAAAATGAGTATGGGACAATTTATCTTTTGATTTTTTAGAACTGCTGTACTCGGTTGTTGAGGCAGATAGGCAGTTGTTCCATGGAAAATAGTGGTATTCATTTGCAACCGGTTAGACTGTAACCCGACCCCAACATAATTGGGAAAAGCCCTAGCATGACGATTTCTTAGAAACTACTTCGTAGGTCACAAATGTAATGTAATCCTGAGTTCGCTGTTATTGGGTTCGCTAAAATATAATTAATCAGGAATATGGCAGCAGCAGAACTTAGTTTAAATTTGTGTGAAATGTGCATGGGACTTAAATATAACTTACGAAATAAATATACTTTTTTTTTTTTTGGTGGTTGATAAATCATCAAATGACCCCACCTGCTCGTGGGCAGAGCGAAGGGGAGTGTCAGACTTCTACTGACTAAAAACCGAACCCATGTTCCTTCTTTGCCCTTGTGCCGAGGCCACGTCATCTAGTACTAAAATCCGCGGCCAATATATTATATTATACTGTACACCTGCTTAACCAAAAAACCAGGCGGAGTTACTATAGTAGGTAGTTTTTCCTGGATTGTTATTGTAAATTAATGTAGTTAATTCAGCTTTTTTGAAATTTGCAATGCACTCATTGACAAGGAAGTAATACTAATATGCCTCTCTCATGTCAACTTTAAATAACATTTAAATAAAGATGAGTATGATCAAAATCAATCACTAACACTAACTTCATTCCAATACAAGTTCTTCATTATCACAACAACAACCATATTAATCTAAATCAATAAACCTCGCCCCACAGCCTTTATCAAACCCTAATTCAATCCAGTGCTCCTAATCCACATCAGCCATTCATTACCGCCCGTCTAATTTGTTAGTATTCTCCTAATACGGCCCAATTGGTGCACATCTCATTTGCACCCAATCTCTTACATTATTATGTCGGAGTTACAACTAGCATTCACATAATCGTCGCGTGTATGTAATCAGTAAACACATGTATTGTCCCTGTCTCGTCGACGCACGAAACTAATGAAATCGTAAATCAACGAGCATACATCGACAGATTTTCAGCGCGCAAATATTTTGCTTTTCAACATAACTCTCGACTCGAACTGACGCCTTGTTAATTAATAGAATTAAAACCAGACTTGATGAACAGCTCAACAGCGTGCCAATTAAACGCGGCATGTATGTTTTTTTTTTCTGCCTCTTTAATCTAAGTTGAAATATTCGAGAGGTGGAAAGAGTCATTTATTAAACATAACAAAATATCACACCTGTAATCCAGGAAGGGTTAAGCAGTGCCTACTTGCCTTTTTCCAACTATATTGGGGTCGGCTTCCAGTCTAACTGGATGCAGCTGAATACCAGTATTTTACATGGAGCGACTGCCTATCTGACCCCCACAACCCAGTTAATACTAGGTAATACGATACCCTTTGTGTAAGACTGGGTGTCAGAATTTCAGGTCACTGACTAACTGTAACGACTGCCAGAGATCTATATATATGGCAGCCGGGACCAACAGCTTAACATGCTTTCCGAGGCACGGAGGAAACTCGGTATGTCGGTCGATCACCCATCCACAGATCGACCTAGGCAAGCACAGCTTTACCTAAAGATCGACCCGAGTGGCAGTTCTTATTAAGCCACGAGCGAGCTCATGTGTAGTCTTATGTAATTCTCAAGTAATAGGGAGCATAAATAGCAGAAGCGATAGCAGAACGGGACAGAGAAATGTGGGAAGATGAACTAGGTGAACAGACGATCTCATTAAAATGTCTGGAAGAATCTGGATAGTTAATACACAAAACCGCCAAAAATAGACAGATTCGGAAGCGTCCTACACTCAACATTGGGTGATCAAAGTTTGAAGAATTATACTGAGAATGGGGGGTGACAGTGTTTAAGAGAGCGGTTGCCTTCTGAGTAAACATTGCTGCATGTTAATCTTGACAACGGATACCATGTTACTCAGTAACTGGTTTGTGGAGACCAGACAGATAGTCATTCCATGTAATGTCCTAGAATTTAGCTGTATGCGGATCGGCTAGAACCTCACAATTGTTGAGAAAAGCTAGAATTGTAATGAGCAGACCTAACTATATAAATGATGAAATCATATAAGTACGTTTGTAATCCCCGAAGGGTTCAGTAGAGGTCTACCTAATAGTATAGGTACGCATTTTGCCGGTCCCATGTAATAGAGGGCAAGCCTTTCAATCAGACGAATCCGTGACTGCCCCTGAAACAAGCAAAGGCCAATGAGTAATATCTGATGCAAACACTCAAAACACTCAGCTTTTATATTTAAACACAGTCTGAGTGCTAGATTAACTACAGACTACATCTACAGATATGGACGTGTCGTAACTTGGTGACGACTTTTACGATGACCGTCGCGCCAGACGGTGCACATCTCACGTTTTTCTTTTAATCTTGTTCCATTATTTAAGATAGTAATTTAATTTAGTAATACTATTGTGTACATTATAATTATACAAACTACAAATATATATACAACTAGCGGACGTCCCGCAGTTTCACCCGTATAGTTCCCGTTCTCGTGGGAATACAGGGATAAAAAGTAGCCTATGTTACTCAGGGTGAATGTAGATTTCTAGTGGTGAAAGAATTTTTGAAATCGGCGCAATAGTTTTTGAGTTTATTAATTACAAACATACACACAAACATACAAATCTTTCCTCTTTATCATATTAGTGTAGATTAAGACATACTGCCGCACTCAGAGACGTATAATGATTACTTAACCCATCACTTGGTAAAAATTTTGACACTTTAGTGAAGGTTTTGTATGTCAAACCTTTACTAAGTGACGACTTAAGTAATCATTAACTATCTCTGAGCACGGTAGTAAGAGTCATCATAATTCATCATCATTCTCTTGACCTTATCCCAATTCATTTGGGGTCAGCGCAGCATGTCTTCCTCTTGCATACCTCTCTGTTCCTCGTCATCTCATGACACAGCTCCTTTCTTACCATATCATTCCTAAATATATGCGACGATGGCAATAGGAAACTAAGGCGTCAAAGTAGTTCTCTGCATTGCTGTGATCCGGCAACGTGCCCAGCAGACGGGTAGCATTGCCACATTGAATGGCAATGTTAATCTTTGATCATCAGTCAGCTCTCTGATCACTCGAAGGGTCGGCGAGAGATTCCCTCAAACAGGAGAAACGCATTCGGGCCCCATGACCCGAACGTTTCGACCCCAAAAGGCTCGGCTATTTAAGTATATTGTTTTATAAATCCTAAACAAATAATTTACAGTAGATGCTGTCATGTGAAAAAATATTCATAACAAGAGGGAAAACATTTATAACTCGCGATGAGTTTTTGGCAATGATACAAGTAACATTAACATTGCGCATTTATTATAAAATACACACCCACGCAGTTTATTTGTAGCTTATAAATATACTGGCTTATTCTTAAGACTACCTACTGAGTGATAAGTCCTGTGTTCATTTCCCAGGTTTTCACATTAGGTAACTTCAGTTTTATTGTTGTCATCCTATCAAATCATGAATATAATATGAGAGGGAGGCAACAGAGAGTTCATGTCTGTTTGCGCTGACATCACAAAATGGTCTCGTGCACCTTATTACCTAACGCCAATGGCTAGTCTCCCCATAGACTATTCACCATGATCTAAACTCATTCACAATGAAGACTATAAATAGAACGATTAATTTAATAATCTTATCAGCAAAGTTACCCTAAAATATTTTCAAGTTTCGCTGGTAATACAAATTCCATCTAAATAATAAACAATTTAATTAGTAGTAGGTTAGCGTATCCGTGTGGGCGAGCTGGGAATAACGCAACCACAACTTTAGAGAGTCAGACAACCAATTTTGTTCAGCTTTAAATCAACTACTCGTATACATACGATTAACGTTGTGGATTATTTATATCGGATAGCTCTCCACACACACACGCCCTGTCTGTCGGCACTCGGCCACTACATCAAAAACGGTGCACTCAAACTAATTGCATTTGCTATTGATGTGAGCCTATAGCCCACATTGCTGAATACCTAGCCCCCGCTCTAGCCGCTGCCTCTGCCTGTCCGACCATCGCATGTCGACTATTAGCAATATAATTTCAGGGCACCGTGTGTATATTTGGCACGGCAAAATAGAGAATAGGTTGCATTTGCTTTGATGCATTGATATCCCTAATATGCCCGATGTCATTATCTAAATTAATTGATGCTGGTCGCTAAGTGCGTTCATATTGTTGACTGGAAAGGACGAGTTGAAATGAGGCGTATTACGTTGTATAATAATAATAATTAGCCGTATTACGTCAATATAAACAGTAAGATTAACATATTAGAAATAATGAAATAGAAATAATTATAAGAAAAAAATGGTAGAATGGTTTTGGATGATTGGCTGTATGCATTTTGAATTTAGAACGTCATTGGAGACGCTCGTGAAATTATAGTATTTTTGATAAAATGTGATAAATCGACTGTAGTATACTTAGATAGGTTTTATTATTTATTTATTTATTCACAAATTCCACAGCAATATTATTATTATCTTAGCGCAGTTTACTTAAAATAAATTAACTAATGTTACAGCCAATTACTATTACGGTATTACGGCGCGGTACGGTATTTGTTATTATTAATGCCAGTTTTAATGTTAAGTAAGTAGGTATTCCATTCCTTTTAAAAAATGGTTCGTAGTCTTCGTAGTTATCTAATTATTCTTACAAATTATTATGTCTTCGAAAACACATTGTGTGTTTCTGTTGGAGATCCAATAAATAAATAATAATAATAAATAAATAAAACATGGCAACAATGAAGAAGCAGTCGTTATGATTTTGTAGGAAATCGAGAATATCATCCACGCGTAGTAAGGGTATCGAGAATAGCTTTCCTCTTTCTGGCACCAAAGGGTGTTTGTGAAAGTGCGCGCGGAACTAGTTGGCCGCGCCTTAGGTGGCGACAGGGGTGAGGGGGCGGGTTGCCTACAGCTCGCAATGCACAGGAGACTATAATTTATTATACAGTGATGACCAATCTCGAGATATCGTGAACAATAATAATTGTTCAATTTATTGAAAAGAATACAAATAAAAAACAAAAGCATGCCTAAGGCACGGCCAACTAGTTCCGCGCGCACTATAGTATGTAAGTAATATACTGCCAATTTAGCTGAGCATGTGAGATTCCAAATTCAAATCACATTATTGACCAGCGGGTCATAATGAAATCCAGTACAACATTATTGACCGGCTGTTCCCCCGGCCACTAATGACTCACTTTAGGTTGAGGTTGCTTGACATATAATTTGACATTTTCGAGCAGGTGGTGTGAAAACACATTTATTGATCACTCAGATTATCTGCAAACTTCTGACGATATAAAACTGGTGACCCCTGCCTGAACACAATGAAGAATCAGGAATTCAAGATCATTGGAGCTCTGTCAGTATCAACAAATCAAGAAATTCAAGATCACTGAAGCTCTGCTGTATATGTAGTATGTGAATTACTTACACACAAATCAAGAGGTCGAATCTCTGCCAAACAGATGACCAATCCAGCGCAACATCGGACCCTGTTCCAAAGGATGAAGCACCTGGAATATTAATTACCTGACGCATTCCACCATTCTGGTGCGATCGAACACTGATCTGGTTTTTTAGCTTCTAATAAGCGGCAACTAACGCCCAACAAGACAACTCAACGCAGTGTCGTATCGGTATTCGTTTCGAACGGACGCGTACGGTGTAATAGTATTGTGTGCAACTCACTAGCTAGCGAGCTTATTGTTATTGACCGCCGGCTGACGTTACAAACCGACCGGCGGTTTGTTTTGGGAGAATGTCGACCATTACCGATATGGATAATGTTAATGATGTGGAGATATTGACTAGTTGTGAAAATAATCACCAAGATCTGGAAGGAGACAATTTACGAGGAAAAACAAGCAGAGAATGTACTGGTAGGATGATTGAGAAGAGAAAAGAAAGAGATGATGATAATAGTGAAGATAATGAATTTATAACAGTGCATAGGAAAAAATCAAAACGTCTGAATAGAAGTGAATCAGTAGAAATAACCAGAAATGCGCGGGTAGATGAAGAACAAAACGGTGTCTCGCGAGCGGAGCACGAATTGTGTGTCACCTCCGTCGATGTTTTACCTAAGCAAATAGCTATGGCCAAATTACTAAGGTCGGAGAATATCACCGGTATTTTAAATATTAAATATAAGACCCCTTTCAAAGTATTAATTCAATTTAAGAATAAGGAAGATGCGAGTAAATTAATGGAATGTCACAAAATTAAAGAAAAAGGTTGGCGTTGTCAACTGACTCAAGAGTTGACCATGACGTATGGTTTGGTGAGGGGGGTTGATTTGGATTTAAAAGAAAATGAACTTGTTGATATCTTTGAGTCATCTGCGGAGATCTTATCGGTCAAGAGATTAAAACGAATAAACTCTGATGGGAAATGGGTAGATAGTGAGTCGATAAGAGTGTGTTTCAAAAATAATGTCATGCCTCCTTTTATTTACGCGTACGACTATCGTTTCAAAGTTGAGCCGTATGTGTTTCCAGTGACACAATGTAATGGTTGTTGGCAGTTTGGACATTTCCTTAAGTATTGCCCCACAAAAAAAATAATATGTCCTAAATGTGGGGGTGATCACGTTAACTGTGATACACGAGATATTAAGTGTCTTAACTGTAAAGGTGATCACTTTGTTCTGAACAAAAATTGTCCGTTTTACGTGAAAGAAAAGTCTATACGAAGCATCATGAGCAAAGAACAAGTAACATATCGCAGAGCTTTACAGTTATTCTATGAGAAAAAACAAAGAGAAAAGGCCAATAATGAGTATTCTCATGAGCCCATCATTATTAATCACCTTTCTCAGTCTAATAATCTACGAAATGACGGTGGGTCATACCGAGACAAACTTGTTATGGGATTAGAATCTACTCAACAAAACAGAGAAGAAGAGTCAGAAAGAAGTTCAGGTGAAATGTCTACTATTCTTCAAGAAACAAGACCAAAACGTAGAAATATCAAGAAAAAGGATAAACAGGATTCTACTCAACAACCTATGGAAACTGTAAGAGAAAACCTTCAGAATGAAGAACGCGGTGGAAGGGATGGTAACTTGACAAGTATATTTGAGTTTAAGAAGTTTTGGTTTAAAATTAAAAATATAATAATGTCAGAGGGTACTTTTGAGGAAAAAATTATTCTGGCTTTGAAAATGGTTTCTGAGGAACTTAAGAATTTTCTGACTAACATATTATTAAATGGGAGATTATTCGAACGATTAATAAAGTTTGTTAATGGATAGTTCTTCTAAACATATTAAGTTAAACATACTTCAATGGAATGCTCAAAGTTTATGTCCTAAATTGATTAGTTTTGGAGATTTATTAGCACGACAAAGTATTCACATTGCCATTATTAGCGAAACATGGTTTGACATCGATACCACGATTAATATAAGCGGCTAAAATGTTTATCGATCGGATAGGGACGACTCGTACGGAGGAGTAGCAATATTAGTGCATAAATCTATTCACTCTCATATTCATTCTTTTAGTATTAATAATCCTGGTATTGAAGTGCTATGTGTTAAACTTCTTAACTGCAAGGACTTGGAATATGTCCTCTCTGTTTATTGCCCCTCTTCCGTACATACGCAATTGTCTGACTGGGATACACTTTTTTCAAAATTTTCGGTCAAAACATTAATTGCCGGTGACTTCAATGGCCACCACACTAACTGGTCAGTCAAATCGGATACGAGGGGTATGCAAATTATGGACTCGTCACTTGATAATGATTTTATCTCTCTTAATAATGGTATAGCCACTCGAGTAAAGTTAGTCAACGGAAACTTACAACAAACTTCGCCTGACATTACCTTTGCTACCTCAGACATAGCTATCAGATTTATGTGGCAGGTATATAATGAAAACTTAGGAAGTGATCACCTGATAATTAAAATGTCGATGAATATTATAAATGATTTTAGATTGATTAAAAAACGGAATTTTAAAAATGCAGATTGGCCTAGTTATAATCAGACTATTGCAAATAATCTTGGTGTTTATAGTGACGGTCCAGACCAGATTCAAAATATGTATGATACTTTCGTTAATCAGATGAATAATGCGGCGGATAAGCATATACCCTTTATAAAATATTCTAATAAACCTAGTGAAAAGTTTACCCCAAAACAGTATTGGAACCCTCAATTATCGAAAATAGTGGCACAGCGTAGACTAGCTTTGTCCACCTTCCGTGGTAACCCTACACCTGATAATTTGACAACTCTAGAGAAATTAACTAAAGAATCCCAAGACCTTATACGTAAAGCAAGATTTCTTAGTTTTCAAAGTTTCTGTAACTCCATTGATGAGGTGACTTCAGCTCCTGAGCTTTGGCGTCGTATGAGATGGATGAAGGGTTTTAGACAAAATAAAATGTATTGTTCTCCTGAAAACCAAAGCAAGTTGTTGTATTCGCTCACCCCGGATTACGTCACAAATGAGATGCCGACATTTGGGTCTAGTAATGTTGCTTTAGAGGCCGATTTTTCCATGCACGAACTTCAAAGTTGTTTGAAAAAAAAGGACACAGCTCCTGGGGAAGATGGTATAACTTACTCAATGATTTATCATTTACCTGACTCAGCTAAATATTTCTTACTTAAATTGTTTAATAGTATTTTTAAATTTGCTATTATACCTAGTGACTGGCGAAACATACAGGTAATTCCCATCCCGAAAGTAAATTCCACTCTTAATAGTGAACCTAAGTTAAGACCTATATCCTTACTCTCTTGTTTGTGTAAAATTTTTCATTTATTATTATTTAAACGCCTAGAGTGGTACATTGAAAAGACGAAAGTCCTATCACCCCATACGGTTGGCTTTAGAAAGTCACAATCCTGCTTGGATTCTTTAACTCGTTTAGTCTCTTATGTTCAAATAGGTTTCTCAAAAAATATTCCAACTTTAGCTTGTTTCCTAGATATAGATAGTGCCTACAATAATGTTTCTATTGATGTAGCGATGAAGATATTAGACAGTCTCCAAATAGGAAAAAGATATTGTACATACCTTTGGTCCTTTTTAAACGAGAGATACCTTAAAATTAAATCAGAAACAAACGAGACCACACTGTCTAGATGGACCAATAAAGGCCTGGCACAAGGGGACCCCCTATCCCCATTGCTTTTCAATTTAATAACACACAAAATATGTAATCAAACACAAAATATTTTAATATCGCAGTATGCAGACGATTTTGTACTGTTTGTTAGTGATAAGGACATCAAAAGTTGTGAAACACGCATGCAACAAGCGCTTGATGCTATAATTATGTTACTGGATGAATTGGGTTTAGCTTTATCCGCCAGTAAATCTAGTTACTGTCTTTTTAGTAGAGGCCATAGGAGACTTTTTCCTACCCTTAAAGCGAACGGCCAATTGTTGACTAGAGTAGATTGTGTTAAGTATTTGGGGATCTGGTTGGACGAGAATTTACGTTGGAGTAAACATATAAAGGAAGCTATAGATAAATGCTCTAAATTTCTTAACATCTTGAAAATGTTAGCGGGTAGTACTTGGGGTGTACATACTAAACATTTACGTAGGTTGTACATTTCGTTAATAAGAAGTAGAATGGACTACGGTAGCTATTTTTATGATTCTGGAGCCAAGACTCACATTAGCAGACTGGATAAGATACAAAATCAAGCGATGCGAATAGTGGGAGGATTTATTAAAAGTACCCCAATTCACGTCATGGAGTGTGAGCTAAATATAATGCCATTATTTTTAAGAAGACAATACCTAGCTTATAAGTTTATATCAAAAAGTGTGTCCTGGTCTAGCAATGCAACTGTTGAAATGGTGTCGACTCTAAGTGATTTGTGCCAAAATAGATACTGGGAGGGGAAAAAAATACCATTACTTGTTTCAGCTGCCAATGATATAAGACCACTTCCAGTCTCGTCATCAAATACGCTTAGGATGTTTAGTTTGGAAATCTGGGTATCAGCTATTGACTTGCAGAAGAGTATTAAAACTGATATTGAATGCGTAACGGGCTGCAAGACTTCTTTTGAACCTAATACTCTATTGAATATTGTTATAAAGGAATTCAGCACAATGTATAATGGTTGGCATAAATTCTACACTGATGGGTCGAAGAGTGCACATGGACAGGGGGTCGGTTATTACTATCAGAACTTGAATGTTAAGTATGGTAGTAAAATAAATACTTATGTATCTATCATGACGCTGGAACTAATTGCAATCTTTCAAGCCATAACATATGCAGATCAACAAAAATTAAATAGGATTGTTATCTTTTCAGATAGCAAAAGCGCTTTGCAACACGTGGCTCGATGCACCTCTGGTATCAGAGGTGCATCGATAGCCTACGATATTATAAATATCATAAATAAATTCAATAAAAATGGCATTGAGTTTAGGTTGCAGTGGGTCCCGGCTCATATTGGGGTGAAGGGTAACGAGGAGGCTGATCAATTATCTAAATTAGCAGCATTAGAAGGAAATGAAACCTATTTTCTGCCGGACTACTCTGATTTGATCCCTAAATTCAAAATTAAATGTTATGAGATTTGGAAAACATATTTTAACGAAAAATCGGAAACAAAAGGAATTTGGTATAAGACCATTCAGCATCAGCCTCCTCGTTACCTTTGGTTTGATGATGGCAGAGTAAGTAGGAAATTTGTAAAGCTGGCTTTAAGACTTCGATCTGGGCACTATCCATCGGCGAAGTTTGCGTTCTTGATGAAAAAAGTCGAATCACCAAACTGTATTGCTTGTAACAAAATTGAGGACGTACAACATCTGCTGATGGAATGTGTTAGAAATAAGAAAGAAAGAGAAGAATTAGAAAAAGAACACTCCTTGAACATATTGGACATAGGTTTAATTCAAACAATTTTGTCAAGTCCCGGATCGAATTTAGCAAAGCAACTCTGTAGTTTGGCTGTGGTGAATACCTAATTATTTCATAGTAGTTTTGTATTTCTCTGTATTCCATTTAATGTACGATATGTAGTTTAAGATACAATGGGGTTGACGTATCCGTGTGGATAAAAACCCCCTAATAAAACAATAAAGAAAAAAAAAAAAAAAAAAAGACAACTCAACGCGGCAGCGGCCAAGCCCAACTCGCCGGGATGGCCATCGCACAACTCCAGCGGCAAGATATCGAGAGACAGAGCAGTATAAACCATCAAGGGAAGGCGATAGCCACCAGTTTCAAAAACTACTGTCCGACATGGAACTCGGAGATCAGAAGACGACGGAACTACTCCGCTGCATGCGGAACCTTGGCAGAAACAAAGTTTCCGAATCTACTTTGCGACTTATGTGGACCAATATCACATTCGATCACACCATTTCCAGTCCAGCCATACGAAGTCCACTTAGTTTTTAATTGAATGAGATAAAATAAAATTGTTTTGATATTATTTAATTAAACTATTTATTTTTCTTATATTGTTTGTAAATCAATCAATATTATCATCAACACCTTGATCCAGTGAAGGTTAGGGGGAGCACCTGGATGCGAGACGCACGACTGGTCAATTTAGCAGATTTGATGTTGCTGATTAGGTGATCCATACAAGAATTTTATCCTGTTGGTTCTTGAATATGGAGCACTAGATCGTAATTTTGAACGATTTCAATCAACGTCTTTGATGTATTGTTTCATTGTTTCGGACGTGTTGATATAAAAAAATAATATTATAATAATGAAACTTGCTCCAAATGAGCACCACTAAAGAGACCCATGTAATAAAATAGTCTTCCTAATACTGAGTATAACCAGACCGCACCAAAAATAAGTTGCCATTAAAAAATTATGACTGATTGATAAGTCAAGTCATGCTTTTACACCAATTTAAAATATATAAAAACTTAGAAGAACTGTTGAACAATTGCGTTTTCTTATTGGTGAATTGGCCATATTCAGAATAAGGCATTAGACGAATGCTAGGCATTTTAAGAATTAGTCATTTGTCGCCGGACACCTAAAAAGAACATAATTTTTTTTTTCAACATTTCGCGGGTCTTTTTTTACATACTGCATATTATAGGTAGGTTTCGAGTAGAGCAACAATTTCTTTCTAGAACAGATTTTCATTAGACCTACAAAATATCTTCGAGGAAAACCGTGCCAAAATCAATCACAATTGATTACATCAATGCCTGCACGCATTTGATTGTTGCTGTCACACAATAAATTATGGCTCATAACGTAAACTATCAAATGGCACATCCTACAATTTGATACAGCTCTTGGGACGGGACGGCGAACGTCCTTGCAAGGGTGCACATTCTCCTTTGATAAGAAAAATTACAACTAATAGACACATTCCGAATGAAATCTTTTCAGTAGTGTTACTCATATAATAATATTGTAACCACAACGTTGAAATACCGCAAAGTGCAGCGTAATTTTGACGTTCACTAACTTTCCAGACAAAAACAGCGATCCAAATAGTTGCCAGAATAACGTCTGTTCCTTTTATTTTAATTTGAAAATTCTTTCTGTCAGCTAATAATAGCTACTCCAAGACGATTCTTAAGAAGTTTTAAATTTAATCAATGTCCTGATTTAATAGGAAATGGAAGCAAAGATTTCCTTGGCTTAATCTGTGATCTTTTGACGCCGCGGCAAGAGGAACAAAATTGACAGGTCTCATTAAAGTTGGACAGTTTCTAATGGTGA
Organism: Diarsia mendica; assembly: GCA_949316265.1. Lineage (NCBI taxonomy): Eukaryota > Metazoa > Arthropoda > Insecta > Lepidoptera > Noctuidae > Diarsia > Diarsia mendica. The sequence goes on from OX438887.1 coordinate 12,908,622, forward strand.
AGTAGAAGATATTAAAGATGATTGCTTCGACACTGGAGGTTTATTGTGGCTTTTTAAAGCACTCGTTAAACAGTTATTTGATCATTTCGAAGACCTCGCACTAGTTTTGCATTTTGTATACGGACTATTGTTGATTTATTCAGAACATCTGAGGTCTGCTGCTGGTTCTCCATTTGATTGGTTCCTATAAACGTTACTTTATTGGTACAATATCTTCAGGTCAACTGCAGAATTGAAGAACGGAGATTAATAGACTGATTTAACTATGTTGTACGGGTTGTAACATCGATTTTTTTTTCGCAAATCCTAGAGTTATGGCTGGCAAGAAACCCAGTCTTTTCAGGACAATTTTATTGGAAACTTGATTGCTGATTGTCTAATCCAGGAGTCAATTTATACGTTATGCTGGTTGGTCATTAGCTACTTGCAATTTAATTATTTATGTATCTAAAGGACAGCAATCCGCGTATGCGAGGCTTGTTTGTACCTAAGACAGTGGGCACTCTATAATATACCACTTTACGTAAAAGTTAAGTGTAAAACATACATTTTTTAAATGCTAGTACTGTGGTGTGTCCTGTGTGCTATGTCCAGTGTTGGCGGACAGCCGGTCGTGCTCGGACACAGCGTTTTCCGCAGCGCAGCCCTCTCTCCGCAAATTCGAAGAATTTATTAACGCTTGGCGGTTAGCCGAATCGTTTTTGTTTCCCCTTTTTTCACTGACCGTACTCCTGCTGCAGCGAGACTAGTGTAAAAACAGAAAAATCTGAACGTTTTTTTTTATTTAAAACTGTTTTCTTTTTGCAAGCTTTCACGAGTTCGTTCGTTCGTGTGTTGGTAATAGTATGCAGATGATATTAGCTTTTATTAGAAAGAATTTATTATTACACGACTGCCCCAAAAATGTTATGTATTTTTTTCATAATTAAACACAGAAGTGCGTCGAAATGGAAGTGAAATAAAAGCTGCATAGTTTTTAAATAGTCTGAACTGCTAACAGCAATAGTCATGTAAAGTTATTAACAGAATTTATCGTAAAGGTAAGTGCCAATTGCTGCAAGCTCGTAGTAAAGCGTCATGCAGGCCAATAAACAGCGCAGTTATCTAGTTGTTAATGCAATAGCCGGTCCATGTTGTTGCATTTTTGCAACAAGCGCGCTGCGAAATGTATGCACATAGTCGTTGTAATGCCGCGAAAGCCTGTCTCGTAAATATTTCGCGCACGCAATTTACAGCTTTGGGAATCCTCTTAACGGAATACAGGGGCAGTTAGTGAGCCGGGGGTATTTATAATTTTAACGACGACCACACTGAACCGCTATTGTTCTTTAGATTACTGCTGGAATACCTACGCATTTATTTGCGTCGTTAAAATATTTTCTTTTAACCGTTTAAACTGCGTAGGTTGTTTTCAATATTGACTGAACATTTTTTGTCTTCATCATATGCTGTTTCAGCACGGAAAAGCTTTTTACATATTTTACGTGAACTTGCAACTGATAAACACATTTTAAAATAATGTAGCATGGCGACTATATTGTGGGTTGGAAACACACAGCCGACACTTGACACAGAAATGCTTCAGTCCTCGTAAGTCTCTGTTTCTTCCTCAACCTTTGCCCACTCAATGCTGAGGGTAACTACACTCACTCCACTTTCTTTTTCCCACGTCTACGGTCAAGATGTGACGTATCCCGTCGGGGCTGCGGGTTGTTCGAAAGAGATACCGCGGCCTCGACCCAATTGGCTAAGGAGGAACATGGGTGGTTTTCAGTGAGTAGAACTCTGACACTTCCTACCGCTCTGCTCAGACAGGGAGGAATCATTGATTTCCTACACTCCTAAAAAAAAGATGATTGTGACGTATCGTTGATCTTCAGTTTGTCCCATCACAAAGCTATCTCAAATGATTACAACCAACACCAACAAACAACAAAATGAAAAATACAAAAGTGCAAACTTCTTGAACTGTAGATATCAGCTTAAATATCCCCGGCGTTAGTTTTGTCTGGCAACAAAATGTTTCATATTATTGTCGTGTTATACTTTTCTACTTAACGTCTAGTCGCAAGTGTGTCGGAGTCTCGGTGTCTCCAAGTAACGGTGCTTCCGTTGTTTCGCCAACTTTTAACGAGTTTGTCGGACATGGCTGGAAGTGCAGAAGTGGCGTCGCCGACGGAGTGCCGGCGAGACTTCACACCCACATATGTTACACCCTGTAGATTGGTGACAGATATTTTCTTATATTTCTGCCGAAATATTGCTTGACACAGATGTTTCATTGAAGAGTTAGAAGATTAGAAGTTCGTTTTGATTTGTTGAGCAGGTTGCCTCTCCATTGCTGATTTGATGATAGGATTAGGTAATCTCCACGTCACCTGCAAAAGGTGGGTTCGTATCTGATGGTGATGCAGCAGCAATATTGTCATAGCGACGGTACCTGTTTAGATACATACCATCACACCTGTATTCCTCGAATAGTTTGGCAGAGTTGTACCTAATAGTACACCCAAATTTTTTCCACTCTGATGGAAAACCCAACACCAATTTGCCCGACCCTGAAATCGACGCGCGACCTCATGCTCTGCAGTCGCGATTGCGACTACTGGACCAACGAGGCTGTCATCTGGTCAGTCGAGATATCTATTTACTAAAGGGTTTATTGTTGAAACGGACAACATCACTCAATAAAATATTATTTTTATTGTAGGTATATAGGTACTTATTTACAAAAAAAATCATTGAATTCATCTTATGGTGCAAGTCATAAGTTATGATGAGCGACCTGTAAAGTCAATTTTATTTTGAAAATTCTATTGCCAAATGATAGAAAGATTTTTTGGGATTTCATCCAATAATAGGATCAAATTATATATGTGAGAACGTATGGAAGTTCATTATTTTCTTCGACGATAATTCATGATTTTCGAACTTTGCGTCCGATACTGTATTAAACATAAATAATGCTTACGCATATATCGTGAACTCCAAGTACGGCCTAAAGCGCTCACTACTCAAAGACAAAAAACTTTCTCGATTTAAATTTCCCCTCTCCAAACTTCGCAGAACTTCGCGATATACGGAGTCAGTACAATACATCAACCACGCCACCTACAGTTGGTTTATGCAAATGAGCTTTGTCTATCGCTCAAAGCAGTTCACTTACTGCCATCGCCAATCCTGCCGGACCATGGGTAGCACTTAAAACCTGCCGTTAAAAGGGGCACCGTTCAAAACCAGCGTATAAATAACGCAACCAACAGCATTTACGTTAGCGACGATATTTTACGATATTCTTCTACCATTTGCAAATTCAATCCGAATATACATAGGGACCGTAGATGTTTCAAAAGTTTTTGCTGAATTGCTGAAAATAGGTGTTGTGTATTTGAAAGTAAATCGTGTGATGGTTGTTGCTTACAAATGCTTTCCCTCACTTACTTATTTTGCTGTGCCCGACAGGATTCATAATTATAAGTTTACCATCTAAGTTTAGCATCATACCTAAATGTGGAATCATCACCATCATTTCAGCCAAAAGACGTCCACTGCTGAACATTGGCCTCCCCTAGGTGTCGCCAGTTCGCCACATTGACTGGTCGCGTGCGTCTCGCATCCAGCGGGTCCCCGCAACCTTCACCAGGTCGCGGGTAATGTGGAAAGATATAAAAGTATTGAGTATCTAAGTGGTCTGGCTACTTAAATATAAGTTTTCTGAGTTTTTCCATCAGAAATTTCATAGGAGCTGCCATGGAGTCTGAGTTTGTACTCGGAGGAATTAATCCGCTCGTGGGGTGTTGCATGAGACTTAAATGGTGTGCAATTAGAAACAGCTCTGTAGGGGCTAATAGGCCTATTATGATTACGTGTTAGTTATACTACGTTTACTGTGTAATATTAACATTTGAACGGTAATGACGGCACAGTTAGCGCAGCGGCTGAGCGATTGACTGCTGCGCTGCATGTCGCGGGTTCGATCCTTGCACGGAACACATATTAGTTTAGGCTACAGACAATCGTGGTTGTTCCGGGTCTGGCTGTTTGTGTTTATGAGTTTAAATGTTTCTATACGCATCCTCGATACAGAAGTTCCCAGTATGGCGCAACGTGTTTAAAAAATAACAAACAATAAGCCTACCTGGACATAGTTAAATAGGATGTTACCTATTTTTACATGTAATAGTTAAAATCAATCATTTTTTTGTATTGATCACAGTATAACTTCTTTTGGCCAAAAGAAGTTATGTTTTCTAGTACTAATTTTTGTCTTCAATCGGGCAAAAAAGGCGGAAACAAATTAAACCGTTTGGTTGGCAACGAAAATGCGCGTCTCATACGTAGAACTAACTTTTATTTTCTTTTGTAGTCTGCGATAGAAATATGCAGTAGGCGTGAATTATGCTGTATTTTACACCATAGACGGTGGCGTGGCGACGGCAAAATGAAACGTTTTGAATTTATGGCTAATAGGAGCTTTTTGTAAACCTATGAAACCTATGATAGAGTTCAAAGTAAGCTACGTTCAAACTGAGATGAATTGTGATTGTTTTTCGGTTTTCTTAGTGATGAAATTCTCTAGTAGGTATTATAACGATCCCGTCGGGGCTGCGGATTTTAGTCAGTCGAAGTCTGACACTCCCTTCCGCTCTGCTCAAGAGCGTGGGGGGGGGGGGGGTTATTTGATGATTTTCCACCCACCAAAAAAAAGGTATTATTACGATGGACATGGAATTTGTACCACTATAATTAGTGGCATTTTTACGCTTTCAGTGGATTAAGTTGTTGGTTTTAATATCCTAGTAAACAAATTAAAACTGTATAGATATTTATCGCAACCGCCGTGCGTTTATATTACTTTATTGCACATCTAAACTGTTAACATTCCTCAATACAAACAGCAAGCACGACAATGATTTCAAAACGACAATCATCGTCGGACTAGTATCGTATAGAGACGAAAACGTTTGATCGCACTGTTTGTTGTGAAAGGGCCACCCGGATGAGTGGGTGTCGTAAAAACCGCCCCAAATGGGGTGAAAACTGTCGACGTGCGCCTGATCCCCGGGTCGGGATCGCGAGTGACGAGCCGTGTCGATATCGAACATTCGAGAAACATGCCCTGGGTTTAAGTGAATATTGGCTGTTCACGGTAATTTGATGATTGGTTAGAGAATAGAAAGATGACATCTACCTTCTTGAACTCATGCTAGCCTAGTAATATTTGTTACACTATAATAAAAAAAAAATATCATTAACGTTAAGGACGAAAACTGAATATTGATTGCAGTTAGATTGCAGCACGAAATAAGTTGTGTTACTTAATAGTGAAAGGGGGAGTCCCGTCGGGGCTGCGGGTTGTTCGAAAGAGATACCGTGACCTCGGCACAAAGGGCTCAGAATGAACATGGGTGGTTTTTAGTCAGTAGATGTATGGACACTCCCTACCGCTCTGCCGCGGGGGCGGGAAGAGTCATTTGATGATTAATTCTTCCTTCAAAAAAAAAGGGGAGAGAGATGCCATGATTTTTCTGTTACCGACTTATTATTTTGAGGTATCGTGTTAATTGTGATAGGAAAATATATTGTTAAATCCACTGTCCTTTTATACTAAACTACGTGCATTCGTTGTTACGCCAGTATGCGTTGCTGCGTGCTTTTGTCGTTACAGTATTCGTTGTTGCAAACATTCGGCAACGTGTAGTTCGACGTAGCATATTTCGAAATGGCGTATTGAACTCGAAAAATTTTCTGCCAGACATTAACGGGTGATAAGTAATACGAATCATGTTCGGTTAAAATAGGCTATTGAAATTATCGTTATAGCCACTAGGAAGCTCTAGCCGGATGCTATGAGGCTCTTATTAGGCAGCTTATTTTATTAGCAGCCACGGCTTTAAATCAGCTTGTCGGGAACAGGTAGGGCAAACGTCGCCCCCCACACGTTCGGTGATAACTCTGCTTTAGTTTGATTCGCTCTCCTATAAAGATTAGTGCTTCGGGACTTGGAGATGCTCGTTTATTTAAAGTTGTCGTTAATCGTTAATCGTCCTACTTTTCTGAAAAACTGTAATGTTTTCAGAAAGGTCAGGGGCGTAGTAAACCTTTCAACTGGCGTGTTTGACCACACGAATGCCCGTGGATGAGGTGTATTGTGAATAATAGTGAATGTTTGCCTACCCTCATCAGAAAAAGGCGTATCTATATTTATTTCGAATGAGTGCAATCCAGTTTTGGTGGTTATGCTTAAAAATACGCACACATGCGGAAGTAAAATACGTACATGTTATATAGCATAGATGTCTTTAATTTGTTTTGACTCGAGGTTGGGAACTTGGACACTCAGATAAGACCTCTCCAAAAAATTTGTTCTTTATCGTTTTGTCTCAATTTGAGAAACTTTATAGAAGCACTTAAAAAGTCGTTTTCCAAACCTATGAAGCCGCAATACCTCATCTAAAACTCCGGAAAGAAATCGAATTTCCGTTTCCCAAGTAGGTTGTAGCACATAAACAAGATGACTGGATTTACAACGTGATAAATAAATTCCCCTGTCGGGGTGAGACCTTGGTGTGAAGTCTACGTCAGCATCACCCAGGCTCGGGCTGATTGCCCCATCTGTCAGTACAAGACCGTAGGGCTGCGAATAAAATAAGAGGCAAATTATTGACCCTTATTGATGGGAGGTGCGCTTTGGCAGAAACGTCAGAACCGGGTATTGTTTATAGTAAGAATAAATAGAGTGAAGGGGTTTTGGCGGGAGTAAAATAGGGTTTTAGGGTGTTGACAATTTTTGCTAATGTGGCTGGATTGGGCATTAAAATATGTATGTAATATTATTGATAAATAAGCGATGGTAAGGTAGCGGCGGTGGTGTTGTAATCAGTGACAGTGGTGTGAACGTCGGACTGCCAAGCCAGGTCTCAAGTTCAAACCTAAGACATGCATCTCTGGTTTTTCAGATTCATGTGGTGCGTATTGTATAATTATATCAGAGGCCCTTGGGCTGTTTAAAAACTCTGACATCAGGTCGCACTAACCACAAGAAATCGAATCAGTAGTTCTGAAGAATCCAACCTTGCAAAATTTGCTTCTCTATAATTATTACAGATAAGATACTCCACCTTTTCTATGGACGCTGAATATTCATAACCTGTAAGCAAAGTCCTGATGTTTATTACCGCTGTAAGTACTTTCAGACCTTATTGAAAATTCTTTTGTCTGGCATACGCAACTGCATATAAACTCAGCAAGAAGCCATCAACGTGCCACTAAGCCATAACATTAAGTGGCAGACGGAATCAGTTAAGTATTGTTCGACAAAACCTCTCTTTCCAAAGCGGAGCGATAAAATTACCTATTGTCGATGCACATTGCAGTAAAGCCCACATTAAACTGAAAGCGATTCTAAATGCGTCGCGTAAAACGGAGCAATACGACAGCCAGCCGACCGCATTGTTTTTTTTTAGGGTTCCCAACCGTACAATGGAACCATTTACAGGAAGGTTATTCACGGTCAAAATATTATAGGCGTACGTATGTTTTGCATGAGAGTGGAGGAAGATTATAGAAACGATGGATGAACTGTGTGAAGGATGGTATGGCTAGAAAGGACATGGCTACTGATATGACGAGTAAAAGAGAAGTATGAATGACGACCGTTCTTCTCTTCTTAGCGTGTCGATGACAATGCTACGATGACAAAAAAATTGGGATAAGAGCAGGAGAATTATGAATGAGGACGCATCTCGGGTATGTTGAATAAATTATATCAGCTTCAAATTCACAAAAAAATGTAGAATGTTGTCTGGTCAAATAACTGGGGATTGGAGGCGTGACGTTATGTTAAATACAACTGGACAAAACTTCTGAGAAATAAACGCGTTATTTAGCATAAACTTTACACGTAGCGTTATAATATGTACCTACATGTGCATGAATTATAGAAACAAAGGATATCATATTATGTTATAAGACAAACACTTTGGAATTGGAAGTAATATTAGGTAACAGATCTCGGTTTTTGCATTGTTTACAAGTAACCAATATAAAAAAAAAAATTCAACTAAATTATTTTTTTACCGCTACGGAACCGCCAACCGCACAATCGTCCCTTGTTTGCAGGTATTATTTACTTTATGGTTCTACGTGTAACCAGTTCCGATGTCTCGCGCTCCATGAGCACGTGTTCAGGATAATACCGGCACCGATGTCTGTCTGCACTGGCTAACAACTTCGGCTAAGTGGTTGAATTTTATACTGAAGAGTATATTTTGCTACGTACCTCGTAGCTCAGTTCGTAGCACCTTTCGTAGCCATCTTCGTAGCAACTTACGTAGCAACTCTCATAGAAACAAACTCCAATCGAAATGTGGGGTGAGGCAGGGTGGGTTGAGCTCCCCTATACTTTTTAACATTTATGTAAATGGGCTGATCCGTGAGCTCAACAGCACCGGAATAGGCTGCTCAATAGATGGTAAAATAGTTAATAACATTAGTTACGCTGATGACATGGTGCTGTTGAGCCCATCGATCAGTGCCTTGAGAAAACTTGTGAACATATGTGAAGTGTTTGCGGAAACTCATGGCCTGGCGTACAATGTCAAAAAGAGTGAGCTGTTGGTGTTTCGGGCTGGGCGTAGGAGTCCCTCTCACGTTCCGCCCGTGACACTAGCGGGGGAGGCTCTAAATAGAGTTACTAAATTTGTGTACCTAGGTCATGTAGTAAATGAGGACCTGACCGATGAAGCAGACATAGAGAGGGAACGCAGGGCGCTGACGGTTCGTTGTAATATGCTGGCACGCAGATTTTCCCGATGTTCTTTTGCGGTAAAGAGGACATTATTTAGGGCATACTGCCAGTCTTTTTATACGTGTAGTTTGTGGACTAGCTACACGCAGCGGACCGTCGGTGCCCTGCGGGTCCAATATAACAATGCTTTCAGGTTGCTGATGGGATTGCCTCGCTACTGCAGTGCGTCAGCGATGTTTGCTGAAGCTCAAGTGGACGGCTTTCACGCCATAATACGTAAGAGAGCAGCATCGCTGATGCGGAGGGTGAGGGGCAGTCCCAACAGTTACCTGAGTGGGATTGCAGACTACATCCATAGTCCTATTTGGAGGCATTGGATTGGTCTGCATATATTGTAAGCTGACTGGAGTGTTTTATTTTTTATCTTGTTGTATTTTGTGAATCACTAACATAGCTATAAGTCACCTTGTTGTACTACTAACACTTTATGGACCGAAAAGTCTGAATTAAATGTTTTGAATTTGAATTTGATAGCCATATTCAAAGCAACCTTAGTAGCATTCATTGGCTTTAACCAAGTGTTCAGTGTTGAAAATATTTTAATATTGGATTAATATATCGAAGTTTTAAATTAAGTTCGAATCTCAACTTCTTAAAGAATCCTGTAGTTTGAGTATACCTATTTTCAAGATAAATAAATCCTGCTACCTGCTTATTTAGCATAGCTACTTATGACAGAAATATTTTATGATATTCTTCCCAACGAAGTAAAATTACAAAAAAAAAAAACTTTTTTACGTTTATTTTTCTTTGAAGTTGGCTACGTCAAACAGGTGTTAGCATGCAATAAACTTGTAATAAATAAACTTTTCCCTTCTGTCGTTATGATTGTGAGTCCCCGAGATACGGAATCATTATCTGTAATAGCGTCGAAATATAGTGGTTTTTTGTTACTTTTGAAAGTTTTGGCTTATTTTTTAACATTTTAACAATAAAATGTTAACTTTTTTAATTGCTATTCAGGGTACTAATAATAAACAGGCAATATTTTACAAAATATCAACATGCTTTCAAAACACAAAAACATCCCCACCAATTTTTTTCTAAATTAAAAACTCTCCAAGAATGTCATATAAACTCAGTGTCAATAATCTCCTTTAAAAAAATATACGAGTATGATCAGAGAGGTTCTCAGCGGGACTCTCGCGTCAATTGCTGAATCCCATCCGGTTCCGGGCTGCCGGCAATGTACCTCCGGTTTAGATTCATAACTCCGATGCTTAGAACATTGTCGGCACCCATCTGTAAAATACGAGCGCACTCCACAAATATTTATGTTGCTAGTTTTCTTTGTTCGGCGAATTATTAGGTGCATTGGCAGCGTTTGTTTTTTTTTTCTTTTATAGAGGAAGTCGTTTTAGGTTTTATCGTCTTTCGGTAGATGTTACGATGTATATTGCTAGGTGAATTTGGTGTGTAATCTCTGAAGGGTTAGGCCCATATTTTTCCTGTTATGTTTAAGTGTCATATAACAAGGCGCGGGCCTATTGCCATCGACTAGGTACAAATGTGCGTCAACAATTCCTGATAGAAAACCAGACTAACACTACTCGAACAAGAAGTCGAAATCAGGGTCTCATGCTCAAGAGTAGCGTTAGCAACCATTAGGCCAACAATATAATAGACATAATTAAATACAGTTCTTAACATACCAAAATAGTTTGCAGCTTCTAGTGCATAATGCTGGTTGTTACTTATTCGTTATTTCGTTGATGATTTGATGGGCCATATATCGCTAAAGAAGCAAATAAAAATAAAATAAAAACTTACTCTTAACTACCTTCATATTCACTTCATCTCAGTTTTTACTTGGAAATTTTATTTATAGAAGTTTGCAAAATAAATTTTCCCCGTAACATTTAGTTGAGGATAGAGTAGAAAGCTGCCTACCTACTAAGTATTTGTTTTGAGGAAACAGGTAGCGAGCGAGCTTCAACTACTTAAAAGTTGTGTTGCAAATGAACCGTTACAAAAATGAACGTTCCTTTGGGCCCTATTTGGATCGCGGGGAGCCCAGTGGTTTTCGAAAGCGAATGCTAGGCGAAAACGAATTTTTTTTAAGCGATTATTTTTAAATTGCCACAAACAGAATTATTGTTTATGTAAAACTGTGAAGCTTTAAGAAGTATTAAAAAAGTTTGCGGGTTTTATCTCAATTATAACAATATTAAACGGATAATAGTTAAGACAATGCACAGTCATAAAATATCTAACAGGGTTAGCAAGGGATAACAGTATAGCAAACAAGGAAAAGTGATTACTGGAGTAGCGGCGTGTAATCGCTACGCTAAGACGTTTCGAGAGGGACCCGCTAAACCCCGGATCGGCGACGCACCGGTCTCGATCCCAGAAGTCACTTTTAAGCCATTACTTACTTGCTTGTTTTCGATTTGTTTTTTCCTGCGAAAAAAGACAACGCGAAATACAAGCGAGACTAACTTTCGGGCAATCAGCAAGCTCAACTTTGGAAAGGGTTAAATCAAAGGGTTCCGCTTTTATGAAGACTTATTTCAGACTTACCTTGAAGTTGAAATTAGATTTAATCTGGCTCGAAGCTTTAGGATTGAATTTTGTAAACAATTTGGAATACCTCTACAACTTCCAGGCTTTGTTGGAATACCATTGGGAAGTCGGGATCCGGTTGTTTAGAAATTCCTTTGAAATGAATTTGTACTCATATGAGGTCGAGTTTTGTAAATACGCAGCTCAGCTCATGTTCAATGGGCATAAAGTATATGTGATGTTTATTTAATTGAGTTTATTTGCCATTTGTTTAGGGTCTGACCAATTGTTCTGTTTATTGACACATAGTATACATGCTTAGGCCACTTTTTCGCGGTACAATAAAAAGCGTTTGCTTTTAAAGTAAAATGTTTTCGATGTTAATATTTGAGGTTGACACAAGGGCCGTATATTGTTACACTGTGGGTTTTAATATGAATTTTATTAGTGGCTTACCAAACGTTTCGGACGTGTTTAATTAATACACCAGAACTGTATACGGGTAAAAGCCGACCGGTCGTTTTCACCAAATAAACATAGGATTGTTTTCATTGAATGCGATCTGAATGTGTACGTCTATCGACATCCACCGAAGAATTAAATAGGGGTTTACTTTTGTAGTTTCGAAGCAGTTCAATAAACTAGTAACCGTATATCCACTTCTTTTTTTATAAAACTTGTGTTGAGAAGAAGGTGACGTGGCGCGGCGTCTCGAAGAGGTCTGCAGAGCGAGGTCGGCCCACAATAGTCCTGAGGCCGGATGTGTGTTTCGCTTTGTATCGAGGCTTTTAAGTTCTGACGCCGATCACTGACACCGACTGAGAAAAAAGTTAGAGGCAGGTACTGCGTGTCAAAGTGAACGAAACATGGAATATTGTAAAACTCTGACCTCTGAAATGCGCACTTTTTTAATTCATAGAATAAAATGCTACCTTCTAAGAATATGCAATTAAATAAACCAATGACTCTGAGGCAACTCCAGTATTCAGTGTAGCTCGTAAATTTTTCCAAACACAAAACAGCTCTTAGGAGACGAGAGAATAAACATTGAGTGCTTACTTCTAGCTCTAAACTGCACATGATGCTCTTCCTCAATACACACGTAAGGACACGCTATTTTATGACACTGCTACTAAAACTACTGCTTTTAGAAACGACGGAAAGCTATAGAACATTGAATTTCAAAAACCACTCGTTGAAATAGATTTCGACCACAAATATTCCACGAAACTCGTGTGTTGACGCAAAACCGTTCAAAAGTGAACAGAAAATAAGTAAGAATCATTTTTATTATGTCGGTGTTTTTGCGGACGGTGCGCCAAAGGGCGGCCATATGATCGACCACGTGACGTATACTTTCATAGCGCCACTATTTTTCCACGGCAGGTATACTCCTTTGTGCTCGCTCGCCTCGGGACCACACTTCTTCCTTTCATTGTCCAGATCGCCGCTCGAGTAGGAAATCGATGACGTGTACCGAATATAACATGTTATTGAAAGGAACATCGCCTCGTTGCCTCGCATCATACTGACATTCTATGTTTACTCCCCAAGCACATACATCTACTTATATTTCTTTAGTGTGGTTCAATAAGTAGATACAAGAATTAATTTTATACTAAAAGCTTTAAGATTATACGATTTACATAGAAACGAGAGTATCAAAGAAGTAACGTTTCCATTTCAAATTATGCTAATGTTAATAGAAATGAGTCCCCTTTTCGCAAACATCGTACAACGAAAGAAAATATGCTGACGAGATCGCGGACGCGCATCGAATGATTTCTGAACAACATTTTTTTTGCAGAATAAAAAACAGAGGTAAAAGCTAATTACCCCTTCGAAGTCTTTACCGGTTCAAGTGTCCCGCCATCAAATCGCATGAATCGCTCGTATTTATGGTGGAAGGGGAAGGGAAAATGACGTGCTGAATTAAGCCAGCATTTTTTCTAAGTGGGCAGTAAACGGGCTGCTTCCACCCATACATATTGAAGTGTCGTATATTTTACGATCCATCCCACTCGAGGGTACTTCCACGGACGCAATGGGCGAACATCCGTATCGAGTGGACAAAATTACCTTCATCGTGTTTTACAAGTTTAATCGGCTTGCTTAAACCATTTCTACTGATTTTGTTACACAAGTGGAAAAAAAAAGATTTTCATAATAGGTACTCGTAAATTCAATTTCCTGTCTCTTGCAAATAATATTACAAAAGCAACTTTTCAATGAGATACATTGCTCTTATTGAATCTAACGTAGATTTGTCAGGCAGGAGTTTGTCATTTTTAAATACAAGCTCTAATTTAAAAAGATCCCAGTTTATTATTTACGAAAACTCAACTCTTTGATCCTTGTCGTATAAAACACAATAACTGTAACCCTTTACGAACGGATTAGAATTGTTCCACGACAGATAGATCATTATTTTTGTTTGCGTCCGTGTGTAGCCTAAGTCCGTTAATTTAAATTATACGAGAGAATTCATGAGACGGGACGTTTCTTCGGCGGACATGCAAACAATTAATTACCGGGAATATTAATGCCCCGCATTAGTCAGGGGTAGAGCCGTGTCAGCGGACCCTCGGACTCGCATCGCTGTCCGCAGCTTACCCACAAGCCTACGGAACGCCCAGTTTAACTTGATCCAACATGGCGGCGCTGCTTGTGACAGTCAACGTCAACGGAACGTCAAACTCAGTACATTTGAATTTAGTTCGTTATTTCAGCGTATGCCAAGATAGAGTGGGCGGTGTCCAATATTTAAATTGTCGGTAAATATTGCTGCAGTATATAACCTGATTAGATCCTTGTTGTGCGGTGCTGCGGTTCGACTAAGTTATAGTGCGCCTTTGTAAGGATTTCGTTGTCAATATTTATATGATGGTTATGGCTGTATTGTTGGAGTCGGTGTCTATTGTGTGCTTGGAGATAATATTGCAGCCTTTTCGCGTAATGTCAATAATTTAAAGTAAAGTTATGCAGATATTTACAATTTGATTGTTATTTAACAAATAAAGTCTAATTATCCCATATGGACTTTCCATCTGGGGCAGTGCTGGTCAAAACCAAAATATTTTATTTCACATAGGCCATGGGTACTTATGAAACATAAAAAATAAATATATTCAGAGGAATAGATAGAGCTAAAATCGATCAAAGTTATGCTAAAAACCCCTTTGCTATTCCCAACGGACTTACTTTATTAAGAGTTTTCTGTTGTTCCTATTATACACAAAAATAGGCCTGATTACCGAAACATACTATCTATACGCATTTTACACATCGCTCATCCCAATGCAACAGGTCTTCTGGCTAGACGGTATCCTTTCTACTCTCACCATCATGTCTACAATAAAATAAACAAATGCTATGATATTAATGGCTAAATGATCTCTCAATTAAGAAAGTGATTCACAAATTAATTCTCTCCTTAAATTACCGAAGGTTATCTTTCAACACACATCTTTAAAAAGTATTTTAATTTTAAATGTGCTAAAAATCTTTTAGTTTCAGTCTATCAGCAGCTCTTTAGACTTTATAAGATAGATATTTTAAAATAACAGGCCGAAAACATTGAACTCAGCTATCAAAATCACTATCGAGAACCCTTTGAAACTTAGAATATTACGCTTCGTAAAATTCATTCGGCAAACCAAAATGGAATATTTGACGTCAATAAAATTGTTGTTTAAAACAATGTTTGGATTGTCGTCTGCCAATCAAAGGCCGTACAAAGCGGGGACCGCAGGGCTTTGGCATAGGGCTGTCGTATTGAAGTTATTAATATTGTTAACAGCTGTACCTAAATGTATTTTTTTTCTTTTCTTTACCTATACTCAGTGTGAACAAAATTATGTGTGCGAAATTGCACATTTGCATATAAAAAAAAAAAAAGTTTTAGGGTTCCGTACCTCGAGAGGAAAAACAGTAGCCTTATAGGATCACTTTGTTGTCCGTCCGTCTGTCTGTCTGTCAAGACCCTTTTTCTCAGGAACGCGTAGAGGTATCAAGCTGAAATCAAATACTCAGGTCTACACTGTCCCTTAAGGTTTGGGTGCAGAACATCACAAAACGCAAAATGACAGATTAGCTAATTGTCAGGTGTAAAGAAGAACACACGCTCATTTCAAACAACGGTAACGGTACCTTTATATTTTTTTTCCGTTTTGGTCAGAATCGTAAAATGACAGATTATCAAAATGACTGGTTCGCGAAAAGACAGATTAGCAAAATGTCAGGTTCACAATTCAAATTCAAATATTTTTATTTGTAGAACATAGGTAAAAAGAAAGTACAGATGTCAATATTAATAATGAACGCTATGTCCTGCCGTCAACGGCGTACAAATATTCTAATAAAATTACAATTCAGGATTACTCCGATGTATAAGGCACAGGGACAAACTACATATGGACCACAAAAAGCACCCTAATAATAATATACTAAAAACTACCTACTTAAGATACCGCAACCATTGTAACAACATTCTAAACAAAGTTAAAGACACACACGAAAAATCAGAATTAAGGAAACATACAAAAAATCCAAAAGAAACCTGGAAACTAGTCAAAGAAATAGCAAACATAAATTCAACACGTGAACTTAACTTAGACTTGCTCAAACTAGGAAATACCCCGGAGGAAGCAGTAAACAGTGTAAACAACTATTTTGTCAAAGTAGGTGAAACCCTAGCAAGCAAGATAAACGCACCTAACGACATCCCAACAAACAATAAAGACCCACAAGTGTGTAACTCATTAGTTTTGCTTGAAACAGATGAGCAGGAAGTTGAGCAAATAATTTTAAACCTGAGAGAAGACTGCGCTAGAGGCTGGGACAATATACCTGTCAAGATAATTAAACTGGCTAGAGATGTTCTGGTCCCCGCTCTTGTTCATATTGCCAACTTAAGCTTTACCACGGGAATATTCCCCACTCTGTTTAAACTCTCTGTAGTCCATCCTATCTACAAGTCTGGTGACAGGGCCGGTGTCAGCAACTACAGGCCAATCTCTGTGCTCCCAATACTTTCAAAAATATTAGAAAAACTCATTAATAGCAGACTAGTAAATTACCTAAACAAAATTAAATTAATTTCTCCTAACCAATACGGCTTTGTATCAGAGAAATCTACAGAGGACGCGATAATAAAACTAACAGAACATATTGCAGGTAAACTAGATAACAAAAATAAATGCATAGGAGTCTTTCTAGACCTAGCGAAAGCTTTTGACACCGTCTCTGTCCCCAGGCTGGTGGAGAAGATGGAGAAAATAGGTATTCGAGGAACCCCTCTTAAACTTCTCACGGACTATGTTACTAATAGAACTCAGATAGTAAAGATAGACAAGCACATAAGTGATAGTGCAAATATAGATTTTGGTGTACCACAGGGGAGTGTGCTCGGTCCAAGTTTATTTCTCATCTATATAAATGAGATATGTAATTTAAATCTACAAAATGGACAAATAATAACGTATGCAGACGACACGGCTATCCTTTTTCATGGAAACACATGGACAGAGGTTGCTGCTCTTGCTAACGCTGGGATGAGAACAGTTCTCGGATACCTTAACTTAAACTTACTTACCCTTAACGTAGAAAAAACAAAATACCTCATGTTCTCAATAAAGAAGACTCCACCGTCTGTTAAAGAATTGGTTGAAGTTCGAGCACACACCTGTAATCCTAATAATATCAGCGACTGCAATTGTCCCCCTATTGAAAAAGCAAACTGCATAAAATATCTCGGAATACAAGTGGATGACCAGTTAAACTTCCACCACCACGTAAAAACACTAAGCTCTAGGGTTAGAACGTTAATAACAGTTTTTAAGAAGTTACGCAGGGTGTACGTGCGACCAGAGACTGTTAAAAACAATCTATCTATCCCTTTGCCAGTCAGTACTGGAATACTGTATCTCTGTCTGGGGGAGTACACACAAAACTCATCTATTAAACCTAGAAAGAGCCCAGCGTGCAGTTCTCAAAGTAATTCACAAAAAAAAACTTCCAGTATCCGACTGAGCAGCTATATAAGGATTGTACGGTTTTAACGGTTCGACAACTTTATATCAGGAGAGTTCTGCTTTTAAGCCACAAAGGCTCAACGTACGATCCGGAAAGGATAAGAAGCAAACGAAGAAAAGACCTGGTTTTTGACCTGAAACCGTGTAAAACAGACTTCTTCAGAAGACAACCATGCTACATGGGCCCATACCTTTATAATAAAATAAGTAAACATACACAGTTGCATAACTTACCGCTAACGAAACTAAAACTTACCATAGATAACTTCCTTCTCACTCAAAATTATGGAGATACCGAAAATTTATTAAAAAGTATAAAATAAAATAAAAACCGCTTAGTGCCCATTCATAAACGTAAACACACACGCACACACACATACACACACACGCACACTTACACACACACACTTACACACACACACACGCTCACTCACACAATATGTTTTCACACACACGAACGATAGTATAAACAAAGTAATGATATTGAATACTATAGCTACTTATATATTTATATTTGCACCGCACCACACTTGTAATGGCAGCTCGATCATGGTGGTGACGGAAGTAACTGGTGCTTATAGCACAGGAGTCCTCCTAGTTTAAGCCCAGTTGCACTTGTCTTGTATCTTGCCACTAAATTAAGTCTAATTAAGGTTCAATAATTGTAATAGGTTTAAGTCTTGAACAAATAAATATTGTTATTGTTATTGTTAATTGCATATACTTAAATAATTGTTAAAAATAATCAAACATTCAAAATTAATAACTCAAATAAGTAAAAACTATAAAAAAAGAAATAATAATAATAATAATGTCCAACTCAAAATTAAAATAACAATAAATTAACGAAACAGCAAAAAAATTGAAATATTAAAATACAAATAGTTTAAATCATACAATTAAATAAAATTACACAATAAATGAAAAATAAATCATTCAGAATTTAATTTCAAATTACGTCTATAATAAAATGTCATAAGTAGATTATAATAAATATCATTAAAATTAGTAAATTTTTTTCTCCGTTAGGAACTCAGTTACATTGTAGTACGTTTTATCTATTAAAAAATTACGCAGTCTACTTTTAAATTGCGCCGTATTTAAATCCTTCCAACTTCTTGGTAATTTGTTGAAAATTGTTGGGGCCATGCAGTAAACACTCTTGCGCATCAATGTGGTTTAAAGACAAAGACAATAGTATATTTCATTATAAGTGCGGAAAGCCTGTCATTGCAAAGAGTTCCGACAAATGTCTACCCCAGCCGAGGCACAGCCGACGGCGAGGGTAGACAGTCGGAACAAGTTGCAATGACGGTTCCGCACGTGTACTGAACAACTATTTTTAATACAGTTGCGAAAAAATGAAGCAATTTAATAAAATAATAAAACCGTAATTAAACTCGCAAAGAACATTTTTGGAAAATGGCGCCTACCTTAAAAGATTAGCAGAGATTTTTTTTTTGATTTCTTTACCCATTCTGGGTAGGCATAGGGAACTATGCCCATACAGCCAAGTCTTCAGTAGATTTTTTTTATTGATATGAAATAAAAATGAAATTTAATGAGATGAAATGGAATGAAACCTTTAATTCATTGAATCAAATAATTAAATCTGATATTGAAACAAATTAGTAGCTTCTTTAGAAATATTTGCATGAATCATAAAAACTTCTATGATTTTATTTAGTAAATACTTCGTGGTTGGTTTTTTTTTAATGGACATTATTTTGACAGTTGGGAAAGAGAACGCACGAGTTCGGGAAAGGTAAAGAAAAAGCACGAGTACGTAATAGCCCACATCCCGAACGCTATACGTCCCTGCAATACGCCACTTTTTGAGCAACTGTATTAAAAAGACATTTATTCGTAGGACATGGTAGGCATAAAGTTGTTATAGAAGAATGGTATTGATCATGACATATCCGCCGCTGTACACGGCATACGAATATTTACATTGGTAGCACTTGATACTAAATACTAACACTTGAATTCAGAATCTTAATTAATTAATATCTAAATTCATCTTGGTTTTTTTGTACACACATTCATATACTTAACCCTAAATTACACTCAATAAACATAAACTTTAATGAAATTTAAATTCTAAAAAGACAAGACTAAAACATGCTAATTCTAAAATATACCTAATAATTAAAAATAATATTAATAAACACTAATAAACACAACAACATTAGGCATAATAAAATTATAGAAAAGTGTATAATACTCGTAATAAATACTTATTTCTCTTCCAGAAATTCTTTTACTGAGTAAAATGTCTTTTGCAGTAGCCACGATTTTAACTTGTTTTTGAAAAAATGCAGTGGTGTCTCTCTTATTATTTTTGGAATGTGGTTATAAATTTTAATGGACATTAGGTAACTGTTTTTATAGTGAAGAGTGCTATTGCAGAATTGGTTTTTTAGTTTAGTGGGGTCCCTTTTTGTTTGGCATGATACTTGACAGAGCTTACTATTGTCGCGCCTATTCCTTGGGAATACATCAGCAAGGCGTTCAAAACGGTTTGGATTTTGCTTTACAAACATCGCTACTTCTATAATATAAATACACGGAAGTGTCAAGACATTGTATTGACATGAGTCACCTCATTGACATTGTATTGTACAATATGACATGAGTCACCTCAAGTCGTTACTTGAAGTGGCTCATGTTTACCACAAAAAAAAACCTTTTTGTTTTTGTCCAAGCTTATGAGAATGACTCTTTCAAGTGTTTGTCGACATTTCGTTTCTAATCCTACTAATATTATAAACGCATTAGTTTGTAATGGATGTTTGTTACTCTTTCACGCAGAAACTTCAGGACGGATTTGGATAAAATTTGGTACACAGATAGTTTATACCCTGGATTAACACATAGGATAGTTTTTATCCCGATTTTATCTTCCCGTGGGATAATTTTCGAGTTGTAGCGAGCGAATTTACTGGCAACAACTAGTATGTTATATTTAGTGGTAAAAATTGCCTATAGTTGAAGAATCATTACGTGAATTTAATAAATCAATCGGTACGGTAACTTCCTGTTCTTTCTGCAGGGCTATTGGCTATCTCTGTTGACAGTTGTTTTGATTATCACTTTCGCTCTGTGTGCTTTCATTAACTGTCAAAAGGTTAATTTGGTATCGGCTAAGACCAGTAGTACAACGCGTATGACGTCATCGGAGACCATTGTCGTTGATAGTCACTTTAACTCATTTTGACAGAAGTTTCTGTATCGATATTTTTAAAATTGCGATTGTCTAAGCTTATTTGACATTACATTGTTTATACACAGAGTTTAAAGTGACTTTCGTGAAAGACGCTTCTCAAGGGTAGTGTTTTATGATGATTTATGACGGTTGATACTGGTACTAGTTTCTATAAGTCCCGTATTGTTGGAGCTACTAAAGATTTTATAACTATATTTGCATTATCTAAACTCAATCTCCTTAATATTATATATTCCTTGATATAATTGCATAGCTCATATTGTGTGAATATTAGGTACAATATAGAAACCTGTCTTTTCTTGAATTTGGATTTTGTTTTTACAATGATGGTTTTTTGAGACAATCTGTAATATTCTTTAGGTAGTTGGTGAAGTGTAATAATGGGTACACCTCTGTCTAACCCTTCGGGGAATATAATATTTTCCTACCTTTGTATAGATTCATTTCACGTATTGTTTTGTGAATATGTGAACATTGTGGCCTTTTGTGTCGTGCCCTGCAATGTTCTGAGTAATAATTAGGGTTTATTTCATCAAAATCGTCTTACATAAGCAATAGACATTAATTTTTAAAACTTAATTAGTAATCTCGAGCAAAATATTTTATTTTATTTTCCTTTTGTCTTTACTTCTTCCATGCAAAACATGAAAGTAATTAGTACTACGTACAACAGCAATTTCTTACTGGCTGACAACAAAAATGACATTCAAATATTACTTTTAAATCTCTTTGACAATAACCATTTGACATGTCAGGTGCCATAAAGAGGCTAAATCTAAAATATATCCTCAATCAAGTATTGTAACGTTCAAGCAGTACCTGCTTAACTTGGCCGTATAATAGTCGATAAAAAATAGAGGTGTCAATTGCTGGGATGTTAGTCACCCTATAATCACTGTCACGTGTTATCCACACAATGAGATACGCAATACCAATTTTATGACATTAGCAGTTAACACCAAAGTTCTGTGGACAACTGGTGCTTGTTATTCACTGACTTTTGAAAAGATAGACAATAGCCCTGCTGTTCTGTGACTTAGATATTTTATAACGTTTATTAGGAATGTAACCTCTTTGCTTTACACAAAGAGATTGAAGACTGGTTCAAAAAAAACATTCAAAATTAAAACGACAGCTTTTGTCAATCATTTATTGACATTGACTATGACATAGGGTTACCAGCGTTATAAAAATCTATACCCATATTTAAACTTCCTTTGGTTTTATTTAAAAAAAACGTTTTCTGTTCAGAAACCCCTAAAAAAGTTAAGACTCAACTAAACTAAACTATTACTTCAACTTGATATTTTTCCGGTGTTTAATATTAATATGCCATGTAACTGTCTATTTAAATATTCTTAATATTTTAATAAATCCTTTTTGGGATTCCGTAGTCGAATGGCAAAAAACGGAACCTTTATTGATTCGTCATGTCTGTCTGTCTGTCTGTCCGTATATCACAGCCACTTTATCCGGAAATTATTAAGAATGTACCATGATATGGAAACCAGGACCTGGTCATGGGATCCCCGAGAAATCGAGGGCAACCCTTAAATTTCATAGGTACGTATTACGTGTTTAAACTCAAACAAACAAATGTCACAGACGTCAGAAGCTGATTTTTCTTCTGTTGTTTATTTTTCACTTTTTGGTGTTTTTGAAGTCGTTTTTTTGTTTTGCAAAAATGTTTTTTTTATACAAAAAAATAGAAGATTAAGGGGGGCCAGACTAATACTAATACTACTACTAGTTAAGAATATTTTATATTGGCTTATTTAAATTAGTTTTTTTTCCCTGTTCGGTTCTTTGTTAATATTATATGACAACGTTATAATTGATCTGAGGTTGAGGGTTCTTTCAAATTTCCGATTGAAATCAAGAAGAATTTCTTTGCAACAGAAGTACATAATTGATTATAATATAAATAGTGGAAATTTTAAGGGAAAACTACGATTTTTTTCCTTCTGGATTACCCAACTTGTCTATTATTGTTAATCTTATTATAATGGATGATGAAAAAGTGTTGCTTTTCGAGCAAAATCAAAAAGGTAATGAAACGGTTTTGTGTGGAGATTTGATCTGAGGTGTGGAGGTTACCGATATACAATAAAATGGAAATGCTCGAAACAAAAATAACACCACAATCTGGAGGTGCATCAAGCGTACCGAGTGCAGTGCGTCGGTGACTATACATAGTGAAAGACAAAATCTGAGGACAAAATATAATTCCTAAAAGTACACACACGTGTATAGCACAACCCAAAGCGAATGAAGTGTTTATTGCCAAAAATAATTGTAAAAAGGAAGACAAGTATACGAAGATTTGGGTCCGATACAAGCCATGTAGGAGAAAACATTTTAAACTTTAAAGAAAAAAGGATCAAAATATCAAAATATTTAGATGACATTCCAGAATTTAAACAATTTGAGGACAACTTGTACAGGACCAGAAAAGCTTTTTAAAAAACAAATACGTTAAATTTTGCACGTCTAGGGGACGTCTCTACCTACGTTAGGAGGTACCTATTACCAATTTTTTTTTTAATTATTTGAAATTTGTTGATTTTAATATTTGAAAAAGATTGATTCTATTATTTAGAAATGTTGATTTAATTATTTGAAAAATGGTTGATTTGTGATTTGAAACATGTTCACTTTGTTATTTGAAAAATGTTGATGTAAACTAAACTGATAATAATTAATAAAGAATGTTGTTAATATTCATTAAGGCGATGACAATAGCTATTGACTTCTGATGTTTCAGTATTTTTGGTCCCGCCCACAATTTTTCCGATACCCTAGCGCCATACTACCAAGTAAGAAACAAATAGTCCAGGATCCGCGGTCCATTTTTGCACTTGATTACTATCAAGCTAATTTTGATGAGACGGCGAGACGCCCAACTATTTCCTGCACGAAACTCTCGAATTCTCGATTGTGGTAATAGGGGTAGCAGGGATAAAATATTATGTTGGTTTGATGATTCTCAAAAGTGTTTAGTACAAACACTTTTGAGAATCATCAGCTGGGTTTTTTTTGTTAAATCTGATGATAATTATCTAAATTATTTGAAAAAATATTTGTCCTACAAAATGTATGGTTTGATCAAAGAGTCCCCTTCCTTCCTTCCAATATGTATCGATAACGAAGTCATTAAAAATGATTACTTACTAACTGGGTTTTGGGGATTGGATATTTTCTATTAAACCCACTCTTTACAAGTTACCTACAAGATTCTAAAAATTATAGTAAGTGTTTGGCACTTACTCCACGCACCATCAATACTCCTGTACATCATAAACAACAGGCTAATACACTTTCTGAAGCCACAAATTCCAGAAGAGCAAGCAGGTTTTGTTAAAGGCAAAGACACGCGGGAACAAATCCTGAACGTTCGCCAAATTATAGAGAAAAGCCGGGAATTTAACAGCCCTGTATTGAATGTTTCATAGATTATACCAAAGCATTTGATTGCGTGGAGTGGGGCAAGCTGTGGGGGGTTCTTAAAGACATGGGAACGCCTCAACATCTTATTGACATAGTCCGATGCCTCTACATCAAAAACCGCTCTTTCATCAAAATAGACACCGACTGTTCAAATGCGTTAGGCAGGGATGCATCCTCTCACCTCTGCTCTTCAATATGTATGAAGAGTAATATCATTCAAGACTGTTGAGGGCTGGGACAAGGGGTTTACTGTTGGTGGAAAGTGGATTTCCAATCTGAGGTACACTGATGACACCGTTCTCCTTGCTACAGCATTTGGCAACATGAAAGAGATACGGCACAGATTGGAAGTGGAAAGTGGCAAAGTATGGTTTGCAATAAATAGGCAGAAAACCAAGCTTATGGTGGTAGATCGTGCGGGAAAGCTATCGGGCGCCTATAAAATTTAAGGCATCTATACTGTGGACAGCTTCGATTAACTGGGCTCCAATATAAGTAATGAAGGTAGCTGCGTCACAGAAATAAAACGGCGGATAGCCATGGCTAAAGATGCTATATTACGCCCCCAGAACATCTGGGAAAACGTGGTATAAGTTTTAAAACGAAGGCCCGTTTGGTCAGAGCACTAGTTTTCCTGATTTTTTTTTAGTTAAGACATGGACAATCCAAACAAGAGTAAGACAGAGGATAGACGCATTCGAAATGTGGTGTTTTAGGCGGATTCTCCGAATTCCATGGACGGCCAAACGCACAAATGTGTCTATCCTTTACCAACTCGATATCAAGACTCGATTGTCAACAGTTTGCCTACAGCGTATTTTGTCTTATTTCAGCCACATAATGCAAAGAGGAGAAAGCAGCCTTGAAAAGCTGGTCATTGTTGGCAATACCGAAGGCAAGCGACCGCGAGGCCGGTCGCCATTTTACAAATTTGGAAGTGTCTGTCTTCCAAACGATTGGCTTTGATTGATTGAGAAAAAATTGTTTGTGGAACCTCAATGTCATTTTTATAGACCTGTCTAATGTCTATAGACACCCCACACGTAGGTATAGGTTTGATGAAAAAAAAAAAATAGTTTCAGTTCCATGTATGGGGCGACCCCCTAAATCCTTTTTTTTATTTTTGTATAAAAATCGTAAAGCGGTTCACAGAATACATCTACCTACCGAGTTTCAACTGTGTAGTCTCAATAGTTTCCGAATGAAGTGGCTGTGACATACGGGTGGACAGACGGACAAACAGACATGACGAATCTATAAGGGTTCCGTTTTTTGCCATTCGGCTACGGACCCCTAAAAAACAGCTGGTTTGTAGAAATTTTTGATGAGCTCGTTATCAATACATGTTGGATTTAGATTTAGATAATGATCATCAGATAAAAATAAAATAGTAATAGATTTTTGAAAATCATCAAATAAATATAATAATATATAATCAATATATATTTTATCGTATATATAGGTAATGTTGGCGTCTCATCAAAATGCAGCTGCTCACGGAAAATTAGCTTGATAGTAATCAAGTGAAAAAATGTACCGTGGATCCTGGACTAACATTGTGACGCGGTCAATAATAATTTATAGATGAACGGATAGCTGTCAGTGGGGCGCAAAGTGACATACGTCCGTCTAGCACCGCGCCTAAGCGCTCACTGTCGGATTGCATACGTAAGAAAGAGAGCGCGATGACGCAACGCTCGAACTTCTTACAAACCATTTAATGATTAATTATATAAAAATAATTTATTAAATAATCAAAAATTAAAAACAACCAAATTTTGTATTTAAATATGATACGTTATTGTTATAAATTTTACCAACGTACGTTCATCAGTAATACAGATATTTTTGTTGGAAGATCATTTTAAGAGGTTAGTTTACCATTTTTTTGTATCGAGAAAACTTTTCAAAAACGTGTTTTGGTTACAACGAAATTATCAGAAATATGTTCAAGATTAACATATATTTTTTTCGCCGTGTCAAACTGTATAGATTTGGCTAAAAAATTGTTCAATACAAGCCTATTTGGCTCTTGTCAGCGTCTTAATTGAAATTTTTCGATCTGTCATTTTGCGAATCTATCATTTGCGTTCCTGACATTCTGCGCCCAAACCTCACTTAAAGCTGTGAAAAAATTAAACTTCTAAGTCAATGCAATCAAAAGATACAGCCGCTTAAGCCGCAAATTTCCGCAAATTTACGACACACGCAAGGGAATCAAACCTACGGGGTACTTACTTCCCGTGAACTCCGAATCTTGAAATTTGGTTTTGGTTGTGGCTCCTAATCTCATCCTTAAAAAACTATCATTAGCACACCCTTATTAACAACCTTAGACTAAGTATTCTAGATGTGTTTTTAACTCGAAACGTATAAAATACGGTTAAAAGTCATGGCAACTGCTACGAAACCCAGGCAGGAGCGACCAAAAGAGCGAAAATATAATATTATGTATATTATTACTTTCTTGTTGAAAGCTTCCCGCTTTAAAGTTTATTGAGATGAGGAACGTAACTAATATTAACAGTTTTCTTATATTCCGAACATTTAGCGAGTAACGAGGCGGAAAATCTTGAGTATTACTTTTTAGGATTCCGCACCAAAAGGGTGCTAACTCTAAGCTTGTAGCGAAATGCAGCGCATAAACGCGCTGCATTTTGCACTTCAAAAATCTGAATTCGCGTACGCGCCTGTTTCAAGTTGGTTCAGTCAGTAGTAATATTACGTCAGTATTTATTTTGGCTCGCTTATACAGGCATAAAAGCGCGACGACCCTTGTACGCGTGGCAAAAGATGCGCAGAAAATACGCTAGTCTGAAACGGCATTCGTAGCTGTGTAGTGTTCGAGTGCCCTACACATTGGTGCAACATGAAATGTAACACAACTGCAAGTGGAATCTCTTATGTCCGTAAAGATTGAGGAGCCACATCAGATTGTTAAAATCTGATCTCACCATTATTTAGCAGCAATGTAACTGATTTTGCAGCACGAATTCTAGATTTAGCAGCAAAACATATTATTATCACTAGTTATATTTAATGCAAAGTGGCTCCTCAATCTAAACGTAAAAAATCTGATGTGGCTCCTGAATCCCTATGGCCGCCATAGACGTTCAAGTAATTTGATCAAACAGGCTAGTTCAAATCAAACTGTTTGGTCAATTAAATACGAAAATTCATATTCTCATTAATTCATACTCAATTTCTTCCTTCTATTTGATTTCTCATTTGATCAAATTTGACCACAGACAGTCATGCCAATTTGACCAAACTGTTTGATCAAATTACTTGAACGTATAGGGCAGCCATACGGACATAATTTCTTTCAGCGTGTGAAAGAAATTTCTCTTCCGTGTACAAATCGATGTGATGTTGTGTACAAATGTTGTGTCCAAACCAATGTCTACCCGGCATAAAATGAAGTCAGTTAGTCACTCAGGTCACTCAAAAGAGCTTAGAAGATTTTTGTTTGGTGGCTTGCTTAACTTTCGACACTTGATTTAATTTCCACCCGCCCGTGAGTGTATACGAGGAGGCATGAGGCCTCCCGCCCGTAAGAGTATGCGAGGGATAGAGTGTACGAGAGGGTTAGAGTGTACGAGAGGGTTAGAGTGTACGAGAGGGAAAGAGTGTACGAGAGGGATAGAGTGTACGAGAGGGATAGAGTGTACGAGAGGGAAAGAGTGTACGAGAGGGATAGAGTGTACGAGAGGGAAAGAGTGTACGAGAGGGATAGAGTGTACGAGAGGGAAAGAGGGAACGAGAGGGAAAGAGGGTACGAGTGGGAAA
Organism: Diarsia mendica; assembly: GCA_949316265.1. Lineage (NCBI taxonomy): Eukaryota > Metazoa > Arthropoda > Insecta > Lepidoptera > Noctuidae > Diarsia > Diarsia mendica. The sequence continues at coordinate 12,936,430 of OX438887.1, forward strand.
GAGGGTACGAGTGGGAAAGATGGTACTAGAGGGATAGAGGGTACGAGAGGGTTAGAGTGTACGAGAGGGTTAGTGTACGAGAGGGTTAGAGTGTACGAGAGGGTTAGAGTGTTTGAGAGGGATAGAGGGTACGAGAAGGATAGAGGGTACGAGAGGGATAGAGGGTACGAGAGGGTTAGAGGGTACGAGAGGGTTAGAGGGTACGAGAGGGATAGAGTGTACGAGAGGTATAGAGTGTATAAGAGGGAAAGAGTGTACGAGAGGGACAGATCACCAGGGAAAGAGTGTACTAGAGGAAAAGAGTACGAGAGGAAAAGAGTACGCGTGAGGCCTATCCGTGCGAGTGTATGCGAGGAGGCGCGCAGCCTCCTACCCGTGTGTATTTGAGGAGGCGCGAGGCCTCCTACGTGTGAGTGTGAGGAGGCGCGAGGCCTCCTATCCATGTGAGGTGTGAGGAGGCGCGAGGCCTATCCGTGTGAGGTGGCGCGAGGCCTCCTATCCGTGTGAGGTGTGAGGAGGCGCGAGGCCTGCTATCCGTGTGAGGTGTGAGGTGGCGAAAGGCCTCCTATCAGTGTGAAGTGTGAGGTGGCGAAAGGCCTATCCGTGTGAGGTGCGAGGAGGCGCGAGGCCTCCTATCTGTGCGAGGTGTGAGGAGGCGCGAGGCCTATCCGTGCGAGTGTATGTGAGGAGGCGCGAGGCCTCCTATCCGTGTGAGTGTATGTGAGGTGAGGAGGCGCGAGGCCTCCTATCCGTGCGAGTGTATGCGAGGAGGCGCGAGTGTATGGGAGGAGAATGTTACGCCGAGGCACAAAAAAGCAGAAGTACGCTTATTTATAGTAGTTTATTCCCACAAAACGGCACGGAAGTGACAAACATCGAGGGAGTAGAGTGCGCATCTTCAACGGAGACACCATGGCTCGTCTGCGTGGAGGTTGCGCTAGCTCTGTGCCACTAGCAAATCTTCGTACAGCAGGTGTAGATCGTGATACAAGGGCAGCAGCATCCACCGCAGCAGCCACCACCACCACAGCAGCCACCGCAAGGTCCGCAGCCTCCGCACCTGAAGAAAGAAAAAGATTAAATAAATGCACGCACGAACTATAACGGGGTGTCCTGCGTGAAACGGCATACCCTGCTTGTGGTATGCCGTTGAGTCGCTCACGCAGGACACCCCCGTAAGCATGGGAATGAAAATCAGACCCAGAGGGATGCGCTACAAAGCAAACACCGAAGATGTCCCTACGAAAAGATTTAAATTTGGTTTACTGTACTTACATTTTTATTTTATTGCAAGGTAAACGAGTACTCAAAAAGCCTAAAATAAGTCCGAAGTTAGAAGAGTCCTAAAGTTGAGGAAAGTCACAATTTTAAATACGTTTTTTTGGGAGTTTTATTATAATGTGTACCACACAAGTGATTTGATTGTACTAACCTTTTGAAGAAACGGCCTTCTACAAAACACCTCGGATGGCGTTTGAATAAAGAATTTAAATTGTTTTTGTTTTTAAATGTGATTTATAGGTTGTCAGTTACATTACTATTACTGGCCAAAATATTCTAAGCAAAAAAGAGTTCTTATTTTGTAAAGGCAAGCGCACAAAAGCGGACGGGTGGGGCACAGGGTTTTCAAATTAATTCACCAACGTAATTTCGCACATATCTAAATGATATTTGTTATAATTAGATAGGTATGTATTTTATTGTGTATGGATTCCAAAGCTCAGAGACAGAGGCGGACTCAGGGACCATCAAAGGGCAATTCTCTCTGTGGTAAGTGATATTTGAATGTCTTTGGTGGTACTGAAGAGCGCGTGATACCGCGGCGAGACATGACGACACGGCGGATAGTCGCGGTAGCATGCGGTGGAATTAAACGGCTGTAGCGACAGACCCGCTGCCAACTTGGTACTTGATTCCAGGGTCTGTACCCGGCGTTCCTTGAACCCTCGTACAAAGAAGACCTAACCCTAACTATACAAAATGTTGTGAAACATTTTAAAAGAGTAAACAATGGTGCTTCTTCCCCATGATTCTCCATACGAAACTAACTTTGCGAATGGGATTCAATTGTATTTCATTGTTTTGACGTTGAAAAGTGCATTTTGTGCTGTCCATAGACGATAGAGTTTTTTTGTCTTTTAAAAACGTTACCCCACACTAGGAATTTCTCCTGCATCTTGGGTGCGTTTACAAACACATACACTCACATACACAAACACATTCAGACCCAAAACAACTAGTAGGCCATACAAATATTTGTTCTTGCGGGGATCGACTCCGCGACAAAGCGCAGCAGTCCAATCGCTCAGCTACTGCATCAACCCTGCCGTCACCAGTTCAACAGTAATACCCGATTCTACAGGTCAGACTGTACAGACTTGCATAGACGTGTGTGGAAGAAAAATGTGCAGTTATCCTGGCCTGCACATGGCACTAAGAATATTAAAATAGGTATTTTTTTGCAGTTGCATATGAGTCTACTAAGGAACTCGGTTTAGCGTGATGATTATGCATGGACGTTTCAAATTGTCATTCGTAAACCTATCGTGTGTCGGCTTTCATGGACACATTACTGCAAGCATACTTGAAGACCTACTTTAAATTAATGCATTGAATTTGTTATGATCATGCCGTAGCATTCAGTAGTGAAATCATCAGTGTGTGCTGGCCAGTGGTAAATCTTCCTTGATGTCCTCTCCCTGCTGGTGTATGCTGACCTTAATACAGTACTTTCATTTTGATTATTATAATCCTCTTTTCTGTCAGTCATAGAAGGCAACAAAAAAATAACTGAAGCTTCAAAGAATTTAAAGAAAAACAATGCATAAATATGTCAGCACACTGTCAACTACTATTTTTGCTCTAGAATTTGATGATTTTCCTGTTTTTCGCCTCTTTTTTTCAAGTTTTAGTCATGTTTTAGTATGAATTCCTTGTTGTAGACTGCAGGGAGGCCTACTTTTGTTGAATGCCTACGATTTAGATATCTGTTGAATTAAAACTGCAAGCTGCAGGTGCAATCTTGTAAAATCTGAGATTTTCCAGTGGTCTGTAAAAAATCTGGGGGCTATGGACAAGAAAATAACCATCTGAGATCAATCACACTGTCACAACGTCACACGCGCCAGCCCACGCCTTTAAGCGCAACTTAGGCGGTTATATATTTTGGTTCTGGGCACGTGCAAGGTGCAGTCGTGCACCCTCGCGAGTTTTAGTGGACGCCCTACTATTTTTCAGTTGGCACTTGTTTTGTCCCAAGTACATGTAATAGTATCGACACAAAACCATTGCTGTAGCTGTAGATAACCAAGCACAAATCAGCACAAATCCAGGTTCCGAAATACTAGATTATTCTATATTGGTGTGATTCCACTATCAAATGTGGAGGAACATATTTTGTTGTGCCGCACATTTTTTGTTTGCATACAACGCAAGCACAAGCAACACATTTGTGAGCTAACATTTTAGTACGAGAGCCCATGTACGTATGTAACGTTTCACGACCATTATTAACATCGATTGATTATTCTGATTATTACTAATATGAAACAAGGTTGCAAAAGTTTACTCACGGTTGTCGCATTTTATATGCAGGGTGGAAGGGAAACTTACATACAAACAGTTACCTACTACCAGTGGCGTCCCTAGGGGCCAACAATACGGTCTCTGATTAGTCTGATTGCCCTAACATCATGAAGTAGTAGGTTACAACTACAAGAACAAGTCAAGAGCTCAACATACCTAAAAGTACGTATTAGGCCCCTAGCACACGGCGTATTTTAAACGCACCGAGGACGTGCATTTCACGATCGCCCCGTATGCTTCATCATTTCAGCCAAAAGACGTATGCTTAGGTTGCGTTTAAATCTCGTTTCAAGCGCGTATACGCGCGTCACCAGCGCGTCGTTTGCGCGTTTAAAATAAGCCGTGAGCTAGGGTCCTAAGGTACACCTCCAGCAAATACGACAGGGATGACATGGGTACAGATGTGATGTTACATTAATAATTAGTCAATAGGAACATTAGCCAAAAGCGAAGGAAAAATAAATAAAAACAGGCAGCCAGTTTACAGCTTTATCCTTAAGACGATCAGTGTTTGATGAGGACAAGTAACGCTATAAGGGTGTGAGTACAGTCAGTACCCAGCATTACTTGACCTCTAATATATAGGAGAAGAGAGGAAGTGGTGGGGTCAGGTAATACTGGGCACTGACTGTACATCGACAAACGTTAGGGGTGTGTGCCAGCTTGATAACGTGTATGTAATCCGATAAAATATACCTATTGCCTGCCGCGATGCCTCGTTATTTGTAATTATTACTGTACTGTGTCAGTTACGTTTCTTTTATGTTTTTGGTATGGTCTACTTGGAGGTTTAGAGACAGATAAAATATCTGTGGTCATATAATCTAGTTTTACATTATCTGATAATTTACGTAAGCGTTAGTTGAGTTCATGTTATGCCGTGTTATTAGGTAAAAAAGTCATATAATCCTAGTTTTTTTGTCTATTTATAATTAACGCCTGAAATCACTATTGCTTTTGATACAAAATTGGTTTGGTGGTCGGCTTCCCTTCTACAAGGCTAGATAAATGTCAAAACGGTGTGGGAAATCATCGTCACTATCTAATTCTCACATCCTCATTTTATCATCGGGCGAGAGAGATATGGAAAAGCATCCATGTTATATAAGTTCCACGAACCCGAACAAAGTTCTATGTTTTGCTAGAATGGCGGTTCGCACAATAAATTATTGTGCGAACCGCCATTCTGTGAATTCCACAGAATGGTGGTTCCCGATCATTATAATCTGGATCTCTTCAAAGTTCGACTGCATTGGTTTCTTCTAGGCAAGCGTGCTCCACCCTTAGCCGCTTCATCGCTTCTCACCAGGCGAGTTGAGTTCGAAGACGTGTACGTATTGTGATATCTACCAACCCGCGCTGGGCCCGCGTGGTGGATCTATCCTCTATCAAAGAGACGAGACTTCTGTCCCAGCTGTGGGAACATTAAAAGCTGTCATTATGCACGAAAAGACTTTGAGACATGAAACACCAGCTGAATCGGTGGGGTGATGCAAATTCTCGAAGAATTTTCGTGAACTTACAGCGTTCGATTTTATAATGGAAAATAATATGTCACGGCAGCTGTTTAAATTACTTAGAATTGATTTGATGATAGTACGGTTTCCCACCTTTCAGGGACGAATTAAATTAAGAGCTCTTTACACAATAATTCTGTCAATGAGTTTCATAAACTATTCAATCATCACCCATTATAATTATCCGTTAATGGCTATATCGCTTACGAAGCTGAGAGATTAGGCGTTAAATTTAGATGTCCATCAATCTAAGCAGTTGGTCGAAGAGGATTTGTCCTGCAATCACTCTAATTATGGATAAGAAAGCATATTATCATGTATATTCAGGAGCACTAATATCCCAATATCCCACACACCCTGCAGTTTGCACTCATAATATATCCGTAGCAACTTTCAAAAGTAATAATTATATTGATTGACATAGTATTTTGGAAAGTGACCGACCCGTGGTACAACTGCGATGTCCAACTACGTACTACGGAGAAGTAAATTTACCCATGGTTCAACTGGGTTCAACTGGTTGTTCTATGGGGAAATATCTTTACCAATGGTTCAATTACAGTGAGTTGTTCTTTCCTTGGTCCAACTAGTTGTACTTCTGGGAATTGAATGTATGATCTATGGAACAACTACTGGTAATAAACAGGAAAAGGTTATCTATTAATGCTGAAGTGCAATGCAATTACTACCTCCTCTTTTAACCAAAATTATAATACGACCGTCTCGCGACAGTATCCTTTATGGGCGGCATGGGCACCGGGCCGTAGGCCGACGAAGGAGGCCGGCGGAGGCCCGGCACTTCGGGGACAGCAGACAATAGTGTTATGTAATATGCGAGCGAAGCGAGCGCGCGTCATGGAGTACAACATGCGTTGCATGTATGTTGGTTTTACACGATCATCCTATCCCCGTGGTCCAACCAGTTGGACATAATTCGACAGTTGTACCACGGGTCATAATCATAAATATCAGAAAAAAGAGTTGAACCATGGGTAAATTTACTTCCCCGTAGTACAACTAGTTGGACATCGCAGTTGTACCACGGGTCGGGGTGGTTTTGGAACCCATAATACCTATATCGTTATAAATGTAGGTCTTCAAGTTGCAAATCGTTTTTGTTTTTAAAAGTTTTTATGCCATTACTCCAATCGGCCCACCTCCCACCAGAAGCAGCTCAAACGTCCCATATTACCCAGTTGAACTACGGGTAAAAATAATTTCCCTTGGTACACTCAGGTGGACTAGGCGGGTGGACCACGGGCAACATGCATACGGCCTCAAAGAGCACGTTAAACCGTTGCTTGTCATTTGTAGATCTTTGAGGCCCGAAAGTCTGTGAACCAGTCTCCCCAAGGGGTATCGTATTACCCAGTACTAACTGGGCGGTGGCGGTCAGATAGGCAGTGACTCTAAGTAAAATATTGGTATTCAGCTGCATCCAGTAAGACTAGAAGCCGACCCCAACATTGTTGGTAAAAGGTTAGTCAGATGATAACTTTAATTTAATTCAATATTTTGGTGGGCCAACTTACAATTTCGGTAAATCAGTCTCATCATTACTACCCAAAATAAAATATGAGAAAATGAGATTTGGGTTGTTCCACATTCGCAGAACTACGCTCAATTGGGTCGTTCGTCGTTTCGCACCACGAGCGGTTCGGACCGCGGTGTGAAACGCAGAAGAGCTCTTACGAATGGGCTGTTTCGCACCACGGCGGTTCTTGGAGCGCCGAGTGGTGTGAATCGACCAATAGCTCTTAGGAATGGGGCGATTCGAACCACTATGTTTAGATTCGAGCTAATTTCAAAGTTTGTATGTACAGTCGAGTAGAAAAAACGGATCATTCCCACTAGTTCTACTGCACAGTCCTACGATTTGCCTACGATAGAACTAGTGGGAACTTTTTTGAAAATTTTTTTTCCACCTGTTCTACGATAAAGGGTGTTACAAAATCGTCAAACCAGCGGGACTCAAGTTTCTGATTCGTTCTATAACACAGATTAGGGCACAACTACGGCACAAACTACCAGGAGAATAGAAGTAGGCAGGAGGTATTGAAAACATTTTTTTTTTTGGAGATTTAAAAAAAAAGATAGGTAGTAAAGTCCAACAAACTACCAGGAGAACAGAAGTAGGAAGGAGGTATTGGAATTTTTAAATCAAATCTAAATTATTCCTTAATATAATATATTATTATTTGCTTTTATAGTTTTTTCCTTTTTTTATTTCCAAAATAAATGTTTTCAATACCTCCTGCCTACTTCTATTCTCCTGGTAGTTTGTGCTGTAGTTATTCCCTAAACTGTGTGATAGAACGAATGAGAAACTTGAGTCCCGCTGGTTTTACGAATTTGTAACACCATCGTAGAACGTATATCGCTGTTTTATTTTGTGCCTGACTGTACTTTACGCATTATTACTAAGAAAACTTTTTGTTTCATTCGCGGTTCGAATAAACCCATTCAAATTCTCCTATGGTCGATTCACACCGCGGTCCGAAACAGCCCATTCTTCAGAGCTCTTCTGCGTTTCACACCGCGGTCCGAACCGCTCGTGGTGCGAAACGACGAACGACCCGCTCAATTATCAGATAAAACGGGCTTATTACAATTCTCAGTCCACAATGCCCGGTCAAGACGTTCGGGGCGTGGTTCAATTGCCTTATAAATGTCTGTGGGCCCATCCCGTCAGCCTCTCGAGCAGGTCTGACCGCGGCTTAAGGCGAGGTTGCAGTACTTTGTTTTTATGTACGCACGACCTCGCCCCCCGCCCTGCCGCGCGAGCAATATAATGCCAAAATTTTGACTGTTTTTTGCTTCTTGGAGAAAAACTATAAAGAAATTATACAATATGTTTTCAACATTTACTTCAAAATAAAAAGTTCTATCTATTGATATAACTTTTATATAAATTCATGATGAAATGTCTTAGCAGTACACGTTTGAAATTGTGATTTAGAGTCATGTTTGATAAAAAAAAGTATCGAGCCGATCATTCTAAATCGCGTTTCTATCTTTACGATTTATTAGAGAGTATGTTCAATTTTTATGTAATGATTTTTATTTATTAAAAAACTCGTATTTAGTTCGATTTTTATAGGTTCAAAAATCTTAAAATTACTGTAACCCCGCCTTAAAAATGTCTGGACTGGCCATTTGCGAATGTGTCAATTTTATTTAGAAAGTTATTTTTTATGTTTAAAATTTATTAAACTGGCAGCAGAGGAAAGCCAGTAATTTAAATTTCAAAATTAGAATGTGCGACTTTTCGTTGTTGCCAGTTTTAAGAAGATTATAAAAAAATAAAAATTAAGAAGAATGAAATATTATTATTATTTATGATTGTGTATTAATTTGTGTTGCTGTAAGTTGGTAACATAATATTATTAAGTCGGTACAAAAATAAAAAGCGTCTTTACAAACTTCCTCTAGGGTGTACAATTATAATTGTATAAACCTCAGGTTTAAACAGTGTACTTAAATTATTTTTTATTTAAAATCCGTGTGCAATTTATTTTATTGGGAGTTTACAAAAACTCCCAATAAAAAAAATAGAATAACAGTCGCTGTAACTGTGGTCTATATGATTGACTAGAATCAATCAATCAACTCAGCATATTGTAGTTGGGTCCACTGCCGCAGTGACCATGCAGAGCCAGCGGATTGGTTATGGCGACCGCGGGGTCAAATATAATCATCGTTATTCAAATTCACATAGATATGTTTCACTATACATTTATGGACAATCAGATTAAACATAACAGTCATAACAATGTAGCATTACGCCTGTAATCTCCGAAGGGTACGGCATAGATTGTACGTAATAGCAGTTGTCACACTTTATAGGAAAAACTAAAAGCAATTTTCTTGTGAATAACTTTTGTATCTTTGAAGACCTATAACACTTAGGTAGAAGGAGAAAATCTTCAGAGCTGGTCTGCTTCGAGGCTTATACTGACAGGGCTTCATAGTGCGGTGACAGTGCCTCCGCATACACCTGATAGCACACCCACATTTGACAGATATATTTAAGTCCCATGTAATAATAATAATAATATTCCACAACTATCACACAACGCCATCTAGTCCCAAGCTAAGCAGAGCTTGTGTTATGGGTACTAGACAACTGATAAACATACTTATATATTTCTAAATACATACATATTATAGATAAATTACACCCAGACACAGAACAAATGATCGTGCTCATCACACAAACATTTGTCCTGGGTGGGAATCGAACCCACGACCTCCGGCATAGCAGTTAGGGTCACTAACCACTAGACCAACAGGCCAGTCAAAAATAATAGAATGCTAGGTACTGAAAAGTTCCTAGTGGTAAAACCTAATAATGCGTTGTCTGACCAGGGAATCAAACCCAGGTCCTCAAGCCCAGTAGTGACGCTTGCGAACACTTTACCAACGAAGCCGTTGGTAGATTAAACAGAGACATAGTGAAATGTGTGAGTATTTATTATCAGTGTTCAAAATGAGATAGTTTAAAATTCATGTAAAACTGAATAAGTTATTAAATCACCTCGACTTATCCGTAGAACAGAGTCCGATGTGATCATGGAGCAAAAACGAGTTAAATAGCTAGACGAGTTAAGGAATACGAACTCTACAGACGTGCGTTTTTAGAATTTTCGTATCTTATTTAGTTTCGGAAATATATAATCGAATAACGTTCAATCTGAAATTAGTTCCGAATAAAAACGCACTAAGTGATCAACAGACGGCGCGCGGGGTGCGGCGACGGCGCGGGCGCCACGTCCGTTCGTCAGTTAGGCCGCTGTTTGTTGGAGGGAGGGCATTTTTATGACGTGCGCTTAGTTTTTTTTCTGTTTGATGTAAAAAATAATTTATCAATTGTTTTGCATGCAACACATATTTATTAAGATGTCACGATCACAAAAAAAATTGGGTATGCTTGAAGAAGATGCAGAATGGCCTGAGCTTAGTTCATCAGTTTCAGATGTTCCTCATGTTTATATGAATAAAAGTGTAAATGCTGGTAAGTTGACGATTCATTAGTTGTCTTATTTCGTAAGACACACTATTAAGTTTTAAAATTATTAACATTATTTCTATATTAATTTTTGCCTCATTATACAGTTGCGGGTGATCGATTTTTATATAGGACGTTTTTTGACGGAGAGATATAGAAACGCCTTTTTAGTGCGAAAATGCGATTAGTGTAATGTTTATTCAAAGGGTAATCATTCTTTCATTAATAATAAGCAATAAAAAGTAGAGGTCTTATGAAATATTAGGACAATTTAATACGAACATTATTGAATTTTTAAGCACCTGATGTGAATTTAGGACGTTTTTCAACGGAATCTGTGATACGATTTGTTGGTTCGATGTTAAGATAAGACGTTGTTACTGGGATAATGGAATCAGTTAGGACGTTGTTCAATTAAAAATATCGTTAAATTTACGGATTTTTTATTTTAAATTTGTTATTTAATAGCAAGTTATATTTGTATTGCAATATACATTATTATAGTTGGTATTTTATGAATACATCTAACAAAACATAGTTATTTTTTAATTTTCGGTTGTGAATGTTGATGACAACGTCATGATACGACAAACATCACCTTTGCCTCTTGGTGCAGAAGAAATCAGTCAGGAACTATCCCACATAATATCTTCTTCTTATCGTGTGGGTAGTATGGTTTAACGACCCTACACACCCTAGTGTCACAGTTCCTAAACTAGTTTTCCGGGACCACCGGCTTATACGTGCCTTCCGAAGCACGAAATCAACCTTTTTTTCAGACAATCAGGTGATTCAAGCCTGCAATATTGTAGCCAAACTGGAAACAGCTTTACAAAGTATACTTCCCGTGGGAATCGAACCCATGATCACCGGGTCACAAGGCAAACGCCTAAACCATTTGACATCTGCCGAGGATGTTAACAGCAATCAGCCTAGTACATTTTCATTGGAAGCGCCTTCTATTTTCGAAAATTCACCAATAATACAGCTTTAAGAGTAAGAAACTATCAATGCCAGCTCCTATGCCGTTTCCTACTAATGTCCATTCGATCTGCGATAGCATATTCTACCCTAATCATGTAGACAGTTTCTTTGCGATTTCTTCATCGTCATATAGCACAACGAATTCGCCTGCTACTTCGCACTTATGCAGTGGAATTTCATCATCAAATTTTTAGATAATAATATTTAAGAAAATAAGATGCCAAAACTATATTATATACTCCTCATGAATGGGAATTTTATTAGTAAGATGGGCCAAGAACGAAGGAGAACCCTATGCTGTCCGCAACGGAACACAGATAACGTGTTTAACTTTAAATTTCTTGTCAATAATGAGGTCTGGATGAAAGACATTAAGGTGACTACGATAAGGTAGCCCAAGAAATTAGTTTTTTTTTACGTTTTTTGCAATCTACCGCTCAGTGTCTGGTTGAATGTTAAATAAAGTGACTATTTGATGAAAAAGACAATCAAGAGACTTAAATGAACTGACACGGTTGTATTGGTGATTTTAATAATTACTAAACAGTAAAGTCATATTTGTTACGGTCGTGATTTCTATTTTGTTTAACATACAACCTGATACTGATCGGTAAATTGCAAAAAACGTAAAAAAATACCGAATTTTGTCGCGAGCTACCTAGTCGCATTCACCATAAAGGCAAGAAGATTAACTGGAGTAACATACGAGAAGTTCATGCAGTCAGATGGCAGTGATCCCAACAAATTGGTTTTTAAATATTAGTAAGATGGGCGTCTGTTATTTTTGTTCTGTTCCTTATCTCTTCGTTTCGGGTTTTCTGTATTCCTGAGTTTTAATATGCTCCTTTCCATGGAATGTTGGCATGATAAGATTGACCTGACTCAACCTGATTATAATATTTTTTGATTCACGGTAACATGAGGAACTCTGTACAAACTGGACTAAAACCTGCATATTCTGAAACTATTATGGTTCCTGCTGCTGAATATAAAGACTAAATATGTGCACTTGTGCAGGTCAGAAGTAATTCCCTTAGAGTATAATCAGTACTTTTACTCTTTACCACATCACACCACTGTTGATGTTTCTGAAGAATCCGATTCTTCACAAACATCAACAATGTGATGATCAATTCTAACTCATTTTGAGCGGCATCTATCCATTCCATCCATCAGAATAAGAAATATTTTAGATATATATTTTTTCTTTCTATTTAAACAGTTTTTTTTTTGGTGTTACGTACAGTTTAATTGTTGTTAATACGTATGAAACCTCGTCTTGGCCACGATGCTTCTGATTGGTACCTAACTGTGATGTGATTGCTGCTCAAACTGATGCCATCTAATGGTTTTGCTATCTATTTTAAGTATTTTTTTAAATTAGTAAACAATTTTAATTCGTAATTTCATTTTTTATTTAGTTATCTTGCGGGGTAGTCATAATATGGCTAACATTATTTTTAAATATTTGAAGGTAAATAGTCACAAAGGACTCATAAAAGATGGTTAACTCCAACAAAAAATGACCCATGTTAATATAGAACGTCATTTAATTCTGACATCTCCGTAAAACAACGTATGATGTTCATTACGGACCCCCGCTCTTACGGTACAAAACGTCTTATGTTTATATGGAACTCACTATCTCGTTAAATAAAAGGATAAGAAATAAACACTACATAGCATTTAACTAGGCTGGGGCGTTACTATAACATACCAAAAAATCTAGAAGTCAAGTCTCACCGTTTAAGACTTACACGAGTCAACAACTTCTATTGCGTCTACTGAAAACTATCAACCCTGCAGATCGGACTTTATTCTTCGGATGAGTCGACCTTATGTAGTTGGCATTAATAATGTTGTATAATGCGAAATGATGCTGATGATGATTATTATAATAATTCTCAATCAAAATGATGAAAAAACAAGAGAAAAAAAATTACAATAATTATGTAGGTTCTTTTGCTTCCGAAGCAAATCAACTAGAACAAATGCTTCAAGACCTGAGCACTGCAAACCTTGAGGTTGGACTGACGATGAATTGGTCGAAGACTAAAGTCATGAGCAATGCCGCTAAATATAGGGTCGAGGTTGATGGGCAGGAAATACACTATGTCGACGAATATATCTATTTGGGCCAGCTTATAGTTTCCTTCAATAAACGACAGGACAAAGAAATCGACCGTCGTGTTGAAAATGCCTGGAGGAGCTACTGGTCCATGAAGGCATTTTGAAGGGTGACCTTCCTATTTCACTGACGCGCAAGCTGGTCGACATGTGTATGCTGTCTATCCTAACCTATGGCGCTCAGACTTGGTCTTTGACCAAAGCTCAGAAGTCCAAACTCAACGTTTGCCAAAGAGCGATGGAACGTAGCATTCATAAAATTAGACTCTCCGATCGAATGCGCAACACCTTAATAATACGGTCTAAGACAGGCATCACCGATGTTGGCCTTAAATATGCCATGTTAAAATGGGACTGGGCGGGTCACGTTTCAAGGATGAAGCCGGACAGATGGGCGAAGATAGTAACACAGTGGGTGTCTGAAGACGGCCGACGTAACCAAGGCAGGCCCGAAAAACGCTGGCGTGAGGATCTGGACTCATTCTCAACAGATTGGACGGAAAAGGCAAATTGTAAAACAACTTGGAAAGCCATGGGGGAGGCCTTTGCCGAGCAGTGGGACAGTGCAGGCTAAGGAAACCAAAAGATTCTGCGTATTACAGAACAGTGGCTATATTGTAGCTGATGGAATTAATAATTCAATTCAATTCTTTTATTGCATCAAATATGGTAGGTACATGAAGTTCTTATACAAAATATTTAGTAACACATATTTGGCCAATATAAAATAGCATGCAATAGTACAAGTTTTTACACTTAAGATACAGTTAAATATGTCTGTGCTTTAATGTATAGAATTTACAGGGACACTTTTGAAAAAACTCATCTAGCGAATAAAAACACTCCTGCAACAACCATTTCCGCAACGCAACACAAAACTTATTGAAAGGTAGTTGAGTAATTGACCTCGGCAAAGCATTGTAAATTAGGGGAGCCATATAAACGCAGCTCCGTCGAAAAAGTTCTAGTTTTGGAACGGGCATTTCAAAATCTAAATGAGTAGGTTTCCTTTTATTTGTGTAATCTTTCCGTTCAAATAATTCAAGATTGGACCTCACAAACCTGGCAACTTCGTAAATATAAATACATGGAACTGTCAACAGATTGTGCGATTTGAATATAGGCCTGCATGAGTCAGACCACTGCATTTTGAATATTGCACGAATACACTTCTTTTGGGCGATAAAGATCTTCGCCATGTCGGAAGAATTTCCCCACACAACTATACCGTATCGAATTACCGAGCAGACGTAAGCGTGATACACCATTATGGCGGTACGTAAAGATGTAATAATTTTAATTCTTTTTAAAGCAAATACAAATTGATTTATTTTTTTTGAAATTATTTCTATGTGATTCTTCCAAGTAAAATGCTCGTCAAGAGTTACACCCAGGAACTTGGTATTACTTACCTGTTCTATATTTTTATTGTTAATTGAAACATTCAGGCGTACAGGTTTACTTTTAAATGTTTTGCAATGAAGCACATTAGTTTTAGAAATATTTAATTTTAATTTATTTATATCTAGCCATTGTATAATGTCATTTAATGTTTTCTTAATTTCAATGTCAAAGTTTTGTACATTTTTACATTTAATAATAATTGTGGTATCATCAGCGAACAATACACACTGATGTTTTATTGACTGAGGTACCTAAGTCATTTATGTAAAGAAGAAACAATAATGGCCCCAAGATACTACCTTGCGGTACACCACAGGTATTAGTGCGTGCTTCAGAATAAGCGTCTACTTAAGTCACCGTGATAGATACCGACGAAATAATTTACTTAGTTTTATCAAATCAAGCTTAAGGCCTATCAATCGCTGGAAAAAAAAACATCATAATTATGAGCTCAATTGACTAGATTAGAGGTGATAATAAATAATCATAGCTTCATTATTTTTTTCTATCTGACTTGACTTTACAACTTTTGACTTAGCTATGCTTTTAATATTGGCATGTAATAAACCTTTGTTAGTTTATAGACATTTCAATTGTCAACTGTACTGAACTGACAGCTTGTCATAGTCTGCACGAGCATCTCATTATTATTTTCCATCGATTCTCCGTGATTTTCTAATTCATCGACTATTGTTCTGCTTATGAACTCTGATATTTACTGTTCCCTGTGTGACTTGCCTAAGGATGACTCTGGATTCCGATTCTGCCTCTTTACTTTGGACTTTATTGTGTGTACATCGAATTGAATATCACGATGGGTAGCCGTGTAAGCCCTACAAGCATTATACAACGTGTTTGCCATGCGTGCTGGTTACGCACAAGAAGAGAAGTCCTACGTATGAATAGTCAAGATGAAAGTAGTCCTCAGCTAGACACAACTGACGATGTGCAACCACAAGAAAATGTAATCCAGCCTGATGCTGATGCATCAACCCAACCTGAGCCAACACAAGTTGTGGAGTTAGCCAATTATAGACGAATAGCAAAGATGTTTAGTTTTCTATTACACATTTTATTTCTATAACTTTACGATGATATAGCTTTATTGTACTTAGGAGAGTTATGCAATTGATACCTTAACATCCCTAGCCTGCATATTGTCATGAATGATTGTGAAATGTGCATTGCATACTATTGGTGTACCTATTCTAAATAAATAAATTGTGATAAAAGTGTTTTTCTGTATCTACTAAAATGGTAAGGGTAGGTAAACCTTTTTTTTTGGGGTGGTTGGGAAATCAACAAATAACCCCTCCCGCTCTTGGACAGCGTAAAAGAGTGTCAGACTTCTACTGACTAAAAACCACCCATGTTCCTTCTTAGCCCTTTATGTCGAGGCCGCGGTATCTTGCATCGGTTGGACTTAGTATTCTGAATACGGTAGTCCGTAGTTTATAATGTGTAAATGCATTTCTATCTATATTTAAAGAGTAAGTAGGGTGATAAGTCCGTTGTTTGTACGACATAACCTCTAAAACTTTAAACAGGAATATCTTTAAATCTGGCGTAGCAGAGCAAGCTCATTTTTACTCGTTTCCGCTCGACTCTTTGTTGGTGTTTCGTTGGTGTTTGTGGAAACACACACGTAAGCAGTTTTCTATTGCGAGGTAGGTAAAAGAAGTCATTAATGGGTCCGCTCAGCTTGCGACCGACACCGGGCTTTAACATTCTGAAAACGTCCGTAGTTTATTTTGTATTTCTATAGTTCTTTTTCGATTAGTCCATTGTTAATACAACATAGCCTCTAAAACTTTAAACAGGAATATCTTTAATTCTGGCGTACCTATAAAAATATAACTGAAGACAAAACTGTTCAGGAATTCAAACTCTCTATAAATATATTTTTTCCATAGGCTGACGCAAAAAAAAATGTCAACAAAAATTTGTTCGAGCGTTTGCCACTATTCTTTCCAAAATACTCTCTTATAGTTGGGCAAGCCCGTCATATATTACTATTCCAAAATAACTGCAACTCCTGAATGACAAAATCTAAGTGGCTTCTTACAGTAAACCGCCGAGACATGAACCTCGGCGAAGTCTCAACATCAAGTTTAGAATCCTCGAAAGGTTAGACAGATGTGTATACTAGAGCACACTCATCATCATCATCATCAACAGCCTTTTGATGTTCCCACTGCTGGGACACAGGCCTCTTCTCTTTTGAGAGGGAATGGGCTATATAATCTACCACGCGGGCCCAGTGCGGATTAGTAGATGTCACATGTCTTGGAATTTTTGGTTCTAAGACATGCCGGTTTCCTCACGATGTTTTCCTTCACCGTTTTTAGAGCAGCAGTTATGAAATAAATTACACAAAGTATCAGTAGGGCTTGCCATAGACTGACATTTCCTGTGCGATGCCACTTTTATTTTATTTTTGTGACATTTTTTGTATGTACTAACAATAGTTTTGTAAGGTTTTTGTGTTACTAACAGTATATGGACTACCTATACGTCCGAAATAAACGTTTTTATTATTATTATTATTATTAATGTGCCTGCCTGGGTTCGAACCACGACCTGTTCGTGAGTCGGGGCCACCACCACTGGGCCACCGCTGCTTACACTCATATTATGCCAACTATGTTTCAGTCCAATGTAATGGCCGAGCACAAATATACTCCGAGTAAGGGCCCTTGCCCAAGGCGACTTTTTGTAGCGATGCTGTCGCGTGTTCACATCGATACAGTCGCGATGCGGTCGCTACCTGTTTACCCTCCCCTATAAAACTAACGCGCGCTTGTAGCGATGCTGTCGCGCGATTTGTAAACGTGCGACTGCATCGCTACAAAAAGTCGCCGTGGGCGAGGGCCCTAACTCCTGAGAAATTTCTGATGGACGAAAGTCATAAAACTAAGCCGGGTATCTACAGTCAAGTAATTAATTTAAGTGTAAATAGGTAATTACTGCAACAATTTTAATGCAACAGACAAGAATTTGAACGAAAGTAAAAACCTTCAAAGAAATCAAAGCCAAGAATTCTAACTTTTGTCAGTTGTAACTTCAAGCAATTCATAAAAAAAGCCAAAGCTAAATCATAGTTTTTTTTTACAATTTAGGAATTTCTCTCTATCTTATGTACTCGTAATTACTTTTCTGCAACAAATTACTTTGACTTGTTTATTAGATATGGGACTTACTCCATCGAATCGGTCATTATAATATTTTTTCCTACGAAACAACAGCGAAATCGCTGAATTATGCTAATAGCTAATAGTAAATACTAAACCTAATTTTAATAGTGAAAATGTTCCCATTACCCTAATCGCGGTTATCGAGTTGCCAATCTCTGCATAAATACGTTTTTGAATAGACTAGTTTGGTAGCTGTTTCTAAACGTTTATTCAAATTTTAGACGAACGATTTTTGCCCTGAATTTGCACAGAAAACACACTAGAAGTAAGTTAATTTTAACTCGCTTTTATTAGTTTCACCTATGACTAACCATGTAAAATAATTATCTTAGAAGTTTTTGGCCCACTTCCTGATTTATGATTGTGCTGCAAACAAGTTCAAACTCAAAATATTTTATTTGCACATAGACCTACATGGGCACTTAAAAACATAGAGAAAAGGTGCACGTTTCGCGTTGGTCGTGACTCGTGCCCTATTAAAACCGGCAAGAAATTCCATTAAAGAATTAATGAGCAAATCTCGATGCTTTGTTACAATCATCGAGATTTGTTCATTATATTTTCTTACTGAATGATACAGCCAATATTAATGTAGTTTTGTATTGGTTATAGGTACTTTTTCAGGAAAAGAAACGCTGAGTTTTCCAGAAAGCGCACCGTGAGGAAAGCTTCTAATGTTTAATATACGCTTTCCAAAAAATCATCAAAATTTTGGCGAGAACTGAATCAAAATCCGTTGCGACGGTCACACATAATTCATAAATGAAAAGCGTTTTTGTTTTTCACCACTTCAGAAATTCTCTTTTTATGATTTTATCTTAGAATGAATAGCATACCATTTTTCAAAGTCGATATTTCCAACTTAAAATGAATAGGTAGAACTAGTAAAGCCAGTCACAGGACGTACATAAGTCTATGTATTTAGTTCGTTGTGGTCGGCTTCTGTTCAAGCTGTGTTTAGAACCATTAAGCTCCTAGCCGTATCTTTCACTCTGACCGAATTGCGCCGCAATTTTCTGTTTAGACTGCTGCTGGAGTATTTTATTTTTACATCGGTCCGATTTAAAGAAAAGCATTCTCAGCCGGAATAAGTTTTGTATTGGTTATAGGTACTTTTTCAGGAAAAGAAACGCTGAGTTTTCCAGAAAGCGCACCGTGAGGAAAGCTTCTAATGTTTATTTTACTCAGAAATTCAACGTAAAGAAAGTTTTCGCGTTTAAAATGATGTATTCATGCAGGAAGAAGCAAAGGGCTCACTCAATACCTACTAAATCCTAGCCACTACTAGACCACGCATTCGGAAACCCCTCTTAACGAATTCCGAATGTGTAGCAAGAGCCTCGTTCGGCGGAGAAGCGGTTTTCTATCAGCCATTCATAATTCGTCTAATCGTTACGTGCTTTGTGATCCCGCCGGCTCGTAATATGAACCGTGACCATTGCCATTTCTCCATAGCGGCCGCGCTTTGAGTCACAGCTTCAATTTCAAACGTTTGATGTGTTTAATTACTTTGTTTGTTCTTGTTCAGCCTCCAATGCTTGCTGCGGTCGCCCTAAGTCGAAAACGTTTCCAAAACTGTTAGCATTCGCAAATTAAACGTTACCCACGTCAAAGTGAGCGAATAGTTTTATGTTTACAACGAAATAATTAAAGCTTGCCCACTAAAGAGGTAAGTGTCAGATGCCAATATTTGGGTGATTGATTGGCAATCAAGCTATAACCTTTGTCCTGGAAAGGGAATGGGAAGGTGGGTCAACCTGTAATGTAACACGTAAGGCCACTCAGCCCAGACTTTTGTTACACAACCCGTTTCTAGGAATAATGTCTAGTATATTTTATGATAGACGAAATTAGCTAAATTATAAGTGAACAAAAAGTGGATGCTTTAATAAAGCAAAGCCTCATCAAAGCACCGATAATTTTCTATGAACACGATGGTTTGCTTTGAAAAACATAGACAGATATCGTAAGAGATAGTAACTCTTTTGAGATTTCACTGCGGTTTATTCGCTCCAAGTATCACGAAAGTTTGTCAACATTAAGTATTCAACGTAACTGTTCGACATTTCTGTAGAGTACAGATACTTATTTAGTAAATAATCACTGAAACGGTTAATTTTAAAGTAACGCCAGGGTCGGGTGTTCCACAAGGACGAGCCTTGGGTCCACAATATATCTTGTGGGCAGGCAACCGCGATTTGACTGACGGCGCACTCTGAAAGGACATTTATCAGTCTCACTAGCGGGTTACACTAAACCAAACAACAATGAATTCTCATTGACAAATTGTCTTGGCATTTCTTGTTCTACGGTCCTTTCTTTTGACTAATAGACGCTTAAGACTTAGGTGAGGTTAACTTGTGTTTGGATACAAGATACAGCGCTCACTTTTACTAGCCACACACAACAATGATACACGGAAACCTCGTAGGTATTTCTGCATTAATTTAAGGACTACAAATGAACTTAATATATAAAATGAAAGCGCGCAGTCCACCAAAACATTTAATTCGCAAAACCTAAGTGGCTAACATAGCGGTGTAATGTAATGTGCACGGCGACAGTAGGACGTCCCGGTCCGTCGCGACGTCCCTCTAACCGGACCTTAGCCGCATTCGTTGAATGTAAGCCACTTATGAAAATTAATGTAAAGCGAGGATAAACCAAAGCCTATTTTCTGCGCGAAGTAAAGCGGGCGGTTACAAATTGCTTTGGGCAAAGCGTAAATTTTAATTTTATCTCTAATACCCAAATGAGTACCGTGACTCGACATAATAAATGTACACTTCCCACGTTAGCTGCGGTCGATTCGTGTGCCGCGTTTGTCTGCACAACGCGTTAACACATAGCCCGCTTGTGAATCACATGCCGAATCGCCTACTGTGCCCATAATTATGTGAATGGCTCGGATTTGTGTGCGGCGTGAGCAGAAAGCTAAGCAATGTATTATGAGCTATTAAATTATAAAGACTGGCTGTTTATTTGTCCATGTGTTCGTGATACCCACCCTTTGGGTTTGGTTCGCTTATTTTAAATCTGTTAAAAATCTTAACCTACCTCAATGCAAGAAGCCTTTATGTTCACAAAGGGCTATCTCTGAATAATTCATTACTCCATCCGAAAACGTTAATTTTAATTTGGTAAATTCAATGAGTTTATTAATAGATTTTAGCAAAGATGTTTGTATTATTTCTGGTCCTGTGAGGAGGCATCATTGGCATGTTTTCATCTCGTTATCAGCGGTTGCACGGTTCACTCCACTCAGGTGGGGCCACCTGTTTTCATCCTTTTGTCCGCCTCGGTGATAATGGCATGTTCGCGGTCCGTCTGCTTCACTGCACCACGCCTGTTAGGGTTTAATAAGAATTACACCATTTAGTAGTAATAGTGGAGACTCTGGAATAAATGTAGAAATTCTGAAGTATTCTATCCAGGAAAAACAGAATTTCAAAAACAATAAGTCAGAATAAAGTAAAAATAGGAGCTTCTAAAAACGAGTCTGCTCGAGTAACTTCACGTTAGAAGTTATTCTAGAATTTGTGTCAACAGAAATTTTATCCGAATTCTTTTCTTGATTTGACCTCATCTCTTAATTTGGCCCAATAAAAACGAACGTTTCACACGTCGCGGTAACAATGTAAACGAAATTTAAATAAGCGTTCGAATCGCCGCGTTTCGTACTCCACCAGAGCGCTCGCCGATCAGTGTGCCAGTCACGGCGGGACAGTTTATTTCAACTTCTCAACTTGTTCCGCGCCTTCGAATGGGGCATAATTTTCATAAGAAACGCGCCGCTGCGCCCCGACACAAAAATTAGATTCATCAGCCTTCCAGGCACATTTGGCTCGAAACATTCTCGAAGCTACCAATTCGATTCGAGTTCGTAACGAGCGCGTGAACAATGTGATGTTAACTTTTGTTACTTTGCATTTTGCTTTGTAAGTATTAATATTAGGACTGTAGCATGTAGGTATGCTTCGGATGTGTGTATTATGTAAATGATCGGGCTCAGGCAGATGATCGACTTTGGTTTGTTGAAGTTTGGTGAACATAATAACATAATATCACGCGTGTAATCCCAAAAGAGTTAGGCAGAGGTGTACCTAATAGTACCTACCTACATCCACATTTGGAGAGTATGAAAGAAATAAATCTGTTGCGTCGAACCCAAGTAACATGGTACAAGGGCAGGAAGATGATGGTAAAGTTAGAAGAAGAAGCCACACCAGCACCAACTATTGATCGCGGCTTTAATTTCCTTACTAACCTACCTATAAAACTCGCCCATAACTTTCCTGGTTGGTGAAAGTGTTTTCGGAATCGGATCAGTAGTTCCAAAGTCTACCCCCGACATATAAATAAATACCTCTCTTATCATCATTATTTTATCCAAAAGATGTCTACTACTGGCCATAGCCTTCCCCCAATTGACCGGTCCCGTGCGTCTCGCATCCCACGGATCCCCGTAATGTTCACCAGGTCACTCGGTTCGTTCCCTCTCTACGGAGGCCTTCCAACGCAATGTATTTCGGTTCACGCCACTCCAACCCCTCTTTATAATATTAATAAAGATAAATATAGCTCACCAGCACTATCCAACTTCAATAATTTGTCATAACCAACAAATGAAACAAAGAAACAACTGCATCACTTCCTCCACCAAACAATTTGATTGATCGTCGCCTAAACCAGGAGTTAGAACTTCTATCGCATTTCAAATTCATGCCAGCATCTTAAATTGCGATTATATGGTATAACCATAAAACTCTCAAGCTTCTTTATGTCGGAATAATTTGCAGTCTGTATATTTTATTTGAGCAATATTTCCTCGAATATCAAGAGTGCGCGGAACCGCTTAAACAGTTTCATCAACGCTTAATATCGGTAATGTATGACCATCGTTTGTATAATTTTTTATTGCTCGCATTCTTTGAGAACTTTTTTCATTTTTACTTTGGTTGTAAGTATATGGGAAGAATTCCGGATAATATTCTATAATATCCTTTCTTTGTTGGTTTAAATATAGGTGAAATTCTTCAAAGTCTGTAGCTTGTTCAAATGCTCAAGTCAGCGTTGCATACTATCCCCATAACTACCAAGAAACTAGAACACACAATGTCAAGGTTAGTTATCCGCCAGTTAATTTATTTTCGACAACTTTAATTCGACGAACTTTTGCCAACAAATATTTATAGTTTAAATAAGCAAATCACAACGCGAAACATTGAATAGAACGCGGCGTTCGGGACGCAAACATAATTTACTTATCTCACGCGAGACCAGAAAGTTTCGTTCAAACAAATAATATAGGTTTCCATCGGTGCGGGGAGCACCTGGGCGGCACTACGATCGGTGTGTCCCCAGGGAAATAAAAACTTTGTCGCACGTCGCTTGTCCTAAAGCCTTCTTACTGTCTCCCGCTCCACGACACGTTCACCGATTTGCTACCGACGTACAGTTTATAGCTTTGATTCTCAACGACACACTACGTTTACGATATTGTTTCGCATTACTGCCGCGTAAAGCGGCGCGTAAAAACGTAAGCGGAATAGAGCGCCGAATTGAATAACCCAAACTTAAGTGCTTATCGTATTTCCGGAAATCCCGATGCGAATACAATCAGATTTTGAGATTTACATTTCAAAGTTCTGTTATTCTAATCGTGTTAACTAAGCTGTTATATAAGTAGATTTCCTCCAACGTGTGAAAGAATTAACGTCTGCAATCCTAGATTCTAAAGTCGGAAATTCTCGAAATGACTTCGCTAATATTACTAGTGTTGAAAGTTTCCGACGTCTCGAGTTCGATAACTGCCAGGATCTCAGCAGGAATTTTTAAATTAATTCAAAGGAAAAATAAAATTAACGAAGTTCGCGAAGATTAAATTATATCCGTCGTAATTTGTGTCAAGAAAGTTGGGATGTTGATTGTGGCATCACGTTCTTTTTGTGCCTATAGGTAATAGTGGGGTTCCGTTATATAATTTGGAAAATACAAAGAGAACATCGTTATCAATTTTTCTTTGCTACGTCAAACGAACATATAGATGAGAGCAATATCGAAAAACTTTGCCTAGCAAAATTTCCCAAAGGTTTACAATCCATGCGTATGTGTGTATGTTGTAAGTACACATATAGGCACTTCCACATGTACTTGTACACTCGTGTATAGGTAAGTACCAACGCGTGCTCTTCACTCAACTGATCTATGAACTTTAGTTTCGTCTCCCTTTCACTCCACAGAATCTATAAAATCTTTGAATAAACATTTGCCTTCTTTGCCCTTTTGCACTCGTAAAAGGGGTCTGAGAAACTCGCCTAAACTTATTTAAACTTTTACCCTAGGAAATCCTTTTCACAAGCACTTTAAATGTAGAATAGAATATGTATTAGAGAATAGAAAAAGGTTACGTGGAATTGGTTTTTATTTTAAGATAAACTTGGTTTGATAACAGCGATCGTTATGATAACTAAATCATATTACACTAGGGGCTTAGGGTCCGAGTGCCCACTTAGTATTTCAGGATATCGCCGAGAGGTTGGTCGACTCTTCGCGTGACCAGAGGGCTGGCTATTGTTTGGCCAAAGAATCAGCATTGATATCCGACGTGGTAATGCTGTCAGCCTTCTGGACAGTTTTCCTAATGACAGCGATGTGGAAGAATTTTTGTCGCCGTATAATTTTTCCCCCTTTTGATATTTCTTTCTACACACATTTTTATTAGACAGATATTAATAGTTCTATAAATTGTAGACTGTAAATAATGTAAACATTTTATCCGATGTTTTAAAAAGTTTTCAATATACTTTTACTATAAACAGAGTGTTAACCCTATTGTAGCAGACAGGTTTCACTTCCGTATCACGGTTGATCTGTAAGCTTGTAACGGACCAGTAAGTAGTTGGTAAAGATATATTGATAAGGGTTAACATAAACACTCTCCAATAACGTCTATCGTGTAGATCAGCTTTACAGTTTTCAAAGGGTTTGAAGTTAAAGTTCGCCCCGAGGTATTTCTCGGATCATCAAGACGGTTTTCCAATTTTAACTTTGCTTTAACCAAGCAGCGGTAGCGATTTTCGAATTATCTTCCCGCTTTGGCGGGCTCATCAAAATCTGTTTATCTTTCAAAGCTTCTGTCTACAGAGGTTGCTACTTTTACTTTTTTTTTATTCGGATATTACATTCTACTTTACATACTAGCAGCATGGATTATTAGCTGCTTATTTTTTGTGCGAATTTAACTTTTTTAGGGTTGTATCGGAGAAGTGGGTCATTGAAGGTTTTGCTGTAGAGATTTTGAATTTAATAACGTTTCTTGTAAGAATGATAATTATAATATTATGCTTGTGTAGTACCACATCATTAATTTGAGCCTTAACATTGACGTTGTGTGTTGGTTAAGGTTCTGTTTATTCTCTATCTTTCTCTAAGGACCCCTCGAACCAACCTTTACTTTGTCATATCCTTAAATACTCAGTTCCGTTTGCTTACATTGATAAATAATCTTTTTGGTATTTTGTTTTATTGCAAATATTTCATGAATTTATTCAAAAATAACTTTTATAATGGTGGCGGTGGAGTGAAACCAACGGTTGATGACAGATAGGGTTTTTATTCAATATACACATCAAACACTTGACAGATTTTAGCATTAAAAAGTTAGACAAAGGTTATCTATTCGTGGTCCTAGGGATGGACTGCGGGGCTATCGCATCCCTTAACCTCCTAGCTTGACTAATCCTGAGGGCGACGGGGCCTCCGCTCAGGTTAGGCTTGTGGACAAAGTAAGGACTGCGGGGCTATCGCTCACTTTGCCGTCTAAGCTGCGAATGAATCGTTCCTTCCGAAGCTCTGGTTTATATAGCCGGTTGGACGTACTCTTCACACGTTGAATGGTAGATGGCGCTAGTAGTCTGTAGATACTGTTGCTGCCATCGTCTTATTGATGATTGATCTTCATCTACTCGGGTGGCGTAAGGTTGTGCACACATTCCGGTAGATGGCGTAAGGCGTCGTGTTACACTTTTCCTTTCACTGTTCCTACATATATTTGTCCCCAATACCTATATTGTTAGTTTAATTGTCCATGAACTTATATTTAAATTCACACGCAGTTGATTTTTGTTCATAATACAGATACTACATTTTCCATTCCATAAAACATAGTTATTGTTTCCTTTAGTTTAGACATGATGGTAGATAAAAACATTAAAGGGGTCGGTACATGTTAAAATGCATACAAACGTTGCTTACACTTTTTATTTGCCAATTTTTTAAATCAGCTGACAACTTCTGTATCTCGGGATTTATATTACTCAATTTGTTCATCATCTGCCTTACCTTTTCTGACGAAATTGGGGTCGGCTTCCAGTCTAACCGGATACATGATAGATGATACCCCATAATAAGACTTGTTGTCAAACTTTAGGGCCACTAACTGTTATGACTGTCAAAAGTCTATTTTTTTCGTCATTTGTGGTCACTGGTCAGTCATTAACAGATCAACCTAGCTCCAGCGTATCCAATTAACTAATTCTTATAAATAACTATTCATTGCAAATATTTAACTTTGTCTAATGAATTTTCACATACCCCTCAAATCACGCACGAAAGATCTTCTCTCATAGAAGATTTTTTTTGACAGAAGAGTACATTGCTCACACCCTTAAACAGTTCAAGAAGTAAGTAACCTTTTCCAAAATAAACTGATTCTAATTCCGTACAAAGGTTTATTCGCAAGCTGTGCCGTAATTCTACATTGCTGAAAAGATGCAAATCACAAGAAATTGTCCAAGAACCACGCGGAAGTGAATTGTTTTAAATTCAGTCCAAAGATTTATTCATTAAACGAGTCCAAGTCGCAAACAATAGGGAATAAACATGAGACACAATAAATTCTGTAGATGCTTGTAACGTGATTTTGGTTAGGTTCATCACTGTGGAAGAAGGAGATAGTATAACACGAAAATGCTTATAATATTCACTGTTGAATTTATTACAAAACTCGCATGTACTGTAGTTGAACGTCGTCTCTCTGTTCACTTGCTTTTCTCTTTATAAAATAAAGCTTTCTCCAAACCAGGCATTCCTTCTTTATTGTAGGTGCGTTTACACATATTTAAAATCATATACACAAACAGTTAGAACCAGTACAATTTCCCGTTCCTTGGTCATACTAATATTTTCTCCGTGCGTGGATCGAACTTGCGACAAGCAGCGTAGCAGCCAATCGCTCAGCTACAGCGCTAACCATGCTGTCAATTCCGCAATCGGCACCAAACTAGCGAGCTCAAGGTTAGTGTTACAAACTTGCTTTATGCCCGGTATCCACCAAAGCGGAGACGAGCAGAGCCGAGAGATGTGAAATTCGACCAATCACTGGAAGTGTGAAAGACCAGATGTAAATTTTAACTAATGTGATTGGCTGATTTCCGTACATCTTCTCTCGTCTTCGCTCCTCTCTGCTTTGGTGGAAACCACGCCTTACTGTCGTGCAATGGACTGGACCTTCTCACGTTGGGGACCCTGTTGAAAATGAATGAAACAAAACATATTTCAGGTATAAGGCAAAACCGCATCCCGCAAGGTACCGCCTGCTTTTACCGGAACAAAATGATGTATAATATTATGTTCTTGACTTAGCGGTCAGAGATAAATCTTCATATAATTTTTCGGATGTAAGTCCCACG
Organism: Diarsia mendica; assembly: GCA_949316265.1. Classification (NCBI taxonomy): domain Eukaryota; kingdom Metazoa; phylum Arthropoda; class Insecta; order Lepidoptera; family Noctuidae; genus Diarsia; species Diarsia mendica. Next base: position 12,963,941 of record OX438887.1, read on the forward strand.
TTAAGATGAACTATCTCAGCTCTGGCCATTTACTGGGCTGCTTACTTTACTACATCTACATAATTCGTGAAAAATAAATGACAAAAGTTTTCAATCAAAATCAAAAGTGATAGATTACGAATCAATGCATGTTGTATGGTGTAAGTTGGATCCGTGTGTCATTGTTTAGAGATCTCGGGAACGTCGCCGGAGTCAATATGCGGAACATTTCCTATTACACGCCCACTTCTTTCCGTGAACGAATCCGATCTATATAGAGTGATTTGTTCGAAGACGGGATTTGTACGAAAATGCCTAGTAGAAGTTCAATCTTAAGATTGAGTTTTTGAAGGTATTTTGTTTTTGATTTTCTATAAGTTTAATAAAATTATGTAATTTAACTTTTAGTTTAAGACTCTATCAAAATTCAAAAACTCTGTTCCTGTTTTAAAACGAGTTCCTCGAGGCGCCAGACCGCTCGTAGCCCAAAACTTAGCAGGTTGCGTGCGCCTTGCCGTCCTGGAGAACTCGCTAAGTGCTTGGGAAAAACTACTTACCTTCCCTTATCGTATTCTTCACGTACAAAAAAATTTGGCAACTAAAAAATCTTTAACATCACAAATTAAAGAAAACTGTAACATTTCGGCTCAAGATTTAGACACAAAATTACCGACACAGAGATATACCCCCTCTGGAGGTATATCCCACTTGGTAGAAACTAAGTTAGGGGAAGGTGACATTAGTGGTGCAGCCAGGATCCTCTTCAGCAGCGATGTGGTGGCACCGTGTACTCCAGAAACACTTGCCGCTCTGGAGATCAAACACCCTGCCCCAGCAGATGGCCTTTCTTTTCCTGACCCACCTGATTCTGACATACACTCCCTCACCATTACAGGTCGACAGTTGGTCACAGCTATTTGCTCCTTCCGGAACGGCTCCGCCGGTGGCCTCGACGGCCTAAGTCCTCAGCACCTAAAGGACCTCATCAGTTCAAGCGCCGGGGCGGCTGGTGAGCTACTCTTGATGGAGCTTACAGCTCTGATTAACCTCATGCTCTCCGGCAAGGTGAGCGAGGCCGTCATCGACGTTCTATATAATAATAATAATATTCCACAACTATCACACAACGCCATCTAGTCCCAAGCTAAGCAGAGCTTGTGTTATGGGTACTAGACAACTGATAAACATACTTATATATTTCTAAATACATACATATTATAGATAAATTACACCCAGACACAGAACAAATGATCGTGCTCATCACACAAACATTTGTCCTGGGTGGGAATCGAACCCACGACCTCCGGCATAGCAGTTAGGGTCACTAACCACTAGACCAACAGGCCAGTCTATATATATATGGGGCAAACTTGTGTGCTCTTCGCAAGAGAGATGGCGGCATTCGCCCCATTGCTGTGGGAACTGTTTATCGTCGTATGGCAGCCAAGATTTGCTGTAAATTTTATGGTGAGGATGTTTCGAAAAAATTTCAGCCGCTGCAGCTAGGTTACGGCTCTAAAGGGGGCTGCGAGGCTGCCGTACACGCCATGTCGACCTACCTAAATTCTGGCAAAGGAGAGGTCATTCTGAAGGTTTACATAAAGAATGCCTTCAACTCTGTAAACAGGGACACCTTGTTGATGGAAACTAAAAAAGAATTACCTCAAATTTATAGTTTTCTTTGGCAATGTTACAGACACCCTTCCAAATTACTTTATCGGGACCATCTTTTAGAATCTGCTGTTGGCTGTCAACAAGGTGACCCCCTCGGGCCAGTGATTTTCAGTTTAGCTATTCACCCATTTGTTCGACAGCTAAATTCTAAATTTAACGTTTGGTACCTTGATGATGGAACTTTGGGAGGCGAAGTAGATACCGTTTTAGATGATCTAAATTTCTTAAAAAATGAACTTCATTCCATTGGCCTAGATTTAAATCTTTCGAAATGTGAACTATATTTAGCTGACGGTACCGACAGACAACTGACTCTTTCAAAATTTAACTCAATAGCTCCAGACATCAAAATTATTGAAAAAAACTCTCTTCGTCTCCTTGGGTCTCCTATCCATGAAAATTCTTTTCCCGATTTTATCGAGGAGAAAATTCTAAATTTTAATGATGTTTCGGAAAGATTGCTCCAAATTAACATGCATTCGGCCATCACCATTATTCGCTACTGCTGTTTCGGCCCTAAATTAACATATTTCCTTCGTGCTTCCCCTTTATGGAAGCACAAACATCTTTTGGACAAAATGGACCAAATCATCAGACATACTTTGTCATCCATTTTAAATGTGGTTTTGAACGACCGAGCTTGGGAACAAGCAACTCTTCCCATTCGTATGGGAGGACTTGGCGTCCGCAAAATTTCTAGTATTAGTTTACCGGCTTTTATATCCTCGGTTCACGGCACGGAGAAATTAATCAGGAATATCCTGGCTTCCACACTGGTTGGTTTTGATGTGCCGTGTTTCTCTGAGGCTATAGTCGCTTGGAAAACCGCTTGCCCGAATACAGAAGAACCCGACCATCCTTTTTCCCAGAGACGGTGGGACGAGCCGCTCTGCAGGGTAGTTCAGAATAATCTACTGAACACGTCTGCTACTACTGCTGAGCGTGCGCGCCTGCTGGCTGTGGGTGAGTGGGAGTCGGGTCTTTGGCTTCACGCACTGCCGTCGTCAAGCATTGGCACTTTTATTGACGACACAACTTTTCGCCTCGCTGCTGCTTTACGTCTTGGTGCCGTATGCTGCACTCCTCATCGCTGTCAATGTGGTGAAGCTGTCAGCAACCTCGGACACCATGGCCTGTCCTGCAGTCGAAGTGCGGGTCGTTTTGCGCGACACGCAAACATAAACGACATCATCCGACGAGCTCTTGTTACCGTCGGCGTCCCTGCTGTCTTAGAGCCACATGGCTTGGCACGCGACGATGGCAAAAGACCGGACGGCATGTCGTTGTTTCCTTGGAAGATGGGTAGGCCTTTAGTATGGGACGCAACTTGCGTCGATACTCTTGCGCCATCGCATCTACCAAGCTCTTCGTGTTGTGCTGGCGCTGCCGCTGCGGCTGCGGAGAACCTCAAGCGGCGTAAATATAGTAACCTTTGTGGAAACTATATTTTCGAGCCGTTTGGGGTTGAAACTTTAGGGCCGTGGGGTCCTAGTGCACACAGCCTTTTTAAGGAGATTTCAAAACGCCTTGTTGACGCTTATTCCGACCCAAGGGCTGGCTTTTTCTTTGGCCAGAGGATAAGTGTTGCCATACAACGCGGCAACGCTGCCAGTCTCTTGGGTACTTTACCTGCTGACAGCGTTGAGGAGGAGTTTTTTGATGCCCTTTTATAGTTAGTTTGTTTTTAGGTTAGTTTAGTTTATATATTTAGTATAGTCTTTTATTACAATAAATAAATGATTTTCGTTTAAAAAAAAAAAAAAAACTTTTAGTAAAATTTTAATAAGTTCTTTGGGAGGATTTAGACTTCTAGGTAAAACTATACAATAATTACAGTGAACTGGTTTGAAACAATGAAGTGAACTATTGCTTATCCCAAAACTAATACCTATGAAAAGAATGGTCTTCAAGGTTCAAAGTTTCACTGAGTTGTTTGTAAAGTAGTGTAAAAGAGTTTCTAAATTCGCACTAAGTATTCTGAGTTAGTCATCTCAATCCCGTTAGACAGTAACTATGATTAGAAGTAAAACAGATTGTTGGAGTAACTAATGAATAATGTATTTTGTGAAAACTGTTAATATCAACTTTAATACGTAATATTAAAAAAAACAGAAGTACATAATTTGTGAAAATTTTAACTGTCTAGCTATCGCGCTTCTTGAGATACAGTCTGGTGACAGACAGACGGACGGACAGACAGCAAAGTCTTAGTAATAGGGTCCCGTTTTTACGCTTTGGGTACGGAACCCTAAAAAATAAAATCTTTAAAATATTTTTAAATTGACAGACCAAAAATAACTTGAACACAGTGTAACAACCCCTCTATATAAATTCGGCAATATTTTTATTCCAACACAATTTGTAATGGAAGCGACACGCGGAGACAAGAGAGCAAGGCAAGGGCGGGGGTGAAGGGGTGGGGTGGTGGCGAAATTACTTGCAAATTCCATTTACAAAGTCGGCGGCCTGGCGTCAAAAGAAGCTGGTGGCTGTCTGCTTCGAGAGCTGACTAGTTACCTAGATTGTGGTCGAGTCATTGGAAATCTGGTTTGTTGTTTACCACGACTGCTTTTAGGAAAATTTTTACTTACACGTGTTTTGTTTCGTATGTAAAATAATAATAATTATGACGTGTAGCGAAAATTGGGTCTTAAAAAATTTTCGTTTTGGAAATTGTAAAATCTTTCTTAACAGAATCTTAATACTTACATCAATATATTATAATCATGAGAAAAGAAGAGTCAATGGTAGTTCGTTTTGTAGTTAAAATGTTTGTTATCATAATTCAGTTAAAATTATGTAAGTGCTCTGGTACAACTGGCTAAAAGAGTATCCTTACCGGTTCTTCCTTTACCTTACAAATCAAATTGTAGAAAACTCTAAAAATCATAAGGTTCAAGTTCCAAAAATAACAAGTAAATTAAACACCAAAAAGTTCCGAAAATTAATTCAAAGTTCCAAAAAACTTTCCAAACCCAACTAATAGCCTTCAAATCCTGTACAAAACATGACCAGAAGTTTGGTGTTTTCCATGTTTGTGGCATGATTACCAATGGCATCGGGCGTCGGGTGGTGAGCGGCCCACCGATTGGTATGTAAGTTACGAGGCGTTACCGCGAACTTAGCTCATTACCAGTGCTACGCGATAAGAATGACAATGGAGAGAATTTTTACTTCATTCTTCGTCTCTTATTAGGAGCTTCTAGACGTGTAGTGGCAAGACAAGAGACTCGAGTCTTGCAACTGCCATATTGAATTTTTCGCCTTAGCATTAGACCGGTACGTTTTGTTCTTGTTTCAGCTTAAAAAGTAACCGACCTCGGCTCGGTGTCACGTAGCGATGTTGCTGCAACACGTTGTGACGTCACATATACACTGAAATAATAGTATTTTCATAGTGTGGTGGACGCAGAGGGTTATTCCCAAAGTACGTTATTGTTTGTGTATGAATAAGGTTGTTTTTGTCTTGTTTGGAATTGTAGAAGCGGTCATTTTTGTATACATGTTACGGGTTTGATTTTGCTTCTTAGAGATCTTTTGACTTATACCTATATAATTATGATCTTTTGAATACATGCTTTGATGAATGGCCATCTAGGTTCGGTCAGTGGTTAGATAGTTGGTGTACTTTTTTTTCGGTGCTACGGCGACCAATCAAGCTATACAAAAAACAGTTTACGCGGGTCTCTCATTATAATAAGGAAGTCTATTTAAAGTGAGTCCATGTTATACTGGAAATGTATATAGCTTGACCTGTCGCCGTGTGTACGTTCACCTGTGATTATTTTCGAAATAGACACGGTCGAACCCAGCATCTAGTAAAAACTAAATAAAGAATCCATTACTATAATTATATTAATTAGGTCTAATTAAAAACTATAAAATAAACTAAACTAACAATAAAGTATAAAAAGGCATTACTTATGTAGATGGATAAAAATTTATAGAATTTTTCAAATCTAAGTTCCTACAACGAAGTAAATTGTAAGATAAAAATAAATCCACTCCCAACTTGCAAGATTCTCTAACATTGAAAGCCATGCCTTACTATCTCTCCCGATCCAACACTTAGATGGAAGCATCGTTATTGGCAGTATCTATTCCAAGACTTGTCACAAACCTTTGGCCTATGAATAATTTACACGACCGCCGCGACCGCAAAGTGTTTATTGTGATAGCGCGCCTGACTTCACAACCGCAGTCTCATGTGAAATAAAACACCTAGATTTTTCCTCTCAATCTCACAAGGTACGTCTACGAAAACATTTCAGCCAAAAAGATCGTATGCGCTTCAAAGAAACTTCCGAAAATGAATTATATTTACCGGGAACTAAGTCCGACTGTATGGACTTTTCTACATCGCTCTCGGGTCGTCGTTTCCTGTATGAAGTCGAGAGTGTAAGGAGTCGTGCCGTCGGATTAGGATAACGCATTTAGCGTCGAATGTTATGGGAATAAGGTCGATAATTATTTGCGGTTGGCAGTCACGTTTGCCGTGAGAGCCGGAATCGAGGGAAGGCGGCAGTAAATAACAAGCGAGATCGGATTATTTCGATAAGATCGTAAAATGAAACAAGGCGCGCCTCGGCGGGACGTTTTCTTTTTGAATATGTTACACGTTAGTTACATTGCCCACGTACGGATGTAAAATGTGAAAGTTTGACTTGGCTCATTTTCCCGTGTCTTACAGTTGCGCTTTTGGCACTGAATATATTTCTGATATTAGATTCGGGTCCAAGTTATTGGAATGGACTCACTTTACCTTATGAGTGGGATAGGCGAGGCGGAAAAGGTATTAGTTCATTTAGATTTAGGAGTTATTCAACAGGAAACCTCAACACAATTAAACAACTTCTTAATTCCTAACATTAGAAGGCTTTCTACTGAGCTGAACTTTGTCCGGCATTTTTGACTTTAGTTACGTATTTTTCTTTGCTAACAAGATAGTTGGAACGTTTTGAAATAGTCGTTTGTTACAAGCGGAATGTGGAGTACGTAGACAACCCTGCGAGCGCGGCCGTGCATTGTGGGGCAGCGGAGGCAGTGGCGGGCAGGGCATTGCCGGGCAGTTGCGGGCAGGAGCGGGCAGGCGGGCATGTGGAAGCACGCGCGGTGGGTCAGGATCGTCCGGGTGCAATCTTATTTTTCCGGGCGGCTCGCTGGCTCTCTGCCGGCGGCTTATTGCCTACGTGCCAGCGGGCCGGTCGCGCGCCCGTCATATTATTCTATCGAGCGGCTATCGGTTGCGCCCACACGACTGATATTAGTATACCCGACGCTGCCGTCTCCAGATATTGCTCTGGATCGTAAATAAAACTGCCACCGCGGTAAACCACCCGCGTTCGGTGCGAAAGCTCCACTTATCACCTAAAGACGACTCGGCTTGAGTACGCCGGCGGTAGCAGATATTGATATTTTCATAATTCCAGATTTATTCACAAGATTTGAATACTAAAGCTGTTCGTAAAGTATTTAGTAGACGTGTAAAAACGTAAAGTGCAGCGATATTGAATTTATTTGTAGCACGCGCCATATTTGGTACATTTCTTGTGGTCAAATATAGTAAGAAACTAAGGCACGACACCTCCACATTTATGTCGAAACTTGTTTATCACAATTACGCAAACAATAACGCAATAAGGGCGTCCGCAGCCGGCGTTATTGTCGCCAGCGAATGTCGCCGCGGAGAGTTGTCGGAAAAAGTGAAAGTTTTTATCTGTGTGGTCCCCGGCCGCCCGTTCTCATTTCCATGGAGCCGCTCTTGATCGCAATCGGCTCTTGCAGGGTTGAGCTGTGTACATTTAACCATCGTATAATTGCTGATCAGCAGATACCTCGCGTACACCAACGCAAACATATCGATTTATTGTTAGTTCGCTTTTTTATGTGGATTGCTGTTGAGATTAACGTTACATTTTTCCTAAATATCCGGGATACCTTCCTGTTCTTTTAGAGTCAATTCATTTAAAAGATGCTATTAATTGTCCTCAGAACACGAGAATCACACTCCGCTTGGACTCAAGACTGGATTTGCAAAAGAAACACAAGCTGATATTTCAACAAAAACCCGCCAAAGAAAACTGATAGCATCAGTGAAGAAAATAAGCAACCCTATTTACGGAGTAGAAGACAAAGAAAAAAAAAAGGTGTACACTCTTGGGGGTGATACGTCAAAAAATTATGTGACCCAAGTACTGGCAGTGTGGTAGTGACGGTTAAGGGTGTGATGAAGCGTCACTGCGTTTGTGCGCTCAGTCGTGCAGTCGACTGCAGCGTATCGCACGCTTTGGCGCCTCGAGGGACACTCTTCTTCTACGGCATCTCATTTACGTATCGTATTTTCTTTTAGTTGTTTTATTATGAGGTATGTTTGTTGATTGAGTGACCTATTGTTTAATTCCATATTAGTTTAATTCTATTTTTATTTTCAGATCTTCTATATCGTGGTGGGACTTGACTTTACATGCTATCAAAAAAAATTTCTCAGGCATGCTGGTATGTATTTTTAGACGTGATCATGATTGTGTTATGTCTGCTTAATTATTACATCTCGATTGAGTTTGCCTTGGCATAGTGATAACACTCATATATTAGATTATTTATTTTATAGCGATCTAACGAGACCCTAGTCCACGCTTTTGTACTCCTGAAGTGAAGAACAACGATGTTTCCATTGACAAATCTTTTGGTTAACGTTGGATCATTTTGTAGTCCACTTCTTTCACTTTTGACCTGTCTAGTCTTATCCTGTACATTTTTTATCAAAGTACAATTTCACTGAGGTGAAAATAATTTCAATACTTCTTTTCTACAATGAAAAATAAAAAGAAACACCAGCTGCTATACAAAAGATCGATGTTTTATAAAATATTGTAGTAAAATATAAATCGGCCACAGACAACGCGAGTACAATGAGTTGCCAATATTTTTCATTCTCTTAAGAGTGCGACATTTTTCACGGAACCTCTGTGTAGCCGCATATTTCATAACGTGTAAGTAACTACCTATGTTAAAATAACTATGTTTAAATATTACCTTTCTAGTAAGATGTTTGCGGAATTAAAATGGCCAGAGATCGCACATGATAGAGAGGTGTGGAAAGAGAAAGGGGAGGCCTTTGCTCAGCAGTGGGACACAATGTAGGCTATAAAAAAAAAGTAAATTTACCGGTAGGTATATACCGGTAGATTGATCGGTATATACCGGTAAATGACTGAATGTATTGAATGTTTAAGAATATAGTAATATTACTATATTTTTTGAAATAAAATAAAAAAATGAAGTTCAAAAATCTAAAACCCGACTACTTACTAACAAAATCGGGGTCTTAAAAGTAGAAAACAATAAAATAATTCTTGTCTGATATTCTTCGTAGTCGCATGCCACTGATACCTGATGCTCCTTCATGGCATTCTCATTGATACAAGGTGGCATGCGACTACGAAGAATATCAGACAAGAATTATTTTATTGTTTTCTACTTTTAAGACCGCGATTTTGTTAGTAAGTAGTCGGGTTTTAGATTTTTGAACTTAATTTTTTTATTTGAATTTTATTTTTGTGTGTACTTAAACTATAATATAATACATATTTGTAATGTGCTCGCCAAGACCTTTCATTTGATACCAAACTTGCTATGGTTATCTCAATTTAATATTTTTTGAGGTAAGTTTTTGACATTTAAATTGCGTCATAAACAGAATTTATAAAATTTATATAGCCTATGTCACCCGGGCTATTCTTACGAATCTATTGACACCTAATTTATTAAAATCCGTTCAGTAGATTAGGCGCTACGGTGGAACATACATACATACATACATACATACATAGACTGCCAAAATCATTACCCTTCCTTTTGGCTTCGCCGTAGTCGGGTAATTAGGACCACACACATCACATGGTACTGAAACATAGCTGGTGAAATGTTGGTATACTATTTAAGTAACCTTTTTGTTTTTTGGGTGGTGGGAAATCATCAAATGACTCCTCCCGCTCTGGGCAGAGCGGTAGAGAGTGTCAGACTTCTAATGACTAAAAACCACTCATGTTCCTTCTTAGCCCTTTATGTCAAGCCCGCAGTATCTCTTGCGAACAACTCGCAGTCCCGTCGGGAAGTACCCTAACATTCCGGGGTGTATAGACGTGATGGGTTGTTATTATCTGAGAATTAATACCATCTACTTTGCAGTCTAGTGATCCATCCACCACGGCATAAGTTCATAGTCACTCAAAGGCCACATAGATATAAGAAAAAGATTATATAGGTACAGTTAAATGAGTATCCTGCTTTCACTCTTCAATGATCCAGCAGCTTACCATGATTTTTGACGGACGACGGATATATTGAATGTGTCTGAAAGTGTAGATGTAAGGATTTATTTTGGGTCGCGCAGGTATTGAATTTTTGATATGACACAGTTGACTGACTACTATTATTGTCCCATAGATAGAGAATTTTGTTCCGTTACAAATTTAGAAATCGTCACATATTTCTGTTACTACTGTAGATTATCTATCACTACTCTATCAAAACAAAGCCATAAGACTAGCTGGTAGGTATAATACATTCCCATTAGCACAAACGTGAGAAGTGCCCTAAAAGGACATAGTACACTGACCTTTTTGGCGCTGTCCCCTCAAAAGGTCACGTGTTTCGCACTCGCAACTAACACGCATTATGTTAATACAAGAGTATGAAAAAGCAAAATTATTAGGATCGCTTTCTTTGCAGGTTTTACATGTATTCCGAGTATGAAAAACGCAACGACTATTCGTTGCGTCGTCATAACGCTGCACTGTTATTTCAATTCACTGACTGCCACTCGGGTCGATCTTTATGTTAAGCCGCGCTTGTTTAGGTTGGTCTGTGGATGGGTGACCGGCGTGACCACCCATTACCGAGTTTTCTCCATTCCTCGAATAGCTAAGCTAGTTAAGCTTTTTTCAGATAGGTAGACGCTTCCTGTAAAATACTGATATTCAGCTGCATTAACTACTCGATGGTATTGGCAAAACATTTTTTTTTTTAAATCCGTTATTTGGCCCCTAAAATCCGCAATTTTTCTTTGTTTTTTAATTTTAATGTAGCCTCCCAACAAACATTTTTGTCATATAATCAAACTTGTATATGACCTTAAGTCTTTTTAAAGTTATTTTGTAGTAATTATTTTACCTCTTCGTCATGTACTGGTGTATTATGTGTCCGAATAGTCATATACATTTTTTGTCGTATAATAATGTCATATAGACGTTATTTCGAACTTTTTTTACAATCATCATATAATAGCGTCTACGACGACATCTATAAAACTTACTAATACAACTTTTCGTCCTGTAAACGTTATCGTAGTATAAACGTCATAAAACTGTAAATTTTGTCATATAATTACCTTTTAAATATCTGCTAAACGGATAATAATTGTTTACACGTAGTATTTGTAACCATTATATATAAGTCGAATAAGTATTACGAGTGCAACCTGTATACATCCTAAAGTATCACAAATATAATAATACGACCGCTATTTAATTAATACTCATGTTAAAGGTTTATAATAACCTTTTATAATATTTCCACCATTTTGAAATCAAATTTATCATATTATTTATTTACTGTCTGGTAAAACATGGATCTAAAAAAGTGGAAAAGTATTAAAAGAAGTGGTGCATTTAAAAGAAAAGTTAAAAACAACTTTCATTCGCTTCAAGCACGTACTTTAATACGAAGTAATAGAGCTCAAGCGGAGAGTGAGGAAAATAAGAAGGGTTCCGTATCACATTTAAATGCAAATTTAACAAATCAACTTAACCAAAATGCTACGAGTATACCCTGCAGTTCATTTGCCGAAGTTCAGGACACTTGTTCATTTTCCGAAGTTGAAGAAAGTTATTCTTCATCCGAAAATGAAGATAATGTTGGTAAAGAAGACACTAAGAATGATGACTTCAGAGACGATTATAAAAAGTGGGCTATTGATTATAATATTCCACAAGTTGCATTAAAGCAATTAAATGTAATTCTGAACAAAAGAATGCCCTGCATAGTCCCTCTAGACCCAAGGACCCTTTTAAAAAGTAAAAAAGATATACAAATAACTCTTATCGATGATGGTCATTACTGGCATAATGGTTTGACTGAATCTTTAAAAACGATTTTACAAAACCTAAATGATAAACCGAAATGCGTTTCACTTAATGTGAATATTGACGGACTACCATTGTTCAACAGCTCTAATCATCAAGTGTGGCCTATATTATGTAACATCCATGAAAGACCAAGTGTGCCCCCTTTTGTTGTGGGTATTTATAAGGGTTCGAGTAAACCATCAAATGTATCCGCATATTTTTATCCCTTTGTAAGTGAATTACAAGAATTAATTTCTAATAATTTGAGAATTGTATCGCAAGACGGGGTCGATACTTTGATCGAAGTTAAAATCAGAGCCTTCATATGCGACTCGCCAGCGAGAGCCTTGGTTAAAGGTGGGTATCCTAATCCCAACTATGTAATTTAAAATTTTCTGTTAGGTGATATTCTAATTAACTTTTTAAGTAATATTTTATTCAAAACTGAAACAGTCATCCCGGTCAAAATCGGCCAGGAACTTAGGTGTCAAGAATGACTTTTTCATGAAATACTCATTCTTGACACCTTTATGTGCTTGGAAGGTTGTATTGATGATTTTGATGATTATAATTCTATAACTACATACGTCTTACAGTCGCGATTAAACTTTCATCAACATACAACCTCGCACTGGCCTGCAAATTGCAAAAAACGTAAGAAAATTTGAATTTCGCGGACCGGAATGAAGCATCCACCTTAAAATGAATCTGAGTTGGATAACCAACCGGATTGTAGTGTAGTAGTCAATTTAAACTATTGGTCACTGATTTATTAATTTTATATTTTACAGGAGTATGCAACTTTAATGGTAAACATGGTTGCTTGAAATGTACAGTGGTCGGCGAGTATAGTCATAAATCGCACACAGTCACCTTTGCAAAGACTGATTGCCCACGAAGAAATGACGCGGACTTTCGTTCTAAGAAGTACGGAGCTCACCACAAGTACGATTCTCCTTTGCTAGCATTGCCAATAGACATGATTGAACAATTTCCTGTAGGAGATTCTCTACATATTATTGATTTGGGTATTATGAAACGGTTATTAATTGGTTGGAGGGATGGAAATTTAGGAAATCTAATTACAAAATGGCCTGCAAGGGTAATAGAAAAAGTCTCTCAATTTTTACTATGCTGTCAGATGCCAAAGGAAATACACAGGAGTGTTAGAAGCCTTAAAGACTTGTCACATTGGAAAGGTTCTGAGTTCCGTACTTTTCTGCTCTATTTAAGTTTTGTGATATTAAAGGATGTCTTAGATAATGCAGCATATCAGCATTTTCTGCTGTTTTTCTCAGCTGTAACCATTTGTACAAGCAAGACACATTTTCAACTTCTACCAGTCGCAGAAATAATGTTAAAGCACTTCGTTGACAATTATGGCAAGTTTTATGGCCAAGAGTACATTACAAGCAATGTTCACAATTTAATACACGTAGTAGACGAAGTAAAGAGATTTGGAACCTTGAAGAGCTTTAATGCTTATCCATTTGAAAATAAATTGAGTTCAATTAAGAAAATGATCAGAACAGGAAACAAGCCACTTCAGCAAATTGCTAATAGATTAATAGAGAGACAATATAATATTGAAGTAGAGAACTTAAGAAACGATACTAGTTATAACTACCCTACGATAAAAAGTTACAAATATGGAAGTAAACTTAAGACAGTTATTCAACTAGAATCCTTTATCCTCTCAACTGATAATGGAGATAAGTGGTTTTTGACTAATAACAACCACCTTGTTGAATTGCGTTCTGCTACTCGCAACGATCAGGGACGTATGCAGATAATTGGAAATCGAATTGAAAACTTAAAGAATGATGTTTTTGAAACACCTATTAAATCTTCATATCTAAATATATTTATGATAAATGAGAACGAAATTTCGCAAACTGAAGCCATATATTATATTACTGATATAAAGTGTAAATTGGTTAGTGTTTCATACAACTCAAATATATATTTTGCTCCGCTTATTCATACATTTAAGAAATAGGTAATAAAAAAGGCAGTAAAAAATGTTTCATTTTTTTAATTATCCCCAGGAACGTAATTAACATTTCACAAATCAAAATTTAGCAAAGCTTTGAAATATTGCTAGTCTTAGAAAAACTCAAATCACTTTTTGTTCCATAAATGTAAATTAACATAATCAAATCTTTATTTAGTTTGCCATATTGAAACATCTTATGTAGCTAATAATCTCACAATAGAATATACAAAACAACACAACAGACAACTTATACATATATTTCTTAAAAATTAAAAATAATCCTTTGGTAAAAGTTTTAATCACGTTTAAACCCGGTATTATGCGTTAATCGATACAATCTAAACTTCCGATATTAGGAACTTTTATATGTATTATCTTAATGATCTAATAATGTCATAAATGTAAAAATTACAAAAAAATAAAATGTCACAAATAGAACATACAAAATAGCAACGTAAAAAAAAAAAAAATTAAATTTGTAATATTTTTACTTGCTAAATAATTATATAATTAAGAAGTGGAAGGTTTCTTTTAACTAGAAGTTATATTATCTAATTATTTCGCAAGTGAAAAGATTATAAAATTAACATTAACAACTTTAAATTATTGAACAACCGAACGCAAATAATCACGTGATAATCAAATACTCACAAATAGTTAAATAATCACTTATTCGAAAGAATGACAGAGTATACGCGACCATCATAGGAACTGCATCCCAATCTAGCTCGTCAAATCAAGTGGTGAGGCATTTTCTTTCTGATGTACTGTATTTTCTATCTCTACATTCTGGACATCAAGTTGCTCTTCAACTGACAGGCGATTATTTTCTTGCAACACTTTTGCTTTTTTTGGTCTGTTCTTTTGAGCAGAAGCCCTCAGCAGTTTGGATTCATTTCTTTTAATAGCATGCCTCATAACGTTTTTTAAAAATAATTGGCACTCTGGTATTGTGAAGTTATTGTCAGATTGGTGTATTATTTTAAAAAATAATGTTATAGTTTTAGTATAAGACTTAAAACATATTTTTGGTTCTCCTCTGGTACCTCCAGCCCAAGAACATTGGGTCATAAATTGCCGAGTGAACATGGCATCGACCAATGCGTAAGCGTTATTATAAGCGCGACCTTTGCCTTTTGTACAAGTTACAGAAAGTAGTTTTATAATATTTTCTTCAGCTTGTGGATTATGTAAACGTTCCTCGATACTATTAAGTTCCTGTAAATTGCTTATAATTTTGAAATTATTATCATTATTGCCCTGTCGATTAACGTCAGTTACTGATGGTACCGAAATACGTGTCACCAATTCTTCTAATTTGGTGTCCAATAACGCAAGTTTTTGTAAAATATTTTGTTGATTATCAAATAGCACTTGTATATTTGCTTCAGTCGCTGATGCAACGGTTATTAAATGGTCGAGGTTTTGCGCTATACTATCCAGTTTTTCTGCACAAATTCCTTGGATTCCTGTGGTCTCAGTGGCTTGATCATAGGGTAATTCAGTGGCTTGATCATACGGTAATTCTATAACCCCAACGACTTCAGTTGAATGTGGTGTAATATCAAAATTGACATTTTGATCCGGTAACTCAACGCCACTGGTATTTTCCTAAAACAAAAAAATATATAAATAATTATAATTATATGAAGATGTCGCCTTTCCTGCGTCTACCCGCATTATATAACGACAAGTTCCCAACACTCGACCCCTTTAATACTACACGGAACCGTTTTAAAAGGGAGATAATTACAATCCTGGATCAAACGCGGGATACTGCCGCCACTAGTGCCAGTTAGTCATAAGAATATAGACATACACACAAATCATCACACACATTCACAGACACCGTACAGTTACACTACATCCTCACGTCACACACTACAAATTTTAATACCAATTAATTCAGTCACTTTCGGCTAATTTCAAATGTATTCTTCTGTGTACTTCGTAATTGGCGTAATGTTCGATTTTTTTTTTTATGTTAATGTTCTGTCAGCTGTGAAGCTACCTTTTATAAAATAAATAAATAAATAAATCACAAGCGTCCGCGTGGAATCTAAATTTCATACAAACTTCCCTTTAAGTGATGATTTCTATGTTGATACGACAGACGGGCTTTCCTTTAAAGCCTATATAAACTCTTTCCATAAATCAATTAAATAGGAGCAGTAGTTTAGTAATAAATGATTTTTTTAAGTTTATTCCCCACTTGAACACGATGTATCTTTCCTAAAAGGGGTCCGCAAGGGCCGACGCCTGCCAGGGCTGCAGGACTGTTCGAAAGTGATACCGCGAACACAAAAGGCAAAGAAGGAACATGGATGGGTTTTAGTCAGTAAAAGTCTGACACTCCCTTCCGCTCAGCCCAGAGCGGAAGAAGATATTTGATGATTTCCAATACTAAAAAAAAAGGGGTGGGAAATGACCAAATAACTTCTCCCGCTTCGGGCTGAGCGGGAGGGCGTGTCAGACTCTTACTGACTAAAACCCACCCGTGTTCCTTCCGTTGCCTATATTGCCGGGGTCACGATATCCCTTTCGGCCTATCTCGCAACCCCGGCCAGGCATTAGCCCTAGCGGACCCCACCATTTGTGCTGACATCTCTCTGAGGCGCGCCTGGAACACAACGCGCCGTCGACCCGGGCCAGCTACGGGGTCAGTGTGTGTAAGTTAAGATATTAAATGCTTTAGGAGCTGATTCCATTGGAATCGAGAACCTATAGACGGAAATATAAATATGTAAAGTTAATAAACTTACCGATAGACAGTTTACCAGGTCGTTCAAATTTATTTGTGTGGTTGATTCTTTAGGTCGTTGGGTTTTTGCAATGATCTCCTGGTCCGTATCCGTGTCGGACATATCCGACATAAGAGCGATTTGTTGTTCGGAACTTTCATAATTGGGAATATTATTTCGCTTCAAGATACATGGCATCGATTTCCAATTTGTTTCTGGTGTAGAATCCTCAGCCTTTATCAAAATAGCCTCATTCTTTCGTGGCCAATATAATGTTCCACGTTGTTCCCATTGTGCTGGCACAGTTGATAATAAAGATGTACCTTTTTCTGTGGTCTCCACTATTTTAAAAGGCATTATTCTAAAAGATAAGTAAATAAGTTATTAAGGACAACAAAAACTTACTAAGTAACAATAATAGGTTCTTAAATTATCTTATTAAACATAAAACAGGAGCACTTTAATAATTGTACCTATTATGTTTTGTTGCTAGGTACTTGATAATTTGGGTTTCTTAAAATCTAAGAGCCACGCGCCCACTTGGTATTACCGACCTACTACAACTGATGAACTAACTAGTGACTAAGCGAAAGTGCGCGAGCGAGAAGCAAAGGTAAATTCTGCGTATTAGAGGAGATATAGAGAGTTCGCGGCATCGGCCAGCCTAAAGAGCGAGCGAGAGCGACATATTGCAGTATTTGCAGTATGTCGCTCTCGCTCGTTTTTTCGTCTCTCTCTTACGTCTACCCATGAACCGTGTAAGTACATAGTAAGTACGGTTCCGTGTAAGTACAGTGCGCCGTCTAGTGACTCGGGATAGTAGGTAATTAAAAAAATATATAATAAATTACCTATTAAGTTGAAGCGTGTTTCCGAAATTCTTACAATTTATGTAATGATTCAAATTTAAATAGGGTGTATGATTAACTAATTACAATATTCGCATTCGTCTTCTGGAAAATGATTATAGATAGCAAAATATTTGCAATAGGGGCACCAAAATAAGCCGTAACGTAATAAATTGTTTACATTGTTGTCTGCTAAAACAAAATGTGACAGTCTATTTCCACGGACTATCTGGAAACCACATCCAAAACAACGAGAACTAAAGATAAAATGAGTTAATGACCACGGCCATTTCAAATGTGCACGTATCATTTCAATGAAGTCCATCTTTGATAAAAACTTATCAACATCTGCGTAATTATAGATCATTGTGGGGTTTACCTAAAACAAAAGTAGGTATTATTTAGACTACTACTAAGATAATATGTCACGCAAACAAATATTCTGTTCTTAAAATACTATAATAAACTAATATTTTTTTGAACTAAGTTAGCTAGGCGTTCATGTTATTTTATTACTGATCCCTAAATCAACTGATAATGGCGTAAAAAATTATGAACACGCAGTTTATAGGTCGGGAAGTTATATAGTTGTCATCTAGCGCAGTCACTTAATAAAATTATTAATAAAATATGTGAAAACAATAAAATTTTAAAAGCGCACGTAAAAATTGTTAGAAACTTACCTCACATTAATCAGTAAACTTGATTGCACAATGGTTTACAACTGATGAAATGGTTTATCACCTCAAATAACAAAGAAAAAAATGCAAATATTAACTTAGCTGTCAAAAACACTGCCAAATTAAATTAACGTGCTAATATAATCTGTTACAAGTATTTCGTTCAATAAGCATCATCTTTAAATGACAATAACACAACGATTACATTATATAAAAGTCATATTGTGTGCCATAACTCGACCCGAAGTCGAATACACGCCGCGACAGCTATCATTACATGATATGTAGGTAAATCGCCGACGTGTATATGACTACTGTGCGACTAAGTAGGTATTTATATGACTGTTACACGCAACTCTTAGCGCCTTAAGTTGAATAAAATGGGCCCTAATGCCGTCTAGTAAACGTCCTTATGTCATTTATACGATTATACTAAATAACATTAGGTTGCCAGAAAAACGTCTACTCAACGTCGTAAATGTTTGTTGGGCTATAACACTCGCGCCATCAAGACAAATCTAATGACGTATATTTCATACAAATCCCTTCATCCGTTTATCCGTTATGAGGGAACAAAGAAACGGACATACATACATACATACACGTCAAACACATAACCCTCCTTTTGGGCTTCGTCGCAGTCGGGTAAAAATAAACTGGAAGCTGTTGTGATAAACTGGAAGCCGACCCTAACTATGCTAGGCAGATGATGACTGCCATACGAGCAACGTATCGCATGTGTGGTCTCGCAACGCAAAAATGAAACTACGTCACAGCGTAACGTGGTCGTGTGGCATGTCCTTCTCATGAATCTTTCTTTATCGAATGGTGCGTTAGTGCCTAACCTGCTAACCGAGTTTTTATACCGCCCATGGGCCTTTGACTTGGCATAACATGCTGTCGTAATTCCCAGACATGCTGGTTTCCTCACTATATTTTCCTTTACCGAAGCAAGTGAGTGTGCGCAGGAGCTGAGGAGATGGTGGAATCAGTTCGTGGAGAACTGATTCCACTATCTCCCTTCTTCCATCGGGAGACTAGACGTACTGCAGGTTATCACCGATACCTAGTCGACGTTCCACACATTCGAACGAAGCGCTTTGCTAAGTCCTTTATTATGCGCACAACCAAGGAGTGGAATTCCCTGCCTGCGTCGGTTTTTCCGAGTTCATATAACCCTAATCTGTTTAAGTCACGAGTAAACAGGCTTCTTCTGGGTAAGCTCGTTCCATCGTCGACATCATCTCTGCCCTTAGGGCAAGATTGAAGTCAAGAGCAAGTCAGTAGAGTAGTCAAGAGTAGTCAAGCCCATAAAAAAAAAAGAAGTGATACTTATACAATACGCACATGAATCCGTAAAATTGGTTGTGTGTCTTGGGTTCGAACTCGAGTCCTATGACTTGGCAGCTCGGTGGTCACACCACTAGATTATCACTGATTCTCATTAATCAACGTAGATGACGCTGCGTCACTAGTCCGACTCGACGTAAGTAAGTAAAATTTTAAGATAAGCTTAAAAACGTCATTAATGATAACATAAAAAATAAAAACTTAGTTCTTTTTCTGACATGTTTGATGGTTGGTGTCTATCATCCAATAGAATAAATCTATATTTGACCACCACATGATAGTTTCACTCAGGTCTCAATGCATCAACATTGAGACCGGAGACAATACTGAAGCATCCATTGTCCTTTCAATCAATATTCGTCTTCAGTATTCCTCCGATTGGATAGCATGTCAATTTTCATTGTGCCGTATGCGTATTCGAGAAACGTCTCAATATCTTAGCAAACCGATGCGTTGTGTTCGAAGCCTCAGGAAAGCTTTGACTAGGAAATCAGAGTGGATTGGAATGCTATGAGCTTTATGCTAGACGAGGAGAGAAGGAATCTCAGCTCTGTGAATAATCGTAAACATCAAATCAGTTTAATTTACAAGACGCCCATACACAAGTGTTGGAACAGATACCGGATTTTATCCATTCACGTTACACCTCACATCCCCCTTTGTATCTCATCTGATTTGCTACACATTCACTTTTAACCTTTAAACGCACAGAATACCTCTTCGTTTCCCCATAACGCTCTTGTCTAGGTCATTTTCAAAACTTCCTTCAAAAACCCAGCTCATCGCAGAAACTCAACAACAAAAAAAATTAAACCATCTTATTCCATTACTATTCCGGCTTCCGAAGTAGAAAGAAGGCTGATTCAATTTTATTAGCGCTTCGCGTTAGTGGTTTCGGCTTGTCGGCACGGGCCCCTAATAAAATGAGCCGAGGTAACGGCGTGTTTGCGCCCGGGAGATGACAGATACGGCACGGACCGGGCCACCGCCGCGCCGCCCGTACCCCGCCGGTCTTATAAACTAGCGTACACACCACACCTACTAAACAGACTGAAAAACTGAATTTATATAGTGTTTGAGCTATGAGCTTTGGATGTGCGAATCAACAGTACCTAAATCTGTCAGGTGGGAATGGATAACTTTTCATGTTTCGAATGAGTTCGAACATAGAACCCGTGTCTATTTATTATTATTTAGTTTTTTTTTATGAAATAAAGAAAGAAAAAATACTTATTAGAGTCGCAGGAGACAAAACAACAAAATCAATTAAATAAGAACCTATATAATTGTAAGATATAGGTGCTTTAAACTAAATTTCTCTTGTACAAGTCCAAAGTATGCATATCTAAAAACTACTTTGTAATATAATGTAAATACAATGTACCAACATAAAATTTCTCTATATTTACATGAAGGATTATAGAATTCCTCCAACAAGTTTTCGCTCACAAGAAGAAAAACGAAGAAGGCTGCACTGAATGATTTATTCATTTATTATCGAACAACTTCCACCATAGATTTCGTAAAAGCGAGTAAAACTAGCACAAGCACCTCGTATTTCATACTGCTGTTGTTTATAAATCAACAGTTTAATATCATTAAACGGCTACGCCTAGTAAGCTTAAAAACTTCCGAGTTTTAATTCGCCCGTGAGAGATTTTAATTTAGCGAGAAACTGTTTCCTCGAACTTGTTGTAATGTATTCATATATTAACAAAATACTGACATCCAGCCCGTTGGGGCGCGTTTCTCGAACGCCACTTCCATGAATAGTCTGAAATGACTGAGATTTTGCGCTACTTTTTAAAATTTTCTTTTTCTATTAGTTATTAAGAACTGAAGACAAATTTTATGATTGCTACGTAAATAAATTAAGGTTCCTTATTCATTTTATTGAATGAAATTGATTTTTATTTAACGGCTGACAACCAGTCTTACCAAGGGTATCGTATTACCCAGTACTAACTGGGTTGTGGAGGTCAGATAGTCAGTCACTCTATGTAACATACCGGTGTTCAGCTGCATTCGGTTTGACTGTAAGCCAACTCCAACATAGTTGAAAAAGGGCTTGGCAGATGATCATTGATTTTAGTTTAGATTAAATTATTAGAATAGCACTATGAAAAATAACAAAACGATAAATTCTGTGTTTTTCATTGTTTGTAAATTAAAACAAAATGTCATCTCTTACTCCGATATGCATAATTTATTACAAGGGAGAATAAAATCTAATTCGTTTCGGATATTTACGAACAAGGGTTTGCAAATGCGCGTTTTTTATTCGACGCTAGAAGGAGAGAGCATTACTTTGCAATGCAGTGACATTTTTCTTTATGAACTCTCCCGCCCTGTTTTTATTAATTCCTACTCCCCGGTCCCAAATAAAAGCTTTAAAGAAAATGTTTTCATAATTTAAACCATTTTGTATCCAGACTTATGCTCGGTTTACGCGATACGTCGTATTGTTTTTCTGTTTTAAACTGAATATTTTCTTGTGTGTTCATTGAAGGCTTTAAAGAGACGCAACAGCGTCTGATGTTTGTGCCAACAGCTCACTTATGAATATTAGTATGCATTAATATTACTGTTTGGGAAATAGCCTCATTTTTCATACTGAGAATACTTATTCAGCAGAAGGCTTATTCGGCTATTCAGCAGTGGACGTCTTTTGGCTGAAATGGTGATGATGATACACAATATGTCTGTCTTATCCGTCTTATACTGTCTCCACCGTCTACATCGGTTTTAAAGATAAAGTTGCAGTTATAAAAACAATTTTTCAAATACCAACTATTCAAGCCGTTGTAATTATGGCAAATGACCCTCAGGATAGTTTAGAGGGCAGTTCATTTCTGTAAATATCATGGGGTTGCAATTTCGAGGATAAATGTAGTAGATAGGGTGGTACCATGTGTGTATTGTATGGAGTTCGCAGGTCACGGGCATGTTGTCTACTTTAGACTATATTATATCGGTCAGGTGTATAGCAGAAGGATTTTGTGTTTTATATTGTTTTGAATATCCCACATTTAATTAAAGGTTGCTTGTAAATGTTGTTGCACGTAACTAGTGTAAAAAGTCTTTATTGTTCGCTATAAAATAAACTATATAACATAACATCACGCCTGTAATTCCCGAAGGTTTACACCTGTTGTTTCTATTATTTATGGGTGGTTAGTACGCCCACATTTCAACATCATGATGGTGGAATGCCATGATGGAGTATATTGCCATAAACAGCACACAAATCTAGATTTCATGGTTGCTACTGAGGAATTCCTGATGGATAAACCAATAAATAATATGCCCGCCCTGGGAATTGAACCCAGCCAGAACCTCACGTACAGCAGTCACGCATGCGACCACTAGAACAACAACCTTACACAATGCTTTGTTAACATAACTATAAACTTTAAACACAGACGGTTTCAAACAAAATAATGAGATAAAAAACTGCCATTTTAAACGAAAATTATTCTACAAAAAAATGGCTTTGTTCTGTTAAACAAAATTCGCGTAAATACAAAGGGACGTTATTGCATCGTTACAACAATTTTATTATTATATCTTTTGGAAGCTAATCAATTTGCATCTGTATACACGTCAGAGTTAATGACCGAAAAAGCCCATTGAATGAAAAAACCGTTCCCAAATCGGTGTTACATGAATGAGGGTCATGAAGCTAAATTCAATTTGTGATATATTTGTACCTGGAAAATGTTTATGGTTTTAGAAAAACTGTGTGTTTTAGAGCCACCAGGATAAACATAGGATAACGAAAGCCTTCATGCGGGTTTTAGGAAATCTAACTGATGGAGGGCATAATAGTACAGCTGAGATAGTGTTCATTGTGAAAATATGTCGAGTTGTGGTAGACCAACCGTCACTCACCCGGCAAAGAAAGCTGGTTTGTTGACTATGGAGTAACCAGTCACATCACTATCATCATTTCCACCGAAAGACTTCCACTGTTGGACATAGGCCCTCCTCAAGTGTCTCCACATTGATCGGCCCCTTGTGTCTCGCATCCAACGGATCCCCGCAACCTTTACCAGGTCATTGGTCCATCTAGTGGGAGACTTTCCAATGCAACGTCTTCTGGATCGCGGTCGGCACTCAAAGACTTTTCAGTCCCATCGGCCGTCCGTTCTGCGAGCAATGTGCCCTGCCCACTGCCATTTAAGTTTGGCAACTCTTCGGGCTACGTTAGTAACCTTGGTTCTCTTGATGTCTTCATTTCTGTTCTGATCACACAAGGAAATTATTTATTAGTTAAATCACAATAGGAACTGATTATAAAATATGTATCAAACTGGAAAAATGTGACAGAGGTGATTACCGTTAAAATGTACCTAAATTCACATAGTGTCGTCTACTAGTGCAGTCAATATAGACCTTTGTATAACTAAAATCTGCGTTATAGCGGAAGGCACCTGGCATATTCTTCAGTTATCGGCATAGGCGTATTATAAATATACTCCTATCTTGGGCTCTTAAATTAATTTGAGGTCACCACAGGATAGTCCGGCTGAGCTGTCTTGCAACCTTATCGAGATGTCCTACGAGTGGCCGTTCCTTAAAAAAAGTGGGTACTTTTTTACTATTTCTACGCTTCTTGGCGTTAACCAATAATTCCCCAAAATGAACTTGTTTATACCAAAATAAATATTGGCAGTCTTCACAAATTAGTGTTATGAAATTTGTTGAAAGTTGTAAATTCTTGTGATTGAGTTTACACGATATTGTTGGCTGATTCGGTTTGATTGTTAGTCCAATTTACTTGTTCGTTGGCAGAGATGATTATAAAGTTGATTAGACCACGAAGTTTCTTTTCCAGTAATTTTGGAAGGGCAGGAGGTCGGTGTAGGTTTATTTTTGTTAAGGTCACGTTCGAGTGGAGGTCAGGGAAGTCAGGTAAAAGAAAACATGGGTAAAGGTTTACCCATTTAATTAATACTGGTCTCCTTATGATTGTTATATATTGCAAAACATTACGCCTGTAATTACCGAAGGGTTAGGCAGAGGACATTTCACCATTTAAGTTTAAGTCCTATATAATTGGAGACGAGCCTATTATATGGGACTCAACGGCACACAAATCCAGATTTTGTAACCCCTCCCGCTCTGGGCAGAGCGGAAAGGAGTTTCAAACTTCTACTGACTAAAAACCACCCATGTTCCTTCATAGCCCTTGTACCGAGGTCGTGGTATGTCTTATGAACAAACCGCAGCCCCGACGGGACCTGAACGAGTCTTAGCTAAGAATTGTACTTAGCAGGTGGCGGTTTGTTGATCTAACAGGAAACGACAACGTCTGGCGGGTCAACTCGTATTTCAAAGATTTTAATTTCCCTGTAAGTATTTACTCTTTGGCAATTTCTATTGACTCTTCCTCGCGAACTTTTCAACAGAAGTTCATATTTTACAAAATATTATTTCAATAATTTCTAGAAGTTTTGTACTATCGTCCAGTGTTGCAGTTTTAAGTTATAACTCGAATGCTGCTACTGAACTACTTGCAGTCAGTTGTACATTTTGTGTTATATAAATGTTCTATTTTAATTAAGTTTTCTTCCGACCCAACTTTGAATATTAACAAGTTCTTTAGCTCTGTTTTTCTTGAGTTGCATTCAGCCAATAAAGTTAATTCATATGAATTTGAAGCGTTAAGAATGTTGCAATCTGTTTGCTTTCTCTTCTTTGCGTGTAAGGTTTTATTTTGTAAGCAAAGTTTCATGTTGTTTTTACCTCTTGGAGGTTATTTTCTATTATAAAACTGCTTTGTGAAACTAAAGACAAGTGGTTTAAGCATACTGAACCTTTTGTGTTCAACTACCCTAGAAAAAATACTCTGCGTATTTTTTCATTCTTAAGTATGTGCTCATATTCTCTTCTACAATATCTATTTAACATGGACGTACGAAACGACTGAATAAAACGACTCATAAAATATTTCAAAAACATAAATTCCCCTGATTTATACCCTTATATAAACGTATCAAACTCAACGTCGACGATAGTTGTAAAATAACTGAGGTATAATGCTTCCCCTAACTCATCTCGGCAGAAATAATACCGAATGCCGAGTACCGAGGCCGAAGACGAATTGATTCGACAACTTAATGACTCATTCAAGAAGTCATAAAGTCGGCGGCATCTCACTGCTTAATATAGCGGCGTTGCAAGAAACAATTAGACAAGCGGCACAATCATCCTAGAGGTGGCGCGGAGAAGTGACAGGGTAGAAAATTTTTGGATGTGGTATCTTCCAAGCAGGTAAAATATTCAAATTTTTAGTTAGTTAACTTACTACAAAGATCAAACAACTTAGTAACTTGTGTTTACTGTATAAAGCTTGTTTTTCATCAAAGTACTTGCTCTGATAGATGTTACGATTCTTTAATTACAAAAAAAACAAAGGTATTAAAATTGACATAATTTTCTCAAGAATATGCAAGTTTGCTACGAGACGTAGCAACTGCGTAGCAAGCTGCTACGCCAGCTACGCCGTAGTCACAATAATTTAATCGCATACTTTTTTAGGATAACTGTCAGCTAAAGAGCTTTTTGAGCATTATTATGCTCTTTTACAAATTCTTAACTATTTTCCTATTATTTTCAGATGCAGGCAAGGGTGGTTAGTGAAAGTTCATTTACACCTACCAACCTTCCGAATGCCGTGTACACACGGCTACACATCAAGCTATACAAAACCAGTATAATCTGATCGTTCATTGTGCGAAAAGATCTAGTAAAGTGAGGCCAAGATTTACTGGTTTTGTATAGCTTGATGTGTAGCCGTGTGTACAAGGGATGGGAAACAGGATAAATCAAATGAATGAGACAATAATCGAAATGAAATGACTGTAATTGGGCATGGAATGACAGGGACGGTCCCGGTAACTAAGTCCCAGGTAAACGGTGCTCCATACAATTATGTGGAAGTATCCTATAGGGAACGCGCGGATATGAATTACAACCAAGGAAAGGAGGAACAATAATTTGGTGAATTGACGTGTTTTTATGGACTTGTTGGTTTCAAATGAGACCTAATTGTGTATTCTGAATTGTGATTTGGATTATGTTATTTTTATATTAAATCGCGCTGACAGAAGTTATTTAATGGATCATCAGAAACTTATAGTATTTTGGTTTATTTATTAATACTTACAACATAACGTATCTTTTACACACAGTTTACAACAACTATGATTTACAATACATTCTTATTCTTATTATTTATTGCACACTTATAATAACAAAATATAAACACAAATTACAATAATAAAGCTTATGTACAAAGGCGAGCTTAAGCCAGAATTGGGTTTTCTTACAGCAAACCTAATTTCGAAAGCGAGATATAACGATAGATTAGTCTATATAACGTATCTTATGTATAGATAGGCGAAACTTGCCTAAAAGTAAGTAAATGTTATGTTATGTTTACAGATTCTCCAAGACCGCAATCACCATTTTTTTTTTGTTTTCTGCAATCTTTCTCTATATATACTTTAACTTACCAACTCTTAAACTATTAATGATAACAACACGTATTAATAAATAAAACGTTTATTACGTTTATGTTTTAAATGACCTCTACAGTTTTACACGCTTCGTTTTTTATCTTCGTACCTCGTTGTGCAGGCAACGTGTCGAATGGCGTGTAATACTGCTCGCATAAATCGTGGAGACACCGTGACGAGTCGAGGCGCACTTACGCGCGGAATGAGACACATATACGTTCTGTGCGCCTCGCAAGCGCTAAAATTTCCTTTTAATTGTCTTGCCGTGAACGTACGACATCACCCTGTTACCTAATACGGATAGGTGTTGCTGTTCGTATGATTATATTTAGAGAAGGTTAACTATACTAATAAATAGAATTAATGTGTCTGTTTGTAATTTCAAAGTAACAGCTTTTTATTAAATGCATATTCAAGATTGAAGTCAAGAGCAAGACCATTTATACAAAAAAAAATGCATATGAAAGTTTACATGGTACATAATAATATAACAAAGGGTACTTATGTTAATTTTTGTCTATCTGTCTGTTTGTTCCGGCTAATCTCCGAAACGGCTAGCACATAGCTGTTTTATTAGAAAAAGCAATGGCTTCCAATGTGCAATAGAATCCTAAAGTGATTTTGACCTGTGCTTGTTTTTAACAAAATCCGGTTCAAATAGGGAAGTTACATTTTTATAATACATATTTACACGTGGACGAAACCGCGGGCAATAGCTAGTCTATCTATATAAATTGAATGTTACCCGTTGTTAGAGGAACACTTATGAACCGCGGAAAATTATGGTAATTTTATATTTTTTAATGTTCCGTCCTTTCCGTTCCATCTAGTTTGAAGGAGATTACACGGAAAGGAAAAACTAATAGTGTTTTTTGTTTGGGAAGCGGAACTCGGTTCGGTGAGCTAATGTTTTACAATAAGTTATTATTATAAAAGCCTTTTGTTAGGTTTATTTCGTTAAACCTTAATTTTGTAGATTTTTGTTTTCACAGGAAATGGCGTTCGTCTGCGCTCTCTACGAGGTACAGAAAAACTAATTTGTACAACCCTTTTTACATCACAGCATCTGCCGAGCCAACATAGTTAAGAAAAATCTAGGCAGATTTGGTATGACTGATTGTCAGACTTTCGACCCGCTGACTGTCAAAGGTCTATAAATACCAGCTATGATCAACGGCTTATAGTGCTTTCTTGCTAAACTCGGTATGTAACGAGTGGTAACCCATCCACAAACGTTACCTAAGAAAGCGTGGCTTAACCTAAAGATCGCCTCGAGCTAAATACCCATAAGTAGAGGTCGTGATATATGTTCAGTCGCAGAGCTATAAAGCTCTACGAGTCAACCCCATCACAGCTACAACACCAGCAGTACAATATCAATTAACACCATCTAAGAGCAACACTTAGACACTACTTTTATGACCACTTTGTATTTAAAGTGTTCCAGTGTACTCGCAATAACGCAGTATAACAGTCTTGCACAATATTCAAATTAAATTGCATCTTTGCCAAAACTAGCGGGAAAATGGCGTCGGTTACATTAATATACAATAGAGTTTCTGACCCTCTCTGTCCTGGCTGGCTCTTTGTTTTTATAGGTTGTTGAATAAGCATTAACTAAGTAATTTGAGGGGCAGGTAGATACGAATTGCGGCACGTTTAGGACCTTTTTATGTTGCCATGGAAACGATATTAGTGTACGATTGCAACTACTTGTGTATGGATTTTACTTACCAGTTGTTTGAGAGAAGTTTATTAATTGGTACTTAGGCGTTTTCTATAGAAATTGTTTTTAGCGCTAGTAGTGCTAGATGAAGAGAGTATCTCTATTATAAAATTTGTTGCATCAATAGCACTTACTTAAGTTAAAGCTGAACAATGCACGAAAGTATAATAGTATTTTATGTTGGAACCAGCCTACCGCGACCTACCATTTCTGTACTCACCAAAATGCATAATATAATCACCTCCACAATCACTATTCGTTCAATGCTATTTAGTACTTTCGTTAGTTCGTCAGTACGTACTCATTGAAAGACTAAACCGCTCTCACTTACACAAACATCATATTTCTACGAATCAGTCACAGGTAGTGACTGATTCGTAGAAATATGATGTTTTCTCACAGTAGGTGTAAAAAGTAGAGTATCCTCCTCTGGGCTAAAGGTGTCTTTGCCTTGGGCTAGCTTGAATCCCTCGCTGCATTCAGGATTCTTGTATTAACTCCCTCGCTTCGCTCGTGAGTTAAACTCATAACTCCCTCCCTGCGGTCGGGAGTTAAATTCCGAATCCTTCATTGCGCTCGAGATTCAATATGACGCCCGTGACATAAGACACAACTTTAGCCCCTTGGTGCATAATCTACTATTTTTTGACGTGACAACGTCTTATAATTCGATAGAGCCGGCTGCACGCACGAAAAAACATGACTCATGAGGCGTTACCTCTGAGGCGTTACCTCTGAGGTGTTACCTCTGAGGCGTTACCTTTGAGGCGTTACCTCTGAGGCGTTACCTCTGAGGCGTTACCTCTGAGGCGTTACCTCTGAGGCGTTACCTCTGAGGCGTTACCTCTGAGGCGTTACCTCTGAGGCGTTACCTCTGAGGCGTTACCTCTGAGGCGTTACCTCTGACATTCAAGTATTTTGTTGTATTTTTATTTTTTAAATTTAAAATGATTTTCTGAATTAAGAATTTTATGTGAATCAGTATTTTCTTAAGACGTTGTCACGTTCAACTATCGTCAGTAAACCGACTTTACAGACAACCAATTTTTTTCTCATTTGTTCGACCGTCGAATTAATTAGATTTAATTCTTAATAGATAACACTCATACATGCAACGCATGTACTCCATGACACGCGCTCGCTTCGCTCGCATATTAAATAAGTTCGATTCACTAGTTCGACGATCGAACTAATGAATCGAACTAATGGGAATGAGCCAGAATCATTACCTTTATCGCTGTAATTATCGTTGCTATAAACAATTGACACCACATTCACTTTTCACTGCACTTGATACTCGATCAAAACATGTAAATGTACTATAGTATAGCAGCTGTCCACGCAGACGCATCGCTCACTCAAGTAGGAGAGAGACGGATGTCGAACGCTGCCGAACGCAAAGGCCGATTGTGCTTCTTTGTCGCTCGTTCCGCGCTCTCGCTTTCACTTCAAGCCTTACATGGAACGCCTCAGAGCGAGGTAACGCCTCAGAGGTAACGCAGAGGTAACGCCTCAGAGGTAACGCCTCAGAGGTAACGCCTCAGAGGTAACGCCTCAGAGGTAACGCCTCAGAGGTAACGCCTCAGAGGTAACGCCTCAGAGGTAACGCCTCAGAGGTAACGCCTCAGAGGTAACGCCTCAGAGGTAACGCCTCAAAGGTAACGCCTCAGAGGTAACACCTCAGAGGTAACGCCTCAGAGGTAACGCCTCATGAGTCATGTTTTTTCGTGCGTGCAGCCGGCTCTATCGAATTATAAGACGTTGTCACGTCAAAAAGTTCTCACTAGTTCGACGGTCGAACAGATGAGAAAAAAATTCTCACTAGTTCGACGATCGAACTAATGAATCGAACTAATGGGAATGAACGATGATTCTTTCGATATTAATTATATATTCAGTGATAAATTGTCGAATATTCGTGCTTTCATCATTAAAATGAATAGCATCGGTCCGCTAGTGCAGCGATTGTAGGTTATGCTATAATTGACAAAATTAAAACAATAGGTTAACAGAACTATTTCACGATGAGTAAAAAATCGATGGCTTTACTATTCAATCGAAATAATTATCGAGCGTAGCTGTGATTTAAAAAAAATAAAACATAAATATTAAATCTTCCACATATCACAACAACGTGTCTGAAATGACAGGTTGGACCAGCCATCCGTCAAAGGGAACATTTTCTCCTATATCAAACACATTGAGGCGGGCTTTTTAAAAACTAGATTTACGATAATTTTAATGTTTCCAAATTTTAAATGTTAGATTCTATGAATAAACAATGATTAAATTATTGTTTATAACAATAATTTAATCATTGTTTATTCATAGAATGAATTATTTAAAATTATTACTTTTTTATAACAAATTAATTACAATTAAATTTGCTAAAATAATTAAGTAACTAATTGAAAAAATTTAATTATATTATTAAAATAATAAAATCATAATTTTAATTTAAACAATTGAGTAGAAATTTAAACAATAAATTTTATTCAAGTATTTTGTTGTATTTTTATTTTTTAAATTTAAAATGATTTTCTGAATTAAGAATTTTATGTGAATCAGTATTTTCTTAAGACGTTGTCACGTTCAACTATCGTCAGTAAACCGACTTTACAGACAACCAATTTTTTAAATGGCATCTCGCAGTTCAACCTAGCAGGTTGTCGTTTTTGGGTGAGAGCCACGGCAAGGAGACAGGCTGGATCTGAGTGGTGACGTTATTTAGAGGTTCCTTTAAAACTAGAGGCCCGTCAGAAGGGCCTGAGCTGGGGACTAAGTGCATGAGCACTGGACGGTGGTCGGAGTTAAGCTCGTGTAGCGTCTCGATGGAACGCAAACTAAGGTCGATATTCTTGAGCAGCGCTATATCGAGCACGTCTGAGCGTGAATCTGAGTTGTGAGGATAGTGAGTATGTTCCATAGGACCTATGGGTTTGAAGTTAAGAGAAGCCCCTAGGTTGAACACGAATCTCCCTCTGGGCGAGGTCGTCGTGCTGTTCCAGGCGGGATGTTTGGCATTGAGATCACCCGCTATAATAACGGAGTCACTCAAGTCGAAGTGGACAGTAAGATCCTTGGTGAGAAGAGTATGCTACTCGGTCGTACCGCCGGGAAGAATGTAAGCGGAAATGGTGGTGATCGGTTGATGACCGGTCATTTCAACCCGACAGATCGATGTCTCGAGAAAAGACTCTAATGGAGGGGGGACTATAGAGGTGCAGTCCAGTTCCTTTTTATAAAAAATTAGAGTACCGCCCCCATGGCAACGAGACCGATCGTTGCGAACAATGTCATAATTGGAAATTCTCGGATCATGGCGATTAGGTTTGAGAAAGGTCTCCTGTATGAGGAAGATATCGAGTTGATGATCGCGAAGGAATTTGGCGATCTTTACACGCTTGCGTCTAATGCCATTGCAATTAAAGAATCCTAATTTAATGGATTGAGGTTTGGCAGTCTTCAATTTTGTAATAGGCATTGGGATTAGCTTCGATTTCTATATAGGCTTTGAATATTTTACGGGCGGACACGCGGACGGTAGGGAGAGGGGCGGGGGAATACAGTGGCCTGGGGCCAGTAGCTAGTTTTTGTTAGTAAATAGAAACTGCAAAACCATATAAGTAACACTTCACTTTAGCACTATGTCACTGTGCGATCATGTGGCACTTGCGAATGGAACACCACGGAACACCACTACCGCTTCCAAGACGAGGTGCAGATAACAAGTTGGTACTAGCACCACAATGGCCTTAGAGTTGATGTTGCGTTGCGACTTTAGCAACTGCACTTTTGCCACATACTCGGTCTTCTGGCGCGCGATCTTCTTTCCTTTGCCGAGAGCTCTGGAGGCCCAGTGTAGACTAATTTATTTTTCAAAAAAACACGGATTTTATACTATTTTACACTTACACACTAACCAATAAAAGCATGTAGATTAATTTCGATTGATTACCAAAATCCAATCAGAAGCAAGCTGCCTTTACTGATAAGGGTTGGCTCCATTTCTTGAGCAAGCTCTTTGCCGACACAACTTGCACCTTATTGTCGGCAAAGTGCAAGCTCTTTGCCGACAATAAGGTGCAAGTTGCGCCTCTTTCCCGCAGTGATCCACCCCATCATGACGAACACGACAGAAGTGTTGAACATACCAAGTCTCGCGATACCCATACGCGTACCTTACCCATTACCGTACTTGCACCTTATTGTCGGCAAAGTGCAAGCTCTTTGCCGACAATAAGGTGCAAGTTGCGCCTCTTTCCAGCGGTGATCCACCCCATCATGACGAACACGACAGAAGTGTTGAACATACCAAGTCTCGCGATACCCATACGCGTACCTTACCCATTACCGTACTTGCACCTTATTGTCGGCAAAGTGCAAGCTCTTTGCCGACAATAAGGTGCAAGTTGCGCCTCTTTCCAGCGGTGATCCACCCCATCATGACGAACACGACAGAAGTGTTGAACATACCAAGTCTCGCGATACCCATACTCGTACCTTACCCATTACCGTACTTGCACCTTATTGTCGGCAAAGTGCAAGCTCTTTGCCGACAATAAGGTGCAAGTTGCGCCTCTTTCCAGCGGTGATCCACCCCATCATGACGAACACGACAGAAGTGTTGAACAAATATGTGACTTGTTGTGTGATCAACGTTGTAGAAACGATCACCGTAATATCATTTTATAATTTTTAAAAGATTCCGTAAATTGTAAGTATATCGGCTACGAATTTTCTATTCGTTTAATCAGCGCTGAGATGATGTCATTCCCTTACATTTGAGTCGTTTTCTACTAGCAATTGAATAGTACCTAATTCGGGTATCAATTTCCACTGGGCCACTCGATAAGAGTATTTGAAAATTCTAAAATAAGTACTTTCATAACTCATTAAGAGGAAATGCGAGTGGTCTTTTCTCCATACAAACGCTCTCGCCTGTTTTCTTTTTGGTTAATGACCCTAGAGCAATGATTTTTTACCCGACTGCGCAAAGCAAAGAAGGGTTATGTGTTTTTACCCGACTGCGCAAAGCAAAGAAGGGTTATGTGTTTATCAGTCTATGTATGTATGTATGTATGTTTGTTCCTATGTGGCACTGTAGAGGCCAAACGCCTTGGCCGATTTTGATGATCCGTATGTCAATCGATTCGTCTTGACCTCGCGAGTGTCACTAAAAACATTACAGTAAACAATACTCACTATAGTAACAACTAGTCGCCATATTGTCAAAATGAAAAAAAAAAAAAACGACGCACCACGTCAAGTGGGGTATCGTCGAATAGGTATTTGAAAATGAATATTAGGTTTCCTTTATCATTTTTCATTTTATAAAACCGTTTAGGATATATAACGATTTAAAGTTATTAGAACAAACAATTTCGCATTTCTTACTTATAACCGGATTTTTTTACGTGTACGGAATGAATATAAAATCGAATCGAAATCTACCGTCTTATAATAGTAATAACGAAGTTAATGAAAACTGACTAAAAAGTGTTAAATAAAAAAATATATTATAAAAACAAAAAACCCGACTGCTTAAAAACAAAACTAAAAAGAATAAAATAAGCCTCAGAATTTAAAAGCAGAATAGAAGGATCAACAGTCGGGACCCATTTAAATTTTACGGAGCTCCTTGATAAGTCACAAAAATGAATGGGTCCCGACTGTTGATCCTTCTATTCTGCTTTTAAATTCTGAGGCTTATTTTATTCTTTTTAGTTTTGTTTTTAAGCAGTCGGGTTTTTTGTTTTTATAATATATTTTTTTTTACAGAATAATAAATATTAACTATTTCTATGCCCCTATGTTTTCCTTTTTGGTGATAAATTATTTTTATAAG
This sequence comes from Diarsia mendica, assembly GCA_949316265.1. Classification (NCBI taxonomy): domain Eukaryota; kingdom Metazoa; phylum Arthropoda; class Insecta; order Lepidoptera; family Noctuidae; genus Diarsia; species Diarsia mendica. The sequence continues at coordinate 12,998,433 of OX438887.1, forward strand.
CACTAGAACCCTCAAAAAATGCTCAAAATTGCTTGTTTAGATCGCTGTTTACAGAGTCCTAGTGTACAAATTTGACAACTATTAACGAAAAAAGAAAAACATAGCGGCGTAGTATATATCCTCCTTATTCATTGTCTAAAATATATTTTAAATTGGTTCAATATTGGAGGAGGAAATAGGCGAGAGCCAAACCTCGAATTATAACTTTTTTCTGCAGTTGTCCTTATCGCACGAATTTGTGGGCAGGAGGACGGAGAGAGACAGCGATAGTAGAAAAAGACAGCACTCGCATTTCCTCTTAAGCGCCTGTGTGAATTCCCATTCTGGTTGTTTTCGTTTACGCCCATCGTTTTCGTATCGCCGCTGCCTCAAGTTACTATCGGGCTTCGGACTGCGACAAGTGAAATATTTCGCTGTTGGTAGGTAGGTGCTGAGTGAGTTACGAATGATTTTTTACGTTTATAGAATTTATTTTATTAACGCTTTCACAGTCGCACTCTTAAAAATCAATTATGCAAATTCAAACAAACACAAAGAACGACTAAACCACAGTATAAATATTAAGATAACTAGCTGCTGCCCGCGACGTCGTCTGCGTGAACGCTATACAGCACCAAAAATACCTACGATTACACTTAAAAAAAAAATACCCGTTCACTCATTTACCAGTTTCTTCTTAACATTTGATATCTACAGAAAGTGCAGTAACAGGGTGAGAAGGTCTTTTGTAAAATTGACCTTCAAAAAGTGCTGATTTTCAGCCTGCTTTGAATAAATGACTTTATGGTGATTCTCCTGAATTAAGTCATAAGTTGTGACTGAAGCAGATGGAGAAAACAATGAATAAGGAATACAAAATAGGGTAAAAATAACATACAGGAATTTTCCATAAACAACAATAGTGGGTTGGCTACCCGCAGCCAAAATGTAAAGAGAGTCAGGACTGGTGACGCGGGAGCAAGCGACGTACAGCTGCCCTTGTGAGAAGCAGCTCGTCCTCCTGATGTCGACACCCGCTGCCCTCAGTCTTTGCCCCTGTGACTTATTGATGGTCATCGCGAAGCAAACACTCACGGGGAATTACGCGCTTGAACTGGATCGGAAAGTCATGAGGTATGAGTGGAATACGTGGTATAAATACTGCCTCGCCGACTCCACAACCCGTGAGAATTTTCGCCTCAATGGTGTGTCTGTGGAGCGAGATGACTTTAAGGCGGGTCCCGTTACACAACTTCGAAGGAAATAGGTTCCGAAGAAGCATGATCGGGACACCGACCTTCTGCTTGATGGTACGCGCTGGAAGTCTACTTGCTGACAGGGAGCTCAGAAATTCCACGGGATAATGTGTGGCGTCATCTTGCTCGACGACAGTGCTTATAGAGGTGTAGACCACTTCATTCCCCTCAATTTCCGAGATAATGCATTCGTTAATTGCCGCAGTCTGATCATTTTGGGCGTTAAAATGATCCGCTCGCACACCCAATAATTCTGCTGGTGCGGTATACGTCTGATGTCCCCGTACACACAGCGAATGAGTTCTTCTAAGCTGGATACAACTCATACAACTCTACCGAAGTACCGAGAGACTCTGGAAGCGCCACCTGTCCACCTCTCTCCTCGCCGTCGCCAAGCCTTAGAAGGACATCAGAGAATTCTTGAGCACGTGCATTGCCGCCGTGCTTAGCTCTCATAGTAATGGTCAAGCGCAGTGTACGAACTCGAACGAACGATTGTAGATCACACCCCAAGTATTCTTTAAAAAAAAATATTCAATGTACAGTTTTGACTTTCCTACCATTTTATTTTATTATATGTATATAGTATATAGATTACCGTGACCAAACGTACTTTTTGTATTTATTGTGTAGGGTTTGAACCTGCGACCAGTAGTGCCCGCCGCAGTATAAAAACCTGTCCATGTCGAGCCAAACGCTACGTTGTGACCATAGTGTAATAGTACATTATGGTACAAGTGTATAACGTTGGTGATTACCGCAGAGGCGCCATTGAGACCCGAGCCGTCAGGTGAGGGTCTTAAGAAAGCCGAGGACGGTAATCATCAATACACACGTGTATCATACGACGTTTTTCAACACACTTGTGAAAAAAATAATACTAAAAAGTCATCTTCAACAGTTGAAACAAGTTCTGTTTTTTTTCCACAATAGCGGGAAAAATTAATACGCGCGCATGATCTACAGTTCTACCAACTTCAACAGTTAAAAAAGGTTCTGTTTTTTTTTTTTCACAATAGCGGGAAAAATTAATGCGCGCGCATCTACAGTTCTACCAAGTTATCTATGCAGGCGGGAAAACACGGAACTAAAATAAATGTACTAAGTTTGACGTAGCGATGCATTTTTTCTTGACCAGTGGCGCCACTACTGTAACAATGACCATATCGATCCGAATGACCGATCGGCCATAGACTAAAAAAATGTGGTTTCACTATTTTTGACTTTTCGCGGATAATAGAGTTTTCACGGACAAAATGGGTATTTTTTTTCTTTATTACAAAGAAAACAAAAGTTATATTATTTGAGTGAAAGATTCGTTTATTAAAAACGTATAATAATGTTGAAATTATCTATTTAAATTCAAAGTTGCATGAAATGGGGAAGCACTAGGTACATTAATTTATTTTTACTATTGAACACGATCTTTTTTGTATCGAAACTTTTTTAAAAACATAGCAACTCAACCAACAAAATTAAAAAAAAAACCTATAACTCACTAGTGAATAATAGCAATGAAAAAGTCACAGTTTGATTATAGGTGTCATTACGTGCCTAATTGCGGTGAAATTATAGCCACTTTATGAGCAAGTGTGTTGAAATAGTAGATTATTGCATCGAGCACAAAGTAATTTATTATTGCACCGAGCAATGATATTCTATATATAAAAAGAGGTAGATATCGCATTAGCACGCACAAATTGTTGAGGACAAACTAAGACAATTGTTGCAGTTTCATTTAGTCGGGTTGTAGCAGCGAGCGAAGTAAGTCGAGTCCGCGGCGTAACAAAAATGCCAAGTTGTGTGCTAGGAAAGTGCAAAAACTATGGTGCCAAGAAAAATAAGAGTTTTGGAGTTTCATACCATACGTAAGTATCATCATCATCATTCATCATTTCAGCCGAAAGACGTCCACTGCTGGACATAGGCCTCCCCTAAGTGTCGCCACATTGACCGGTCCCGTGCGTCTCGCATCCAGCGGATCCCCGCAACCTTCACCAGGTCATCGGTCCACCTAGTGGGAGGCCTTCCAACGCAACGTCTTCCGGTTCGCGGTCGCCACTCCAGAACTTTCCGGCCCCATCGGGCATCCGTTCTGCGAGCAATGTGCCCTGCCCACTGCCACTTAAGTTTGGCGATTCTTCGGGCTATGTCGGTAACTTTGGTTCTCATGCGGATGTCCTCATTTCTGATTCGATCGCGCAAGGAAACTCCGAGCATAGCCCTCTCCATTGCCCTTTGGGTGACTTTAAGCCTTCTGATGAGGCCCATTGTGAGCGACCACGTTTCGGTCCCATATGTAATCACTGGCAACACACACTGGTCATAGACTTTCGTCTTGAGACATTGGGGTAAGTTGGACGAGAAGATACATCTCAGCTTCCCAAACGCTGCCCAGCCGAGTCGGATTCGACGATTGACCTCTTTCTCAAAGTTGGACCTACCTAACTGGACTGTTTGTCCCAGGTAGACATAATCGTCTACAACTTCGAGTGTAGAGTCTCCGATCTTTATGGGAGTGGGTGTAGCATGGGCATTAAACATGACCTTGGTTTTGTCCATGTTCATTTTTAGACCCACTCTTTCAGAGAATGGGCAGCAGCGTTCTCTGTGCCTTGGTAACAACCATACTGCGATCGCCAACCCGCCTGCCAAGCGTGGCGATTATGGCAAACCCCCCTAAGCAAAAAATGAGCGCAACACAAAATATACGGCCCCTAGTACCCGGCAGCCCGTCTACCCTCGACTACGGTAGCGGTCGAGGTAACGGCGTGGCAAGGGGTGCGAAGAATCTCCGGATGAGATCCGGCTACCCCAAACGACGACTGGACCTGGCAACCTATAACACGCGCACACTCCGGACTGACGAGAAGATTACGGAGCTCGAAGAGGAATTAAGCAGGTTGCGATGGAGTATTGTCGGATTATCTGAAGTCCGAAGAGAGGGGGAGGACACGATAATCCTGAAATCCGGCAACTTGCTCTATTTCCGAGAGGGCGACCGGCAGTCCCAGGGTGGTGTTGGGTTTATCGTCCACAAGTCCCTTGTGAACAACGTCGTGAAAATCGAGAGTGTGTCGACCAGGGTGGCGTACCTTATACTCAGAATATCGTCAAGATATTCGCTGAAGGTTATACAGGTCTACGCTCCGACCTCGACACACTCCGACGACGAAGTGGAGACCATGTATGAGGATATCTCTAAAGCCATGCATGGATTCAAAACTCAATTCACCGTTGTCATGGGGGACTTCAACGCGAAACTGGGCAAACGAGACAAGGATGAGCTGCTAGTAGGGCAATTTGGGTTTGGACATCGGAATCGCCGGGGACACCAACTGGCTAGTTTTATGGAGAAGGAGGGCCTCTATATGATGAACTCCTTCTTCAAAAAACGTGAGCACAGAAAGTGGACCTGGCAGAGCCCCGATGGTGTGACAAAAAATGAGATTGACTTCATCATGTCTACCAGGAAGCAAATGTTCAATGATGTCTCTGTGATCAATGCGGTAAAAACCGGGAGCGATCACCGCATGGTAAGAGGCACATTGAACATCAATATTAGGCTTGAAAGGTCTCGACTGATGAAGTCTACGCTCCGTCCAGCACAGATCCAGATCCAAAACCCCGAGAACTTTCAGCTTGAACTCCAGAATCGTTTCGAGTGCCTAGGAAGCTCAGTGGACGAATACAACGATGGGTTCGTGGAAATTGTCCACACGACGGGGTCTAAGTTTTTTAAGGCACGTCGTGTGAATAAGAACAAGAAGCTCTCTGATCAAACTCTTAGACTCATGAAGGAGAGGCGTGAAATGATTCTGCAGTCTTCAGACGAAGCGTGTAAATACCGGCAGCTCAATAGGCGGATCTCTAAATCCTTAAAGAGCGACCTCCGCCGCTTTAATACCGAGTGTATTAAAGAGGCAATTGAGCGGAATAAGGGCTCTAAGGTATTTGCAAGAGATCTGTCTATTGGGCAAAGTCAGCTCACGAAACTGAAAACCGACGACGGCAGAATCGTATCCACCAAACCGGAGCTTCTGAGGGAGATCGAGAGCTTCTATGGGCAGCTGTACACGTCAACCAGTAAACCCATTGAAGATCTAGCGAAAGACCCCAGAGCTAGACTGACCCGACACTATACCGAAGACATCCCGGATGTCAGCCTGTACGAGATTAGGATGGCTCTGAAACAACTTAAGAACAACAAGGCACCGGGTGATGACGGAATTACGGCCGAACTCCTGAAGGCGGGTGGCAAACCAATCCTTAAGGCCCTTCAGAAGCTGTTCGATTCCGTCATACTCGAGGGAAAAACGCCGCAGGCATGGTGCAGAGGTGTGGTGGTACTCTTCTTCAAGAAGGGCGACAATACCCGACTTAAGAATTACAGGCCCATCTCACTTCTGAGTCATGTCTATAAGTTGTTTTCAAGAGTCATCACGAATCGTCTCGCGCGCAGGTTCGACGACTTTCAGCCTCCCGAACAAGCCGGATTCCGAAGAGGGTTTAGCACCGTAGACCACATACATACGCTGCGGCAGGTTATACAGAAGACCGAAGAGTATAATCTGCCTCTCTGTTTAGCGTTTGTGGACTACGAGAAGGCCTTCGATTCGATCGAAACTTGGGCCGTATTGCAGTCTCTCCAAAGGTGCCAAATTGACTACCGGTACATCGAGGTGTTGAAGTGTTTATACAAAAACGCCACCATGTCAGTCCGGCTTCAGGACCAGACCACGAAACCTATCCTTCTGCAGCGAGGTGTGAGACAGGGAGACGTCATATCTCCGAAGCTGTTCACCGCTGTACTGGAGGATATCTTCAAGGTTCTGGACTGGAGAGGACTAGGCATCAACATCAATGGCGAGTACATTACTCACCTTCGATTTGCCGACGATATAGTGGTCATGGCTGAGACCATGGAGGACCTCAGTACAATGCTCGATGGCCTCAGTAGAGCTTCTGAAAGAGTGGGTCTACGTAAGTATAATAAAAATATATCATATTTGTATTTTTTTCACGATTTATTTCTCATTTTCAAATAAATTTCGTATTATTGACATGATGGTTTGAAAAGGATAGAGAATAGGATGACAATCTGCTGCGTGACAGGGACAAATAGCATGCGTCATAGATTAATCAAACAGAAGCGAAATGGTAGGCACAATATATATATAGCGTTGCGCTTTCAATTTTTATGATTAAAATTATATAGAATGAGATTAGTAATAGCGGGCTGTCATATATTTTATTAGTAAAATTGGAATGTACGTAGTAACGTACCTAGATAAAACATATTTTCTCATAATGTTTTACTATTTTACAGATTTCCAAGTGATGAGTTGATAAAAAATAAATGGGTTAGCATAGTTATGGCGGAAAGAAGTGAACCTGACTGGATGCCTAGTAAACGTAGCACAATTTGTTTATTTTTTATTGGGACTAATAACATTATGAACCATATGAAAACCTTTTTTTAAGACATCAGTCGTAAATACAAAAATCCTTGTTTTCATAATTAATAATAAATAGAATTCAATTTTGTTTGTTGTTTTATTTAAAACGTCATTCATTACCAATTTATGAAATATGCCTATTGTCAGAGGCACGTGTGATGAAGTATATCATTAATTATTCAAAATCCTACACGTTTATTTCATTATTAATATCAATAAATCGTTTTCAGAAATTTGATACAAATATTCACTAGCATCTAAAACATAATTTAAATTGTAAAAAGATTAATTTTCCTTCGCAGTACTTAATAGCTGTACATTGGTAACAGTCATAAAAAATCAATGTCTCTTCTGTGGTAAATCGACTCTTTGATACTCTAGTGTACTTCAAGCGCAACACACTAAAACTAGCTATCTCTTTCTATCTCATTATGTTCCGTATTATCTATCGCTGTCGTAGTCTGACGTTGACGTTCAGCCTTATAATGACAACGCAACAATATCTGAACGTCATTCAGTATGAACATGGCGTATCTTTCTATAATATCATTGGCACCGAGTGCCTGATTTAGAGCCTGAGCGTTAGCGAGGGCTCTAATCTAACAGGCACGAGGGCAATATAAATTACTTAAGGCGAGGTGCATAATCTACTTTTCTTTCAACTATTACATAAAGGAATAGTAGATAAAAGAAACTCATATCAAACAGTTAAAAGATTTTCTATACTTAACACAGTCGTCTTCATTTAGAATGTTTTCCGGAGTTAATGTGTCGCTAAATGATTCCATTTTAATTCGAAGCCGAAGCACTCAAAATCAGATAGTATCACACTTTATCGTTTCCAAAAATATTGTCAAGCAAAATTAACAAAGTTCCCCAAAAGTTCCCGCCAAATTACTTTTTTAAATTTCTTTCATTTTATAGTAACTAGTTAGCAACAATCATTTTTTAAATTTGGAACAAGTAGTAGGATAGAAACGAATAATACTTATGTAAAAAAAAAGTATTGATATCGGCTGGCTGAATAGAGCTAATCCATTGAGATTGGCATCGGTGCGATTAAAAAAAATAAACTGTGCAATAATGAAATTTCATACATTTTTATTGCTCTAGAGCACTAAAGACTCGCTTTGTGCTGAGTTTTTAGTGTGATTATGATGAAATTAAAGCATAGTTGGAAGAAAAGTAATTTAACGGGTAGTTGTGACTCATTGCGAAATTGGTTATCCTAAGGTGCGTCAGTGCGCTGCGCAGGCGATGATGCGGGTAGAGGCGGTATGCGCGGGGTTAAATTTTATATAGAACGCCGCTCGATCGCAGTTTTATCAACTTAACTCAGGTTTACGATAACGCTGCGCGCCGTCAAACGTTTACAAACCAATCGACGAGTCATTTCATTGACTTTAGATTACCTAATTATAACTTTTTTTTACCTATCTTGCAATATCTTTCACGTTGATATTTTTGTTTCTTTGTTTTTATCTAAGTTTCTGCCAATGGTAGTTAATATGGTAGTTTTTATAAAACGCTCTTTATTTCCGAAGTGGTAGCTCTGATCATTACCTATCTGTTCTGGAAATAAATTGTTGCTCTACGAAAACTATGAGGTCATGTAAAAAGCCCAGCGAAATGTTGAAAAAAAAAAACAAAAAAATTACAAGTGTCGGGCGATCTTCAGTAGGTATCAGATTTGGCTGGGGCAGAATCATCAGAATAAAGAAAGAATTTTAAAGTTTTTTTTTTTGCAAAGTTCTGAGTGTCGGGCGATCTCATTGGGTATTGCTAGGGGCTGAAGACAGAAAAAATATCAAAGATTTTTTTATGTTGTTTATTGACTTTTGTTGCATCACCTCATTAATCTCGAATTCTTGATCATAGAAACCATTTACGCTCTGAGACGAGCTTGAGCCTCGCTACAATCAAATACAACTAGGTATAATATTATTATCACCTTTCAAATGGCACATAATATTACAAAACTTGATAGGTACACCTCTGGCCACTTATCTCCTTTTTATTTTATAATAATTATCTATCTATAGAAATAAAAAGAGAAGTCCTGACTGACTGACTGACTCATCAACGCCCAGCCCAAACCCTTGGACCTAGAAAGCTGAAATTTTGCACAGGGGTTCACAATGTAGACAAGGAATAAGGAAGGATTTATCGAAATTCAACCCAAGGGATTTAAATAGGGGATGAAAGTTTGTATAATATGGAAAATCCCATCCTCATTTTCACGCGGGCGAAGCCGCTGGCAAAAGTTAGTCTTTATATACTTATATAATTCTTCTGTAGGTAGGTACGTGTGTGTCATTGAACTCCTCATAAAAGGCTGGACCGATTTGCTAAAAAAAATTGTATGTGTTCAAGTGGATTCGAGAATGGTTTAGATTTATGTTGGACCCGGTAGGTGGCGCTGCTTTCCAGACAGAAGTCAGAACGTCAGCCAGGTCCGCTGGTAAGAGTATAAAATTAAATGTTACCTCAAGTAAAACGGCATTTCCCAGAGGTAGGTAGGTACCTATCTTAAAAGCAGCACCATAGTGTAACTTTCGTTAGTTTTACACAATATTGGCAATTTATTTACGGTGTTGGATCGTTCTATATAAAGGACTGTAACTGCTGTAACTTCAGATGTCGGTGGCTTTTGCGAGTGGACTTTTTGTCACCAATTTCCAAAGCATAAATACTTTCTAAGTCGGTTGTTTAACCGAGAAGGTCAAGTGCGATTCCGAGAAGATCTGTGAATAGATTGTTGATGGTAGTTCATATAATTATGACATACTTAACTACAGCAAAACGGAAACTTATGGACATGTGTATTCTTCCCGTCTTAACCTATGATGCACAGACTTGGTCTTTGATTAACATCCAGAAGGTTCCAAACTCAATGTTTGCCAACGAGCAATGGTGCGCAGTTTATTAGGTGTTAAATTAACGGATCGTGTTCGAAACACAATACTGCGCTCCAAAACCAAAATAGCTGACGTCCACGACGGCCCAAAAGGCTGTCCAACAAATGAGCGAGCGCAAGGAGCGGGTTCGTGAAAAGTGGAGGGAGGCATTTGCCCAGGAGTGGAACAGAGCAGGCTAAAAAAAAAAACCAGCCTAACACTATCAAAAGTCAAGTATCGAAAAATAACATTGTGAGTTTTAGGGTTCCGTAGTCAACTAGGAACCCTTATAGTTTCGCCATGTCTGTCTGTCCGTCCGTCCTCGCTTAATCTCTGTGACCGTTAGCACTAGAAAGCTGAAATTTGGTACCAATATATTAGGTCTTTACGAAATTGCCGATTTGTATGAGAATTTTAAAATATAAAAATTTTGGTATTTTTTTTTATTTCAGCGAATCAAAGTACTGGCCCAAATTATCTACCTATACAATTTTGCCATTTTGATGGCAGTTTGTTTATCCCTTTACTGTAGAAGTCTGCCGGACGGGAGGCGATGAAGTCAGCGAAAGCGTTTTGTACTGCCTCTCGGGTGTCGAATTTTTTACCACTTAAAAAAATGTCTAAATTTTGAAAAAAGTAGAAATCTGTTGGGGCAAGGTCCGGTGAGTACGGTGGGTGACGGAGAGCTTCCAGCTGTAACTCTTGTAGCTTTGCGATGGTCTTTCGTGAAGAGTGAGCTCGCGCGTTGTCGTGGAGAAGCAATGGGGAAGAACGATTGACTAGTCTTGGTTGTTGGATTGCGAGCTTCTCCATCATTGTTTGCAATTCTTTGCAATAGACATCTGCCGTCACTGTTGTGACATTCGGTAAGAAGCTGTGGTGTACAAGTCCGGCACTGGTCCACCAGACAGTCACCATCATCTTCCTATGAGTAATCTTTTTTGTAGCGCACTGATTAGGTGATGTACCCGCCCAAGTAGCACGTTAGTGTATTTTGGAACTTATTCTGCAACTGTAGGTAGCATTGAAGTGATGCAAGAGTGTACGGTATTACTTATAGATGCAAACAGCGCTCGAATTTGCATATGAGTAACTCTTATCACTAACAGTTGCTTTTGAGTGATTTTTGTTCCTGCTTTATAACTTATGGTGGCACTAGGCCGAATTTATTAGTTATAGACGCATAAAGGTTTCAATTTTCAATCTTTTAGAACTCAAAGAAGCTTAAGACATCTTAAAATCTCCCATTAAGAACCGTACCTTAATAGGTGGTAATTTTTCCTTATTTGGCACCTTTAGTACTAAATAAGTAGTATATGGGTCAGGCCGTAGATTTTGCCACATTAGATGTAACTTAACTCTCCGCTACATAAAAAAAAAAAAGTATAAGACTTATACGTTTGTCAATCACAGCATCGTATTGCTTATGAAGTGGTGAGCCGCGGCCACTAAACATATTTGATTATGTTCATAAACTTAGAAAATTATATGACATTTTTCTACAAAAAGTGACGAAATTTTCATTAAAAACGTGAATCCGCTTTGGTAGGGGTGCACTTACGCCATCAACAAAATAATTTTTTTAATGCTTTTTGGTAATCTGTTTGATTTAACGTTATAAAATAATAGTTAGCTAGCCGCGTTTTTAATATCGGGTGGTGTTTCCTAAGAAAGTACATTAATTTTCACACATTTTTAAAACATTAAAGAAAGTCAATTCTTTGCGCTACTTCTATTGCGCACCTATTAACTGCCCATTTTGTGGTGTTAAGACATTACCAGGATTTGTATCTGAGTAGTGGCAGCACTAAAGTAACTTTCTCTATGGTCAATACGGCGTTGGCGGCCATATTTTCTTCAGTCCGATGTCAACTTCGTTCCGAGTAAAAAGTGTCACATTTTTCGAGGAGTGCATTTTTTTAGATTATAAAATAAGTTTACAATTTATATATATTATTGTTATTGCGCATGATTTAATAGGCTGTGTGTGATGTTTTAAAGGCTAAACTAACCTGAGAAAATAGCTTATTGTCGAGTTATTATAGATTTTATTTGCGCCATGGTTACGCAGAAACTACATTATGTCACTTTGCGATACCAGAGTGGCATAGAATTTGCGCCACTTTTTTACGCTATCTTATAATGGTGCATGCACATTAGAGATTACTTGGTATTGATTATGATGATTTTTCATTTTGTCCACTTGGCTGGCTTGCTTGCTGGCTTGGCTTGGCTTGACTTTCAGATCACTTGGCTATGCTGCTGAGTGCATTTTTATTTATTTATTTATTAAAACTTTATGCACAAGTAAAAACTGTACACATCAGGTGTGCGCACCCCTTATATTTTGCGTTACTATTTTACGTCACTTTGCGCGACCGACTTACAGAAGATTTTGCGTCCTCTTTGCGCTATTTGTGGCAAAATCTACGGCCTGACCCATATATAAGTTACTATCACCTGTAGTGGCTCAAGAGTTATTATTGCAGCTCATTTGGAACCTAGTGTAATTTGCCTTTGTAAGGTCTAATATACTCTAATATGCCACTGTAACGCGTAGATCGATTCCAAAAGATGGTTCTTGAAAACCTTAAGCAACAATTTTCTCTCATTTAGAACCAATTAAGATCTTACAGTTCTAACACTATCGCAGGTTCCGTACATATTAATAAATTTAAATAGAGTATGATTTGTATATAAGTAAATTTCCTACATTTTAGGTACTTAATTGAATAGTTTATGAAACAGTTATGAAATCACTAGTTCATTTTGTATTTTTTTTAATCTACTTACGTTATACACGGTGTAAATCACAGATTGGTAGGCAAGGCATGATCAGCTACCCTTCTGAATGTCGCTTGTATAAATGAAAAATGAAAATTTGCAAACTATCAGTAGGAAATCAGGCATCGAAATAAAAGTCGAGGATTAGAAACATTTACAATTAAATTAAATTTTACTTTATTTACCTTCCTAAATGGGTTTTGTACCCGTCTTGAGGATCCCCAATTCAACGCAAAGGCAACGAGACCTGTTAAGTGAAAATAATCACTACTAGGTACTAATAAGGGATTTTTGGACCTAGGAGCTCTATTATGGTAACAAATGAGAGTAAAAATGACCTGCAAGTTCTATTTCAAATCGCCATTTTTAAAAATGGAGTCCTTGAAAAGTATCTTGTTGAATGGTATTTTATTACAATAACATACAATAAAATGAGTTTTGATAACTGTTTCTGATGTAGTTTGACATTATACTTTTTGTTAAACCATAATGTTAGGTTTTTAACAACCAAATTTTTATGAAGTATTATCTTATTTATTTGATCACCGCATATTTTTTGCTAATTCTTGATTAGATCGAAGGCGCATCAAAATTTACTTAGTAAATATACCATGGTTTCACAATAAAAAACCATTTGCAAGGGCTCATGATGGTTATCCTGCGTTAAACACATAATTTTTGAATACTCGCAAAATAGATCACAAATAAAAGCTGCCATAACACAAAGCCGTTGTTGTTTATCTCCACCGAAAATAAGAACTTGTTAGGATCTTATTTGTCACTCAACGAATGAACTGTATCGCTTTATCGTTCAATCATTCATTTACGGCGCGTAATTTGCACCGTTAGTTCCTATGTGCCACTCAGGATAACAATTCGAACTCTTATGCATCGCTTTTGCATCTATAAATAAGTTGCAATTTTTCTCCCTTTGGTAACATACAGGTTGCTTATCGGTTCTAACCACCTCTATAGAACTTAATCACGGTGGATTTTATTACTAAAGTTTCCAAAAATATTCTATATGCAAGCCTTTTGTCACAAAATGTGTTACTTGGGCGGGTCCACCCACTGAGACGAACGCTTACGGTTGTCGTACAGGATCCACTTTTCATCGCAGGTAACAATTTGATAAGAATTTCATCGTTTCTATGCCGATTCAGTAGTGCTATATCCATGCTTCGACGCGTAAATCTCGCTGTTGGTCGCTTAGTTCGCGTGGCACGCACTTATCTAGCTTTTTTATCTTTCCAATTTGACGCAAGTGCCTCAATGTTGTTTTGACACTAACTCCAAGGCCTGCAGTAAGCTCAGCCTTAGATTGAGTTGGATCCGCTTCCACTATCGCCTTCAATTCGTCGTTGTCGACAATGTTAACCGGCCAACCGCGAGTCTCGTTCTTCGACTCAAAATTTCCAGATTGAAAACGATTGAACCATTAATGGACCGTGTTTATGCAAGCAGTGTTAAGCCCGTACACGTCGTTAATGTTTCGTGCTGTTTGCGCAGCGGTATTTCCACTTAAGAACTGATATTCGAAAATTGTACGAATTTGTAGTTTATCCATGGCGCCAAAAACTACCAAAAAGTCACAAAAACAAAAAACTATCAAAAAACAAATGACTAAATTTGAAATTAATTAACACGTCTTTCGAATAAAATTTACTTGAATTTCGAATAACGCGCCAATCCACAGATAATTAAATCTGAAAATGCCGGTTGTAGAATCTGCAATTACCTATGTAAAGACCTATCAATAACGCCGACAAAGTGGTAAAATAAAAATTGGATCATTTTTTGATAATGTCAATAATTTCGGAAATAATCGCTAGAAAAGTAAAAAACAATGTGTGTCCCCCCCCCCCTCTAACTTTTGAACCATAAGTGTGTCACTGACTCTGGCAGAGCCACCATCAGGGATTTTCATTTTGAAAACACAAAAAAATTGTCGCTAATTAGTCGAAATTTGTCGCCAAATATCAGAATTTGTCGGTCACTGGTTCAAAAGATATAAGGGTTTATAGGTGGCCGATCTGGAGAGAGTCTCCCCAGCAGGGCCACATTTATATCTCAAAAACTAGGGCACCTAGCAAATATCTCTTTTCTCCCATAATTTGTCGCCAATTAGTCGGAATCAGTCGCCAAATATCAGAGTTTGTCGGTCACTGGTTCAAAAGATACAAGAGTTTATAGGTGGCCGATCTGGAGAGTCTCCCCAGCAGGGCCACATTTATATCTCAAAAACTAGGACACCTAGCGAAGATGTGTTTTCTCCCATATTTTGTCGCCAATTAGTCGCAATTTGTCGCAAAGTTACAGATTTAGTCGGTGTGTAATTAAAAAGATATTAAAGAATTCAATTTCCCCATACAGTGGTACAAGCGAGTACAAAATACTTTATGTAGTTTCTAGACAGTATCTATGACGTCTTATGGAGGAATGTTTGTTTCGAATTAAATAAATGTAAACTTATTCTATAATTTCAACCCACCATAGGAAAGCTGTATTCATTACCTATAAACAAATCTACAATACATATAATTATGTAATTATTTATCTAACACAATGTGCACTTACCACTTAGTCGCTGGCAGATAGATCGCTGCGCTCCGTTTCATTTACGGTAAGTAAGAAAGAGATAGATGCGCGTGTACAGATGAGCTGCTTCGAACGAGTTGCCCGTCAGGTAGTTGAAGTCAGCCAGTTTAATTAAAGTGGAACTTATTATGAATAGTTACGAACTCGAGTGTTGTTATCTCTAGGTATTCCGAAAATACAAAAACGGAGAAACGAGCGAGATATAACGAGGGTGTCACCTGCTGTACGTCACGGGTGCGGCGCGTCGGCGTTCGCGCCCGCCGCTCAAAGTAGCTACTTAAAAAAAAATAGGTAAACAAACAAACTTGCTCTAAAGGATTTTTTCTTTAGTCATCCACCGGAAGTACAGCGAGAAGGTTTGTTTGTGTGAAAAATTAAAAGAACAATTACGAATACGGGTGTTTAAGTGCATTGAACAAGTTAGTGGACAATTTGAGAGTGTTTTGAAAAGAGGACACCGTATGAGTGCAGATTAATATGTAAGTTACCTTGATTTTTCACGTCACTAGCGTGTTTGTGTGTGCGTCCTTAGATACCAATACCGAGGCGCTACCTGCTAAAGTAAGCCGTCGATGTCCATATATTATTTAGCTACAATTAGGATAGCTAATTTAAATAAAAACAATACTTAGGTGTTTTAGTGCATAAATTATGATTGTAACTTAATTTTCTAATTGGGGTGTATCAGGCAGGGTGTGCATTATTCCAGTTACATGTTGTTTATCCTCGCGAGGATATTTTCATTCAGGCCGAACCATTTAGTATATTATAACTAAAATTCAATAGATTTGTACCTATGTAGTAAAATAAACATAGGTACATAACATAACATCACGCCTGTAATTCCCGAAGGGTTAGGCAGAGGTGTACCTAATCGTTCACCCACATATAACTCAGTTAGTCCCTTTTTTACTTTCAGAAACCATAGAAAATGTCAAGACGCGGTCGCCGATTAAAAGTTAACATAGACAGCCAGAAAACCGTATATCTTGAACATAAAGATGTACTTTACCCAATACAGCCAAAAAGAAATGACGCAATTTATGATAAAAAAAATTCAAAATCGGATCAGTTTTACCGGAGTTTACCCCTGGAGATTATGATTATGTTACAAATACCTATTTGTAACATTTTCTGAAAGTACAATAATTTTAAGGTAATAAATCATTTTATATTTCGACAACAGAAGTTTTATTATTCTAACCTCAATTAAGATAAAATAAAAACTCAACCCGTCCATACCCACAACACAACACTCGCAATCACCTCAAAATACACACCAACACAACACACATCAAACGAACTTTATGGAAATTCATTTTTATATAATAAAATTTGATTACAATTGACAATACTTTTTCAACGTTTAAGTATTTTAAACATTTTACTAAAGGTACGACATTTATTTATTATTCTAAAGTTAATTAGAGCTTAACATTGTAAAGTGGTAAAACAGTTGCATGCGACTGTACATCTTTCACCAAATAGACCAAGAGCAAGGTTTAATGTTTTCAAAGAAGTTTAAGCCACTCTAACTTAGTAATTTAAAACATAAAAACATGAATTAAATTGAGAATTTATCTCTCTCGGACATTTCTAAAGACTTTAGACCGATAAAACTAGAAGTATATTACACATATGTAACGACAGTGGTAAAAAAATAAACAGGAACTGATTTATAACTTTATTCGGGCAGAGCTTCCCCTTACAACTACTACAATCGAGTGCGACAAGACCGCTAAAATGAGCTTGCAGGGCATTATAAAGCTTTATCCCCACCGGAGGCGTCCGGTAGTTATGGCTTGGCTCGGGTTGGCATGGCTATCGTTGGCGAGGCTCGCTGTCAGGTGGCTGTCAGATGGCTGTCAGATGACTGTCAGTGGGCTGTTGTAACATTCGGCCGTCCTGAAACAATTGCTCCCGCAATGGGAACCAGAAAAACAACGATTACAAGTCAGCTCAAAAAAACCAAGTTAAAATGGGGCAATGAACTTTGATCTCTCAAGAAGATTTATGAAATCTTCGGTGCTCAATTTATTGTTCATCTACACTACTGGTGCTATCAGACATATTATTATAAGCATCGCTACGATATAGTCATAAGGAATCAACGGATACTAAGCCTGTAAACCCGTTGTATCATAATTATATTATGACCTTTTGTACTTTTTAGTTTATGTCAATCATGACCTAACTCCTCAATATCACTTAAGTGGGCCAGAATATAAATCCTTAATAAACAAGAATTAACTTGGCAACAGGCTCGCCCCCTATTGCATGGGACTCAAACTTTACTGTATATTACTATGTGTGTGTACTCATGGGTACACCTCTACCTAACCCTTCGGGCATTACAAGCGTGATGTTATTAGCATTGACCTTGTTGCCGCTAGTACTCAGCGCCTGGCGTAAATGTGCGTAATCACCGTTTTTTGTAATTTGTAAATCACACTATTATCAGCTATTATTATTTTTCGCCTTGTATCTAAGCTACGTCCCATTTTCTTTCCAGCTATTCAAATTCCAGTAGTAGATAACTCTATCGCTTCTAAATTGCACTGGTTCAGAAACCCGGTCTAGGATAAATCGTAAGGCTTAGGTACCCTGTTGTATTATTAACAGTATTATTAAAACTCCAAATTATGTTTGGTAACCTATTGTCCCCATATTGAGTTGCTTCCTTAAGTTCCGTGAATTGTGCGATTAGTGCCTCCCACACTTCGACCTACTCATTAAACGTAGAATCAGAGACATTAAAAACATGAAACACTTTTCATATAAGAAAAGATAACTAAAAAAACTAAGTTTGCCAACCTATCGTATAAAGAAACTGAAGAAACAATTTAAGTTAACTATAAACCATACCAATATGACACACGCACACACACATGTTGGTACTAACACACATGCTTCTTAGCGTGTCGATGGCAAAACTTCATTACTTTTACACACAACACCATTTAACCCCATCAACACTAGATATTGCTCAACTCATCAACGCTAAGATAATGCTACTCTGGCCCCCAAGATACCTACAGGCGTAGCCTAGTTTCGAGACCTCGGTTTTATCACCATTTTCAAATTAAAATTAAACTTGCTACATGTATTACTTATTAGCGCTAAGTTAGATTAACAAAAATGATTGTAAATAGACTTAATTAATATTATTCTTCTTAGCAAACCTAGGTAGGACACGCAATAGCTGTTAACAGTTAACGTATTTTTAAACTGCTGTTCCGTTACAAACTTCTTGAAATATCTACTCGTAAAGACCTTGCCATGGTCGGAAACAATGTGATCTGAATAAATAATTGCGATCTAAACTAATTGTCACCACAGAATTATTGACATTAGGCGTTGGTTCAGAAACAACGAATTTAGTGAAAGCATGTATCAATATAAACAATATGTACCCACTAGTACTCCTTTTTTTGTTTAGCCAGAAGGGCTCAAACTATCGATATTTACCTACCATTTTCATTGGTTCAGTAGATTTAGAAATTGAATGTCATTGGCCCTCCTTCCTACCGTACCGCTTTCCCGTAAGCACAATGTAAACATGATGTCACATAATAATGTTTAAGTATAAATCGGGTAATTTATATATGGAAACCAGAAATGTTGCTCTTATTTATAAGTTCAGAACTTCGTTCTTTACGCACTTTACGCCTTGGCCAACATCGTCATGATGCATTTTGTAATATTTTCCATCGCGCGAAGTTTGACACAACTAATCGGGTACCGTAAAGGTTTGTTTACGTTACAGGCTACTATCAATACTACAATTATTCACTATAGTTATACTACAATTATTCACTATAGCAAAACAATACAACTTTTTGGCTTTTCATCTTGTCATTGCACTGTACTGAACTAATCGTTAACCTCTAAATGGTACACATTAAACGGCATTCATCAAACGATCTACTTACATAAGGCTGAAGCAAAGGCAGGCATAGAATTTAACTTTAGCTTCGGTTTTGGCTTGCTGGATTTTGCTTAACTTTTGTTTGTAATATCGAGCAATGCATAGCATAAGATCACGTTTAGTCATTATATCGCGCACTGCAGTACAGTCCGAAATTACATGGACATTTTTACATAACACATTTATACGATAATATCTTCGCAACAACTTCATTACTGCAAGGGATTAAAGCCCAAAATCATGATTAACACTCTTTCCGACTAGTAACGCGACTAAACTAAAGGACTGGGCGCAAACTACCGTCAATCTGCTTTTATAAAAGATACCTTGCTGCATACGTGTGAATTTCTGTTGGGAAACTAGGATCGTTTATTATAATAATCACATTTTTTTTTTTACTTCCTTAACAAGATTTATGTGACTTGCCGCATAAGTCATACCCACATCGTATTATTTTTTGTTAGTTTGATAAACAATCGAGCTATTATTGCAAAGTTACTATTGAACTGTCGTAGGAGCCTATACTACCTCAAATTAGCAACACTATTTGTGGTGGTTCAAACTTCGATTGAAATACTGTTAAAATAAAGTTCTAATCAGCTTGCACTACAAAGCGGTTGTTACGTCTTTCGCTGCGGCCGAATAGTGCGAAATTAGTGGTATTTTGCGATTTACAACAAAACTATTGATTGGACTAAAAAAAAGTAAAACACTGATTTTGTTTACTGCAGTGAATCATATACTTTTACGCATTATAAAACTCGCGTTTTACTCCTGTTGGCCTCATAAATAACTACATAGAACTAGATGGAATAAATTGACGCACTTCGTTTACCTTACTCGAGACGGGAAATTAAGACACATGTATCAACTTAAATTCAACCGGTTGAATGCCATCACATGCTTATTTTACCTATGAAATATGTAAAAATTAACGGTTTCTCATATTTAATTTTAAGATCCTCGTTTGCAATTTGTCAAGAACTTTATGCAATAAGTTTATACCTGTTTGAATATCGACTGACGGTAGCAAGAGATTGCCTAGGAATGCTATAAACCACTGACAATAGTTTGATGAAATTATTGTAGCTATTTATATCTAAAGATTTACTTTGGAGTTGTTGGATAATCTGATGCGCACTTGAACTAAATAAAATATGTACATCTTAAGTTCTCAATTCCTTAATACACAACTAGTAAAACCATTTTTGTACCGAGATAATATACTGATTAACTAACTATGATTAGATTTACTTATCGGGCCTACCAAATTACCTAATTTTGTCTACGATTGGCATAATTATTATCAACACATAGGGCACTTCATTGTAAAACACATTTGGCTAATATATTTGGCTAATGGCATTTGGCTAATATTTTGCAAATATCTGTTAACTGGCATGTTAACTGACCTTGTTATTTATGCATGGTTCCTGGCAGCTCTCAGCGTGAAGTAGGACGGTTCGTCCCTTCCATGTCCTTGGGCTCGCTGTTGACGACCTTGAGGTAGCCTTCATTTACCGTAGCAGCGTTACTGGCAGAGAAATGGATACTTCTTGTAACTCGAAGTGTCTCACAGGTGGTTACTGGCCGCAGTCTTCGTTTTCAGGGTCAAATTATGGAATCAATGATGCGGTACTGAGGGCAGGCGCTTCGTGTTCCATCCAGATCGTAGACTGCTTTTTCAATTTGTGCCTTGTGATTCTGGGATGGGCGACTCTTCAATATTTTCCTTGTAGGCGGTGTGCATCAACGTTCTTCGTTTGAATTTTCAGACCTCGTCCTTTGTACTTGGTGACCGTTGACTTTTAAATGTATCAGAGCGTCGTTTAATCGTAGGTTTATTGTTTTCGATACCACTTCTGAGTGTAACGACAGTGGTAAAAAAATAAACAGGAACTGATTTATAACTTTATTCGGGCAGAGCTTCCCCTTACAACTACTACAATCGAGTGCGACAAGACCGCTAAAATGAGCTTGCAGGGCATTATAAAGCTTTATCCCCACCGGAGGCGTCCGGTAGTTATGGCTTGGCTCGGGTTGGCATGGCTATCGTTGGCGAGGCTCGCTGTCAGGTGGCTGTCAGATGGCTGTCAGATGACTGTCAGTGGGCTGTTGTAACACATATTAATAGAAATATTTTTTTCTTGGTATTTTTCGTGAACTCTTCGACCTAGCTCTTGGACTATACCTTACTAATTGAACTCATTATATCTCCTAAACTAAGATCCGATTAAATCTGTGACTTGGCGACAAATTGCGACAAATTGGCGACAAAATATTGGAGAAAACACATCTTCGCTAGGTGTCCTAGTTTTTGAGATATAAATGTGGCCCTGCTGGGGAGACTCTCTCCAGATCGGCCACCTATAAACCCTTGTATCTTTTGAACCAGTGACCGACAAACTCTGATATTTGGCGACTGATTCCGACTAATTGGCGACAAATTATGGGAGAAAAGAGATATTTGCTAGGTGCCCTAGTTTTTGAGATATAAATGTGGCCCTGCTGGGGAGACTCTCTCCAGATCGGCCACCTATAAACCCTTATATCTTTTGAACCAGTGACCGACAAATTCTGATATTTGGCGACAAATTTCGACTAATTAGCGACAATTTTTTTGTGTTTTCAAAATGAAAATCCCTGATGGTGGCTCTGCCAGAGTCAGTGACACACCATAAGTTTAGAAAATATGAAAAAAATCTGAAAAGTAGAACTTTATAAGGACTTTCTAGGAAAATCATTTTGAACTTGGATGGAAAAAGTTTTTGTACAAAAAAGACAAAAAGTTGTACAAAATAATTTCTGGACTAAGTTTGTAGTTTAATCGTATATGCAAGCATTTTTTTTTAACTTCGTTTACATATTTTATTAGCATTAACAAAAAAAGAATGATTACTACGGAACCCTACACTGAGCGTGGCCCGACACGCTCTTGACCGGTTTTTTTTTTAAATCATGTGTGGTGTACCTTTACTACAAAAGATGTCCAATATGATAGGTTTGGCGAGCCTATTACCACTGCTACTAAATTCCAGATGGAAGAACACAATAACACTTCCCAACCTGGGAGTCGAACATTGGACCTACTCATTGGTCAGCACTCGTGGTTATTCTACCAGGAGGCCAGAATTATGAAGAAGTATAAGTCGTTGACTGTAAAGAGACTCGATATAAAGAGAAAAATCTATTTATAATAGTAAAATCTCAAAATATAAAAAAAAAACAAATTATTTATAAACATCGATTTATTATCAACAATTACCTCATATATTCTAATCACAGGATATCAAATTACATTCTCAAAACATTCTATCAATCACAATACAATATAGAAACTTACATTTAAAAAAGTCAAATACAAAGAGCATTAGAGTCAGCCAAATAATAGTCATCATCACGAAAATACAAGTATCATACTTTGGCAACCCGTGAAATATTAGAATATATTATTCTAGCTTCTCAAAATTAATTTACTGTTTCAATTTCGATACCATTACGTCACCTTCAATACGTCGAGAAAATATTGTGTTACGGTCACGTAAAATTAACTACTCTATTGTTTCGTTGTTACGTGTTTTAAAAACCACCAAGTTTTTTAACGGTCCCTAGTAAAAATGGACGAGATTTTAAAAATCTCAATAAATTAAAATGTCAGTATAATAGAAAATTACAATGTTCTGTTTCTTCATGTGGCACACTTCATAGGCAACACAACAAGCTCTATTCATAAATATATATCAAAAACAAGATTATTGTTCGGAAATAGTGGAGACATACATAAATACACATTATATTACTACCTCGTCAATAACATTTAATTAGTCTCATTGATACAAAATTACATCTAAAAATATTTCTAAATTAAAACTAGCAAACAAACCAGGTACCTAAAACAAACCTTATATCAAATTCAGTCCTTTGTCATAGAACGCTTATCGTCAATACAATCATAATGCGTCACATGACATAACATACTGTTTACACTTGCACACAAAAAAACGTTTTGCATAACCTAGGAGCTTGATGGCATCTTAGCCAGTTCATAAATAGTCTCGCCTCTCAGCTGATGAAGGCTGGATACTTTAGCTAAGGATGTGTCTAAATACTTGTTGTACACTGCCCTATATTTGGAGTTATCTACATTGATGACAATTTTGGCTAGTTTCCTGATGATGGGGTCAATGTGCTCTAGGGAGTATCCTGAGTAGTAGGAGAGTGTGGGTGTCCATACCTCTTCGAGCCTCTTGCTCGAAAGCAGGTACAAGGACAGGCAAATTGCGGCGGCTGCTAGCTCTGACGGCCGGTAGTGGGCCATTGTGTACTCGACGAGACAAAGATCTACGAAGTATTTGGCTAAGTGGTGATTCTTTGATGTCCCATGTGCAGCTTTCACAAACCTGGGAAAAAATATTATTGTTTTAAACACCGTTTTTATTAAACAAGCTATTTCTAAGGCTGAGAGTAGGTACTATGACTATTAACTGCAATGAGAATCCACACAAGACGATTCTTACAGGTAGAAGTGGCAGAGTCCCTGAATATGTACCATATAGCTAAGTATGGGTAACTGGGTCGCCATAAGAGCAGTTTGCTGGAATTGTGTCAAAACATACCTTCTCAAAAAGCTGAGTGGAATAGGTCTAGCAAGGCAGAAGCCAAGTTTCGACATGATGTCCCTCTCGCACTGGAAGACATCGTCTTTGGAGTAAGCGTTGTCGGTCACATACACGAAGTCGCCGACGTCGGGTGAGTAGATCTCTTCGTACTTGCTGGCTATGAACATCGCCGTCACGCCGACGAGCTGCAGCTGGTTCCGTTGAACGTTTGGTACGGCCTGTAAGTAAACAATTATTGATTAGTAGTACAATAACGCCCATCAGACCTTGCCCTTGATAATGCTCATTGTTTATTGTTTTCAGGTGCAGTATCATTTATATTTTTGACAACCATATTTATCTGTTGGCCAAATAGGCACCAACCACACAACTCAGTATTCAGTTTATTAATTTTCATAAATATTCGAAATTATGCAGTGCCAACTGTTTTCGTCTGAAAGACAAGGAAAGCACACCATTCTGTACACTAAGCATTCAAAAGAGTGAGTCTAGTTACCTGTAAGTATCGGTCAATGATTCCAACAGTCAAATGGAATGTCTCAAGCACTAAAGAGAACTGTCTCTGCACCTCTACAAGCCAGTCAATAAGAGTTGCCCTCATCTTTCCAGTTATTACAGTCTGAAAGGGAAAAATATGTTAAAAATTTTCCTACTAATATTATAAATGCAAAAGTTTGTGAGTGTGTATGTTTGTTACTTCACGTCTAAACGGCTGGAGCGATTTTAATAAAATTTGGTATGCAGTTAGCTGATACCCTGGATTAACACTTATGATAGTTTTTATCCCGATTTTATCTTCCCGTTGGATAATTTTCGAGTTGCAGCGGGTGAAGCCGCTGGCAACAGCTAGTTGAATAATAAAAATGACCTGGAATTAAACTGTGAACAGCTTTCGGTCAGTGGGGCCATTTGAGTTAGTTCGGAAGAACAGAATAAATCTATACAAACCTGTTTCCTCAAATGTTCAGGCTCAATGGGATACTTCTCTTCTAACTCAGTCAAATATTTGTAAATATCCTTAATGTAGATGGACATAAGCAGCGGGCTATTATTATCTCCCGCATCAATATCTTCAATGTCATCGGGAAGTTCAGGAGTAGCATTGAGGTCATTATTGAGTAAGGCTGCATATCTTTCAACCTTTTTAATGTCAATGATTGAAGTCTTCTCATAACCCTCTTCAATTTTTAACTTTCCGAGTGACTCAGTTGATTCTTTTAAGATTGGTCTCAAAGCTTTGGTTTCTTTATTTTCTTTTAAGGTTGGCAGCTTGGATGTCTTCTTTGCTTCTTGGGTTTTCTTGGTCTGAATGTAAATGTTTATGGATTCCTTCAGCTCAGCTGGCTTGTTCTGTGCATCTTTCAGGATAGCCTATAAATGAGTTTTTGTGTTGAACAAACAAACAAAAAACATACACAAATTGAGAACCTCCTCCTTTCTGGAAGTCGGCTGATAAAATGACAAGACATAGAGCAGTATGGAAGAAGACATGCTGTGCTTGCCCCAAATGAATTGGGATATGGGTAAGACAATGATGATAACTTAATGTAGCATATTTTATCAGATTTTCATCAACAAGTACAGTTAAAACATTGTCCCATAACTACCATGAACTACTAAATCATATTAGTGTGAAATGCTATAATGGTAATAACAGCATCAGTAGTGTCATTTAATAATGATTTATCTATTAAATACCATGTGGTGTTACTTAAACAAGTATAGAAGCCATATTGATCACAAGTTTGTGAGTTTACAAAAAATGGCCTCATTATGTTGTTAACAAGATAAGCATTATTATTACTAAAATTCTAATTCATACCAACACATGGTATTTTGATGATGAATGATGAAATATTGTAGTAAGTGAACAAAGCAGGTAGGTGGCCATCAGTGGCATTCACTTGGTCCTCAGAAGTAGGTACTAGAATCGACCTGAACTTTAAACAACTTCAATATCTTAGAAGACACTGAGGACCCTCAATAACCCTGACCTACTCCAGCTAATAGTAGGTCACAGTTACTCAAGTTTGTTAATGGAATTCAAAATTATCTGTCACCAATAACAGAATCTGCCAATCTGATCATTATTTCCTATCCAAATAGAAGAACTGTTACATATAGGTGAAAAAAGTTGGAAAAGAACTTACCCTGTTACGAGCAGCAGCTCTAGAGGCAAGACCAGCAGTACTCTCCTCACGGCGGAGCGGAGGCCTAGACGATGGCTGTATCGCTGCAGCCTTGGCAGCCAAGCCAGTGTCCACCTTCGACTGCACATGGCTGTAATTACTAGAAACAAAAACTTTTTTTTTACTTCTACCTACATGACATGAAAAAATATCTAACTATTTTGAATTAATTTAATAACTTTTATGCTACTTGGATTTGAAACAATTACTTAGTTTAACACAGTATCATCCTTTCGCGGCTATCATAAAAATGGTGAAAATAAAACAACAAAGATAAACCAGCTGATGGACAAACAAAATAGTAAAGTGGGTTGTAAGGATAAAATCTTAATTTTTTACCTTTTAACAGCAGCCCGGCTTAGCGACGCTTTCTTCTCGAACTCAGCAGCAGCTACAGCTACTTTGCCACCGATTTCACGCTGCTGTTGGACATTTGTGTTGATATCCCCCAAAGCTCCTCGAACGGTCAATCCTTGCTTTTTGGTAGGAATCGCCACGTTAGCTTTACCCTTGATAGCATAAATGTTTTCCTGGTCCTGGATCTGCGCCTAAAATTTAAATGACCACACCACTATTAGTAAATTCAAACACAAGAAACAGTTAAACTTTGTAATGTAACGAAAAATTTCTCACCGTTCGGTGTCTCCTCATCTGGATCTCCATAACGACGTGTTTCTTTGTTTAGCCCGTACGCAATTTAATAAACAGTCTCGGGCAGATCCTTATTTCTGCGTACAGTAGCTAAATTCACATCCAGCTGTTCCTTCACGGTTCGTGTTTCAGTTTTAATTTTAAGCTTCGATTGACGCTTGCTCCGCTCAAATCCACTCAAAAATAACGGCTACTTTTTTTTTTCAATTTTCTGTCTATTCACTATGGTTCACTACGATTGGCTGAAAATCTTTAGTGCTGATTGGTCCATGGCCATTTCCGGAAATTAAAAACTAAAATTAAAAATTTATACCTGAAAAAAATCACACTTTTGATAATTTAAAACCTCATTTTGTGAAATAAATGTTTAAACAAGCTTTCACAAGATGACTAACATACGTACTTTAGTTACACAATTTTATAAAACATTTTATTGATTTCAATATCCGCCAAATTCCTGACATTATGGTTTTTTGTCTATGCGGTTTTGGATGATATTCTCAACGTTCTATAGATTTATTTATTATTAAGTTTACCAACAGCTTCTGTGTAGAACATTATCTTTTAATAATCTAAAGGTTTACAGTCTTGGAGTGATAACAAAAAAAAACCATATTTAAAATTAAAAGTGGCTCACGAAAATTAACTACCTACATTATGTAGTAACTTCTTACGTAGTAGTTTACAAGACATAAAGTAAAAACGTAGAAAGAAAAGCGCTATGTATACATTTACGAATAAATTAATTATGACTAAAGAAACATATTAAAAAAAAACAAAATACAGTATTACTGCTAAATCAATAAAAATCAATAAAAATCTATAAAAATGACATCGAAACTCTCCCTCCTCTCACTCTCTTCCTTGGGTGGTTGTTAGGTTTCTGGTTTTTAGTCAGTAGATACCAGCCATGTTCCTTCTTCGCCCTTGCGGTATCTCTTTCGACATCCCGCAGCCCCGACGGGAAACCGTTGGACCTCTTTTTGTGTTCCGTATGCCATGGCATAGGACTGACTTTATTCAAATCCTAAGTATACCGCACCCACCACACAACAGATCATCACAGTCTTATCTAATCTCAGAGTGACGTAGTTGTGGTACTTCATGCATGCATGTTTTGCATCGATCACTAAAAAGTAAAAAGATGTTTTGCTACCGATCCGCTTTGGACACTTTTTTTATCGGTTCTGATTCTGACGTTCCGTTCTTCATAATCTTCTGAATTCGTTTCGTTTTACGAACGAAATTATTGTGACATTTGTTTGAGTTTGACAGAACTTTCTGTGCTGCGCGTTTTATGTACGTACATGTGTACTGATTTTCGTACCAATATTAAATTAAAACCGGGTCGATTTTCTCGGCGAGCTCTCACCTAATAAGTTCTATTAACATTTACGACGTCGTTTCTAATAAAATGTAAGATATTTGTTTGGATATCCATTCAACATTAACCTATGCGGCTTTTGTAACAAAAATATTTTATTTGTTCTTAGTTTTCTCAAAAATGGTGCAGAAAGGCCCTCGTCCTTTAGTTCTATGTGGACCTTCGGGGTCTGGCAAGAGTACGTTGCTAAAGCGCCTTCTGAAAGAGTTTCCGGATAAATTCGGGTTTAGTGTGTCCCATACTACAAGAGGCCCACGTCCTGGCGAGAAAAATGGTGTGCATTACCACTTTACAAACAAAGAGGACATGACCACTGCTATAGCAAAAGGAGAGTTCTTAGAAACCGCAACTTTCAGTGGCAATATGTATGGAACCAGGTAACTCAAGTTGTTTTGTGAAGAATCTCTCTTGGCCATGTGCTTGTTGTTTTGGGCACATTGGCATGTTGCCAACAATGAGGTGTTCTTATTCCTGAAGTCATTGTTTTGTTAATTGTATTTACTGCAATATCTCAGTTATTCTTCAGTAAATACACATCACTGTATCTGCTCATGCCCCTATTCTAGTAGGTTACCCGAAGCTAAATCATAATGCTTACTGTCCTCAATATTTTTATTCAACCTATTAACAAAAGTTATTTTGAAACTTTCAGTAAACAAGCAGTGAATGAGGTATGTTTCTCGGGAAGGATCTGTGTTCTAGACATTGAGATTGAAGGAGTCAAGCAAGTGAAGCAAACTGATCTCAACCCACTGCTGGTGTTTGTGATGCCACCTTCCATTGAGGAGCTGGAGAGGCGACTGCGTGCGCGCAACACTGAGCAGGAGGAGGCTTTGATGAAGAGATTGGAGACAGCTCGTAAAGAAATCAAATATGGTAAGATTTTTGTCTCACAATACATTACTAATCATTTATGAAGACAGAAACAACTGCATATATATGTAAAGACTAGCTTTTGCCAGCGGCTTCGCCCGCGTGAAAATGTCGATTTTCCATACAAACTTTCATCCCCTATTTAACTCCCTTAGGGGTTGAATTTTGAAAAATCCTTCCTTATTCCTTGTCTGCATTATAAAGGGAACCTCTGTGCAAAATTTCAGCTTTCTAGGTCCAAGGGTTTGGGCTGGGCGTTGATGAGTCAGTCAGTCAGTCAGTCAGGACTTCTCTCTTTATTTATTAGATTCCTTGCAGACTCCCTGAGTTCTACCCTTGTAACATCAATCAGAATTTTTACAAACACTACAACATAATCTAGACATGCAGTGTTTTAAGCTAAGTTAAAAAAAAATAGGTTTTTATTTTATTGAACAGTTTCTCTTACTAATAATAACGCAAGTGTACTTATTATTGTTTTCAAGAATCATATTCATAAAGTGTTGCTTACGCAACTCATGTTATTATCAATTAAATAATAATGTTTACAATCAGTATTAAAAATAAAACAAGTCTGATGCAATGATTTCAGGTCAAGAGCCAGGGAACTTCCACATTACTATTCTCAACGACAATTTGGACAAGGCATACTCAGAGCTGCGTGAATTTATATCTAAGAACATGGAGAAGGAGCAAAATGAGCGAGGTTTGTGCATTTTCTTAGTATGAAAATTGGATTTCACAAAAACAACTAATAATAGCATTTTGTAAATAAGACTGTGAGTCAGCTTGTTGTTCAGTTGTATTGAGATGTTAATATCATGTGTGTGTGTGTGTGTGTGTGTGTTTATATATCTGTTGGTTTGGTTTTGTGTGTGAGAAACTTCATGAAGAGGTTGAAGAATTGTAGATAGGATTCACTATAGACAGGGGCTAGGGGACTGTTCAAAAGAGATACCCCAGTCCCAGTACACAAAACCCTTTGTATTCTGGGGCCGCAAGAAGGAACATGGGTGGGTTTCAGTGAGTGCAAGTCTGACACTCACTCTCGCTTTGCCCTGAGCGTGAGGGGTCATTAGATGATTTCCCATCTACAAAAAAGTTGTTTACTTTAGTGATTTGTCTGGTAAATTTAATTTTCCTAGTATATTTTTTTAAACTAGATTAGATCTTCCACTCGTACAAGACAAAGATAATGTAATGTTTAATTATCTAACAACTTTTTGATGTACTTAGTTATCTAGTTAGGAAATCAGAAAATTTCATACACACCAAACAAAGCACTTTAAATGCTTTATCAGTTTACCTTCTCTTGTATAATACATAAGACTATTGATAATAAGTTGAAGATAATAAATTATGGAAACACTTCACTAACAATTTATATTACTCTAGCCAACTGGCACCAATTTTGCCACATGATGGTTTTTCTTACTAGCTTTCAACTCCTATTTCACTGGCTTAGGGCTTTAAGCCTGAATTTTCCAAATTCTTTTCTTGGCAGATGCCTATGTCATAATAGATATCTGTAAGCCCAATATTTGCATTTTTTTATAATATTTGATCCATCCAGTGATACATTGATATAATATGATGTTTATTATGCAAATAGGGTGCAAATAGGTTACCTGGGTACTCCTAGAAAAGAAAAAAACTATTAAAGTTATGACAAACGATTTATTATAAGTGATGAATACAAAAATGGTACAATATGTAGGTTTAATCTTAAGATAATGAAATAATAATATGTAATTGCATGGTTATTTTCCTAGTTTTTTTTTTTTTTTTTTATTCTGACACCCAGCCTTACCAAAGAGTATCGTATTACCTAGTATTAACTGGGTTGTGGAGGTCAGATAGGCAGTCGCTCCATGTAAAATACTGGTATTCAGCTGCATCCGGTTAGACTGGAAACCGACCCCAACATAGTTGGGAAAAGGCTAGGCAGGTGATGATGACTAACACAATTACTCCATAACTACACCAATTTTTGTGTGAGCCATGTTAATTACTTCACTAACATTATTCAACAGATATGGAGGAGAAAAATGGGGATGAGAAGTGAACAGGCTGTGCATGAAGCATGATATTATCTATGGGAAACATAAGTTAAGCATAAATGTTATCTCTGTTTTTGATATTTTAAACTTATTGGTGTTAGTCGTGTGTTTAACACTAAAATATGGCCCCAATAAACATAAGCATATAATATACATATTGAAAACATGGTTTAAAATCAAATCTATGAGAAACTACCTCCTATTAAATGTTTAAGTACACAGTATTGTAAAACCATGAAATGGTGAACTTCAAGAGATTCAAAAATACAACTTTCAGAAATTGCTTATAGTGATTGTTGTTTGAGGTATTAGATCTGATGTTGTAAATGTTAGAAAACAATCACGTAAAGCAGTGTCTATTTTTGCAAATGTTCGAAAAATTGCCCATGTTGACTCATTTAAATTAAAATGCATAATATTTATGAAATATACATACGCTGAACTTAGCAAAGCTTCATAAAGCTTTAAATGTTTCAATTTTAGACATAATAATATTTGTAAATTTCTATGAACTTCATATAGTCAAAATGAAGAATATTGTGGAAACTATTTAAAAGAATTTCCTTATCTATTGTCCTTCTTACCTATGGATGATATTATTATAAAATGTTTGTGTACCAATTTGGACTTTATGCAACATATTCTAAGCTTTACCATTTAATGTAAATCATGTACTTCAAATTTGTATGGTGTGTTATTTATAATACTGAAATGAAATGTCTGTTCTTGTCAGAATGCATTTAATTAAAAAAAAACTTACTTAGGTAAGTACAGTCACCTTCAAAAATGCATGGACAGTTCTGAACTCTATTCACAATAAAGACTAAAAGTATCCATGCAATTTTGCAGGTGACTGTACATGTAATGAATCTCAGACCAAAAACATATCTAGCCATATTTTGCACTAAAGTCTTGACTAAAATGTTTGACGTTACAGTAAACCCCAGTGTGATAATTATAATTTATTCTAGACATTCCATAATAATAGTTTTTATCACTTGTATACAGTTGCAATATTCAATTATACCTTATCTATACTAATATTATAAAGAAGTAAAGTTTGTGTGTTTGTATATTTGTTAAATTGTAAGGGGTAATCTCAGGATCTACTGAACCGATTTAAAAAATTCTTTCACCAATAGAAAGCCACATTATTGCTGAGTGTCATAGGCTACCATTTATCCCTGTATTCTCACGGGAACGGGATATATGCGGGTGAAACCGCGGGACGTCCGCTAGTACTATATAGTCATTAAAAGTAAATGTTAAGTTATATTAGTGTTTCTTTCTCCTGAGCCCACTATTTTTCGTGCCAAATTTTTAAACCTACAATTTCACCCACTTAAAATATTAGAAATAAGCTATTTTGCAGCCAGTGTGCAATTTAATTATGTGTACTTAGAAAATTAATGGTAGTACAGAAAATATTGTGTATCTAATGCATAGATTTAGTTCCTATTTAACAAAAAATATTGCACCAATAAGGATTTGCATTTTCTTTCTCTCAATGTATCAATATTAAAAAAATAGTATTCAAGATTTTTAAATAGATATCTTAAGTACCTAGATTGTAGACTTCAAAGCTCTTGATGTTAGGTCATAAATGAATATCATTTGTACAGCTCATTGACTAAAATTAGTAAACAGTAGCAGTAAACCAGTCTAGTTTGGTTTACTGCTACTACTTAAAACAGTTGTTGATGTTTGAATATTTATGCAAGTTGAATAACATTATTTCTTTTAATTTTTGCTTTTAGCTATTCTTCGAGGATTCTAAAGGAACCACGTGCTGAAAGATTCGACTCAACTATATTTATTTCTTAGTATTATTGCTAATCTAATTAAAATACTCGTCGGGAAGAATGCATTACCTCGAAAAGCCATGATATAGGTACAAATTCTTTCAGCCTACTTTGAAAAATTTGCTATTTATGAGATACCTATGACTTTGTGAGGTGTTACATTCTACACTAGTGTTATATTTTTAGGGGGCTTATTTTTGTATAACTATCTAACCATCTCCATAGTTTTGGTGTTCAATTTTAAACCATTCCAAAAGCTAGCAACGCTGTAGCTACTGCTATAAACATGAAATTCTATTGTGATTTGCATAATCTTTATTAAATAAACTTACCTATTTATTCCAAGCGGATTTGTTGCGTTTGCAACTTTAATTTAACGCAGATTAAATGTAATAAGTGTTGTCAGTATAGAAAATAAAGTGATTGAATTAAATACCCTGTTTTAATTGCATGTATCCATATGTCCTGCTCTCAAAACGGTGAAGGAAAACATCGTGAGGAAACAAAATCGAAGATGTGACATCTACCCAGCCCGCGCGGTGGGTCCGCGTGGTGGATTATATCCCATCCCTCTCCTAGAGAGGAGGCCTGAGTCCCCTGCAGTGGGGACATATAGGCTGATGATATGGTACCAATTTAAGTACTATCAAAGCATATTGAAAACACCTGCATGCTACGGCAGCGCCGCATTCCTGCAGCTGTGCTATACACATTCTCTGATATCATCTTGAAGGAACATTGCTTCAATATCAATATCCTCAGCAACGCAAATGCGTGAGGATATTGACCTTGTCCATTGGGGCCAGCTCACTGCCTACTATCTAGTAATCCACGAGGATTAGGAACAAGCGTAGGTACCTACAAACTCACATTTCGTCAGTTTTTCTACTAGATTCTAGTCTATCATTAGTTAGTGCCAACTTCTGGACGTGAGGTACTGGGTTCAATACCGCAATAGGCTAGCCCCCTTACGAAAAACTGACGAAATGAGAGTTTTTACTATAAGATATAGGTAGGTACGCTTGTTCCTAGTTCTCGTGGATTACAGGTGTGATACTCCAGTATTTTTTTTATTTTTTAATCGTTGTCCACACTAGGAATTTCTCCTGTATCGTGGGTGCCAACTACCTGTAGGCCATATAAAATCATCCGTGCGGGGATCGAACCCGCGACACGCAACGCAGCAGTCAATAATTACTCGAGCCACTGCGCCAACCGTGCCGTCAAGGTTTGTGCATGAAAGAAATATACTTATCGTAAATAGACACATTGACAAAATGTGAAAAAAGGTAAAAGAGATTTTGTGGGATACCAATACTGGAGTAGGCCTGAAGATTATGTAAAATGATACATGACATACAATGTTTTCTAAAAATATTTATTAAAAGTCTATCAATACAATTACAGCTAGGAAAAAGATAACAATATGAGAATGTTTCTTTTATTGAGTCAAGAATTACTTATTGTAGACAGTAACAATCATTGTTAGAATTAATTTCATACAATAAGGTAAAGCATGATGACAATTCAAGAAATTATTAATTCTGAGCAATCATAATGTTAATCAAAAGTGACATTTCACAATAAACATAATAGTAAACATGTATAAAACAATTTTCAAGTATCAAGAATATCCTACAGCATTCTTGCTGTTGTTGGTTGCTAAAAATCAAATTCAAAGTACAATACTGTTGTCTTTATCCCAGCGATCGCGATGTGAATGCGGAGGTGTATTCTCACAATCTCCACCAATTTCTACCCCTTTAGAAATATTTTTCAGAGAAACACTGCTCCCTGCAGGCATCATGGTGGGCTGCTTCGACAAACACTTCAGTCGTGGAATATGTGACACTCTTTTAGGAATTTTTGAACCATTCTTTTGGTTATTAGGATCATACATAGTGTTGGCTGATTTAGATCGTGTATGTCCCACATCTGCCTTGTTCTTCATACATGACAGTGGAGTTCTTGAGCCGCTGTTACTTGCTGACTTAGACTTCTTTGGTGTCTCATTCATATTAGTTCCTTCATCTTCGTATATAAGTAGCCCATCAACATTTTTGTCTGTCTTGGGACCAGTTTGGCGAAGTTCAGCATTCGTGCTCTGCAAGACTTTGATCAAGGTATCATCGGACATAGTTTCAACATTAGAGTCCTTGTCAACTTTGGCTACAACAATTGGTGTTCGTTCAATACCTATTGATGGCGACCGAGGATCATCATCAAGGATCTGAAAAACTGAGCGGCCATCCTCATCCTCGTTCCTATTATCAGTCTCTTCAATACTATTCATATTTTCCTCACTATCCTCAAACCAATCTTCATTATCAACATACTCGAAGTTAGTTTCCAAAAACTGTGGTTTATGTTGATCTTCGCTTGATAAGTTGGTTTCTAATGCTTCATGAGAAGCTGTGGATGATCCCAAAGGTGCTTCTGGTTCTTTTAATGTATCATCTAAAGTTATATTTAGGAATCCATCACACAAATTTCGTGATACCACCAAATCTGGGCTTCTTTCACATGCTTCTGCACAGCTGTCGAAATTGTCGTCATTTTCAGTGTTCAACACAGGACTGGCACAGTTATCACTTTGTTGTCTTATCAATCTCTTTTCATTGGTTACATCAGTCTTCGAAATTACAATAGGCGTGCGTTCAAAGTCCTGTGTAGGAGAACGCGGGTCATAAGACTGCAAATGGTTCTTTATCACAGCAGAAAGTATAGGATTGTTGTGTATAAGTTTCTCTTCACCATTACTATTTTCGAACGTCTTCCTCAGGTCAACATTTTTAGTGATATTGTGTTTACCAGTGGACTTATTCTGAAAGCCATATGAACATAAATTAGTAAAATATAAGAGATACAGAAAAAAAGACCAGACGTATCAAACAATAAAAAAAAAGCGAGGGAATTCTTGTGCTATTTTTAGTTACGAATAATCGTAGCGTGTAATTCAAATACGCACCTGAAGCGGAGTCCGTGATATTTCTGGTGTTGGAGATCGAGGATCAGAGTTATTGCATGTGTCTGGAACCTCCAACTCATTCTTAGCAACAGTATTATTTGGTGCTTCACTATTACTAGTTGGTTTACTTGCGTTGGTTCCCATTGTTATTTCTAAATATAACGGACACTACGTACTCAATATAGTCCGATACTTCTGTTTAATATAACAAACTAATCATTTTAACCAACAGAGAACGATTAGCAAAATTATTGTTTTTTTTCTTCCAACGATCCAGTTGACGAACTCAAAACATCTAACGGCCGCAAATGTCACACTGGATTCTATTTTTGAAAAGTTTTCGTTCGGAAATCCACACTTGTGGAAAAAGAGTGTTGCTAAACGAGATTATTTTTTTCTACTAGATCTTTTTCATTTGTGCAATTGTGTGAAAATGTTTCGAATTTTGTGGAATGTTATTATTATAGTGGATGGATGGAGTGTGTGAGGAGGTGAGGCCTGGTGAGGAGTGATAATTATGAAGGAAAAAGGAATAAATGATAACGTGACGACTAACAGGGCAGAGTGGACGGAAAAAACGTGTTGCGCCGAGCCCAAATGACATGGGATAAGGGCAGGAAGATGATGATGTTATTTTATTAATAAATTGGATTAAAACAATGGTTTTCGCCATTTTAACCAGCGCCGTGCACTTCTGAACGAACTGGGGTCTAATTGCCAGTCGAAAAAAAAACCACAGAGTCAAAATTTTTATAAATAAAGCGTGCGTGATCGAAATCAGAACTAACGTTCTTTCTGTTCCGTGGAACTAACCGTACTTTTTTCAGACAATCGACAAACCTTTAACTGGGTTGTGGTACGGTGACCCTGGTACGTCATTTGAACGCCAAAGATGCCAAAAGATTCTTAAAGCACTGTATGTAATTTTGCTTTTAAATGTCTAGAAAACCATCAGCTGTGGTTTTTTTTTAAGGTAACCACTCGCAGTGCACCTTTTTAGAAAGGATACTGCTGAACTGGACAATCCTGTGGTGACTTCAAACGAATTTAAAGCCCCCAGCCATGGGCATGCCAATTTACATTAAAATGACTGATCACTAAGGTCACCTGTGGGATTCGAATCCCGACTTTGTGTGTCATTCGCGGTGAGAGCTGACTCGATCAAGGGTCAGCAGAGTTTAGAAAACATGACTCGGTATTTCTAAGTACTGCGCACTGAAGTTACGCGTTACGAATATAAAATATCATCATCTTCCTGTACTTGTCCCACATTATTTGGGATCAATCAGAGTCTACCTTTAATATAACTGCTGATTGTCTGCTGTTAACCTGTGGGTATCGTCTGCCTGGTTTTGATCAACACGTCCAGCCAGCCAACGTCCAGCCCAATTTTACGAGGGTCTGCTGTGATTCCTTATCTATTAGGTACTGGCTATTTAGACCCAAAACGCTCAAATTGGGTAAACGGTAGATGAAGTTGTCCAGCTTAGTCGGTGACTCTCGAGCCGCTACTAGCCTTAGGGCACCCACACATAAACACGATACGACGTCGCGTCGTACAACTATGGGGCGTCGTTTCACGATACGACGTCGCGTCGTGGAAATCTACGATGAGCATCGTAAAAAAACACGACATCGTAACGTAATGTGCCACGCACGATACACGGCACGATGCCGTCGATACAGAGGGGTGGTTTTATAGTTCATTTCGAAAAATGGACCGCTCTAGACGCATTCTGAAAAGAATGCGTCTAGAGCCGTAGTGTCGTAGATTTCCACGACGCGACGTTGTATCGTGAAACGACGCCGCATCGTTGTACGACGCGACGTCGTATCGTGTTTATGTGTATTGTGCGGTATTTTGAGCAACGGTAGTATAGATAGCTAATCAGTTTTTTATTTTTTTTAAACTAACATGATGATGTGAGGCGGTGCATATGCATTGTGCAAACTGGATAGATTCTGTCAGTTCTGGAAGGAAGAGGCGTGGGTTCGCCGGAAGTGGAAGAGAGCCTTTGCCTAAGAGTAGGACAAAGAAGGCTGGAAACACTACCTATAGTGAACTCATCTAACTTCGTGATAATACTTAAATAGTAGTAATACCTAAGTGATATTAGTATAGGTACTATAAATAAGTAGGTAGGTATTAATATCACCGAATTAGGCGGATCACAGAATTTTATTATACCTATGTGTTCACCCTACCTATAACGTTACATACCTAATTGAAAGACTGGTGTAATTCAATAAAACACAGTGTAGGTACTTAATAAACAAATAATTTTTAGGTTAGGTTGAAAGTATCACATTCAAGAACTTATGTTATTTTGATTTGATTAATATTAAACATGGTTAAAAATGACTTATACAGGTAAGTAGATAATAATCTACGTAGAAATTATAGTTAGAAAGGCAGCACAGAAATTGATACCTCGGTATGGACAGCAACGCCACAATACTGTGGCATTATACTGTGGCAACGCAAAGTCCAAAAACACTGTCACATTTTTAAAACAGAGGACACTATTTGGTGCGCATCGGTACACATCCTAGGTCGTAGGTCCAAGCACCTCGTCGGCAGATAGCGCTGGACCGGGAGCTCCATTTCCAACCACGCGCGCATCTGACGCGGCAACTGGACCCCTCATTGAGCCCCCAACCATTCGGTGACGTCACTCCTTTGCAGCTCACCCTCCCATGCTCAGGAGGCGGCGGCGGGTGACACCACGTGCGAGCTGAAATGCACAGAGATATTTGTAAATACTGGAAAATAACAAAGTCGCATTCCTTTCCGTCTGGGAGAGTAAATAACGAGGAATTACAGCAGCTGTTTGAGTTTATAGCCATACCGCAGAATGGGGAACGTATGTAGACGACGACAAGAGCTCAACTCGCAAGTTTACCTAGGTAAATAGGTAACAGTACCTAATAACATTAATGTTTGATTAAATTGGCCGGACATGGGCCGGACGCTCAATTACACCTACAGGTATCTATTGCTGAACCGATCATTATGAACTGGACAGACGTAGACGGTAAGACGGACAGACAGTCAGATGACCAAACGAACAGACAGAGGTTCAGGTACTTTTTTTTTGTTGCTTTTGTAATCATCAAATTAATGTCTGCTCCCGCTCTGGGCGGAGCGGAAGGGAGTGTCAGACTTCTACTGATAAAAAATCACCCATGTTCTTTCTTAGCCCTTTGTGCCCGGAGCCGCGGTATCTCTTTCGAACAACCCGCAGGCCCGCAGTCCCGTACCTAATCATCACTACATAGTATAAAACAAAGTCGCTTCCCGCTCTCTGTCCCTTAAAACTTTAAAACTACGCAACGGATTTTGATGCGGGTTTTTTAATAGATAGAGTGATTCAAGAGGAAGGTTTTAGTATCTTACTGCACCCGTGCGAAACCGGGGTGGGTCTTCAAAATATGTCAGCAATTTTAAAGTAGCAAATATAACGGTGTTCGGCAGGTGGATCCTATCTATCCGTAGTTTTTACCCGACTGCGCAAAGCAAAGAAGGGTTATGTGTTTATCAGTCTATGTATGTATGTATGTATGTTTGTTCCTATGTGGCACTGTAGAGGCCAAACGCCTTGGCCGATTTTGATGATCCGTATGTCAATCGATTCGCCTTGACCTCGCGAGTGTCACTAAAAACATTACAGTAAACAATACTCACTATAGTAACAACTAGTCGCCATATTGTCAAAATGAAAAAAAAAAAACGACGCACCACGTCAAGTGGGGTATCGTCGAATAGGTATTTGAAAATGAATATTAGGTTTCCTTTATCATTTTTCATTTTATAAAACCGTTTAGGATATATAACGATTTAAAGTTATTAGAACAAACAATTTCGCATTTCTTACTTATAACCGGATTTTTTTACGTGTACGGAATGAATATAAAATCGAATCGAAATCTACCGTCTTATAATAGTAATAACGAAGTTAATGAAAACTGACTAAAAAGTGTTAAATAAAAAAATATATTATAAAAACAAAAAACCCGACTGCTTAAAAACAAAACTAAAAAGAATAAAATAAGCCTCAGAATTTAAAAGCAGAATAGAAGGATCAACAGTCGGGACCCATTTAAATTTTACGGAGCTCCTTGATAAGTCACAAAAATGAATGGGTCCCGACTGTTGATCCTTCTATTCTGCTTTTAAATTCTGAGGCTTATTTTATTCTTTTTAGTTTTGTTTTTAAGCAGTCGGGTTTTTTGTTTTTATAATATATTTTTTTAGTCATAAGACATGCATTGTTTTGTTTTCTGGCAGGTACTACTGGAAGGTATCGGATGACGTAGATAGGTACCTACCTACCTACTTACGAGCGAGCACATAAATACTTAATCATTTGTCGCAGATTTAAATGTTTGGCTGCCTCTACGATAATATTTTGGCATTGTTTATTAGTAAAGATATCCCTTTAAACATGCAATACATTCATAATAATTGTTGGAATATGTGAAGTGCACGTGGTTACATGAATCATGGTGATAAAAGAACATCTAAATGTCCCACGGCCTTGCTGTTATGACTCGGCGGCACTGTTCATACCAGAGATATATTCCCTTTGTTTTTCTAGTTGATGCGACAGAATCCTATAAATTACACAAAGTGCACGTATAGTAATGATTAATGACTTACCGAGACAAACGGGCAAATGTCCCGACCACCTCATGTCATCACCACATGTTAGATTCCTTTGTCCTCGGAACTCAGCTTTAGGATCTCGGCATGTAAAATTACACGCTTTATTTTCAGCTTCACAATGAGGCACTAAATACTTGGGAACAGAACAAGACTGGACCAACACATGTATCTGCATTTTGCATGTTTGAAGAATCTGGAACGTAATTACAACATTATTGTTGAAAGATGTGAAAATTTATGATCGCGATTTCCACTTACAAAAATAAACTTACTTCGTCTTTATGCATGATCCGACCGACGACGATATGGGAGCCCTCTTTCAGTACGGACCCAAATTTAGGACCATACATATGCAAGAAACGGACATGCCTGGGCGCTTTTCTCCCTGAACAGGACAATATTCGTGGATATTGTAGCTTTGCGCGATCAACGCCAGGTTTGGCGATCAATGTTCTGTCAGGAGGACATCGCACGCAGATATCTGCAAACATTTTCAAAATATTACTTGCTCATGACCTTGAAATAAAAGTAAAAACGCAAAATGTGTTTCTAATGACAATAACCTTCATAGATGCTGTTTAACTCGTTATCTCGGACACGAATTGGCAGCGATCTCCTGCGGTTCACTTCACCCGCCCGCACCACTCCTCGTCCAATGTAAACGGACGACACTTCATTGTTTAAGTTCTTCCTATTAGTTTCTTTAATATATGCATCAGACTGGTAGAAGAGTCGCGGGTCTTCTCTTGGTTGGTATACTGTACCCGTCTTCTCTTCGGTAAGTGATGGGGTATCGTCCCGAACGTGCATCGGCGACCGTAACTTGGAGAACCGGCTGCTATAATAGTCATAATCATTTCTTCTGTTGTGATCGTTTAGTATAGAACGGCGAGTGTGATAATTTGATGATCGGCTGTGATATCCTTCTTTCGGTAAAAGTTTTATTCTGAAAATCAGAGAAAACATATAAATTTCAATGCAGACATTTATGACTGGTATGCGAAGTGTGAATTTGCTAATGACGACTGCAAAGAAAAAGTAGGTAGGTGCACGTTTCGTCAAGGTTTCATCTCAAAATTTTAAATATTTACGCAAAGAGAACTATTATTGAGGTTTTCACAACATGAGAACTAGAGCTTGTAATCTGTTTAGGCAGTCAGGTATGCTATAGGAATAGAATTGACGTATGGTTGCTATTTCAGCAAGCTTTTCTCAATAGAATATTTTGACGGGCACTTTAGCCATGTTTTGATTTCAAGTTATTTATGATTATGCGTAGTTCCTAGTACGCAGTAAGAAATAACCATGAAGATACTTTTAGAGTGAAGTAATGTAAAAAAGATAGCTACGATCAAATTTGTATAAA
The DNA here is from genome assembly GCA_949316265.1 of Diarsia mendica. NCBI lineage: Eukaryota > Metazoa > Arthropoda > Insecta > Lepidoptera > Noctuidae > Diarsia > Diarsia mendica. The sequence goes on from OX438887.1 coordinate 13,039,912, forward strand.
AAAAGTAAAATTAAAATTGAATAAAAATATTGAAGAGTGGTGCCAAAAACTTGACGTCAGTTGACTAACCTGTTGATATCTATGTCCGGCTGGCGGGCTCGCAGAGATCCTAGAAAAAAATAACATTAAAATGTTACTTTACAACTAATTATTTTTGAACTACAATTTGAAATGACTTCCATATTGTAGGATCGATTTTAATTTCTCAATAACCCTCCTTTTGGGCTTCGCCGCAGTCGGGTAAAAACATCAATACGTAATTTCACTTCGTAGTTCACGATGATGCCCTGCATTCCCGAGACCCTGACAATCTGTTAATATTCACATCTCGGGACATCTCCCCACAGAAGAGATAAAAGAGGTTAGAAAGGAAATAGTTCCTGACTTGTATTAGAACGCGTGTCGCCGCTTGTCTCCCACTCTCTATATCCACTACATGCAAGACGCTAATAAGTACGCGAATTATGCACACAAATAAACCGCACTCACTTAGATCGCGAGCTTGCTACTGGTTGTCACACTAGCGCAAACATTGCGTTTGACGTACACTCACACTTGCGTATATTTCTCATACATGTTACGGTGACCAAAAGGTCGATAATGTATATCGATAAAATTACTTGAGTTTTGTTACTTTAAGTTTTGCAGTTTTTGCTTTAATTTCGGGACGGGACAGAAAGAAAGAAAATAAGAAAGCAAAAATATTTATTGGTCTCTCACACATAAAAAATTAAAGATAAAAAGTAAACATAAAAGATTTTTTTCAAATATTGAACATTAAGTACTTGAAATTCAATTTCAATTCAGATTTTATTATTGTCTTGAAATAAAACGTATTTATTAAGTAGCAATAGCATGCGCTTGCTATCTTTCAAATTCGAATTTTTCAGAATAAAATGCAATCTCACACTAATATTTTTCTAAAATAGCTTTAGTCAGGTCTGTAACATATCTGGATCTGTTGGAAACCTAAAAATAAAATTTAAAATGTAAGTTTCGATTTATAAATGGCTAACCTCAAAACAATTTTTAGATGAAAAACAATCAATAAACAATAATAAGGTATTGATAGTATGGGATAAACAAAAGTTATTTTAATCATAACATAATAATCATTTGAATGCATTCACACATACTAAATATCGACATTATTTACAACTTGGTACAACACTATCGAAACGCAAAGAGTAGGCAGAATTTAAGCTTTGGCTCGTCGCACGCGACGTTCGCAGTGAACGAAATGCATTGCGCTATCGCCCACGTAGTACAAGATGGTACCCACGTATTGCAAGCAATGTACATAATTTCGTTTCTGCTTGCGATTGTATCATTTTTGTCTGCGAACTACATAATACTATTGTAATAATTACAAATATCACTTGTATTTTAAGGTTTTTAGACTTACCGATGAAGAGAAATCCCTTCTCGAGTCACACTGCACACCTGGCTTCTTTTCCGACACGTAATAATCGCGCAACACGGCACAATTCTTTTTTTTTCGCGGAGCTCCGATCGCTGTCACAATATGAGCGCGATTGTTGGTCAGTAAATCAAATTTTGTCGACATATGATCGTCTGATCATATATGCGGCGCGCGTGCCCCGCCCACATGGCCTTTCTAACCTCTTTTATCTCTTCTGTGCATCTCCCCAATGAAGGTATGAATGTAGATGATACTAAGGGGTGAAATTTCCAAAAACCAAAATTACACTTTTTTTTTTTTTTTGGTGGGTGGAAAATCATCGAATGACGCGCAAGAACTCCACGAGCTGATGCCACCATCTCCCTTCTTCTATCGGGAGACTAGACGTACTGCAGGGTATCACCGATACCTAGTCGACATTCCACACATTCGAACGAAGCGCTTTGCTGGGTCCTTTATTATGCGCACAGCCAAGGAGTGGAATTCCCTGCCTGCGTCGGTTTTTCCGAGTTCATATAACCCTAATCTGTTTAAGTCACGAGTAAACAGGCTTCTACTGGGTAAGCTCGTTCCATCGTCGACATCATCTCTGCCCTTTTTTTTTTTTTTTTTTTGGTGGGTGGAAAATCATCGAATAACCCCCCCCCACTCTTGGGCAGAGCGAAGGAGAGTGTCAGACTTCTACTGACTAAAAACCGAACCCATGTTCCTACTTTGCCCTTGTGCCGAGGCCACGTAATCTAGTACAAAATACCACGGCCCCGACGGGCTTACACTACACTTACACTTACAAAATAACACTTTGAATGATATTAGGTTCGAACCCTGAACCTCGAGCTGTTGCATGCAGCATGAGAGTCACGCTTGCGACCATCTAGGCGACAGATTTACAATAAATGAAGTCATTGTAACAGTCAATAAGTAACACATTTCATCTACAATCAAGAAGAGATATAAACTACATAAAGTATCTGGCACAAGTCCCACATTCCAATGCAATTGCAGGTATCAACATTCATGATTTTTGTTTGAAATTATATGCAAGACATGACGCTGGAATGACGATGACGTAGTCACTGGAATCAGCTAGGAATAAACGAAACTACAACATCATTCCTTTTAGATGTTGTGAAAGGTGACTTCATTTCAAAAACACCACCACACAATACCCATACACGCACACCCTGTAGTATTGCTTGCTGAAAAATATCCGACAGTAAAACTACAAGCAATATAGTGTACTTAGATACGAAACGGGATTTTAAGCTTCATTAATTAACATTTCTACTGGCTCATTAATCTTAGCTTCTCCTAATTGATCATCTTTTCGGCATGAGTGGACATATAGCAACTCCTACTCCTGTGTCATCAGCATTCTCCTGTCCTTATCTCAATTTATTTGCGGTTGGCGTAGCATGTCTTCTTCTTCCGTACTTCGCTATTAGGTACTATCGTCTTAGCAATCACCTCCTTTCTTTGCCATATTAATCATCCTTCACACAGTCCATCCATCGTTTCTTTGGTCTCCTCTACTTTTGTAGCCATCCGTGCACCAAATTTTCTTCATTCCTCATATGTCCATAACACGATAACCGATACTATTCTTGTATAAATTGTTAAATAGAACCTTAACTCTCCAAGGAAGAAAATTGATGAGCTCACTTCTCACGTTTTTGACGTTGGTGAATAATTCGACAAAGAAGGTAACTCTGGTAACTTTCAACAGTCAGATGAGATGTATCCTATGTTAGTCTTACTTAACTAGCAGGTATTTTACTTGGTTAACTCATCATCAATTATATCATAAAGTTAACCATTGCTTGGACAAGAGTTTAGGAATCATAATACAAACAGTAGCATATATTTATTTATATCGACATTATTAAGAGGAAATGCGAGTGCTGTCTCTCTCCACTATCGCTGTCTCTCTCCGTCCTCCTGCCCTCAAATTCGTGCGATAAGGACAACTGCAGAAAAAAGTTATAATTCGAGGTTTGGCTCTCGCCTATTTCCTCCTCCAATATTGAACCAATTTAAAAGATATTTTAGACAATGAATAAGGAGGTTATATACTACGCCGCTATGTTTTTCTTTTTTCGTTAATAGTTGTCAAATTTGTACACTAGGACTCTATTAACAGCGATCTAAACAAGCATTTTTGAGCATTTTTTGAGGGTTCTAGTGCTTATAAAAATAATTTATCACCAAAAAGGAAAACATAGGGGCATAGAAATAGTTAATATTTATTATTCTGTAAAAAAGCATTGCTCTAGGGTCATTAACCAAAAAGAAAACAGGCGAGAGCGTTTGTATGGAGAAAAGACCACTCGCATTTCCTCTTAAGGATTTCGACAAGTGTCTTGTTGATCTAGCGATCGCAAGAGCATGTTGTTTTTTCACATTCCATTCTCGGATCGGGTAAATGTTATTCTATTTTACCACAAAACTGCCCGTAGCAGACATGGAGTCTGGATTATCTGGATTTGTGCCCAGTTGATGGTAATAAACTAGCGCCTTAGGAGTACCACAAGTAGTTCATAGGACATAAATAACTGGCGAATTGTAGGTGCACGATTAGTTACCTCTGCAAGCCTTCGGTAATTACAGGCGTCAGAACATAAAACAAACATGATGTTATACCTAATTTCTATTGTCCAAAAGATTGTTTCTGTGTGGGAGGTCAATCAGCTCTTGACAATCGCCAGCTAATAAATGATACGAATCGCACAAATGACATCAGAAATACGCACGAAGCCATAAAACAATCTCAGACATTGCAAAGCACTTGTAAGTGGCCTGGTGCAATAAATTACTTATTGACCACCCGTACAGCGTTAAAATTATTGACGTCACAATTGTGGGACCGCTATCAATAATGCCGCTTCTGGCTCATTTATCAAACTATTGACGCTTCGGCAAACATCCCTTTTAGAACCTTAAAGATCCTTAAAGATCGTATGAAGTATTAGACCTTGGAACCCTTTCATTTTAACCAAAGTTAGGTTGTATTTTTGGCATAGGTAGATAGGGTAGGTACTCTGGCGAGTAGAATTATTTGGGAATTTCACATTTGATTTATCTTTAAAGTTTCATAAACATAAAGCAATTAACTACATATTTTCACATCGTAACGGTGCATTATTCTTTCATTCTAAAATTCAAACAATAGTACAGATAGTGACGTAGGTTTCTACCTCAATAGTGCTAGGAAAACCAAAAAAACAAAGGGTTTTTGATTGACTCAAGAAAGTTATACTAAAGATGTGAGTACGCACATAGGTACCTCTATCAAGTTCTAGTTAAAAAGATGAGTCTCAAAGAGAAAAGAGAAGTCAACAAAAGGAAGCTGGCAAACCTTAATAAGTAAGAAAAAACAAAGACATTTTAAATACTACTGGTAACATGGTGTAATGGTCACTCATTTATCATCTCTAATTAAATGTCAAAATATCTTGTTGCCACCAACCCAACAATAACATTGGCAAGAACATGAATGCAACTAAATGAATGTGAAAACATATGAAATTACGCAAGCGGCGATATGAAATTTCACCCTTTGACATGCCTTGGATGAGAAGCGCCTCTTCAGATAAAATTGATGTCTTGTAAGACATTTATGATTACAATAAATTCAGACAAACAAAAAAAGCTTTTAAATTCAGGAAACTACAGAAAGTCAGCAGAGTGTCATCCTGTTTCTGCCTAGTGCCATTGGCGTGAGTTTATATTTGTATCTTCTTGGTTAGTACCCAACCTGGGTCTTAGACTATAAACTTTTTTCAGCGAAGCTAATGGCTTGAATCCGAAAACTCAGAGGTGCGTGTCTGTCGTGACTTGGTAGTGGGACGGTCACACACAACTCACATCACTAGGCACTGCTTCTCTCTTTGTATGTAAAGGAGCCATAACACATAATGAGTGAATTAAAGGAGCAATAGCGTATTAATTCTTATTAGTCAATTAACAGTCCATTACCATAAAGAAACTAACTACTACGGTTAAATACATACTTATAACCTGCTGACAAGTATTAGGAAGCTATTGAGATTTTAAAAATGATTACGATCGCACTTGCATGCAAATCGTCTGCAAAATGGTCCATATGTACATTTAATTTTGCTTATAAATCGTTATTCTCATGCCTATTAATGTTTCCCTTCATCTCTTTGAAATGATGTCATGTTTAAAATGATAGTTGATGATCTAAAAGTATGATTCCGTTAAGTTGTTTGTTTTGCTGTATGTCTTAATCGATCGTAGATATTCTAAGCAGTTCTTATGGTTTAAGACATTTATTTCTCAAAAACAGAATACAATTATTCACTTGGATGAGAAACACTGGTTACATAAATAAACGTTCATTGGAACGAGTATCGGAACGGTACCTATTACAATATTGTTAATCATTAACTTATCACTAAGTATGTTACAACTTGTAGCTTGTAAGTAGTTGATTTTTAACCGACTTCAAAAAAAGGAGGAGGTTATCAATTCGACTGTATTTTTTTTTTTTTTTTTTTTTTTTTTATGTTTGTTACCTCATAACTCCGTCGCTTGCTAACCGATTTGAAAAATTCTTTTTTTGTTGGAAAGGATATACTTCCCAAGTGGTCCCATGATCACCAAGTCAGGATCTGATGATGGGATCCTGGAGAAATAGAGGGAACTCTTCAAATTTTATAGGCACACTTGAAGTGATTTGAGTAGTTTTTGGAAGAGTACTTTCTCGGAGTGGTTCCATTTCAATTTAGTGAAGATCTGATGAAGAACTTCGGAGATAGGCAACGGAACTCCTCAACGAATGATAGCAAATGGACTGGGATTGCTGAAATGTCATGTCTGTCTATTGTTTAGACCAGATAATAACATAACTTCACGCCAGTACGCTGTGAAGGGGTAAGCACATGTGAACCACTAAAAAGTGAAAAATAAAAACTTTTTTACAAAAAATTAAACCGACTTCAACAAAAAATCAAACACAAAAAAGTGAAAAATAAACTTAAGAAGAAAATCTGCTTCGGAAGTCGGTGGCAAAATCATGAAATAAATCAAACAAAAGTCACCGACTTCAGAAGCAGATTTTCTTCTTAAGTTTATTTTTCACTTTTTTGTGTTTGATTTTTTGTTGAAGTCGGTTTAATTTTTTGTAAAAAAGTTTTTTATGATACAAAAACGTCTAAGTAGGTAGTTCCTATTGATTAAACCAACAGACTCAGACAAGTCACTGGTTTAGTCAACTTTTTGTGTAGTTTTCTATAAGGAGTTGTTTGTTATTCATATGATGTCGTTGTTGCTTAATTAAATCAGTAAAATTTATTTGTATAGTTAATTTGTATCTATGACATTACTTCGATCCCCGATGGGTTTGGTAGAGAGGTTTACCTTAGAGTACACCATAGATAACAGAAACAACAGGAGATATGGCAAGGAGGCGTGGTACATGCGAACTCATGTGGTTGCGACGCGGCCTGATGCCACTTTCAATAATGAGTCGAATGTCAACTTGCGACGTGTTCACTGCTCGTGATTTTTTACAAAATGCCGCGTTGTTCAGTGAATGTTTGTGAAAATAATAGCTGTATTGTAAATTACACAAAAGATTGTATCTCATTTCACACGTAAGTACTATAACATTAATGTTTTTCATATTAAATTCATTAAAACATTACTTCGTGGTACGAGAAACATGATGAAAAACCAAATCAATTGTTTTCAATAGGAACAAAAACCATTGCTTGTTTAGTACAAATCGACCAGTGAATCGGCTGATCTAATAGCGCAATGTATAGGTGTTTTACTGATACTCTCACTCACACAATATTTTCGAAAATCGGCCGCTGTCAGTTTTTGACAGCTAGAGATGTGATGTTTGTGGTTGTCGATATTTTATACGATGATCCTGCTTAGTACGACTATATGCATGATACAATTAATTATTGTAGACACAATTTGTTACTATAGTGTAAGGAACTGCGTATTTTATGGCATTACTGAGAGTTGGCGTAAATGTAGATAAGAAAAACCAATATTCTTTACTACTACTTAAAATAATTATGTATTGACTAATCCTTACTATTATCCTTTCCTTACTAATATTATATATTATGCGAAAGTAACTCTGTCTGTCTGCCTGACTGTCGAGCTTTCACGCCAAAACTACTGAACCGATTTAAATGAAATTTGGTACACATAATTATAATATATAATAATAATAAATATAGCCTGAGAAAGGATATAGCCTACTTTTTAGTGCGAAAAAATGGTTGTAAGGGGTTGAAAGCGATACCGCGGATTCAACACAAAGGGCTAACAAGGAACATGGGTGTTTTTTAGTCAGTAGAAGTCTTACACTGCCTAACGTTCTGCCCAGAGCGGGAGGAGTCATTTGATGATTTCCCAACCTCCAAAATAAAAAAGGGCTTGAAAGTGGGAGATTAAAAGATTACTTTTAGTCGCGATAATTGACATCCACGCGGAAAAAAATCGCGGGTATCAACTAGTAAAATATAAATTTACAAACAACAAAAGTTAATATAGATACAAATAACAACGCTTGTATTATTATGCTTTCTTATTATTGTAAACAATACTGAAAATAGAATGTAGTACCCTGTTTATTGCTTACTATTGACTGAATAAATAGGTAATATTCATTGATTACTCGAGTTATCTTTTATTAAATCAGTAGCTAATGGGAATATAGGTAACTAGGAACTTCAGCATTCGGGCATTAAATAAACGATAAAATGTAAAAAAGTATTGTATATTTTATCGTTTTTAATTTATTTTATTTTCAGGGGCCCTACTATGACGTCTTAAAACAGTCCTAACTTATTCTTAATCCATTGTGGAAAAGAGATGGCGCTAGACACCCTGTATAGTTCTGTCACGTTTCCACAACGGATTAAGAGTAAGTTAGGAATGTTTTAAGACGTCATAGTACCCTGTACCCCATAAAAGCTTTAGTAGAAGAATAAATAGAAGAATCGATAACTTTTTGATTTAGTCAATCACTAGTGTCTACGTAAAACAAAATGTACTATGTAAATTGTACGGTGCATGGTAAATACACGCTGTGTGTGAAGGGATAAGGTTTATAATTGATTGTGTAGTACGTGATGTTTTAAGAAATGCGGATGTGTTTGCGAATGCGTATATCTATTGTTTTTACTGCTCTGCGTGTGTGAACTGACGACACAGGTTCCTATACATTTTCGGCTAAAGGGCATATCTCCTGTTGTTTCTGTTATCTATGGAGTACACCAACATTTCTCCAGTTATGTGTAAGTCCCCTGTAACAGAGGGCGAGCCTATTATCATCACCTGGGCAAAATTCTGGACTGCTACTAAACAATTCCTACGGGAACAATCTAATAACAATTAGCACGACCCGAGAATCGAATTCAACACCCACTCAGCAGCCGAATACGAGACAGACCTAAGTATCCTTATACAGGGTGGTCCCGATGATACGACAATAAATGAAACCACTGGTAGTTTCATAGGAACATGTTTTATCTATCAAATAAATCCTAACACCGAAATTGATTATTTATTTATTTATTTATTATCACACACACACACACTATCTTTACAGGCAGACCCAATACAATAGTGGTTTGCAAACACTCAACAGATACTTTGAAAATAACTAACGACTAATAATATTGTTGTCGTATCGTCAGCACCAACCTACCTAAATTTCTTTGCCAAATTCTTTTATTCCTTTTTTTTCCACACGTTAATCGGTGCAAATGATTCCTATGCTTAGTAAACCAATATTTGTTTGTAAATATTATTGTATTCGTTTACAGTTTTATGCTATTTCGTTTTTTAGTTTATATAAAAATATATTTCGGTGTTAGGATTTATTTGATAGTTTAAAAATGTTCCTATGAAATAGTACACACGGCTACACATCAAGCTATACATTTTCAGTTTACGCTGATCTGGCACTGTACGGAAATCCTATACAATCAGCTTATACTGAAAATGTATAGCTTGATGTGTAGCTGTGTCTACTACCAGTGGTTTCATTTATTGTCGTATCATCGGGACCACCCTGTATCACCTGTATGTCTATTCTCCTTGTGGACAGTCTCCTTGTGGACAGTCTCCTTGTGGACAGTCTCCTTGTGGACAGTCTCCAGCCAGGTTTTGTTTAAGTTTCCAGTGTCTGATCGTCGTTTATGAATCATTCTTCTTCTAAAAGTATTCTGCAATTCTCATTGGGTACTTTCAATAGAGACTTTTCTTCATTGAAATACAAGTTCAATGCGCCTATGTACCCTATAACACCAAAATATTTGGGAAAAGAGTAGTCAGTTGTTGATGAGAGTACCTACTGTTTACAGTTTATTGGGATTCTTTGAAGGTTAAATCCTCCAAAGTCAAAATAAAAATTCATTGATTGATTTTATTTGTTTTGACTTTTTTGTGTATTGGGACTTTAGACAAAGATCTTTTTTCGAAGAGTTCATCGATATCTCGTTCTTCAACAACATCGTTTCAATAAGATACGTTGGGTTTGGAACTTACTTCCTTAGGCAGATTTACTTGGTAGTTTACAAGTTCCATTTTTTAATTTATTCAGTAAAGTAGTGGCTTTTCGGACATCGTGAAATAAGCCCTTAACCCTTGGTAAACAAACACTTATAGGTATTTACTCACCGATGGTCGACTTACGCACCTTCAGTGAGGTACGCTACAATTATCTGTTTTTTTTTTAAATGTTTATCTATAATATCCTAGTTTCAAAAACCACCTCCTGTACTGCTCTTTGTGCAACTTTCAGGAACCTGTCTGTAGCCACTACCAACGCCGTCGATTTAGCAGGGTTCTGGGTCGAAGGTAAATTAATTCAATTTTTTATGGGAATCATCGACACAAGGAAGGAGATAACTATAACACCTATCAATCGTCATTGAGACTTTGAAGATGGGACGGATATGAAAAGAATTAACTTCATAGCAACAGCGACTCTATTTGTACTACGAACTTTACGTTGATACGCAAAATATGCCAAAAAGATTGTCAATGGCATTATGCACATAGTGTCGACCTACATTGTACCTTGTTATCTGCAATGATAATAATTATGCTACTCAATTGGTGTTATTTTACCCTGAACTTGACCAGTGGGAAATGTAGACGAGTGGAGGCGGTATATCATTAATTTTGAAAAATGTTGTCTAGACAGTCAAGAGGACAGGTTTATTTTGTAGATTACAAGAAGTGGCAAGAATTCGGCCAATTAGTTATGCATGTTCTTGGAAGAAAGAGCAGTAAAATTGTATTTGTCATACGAAAAGGAAAAATAAACAACTTTCCACCCGATTTCTTGATAAATAATGCCCGTTAATATGATACATGGTGACGCATCATCTGATAGCTCACTGCCTCTGATGTATTTAAGATCATGACTCCTGTTTATAAACAAAGACACACATTGTGCTAATCAAATATAGATCTTTTAGACAATTTGTAAGTTATCAAACGCCATAATATAATTAGTATCAACATTTTCAGAAGTGATCTTTCATTGTTGTTGTTTTTGTAACCAAGTCAGACTGTTCAATGTTTTATTTATATTTTTGATGACTTATTAGTAGCGTTTTATTAATAGCATCAAAGTAATGGCAACAGTAACTTCCTGATTACTATGACTATGAGCGAGTGATAAAAGATGAATGACTAATATTTTTAATAAAAATAATAAGATGGATTCGATAAAAGAAATTAAATTGAAAGACGCGTTACTTTAAAATCTTATATGGAAATGTTACAAAATTTCCACAAGAAATTCTGTAAAATATAATTTAAAAACGAAAAAAACTTACCAATAATACTGAAAATTAGCAGAGTAAGCACAACTGACATCTTGTGGCGAACATTCGCGTGGATAAAGAAATAAAAATTTCACAAACTGCGTTACAAATAATTTCACAATACTGCGACAATATTTTGCACTGAAATTGTCGACGTAGCGTTCGCTGTAGCCAAAACCGACAAAGGCAAGTGATCGCGAAAAGCGCGCGAAAGCCACTAGTGTCGGAAGCCCAGCTCAACGTAAAGTCGTGGGAGGAATGGTCACGTGCCAGAATAGCATTAGAACATTAGAAGTTTATAAACAGGTTATTACAGTGCATGCATTATTGTTTTGCATACTCGTAAATTGATATCAATGTCACTCATTCTTTTATTTAGGCGAAACAAGCAATTACTTGCTCATTAGCGTCTAACGTTTGTTAGCATCTGAGCTCGTCTGCACAGGTCATAATTGCACTGATTTTACCATGATTTAACAATTAACAGGTCTCACAGAAGTTAGAGCGTATTCCACTTTATTTTTTGAAAACTGTTAAACGGTACCAAGCTATCGGAAGAGGCAGAGTAGCGAGATGACCTAGACGCGTACCGTACCACATGGACTAGTTCGAGGCTCGAGGTTTCTCGGGAAAAGTATTGTCATTTATATAATTTAAAATAACGTAATGTAACTAACTTAGCAATTATCTAAAAATTGTGTTAAATGCTCTTCGTCACGCTGCACTGTCATAATAATATGTCCCTTTGGCTAAGTTAAAAGCCATGGCAGCACTTCACGAGAAGTGTCAGGCGTTTCGAATTCCCTTGGAAAGCTCGTCAGCACTCGGTCCTCATGGTCTAGAGTTTCAACCCCAAACGGCTCGAAAGTATAGTTATCAATAAGATGCACTATTAGCCCATGCATCTTCCATGGAAACAAAGAATATAGCTGGAACGTCGACGGTGACAGGAGATTGTCTTGATGTCATTTATATTCACGTGCCACGCAAAGAGGCCCGTCACACTTCGTCTGCAAGATAGGCCGTGGTGTTATACGAGGTTTTGACAGCTTCATCACGTTGATAGCGATGAGGAGAACAACATGCTTATTGCTCGATGACGGTAGTGCGTGAAATCAAATACCCGATTCCCACTTATCTTCAACCAGCAGGCGCGCACTCTCAGCAGTAGTAGCAGACGTGTTCAGTTGATTGCCCTGAACTACTCTACAGAGCGGTTTGTCCTGCAGTGTCTGAAAATGAATGTTCGGTTTTCATACTCGAGCAAGCGAGTTTATGCAACACACGACACACGACTTCTACGACACTGTGTGTGGCCGAGCAATCGAAACGGAAAAACACCATCAGAATCAATAAGTGCTAGGAAATTGATTAATTTCTCAGTACCATTACTACAACTGTCTAAAAGCCGGTACACGGCTTTCCCGGCTTTACCGAGAACGCCGAGTCCTTCCATACGAATGGGAAGGATAGTTTGGTAGACCTGAAACTGCGTAAATCTTGCGCCCAAGCTCGATAAATCATATACCTAATGGAGAATTAGGAGGTCTTTGCCTAGTAATGTGAATAATAGTAAGTATGAAGTAAGCGCGAATAAGAAAACAAAATGGATATACTGTATTTATTTGACAACACTGTACAGTTTACGATTTAAAAAAATGTCTTTACCACAGCACTTCCACAAACTCACAAATACAACGAACAATAATAAATTAATTATACCCAAAGCTTTCGCGACAGCTTTGAAGCAAGGATTTATGAAAGATCACGTTTGTTGCAAGATCGGCCCTCGATTTTTCTCTGCCTCAAAAACAAGGATTTGGAACAATCCGTCTGTGGCTGGTAGATCTTTGACAGTTGTTACGGGAAGTTATAAGCCCGAAAGTCTGACAGTCACTCTTGCTAAAAAGGTAAATAAGTAAAATGGTGGTATTCAGTTCAATTCAGGCAAATTTTCAGAAAGGATAGAACATTTCAATTTCGCAGGGTACGTTAAGTCATCCCACTATAAACATATCTATTCTTTCAAGCTTCAGGGAGTAGAGACTGAAGAATTTCGCAGGCCACCGACTACAAGCATTTTTTTCTTTCAAGCTTTAGACTCAAAACAGACTCCAACATAGTTAGTCGTGTCATTCATGTGCTTGTCTAGTCAGTCGTGAAAAATATCCAGATCAACATTGACGTCCTCTCGCTTTGATCCTTGCCTTCGACATCTGAAGGATATTGTTATCAGACGTGTTTATTGCAGGTGTGGTAACAGCATGGATGGTAGGGTGGGTTGGGGCAGGTGAAGGCCTGGCAGGGTGGGACGCAGGGGTTGCACTCGCCAGGGTACCACACGGTCCGCGCGTACCTGCCGCTTGGCCTCGTGCAAGCGCCGTGGTTGAAGCAGTGGGCCTTGCACGGGTAGTCGTAGCAGCACGGTCTGAGGAAAAGTCAAAGTCAAAGTCAAAGTTCATTTATTTGTCAGAAACATGAGTATACACACAAGGCATGTAAGATGTTAAGTACATTAGAAAGGATCACAGTCATGTTTTACCTTTACGGCGTACAAATATGTATTATATGTCGGATCTTTGATGAGTATGCACTTAAATTTAAACACAAGCGCCTTTGTTTGGCGTTGTGCGGAGTCTGGATGTAGGTGTCGGATACGGACCTCAGTCCCATGGATCGCCAGTGATCGTTCGTTCGGGCATGGTCGCGACACATACTATCTAGGAACTGCTCTGTGTTTCCATTTAAGTACAGTGTGTTAGTAATTGACTGTACAATAGCTGTGTACAAGTTAAAGGAGCTATTTCTCTCATTTACCCGTATCCCTTTCTGAGCCCACAACTGTTTGACACTATCTATGTCATTTAGTAAGTACTTCCTGACTAGCGTCCTATGTACCTGGATGCGACATCAGAAGTGGGATACGAGCGGGTTGAGAAATCTCCTGAAAGTGAAAACTGTGTGTATAGACAATTGCGTGAACTGTTCGATAAACAGTGCTAGTTGCTTTGATAGCTATTCGCGCACGAAACAGCTGGCCGAGCTGTTGTTTTGATTCGTTGGGTTCGATTCCCTTAGACAGATGTGCACGATGCACAGTTCTGTGATGATGAGGGTTTGGATACCATGAGGTGACTATCCACCGTCATGATGCCTGTCTGGTTAGACACGTGAAACAGAGTGTGTAAGTGAGAACGAGTAAAGGTGTTATATCCGGTGAGTCGTTTTTAAAAGACCTCTTGCTACTTCACTTGGTTGTTGTGATCATGTTTTATTGTGATCTTATTAGCCCGTTGGGTTATCGCGGTCGCGAGCGCGACTGTTTGACGATCCTGGGATCGATTCCCAGGTTCGATTGTGTACTGTTGGGTGCATTTCTGCCTGACCCTTGTTGTTGCAGGCGTGATGTGATAATGCAACTTACTGCAACGAATGTTGAAAACTAATGTGCAACTGCGATCTACCAGTTGAGCTCGTGGTCGCAGGGGCAGGTGCGGAGTGTGGGGTTCTGGGATCGATTTCCGAGTCGAAATGTGAATTCGAATTTGTGATTGATGTGCTAGAATGATTAATTTGTGTTTACACGGTTTATGTTTGGTTCAAGTATCCCAACTGAAAGATATTTGAACCATGACTACCGAGTTGTAAATGTAAACAGAAACATACTTGAACTGAAATTGAGAATCTCGAAGGTTCTTAAGGTAGCGGAACGCTGTATTGATGGTTTTAGTAAAAGATGGGTGTGCTTAGCACCTCTGTGTGCCCCTTTGGGCATTGTGACCGTTAAGTTTAATTTTACGTGCTTTTCCGATGAAAGCGAAAAACGTACCAATGGAGATACGACGTCAGTGCGAGACGTAGAGAGTAGGTGTCGATGTTTTCCGAATGATTGAAATTAAAGTATTTCGGATATGAAAAAATCAGAGGACACTAATAAACTTAAAAGTCGTCATTTGCGTAGCCTGTTCCCAACTGTGTGGGGTTGGTATCCGGTCGGTGCGGCCGGTGCGGCTGAGAGCCGGTGTTGTGCCTGTGGCGGCAGCTTGTCTGGCCACTGTAGCCCGCTTGGTGCTGGGTGATGTGGTACCCCTTGGGGGAATGGGTTGTCAGACTGTCGAGCCACTGACTGCCACTGACTGCCAGTGACGGCTGTCGGGGGTCTGCTGGAGCCAGTCGGGACTGGCGGCTTGGCGAGTTTTTCTTAGCGCGGAAAAGGATTGCTGGGTGATGGATGGTCGCACATCTATGGACCGATCTAGGCGGATAACATAGCTTGAGGTTCCACCCGTGTGGCTGTGATTGTTTAACCATGAACTCCTCCTCGGTTAAATTCAATTAATTCAAACGTAATGCTAGCTAAACATGAGATAAGGTTAACAACGGTTACAGTAGAGCAACGAGTATCCAACTGTTTGGAGCTTGAAACTAGCAGTAGCATAATAATTATGGCGTACCTACTGGTGTACCTACAGGATGGATGTAACGAGTTGAGCTCCGAAGAGCAAACCGTGTATCGCTCTAATAAGATTGTGATTTAGTCTTCATACTATATCACGGCAAATCCTATCTATCCATCCATCCAACTAAAAGACTACTCAGATGTGAAGTGTTGACTGATGAAATCATGAAACATAGTTTAGTTTAGTGCTTTGGGCAGAAAGCTTTATTGTGACTTGTAAAATTCACAGAACAGATTTAATTGTGAGCATAATATCACTAATGTAAAGTCATTAATGTCATAGTGTGATACAATATAATGATTGGTCATGAAAACAACCAATGTTCATTGTTTCTTAAGACTAAATTGAGAACTTGAATCTCAATCTTAACAAAGCTTTACAAAGCTTGATTATTGAAGCGGTTTCATTAAAGTCTGTAATGTAGAGACCGATTACTCTAGCTTTCCTAACACAGGATAAGCAACATGAGTGCCGAATCATAACAATTCGGGACTGTGTAACGCGATCACCGAATTTAAGAGAGCCATTGTTAGTGCTTTATGCTGAATCGCACTTGATTTCGTCATTGTTTACGTCGAAGGCGCCAAGTTGCTGTCGGCATCGATAGAGCAAGGTTTAGACCTAAAAATTTTTATCAACGTACTCACTAAGTAGTCATCAATTTCCGAAGGCACGGTTGGCGCAGTGGTTGAGCGATTGAGTGCTGTGCTGCGTGTCGCGGGTTCGATCCCCGCAGAGAGCAAATATTTGTATGGCCTACAGATAGTTGTTCTGGAACTGGGTGTTTGAGTGTCTGGGTTTGAATGTTTGTGGACGCACCCACGATACAGGAGAGACTCCTGGTGTGGGGCAACGCTTAAAAAGAAACGAAAAGAAATGTATTCGGTTTACCAAATAAAATGATCTTGGATTAGTTCACACTAGTGAATCGGTAACGAACTAACAATGTCTTGATTGATGAAGTGGTGATACTTAAGTGGCATCAATGCAACACTGAGAAAAATGTAAAGCTGAATGTTTCGTAACGAGGGCGGATTTATTCGTAATGAAGGCGAAAAAACGACCAAAAGTCAACCGACCGAAAACGCCTTCCTAGGTTGGAGGCGTTTTACGCCTTAAGCGTAAGGCGCAAAAATTATGCAGCAATATACTCTTTTATGTGTATTTTAGACGTAATTATTAACAGATAAGCCTTAATTCAAAAGCTATAAACGTGGTAAGTCAGATAGGATCGACTGATTGACGATGAGATTTAACTTCCGGTAAGGCGATATAAACGGTAAAGGGAGGTGCTCGGGTCACACACATAAAACTTTTCGACGTATCATTGTCCCAATTGACTTCTAGTAAGGCGTTTTACGTCTTTTCTTACTGTGGTTTAATTTGTTCACAAAGTGTTTTGAATGTTTATTTACTGCTTCTTATGTCATAACAGACTTCTAGTAAGGCGTTTTAAGTCTTTACTTACAGTGGATTTAACCTGGTCACTAAGCGTTTTCAACGTTTACTAACTCGTAATCGACTTCTTATAAGGCGTCTAATGGTATTTCCTTACAGTGGTTTAAACTGTCCACTAAGCGCTTTTAACGTTTGTCGACTTCTAGTAAGGCGTCTAACGTCTTACCTTACTGTATTTTAACCTGTTCACTAAGCATTTTTAACGTTTCCTAAGTCGTAATCGACTTTTATTAAGGCATCTTAAGTCTTTCTTTACCGTGGTTTAACCTGTGCACTAAGCGCTATTGATGTTTTCATAAGTCGTAATTCACTTTTAGTAAGGTATTTTACGTCTTTACTTACAGTGGGTTTAACCTGCCCACTAAGCGTTTTCAACGTTTACTAACTCGTAATTGACTTCTTATTAGGTGTTTTATGTCTTTCCTTACAGTGGTTTAACCTGTCCACTAAGCGCTTTTAACGTTTACTAAGTCGTATTCACCTTCTAGTAAAGTAATTTATGCTTTCTTTTCGAGCAGAAATGTTTTATGAAGACCGGAAAAAAAGTCTTCTAACGGCTGGTAACGCTTTTCCCTAAGGGCATGATTGACTTGCTTTACTATCATTTATTAGTTCATATTAAGGGCATTGGGCCGCTCAAAGTGCGCGTTCACTCTATGGTAGCGCGAGCTAATATCCTTCACATGAACTTCATGATAATGCCTTCAGTGAACAGCGTAACCTGCTGTTCTTAGAAAGCTGTTCTCCCAGTCTTTGTAAGCTTCTGCAATCAATAGAACAAAAATGTATACTTAAAATAAACAGAATACCATACCTATGTGTTTTAACAGCCCAACCCAACATAGTTGGGCCAGCCGTAAGGTCTGGTTTTGGTTAGAAAAACAAGATAATATACCAGTGTTTCATAATTTATTCTAGATCAACCAGTCACTATTACAATGTCTGATATATAAATCTAATTTAAAAAACTAAAGTAAAAAGGTCTGAAGGATCCAATATGTGTTGCTAGCATCAGCAAGAAACTAAGAGATTAGAATAAAAGCATTACAGTTTTTACAAGTGTTTACAAAATAAAGATGGTAAAATAAAAAGACAATTTATATTCTTTATAGGTGTACAAAAATAAAACTCAACTAATAAATACATCTATTTATGCTTAATTTAGGAAAGATGGTTATTAGGTGATTTCAAATTATATAATAGAGTAAACTAACTATATATACATTAATAAAACTATTAAATAAAGTAACTAAAATTAAATATGTTCAAGTCTTCTAACTAATTGTTCCCTTAGAACCCTTCCTCTGATTAGGTCAGACGTTTGAGCACCTATTACTCTCCCTGTGAGAATGGGCTTATTATGTTGTTCTTCATGGTGCAATCCTAAAAATATAAATAATTTAATATTCAATACTCATTTGTGCCATTGATTTTCTTTTCGAATTATAAATTTATTAATACCAACCAGTGATGTCTGCCTCTTCTGCAACATTAAAATCAATGCCAATATTATGTAGAACGCAGCAGGCTTGTATGATTCTTGCACATTTGAGTGGCTTGTAGTGGAGCACTCGATCTTTGTTAAGACATCGCCATTGATTCTTCAACCGTCCAAATGTATTTTCTATGACAACTCTGGCTGCTACATGCATATGGTTGTATTTGGCTTGCTTTTGGTGTTCGGAGCAGCGTCTAAAATCGGAGTCATCAGCCATGGTCGTTGTGGATAACCAGAGTCTCCTACAATGATGATCAATGTATTAGTTTATTGCCATAGCCTAATGCACAGTGTTGTTCAAACAATATATGATTGGGTAGAACTTACCTACTAGCCACACTATCTCCCCATTTTGGTGCAAAGACTGGATATTAAGGGTTGATGTCAATGTTTTCCCAAATAAAAGAATCGTGATTTGCACCTCCAATTTTGGCATTTACATTTAAAATTCTATATTGGTCATCACATACCTGTAAAATAAAACAAACCAGTTAAGAAAAATAATTATTTAAAGAAGGTAAGATTAAATGAAACTCATATAGGTATCTAATTAAATTATTATTTAGGTACCATTTGAACATTTATTGAATGATAGTGCTTACGGCAATTATATAGATGTTCTTCATCCTTTGGCGGTCCAAATATTCTAAAATGGCTACAATCAATACACCCAATTACTCCGGGTATTCCATATTTGTCACAAAACCTGAAACAAACAACATAGGTACATAATATGCTTTTCATATTACAATGTCATTAATATTGTATAATAGTTACAATATGTATGTCAGCAAAGTTATAGTAGACCTTACCTTTGACTGATTGTTTGCCTGGTAATTGAAGTATTCGGAAATCTAATAATAATATATTTTTTTAGTATGTTCTAGTGTTTTAGCCACTCCCACTAGGCGCTGGAAAGACCCAGTTGCATAAAAAAACAGGACTGTAAGGACCTAAAATAATAAACAAAGAAAATTAGGACATTGAGCCATTGTGAGATTGAAAAAAGTGATTCAAAAGTACACACTGATATATTACCTTATTTTCCAAGGACACCTGTTGAGTAGACTTTAAACCAGCAAGCTGCCTCAGCTCTCGACACAAAAACCTGAAGGCTGCCTTAGGAAGCCTATATCTTCTCTTAAATTCAGCCTCCGGAAGGTCTCTAAGCGGATTGCTCGAGTTACGTGCTCTTGCACGACCAATGGACATTAAATTACGCTCATCAAACATCCTCCAAATGAAATACGAGCGAGATGCCATTGTAGTTTACAATCACAAATATGAAATTCAATTCAATAACTTTGTTATTACACCACTGTCACGACGCTCTCACCACAAAATCAAAAGTGACAATGACACGCGTTGCAAGGTGACTCGTTTTCCTATTCGAACATTACGTCATATAATGACGTACATATTTGGTCAATGCAGCCGTAAATTTGGCAACATTTGTCTTAATAAGGCGAAATATGCTTAGATCACGACGGATCAAATGGTAACCTTAGGTTATATAACGACGTACATATACGGCACATATAAACGTAAATACGGCAATATTCACCTTATTAGAAGGCAAAACATGGCCAAGTTACGACTGATTGAACGGTAACATTACGTCATATAACGACGTACATATTTGGTCAATGCAACCGTAAATTTGGCAATATTTGTCTTATCATAAGGCTAAATACGCTCAAGTTACGACTAATCAAACGGTGAATAACGTCTTATAACGACTTACATATACATCGAATGAAACCGTAGATTTATGGCAATATTGACCATTAGGATAAGGCGAATGATACTCGAGTTAGGTACAATTTAATCAAACGTTTAAAAAGTCTGATAACGAAATATTCGGCTAATAATTATAAGCGTAAATTTGGCAATATTTCCCCTTTCATAGGGTCAATAATGACGTACCTACATAATATTTGGTGCAGACAGAAAACAAACACAACTACTAGGTAGGTAGGTACTCATCACACTTTATCTCGAGTCTTTATGTGTAGGTAGGTATTACATTACTTATATTGAATTGAATTTTGAAATTTCTTTATTTTAACATAAACAAACAGATCAGACATTTATGTCTTATTCTAGAAGCATTTAACATTGTCATAAAGTGTTTTTTGCAGACTATGGCACCTATTTAAAACATTTAAGAATACATTTCATATGTAAGATATAAAACTTATTGGTTGTTGTAAATCAGCAATATCATCGGGGGGCACGGCAGTGCCCCCGCCGAGTCGAGCGCGAAGCAAACTCTGCCGTACCATCCTGTACTGGAACCATTTCGCCGCATTATCAGGCCCCTATTTGAGGACCTCTGTATAAGATCAGAACGCTGAAATTTCCGTCATCCAGTAAGCTATAAAAACACACTTAAAATCATAAAGTTTCAAGTCTGTAGGTCATTTAGTTCCGAAGTTAAGCGAAAGCAAAGTTTCGTATTTATGACACTCACTCACTCACTCACTCATGATCATCAAAATAGAACTAGTACTTCCCATAAACTCAGGGAGCTGAAATTTGGTACAGATTGAGGGTTTAATGGCCACATTAAGGGAAAACTATAAAAAGTAGGATAATCGAAAATTAAAAATAAAAAAAAATTACTAACGCCTTACAAAAAAAAATTGTATTAACCTTTTTAGCGCCACAGTCACGTATAGACGACAAGCTGAACAAGCAAACAAGTGCCCTATGTCTGTCGACTTAAGGTACTTTTTGGCTTGTCGTTTTACTTGACCGTGGCGGTCAATGGGTTAAATAAGAAAATCTAATAAAATAAATCAATATGCCCACGTTTCTACAAAAAGAAGTGAAATCCCAACAAAAACATTCTGTAAAAAATAAGCCAAGTCTCGATGGAGCTGCTTGTTTATCTCTAAAAAGTAATGAAATCTAAACAAAGTCGTGCCAAGTCTAAGGTTCCTTATTGCGATTTCTTTATTATTAAAGTTAATGTTGTGTGACTTGGCCGTTGTTCGTTTCGTTTAATTTTGCTACTTTTTCTTCTTGGCGTCCAATTACCAATACCAGTATGGGTTATTATCTCGCTTAATAAACATAGGTAGTTACAACAGATATAACATTACGTATAAACAAAATTGACTTGTACCCACTAACGGATAAAGAATGTTCCACGGCCAAGTCACACAACATTAAAAATACCTTGGAAAGAACATTACATTTATTAATAGACAAGTTCGTATCCTGGGTGTTAGGTATTGGTTATTTATATTTTGTAATGTAGGTAGTGTTAAAAGACCTTAGGTTAGAGATTACATTTGACAGATAACAGGTTTGGGTTCCTCGCTCGCTTTATCTAAGTGGGTACAGGACTACAGGCACCACAGTCTTTATTCTGTGCAGGTACAGGGCTGGTGTGTAGAAGCGAGGGCTCTGCCTCTGGCTGGCAACAAGGAGGATCATAAAGCCACAGAATAAAGATCATAAAATATCTAATATGGTAGGTATAGGTACCTTCCAATACCTACCATATTAGATATTGACCTCAAACTCACCAATTTACATAATATCCTTTGTCGTACCTACATAATACACCTACCCAGTTCAAATCAACGAGTTCTGTGTTCCACACTCAGTTACCTACTCAGCAGGTAGATATATTACTTAACCTACTTATATTGTTTCTATTTTTAATATAAGTAGGTACTTATGTAGGTAGCATAATATAAGTAGGTTTGTACGGTAACCCACAGTGCGCTAGTCGAATTGCACTAGGCCAGGTTTTTTAACCCTAATTTGCCGAATGCGTAAGTCGTTAGACTTTGTAAACGTTTGAATAAATTATAATAATATAATAATAATATTCCACAACTATCACACAACGCCATCTAGTCCCAAGCTAAGCAGAGCTTGTGTTATGGGTACTAGACAACTGATAAACATACTTATATATTTCTAAATACATACATATTATAGATAAATTACACCCAGACACAGAACAAATGATCGTGCTCATCACACAAACATTTGTCCTGGGTGGGAATCGAACCCACGACCTCCGGCATAGCAGGTAGGGTCACTAACCACTAGACCAACAGGCCAGTCACCATCCTAAGATAGGTACACACGGCTACACATCAAGCTATACAAAACCAGTATAATCTGATCGTTCATTGTGCGAAAAGATCTAGTAAAGTGAGGCCAAGATTAACTGGTTTTGTATAGCTTGATGTGTATCCGTGTGTACTATTGCCATATCTATCTACGGTTTCATTCTCCAAATATTATGTAGGTACGTCGTTATTGACCTTATGAAAGGGGAAATATTGACAAATTTACGCTATAATTATTAGCCAAATAAGTCGTTATCAGACTTTTTAAACGTTTGATTAAATTGTACCTAACTCGAGTATCATTCGCCTTATCCTAATGGTCAATATTGCCATAAATCTACGGTTTCATTCGACGTATATGTAAGTCGTTATAAGACGTTATTCACCGTTTGATTAGTCGTAACTTGAGCGTATTTCGCCTTATGATAAGACAAATATTGCCAAATTTACGGTTGCATTGACCAAATATGTACGTCGTTATATGACGTAATGTTACCGTTCAATCAGTCGTAACCTGACCATTTTTTGCCTTATGATAAGGTGAATATTGCCATGTTTACGTTTATATGTGCCGTATATGTACGTTGTTATATAACGTAAGGTTACCATTTGATTCGACGTAATCTAAGCATATTTCGCCTTATGATAAGACAAATATTGCCAAATTTACGGTTGCATTGACCAAATATGTACGTCGTTATATGACGTAATGTTACCGTTCAATCAGTCGTAACTTGACCATTTTTTGCCTTATGATAAGGTGAATATTGCCATACTTACGTTTATATGTGCCGTATATGTACGTCGTTATATAACCTAAGGTTACCATTTGATTCGTCGTGATCTAAGCATATTTCGCCTTATGATAAGTTAAATATTGCCAAATTTATGGTTGCATTGACCAAATATGTACGTCGTTATATGACGTAATGTTACCGTTCAATCAGTCGTAACTTAACCATGTTTTGCCTTATGATAAGGTGAATATTGCCATGTTTACGTTTATATGTGCCGTATATGTACGTTGTTATATAACGTAAGGTTACCATTTGATTCGACGTAATCTAAGCATATTTCGCCTTACGATAAGACAAATATTGCCAAATATACGGTTGCTTTGACCAAATATGTACGTCGTTATATGACGTAATGTTACCGTTCAATCAGTCGTAACTTGACCATATTTTGCTTAATGATAAGGTGAATGTTGCCATATTTACGTTTATGTGTGCCGTATATGTACGTCGTTATATAACCTAAGGTTACTATTTGATTCATCGTAATCTAAGCATATTTCGCCTTATGATAGGGCAAATGCGGCCATATTATACGTTTATATTGCCGAATACATACGTCGCTGAAAAACTTTATGTTTACGTTCAAATTTTTGTGACTGAAGTATATTCCGCCTTATTATAAGGTGAATATTGCCATGCTAAAGATTATTTATGACGCTTTCGAAAGTTTGTTTATGACTTATGTTTACGTTTGTTTAGTTTTTATTGAAGTATCATATCGCCTTAATTTAAGGTAAATATTGCCATAATTACGGTGATTTTCACCACATATTCGACGTCGTAGATTTAAAGCGTATTATGTAGTCCATTACTGCTGTATTAACAGTTTAAAGTTGAATTCCAAGACTGCCTTACGGTAAGACATTTTTGTCGGTTAGTGTTTATCATAAAAGACGTACCATTTTAACGGAAACGCCCAGCTAAGCCAAAATAACCGTAAGCGTTACAAAATCGCCTCGCGTCATTACAATTTAGCCGTCGAAGGCGGAATACACCTTAAGCCAGAAATCAATTTTTCTCAGTGAAGGCTGTGTTGTTGACATTAGTGTGGTAGACACTAAAGTAGAAACTGTGAGTCACTATAGAAAAATAGCGCACAAAATAAGCTCTGTATGATAACAACAGGATTGTTAGAAGTTACCAGCTAAGATGGCTTAGTTGGTTTTCAATTGGTGATTTTGTTTTGATAAATAATGAAAAGCAATAATCAAATGAAATCTTCTTCTTAGCGTGTCGATGGCGGTCTGAATTGTGTTGGCCTGGAACTGAGCTAGGTACTAATTTGGCGCTTTTGGTAGTGTGCATCGGTCCCTGTTGTGGACAAACAATAGGACATGCAGGATACAATATTAAGTGCCACATTTGTGGAACAGCAACTTAATTAAACTCCATGGCAGAGTAATTATTCAGGTTTTCCTTGCTGCGACCAGCCTGGGGCCGGAGTCTATTTAAAGGCTTCCAGGTGGTAGATTAGCAGACGGTGAAACGAATGGGTTAGGCAAGGAGCTAGTTAGCTACCTTTCCGCAACTTTAATCTTTAGACTATTCACCAGTGAGTGGGGTGAATGACACTCCTCAGAAAACTGTTTTGTGCCTTTGCGATACAAGGGTGTTTAAGTGTAAAGGGTGTCGTGTGACTGAAAACATTTCGGCTCTTTCGCGAGAGCTTGCCACTGTACTGTGAGCTTCTGGCAGCGCTATTCCTGCCAGTGGGTACATCATCTGTACCGAGGCCGGTTTAGAGCAACCAGTAGTTCGCAAGACATGCGGCGAAGCACACAACTTTGAAGATATTAGTCGCCGTAAGAGACTAGTCGCCGGAAGATACTCACCATAAGAGATAAGCAAGTTCGCATCTTCTGCTTGATGTTAATTATGCAGTACTGTTTTTACTATTTTATTATTACAGTTACTGACAGTCAATGATCTGTTCAGAGAAATTTAAAGATACTTTGAGAGTAACTGTGCGGGATAGACACTCTTGTTTCGAAGGGGAATAATGCAAGATTGTGTTTGCTATGGCTGGGTTAGAGTGAATTAGCAATGAAATATGTGGCTTATTCATATTCACTAAGAACATTATTAACAATGCGGATCTCAATCTCCTCAACCTAAAGCTGTAGCTTGGGAGGTGAGGACAAGGTCAATTGAATAAAAGAACCGGGACGTGTACGAAAATAAAACCGAAGTAAGGTTACTTTTTACCCGACTGCGGCGAAGCCCAAAAGGAGGGTTATGTGTTTGACGTGTATGTATGTATGTATGTATGTATGTCCGTTTCTTTGTTCCCTCATAACTCCTAAACGGATGAAGGGATTTGAATGAAATATACATCGTTAGATTCGTCTTGATGGCGCGAGTGTTATAGGCTACATTAAAATTAAAAAACAAAAAAAAATTGCTGGTTTTGGGGGCCAAATCGCGGAGTTCAAAAAAAAATTTTTTTCCTATACCATCGTGTGGGGTATCAAAATAAAGTGTTTTAAAGGGAGATTACAAAAATATATAACACTTATATGTTTAAAAGAAATTTAAGTGACAAATCCTTTACACAAGCACAAAAGTTAAATCATTTGCGAAGAATTTTACACGACCAACGAAAGAACAAACACAAAAGAACTAAAAAGTTGGAAATAAAAAAAGTAGTTAAAAAACTAAAAAACCCGACTGAAAAAACTGAAAAGCAAAAAACAAGCACATTTTAAATTAAACAAAACTTGGAACCAGGCGGGGTTCATTTGAATATTAAATTATAAAATGAAAAACATAGAACTAAAAAATAGAACACCGCCTGGTTCCAAGTTTTGTTTAATTTAAAATGTGCTTGTTTTTTGCTTTTCAGTTTTTTCAGTCGGGTTTTTTATTATGTTAGCGAGTAATAATTTAATGGTGATGCTATGAGCTAAAAAGTCTACGGTGAAAAACAAGTGAAAAACGTCTTATTGGTGCGTTCAGAATAGAGTTAAGAGAACGCTGGTAAGTCAAGTACCTTTAACGTAAAACTGAGTCAAATGTGTTGATGTTTCAATTAAATCTAGTAATGGTGTGGTCGCTGAGTGTCTATGGTCATAAGGATGACTATACGATTGTAATCACTGGGATGATTACGGGGCCCAGTCACAAAGATGAATTTGGGCGGTAGTGGTCACTGAGATGACTACTGATGTAGCCACAAAAAGGATGGCTAAGGCACCTGGTCACTGGGATGACTATGGTCGGTAGTGGTCACTGTGAGGTTTGCCGCGTAGCCCCCGCAAGGATGGTTACGTAGCCTGGTCACTATAATGACTATGGTTGGTAGAGATCACGGGGATAACTACTGAGGTAGCCACAGGGATGGTTACGGGACCTGGTCACTCGAATGACAATGGTCGTGATGGTTACAGGGATAACTATCGGAAGCCACAAAGATGGCTGTAAGAGCAACCACCATTCCTTGAATTCGATTTTAGAGACTGATTTTTGAGAAATTGAGAGATTTTGAGATTTATTGGTTGTAGTTAAAGAGTACTTGCACTTTGTTGGGCTGACTGTTCTAAGTCGTAATGTTTGTAACGAAAAAGACTATGTTAACAAATGATGTGATTTTGAGGTTGACGTCTCATAACAATGAGATAATCTAGCAAGACTGATAATTATGTTACAAGAGAAGTTTAAGAGTTCAACTTGGTTAAGTCAGAATGACCGAACGGTGTCCTGCGATGGATCTCTGGTATTGCAGGTTTACACACGAGGACGTGTGTCATGCAGGATGGCCGTGTCGGATCTTTGATGAGTATGCACTTAAATTTAAACACAAGCGCCTTTGTTTGGCGTTGTGCGGAGTCTGGATGTAGGTGTCGGATACGGACCTCAGTCCCATGGATCGCCAGTGATCGTTCGGGCATGGTCGCGACACATACTATCTAGGAACTGCTCTGTGTTTCCATTTAAGTACAGTGTGTTAGTAATTGACTGTACAATAGCTGTGTACAAGTTAAAGGAGCTATTTCTCTCATTTACCCGTATCCCTTTCTGAGCCCACAACTGTTTGACACTATCTATGTCATTTAGTACTTCCTGACTAGCGTCCTATGTACCTGGATGCGACATATACATTTGATAAATTATTCAGGAAGAAGCAAATCAGGTTATGTTGCGCAAGTTTTAATTCGCTTCAGCCTGTTGGTTGTTTGACCATAATTTAAGAGGAGTTTCTTGTCTGAAGTTAAGATTCTTCTTAACTTTAACGAAATGTAACTTCTCTTAAAGCAGTATACTCGTAAACTGACTATTGGGTGATACATCTTATTATTTAGATGAGTTCATTTGTGGTTAAACATGCGTGGCTTTTACAAGAATTTTACTCCTAAAAAAAGTCGAGCACTAATACGTTACTAACTGAAGAGTCCTTTAGTCCCCTTCTTCTAAAAGAAAGAATATTACAATGATTTCATTGTAACGTTCCTAAAAATTATCTTAAAGGTTACTGTTACCTAATAATAATATTTCAAAATAACCAGTATAACCTATTATTTGTCTTTGAACAACTAGCAACCTATTTAACTTTACTAATCTTAAACGGGCCATTACAATACTACCGTAGTGCCGCACTAATCTTCTTTAACTGCCAGTTTCAAGATTTAGCATGCCTGTAAATGTTATGTTTCAATGCGTTTACTGGTCCACCTGTTTATTCTTCCAATTTCTGGTGATACCACGAAACAATTGCAAGAGGACTGTACCAAAAAATTGTTGATACATAATAATAATATTCTCTACACGGCGAGGAACTCTTCAAAACAGTTGGTTTCCGAATGAAAATATATAACTTCGTCTTATTCTTCAAGACCAGAGCTTCACTATAATATAACTCAGTACCTACAACAGCATTACTACTATTATTACCTTTCAACAGGTGCATTGCTAGGACATCCCCAGTAATAGCACGGACATTCCCTCTGGAAGGGCTGCGGCCTAGGTTGCCCGCACCGCGGCCTCTTATAGTAGATGCTGTACTCTCCCTTCACGGAGCCGAACCTCGCTGGGGGTCGGCAGCATTCGTACCCACGTGGCAACACAGACATTCTTAGAAATCGTAAAACTGCGTTGCTTGTCAAACTTTTTTTGGATTATCTGTAACAAAGTGTCTTAGTTAGCCCGAAAGTCAGACAACCAGTCTTACTGAGTTGTTCCATCAGTGACTTGGTAGTAGAAGCCAGTAATGGTTTTGTATCTGGTTATACTGGAGCCGACCCCAAAATGATGATTGGTCAAGTCGTTCCAAAATTGTTTCATAACTGTTAGGTAATTTTTGAGTTATTTTAGAAATATGTTTTTCTATTGAAGAACACAAAGGATTTAGCTTGTACCTATAGGCCATAGGCTAACTATCTGCCTTTCGAAATATTACTCTTACTAATATTATAAAAGTCAGAAAAGCCATCCCTTCTCACAAACTTCCATAAGTTTGTTGCTCATACACGCTACAAAAACTACTGAACAGTTTTTGATGAAAAATGACAGTATTGTAGCTTTTACCTACATCAGGGATACACATGGGACGGTATTGTCTAAAAAAGAAAATTACACGGCCGGAGTCAATGGCCGAAGTCACTGGCGAAAGTCAGTGCCACATAAAAAAGAGCTAATTTTCTACCAAATTATCAGTAGCAAAGTTTAAATTAAACATTGAAACTTGGTCAGGCTATCTAATACCTAGAATTAAAATGTCCTGACATTGAAATGCGGTCAGTAGTTTCAGCCTAGTTTGGTAAATCTAGATTGAGCACTGACTAAGCGTTCAAACAGACATAATATTATTACTATACGAAGTATAATATTATGTAGATATGCGCGGGAAACGATGTCTGTCGCGCCATTGCTGCTCTGTGACGTCATTGTCGTGAGATGGCGTGTTAGATAGTGAGAAATAATAATATTATGTTTTTTTTTAATATTTGATTGCTTACTTGATTTCAATTTCGATCCAGTGTCCTTTTATTTGTAGTTTCTTATTAAATTTTATGTTTTTGCCACTAAGTAGATGTGTTTATATTTTTCAATGGTAAATGGTAAAACCCTTGATCTGTATTGGTACCCAAGATATACATAGATGCTTTGCCTAGTTTGCGCCCAATGTAATAAAAGTTTTATGTAAGTAATGTTTTTGGCAATAAAGTTATTCTACGACATTTTGTAAAATTCAAGAGCTACTAGCTAGGTGTCATTTATTATCATCAACAGCTATGTAAATCAATCAGCTATGTAATGTAATCAATTGACTGGCCTGTTGGTCTAGTGGTTAGTGACCCTAACTGCTATGCCGGAGGTCGTGGGTTCGATTCCCACCCAGGACAAATGTTTGTGTGATGAGCACGATCATTTGTTCTGTGTCTGGGTGTAATTTATCTATAATATGTATGTATTTAGAAATATATAAGTATGTTTATCAGTTGTCTAGTACCCATAACACAAGCTCTGCTTAGCTTGGGACTAGATGGCGTTGTTTGATAGTTGTGGAATATTATTATTATTATTATATTAAATCAATATAAGCATTCCACGTCTGAACGTCGACCTACCTTATCATGCGTCTTGGGCTACTGTTATTCAGCTGCTATGGCTTAATTGCCATATGAAATACCATCACTATCGTCATTAGTCTATACTTTTCACAACTATTTGTGAGTTGAGGTTGGCCTCCGGTCATAACTGAATGCAGCTGAATAAAAATATTTATTTGGGGTGACTGCCTATATGCCCTGCACAACCCAGTAAGATCTGAGTAATACGATACAACCTTGGTAAGACTTGTTGTCAAATCCATTAATGGCAGCCGGGGCCAACAACTTATCGTGCTTTCCCAGACACGAAGGAAACTTGGTACCCCATGCACAAACCAACCTTGGCAAGCATGGCCTAACCTTGAAGACATTGAGGTATAATGTACTACGTAGTACATTATACATTTATACATCAATGCTCAGATCAAATAACAGGCATCAATGCTTGAAGATTGCCCCGTGCAGCTGTTAAAATTAAACACCATAATATTGGTTGATATATTAAGATAAATATTAAGTGAATTAATTCTTACCGTACTTTTTATTTATTGTGATATAATTTTCAAATTTTTTATAAGTTTCAGTATTTTTTAATATTTTTTAGAATTTAGATGTTTTTCATAGAAATGTTGTTGTGACAGAAATGAATGTCAAACGTTTGAATTCTCGTATTATATAGTGTCTTATCTATGGTTTGAATTAAGCAGATTTTTTTCTTTGGTTTCTTTTATTACTCTTTCAAATGTCATGTTTCATGTCATGTCATGCCAGCCATAATTTAAATGGGTGGATACTAGAGTTCAGCATTGTGCCTCCTGCCAGCCTCCTGGGCCTCATCCCGTAATGGTAGAACTACGCGCCACTATCTCAAGCTAGCTCAGTGAGATGGAGGGCGACGGCCGTCGTCTTTGGTATAAGCGATTCATGGGCGTTGTGCGAGAAAAACGAATTTGTAAGGGTTAACTTTAATATTAGTTTTAGTTCTTCTAAGTATC
The DNA here is from genome assembly GCA_949316265.1 of Diarsia mendica. Taxonomy (NCBI): domain Eukaryota; kingdom Metazoa; phylum Arthropoda; class Insecta; order Lepidoptera; family Noctuidae; genus Diarsia; species Diarsia mendica. Next base: position 13,071,009 of record OX438887.1, read on the forward strand.
CTAGTGCAATAGCCACCGGATTGTGTATACATCTTGAGAAGTAGAAGAAGTTCCTTGGTCGACACACAACTTCACACAAGAGTGATTGTAGCGAGCACAATTTTTTTTGATACATTGACTTTTAGAAAAAGTTAAGATTTAAAAAAAAGTACTCAGAAGAGCGAGCAAAGCGACCTCGATTTGTATTATTATATTACTAGCACTTTGCCCACGGCTTCGCCCGCGTGGATGTCGGTTCAACTACAAAAGTGACGATTTTCCATATAAACTTTCATCCCCCTTTTCACCCTCTTAAAGGTTAAATTTCTAAAAACCCCTTCTTAGTGCTCCCCTACATTATAATAGGAAGCCGTGTGCAAAATTTCACATTCCTAGCCCCAGTAGTTTCGGCTGTACGTTGATATGTCACCCAGTCAGTTCTCCTTTTATATAATACTAGTGACCCGCCCCGGCTTCGCACGGGTACAAAAAAGGTATTAAAACCTTCCTCTTGAATCACTCTATCTGTTTAGGCTAATCTTACTGTATCCAAAACATTAAAAAACAAAAGAAAAATAAACTTTTTAGTAGGTAGGATTGCACGGCGACGTTCCTTCTCCCTCGCACTACTGTGCAAACCTATTTCCTATCTCTTTCCCCCTACCCTTACTCACCAGGAAGGAAGTGAAGTTAGTTACCGGCTTGAATTCGTCGCGTACGCATCAATTTTCTCAAACATTAATATAATTACGTATAAGTGCAATTTACTGTGCCAAAATACAGAAAGACAATATTGTGCTGTGAATTGTTATAATTCGTGGACAGGAGGCCTCCGAAGAGTGACATAATCTGGACATCTCAGCGAGCCAAGGTGAGTCCCTCAAATCCATCCTTGCTGTCGCTGTGCAAATTTTTCTATTTTTGTGGTTTAATTAAAATCAAAATAAATCTATTCCTACTTGGTCTTAACCAGCGCAGACATAATTTGGTCACTTCGTTCCGGATTAATAGGATTCGTTAAATTGTAGTGGGTCAGTTTAAGCACGTGGTAAGCGCGGTCACGGCGGTCAGCCATATTGGTAAAAATGCCGAGCGATCCACCCGCGGTAATAGATCGCGAATTGCAACAAATACAAAACAAATTAAGTGCTTTGTATGGTCGAGCTCAAGCTATTTACGACACTAGTTGTAAATTGAATGACGACCCCATCGCGATCGATAACTTTTTAGCCGACTGTTTTATGCTTGATACCCTACGAAATGACTTTCTTACCACGATACAAGAAAGAAACCGGTTCCAGTTGTCTAGTACCGAAAATCCTGTACCGAATTACAATTCGGCAATTTCATTTGAACAGCTTTATTCGCGTATCAAATATAAGGTTCACAAGTTGTCGCAAGTGACTGATAATACTAGTCGCGACCAGGGTTTCGCGGTTAAATGCGAGAAAAAACCTTCAATAAAATTACCGGTGTTAGAGCTATGTTCTTTTGATGGAGAAATTGAGTCGTGGCCTATGTTTTACGAAACTTTCAGAACGGTAATTCACGAAAATCCAGATCTTACCGAAAGCGAGAAAATTCAGTACCTAGTGGGTAGATTAAAAGGCAAAGCCCTGAGTATTTGTCAAGGTATTCTACCTACCTCCGAAAACTACAGCGTTATTTGGAATACGTTAATCAGTAAATATAACGACAAACGAGTACGAGCCGCTAAGTACTTAGATAAACTGTTCGCGTTGAATAATGTGAAAGAAAATTCACCAACTAATTTGGAGGAATTTATAGATAAATTTTCATCAATTTATTCCGCTTTAAAACAACTAAATATTGACAATTTGGAAGATTTCTTGTTTATCCACATTGCCTGCAAGAAAGTGGGTTTGGAAACAGTCAAGTCTTACGAATTACAAATTAGTAATGACAAAAATAACACTCCTAACTGTCAAGAATTTATTTCATTTGTACGGAACCAGTCTCATATTATGCAACGCGCGCAAAATATTTCGTCGAATACAAGGCAGCCAGCTTCAACGGGAGGTACTCAGTTACGTAAAAATATTTCCTCGCAGTCGGGCGGTAATTATGGTTCGCGTTCTAATAATAATAACGTTAAGACATTTATTAATGTGCAGGAACAAGATCAGTGCGTATCTTGTGCTTGTGGGAAGAATGAGCATTCTCATTTATCTCAGTGCCCAAAATTCCTGTCAAAGTCCCCTAGTGAACGCTATAAATTCGTAAAATTACGGAAAATGTGTGTAAATTGTTTAAGTAATAAACATAACATTACAAAGTGCGACGAGTCAACTCGTTGTAGTGAATGTCAACGTAGTCATCACAGCTTGTTACATTTCCCAACAAGTAATACGCATTCAAACACACGCAGTTCTATACCGATCGCATCCAGCGGGGCGAGCACGGGCGTACCCAAGACGTTGGTGACAAGACGTTATAAATTATGTCATGTCTTAGAATTTGTCTTAAATGCTAGCACGGGTACCACATGTGATATAATTTAAGACGCGACTTGTCTTTCTTGTTGCTGACTTCATAGTGTGACCTAGTATATTAAAAAAATAAAAATGTCTATGACCATCTGAATAGGCGACCAAATAAAAAAGTACGTGTATAAGAGCACAGTTCATACAGTTAAACAACTTTTTAATTTTCTTGGGTACTAATTCATTTTTGACATAACACGTACGCGCAGTGTTGCCAACTTAGTGGATTTTCCACTAAATCTGGTGGTTTTGACTTACCTTTTAGCGGACAAAATAATATCGGTTTTAGTGGCTAGTGGATTTTTCTAGTGGAATTATTTGGTACCAAACAGTCGTATCAGTCCGAGATTAACGATGATGATACGGACGGAAACGACTCATCTGAAGATAACTTAATAATATAATTTGATTGACCTCTTTTAAAAAATAGGTTTTATTAAGTATTTTGTTCTTCCACAAAAGCCATGAATTAATAGAGAGTTGAAGTTGAAGTATTTTGTTACATTATATGTAATTTTCATGTTATTGCTTTAATAAACGTTTCAAAAAAATATTATTTCCTTTAGTAAAGACCAAAAATCTGCCAGAAATAAAGTTAGTGGAAAATTTAGCGATTTTTTAAGAAGGTGCGATTTTTTTAGTGGATTTCTGGTGGTTTTAGAGGTCGATTCTGGTGGGGAGCTTGAAACTTCGATGGCAACACTGCGTACGCGGCACGTCTTTCATTTTCTTTTTTTATTTATTATTTGATAACTTGCTACTAACTAAAAGTTCTGTTTCTCCTTTAAAAGTTTGATGTGATTTGTTTTGAAATATATTGTGAAATTTTTGAAGTGAAATAACTCGAACGGATTAGAGGAGTCCCAAATGTTTCTTCGGAATATTTTCCTACTTTGGACCTCTTGCCTTCGGGCAAGAACATAATTATAATAATTTACTGCCATTTGATGCAGTAGTAAGCAGAAAAATATACTTATATTTTTAATTTACTTTTATCACCACCTCCGAACGAACGTGATATAAACGAGCATATTCATCTGTCAAAATGTGACATTTGTTACAAAATGGGTGCGCCCATATTAGCAAATAAGACATAGGAGTCCCAACTAGACGTCAAGAAGTTGTATCACATAACAAGAAATTATCTTACGCCGCCGTGCTAGCATTTAAGACAAAACGGTTTTATCGCCCAAACTGTGATAAAATGTGTGACTCATGCCATGTCACTGTAGGCCGTGCTCGCCGGGCAGGTACTACCGCGATAGTCACGGAACCCACGGCAGGCTCTTCGCGCGATGAGTGCTCCGCGCCCGAGCGCGGCCCTGTTGCCGTTTCGCTTTGTGCAGTGGGCGAGTGCGCCGTCGACACTGCGTCGAGCGGCCCGTCGAATAGCGATGCGACGGCGACGTCTGTTTTGCTAGGAACCGCGCAGTGTAATGTCGTTGATACCGAAGGCAACATTTGTGTTTTACGCGCTATTATTGATAGTGCGTCCCAAAGGGATTTGATTACGACAGAATGCTGTAAACGGTTGAAACTTAAAATGCGTGCGCCTCGGAATAAATTTGTATCAGGTGTGGGCGACGTTACGAATCCTATTGAAGGCGTAACTTGTCTAACAATTCGTTCGAAATTCGATGATTCGGTTAGGTTGAATATTCAGCCTGTGGTCGTAAATCGTATCACTAATGAATTACCTACCGCGAAGATCGACGCCTCGCGTTTGGATTATTTAAATAATATTCCATTAGCGGATTGTAATTACTTTACTCCTGCTAATATTGACCTGATTTTAGGTTCGGACGTATTTGCCCGCATTTTAGGCCCGAATACAATCTCGCGCGCCACTGGAGAACCTGTCGCGATTGAGACTTTGCTAGGCTATATAATAGTAGGGCAAGCTCCGATAATTAGCCCCGCGAGTACTATTACGCGTACTTACTGCACTACTGACTCAACATTCGAAAATTGTATGAATCGATTTTTCGAGTTGGAAGAGGTACCTAATGTACCTACCATTTTATCCCCGGATGAACAAAAATGCGAGGATTATTATTGTAAAACTACGCGCCGCGATGGTAATGGCCGCTATGTAGTTTCGCTTCCGCTTAAGAACGATACTTCCGAGTTAGGCGACTCCTTGCGTTCGGCCGAGTATAGGTATTTATCTTTAGAGCGAAAATTGTTATTGAATCCGTCTATTAAGGAGGAATACGATAACGTGTTCGTAGATTACCTACAGAAAAATTATCTGAGGCCAGTCGGTACTATTTCGGAAGTCGAATCTGGGAATGATCAATACGTAATACCTCACCATGCTGTTGTCCGTACGGATAAAAGTACTACCAAGTTGCGTGTAGTTTTAAATGCTAGTAACGCGACTACGTCTGGAAAGTCATTAAATGACATTTTGCACACTGGACCGAATCTACAAAATGATTTATTCCAAATTCTCCTTAAATTTCGATTGCGGTCAGTGGCGATAAGTGCCGACATACGCCAAATGTACTTACGAATTTTAATGGATGAAAAAGATACCCGCTTCCAGAGATTGCTCTACAGATTTGACATAAATGAGCCCATCAAAATTTTTGAAGTGACTAGAGTGCCATTCGGCTTGTGCTGCAGTGCAGTCCATATCTGGCTATACGCACTATACGTCGACTCGCTTCAGATGAGCGCGAGCGCTTCCCCCGGGCAGCTGATGTGGCAGAGACGGACATTTATATGGACGATTTAGCCACCAGTTGTTCTTCGGTGTCAGAAGGCATTGCCCTCTCAAATCAGCTGATAGATTTATTCGCAGCTGGAGGGTTTGAGTTAGTCAAATTTTCAAGTAACTCCCCTGAAGTGCTGACGAATATCCCTGTGTCGCATCGTATCTCTGAAGCAGTCGAGTTCGGTCCTGATACTCAGCTTAAAATATTGGGTCTACATTGGGTACCAGCCGAAGATGTGTTCACTTTCAGTGTGACACCCCAGCCACGTGACTGCACAAAACGGAATATTTTATCCACTATTGCTCGATTATGGGACTTAATGGGTTTCGTGGCACCAGTTACATTGCTCGCTAAATTAATAATCAAATCCCTCTGGAAAGAAAACATTGGCTGGGATGAGGTACCTCCTGCCAACGTAGTGGCTCTATGGCAGAAGTTTGAAGCGGAATTGCCCTTGCTTCAACAAATTAAATTGCCACGCCACCTTGGAGTGAACGACGAATGCGTAATTTCTGTCTTGGGGTTCGCAGACGCATCTGAAAACGCCTATGGTGGAGTTGTGTATTTACATGTGTCCTTCCCAAGTACTGGGAAATCACTAATTAACTTGGTTTGCGCTAAGTCCAAAGTGGCGCCATCTAAGACGGTGATTTCTCTTGCTCGAATGGAACTGTGTGCTAATCTCATACTTGCGCGATTAATGCGCCTAGTAATTGACACCTACTCCACTCGTTGTCAAATAACAAATGTGTATGCATTCACGGACAGTACGGTGGCCTTGGCCTGGATCCACTCATTGCCTAACCGATGGCAAACCTTTGTGGCAAATCGTATTGCCAAAATACAAAGCAAATTGGAACCTTGCCTTTTCTACCACATACCTGGAAAGGAAAATCCTGCTGACTGCCTGTCGAGGGGCTTGACGCCAGCGCAATTGTGTGATCACCCTCTCTGGCTCCATGGGCCTCGATTTGCTCATCTACCCTTTGCTGAGTGGCCAGTCCATCAGTTTGATCCTGCGTCCGTCAGTGAAATGCCAGAAATGAAGGTCAATGTCATGGCTACTACTATGCCTGCAGCTCCGCAATCGGCATCCGTTTTCTATGACCTTTCTTCTCGCGTGTCCTCCTGGTCTAAATTGCTAAGGATTGTGGTGTATGTTCTGCGCTTCGTAAAGAAACTTCCAAGAAAGTTTGAGGTCTCCCATTTAGAGCAAGCTGAAGAAGCAATCATTAAAGATCTACAGCAGATCCACTTCTCAAGTGAGTTTAAGTTAGCTCAGTCTGGAAGCAATCTGCCCCCAGCTTTCTTAAAGTTAAAGGCCTTTGTAAAAGATGATTTACTCAGAGTCGGTGGTAGGTTGAGTAATGCAGATTTGAGTTATGACAGTCAGCACCCCATATTGCTTCCTAGGAAGGATCATATCGTTGATCTTCTAATTGATTATTATCATCAAAAGTATCTTCATACGGGACCCCAGTTATTAATGTCCCTACTGAGGCAAAAATATTGGATTTTGTCGGCTCGCAATATAGTGCGTAACCGTATACAAAAATGTAACATCTGTTTTAAGGTAAACCCTCGGAATGAGTTTCCTATTATGGCTGATTTGCCAGCTTGCCGAGTGCAAGAAGCAAAGGCTTTCTGTCACACCGGGGTGGACTATGCTGGTCCTTTGCATATCGTTCCGTATCGACGTAGAGGTGTACACAGCCAGAAAGCTTATATATGCCTATTTATTTGCCTTGTTACCAAGGCTGTGCATATTGAGTTGGCTGCCGACTTAAGTACTGAAGCCTTCATGAATGCTCTGAAGCGGTTCATATCCCGTCGGGGCCCTGTTGCGGTGATGTACTCTGATCGCGGTACCAATTTTATTGGCGCTAAATCTTACTTAGACAGTGTATATCAATTGCTTGAGTCGGAAGAATACAAAGATAAATTCGCCAATGAATTGCGTGAAAATCGTATTACATGGAAATTCAATCCCGCTTCGGCTCCCCATTTTGGAGGGCTATGGGAGGGTAATATCAGGTGTGTCAAGACTCACCTCACGAAAGTAGTAGGTAGCCAGTTGCTCACGTTTGAAGAGATGCTAACAGTGCTCGCTCAAGTGGAAGCTGTGCTCAACTCACGGCCCCTTTCAGTATTGAGCAGTGACCCTACTGAGCCTTTGGCTCTGACGCCTGCTCACTTCCTTGTAATGACACCACTAAAGTCTCTTCCGGCAGAAGATTTAACAAATAAGAGCGTTACTCTGCTCCAGAGAAAACGTAATGTAGACAACTTAGTCCAGTCTTTTTGGAAACGGTGGAAGGTAGAATACCTTAACTCTTTACAAATTCGCAGTAAATGGTTAAAGTCCAACGGCTCTGTAGAAAAGGGAATTGTAGTCTTATTAAAGTCGGACAATAGCGCCCCACTAGATTGGCCTTTAGGCATAATAGAACAAACTTTTCCCGGTAAAGACGGAGTTGTACGCGTAGTAGACGTGCGGACAAGATCTGGGTTGTACCGTAGACCAGTAGTGAAGGTTTTTCCTCTACCGTCTCAATAAATAAAAATATACAGTCCATAATATCGTTAAACTAACAAAAAAAAAAAAAAAAAAAAAATAATAATAATAATAATAATAAGTACTTAGTAATAATTTGATATTTAACTTAGTCTTAATCATTAAGCTACCTAGTAATTAAATAGACTTAAACTATAAATAAACCTAAATAAATTCATTAATTAATCTTTTTGAAAGGACTATGTCCTGTCAACCCCGGGAGGATGTTTAGGCTAATCTTACTGTATCCAAAACATTAAAAAACAAAAGAAAAATAAACTTTTTAGTAGGTAGGATTGCACGGCGACGTTCCTTCTCCCTCGCACTACTGTGCAAACCTATTTCCTATCTCTTTCCCCCTACCCTTACTCACCAGGAAGGAAGTGAAGTTAGTTACCGGCTTGAATTCGTCGCGTACGCATCAATTTTCTCAAACATTAATATAATTACGTATAAGTGCAATTTACTGTGCCAAAATACAGAAAGACAATATTGTGCTGTGAATTGTTATAATTCGTGGACAGGAGGCCTCCGAAGAGTGACATAATCTGGACATCTCAGCGAGCCAAGGTGAGTCCCTCAAATCCATCCTTGCTGTCGCTGTGCAAATTTTTCTATTTTTGTGGTTTAATTAAAATCAAAATAAATCTATTCCTACTTGGTCTTAACCAGCGCAGACACTATCTATTAAAAAAAACCGCATCAAAATCCGTTGCGTAGTTTTAAAGATTTAAGCATACAGACAAACAAACAAATAAACAAACAAACAGACGCGACTTTGTTTTATACTATGTAAGGATAAGGATATTGTTCAGATTTAGACACCAAAACGATTTAATAACCAAACTATACTCAAAAGCTAGCAACTCTTCAACTTCGTGCAACTTGATGCATTCAAAATTTCATCAGGCGTTTATTGCTAGTTTATTAGTCATAAGTCTACCTACATTGTTTTTTTATTGTACTTTGTTTTGTTGTTCGTCGGAATACATACGCATATCACAGCTCCAGTTTTTAATTTACATTTTTCCTGCCTAATCACATATCTCAACATAATTTGGTCCATATCGAACCGGATAAGTGATCCAGGAATAAGGATAAATCAAGGAAATATAAAATTTGTCAAGAAATACTGCCGTTTGGAGTTTTGTGAACAGCTGGCTAAGGTCAAAAGGGTCACAGCGCAGCATAGTCCAGTACAGTATCTACAGTGTTCCTATTTACGTTTATTTCAGAACCCATTACTCATATTCAGGTACCTAGTATTAAACGTTTTTTATGGAACTGTAAAGGTTAGTACAACATAATTTCTTTGTTCAGTTGTACATGTTTGATTTCTATTATGTTACCAAATTATTGTTATAATTTGCAGTCAATCTATTGTATTAAAGGTAATTAAGCAGCAAACTAGGTTAACAATAATTGTTAACCATTAATAAGCAGTTTCCTTTGTTATCTTGCAATATCATAAGAAATCTTACTTTGTCAAGCATTACCCACATTAAATGTATTGTATTCCACTAGGTACATTTTAACTTTTGAGTAAAGTTCATAATTTAATATTAAGTGAATAGTAAAACCGGTAATCACATTCATGTTATTGTCCATAATCTAGTAGGTAAGCAGATTTGTACTTTCATGGTGTTAGTATTATCACCAGTAGATTTTGTTTTCTATTTTACTTTAGAACAACATTGTCAGTTGTAAGCAGCAAATAATATTGTAATCCTTCTAAGTGTTTAAACTTATATAGTAAGTAATTAACAGTACCAATATTGTATTTATTTAAATTTAAACTTGTCACATTTCAGCTGGTTACCTGCTTCCCAAAGAATGACTGATAAGGAAGAAAAGGAGCTTGTTAAAAAACGAGCAAGTTACAAAGGTCGATTAACAGTATTTTCTAATTACTTAGAGGAGTTGAAGAGGGATTCTTTAACGCAAGCCCAGTTGAACGAACTGCAGTTACGCCTCGGTAAGATTGAACTTGTTTATTCGCAATATGACGACGTTCAGTTAAGGTTGGAATGCATAGCTGAGGATATGACTACACAGTCATCAGAGCGTACTGAATTTGAAGCCTCATATTTCAAAGTTGTCGCAAGGGCACAGGAATTACTAGCCAGACAGCATGACATAGTTAATGAAGATAAGTTTTCTCGCGTCAGCAATAATAGGCTGGTTAAGCTACCAACCATTCAATTACCCAAGTTTGACGGAACGTACGACAAGTGGTTAGAGTTCCATGACACGTTTTCGAGCCTAATACATTTGGATGACCAAATTGATGAAATAAATAAGTTTCATTACCTCCGAGCTTCCTTGGAAGGGACAGCCGCATTAGTCATACGTGCTATTGAATTTTCGGCAAATAATTATTCTATTGCGTGGAATTTATTATGTGAAAGGTTTGATAACAAGCGGCTTCTCATTCAAAATCATGTGGCAGCCTTATTTAACATTGAAGTGGTTAATAAAGAATCCTCAGATAATATTAAAAACATCATTGATAATTTAAACAAAAACCTACGTGCGTTAGAATCTTTAGGAGAACCAGTTAAGTTTTGGAGTACGTTAATAATTTATATAGTTACCCACAAGATAGACTCAAGAACTTATCGACAGTGGGAGGAAGAAAAAGCTCGTATAGATAAAGACAAAACAATCACATTAGAAATATTTCTCGAATTCTTGAGAAATCGTGCAGTTTTGCTTGAAACAGTAGACTTGTCTCGCAGTCAGGCTAATCACACTAGTACTCCTAAATCTAACAAGCATAAAACCATGATATCAGTGGGCAGTGATACACCACCACAGAAAAATAAAAATAATACCAGTTCCTCACCGGTGTCATGCCCACATTGTAGTGATAAACATAACTTATTTAACTGTCCACAGTTTCTTGGTCTCAGCAACGAAAAACGGCTTGAAGTTCTTCCTCAATACAAGTTATGTTTCAATTGTTTTCGGTCTGGTCATTACGCAAATCATTGCAAAGCTATTGGTTGCAAGATATGTAAGCGTAAGCACAATACTCTGGTCCATGTAGCAGGTGTGTCACAGAAATCTACTCCTAATGCTTCTACTTCGCAAACTGACAGCGCTGTTACTTTAGATGCTAACTCGGCTGATAAGAAACCCAATACAAATGTGACACTATCTGCACGTGCCACAACTTATCATAACAATAAAAATCAAGTTCTATTGGCTACTGCACTAATAAAGGTTTACGATAAGAATAATCGCGAATATCTCGCTCGGGCTATACTGGACACTGGCAGTACTTCTTGTATAATGACGGATAAGTTATGTGATTTATTGGATTTACCTACCGTACAAGTTCATGAATCTGTACAACTTGTACAAGGCATTAATAATTCTAAAACAAACATTAGTAAACTGTGCAGTGTTCCTATAAAATCATTAAGTGAAAACTTCACTACTAATCTTTATTGTTTTATTTTACCATACATAACAGATGAAGTGCCAAGTCATAAATTATCCATTAATAATTTAAATATACCAAGCGATATTTGTTTAGCTGATCCTCATTTCCACACGCCATCGGCAGTGGATCTAATAATAGGAGCAGATGTTTTCTGGGACCTACTGGGGCAGCAAAAAATCAGCTTAGGTAAAGGCAAACCAATATTATTTGAATCTAGGCTAGGTTGGCTAGTTTCAGGACCACTACTTAATAGTGTTCAAGTATTTCGGTCACCATCAGTTTTAAAAGTCAACATTGCACAACTCAATGTCAGTTCTTCTCACAACCCCACTTCAGGAGATGACATTCAAAACCTTTTATCGCGTTTCTGGGAACTGGAAGAAGTCCCCAATCAGTCATCTCCATATTCTGATGAAGAAGCTAAGTGTGAAGAACATTTTATAAAGACCACCACTCGAATGGCAGATGGTCGGTTTTGCGTTAGAATACCACTCAAACAATCACCCCATGTTTTAGGTGATTCACTGGCTAGAGCAAAACATTGTCTCTTTTCAATTGAACGTAGATTTCAAAAACAGCCAGCTTTAAAAACTCTATATTGTGATTTCATGAAAGAGTACATTTCGTTAGGACACATGTCCGCGTGTTCCTTTAATCCAAAAACACTGGCATATTTTATTCCACACCACGGTGTTCTGCGCGAACATAGCATAACTACAAAATTAAGAGTAGTGTTTAATGCTAGTAGTCCTACTACTTCAGGTGTTTCATCTAACAACCTACAAATGGTGGGTCCAGTTGTTCAAGACGACTTAATGTCTCTTCTTCTTAGATTTAGAAAACATAAATACATTATTTCTGCTGATGTAGAAAAAATGTATCGGCAAGTGATCATACACCCTGATGACAGACACTTGCAAAGAATAATGTGGCGTGAAAACCCTTTAGAGCCTATTAAAACCTATGAATTAAACACTGTGACTTATGGAACAGCAAGTGCCCCGTATTTAGCAACTAGGTGTTTAAAACAAGTTGGCTTAGATTGTAAGGATGAAAGGATTGCTGGTATTATAATCCATGATTTTTATGTTGATGACTTGCTCACAGGTGGGGATACAATATCTGACGTCACAAATATCCGTCAGAAAGTTACCGCCGAGTTGGCTGCCGCTGGTATGCCACTTAGGAAGTGGAAGTCCAACAATATCCTGGCCTTACCAGATCAAGTCACAAGTCCATCATTAAATTTAAACATTGGCTCAAATGAGCCAAGTAAAACATTAGGTCTTAACTGGCTAACAGACTCAGATGAGCTCAGGTTTTCAATTAGTAACATGTCAATAGTGAATAATGTAACAAAGCGTGACGTTCTGTCAGTAATATCCCAAATATTCGACCCTCTGGGTCTATTAGCTCCTTGTATTATTCCAATAAAAGTTTTGATGCAAAAACTTTGGTTACACAAGTTATCATGGGACGACTGTTTACCACTAGATGTCGCTAAGACATGGAAAGATATTGTTGACAGGTTACATATTTTGAATAGTTTACGCATACCACGTTTAGTTTTTTGTCATTCTTGGAAGGTGATAGAATTACACATATTTTGTGATGCATCACAAACCGCTTATGGTGCATGCATCTATGTTAGGAGTATTCCTGACAATAATGAAGTTAAGGTGCGTTTGCTTACAGCAAAGAGTAGAGTGGCCCCCATCAAGCCAACTACAATTCCTCGGCTCGAGCTCTGTGCTGCCTTGGTTGGAGTGAGGCTATTTATCAAGGTGATTGAGTCACTTGGCGTGCCAATTCAAAGTAGTACATTTTGGAGTGATTCTACAATAGTGCTAGGGTGGTTAAAAATGTTGCCAAGTAAGCTGCAACCATTCGTGCGCAATCGAGTAGCAGAAATAGTTGACAAGACTAGCACTAATAATTGTACCTGGAGACATGTTCCCACACATCTGAACCCCGCTGATCTTGTATCTCGAGGCATTGATGTAAGTCAAATTCAAAATCAGAATTTATGGTGGTCGGGACCACAATTTTTAACCCAGGAAACAAGCAAGTGGCCTTCCTTTCCGAGCACTGCTGTGAAATCGCTACCAGAAACTAAAACTGAGATTTCTTTATTAACTACTTCTAAGACTCCGATACCTTTAGTTGATTTTAATCGGTTTTCAAACCTTTCTCGACTTAAACGCACAGTAGCATATATGTTACGATTTATTAATATTTGTAAAAAGCAACCGCCGACCACTTTACATCTTAGTGAAGATGAATTACATAATGCGTTAAACTTAATTGTGAAATTGTCTCAAATAGAATCATTTCCCGAATATGAAATATTAATAAAGAATCAGTGCTTACCAAAAGGTAGTCCCTTGACTAAACTTAACGTATTTTTAGATAAAAATAAATTAATTCGGGTAGGTGGTCGCTTACAAAATTCTTCATTTTCGTATGAGAAAAAACATCCTTTAGTAATACAGTCCACTCATCGGTTTTCCAAACTATTATTTGAATTTAATCATAAAACTTTAATGCATGCAGGCCCTCAACTACTGTTGGCTTGTATAAGAGATACTTACTGGCCAATAGGTGGTCGCAACCTTGCTAAATCGTGTTATCATCGTTGTGTCACTTGCAGTCGCATTACCGCTAAACCAATTAATCCTATTATGGGAAACTTACCTGAACGACGGGTGGCGTCTGGTGGTCATCCATTCGAATGTGTTGGGGTTGATTACGCTGGACCCATACTGTCAGCGTCTCGTCAAGGTCGTGGTTGTAGACTCGTAAAGGTTTACATTGTACTCTTCGTTTGTTTTACGACTAAAGCAGTTCACATTGAGTTGGTGGGTGACTTAACCAGTCAAAGTTATTTGTCAGCACTTCGTCGTTTTATGTCTCGTAGAGGTAAACCTACTCATATATATTCCGACAATGGAACCTCTTTTGTAGGCGCTTATAATGAAATTGGCAAATTTTTGAAGGCTAACTGTAGTTCGTTGTCTGGTGACATGGCCGCTGAAGGGATTAACTTCATTTTTATTCCGCCCTACGCTCCAAATTTCGGTGGTCTATGGGAGGCAGGTATCAAATCTGTGAAGTTTCATTTAAAAAGAGTAATGGGAAATTGTCACTTAACTTATGAGGAACTGTACACAGCACTGGTTCAAATTGAAGCACTCCTGAACTCGCGCCCGCTCACGCCGTTGTCATCGGACCCTAATGACCTTTTGCTGCTGACACCCGGACATTTCCTGATAGGGCGCACACTCACATCCTTGCCCGTGTCATCGTATGAAGCTGCCTCCGTTACTCACTTAAAACGATACGAGAGAATAGAGGCATTACGTCAACACTTCTGGTCGAGGTGGAATAAAGAATACATCTCTGAGCTACAGCAGCGGACAAAATGGAGGTCTTCAAAGGCGGTCTTAGAGACTGATCGCCTTGTTATAATAAAGGAAGACAATTTACCGCCATTGAAATGGCGATTGGGCCGGATCACCGCAGTCTACCCAGGACGTGATGGAATCAGTCGTGTAGCCGAAATCAGGACTGCGAGCGGAACCATCCGGCGTGCATGCAGCAAGATATGCCCACTGCCATTAAACGAGCATTCTGGTTGAAAGATTGCCTTTCAACGCCCGGGGGCATGTTCAGATTTAGACACCAAAACGATTTAATAACCAAACTATACTCAAAAGCTAGCAACTCTTCAACTTCGTGCAACTTGATGCATTCAAAATTTCATCAGGCGTTTATTGCTAGTTTATTAGTCATAAGTCTACCTACATTGTTTTTTTATTGTACTTTGTTTTGTTGTTCGTCGGAATACATACGCATATCACAGCTCCAGTTTTTAATTTACATTTTTCCTGCCTAATCACATATCTCAACAGATATAGAAGATTATTTGTATCGACTTATTGTGTATGTAATTGCCTATTAAAACCTTGGAGCACGTAGCTCCTTATATTCAATTTAGCCTTTATCTTTATCGGTCGATCATGTGAAAAAGGGTTCAAAGTTTGAACTGTGTGCGTTGATTTACAAACTTTTATGCATAATTTAAGAGCGACTACCTTTGCTCGTAGGTATTTCCAAAAACCAGTTGTAAATGTGATCAGTCACTGTCATCACGCCATCATCATCATCACTGAGATGTGATGTGGTATAGAAGACTCGCGTCTTGGCTGGTATCACTGCTCGCCATGGTTATAATCCATGATAAGCAGGTCTGTGTCACCTGACGGTGAACAGTAGCTATATGGAAAAGACTTTGATTTTGTTATAAGATTCTGTATTTGTTTTGTTGGCAGGCCACAAAGCTATCACACACAGATTTTATATTACTGCATTCCAAAATTAAATGAAAGAACGGTTATCTAGAAACGTCTATTCTTACACAACAAAGACTCCACTAGTTTTATAGCACTCCACTACCATACGGGCATACAGGGACCGCAGCAGCCGCAGCCGCAGACGGGCACTCCAGGGTAGCTGCATCTCTTGGGGCAGCATATCCCGGGCTCCGTGCAGCAGTAACAAGGGCATGGCTTGCAGCGATTCGGCCGGCAGCAAGGAATCGCAACCGTCTCACAAAGAGGCGCAGGTCTCGGCACCGGAGTCATAGGCTACAAATAAATTGTGTTTTATGTTAGGTCTAGTCTAGAAATAATATTGAAAAATATAAAAGTAAACATTTTGTCAGAGTGCCAAGTATGCTGTGAAGCCATAGTGGAATAATTTGACTAAAATCAGAATTCAAGGTTGTTTGTGTGGCAGATGCAAGGGAGATATTAATAAATGCTGGTAATACCTTGTCACAAGGAGGGCAGGGCTGCAGACAAGGCAAGACCGGACACGGTGGGCAGGGAGCCGGACACGGACGGACCGGCGCCGGACACGGCGAGCAGCCGCCCCCCGGGCACGTGGAACAAGGCCTGAGGTCGTTGCACGATGCGATACAAGGCTTCGTGGAGTAAGGGTAGTTGGATCCACAAGGTTGCCCCGTAGCCACGCAGGGATCGAAACTGTAGAAAGGAGCACTCATTTTGATTTTACGTTTTTTTTATATATTAAAAAATAAATTAAAATTTAATAAAAAAATATGTCAGCAGTATGTGCCTGGTGACTTGTGATAGATTATTTTGTTTCAATTATTTTTCATCGATTCCTGTGACACTTATTTTACACCTAGAAAGAGTTTTTATCTAAACAGTTATAGACTACAACCTACAGTAAAATGGTCCGACGCCGACGGTCCTATAGCGTAAGTAAAGCATAGCTTACCGTATGGGTATGTTAGTAGAACCTTGTCAAAAACCGAATCTCGCTTCTGCAAATCCAACAAATGTTAATTAGAACGTAGCTAGCTAGAAATTAAATAATAATATGTAAGTAAGGCAATGTATGTTAGTGATGCATCTTGTGAATATGGTGAAAGAATGAGTGTGATTTTTCCGTTGCTCTATCAGCTAGGTAGGTAGGCTAGGGCGGGGTTCATAACATCAACAATCATAAGGGCGCCTTCAAATATGCCGCGCGGTGGCAGCGTGGCTGCAGCCGCACTGTTTTGTTAATCCATATAAATAAAGCACGCGCGACTGCAGCGCTACATCCGCGCTGCGGGTGTGCGGTTTTAAATCCGCGATTTTTATATGGATTAACAAAGCAGCGCGGCGGCAGCGCTGCAGCCACGCTGCCACCGCGCGGCTCTTTGCGGCTAATTTGAAGGCGCCCTAACATCAACATCAACAACCAAAACAGTTCCCATGCAGACTCTTTGCCAGTCACTCACTTTGGCTGGCATCTTCTCGTATACTTCTGACATAAAAAAGTATTTAAACATCAAAATTCTAGTCACCTGAGAAAATATAGAAAAATGAAATAAAATTATTACAACAAAAAAACTTAAAATTTAAAGTGATAAAATAAAACAAAATCTTTGAAGATGTGTGCTTGTACTTTTTGCCCGACCTGCCCACCGATTTTGCCTTGTGGTACGGGGCCTTGCTGTCACTCGTGTCCCCCGCCATGCCCGTGCTGCCAGCCATGCTGTCCACCGCCGGTGCCATGCACGCCGTGTCCCCCATGCAGATGTTGCCCGGTGTTCCGGCAATGCCCGGCGCCCGTGATTCCTGACCTTGTGCCACCTATTGTGCCAGTATTGCCACCTTGCAGACCTCGCAGGTGTCCGCGTCCAGAGCCTTGTCCACCCCCTCCGCCTCCACCAGTCTGCTGCCCACCTGTGCTACCATGCTGCCCACCACCACCATGTTGTGACCCGCCGCCGGTGATTTTTCTTTTATTAATGTTATCTATTCTAGATATTATACTATTTGTAGCATAGTTTAGCATGCCTGTGGCACGGTCCTGTTGGGTATGACTATTTTACTTGTTTTTTTTACTCGCAGGTCTGCCGGTGTCCAGAACCAACACCATGCTATCAGCCGGTACTGCCGTGCTGTAACCCACAGTGTCCTCCTCCGATCATACCTAAGCAGCGTCCTATCTGCCCACGAGCTCCGCCTTGCCCCTACCCATGCCTGCCTATATGCCGCAGCTGTTGCCCGCACTGTGAACTTGATCCGGTTACTCGACGCCGGCCATTAATAGTAAATGACAGTCTGTTCCACTGTAGAAAGACCGGCTTGCCCGGCGAGTGTTTCACAAGGACGTCTCCTAACATACGGTATCAAGTTGAAAACTACGTGAGACAGGTATGCGTCGCTTCCATTATTGATTCATAAGAACAATCTGATTTAGCGATATACTGATTTATTTGTTTATTTTCAGGGCCCTCAATCCGGTTGTTGGCATCCAGTCCCAGTTCCTTTAATTTAGGATTTTTTTTACTTTTTTTTATGTGCAGTGTTGTCTGTGCCATGTTAAATGGTTATGTGACTGATTGTTAAAAGTATAACGTTGGTGATAGATTTGAATAAAAATATTTGAATAAAATGTGACTTGTATTTAATCGATTACATCAAAACCTATATAATATCTCGCGTAGTACTTTTGATAGTTAAAATTAATAATGAAATTATCATAAACACAAGACTTAAGTTTTAAAAAAAAGTATTTACGAGGCCGTGAACCCCTTTTTGGTATATAAGCCAAATCTCGGGGGCTTTTAAATCCATATGATCTCCAAGGCCGAAAATCCTCGTCATCAGATAGGGTTTACCTGCTTATAACGCTAACAGAGTTTCGATGAATGAACTATTACTTACCTCCAAGCGTACTCGAGTCTAGACTACCTAGATCACACAATGCACATAGAAAAGCAGATATTTGATCGGAGACTTGTCAGCGACAGAACTTACGTGATACAGGTGGAATGAATAAAAGTCAGTAACTTTATCCTAAATGAATTTATTTAGTTCACATCACTATTATTACTGACGTTTTTCAGTTTTCTTCACTTATGGTTACAATAATCGGAGTCATCTGCTTGAAAGGTTACATAATCTGCGTGTTCACACTGTAGATATGGATGCAAGGGTTCACCGCGTAACATCTTGGCAATGGTGCGTTCACATGTTTCGGGGACTCTAACAAGCCTTTGGGTCCACATTTACCCGGCTCAGGTATAGAAGGACAACAAGGATAACGTAAACAGGGTGGAGGATTACAGGAAGATGGCATTATGACTTTTTTAATTAACTTGAAAATTTTGTTCAAAGTTGGGTCGGTAAACCAAATGAAAACCATACATAAAATGCGCTTCTATTTATAGACATCACTTGGCCTTCGAGATTATTGGGCCAGTTATAGATTTTACAAAGAAATCTAGTAAGCTTAAGTATGGAATAAGGCTGTCCACATTACATAGGCAAATAGTGAGCGGCCGACTGTTTGCTTCCAATTTACCATCCTATGATTCTCTCTCATCTACCTGCACATACAATATATTGGACTAGCTGTTGCCAGCGGCCTCGCCCTCTACAACTCGAAAATTATCCCACGGGAAGATAAAATCGGGATAAAAACTATTATATGTGTTAATCCCGGTTATAAACTATCTGTACAAATTTTATCCAAATCCGTTCAGTAGTTGTTGCGTGAAAGAGTAACAAACATACATACTCACAAACTCGCATTTATAATATTAATTAGTAGGATGTGGTGTATGATAGAGTGTCCGTAGTTTGCGTTTTAATAATTTTGCGTATGCCACGTTTCACTGGTTGACTTCAGTGAGCGGCTAATTCGCATCAAAATTGGTTCTAGTCGGTGTCGAAGTACGCTTACTATGCCGCCGCCGCGCCGCGCCGCTGCGCGCTGGCGAAATAGTGTTTTGATAGCAACTGAGGTTACTTTGTCTCCCATCGGGGCTGCGGGTAGTTCGAAAGAGATACCGCGACCTCAGCACAAAGGGCTAAGAATGAACATGGGTGATTTTTAGTCAGTAGAAGTCTGAGTCATTTGATGATTTCCCACCTTCCAAAAAAAAAAGGCTACCTACTTTGTCTGCCAAGAATACATTCGCGTTTCGTAGCTAATATTTTGCTATATTTCCGCTCAACGACATTGACAACCGATTCCGACATTTCCGACGCCGCTCATACTTACCGTAACAAATTTAAACATGCAGCTGAGAGTCAGCCGCTCACTGTTTGCCTAATGAGGATACAACCTTTTTTTTTTTTTGGTGGGTGGAAAATCATCAAATGACCCCCCCCCCCCGCTCTTGGGCAGAGCGAAGGGGAGTGTCAGACTTCTACTGACTAAAAACCGAAACCATGTTCCTTCTTTGCCCTTGTGCCGAGGCCGCGTCATCTAGTACTAAAATCCGCGGCTATGAGGATACAGCCTTAGGGTGCTTTTCCACCAGAGATGTGCTATGCAGCTATGCTGCGAAGATGTACCTAATAGCTAAGCTAAGCTGTGAAACTATGTGACCGTTTCCACTGATGCTAAGTTATGTAGCTGTGCGAGGAAGACTGCAGCCATTGGTGGTTGTTGCGTGCTACGTATTTTGGTACCGCTCAAACGAAGGTGGTCAGTGGCTGCCACTAGTTAGTCAGTGGCCGCTACGAGTAGGCGTACGTGTAGGCGTTCGGGCGTGAGGGGCGCAGCGGCGGTGCTTTATTGCCGAGTGTCGGTCTTTTAAGTAGCGAGTGACCGCCACCGGGGTCGTTTCGCGGACACTGAATCGCGAGAGGACGCCACTCGCTAAACGTGTGCGGCGATTCCATGCAAAACGTCATTTTCTGTTCTAGGAACACCTACTGTTGTTAATGAGATTTTATACCAAAGTAGCGCTCTTATACCTTTCCCACAGAGCTATCGTAATTTATGTACAAATCTGCTACGAAATTTTTATTTTTATTTGATTTCGTTTTATGCAGCTATGGCTTATTAAAAGTGTCACAAATATAGGACAATTACTGAAGTCTTCAGCCCATGACCTGCACACAGAGTGTTAAAATTGGAACTTACTCCAGCTCCGATCTTATGTAGCTTCTGGTGGTGTGCCACGGGGCAGTATTCTTGACCCCAGTTTAATTTTAATTTACATGAATGACCTGTGTAGCCTCAGCCTAGAAAGTGGTACAAAATATTTTGAAAAAATACAACGAGAGAAGATGATAATAATAATAATAATATTCCACAACTATCACACAACGCCATCTAGTCCCAAGCTAAGCAGAGCTTGTGTTATGGGTACCAGACAACTGATAAACATACTTATATATTTCTAAATACATACATATTATAGATAAATTACACCCAGACACAGAACAAATGATCGTGCTCATCACTCAAACATTTGTCCTGGGTGGGAATCGAACCCACGACCTCCGGCATAGCAGTTAGGGTCACTAACCACTAGACCAACAGGCCAGTCTCAGATCATCAGGCTGATCTCAGAGTAATAGCTAATTGAACGTGTTATTGCTAGTCTTCATTTATCACTAGGTGGAGTTATTTCTCTCTCTTTCTGCCGTACTCATAGAGTGAGTTTGACTGATTACTCAGGCCATCACTTGGTTTTGACAGTTTTGTCATACAAAAGTATGTTAAATATTTATTATGTATATATTTATCATCATTAAATATCGAGCAGCGGTGGCCCAGTGGTGGCGGCCCCGACTTACGAACAGTAGGTCGTGGGTTTCGAACCCAGGCAGGCACATTACTTTCTGTAATTTATTTTATCACCGCTGCTCTCAAAACGGCGAAGGAAAACATCGTGAGGAAACTGGCATATCTTAGAACCAAACAATTCGATAACATGTGACATCTACCAATCCGCATTGGGGCCGCGTGGTAGATTATAGTCCATTCCATCTCAAAGACACCACCCCACCCCCACCCCCTGTGTCCCAGCAGTGGGAAACATTAATAGGCTGTTGGTGATGACTGATGATCTCTGAGTACCGCAGTAACACCCGTATCTATAAATAAGTCATAGTGATTACTTGAGTAAAAGTCATTGTTTAAGGTTGAACAAGCCAGTCATTCTTCCATACAAACTTACGAAAGTGATTACTCCTCTGTTTGACGGTGTAGGTTCAAAATTAAAAATTGTATCAACTGGTCTTATCATTATCTAGGTCTGTATGGAAGCAGAATTGGAAAAAAAATATTGATTTGGAAGTTATGAACGTCAAAACTTTCATATTTTAGCACTAATTTAACTCATCTCTGGGCGTAAATAAGTAACGTATATAGTATGAAAAAGAAAAAAGTGAAACCATACGGACATAGATTAGTTATTAAAAAATTTAAATTATTTGATTTTGAACAGATACATTCAATAGATTTTTCATGAAACCAAATATACCAAAGGTCTGCATAGAAACAATCGCGCGCCCGTTTTAGTTGTGTCTCTTTCGCTCTATGCATTTCGCTCGTGATGTCGGGTGAAATAGCATGCATTTTAGCCCCGCCCACCAACTAGTTCGTGCCGTTGGCTTGTTTACCCTTAAGATACGATTTTTTCTCTGTAGTTTAGTAATTCCTATAGATACGGATGTAAGTCTGTTTTTTTTCGCGAAAAAACAGTAGTTGCTAGTCTTCATTGATCAGGCGCTCTAACTTTACGAGCTTCAAAGAGTTTCCCTTCAAGTTTGCTGCCTCGCCTGCGAGCCGACTGCAGCGAAAGCATAGAGGGTTATGTGTTTGATTGTCAATGACTCAATGTTCTGCGTCTGTCTGTGTGTTGTGCGTCTGTGCTGTTCTGCGTGAGTCTGTATTTTGTGTTCTTCTCGTCACAATTTAATTAATAAGGACAAAGGCTAAATTAAACCAATCCTTAATACCTATAACAATTTTTATTGACACTTTTACATAATACAACCAGATTCAATTATCACATGACGGTACAGGAACCTTCACTGGACGAATGGACTTGTAGTTCAAATATCTTTCCAGCTTTCCATTGGTTTCAATGATAACCGATTTCTATGACTGCTTTATCGAATGCTGCAACAGGTCTTGGCGGCTGGCCTACTGCTAACACAGCATCTGTAGAGGAAAATAACACACGTCAGTTTTATAGTCACAGTGTTAGACATACGCCCTCAGAAAAATAAGAACGGAGAACGTGCCTACTTAAAGAAAGAGAATTTTTGCATTTTTTTGATATTATAACCCAAAAACGTGAAATGTCCGAAATAATGGAGGTCTTTAAAGTACCACGAAATTAAATTAGGTCTTTCAAAGCTGAAAACGTGGTTTTACACTTTCATTGGTATCTTCTGTCCCAAAAAATCAAATGCCATGCGGTGTCTGGTCTAATTTTGGAGTCTAGGACGATTTTGGACCGCCTGAGACTGAATCTATTGAGAATGAACGTTAAATGACTTAGTAAGTGATCGCAAGTGGAGGGGCGCGGTCACTGGATATGTGCTACTTGACTGTAAACTGTGACGAGAGAGCCTCCTCCGCAGCTGGGGCGACATGGGCCACAGCACGGTGCTCGGCAGCCGCCGCAGCCTCTGAAACAATATAAAGGCAGTTAACATCAACGTTCTGCAGAGGTGGACACATATTCCTGGTTTAGGACGGGCTTGACCTAGGAGGTGGTACGGAGGTGGTAGGTTTTATCAAGGGAATAAACACAGTGCAAACTAAGTAGGTACTCGTTAATTTTTCTTCACTCTTCTTTATTCTCAAAAAAATAATAATTTGAAGAACCGTTTGGTTTAAAATTTTAATGAACTCCAAATTGATGAACAAAATCCGTAGAATTTGTAAAATATTGTAAATAAACACTCACTGTATTGCGGACATAACTGATTGTAATCTACCAATAACACCCATACGGTCACACATTTTTGTTTGATTTTGTAATTTACCAAAATCTATATTAAAGAATTTTCACTCGAAAAAATTTTGATCTCAAAAGTATGATTGCTAAACTAAAACAAATTGTCAGGGTGACAATTTCTTGTCAAAAAAGTGACACTTCCATTTTTAAAATGGGACACGAAAGTTTTTTTTCTGACAATATTTTCACGTTGGCCTCTTTGGTCGATGCGACAATTTTGAGGTTGGTACATGCAGAGGTGTGATTTGACACCATAATAAGCCCTAGTAGGTACATCTATAAAAATACGAAATTAAAATTTTATGTAAAAGATGATTTAATTGTGATGCATTTAATGTGTTTTAATAATAAAATATGTTTCAGTACTATAGTACAATTCGTAATTTATAACTTTAGCATTGTTAAAAACTTAGCAAGCTAGCTTAGCTTAGGTAGTACAATACAATATCTGAAAAATCGTTAATATGGTATGAACTCACGAGCACGATGCACTCCATCAGCTTTGAATGACTAGATGAAAAAAAAAAAAAATGGGAAATAAACTTAATATGTTAATTATTTATAACTTAGTCAAGCCATAAGTATTTGTAACGGACGTGAATCATATGTATGTTAATCAACATGCAACACACAAAAAACCAAACAAAAAAGAATTTCGCAGGTTATCCTGGTGCTCTTACCTTAAATAAAGGTAGGTAATTTTGTAAAAGCGAAAGACTGTTTGGTGGCTGCTCTTAACCACCATCGCGAAACTTTATCGAATGCTTTCATAAGGTACATCTGACTAGTTAGTACGAAAGCCAATGAACGTCATTGCACAGAATCATTTTGCTTGTTTGGTCATTCAACAACTTATGTTTACGTGATTTCTGATAATTTTACCTGATTTATCGATGACAACAATTGTTGTATGAAGGGGCGCACGTCGCGTAGTGCGGCTGAACCTGGAATATTAACAAAAAGATTTATAAGAATTTGAAACATACGTGTTGATTGAAATAATACGTTCTATCGTATTCTCTGACCGTGGAGGGTGCTGAAAGAATCAGAAGGCCAGCTAATCTAAACAGGCTGAAGAATTGATTACAATTTTTTTTTGCATTGCCCAGATGCGTGTAAAAACTAACAAACATTAATCGTGTGCAATGTTTAGGCTAGGCATATCTCTTTTGAGCTCATTTTCATACGGTCAGTGTGCCGGATAGCTGGCGTCAGGTAGATAAGTAGCGGTAATTTGGGATTATGCATGCATCCTCTATATAAATATGAGAGGGAACGGGCTATCCACCACCACGCGGGTCCAGTGGTGGTTGGTAGATGTCAATGTCTTCGACCCTAGGACATACTTTCTTCACGATGTTTTCTTTCACGATTTTGAAATAAATTACTTAAAGTAATGCGCCTAATACCCGAGTTCGAACCCACAATTTACTGCTCATAACTCGGTACAACCACCATTAGGCCACCGCTGCTTTCTTTGGCAAATACCCTAACTCAGTCAACAGTCAGGTAAGTTTTCAAGCAAATTTTTACCGGTCTCAATTTTGTACGTTGAGTAGCGTTGAAAACCAACAATGAACATGGCGCAAAACGAGAGCGAACAAGAGAGAAGAAAGAAGGCGGTCGGAAGATGGAGAGTGTGTGAAACCAGCTTACAGTCGTTAGTTACGCATTATCTATATTTATTCATTAAAAAAATACAACTTTTTTGCAGATTAAATAAATAAAAAAATACACAAACGCCTGCGAAAACCTACAAGCAAAAGCACTTTGATTTTCAGCAACTATTTATTTTTCCGGAATTTCAATCGCGCGGAAAACTTTCCATAGTAGTATGGTAGTGTAGTATCCACTAGAAGGAGTATCCAAACTTTCCACCTCATTATAATAATTATAAATTAGACGCACAGAACAGACAAGAGTGGCAGAAGAAAGGGGAGACTATACCCAACAGTGGATGATTCCGGGCGGAAATGATAATGATGTGTGTACATACCGGCCTTTCGTAATTGATAACTTGATAGCGCACTTTCTTGTCTTGGTTGTTGAGCACCATGCCAGGCCAACTAGTGGGCCTGTAGTCGAAGGTACTGTCGTGCACGATTAGAGGCCGGCGGACCGTCCAGTTGTCCATACCACACGGTAGACATGATGGGCCCTGGGTGAAGTATTCTAAGTTTAATTTTTGATACACATAGTTATTAATTGCTAAGTATGAGGTCCTGGGTTCGATTCCCAGGTCAGGCAAAGTGTTAATCGGTTTTGGCATCATAGATTACATAGCGAACCGTCTCCGCAAGCACGGCATCATCTATCAGGTCAAGAACTATCCTATCTTTCAAGCTGGAACCAACCATGACACATTCACAATATTTCATTGAAATCGGTTGTCTTCGGAGATTATTGGACATGGTTTTTATACCAAGAAGAAGAAACTTATGCGGAAGTATGGGTTTTGTAGCCAACTAAGAGAGTATACTTAGTCATAATATTGCCATCTGAGGTTTCGTCAAAATTATAATTTGTCAGACTGAAATTATTACTGTGGGGCCTTTTCGATCTGTAGTCGCCACGTAGCGCTTGTTGTAGGGCCACCCTAGCTCTACGTAGCGACAGACTAAGTTATCGATAAAATACACAGCACTTTCATTAAGCCCAAGCCTCACAACAGTACTGTCGTACCGCAGCAGACTTCATTTTAGTAGGCACTTATTTATATTTATGCCCCCTACTAACAATAGCTGCTAGAATCTATTCCCTGTAGTACAAAACCTCTAACAAAATTACATACAGCAATCTCAAAATATTTGTTGATACACTCAGCACTCAGCCATAATTGAACTATGTTTCATGCGGACCCTGCTAGTGATGAAAGACCAGCCTAATTAATTTTTATCAAGACAGTATGGCAGTTTTTAATAAAATATAATAAAAATGAAGCTTTTATTTGAGAAATCCAAAGATAGACCGTCTTAGCTCTGCCTACACTACTAAGTGAAGCTTTACACATGCGACAAGTTGCGAGTCCTCTCGCGGCGTAACTTGGTGGCTTTCATACAATAGGTTCTTGCCTTGACAGTTGCGTGAAGATGTAGTTGCTGTGTGCATTGCGAATAAGCTTAATAATCAGCCTATAATGTTCTTACTGCTGGAACACAGGTTCCTCTCTGTGACAGGGAAGTACGCTGTAATCTCCATGCAGGCCCATACGTTTGGTGGATATCTGAATCTGCGATTTGTGGGTTCTGGGTAATCCCCTCATTACCGTTTTGAGACAAAAGGGATAATGAAATTATAAATTAGGTACGCATAGTAATGCGCCTGGTCAGGTACGAACCGAAGGCCTATTCGTAAGTGCACTACTTGCTATGGGAAATGTACTTATGGTATAAAAACACAGATAAAAAATTAAATAATGAAAATGGCATGATTTTACTTACTTTGATAGGGATGCAAGGAATATACGTAGGGGGCTCCTTGTAACTCGGTAAGCATTGAAGCGGGCTGCACATTGTTTTGCTTGATATTTAACTTTTATAAAATTAATTAAAAAAATATTTCTTTGGTTTTCTGTTTTCACATCAAAATTTATTTTTTGTGACAAATTTTTGAAAGATGTCATGTTACGTTTTGCAAAAAAAATAATAAAAAAAAGTGGTACTGGCCACTACTGGCCAGTCATTATGTAATAATGAGTAATTTAGAGATCCTTTGGGTGTATTCACATTGGATGATAACTTACGCGATATCTGCACGATATGGACTGGTAGTTCCTGTTTGATACAATTATTGGGGATCCGACTGACTCAAAAACACTGTTTAGTCCATCACTTAGATTATCGAAAAATCTTGGTAACGTATTTTTCATTTACCGTACCTCAAAAGGAAAAAGCGGAACCCTTATAGGATCACTCGTGTGTCTCTCTGTCTGTCTGTCCGACCATTCCCCTTATCTCCGAAACTACTGAGCCTAAAATTCTGAAAAAAATACAGAAGTTAGTTCAACACGTATAGATTACAGGAAAACTTATAAGAAGTCATGGTACGGAACCCTTCATGTGCAAGTCCGACTTGCACTTGGCCAGTTTTTTTTAACAGTTCCAGCAGGGCTATTGCGTATCTTTTAATGACAGTGGCAGTATACCGCCCTATTAATAAAAATATGTTAAACCTGGTACTTACGCTTGGTTTATCTCGTACATGCCGTCTCACTTCAAACATATAATATTCAAAAGAAAGTGACGGCATGCGAGATAAACCAATCGTAAGTTAAACCAGGTTTAACTATTTTTATTAATAAGGCGGTTAGGTTTTATTATAACCAATTTACAGTTAATTTATGGACACTTATGATAGCCACTGACATTAAAAAGATACGCAAAATAGCCCTACAGATACTGGTTGGGACTTGGGAAACTCTAAGTTGATATAAAACAGAAGCTAGCTACATATTTAGTAACTGGAAAATTATAATATTATTCCATCATCATCGTCCCTGCGAAAATTGCTCCGCAAATGCGTAGTTAAACTACCGGCGATTATTCGCAAGCGTAATCTATGCGAAATTGTTCCAAGTGCGCCTTTTTGACCAGGGGCGGGCTGTATGCTAGGTTTGTCAACAAGTCTATGGACGATAATATTGTCTGTGTAATTAATATACTTGGTTTTTTTTTTCAGGTGTGGCGGTTGTGGTGGATGCGGTGGCTGCTGCGGCGGCTGCTGCGGCGGATGCGGTGGTTGCGGCGGTGGGTGCTGTGGCGGTTGCGGCGGTGGCTGCTGCGGTTGTGGTTGTCCCAGGATAACCATACATACGTGTTGCACGAAGATTTGTTGATTGTGTGTAAAACATTGCTTGGACCGCAAGCAACGAGTTCCCCGGGCATGCTGAGATATGACGTCAAGTCTCAGCATGGCGGGAGTACCGTGCCAAGCGGCGTCCTCCAGTGCCGTGACACATTGTGCTGTCGACAACAGTGGCGTTCAATAAAAGTTTAGACAAATGTTATTTGCTGTTTTATTAGGTACTGCTCGTTCATATAGCGAAACTGTGCAATGTTATCTAGGAAAGCTACGGTCATTCACACTATCCTACACTTTATGATTACAAAACACTACACTGAGAAAAACACTACACTGAGTAAAACACTACACTGAGTAAAACACTACACTGAGTAAAACACTACACTGAGTAAAACACTACACTGAGTAAAACACTACACTGAGTAAAACACTACACTGAGTAAAACACTACACTGAGTAAAACACTACACTGAGTAAAACACTACACTGAGTAAAACACTACACTGAGAGAAACACTACACTGAGAGAAAAACACACTGCTGCCGTGCGAGTGATGCATCTGCCGTGTGAGGGCTTCTGTCGTGGGAGGGCTTCCGCCGTGGGAGGGCTTCTGCCGTGGTAGGGCTTCCGTGTGAGGGCTTCTGTCGTGGGAGGGCTTCTGCCGTGGGAGGGCTTCTGCCGTGGGAGGGCTTTCGCGTGAGGGCGTCCGTGTGAGGGCTTCCGCATGAAGGCTTCCGTGTGAGGGCTTCCGCGTGAGGGCTTCCGTGTGAGGGCTTCTGCCGACTGATACCTCATACCTATGGTTGCCCGCGCAAATCAAATTTTCTCACGCAACTTGTGACACCCAAAGCGTCTGTGGCGCAGCCAGATCCCGGTGTGCATGAGGAGGGACGCGGCCTCCCGGTGTGCATGAGGAGGGACGCGGCCTCCCGGTGTGCATGAGGAGGGACGCGGCCTCCCGGTGTGCATGAGGAGGGACGCGGCCTCCCGTCATTACAGGCGTCTGTGCATGAGGAGGGACGCGGCCTCCCGGTGTGCATGAGGAGGAACGCGGCCTCCCGGTGTGCATGAGGAGTGACGCGGCCTCCCGGTGTGCATGAGGAGGAACGCGGCCTCCCTGTGTGCATGAGGAGGGACGCGGCCTCCCGGTGTGCATGAGGAGGGACGCGGCCTCCCTGTGTGCATGAGGAGGGACGCGGCCTCCCGGTGTGCATGAGGAGGGACGCGGCCTCCCGTCATTACAGGCGTGTGTGCATGAGGAGGGACGCGGCCTCCCGTCATTACGGGCGTGTGTGCATGAGGAGGGATGCGGCTTCCCGTCATTACGGGCGTGTGTGCATGAGGAGGGATGCGGCTTCCCGTCATTACGGGCGTGTGTGCATGAGGAGGGATGCGGCTTCCCGTCATTACGGGCGTGTGTGCATGAGGAGGGACGCGGCCTCCCGTCATTACGGGCGTGTGTGCATGAGGAGGGATGCGGCTTCCCGTCATTACGGGCGTGTGTGCATGAGGAGGGACGCGGCCTCCCGTCATTACGGGCGTGTGTGCATGAGGAGGGATGCGGCTTCCCGTCATTACGGGCGTGTGTGCATGAGGAGGGATGCGGCTTCCCGTCATTACGGGCGTGTGTGCATTAGGAGGGACGCGGCCTCCCGTCATTACGGGCGTGTGTGCATGAGGAGGGACGCGGCCTCCCGTCATTACGGGCGTGTGTGCATGAGGAGGGACGCGGCCTCCCGTCATTACGGGCGTGTGTGCATGAGGAGGGACGCGGCCTCCCGTCATTACAGGCGTGTGTGCATGAGGAGGGATTCGGCCTCCCGTCATTACGGGCGTGTGTGCATGAGGAGGGATGCGGCTTCCCGTCATTACGGGCGTGTGTGCATGAGGAGGGACGCGGCCTCCCGTCATTACAGGCGTGTGTGCATGAGGAGGGATTCGGCCTCCCGTCATTACGGGCGTGTGTGCATGAGGAGGGATGCGGCTTCCCGTCATTACGGGCGTGTGTGCATGAGGAGGGATGCGGCTTCCCGTCATTACGGGCGTGTGTGCATTAGGAGGGACGCGGCCTCCCGTCATTACGGGCGTGTGTGCATGAGGAGGGACGCGGCCTCCCGTCATTACGGGCGTGTGTGCATGAGGAGGGACGCGGCCTTATAAGAAATGACAAGAATAGGTACACTTATTTATAGTTTTATTTCCACAAAACGGCACCAGAAGACTTAAACATTGGAGTCGAGTGCGCTATTTTCGACACGAAACACCATAGCTTGTCTGCGTCAAACAGCGCTACTCTGCTACTAGCAAATCTTCGTACAGCAGGTGTAGATCGTGATGCAAGGACAGCAGCATCCACCGCCGCAGCAGCCACCGCAACATCCGCAGCCTCCGCACCTGCGAGAAAGAAAAAAAGATGAGTTGGCAGTTGGCAGTGTACAAAATAGCAGGAAGCTCGGCGAAGGCCCATGAAGCTGCCTTTTGACTATGGGATATAATATATATTACATCCCGAGCTATATATTACATCTCGCGATTGCTGTTCACACTGTAAGATGTATATTTTGGAACAGTACAGCTTTGGTCTCCGCTGTGTCAACACGTTCTTTTTTGAAAATTCACGTTCTTTATTTAAAATGGACAATATGGAGATTGTTTTGCTTGATTCCTACGATAGTTCTTCAGACGACGATGATGCTGTATTCGATTTATTTTTTCTTTTATTATTAAGAAATAATAAAAGAAAATATAATTAACGTCGATTCTGGATACCGAATCATATTAGGCTTAGAGAAGATTGAAGTTTCGGCTTTTTAATGAACTCGATGAAGAAAAGTTTTTTAATTACTACAGTTTGAATAAAACTAAATTTTTCGAACCTCATGCCATTATTACAATTTTATTTTACATTTTTTTTAAACGTTGCCTAGAAATTTCTCCTGTATCGTTGGTGCGTTCACAAACATTTAAACTCACATACACAAATACCCAGACCTGAAACAACTATCTGCAGGCCATACAAATATTTGTTCCGTGCGGGAATCGAACCCGCGACACGCAGCGCAGCAGTCAATTATGTGAACACTTTCTATAAAATGTTCAATTATTTAATCCCTAGGTAAGGATTGCGTAGGTACTTCAAATAACTTTATTTAATCTTTAAATAAAGGTAAAACACTTTTATCTACAGTAACATAAAACCAAAAATTCAAAACACGTGATCAGTTCTTTTTTTTTTCCACGTGCACTCAACCATTCAAACTGAGAACGATGGGGGGGAGCGCGCTGCCCGGGGACGTGAGGTAAAATATACACCTTCAAATGACCTCTAAATATAGCTCAGTCGGTCGAAAAAATATTTTATAGTTTGGGATGTAGGTAATTATATTTATTATTATAATAATATTATAGCACAGTGTGAACGGTCACGTACAAAATGTATGCGAGCGATATTTAGAGGTCATTTGAAGGAATATTACATCCCATAGTGAAAAGGCGGCTTAATGCCCAAAGATCAGGAGAGCAAAAAAAGATTTTACTTACATTTTGGTTCTATGATGAGTACTTGAATTAAAAAGAACCTAAAAATAGGTCAAGATAATATTAATATCTGATTAGGAGTACTTATCTAAAGTTGTGGTGTGGAAAGTCACAAAATAAATTTATTTGGGAGTTTTTTTTTTACTTATTGTGTGTACCACGCAAGCGCTTTGATTGTACTAACCTTTTGAATCTTCTTTAGAACACCTCGGTTGGCGTTTGAATGCAGAAGTAAAATATTCGTCATTTTTTTTAACGTGATTAATTTATAAGTTGACAGTGATTTTCAAGGTTAAAAAATATTTTTCAAACAAAAAAGAGTTCTTATTCTAAGTGGAAACTAGGTGGTCGAGCTAAGGCGCTTTGCACAATGGAGTTACTTAAGTTGAGGCAACTTAAGCAACTTTAAAAGTTTCCTGTACCTAGTTGATAGTTGCTACAACGTTTACGGTTGCAGCAATTTTACGGCAATCTGTGAGCAACTTTCATAACCGAGTTGCTCAATCTATGCAGCGAACAGCGTTCAGTGTGACGATGAATATCGAAGAAGCAGCAATTATTGCTCTAATTTTATTACGCCGTCGCCGTCTACGTTAACTTTAAAAATCGGTATAATATTTAACAGTTGCTAGTTGCGGCAATTAGCAACTAACTTAGTTATCGATTGCAGCAACTGAAAACTGTTGACGATTGCCGGAACTCGAAACTCGAGTTGCTATGTGTGCGCACTGCGCAGTCCAATTTTATTTGAAATATTACTTATGTACCTTATTACAGCTAGTTGCCAGTTGCCAGTTGCTGCAATAGTTGCTCCATGGGCAAAGCGCCTAAATCAATTAATCATTTTTATTAAAAAAAAAATCTGATAATTATCAAATAATGCCACACGCTTTATTAAAATTTTAAGTTTTCCGCAGCATGAGTTATTAATAAACAGGTTTTTTGGACTACGAAGTGGACATTTGAATCGGGAGCACTTTGGCATAATTACATGACATAGGTTTGCGATTGTGAAGCTCACATTTATTGCTTTACAGGAAAAATGGGACATAAATTTTATAAAGACGATGGAATCACACCTGTCAAAGGAAAGGTTTTGTGTGTAGAGTACGATGGTGATTTCACGTGCTTTGAATTGGGTGATCTACCACCTCAACCGAAGGACCCTAAAGAGCTCGGCATTGTATTTCCATGTTGTGTTAAAAATAAAAAGCTAAGCAATAAAAATTATAAAGCCCTTAGCAAGCCGGACACGAAACTAGAGAAAAAAAGTTCGTATTTGAATCAAAACAAATCAAACATAAATCGTGTTGGTTGTGATTCTGAAGAATGTCCATTTCTTTCAAAAACTAACAAACGCAACCAAGACTCCACACTCTACGTTTTCGATAAAAATGGTTTCCACAAAGTAATAAGTTATACCGAAGCGAATATTAAATGTAAAAATACAGTAGAAGCTAAGGGAGACAAGAGTGGAAAGCGGGACCAAAAGATATCTGACAAGAGCAAGGAACAAATTTGTAGCAAATCTTTAAACATGGGCAAATCTCTCCACGGATGTAAAAGTCGTGAATTAAGAGGAGGTGTCCTCTTTACCGATTGTTTTTGCCTCCGGAGAAATGGACTGCAGTACGACTGTCGCAGGACTGGTTGCCAGAACACTCCGATGTGTTCCGTTCTACCGGCACCCGTTTGCGAACCATCGCGAGTTGCTTGCATAACACATTGTGCTAATCCACATGCTGCAGAATTGAGCAGTATTTGCAAGATGCGTACTTGGTAAGGCTGGTGACCTGCATGAAAGTGGTCTCTTGTCTCCCAACTTCTTACAAAATCGTATCCAGTTATTTAACTCTTATATCAAATAGATGAGAAGAACTTGAATTCATTAACAACACGAAACTGTTAAGATACGCTTACACGGGCAATGAAAATTACTGAATATGCAGGAATAATCGCCTGCGTGAAAAAAAAATGAATGCAACTATCAACAAGCGGAAAGGGACTGCGCTAATGGGACTTCAAGAAACTAGATAATACTTTTATACACAAGCAATCATTAATTGAAAAACTATCGCTAGCTGTGCACCCAAAAAAAATGCCGTATTTTATTGGAATTAATTGCTTCAGATTGATTAAATATTGCCTGTGTACGAAGCCTCATACAATACAATGAGATATTTTTCCAAGATTTTGCTACTGTGCACCGACAGAGTACATCATCTATGAAGCCTTCTTTCAAATAAATACCGGCTACATAAAGAATAAAAAAATAATACTGGCTCATCCACCATCAGAATAATTCAAAAAGTTTAAAAAAAAATCGGAATCCAGACAAAACAAAAAAACATATTGACAGAAGAGATTTTCACTTCGCCTAGTTTAGATGTACTTTTTATAATAAAAATTTTGTAAATTTCCATAAAATAAAATATCAACTAAATTCTTGTTTATTTCATGTAACTAAAACATAAAAGCTTAAAAATATTAAAAATAATTAAAAGTCCTCCTCCCCGCTGTTTAAATTCGATTAGCGGGCCTTTATAGCTAATATCCGTTAAGTCTATCCGTATAAGTATTTCAAGATGTAAGTATATTCTGTTTGTATGATTAAATTCGTCGTAATTACCTTTGTTATAAACGTAGTCATTTCCTGCGCTATACTTGACTAACCCTTGAATGATTGTTTCAGGTGTTCTCCGTGTGGTCCTATGGTTTGCTATAAATATGAAGACTGTGGTCCCCCGGTAAGTTAAGCTCGCTGAACTTTTAATAATGTAAAATAAATCGTGATAAGAAATCTAATGGTCATATCGATGTTCAGCTCCAGTGTCTACCGCGATCTGCGTTCAAGCGCAATGGACTGCAAGATTGCCAGTTCTTCCAGCAGGGCTCTATTCGGTACCTGTGCCGGGCCGACTGCGGCTCCAGGGGGCCGTGCCCGTGCTGTCCGCCGTGTGTGCGCCGCCCGCCACCCGGCAAGACCTACGTCACACGCTTCAGCGACTTCGACCTTGTATCACAGTGGTAGTGATGTCCTTTGAATGAAGGCCTTTTCGTGGCGTCCTCTTGTCTTTGTCCTCTCTGCATTTCGGTAAATAATCAAATTATTCAATCACTCACGGCGGACAGCGCCCTATCTTTCCCTAGTAACAGTTATTACATAACATTATTTCGCTTTTACAGAGAGGTAAGCATACGGATGGAGGCCCTAGTAGAGTGGTGGAGGACGGCGAAGATAAAAAGGGTGAAAAGGAAAATCAGTTAAAGCGAACCAAGAGTCGTGAGTTGCGTGGGGGCATCATGTACTACAGTTGTCATTGTATCAAGCGAAACGGGCTCCAGCACGACTGCCGCCGCACAGGGTGCGGTGGCGAGCCCGCGTGCTTGGTCCTGCCCGACCCGCTGTGCGCGCCGAGTCAGTTGGCGCGCGCGCGTGGTCTCGCAGACCCGGCTGCGCTGGCAGCTCACACGGGAGCTCAGGGCGGTGGTGGCTCTGGCGGTCCAGCAAATTCGGGATCCGGCGGAAAACGATTTATTGTCTGCGAACTAAAGGGTATCGTCCCGGATGCAGGTGCTGGAATGGATAGGGGCAATAAATGCTGTAAGTGTCCAACTAAATTTGTTGTGCCTACACAACCCTCCAGTAGTGGAGCAAAACCTCAAACTGTTGTGCCCACCCAGCCCTCTGGAAGTGGCGGTGGGAAACCACATACATGCATATGTACTGACGGCGTGGCTTCAGTGAAAACTGCACCAAATCCTCCACCAAATAGTCGCACGCCTTGCAGTTGTAAGGCCGCATCTGGCATGGAAACTATGCAGAGTTCAGTAATTGCTTTCGATGAAAATACGATGGACCAAATAATGAAAAGATTCGATAAAAAGGAATTGTCACCTTCTGAGAAAAAGGTCGTCGGACCCGGCGGTCGCATTCGTGACCCTTCGAAATCGAATGTTCCTAAAGAAGAGCCATGTACTAGACTAGGGTGTGTACACTGGCAGCCACCACCGCCCTGCCTGTGGGACCTTCCGTGTAAAGCGGACTGTTTCGAGGCTCCGGCTGGCATCCAACCGGGCCGTAACCCACTGACGGGCGGCGGTGGCTCTAGTGGCATACATGGATCTTCTGGACGCAACATGCAGTCGCAAGGTACCCAGAAGCCTCGCGAAATAATGAAACTGTTGACGCCTGAATGTTGTACAGGTTGTTCTGCGCCGAGAGAGGGAGGCGCGATGGCGAGCGGCGGCCCAGCAGCTGGCTTACCTATGTTGGTGATGAAGCTTTGCTGAACGCGTTTAATCCTATGCTCACTGATTCCCTGAAAGCTTAAGAAAAAGTGCAAAATAATCCGTAAACATTAAATGTTTAATTGTATTATGTTTTTCATTTATTTTTAATACATAAGTGTTGACTTCCCTCCTCACATTGGTGTACTGGTGGCAAACTTTGCTACTGGGTCTATCACAAGCGGCATAACATGCAGCACTCACAACATGCAACACTCCCAACATACAGCACTCCCAACATACAGCACTCACAGCATGTGCAACACTCACAGTATGAAACACTCACAGTATGCAGCAATCGCAATATGTAACACTTCCAACATGCAGCACTCCCAGCAAGCAGTACTCACAAGATGCAGCACTTACAGCATGCAGCACTCACAGCATGCAACACTCACAGCATGCAACACTCACAGCATGCAGTACTCCCAACAAGCAGTACTCATAAGATGCAGCACTTACAGCATGCAGCACTCACAGCATGCAATACTCCCAACATGCAGCACTCGCAGCATGCAGTACTCACAGCATGCAGTACTCACAACATGGACATACAGCACTCACAGCATGCAACACTCACAGCGACAGCGTGCAACACTCCCAACATGCAGCAGGTTACGATTAGTATTAAGCAATTATCGTACCATGGTGACATCTTGAAATCTGTACCTGAAAGTTATGCAGCTGAAGAGTCCCCTACGTTTCTTCGAAACACTATTCTTCGAAAATTGTTTCACCGAACACTATTCACCGAAGCCTTCATACTGCGACGTTTTGTTTGGTCTACGCCTTAATTTTGTTCGATGTTACTTTACACCGACCACCTTTTTTTTTTTTACATCAACTTTTGTTTTACCAACGTTTGTTTGTTCGATGTAAGGGCTCGTACACATAGCGATCCGTTTTACAGGTCCGTTATTTGATGGCGTATGGAGTTGCATGAGCGAGTTCACACACAAAACAGTATTCCGGATTCAGTAATCATGTCGCTCCGGTCCAATTCTGATCCGTTAAAACGGATCCAGTAAAAACGGACCTATATGTGTACGCGCCCTAACGTTACTTCGAAAATATTTAGCCAACACAAAATATTTAGTAAAATATTTATGTGCGTGTGAACTGAGGGACCAAAAATAAATCCGCAAAATGAATATCCTAGGATTTAGTAGTACACTTAAAACAATTGTAGAAGGAATCTGGGAATTTGTAAACAAATATATCGAAAACTACGACCCATAAAGTGTGGTCCCTCAGTTCTCACAGACGATTAGCCAGATCTCGGAAAGTATCTTAAAGAACAAGATTTTGTGAATACAGACATTTAGTAGAGAATTTGAATATATATTTACAAAATAACAGACCACAAAGCATTAAAGATAAAAAAAATATAACGACTGAACTGTGGTCCCTCAGTCCACATAACAAAGATAAATATTTCAGCGAATCTTACTGAATAAAACCGTTCTTTTTCTACATAAAGTTTTAGTAGAAGTCTTAAAACATATTGTAAAAAAAAATGGAGCTTAAATATCAAAGCATTTTGAAGATAGCAATGATTAATACTGGTCCCTCAATCCTCACATCCACTGACATATGTACGTGTCCTAGCTGCTTGACGAGAGGAATATCAGAAAGTCTAGTGTACTTAACTTTTAGTAGTAAGTTTCTTCTAAATAATAGGTATCTAAAATTGTGTATTTCTTACTTCTTAACTGAGATAATACTATTTTTTTAATCCTATGAAAATGTATAGAGAAGTGTGACCACACAATTAAACAAAATGTAGACACTACTATTAAACTTTATGTAACACTAGCTTTTGCCAGCGGCTTCGCCCGCGTGAAAATGACGATTTTCCATACAAACTTTCATCCCCCATTTAACTCCCATAAGGGTTGAATTTCGAAAAATCCTTCCTTATTCCTTGTCTACATTACAGGGAATCTCTGCAAAATTTCAGCTTTCTAGGCCACCCCGACCCGTGGTACAACTGCGATGTCCAACTAGTTGTACTACGGGGA
This sequence comes from Diarsia mendica, assembly GCA_949316265.1. NCBI lineage: Eukaryota > Metazoa > Arthropoda > Insecta > Lepidoptera > Noctuidae > Diarsia > Diarsia mendica. The sequence goes on from OX438887.1 coordinate 13,109,157, forward strand.
AGTAAATTTACCCATGGTTCAACTCTTTTTTCTGATATTTATGATTATGACCCGTGGTACAACTGTGGAATTATGTCCAACTGGTTGGACCACGGGGATAGGATGATCGTGTAAAACAAACATACATGCAACGCATGTTGTACTCCATGACGCGCGCTCGCTTCGCTCGCATATTACATAACACTATTGTCTTCTGTCCCCGAAGTGCCGGGCCTCCGCCGGCCTTCTCCGTCGGCCTACGGCCCGGTGCCCATGCCGCCCATAAAGGATACTGTCGCGAGACGGTCGTATTATAATTTTGGTTAAAAGAGGAGGTAGTAATTGCATTGCACTTCAGCATTAATAGATAACCTTTTCCTGTTTATTACCAGTAGTTGTTCCATAGATCATACATTCAATTCCCAGAAGTACAACTAGTTGGACCAAGGAAAGAACAACTCACTGTAATTGAACCATTGGTAAAGATATTTCCCCATAGAACAACCAGTTGAACCCAGTTGAACCATGGGTAAATTTACTTCTCCGTAGTACAACCAGTTGGACATCGCAGTTGTACCACGGGTCGGTCACTTTTCTAGGTCCTAGGGTTTGGGTTGGGCGTTGATGAATCAGTCAGTCAGTCAGTCAGGACTTGTCTTTTTATTTATTTAAATAGAAGATAGATAGATATAATTTTTTAGACGAAACGAAAACAAGGTTGTATGGTTCCCGTCGGGGCTGCGGGTTGTTCGAAAGAGATACCGCAGTCTCGGCACAAAGCGCTAAGAATGAACATGGGTGGTTTTTAGTCAGTAGAACTGTGATCAACTGAACTCCATAACAGCAAATGGTCACGGTCTACAGACTGCAGACAGTCAAAAGTGGCGATGCCAAGTCTACATCCGCGGCTAACAAAACGACTGCTTAGCCTAAGTAAAAATAACCTTAGAATAATAATAGGGACAATAACGGGCCATTGCCCCCTAAATAAACATCTTTTTACCATAGGCGCCACGATCAGCCCACTCTGCAGGGGCTGCTTTGATGCTGAAGAATCAGCCGCCCACGTCATCCTGGAATGCGAGGTCGTGACTACTTAACGCAGACAAATCCTCGGAACGGTGAGGTCGCTCCGCGAAGCCTGTGAAGCTCCCAGGAAACTTCTGTGCTTCTGGGCGGAGCTAGGCTGGCTATCTTAGCCAGGATACCTACGCACAACGGACCGATCAAGAGTCTAAGGCTGAGATTCAGAGACAAGAACATAAGACAGGCGAAGACCGCTCTAAGCCAAGTCGTGGCTAAGCGCATCTTAGAAATTTGTATTCAGAGACACAGTCCCCGTCAAACTTACGTCGGTCTTAGCTAAGCTTACACTCTCTTCTCTATGGCCATTTTTAAAAGCAAAATGTTCATCGGTGAGTTACGGTTTTTATGAAACTGTGTAGCCAGGCGTAAATAAAAATTAAAGCAGGATCGCAATATATACAAAATGCTATTGGAGTGAGTGAAACAAAATATTTGAGACACAAACCTATTTGGTATGTTACAACCTCTTTGTAAACCGCGGGAGTTATGAAAGTTAGACAAATGAGCGAAGATACGGTATCATGGCTGCTAGAATGGCTCCCTTTTCATCTTACGAAAAAGAATTTCTAAAAGAGCTAATTGGTCCACATGCCGCGATATTGGAATCGAAGAAAACGACTTAGACTTACTTAGACTTACTTACTTACTTACTTAACTTAGACTCGTCTCTGAATCTCAGCCTAAGTGCGGAAAACGGAGTCCCTACTCTACTCTACTCTAGTCAGTAGAAGTCTGATACGGCCTATACCGCTCGATGATGATTGATGCTTTCCCATGCCCCAAAAAGAAAAAAACAAGTTGTACGGTTAATTTAATGCATAAGTATATTACAAAATAAAAACCAAACAAAAACAACAACAAAAATGCACAATTTGTTCACAAAAAGAGATTTTGTGAAAAACATTATGGAACAAATAGTGTTTTATTAGTTACTAATAAGAATTACGATAAAACTACAAATCTTAATAGATACATCCTGTCGGGGCTCGGTTTGTTCGCAAGAGATACCGTAGCCTCGACATAAAGGGCTAAGAAGGAACATAGGTGGTTTTTAGTCTGGTACAAGTCTGACTCCCTTTCGCTCTGCCCAAGAGCGGGAGGGGTTATTTGATGATATCCCATCCAACAAAAACCAATACCTAGGCGAGTTTTATGAAACAGATAGAGAAAAATAATAATTCATTTTTAATGCGCAAGCACATCTTTGGTCAAGATACTCGCTTGTCTTAATGAAAATCGTAATTTTCACGCGGGCGAAGCCGCTGGCAAAAGCTAGTGTTAAATAAAGTATAATAGTAGTGTCTACATTTTGTTTAATTGTGTGGTCACACTACTCTATACATTTTCATAGGATTAAAAAAATAGTATTATCTCAGTTAAGAAGTAAGAAATACACAATTTTAGATACCTATTATTTAGAAGAAACTTACTACTAAAAGTTAAGTACACTAGACTTTCTGATATTCCTCTCGTCAAGCAGCTAGGACACGTACATATGTCAGTGGATGTGAGGATTGAGGGACCAGTATTAATCATTGCTATCTTTAAAATGCTTCAATATTTAAGCTCCATTTTTTTTTACAATATGTTTTAAGACTTCTACTAAAACTTTATGTAGAAAAAGAACGGTTTTATTCAGTGAGATTCGCTAAAATGTTTATCTTTGTTATGAGGACTGAGGGACCACAGTTCAGTCGTTATATTTTTTTTATCTTTAATGCTTTGTGGTCTGTTATTTTGTAAATATCTTTTCAAATTCTCTACTAAATGTCTGTATTCACAAAATCTGGTTCTTTAAGATACTTTCCGAGATCTGGCTAATCGTCTGTGAGAACTGAGGGACCACACTTTATGGGTCGTAGTTTTCGATATATTTGTTTACAAATTCCTAGATTCCTTCTACAATTGTTTTAAGTGTACTACTAAATCCTAGGATATTCATTTTGCGGATTTATTTTTGGTCCCTCAGTTCACACGCACATAAATATTTAGTATCAAGGCTTCGATGAATAGTTTTAGGTGAAACAATTTTCAAAGAATAGTGTTTCGAAGAAACGTAGGGGACCCGAAAAATCTTAACTAACCTCACAAGGTGGCAGGCCGCTAAAATAGTCTAAACATAAGGAGAGATAAGAAATAATTTATTAGAAATATGACTTTCTAGGTTATTCAGAGATTTATTTCTATTATAAATATTTCGCTTCTGGTCTCCAAAAAATATTTTATTTTATTTAGCCTAATCAAAATCATGGACTTTTGTGACAAGAGTCCAAACTCAAGGTTTGCCAAAGAGCGATGGAACGTAGTATATTGGGTATTAAGCTCAGCGACAAAATTCGAAATACCACAATACGCTCAAAAACAGGAATCGCTGATGTGGGCAACAAAACTGCTGGGTTGAAGTGGGATTGGGCGGGCCATGTCTGCAGAATGCATCAGGACCGATGGGCTAAAGTCATCATGCAGTGGGTGCCAGAAGACGGGCGTCGTCGCCGAGGGAGGCCTAGAAAACGCTGGCGTGACGACTTAGAGGCTTTTGCGCGAGATTGGCCGGAGAAAACCGCACAGAGAGAAGAGTGGAAGACTATGGGGGAGGCCTTTGCCCAGCAGTGGGACAATATGGGCTAATAAAAAAAATAAACAAAATCATATAGCTACATAATACATGCCTACTTAAGAGGCCTTGTACAGACAAGACTTGCGGAACTTTAGGCAATTTCGGTGCGATGCTATGTTTGTGTGCAGCGATAACACCGACGAACGCACACACGGGCATTTCGAGCGTTGAACTACGGTTGAAAAATTTGATCATTTAGACGATTATTATTTTAGGTGACATAATTTTATAGTAAGTAAGTACACGCGTACGGCTTTGCAAAAAAGTCTGGAATGTGTGTTGTGTATAGGTACAGTATATCAATCAACATAAAAAGGGTTCAATTTGGTGTTATATGAATAAAAATCAAAAATTATATCTATTTTAATCACAGATTTTAATATTTGTTGTAAATTGGTTGTGAAAGCACTTTAACACGTCAAAAATAAATAATTTTGAAAACTGTCCACACTTGTCGGAGATATGCGCGGACACATAAAAAAAACGACAAAAAGTTTTTTTTATGTGTGTCCGCGCATATCTCCGACAAGTGTGGACCGATTTTCAAAATTATTTTTTTTGTTTGAAAAGGTATATTCCCAAGATGGTCCCATTGTCAAAGTCAGTTTCTGATGATGGGAACTCTGAGAAATTGAGGGCAACCCTCGAATATCAAAGGCGCACATAACGTTTTCCATACATTTACAGAAGCTGTTCAAGTATTTGCGTCTGATAATCATAATTTCATGTGGCTGCGCTGATGACGGAAGGTGCAACTCCTCAACGGTCAGGACTTGAAAGAAAATTCCTTCAAAAATATAGTACTTATGGATCGATAGTTGTATTCTTTCAGGCTATTAGGTTGAACTGATGATAGACGGTAAATCTCATTAACCGACTTAAAAAAAAAGGAGGTTCTCAATTCGTCGGCTAGGAAAATTTTAGGTTTCTCCGTCATGGGTGTCGTTTTCATGGTTTTTGGGGTTGCTGATTACGAAAATGAGGTCAAAATGAAAATCCAAGATGGCGGTCAGGAAATTTTTTGGTTTTTCCGTCCTGGGTGTCGTTTTCATGGTTTTTGGGGTCGCTGATTACGAAAATGAGGTCAAAATGAAAATCCAAGATGGCGCTGACGAAATTTTTAGTTTTTCCGTCATGGGTGTCGTTTTCATGGCTATAGGGGTCGCTGATTACGAAAATGAGGTCAAAATGAAAATCCAAGATGTCGGTCAGGAAATTTTTTGGTTTTTCCGTCATGGGTGTCGTTTTCATGGTTTTTGGGGTAGCTGATTACGAAAATGAGGTCCAAATGAAAATTCAAGATGGCGGTCAGGAATTTTTTTGTGTTTTCCGTCATTGGTGTCGTTTTCATAGTTTTTGGGGTCGCTGATTACAAAAATGAATTCAAAATGAAAATCCAAGATGGCGGCCAGGAACATTTTTGGTTTTTCCGACATGGGTGTCGTTTTCATGGTTTTCGGGGTCGCTGATTACGAAAATGAGGTCAAAATGAAAATCCAAGATGGCGGTCAGGAATTTTTTTGGTTTTTCCGTCATGGGTGTCGCTGTCGTTTTCATGGTTTTTGGGGTAGCCGTAGCTGATTACGAAAATGGGGTCAAAATGAAAATTCAAGATGGCGGTAAGGATTTTTTTTTGTGTTTTCCGTCATTGGTGTCGTTTCCATAGTTTTTAGGGTCGCTGATTACAAAAATGAATTCAAAGTGAAAATCCAAGATGGCGGCCAGGAACATTTTTGGTTTTTCCGACATGGGTGTCGTTTTCATGGTTTTCGGGGTCGCTGATTACGAAAATGAGGTCAAAATGAAAATCCAAGATGGCGGTCAGGAATTTTTTTGGTTTTTCCGTCATGGGTGTCGCTGTCGTTTTCATGGTTTTTGGGGTAGCTGATTACGAAAATTAGGTCAAAATGAAAATTCAAGATGGCGGTAAGGATTTTTTTTGTGTTTTCCGTCATTGGTGTCGTTTCCATAGTTTTTAGGGTCGCTGATTACAAAAATGAAGCCAAAATGAAAATCAAAGATGGCGGCCAGGAACATTTTTGGTTTTTTCGACATGGGTGTCGTTTTCATGGTTTTTAGGGTCGCTGAGTACAAAAATGAAGCCAAAATGAAAATCCAAGATGGCGGCCAGGAACATTTTTGGTTTTTTCGACATGGGTGTCGTTTTCATGGTTTTTAGGGTCGCTGAGTACAAAAATGAAGCCAAAATGAAAATCCAAGATGGCGGCCAGGAACATTTTGGTTTTTTCGGTCATGGGTGTCCTTTTTTATGGTTTTTGGGGTCGCTGATTACGAAAATGAGGTCAAAATGAAAATCCACGATGGCGCTGACGAAATTTTTAGTTTTTCCGTCATGTGTGTCGTTTTCATGGTTTTCGGGGTCACCAACTACGAAAATAAGGTCAAAATGAAAATCCACGATGGCGCTGACGTAAAATAACATGAACAGGAAAAAAATGGAATTATAGGCATTGTCATTCAAATAGTCCGTTAGCCGTTATCACGTTTCCACCGGGCACCACGTGGAGGTGGACTGATACCCAGCGTTTTTTTTTGGTTGTTTTTTTTCATTGATTTTTATACACAATGTTCAAATCAGATTTTAAGTATTATACGTGATGAAGGGAAAAAAATATTTGATTTTTTGTTAGCTTTTGTGTTTTTTTTTTATTGTTTTTTTTTTTCATTGATTTTTATACACAATTACCAAATTATTATACGTGATGAAGGAAAAAAAAACATTTGATTTTTTGTTAGGTTTTGTGCTTTCGAGGTCAAGAATCTCGATCACGCCTGAAGGAATGCTGGCTTATTTTGTAAAAAAAAGGTCATTGGCAGTATGCAGTATGTAGACTTTGACCCCAGATAGATATGATTATTTCTTTTAAATTTTTATGCATTTTAGTTTTTTACGTTTAATCATTTTGTTTGTTTCGTATTTTTTTAATGTATTTTTTTCATCATATTTGTTGGAATTCAAAATTATGAGCAATGGCCGGTAAGTAATCTGGGAGTGGTCTCTCCTCAAATGATTCAACTAAATCTTTCAATCTTGCTGATGTTTGCCTATATCTTGGCCGACTAGTTGGGTGTGATCCACGAGACAAAATTTGCTTCAGTTTCAGCTCTGTCAGGCTTTGCTGCCGACGAAGTTCATCCAAAAACTTCCATATAGATCGGTGTTAGGGACTCTGAGATCTATTTCACTAGACTCAGCCTAAAGACTGGAATGATCGTAGAATGTCCGTAGTGGACTCATTGATATAATATATATCAATGAGTGGACTGTATGATTTGTATTTACGTAGACAAGGAGACACCACGAGACCAAACTGTGGCCTCACACAAGAATAAAAACACTGTTTTATATAGAATAGAAAAATAAAGGATTTATTTAACTTACTTAGTACTTATTTACACTTAGAGATGTTACTAGTAGGAGAGATCACTGTCGACTGTAATCGCAGTATTTTTTTTTTTTTTTTTTTTTTTTTTTTTCGATATGGCATCTCGCAGTTCAGTCTAGGAGACTGTCTTCTGCTTAACCGGGCAAATCCCTGTGGATGCCTTGAGTTTAAGGCCTCCAGCCAGGGGCAATTATCTTATAAACTAAGTGACTAATCGCTAAGGGCACCCCCTGTGGGGTACGGACCTCGGCTTAGGACGTCACTATTAGAGGACAGCAAGGGGACAGGCTGGATCTGAGTTAAATTATTTAGGGGCTGGTTTAAAACTACTGGCTCAGCATCGCGGGCTGGCTCTAGCAAGGGTCGGGGGGGGCTTGAAACGGGATTTCGCGACGACGGACCGCGGCGGCGCGGTCGGAATGACGGAAATCTGTGCCTATTCTTTTTAAGAGTACTGGTTTCCCTACTACTTTCCTGAAGGATAGTGATAGGGTCGTCAGGAGTGACAAGAGTATGCCGCGGACGGCGGGTCATGCTTATACGCGATGGTTCGTATCGGGCGGCCGATGCGACCAGAGGATTCCTATGCTTGACTGCAGTATCAAAGAATCGCTTTGAAAGGCGTTTCATGAATTGAAGAATGGTGGGCATTTTGAGATCTAAATGAAGACTGTCATTACGGACGAACCAAGGGGCTCCGGTGATCTTACGGAGAAATCGGTTTTGTAAGGTTTGCATCTTGTGGATGTGACGCGGATGAGAGTGGGCGAATACGACACAAGCGTATGTCATGATTGGTCGGATCACTGCGGTATAAAGCCGCATCTTGCCGTTAAGCGACAATTTGCTTTTTGACTGCAGCATGCAGTGGAGTCTACCCAAGGCGAAGGCTGCTCTGTTGCGAGCAGCTCTTATATGTTTCCCGAAGGAGAGGTGGTGGTCGAGTATGACTCCTAAGTACTTGGCTTGCTTCTCCCAAGGGATAGGCTTGCCGTACATTGTGATCGGACGTGGGGAGGGACGTAGAAGTCGAGGTTTGGTGAAAAGTACCGCCTGACTTTTGTCCGGGTTAACTTCGATTCTCCACTTCCGGAACCAAGCGCTAAGCGCATTGGCTGCCATCTGTAGAGTTCGCGCGATAGCACCTTGTTCGCGACCGGTATAGAAAATAGCCGTGTCATCAGCGAAAAGGGCTATTTGAGCCTTCTTGGTCCTTGGGATGTCGCTAGTAAACAGCGTGAAAACTAAAGGGGACAGTACGGAGCCCTGAGGGACTCCAGCACGAATGGGATGAGGGGAAGACAGAGCTTCTCCTATGCGATAGCGGAAGGTGCGATTCGACAAAAAGTCCCGTAAGATGAGCACGAGACGGTCAGGCACTCCCAGCTGGTACAGCTTATATATTAAGCCGTTGTGCCAGACTTTGTCGAATGCTTTCGCTATATCGAAAAATAACGCGCCTGTCATCAGGCCACGCTGAAAACCAGCGCTGACGTGTTCGACGATGCGGTGAACCTGATGAATACATGAGTGTTCGGTCCTGAATCCGAACTGCTCGTCGGGAATGAGGCTCTTAGCCTCGGCATAATCTTTGAGACGCTTATAAATAAGCCTTTCGTAGATTTTGCCGAGTGTGGTCAGGAGACTGATTGGCCGGTAGCTCGACGGCTCGGCCTTAGGTTTACCTGGCTTGGGAAAACCAATTACAGTGGCCTCTTTCCAGATTTGCGGAAAACTGTTGTTAGCTAAGGCGGCATTGAAGATGCTAGCCAGTAGCACTATAAGCTGGGGGGGTAAGAGTTTAAACACCCTGTTGGTGATGCCATCGGAGCCAGGTGCTTTCCGAGGCCGAAGCCCGTCGACGATGTCTTGCACTTCAGTGGGAGTCACTTCAGGCAGAGGATCATCCGGGTCTTCTACAGGGGGTAGGTTAGATCTTAATTCGACTTCTGCGTTTACCTTGTCAAGATAACGCTTGTCGACAGGTTGAGAGCTATCGGTGCATTGGGCTTCTAGGCTGTCGGCCAGGCATTCAGCCTTCTCAGAGTCGTCAAAAGCGACGCTCTTGTCTGGTCGATTAAGAGGGGGCATTGAAGCCTCATCAGTGGCACGCAGCTTGCGTTGCAGTTGCCAGAAAGCCTGATGGGTTGGCTCGAGGTCGTTGAGCATGTTGTCCCATTCAGTGTCACGAAACTCACTAGTGCGGTTCTTCACAGCAAGCTGCAAATTGCGCATGTGGGCTCTGTTCGACTCATTAGGCCAACTACTGTAGGCACGTATGGCCGCGTTCTTCTCGGTTATCAGATCACGAATGTCCGCGGGTAGTTTCCATCGATGATCACTCATCTCCGGAACCTCCCGCGAGCACTCCGTAATAGCGGATTGAACGTGAGCTGTAAACGAGTTGATGGCGGCCGTAGTGTCTGCGACTGAGACAATATGATCGGGGATCTCGTCCAGATGCGGTGACGTGGTCGATTTCAGCTTTTCGCCTAATTTCTTCCAGTCGGTGATCGTAATGGTGGCAGGAGGCTGGCTGGGGTCAGAAGGACCCGACCGAGGAACCAGGTGCATTAGCACTGGACGATGATCAGAGTTAAGCTCATGTAGCGTCTCGATGGAACGCAACCTGAGGTTGACGTTTTTGAGCAGCGCTATATCGAGCACGTCTGGGCGATGGTCGATAGTACCCGGGTAGTGGGTAGGCTCCATAGGAGCGATAGTGTCGAAGTGAAGCTTCTCGCCAAGATTGAACACGACTCTCCCCCTAGGGTTCGTAGTCACACTGTTCCAGGCAGGATGTTTGGCGTTGAGATCTCCCGCTAAGATAACGGAGTCACTCAAGCCGAAGAGGACTGTAAGGTCCTTGTCCAGAAGACCGTGATCTTCAGGAGTAAGAGTAGGGGGCATATAAGCCGAGATTATATGAACCGGTGGATGGCCGGTCATGCCAAGCCGACAGACTGAAACCTCAAGTAGAGAAACAAGTGGTGGGGCATCGATGGGGATGCAGTGCAGTTCTTTGCGGTAGTATATGAGCGTACCGCCCTTATGGCAGCGAACCCGATCGTTGCGAACCATACGATAGTTTGCAATTTTCGGGTCGCGGTGACTCGGTTTGAGGAAAGTCTCTTGCACGAGGAAAATATCGATAAGATGGTCGCGAAGAAAGGCGGCTATCTCATCGCGCTGTGTTTTAATGCCACCGTTGGCATTAAAGAAACCTAACTTTAGGGATCTGGGTAGGCCGCAAGATAATTTTGTGGTACCCATTATTGATCAAAGTTGAGTCTACGAAGTGACTGGTCAAGCTTGTAGGAATGGAAAATTTCCCTAAGCTTATTACCGTTGATTTTACCGTCAATGTTCGCCGCCCTGATTTCAGCCGCGCAACGGTCGGCTTCGTCAGTGACGAACCAGTAGAAGGCATCCATGATCGTGTCGAAGTTCGTTGATTTATGGGGAGCTGTCGTGAACGCGGGGCTGAAAGGCTCCGGGCGACGAGGAGGGGGTGGTGATGTGTTAGCATCCCTTGAAGGGGGCACAGTTGCAGTAACTGAAGAATTTAAGGGAATAACAGGCTGATCCATTAATCCCGGAAGGGGGGTGGGTTGCTTCTTGCCGAGAGAGGGGAACTCCTTCTGGCTGTTGAGCGCATCCCAATGAAAGGGTCGCTGGGGACCAAGGCGGTCTGGCATCTGGGAAGATGGTATTTTAACTGTGCCCTCTCTGATTTGGCGAGCGCTGGCGCGTTTTGCCAGCTTCGCGGATGAAGCTTTAGGAGCTTTGGGACAACCACGGTAGTTAGCCGGGTGACCAGACTGGCCACAGAGCACGCAGCTAGGCGGTTCTGTGCACAAGGAAATGTCCTTTGGACGAGGGCAGTCGGAGGTGCCATGGTTGCCCAGGCATTTTACGCACCTGTGAGGCGCGAAACAATGGTTGGCGCTATGGCCATACAATTGACAGCGGTGACACTGCCCGATTGTAGAGAGGCTGTTGGGCTTCTCAATAATTATGCCCGAAAGTGAGCAGACTGCCTTCACCTTAAAAATAGGGTGATGGCCTTCGACACGATCACAAACGACCAAGACCATGTCGTACAGGTCTCCACCGCGCGCTTTGTGAAGGCGGTGCACAGCAATTACTGGCACCCCCTGACTAATGAGGTCATCCTGAATTTCGGAAGACGGAATTTCTTTTGGGATCCGCCTAATCACCACACGGTGAGGTTTCTCCTCGGGGAGGGAGTACGTATGAAAGGCCACGTGCCTTTCACGAAGATGGCGGGTGAGTTCCCTGAAGTCCGAAGACGAGGGTACCATCACTTTAATGCCTAGCTGTGTTGCGCGGGCGTTGGTGTACTGGATCTTGCGATCCGCACACAACTTGGACACTTCGGTCCACTTCCCTTTCTCGTGAATGTAGATAGGGGGCGGCGGCTTTTGCTTCCGAGGAACAATCGGAGCAGAGTTAGTAGCCATAGGGCTAGACGGACGGCTAAGTTGGGTAGCTTGAGTAGCAGGAGCGGGCGAAGGAGGGCAAGAACCTACAGGCGTAGCAACCGCTGCGGTCGCTGCTAGCTTTTTAGGCAAGCTTTCGTGCAAGTTTTTGACCTTCTTACGCTTGCCCTTGCCGACAAGCTGATAATCGTCGTCGGACGAGTGATTAGAAGAATTGTCGGATAACAATGACTCATTATCAGACAAAGGAACAGAAGTGTCCATTTTCTCCGAAATGGACGCAGGTGCAGCGGCGGTCTCCTTTGATTCTAAAACAAAGGAAGTAACAATGGCTGGTGATGGTGCGGCGGCATTATTGACGGCAGACTTCGCAGAACTCGAGGCGGCGGCTTTTGCCATTGTTCCTGAAACAATAGACAATGATGACGACGACGACTGGGCGGCGGGTTCCGTAGAAACACTTGGTTTCGTGGAAATCGGGGCGGCTTTCCTCAAAGGAAAACCTTGATCGGCGAGCGGAGGTGACAAGGGGCTGTCGAGTGCATCACTGAAGTCAGAGATGATGACCGGCCGTCGGAGTGCAGCCAACTTGTCTCCGTACCTCTCACGGAAGTCGCTGGATTCGAGGAGCTCCTGGAAAATACGTCTGAGGGCATCCAACTCCTCGCGGAGTTGACTGACTTCAGACATCTTGAAAAATTAACAACTAAAAATTAGTTGTCATGACTAACTAGATAACACCCTACAAGGCCTAACACCCTAACTCCCCGGGTGGACGGGCCCGGGGGTGTGTGGCCTCCCTGTCAGGGGGTTGGTGTGTATGACAGGGGAGGTGTGTACCTACTGGTGTGCCCTAAGCTTGTAAACCTGTCGCCAGTCTTATTGTGCGACAGGGCCCTATTGGGGTCTAGTGCGAAGGGGTAGACACACCCAACCGACACTAGGTGTGTAGCTGTGAAGAGAACCAGAGACTAGGTTTGACTAGGAGATCCCCCAAGGCCAAGCTCCTAGCTCTCGACTCCAATGGATAGCCTCGCCCTGAAGGGGTCTGGCGGGTAGGATTGGGGCACCACCCTCTTGGCTTCGTTGGCACCGTAAGGTTTCCACCAAGAACCACGAAACTGTGGTTTTTCCCTGAGGGGGCACACGTTTTGACAATATTCCTCCGTAAAGAAATAGATGAACAAGAGTTGTCTTGAAAAAGACACCAATTGTTCGATGGGTGTAGTCTGGGACTACGGATGACGTCACGGCGCTGGGGACGCGCGACGAACCGGATGACACTGATAGCGGCGGGCGGGGGGTAGCGCAGGTAGCGATACACGTCCGTACGCGGCGGCGGTCAGACGGCGAGTCTTTTTGTAATCGCAGTACAAAACCTTGCGTCTTATATCCTATTACACCTTGACGCAGCTAGCGGCAAGGTGCATGGCGTTTCCCGCGCAAATATCCAATAGAAACGCCAGGATTAAAGTGAACGTTGGGCCAGATTCCTATTGGATAAAATTAAGGCATTCTTATTGGGTTAGAATACAGCCTTTTAAATTGCCCAATCACAAACATTATTAAATTTTTAATGTGGGACTTTGTCATAGTACGAGTGGAATTTTCCATAACTTGCGTACCTATTCTCGACAGACTTTAAAATACATAGGTTCTTTAAGTAAAACTTATGTTATACATTTATAGAACTTAAAGAATTGAAGTTAGACTGATTTTAGGGTTCTGTTTACATTACTATTAGCTAACTTTTACTGTTTATTCCTAAGTTAAGTTACATTACACTCGTTAAGCTTTAATTATTGAAGTCTCTTATATACTTATTCTAGGCATTCAATATATAGCTAATCTACTTAATCAAGTTTATTATTGATTAAGATTCTATAAGTTTGGCGTCCGTAACAATGGGTGATGAGCCGTTAGAAGTGACGAGAATCCCCTGTGAAAGCCTTCAACGGAGTTGTTCGTTCGGGGAATTTCCTGAAGAACTGCATCAAAAGTATTCCACAGATCAATAGGAAATCTAGGAGCTCACCTGCCCCGTCTTTCCAACCTTCCGATCCAGTTATCTTCAAAATAATCAATGACTTGTCGGAGGAGGCCAGAATGCACAATATAAAACTGAGATTCGAGCAGTTCGTCAAAAGCGTTGATAACTTGTTCTGATTGAAAATACGCTAAAGCACATAATGGGCGAATATGCAATGCGTAATCAGGGGTGTGTAGTGTACTCAGTTTTCAATTTTCGTAATCAGCGAACCCGAAAACCATGAAAACGACACCCATGACGGAAAAACCAAAGATTTTCGTCGGCGCCATCTTGATTTTCATTTTGGCTTCATTTTCGTAATCAGTGACCCCAAAAACCATGAAAACGACACCAATGACGGAAAAACCAAAAAAAATCCTAACCGCCATCTTGAATTTTCATTTTGGCTTCATTTTCGTAATCAGCGACCCCGAAAACCATGAAAACGACACCCATGACGGAAAAACCTAAAATTTTCCTAGCCGACGAATTGAGAACCTCCTTTTTTTTTAAGTCGGTTAATGAGATTTACCGTCTATCATCAGTTCAACCTAATAGCCTGAAAGAATACAACTATCGATCCATAAGTACCTACGTATAATTTTGAAGGAATTTTCTTTCAAGTCCTGACCGTTGAGGAGTTGCACCTTCCGTCATCAGCGCAGCCACATGAAATTATGATTATCAGACGCAAATACTTGAACAGCTTCTGAAAATGTATGGAAAACGTTAAGTGCGCCTATGATATTCGAGGGTTGCCCTCAATTTCTCAGAGTTCCTATCATCAGAAACTGACTTGGTGACAATGGGACCACCTCGGGAGTATACCCTTCCCAAGACAAAAAGAATTTTGAAAATCAGTCCACAATTGACGGAGATATTCGCAGACATACAAACACGAATAGAGAACCTCCTCTTTTTTGGAGGTCGGTTAAAAATATATATCGAAGTACAATCGACAACAACAATCGATCGTGAAATTCGACTTTGATCTGAAGATGAAAAAAATTTTAGAAATCTTTACAAATTAGCAAAAAAAACATGTTTGATCAAAATTAATAAGTGTATCAAATTGTGGTAATCGGCTTACAATCTAGAAAATATGTTTACGAAAAACACGGGAGCGTTTGTGACACAAAGCGATACGTCCGCCCTTTGGCAGTGGCCGATTCGTACTGGCGAGATAGAGTTTGCGCGGTCGATAATATAGTTAACTTTGGATTCAATTTACGAAATGAAATTATAGATTATTGATAAAATAAAAATACGATTCTATTAGAAGGTTACCTTAAAATTAATACGTAGTTTTTGAATTTTCTGTAAAGTGATTTTAAGGTATAGAAAAAAAATCTTATTTGTCGAGACATTTTGTAAAAATTGCGATGTTTTAACATTTTTTTCTGCTATTTTTTGTATTGAAGTCGAAAATCTGTTTTCTTGGTACTCCAGTAGACCATATGGTGATGTTATTTATATTTTTTTAATGTTTAGAATCGTTTGTAGTGTTATGTTCGGCTAAGCCAAACGTAACTCGATCGGTATTTTTGCGGAAAAGGGCTTTTGAATACGGGTGATTGCCATTAATATAAACATTATTTTGAAAATTCTTGTCCACTGTCCACCAGAAAAAGAACTCGTCTCTTATAATAGCCAAAAGGAAGCTTCAAATTCTTCATAGATTTCCCACACCAACCGATCAAAGTTGATCAAAATGAGATGATTTCGTGGAAGGAGCCTTAATTGCTGCTAATCACTACATATTATTATAATATAAAACAAAATCCCTCGCCGCGTCTGTCTATTCGTGATAAACTCAAAACTAGTGCTCCGATGTTCATGCTGTTTTCACCAATGGATAGAGTGGTTCTTGAGGAAGGTTTTGGTACTTATTTTTTTCAAGTTCCGACTTCCACGGCTTCGCCTAGATAGATTAAAAAGTGTTGTTGGTACAGAATAATAGATGTCGCCACCCTTCAATATTAGAAAATGTGAGTCAGGCAGTCAGCCTTCTTTCCGTTTAATTTGTATTCTTTTCTACTCTTTGATTCGGCTCTTTGGATTGCTGCCAACAGGGCTCCTCTCACCTGATGATGACATATTGAAAGATGTTATCACAAATTAACAGTTTAATAAAAATGATAAAATGTTATGAGCTATAACTTCCGCGACAAAATATTTTAAGAAATACTTTATCGATAATATTATTATGCATTAAAAAATTACGTATGCCTTGGTTAAAATCAACTACACACTAATGGCATCTATCTCCAAAATTATCGTCCGTACCACCGTTCAATTGCCAACTAAAACAAAGTTCAGCACGCTTCTTCCCATTACCAATAAGTTACGAATACGCCAATGTAACTATAGCGGAGGATATACACCGACTACGTATGATGTAAGTACCTAACTACCTATATTTATTTATTTAAGCAGGTACTTAGATAAATAGATGCATCGGGCTAGTGTCCGCAACTCCACGCCCGGAGCGTGTGTTTTGCGTGCGGGTGGGAATCTTATTCGATCCACCCTAGCTCCCCGAGAAGAGCCAGCAACCCCTTGATGTTACCGGCAATCTCGTGGAGAGTAAAGCAGATAAGTGTAGCAAGTACACACGGCTACACATCAAGCTATACAAAACCAGTATAATCTGATCGTTCATTGTGCGAAAAGATCTAGTAAAGTGAGGCCAAGATTAACTGGTTTTGTATAGCTTGATGTGTAGCCGTGTGTACCTGTAAGTGTAGCGAAGCAGGTACTTGCTACACTTACAGTTTACACCAACGCGTGTATAGTAAGTCAACATCGCACGCTAACTTAAAAATCGTATGCAATAATTAAGCATAGCTTTATTGCTACTCATAAAATAGATCTAGATCATATCTAGATCCAGTTCCTGAGCAATCAGGGCGTTTAGCAGATTCATCGCCTGGGTTGTGGGCGCATATCGAGCAGTTTGGGTACGCACAGTGGGAGAGGCTATATAAAGGAGTGACGGTCAGGTGGGTAGTACTCGTATTCGGTGTGCGTGTTTCACCAGATTTTGAACGTGGACGAGGTGAAAAGGGTATGTAAGAATCTTAGTAGTCGGCATTTTGTGATTTCTGCCTACCCTGATAGCAAAGGAGGCGTGAGTTTAGGTACCTATGCATGAAGGCGAGCGACAAACACTTTATATAAAAATACCCGCGGCTTCGTTCGCGTTTATGTCGGTTAATTATGTACTAAAACCTTCCTCGAGGACCACTCGTTCCATTCGTGAAAACAGCATGAAAATCGGTGCTGTAGTTTTTGAGTTTTTCGCAAACAGACGGACAGACGCGGCAGAGGACTTTGTTTTTTAATATGTAGTGATAGTGTAAGAGCGTAAAAATACATAATTTTATTGTATGGCAGTAAATGAGTAAATAATTCGGGAAAAAAGTGATTCACCAATAAAGAAATATATCTTTTATTTTATTTTTTACTGGAAACCCACCCCAATTCGCACGGGTGCAATGTGTAACAAACGTTCCTTTTGAATTACTCTTATTGCTGAAAACTGCATTAAAAATTCCACGATGTTTATTATATTAAAATGTTTCAGTAAATTTATTTTGTTATAATGATATTAACTTTTTTATTTCAGGTTCGCAAGTTAGGTCACAATCTACCTACAGGAGATAACTACCCATGTTTCGAGATTTTGAAAAATATACCCTCTGGGGTCTTCAGGAATACTAGTGGAGAGGTACTTGACAATAAAACTTAGAATTTATGCAACGAATAATTTTGTAACGCATCATTTTCGGTCATTAGCCATTTGTCATAAAGGTCATTTTGATGTGGAGGCGTTCTTGGTACCTCCATAATATTTTTCTTTTTACCTCAAGGTCAATTTCTTGTGAAATAAGCAGTACTCAAATGTTATATTATGTTGTTTTCCTGTGTTGTCTAGTAATTGTGTGTATATAGTAAAATAAATAAATAAGGTCTGTCGGAACCGAATTGCTGAGTACGAAGTCCTGGGTTCGATTCCCGGGTCTGGCAAAGAGTTATTTAGTTTTTCCATCATAGATTTCTCTCTACATGGGACTTTAAACAAAATTGTTAAAACGTGGGTGTACTATCAGTATACCTCTGTCTCACCCTTCGGGATTACAAGGCGTGATGTTATGTTATGGTGACCTTAATTATATTACCATGCCCCAATATTGCGGTACTTAGGTTTTGAAGGAACGGTCAGCAACAGAAGTTCCTTAACATTTAGAAATTTTAATTATTTGATGTACAGGACTCCAGCTAATATTTTTGATGTTTCAGAAGTGCAAAATCATCAAATAACCCCTCCCGCTCTTGGGCAGAGCGAAAGGGAGTGTCAGACTTCTACTGACTCAAAACCACCCATGTTCCTTCTTAGCACTTTATGTCGAGGCCGTACTTTACTTTTGCATTCGACCCGAGTCAGTGTTTTGTATTTCAATTGCTGAACACGGAATGTATTACATACATATTGCTATATTTTCAGGTCCTAGGTCTAGGTGCGGGAAAATGGAATACGTATAAGAATCCTGAATATTTTTCATTTCACCACATGAGCTACTACGATTTGAACATTGGATTAAGACAGTACCGTCTACCTTGTCCCAAGACTGGAAGGAAACCAATTTGATTTATTTAAATATTTTTCCCGTGAGACATATTTTGTACCAAGTTCAAAATATAATTTTTCTTTATATGACCTAATTGCCAAGTCATCCATAGCTAAGTATAGCGTCGACTCAGAAGTAGGGAATGCAATCTCGATCTCGCGTGATCCCGAAAACCCGCATCTCGCCTCACTTTTCGAGATCAATCTCGAAGCATAAAATGTCGAGATCTCGGCCGAGATTGACGGGATCGAGTGGCGGTAGTCGCGAAGCATGTCGCGTATTCCCTGCGCTTGAGCGAGTCGGGATTCCCCGAAATTCACCGATTTATGTTACTCCCCGGGCTCTCCACGCGCTAACCTTCAATTCCCCGCAAATCGCGGGTTTCCCCGCGATGCACTGTGTCGGACTGCATTCGCTTACGCTGTTTTAGGTACAATCAGCTATTTAGAACAGAAGCTATTTCCAAAATTACTCTTAGTTTAGGAGTGATTTTGGAAATAGGATTTTTTTGTTTTTCGTTATCCATATCTTTTCAATATAAAATAAGTACTTTCTCTAAAAGAGATTTTACGGGTCTGGAATTTTGTGTTCGTTAAACAACTAACTAACATAAGTACTTAACAAAAAGAAAAAATATACCAATCGAATTGAGAACCTCCTCCTTTTTGGGAAGTCGGTTAAAAATAAAGATTTTTTTTCAATAATTCATGTTGTATTTTACTCGCATCGTAATCACAACTACTAAGCAGTTTCAATCATGTGTCAGTCCTCTAATTTAAACAATACTATTTGAAATCCATTCGAGATCTCGAAAATGCCGAGATCTCGCCGAGATTGAATTTCTGATCCCTCGAGATCTCGACTTAGCGATCTCGTCTCGAGATTGCATTCCCTGCTCAGAAGGTTGCTTATGGATACACATACAATTTATTGTTCGACTCGTATAATATTATCTACTTGGTGCTTGCCACCGAAATCATTATCTAAATTGACGGCAAACGGATGCCGGGATATTTGTATGGCCTACAGATAGTTGTTCCGGGTCTGGGTGTTTGTGTGTATGTGAGTTTATATGTTTGTAAACGCACCCACGATACAGGAGAAATTCCGATTAAAAAAACAACTGAGATTCAAAATGTTTTATTTATATCGGTATTATGCCATACATATTGAGTACTTGGTATCAAGTCTTTTTGGCACAATCAGTAGTAATACACTGAGTAATTGATATAATTCCAATAAATATTGTTTATTCGAATCAATATACCTAATATTAATTAATCCAACTAATTTTATAAATGCAATAGTTTGTGACGATGAATTATTTGTTACTCTTTAATTTCTGTTGTTCTATCTAGTTAGACTGTAATAACAGAAATCTATTGTTTATAGGAATACTGCCAATTGTAGAAAATTTGCCATTTTGAGAATTTGTCATTTTGAGAATTTGCCATTCTGAGAATTAGGCTTTTTGAGAATTGTCCATTTTGAGAATTTGCCATTCTGAGAATTTGGCTTTTTGAGAATTGTCCATTTTGAGAATTTGTCCTTTTGCGACTCTGTCCATTTTGAGAATTTGGCATTTTGCGCCTAAACCTTTCACACAAATGGTACTGAACGAATTTGGATAAAAAGACAATAATAATAATAAATGTTCTCGTCTGGCTAACGGAGAATACTTGCATATACACAACCTTGTAGCCAGGATTATCCATCAGCAACTTGCTCTGAAATACAACCTTGTGGAATCAGAAGTGCCGTACTACAAGTAAGTATGTGCCCGACCCAGTTCTCGAAAATGGCCATATCACACTGTACTGGGATCAATCCATCATCACTGACAGGACTATTATAGCTAATAAACCTGATATAGTGGTGGTGGATCGATCAGAGCGGCGCGCAATGATTGTTGACATAACCGTCCCGCATGACGAGAACCTCGTGAAAGCTGAGTTAGACAAGCAAATCAAGTATCTTGACTTGGCTCGCGAGGTTGTCGACATGTGGAGTGTGGACTCAGCGATCATTGTGCCGATAGTCGTTACAGCCAATGGCTTAATTGCCAAGAGGCTCGACCAACACCTGAGGAGGCTCTCGTTAGGCAGCTGGATCAAGGGCTTGATGCAGAAAGCGGTACTCCTGGACACGGCTCGTATTGTTAGGAGGTTCCTTTCTCTGGAGCCCTGACCGCCGGTAGCTTGGACCCTGTTCCCGATACCGGTGGGCTACAATTTTTTATATTTTTAAATGTTTTTTTTATTGATTTTGTAAGGAATATTTAAAAATGTATCAAATTTATTAAACACTAAATAAAGGGAATAATAATAACAAACATTTATTTCAGGCTTCTAAGACCCATAGGTAAAAATACACAAATAACATAAAACAATAACAACAAACTAATACATATGAAAAAACCTTAGAGCTACACACGTAACGTTGACGGCGTCGTGTTACGCTGCGAGGTGTCACGTAATCGTCCCCGGAAACGTCGATATAAGACACCTTTCGGCCAAAAGTCCTCTTTCATGCAGGTCTGTAGAAGCTGGGTTGGAACCCGTAGGTACCACGAACGACTTAAAGTTGATGTTGTGGCGCGATTCCAACCTTTCAACCCTCAGAGTCCAGTTGGTCTTCACCTTCAAGTACTGCACGACTTCTTCAACCGTCGTCGAGTGATGCAGACGAGACAGGTACAGCTGCGTAAGCTGCGTTGTAGGCACAGCTGGACGCAACAACATGTTGGGTCCACTCGGTGCGGTACCGCACAGATTACGAGAACAGGGCCTCCTCTTCTTCCTTTCCACCTTCGTGAAACCCTCCTCATTGTTATATCTATGGACGTATTGTCAAATGTCACTTATACTATCTGTCATTCAATAAATTATTTGCATGAAAATGTGATTCATTTTATTGGCGACGAGGATTTAAAATACTAAACAATGGACAAAGAACAATTTGAGCTGTTCTTGCGAGCTCAACAGGCGCAGCAAGAACAGGTGACACAAATACTTACATTGTTGGTACAGACAATGAACAACAAAGAAGATACAAAAACAAAAAGCTCAACGAGCGTTTCATCATCGTCGGTCACATCGTCTGACAAGATGATGGTGATTAAAAATTTTAACATGGACAAATACAACTCCGACAGCTGCAGGATTGAAGATTTTTTAGATTTTTTTTCAAACAAATGTCAAATCATGAACGTTACGGAGCCAGACCTACGAAAGGACATCCTGTTGAATACTTTAACACCAGAGATTTTCCGTGAGTTAAAAATAGCGCTTACACCGAATTTTAACTCGAGTACTTATGACGACATTTGCCTCAAACTTCTTGACTTGTTTAGAGTAAAGAAAACCAGGTACCGCGCATTGACAGAGTTCTGGAACTGCACTAGAGAGTCTTCAGAATCTATGGAACAGTACGCTAACAGACTCAAAAGTCTAAGCCGGGATTGCGGCTACAAAGATGAGATGTTGGAACGACAACTACGCGATCGTTTTGCTACAGGGTTGAATCATACAGATTTAGAGACAGACCTCAAGCAAAAGTGGCCTGATTTGCAGGAGTCAGGAAGGGAGGTTACTTTTAGAGAAATTTTTTCAATTGCACAATCACGAGAACAGGCAGAACATGACACACCAGGCACAACTACAAGTGTAAACAGAGTCAAAAGGAACCGTACTCAAAAAACAACAACACCGCAATCTCATTACAATAGACAACGCAAGTTGCACTTTACTGGTCAATGCCTTAGATGTGGGAAATTCGAGAAACATGACCTCACAAAATGCGCAGCAAAAAACCACACATGCGACGAGTGCAACTTTAAGGGGCACTTTGAGAACTGCTGCATCAAAACTGGTCGTGCTTACATATCGCCAGCCAAGGGAAAAAACATTTCCAAACGTAGACTACAACGGATAAGCGATAATCAAGCTCCCACGTCAAGCTCTACAGACGTTTCGACGGAAAATAGTGAAGATGACGACGAGTTTGTCCACAACGTCACGAGCACTCGAGTTAAGGATTGCAAACAAATCGACATTCTCATAAATGGAGTTCACTGCACAATGGATTGGGACCCTGGCTCTACCTACTCTATCATTAGTTCCGAAGTTTGGAAACAGGTTGGGTCACCAACGTTAACAAAGGGGCCCAAACTAAAAGCATATGGAAATACCAAGCTGAAAACCAAAGGAATCGCAAACGTAAATGTGGAAGTGAACGGACGATACGAAACCTTGCCTGTCGTAGTAATGAAAAACGCAAACCCATTGCTTTTTGGATTGAGATGGAGCGAGAAGTTTGGAATGGAATTTCCAAAACCAGTTTATTCAGTCCAAGAGAAGCCTGTTGCTCCAACGACATTAAAGCATATACTCAAACAATACAGCGAACTTTTCGACGGCAAACTAGGTAAAGTCAATAACTATCAAGTTAACATACATGTCAAACCCGGCGCAGAACCAGTACACCTACCTGCACGTCCAATCAAATTCAGCATAAAGAAAAACGTCGAACGGGAGTTGGATCGCCTTGTCGATACAGGCATCATTAACAGAATAGATCCAAATCTTACTCCTTTGGAGTGGGCCACACCTACTGTTATCGTTTTATCCCTTCGAAATGACTGTAAACCCACCGGTAAAATAGCCTAAAAACAAGGGGAAAGAAGGAATACAAGATGGGTACTCACGTGGCCGTGGAGCTGTTGTTATTATTCACTTCACCCCGTTTTAGTGTTTATTTCGCAGTGCACTACGTTAATGATAGTCTGGGACGTCCCTTGATTGATAATTATCACTTTCTTGAATGTTTTTGGAGGTTTTCACGGAGCCGGCTCGAGCCGTCGTTTTGATTCGAAGTTTTTTTGCGGAAGAGTGACGATATGCGTGTTGGGCGCTAGTGAGCCTGCGCAGGAACCGGAAATAGAGACGGGAAGGGAAATAGGGATGTGGTAACTTGTGCAAAAAGACTAAGTTACCGGTTTTGTGATGATGTGTTTTTAATACTTTAACATTATTCCCCCCCGCTGGCGAAATTTATTGAGACTGAAGAAAAAATACCAAGACTAGGTCCACCTAATGTTAAAGTTGATGTGTAAGAGTGTGATGGAATAGATAAATATTATGTTTTACATATATGTTACAAAAATATAAAGACGAAATGATAATAAACATTTACCTAAATGAAAAATTTTGAAATTAGTTACCACCATCCGGGATGGGGCACAATTTAACAAGAGGTCTATTAATTACGCCTTGTCCAGTTTCGACAGTCGCAGAACGTGGTATACCATCACGACCGTGATAAAGATTCATAATTTTTCCGAAACGCCAACGCAACGGAGGTTGTTGTTCGTCCTTTATTATGACAACTTGACCAAGGCGAGCTTGATCAGTTGACCTAGTCCACTTCAGTCTTTGTGAAAGACTAGTTAAATATTCTGTATGCCATCTGGCCCAGAAGTCCTGATGCATACGTTGAACGAGTTGCCAACGCTTAAGTCTGTTAAGTTTAATGTTTGAATAATCTGGCGTTGGCAACGCTGTTAAGGGTGCTTGCGTTAAAAAATGTCCTGGTGTCAGAACTGATACATCATTAGGATCAGTGCTCAGTGAGCATAACGGCCTTGAATTGAGTACTGCTTCAACCTGTGTAAGTAAGGTGTTTAATTCCTCATATGTGAGAATTTGAGTACCTATGACTCTATACAAATGTGTCTTTACGGACTTTACACCGGCCTCCCAAAGTCCACCGAAATGTGGTGCCCCTGGAGGGTTGAATTTAAATTGAATGTATTCAGACTCACAGGCTGATTTCATCACATTGGCCAATTGTGACTCCGCACCCTTAAAGTTCGTACCACAATCAGAATGAATTACGTTGCACCTGCCACGGCGGGCGATAAATCTGCGTAATGCCGCTAAAAATGCGTCGGTGGACATATCGGAAGCTAACTCTAAATGTAGCGCTTTTGTAGCAAAGCATACAAAGAGACACAAATATGCTTTTGTAGTACGTGTGCCACGATATCTTTGCAAGGTTATATTAAATGGACCTGCGTAATCGCAACCGACGGCTTGGAATGCTTTTAATTGAGTAATACGTGCTTTTGGTAAATCTGCCATTTTAGGCTCAAATGCAATTGGCCTTGTGCGAAAACATTTATAGCAATCCGATAGGACTTGATGAATTGCTCGCCGAGGAGACAATATCCAAAAATTTTGCAATAATAAAAACTGTAATGCTTGTAAACCAGGGTGAAGATTATCATTATGTACTGATTGTATAATTAATTTAGTTAAGCGATGTTTACGTGGAAGTAGAGCTGGGTGTTTTGTTTCATAATCGAGTTCAGATCGAGAGAGCCTTCCCCCCACCCGCAAAACTCCGGAATGGTCTAAAAATGGATTGAGTTTTCTAAATGATTTAGGTAAAGTTTTCCCTGCTGATAAAATTTTAATTTCATTTTGGAATTCGGAATGTTGAACATGTTTAACAAGCTTCATAAGAGCACAATGAAGTTCAGCTTGAGTTAAGTTATTTGAATATTTGGTTTTGCGTAAGGCACTGATAAATCTGTTACAATATGCTAAAATACGTTGAATTTTACGAAGTGATGAATATTTTTGAAGAAGATTATCGATGGGATCAAGATCGATTATGTTACTTAAAACTGTTGTACGCTTTTCGCATAGTACATCATTGCTTGTGACGCAAGATGATTGAATTGTATCGTTAGGCCAATGATTTTCAGATAATGATAACCACTCCGGTCCTGACCACCAGAGGGCATGACTGATGAGCTCGTCAGGTAGCAAGCCACGACTCGCACAATCAGCTGGATTTTGCTTGCCTGGTACATGTTTCCAGACAGCAGTAGGTAATTTTCGCTGTATGTTAGCAATGCGATTGCCTACGTATACTTTAAAATTTTTAGAATTAGATTTGATCCATGCCAACACGATCATGGAATCAGACCATGCATATATGCCGTCTATGTTTAGTATGTTAGAAAATAAGTTAATAATATAATGCATAAGGTCTGCTAACAAAGAAGCGCCACACAATTCCAGTCTTGGCAGCGTTCTACGCTTTATTGGTGCCACCCGCGATCGTGCACTTACAAGACAGACTTGATGATGATTTTGATTTACATTGGAACGAAGATATACTACTGCCGCATAGCCAGCCTCACTGGCATCACAGAAACCATGAATTTGATAGCTTGATGCGTGAGCGTGAGTAATACGTCTCGGAATGTGAAGGTTTTGTAAATTGGATAACTGGCTAGTGTACTTCGTCCAAGTTAGGTGAATATCATCGGGTACTGGTTCATCCCATGACGTTCCTAGTAACCACAAACGTTGAATAAGAAATTTTGCTAAAAAGGTTAACGGTGTGAGAAGACCAATGGGGTCATAGATGCGAGCAAGCTCTGATAGCATTGTTCGTTTGGTACAATCGCGTGGAATTTGATTAACTTGATAATTAAAAACGTCTTTATGAGCGTTCCAGGCAAGCCCGAGAACCTTGACAAAGAGAGTGTCACTGTCGAACGTCAAATCTGGAACCAATTTATGTTCTTCTGGTATATTTTGCAGTACAGCCACATGATTACTGGACCACTTTCTGAGCTCAAAACCACCAGCAGCCATAATTTCGGTCAATTCTTGCTGTAGCTGAATTGCCTGCTCTACGGTGTTACAGCCAGTGACTACATCATCCACGTAGAGATCTTTTTGCAGAACCTTAGCTGCGGTTGGATAAGACTCTTGTTCGTCTTGAGCCAGTTGATGCATAGTGCGGATGGCCAGAAATGGTGCCGATGAGACTCCGAAGGTCACGCGATTGATCCTAAACTCTTGAATAGGTTCTTCAGGTGAAAACCTGAAGAGAATACGCTGATAATCCCTATGCTCTTGGGTAACGATAATTCGGCGGTACATTTGGCGTACATCCGCTGATAAGACGATAGCGTGAAGACGGAACCGTAAAATAATATTTGTGATATCTGCTTGCAACTTACAACCAGTTAAAAGAGTGTCATTGAGTGATATTCCAAGTTTATCCTTGGCCGAGGCATCGTATACAACTCTCAACCGAGTGGAAACACTGCTAGGCTTTACTACCGCATGATGTGGAATATAGTACGCGGTAGGAGACTGACACTCGTCAGATGAAACGCGTTCCATCTGATTACTTGTTAAATATTCCATGATATGTGCTTTATATTCGTTCCCAAATGAAGGGTTTTGAAGCAGGCGCTTTTCCAGCTGCTTAAAACGCCGAAGCGCTGTATTATATGAATCGCTAAAAATTGGAAGAGATTGATCTCGAAATGGCAACTGAACGATATAACGACCGTCAGCATCACGTTTATGCGTTGCCTTATAAATGTCCTCACACCGAACATCGTCTGCGGAGGCTGCTTGATTAACTTTTGATTCTGTAGGTACATGATCTATGTCCCAAAACTTCTGGACAGCAATGTCCAAGTTAGCATCCAGTGATACATGATTGACAGATGCTGGAGGAGATTCAACACTGGGATCAGCTGCTTTGGTCCTACCCATGAGAATAAATCCAAACACTGTGTTAATGGCTGTTGCCAAATGACTGCCCCCATCAACTTTGCCTGGTAACAAAATCTGGGGAAATATCTCTCCACCAATTAAGAGATCGATGGGACGAGACTGATGAAAATCTGGATCTGCCAGCTTAAGATTTCCTATATGTTGAAAATCATTGAGATTGATTGAATGTGTGGGCATATTACCACAAATTTTATCCAATACTACTGCATCCATACTAAAAGATATTTCTGAATTGCCTAATGGGCAGAGTTCAAGGAAAACTCGACTACTTGAATTAGTAGGAACATCACCAATACCAGACATCGGTGTGTTGCATTTATAACGAGTCAGACCAAGGCGACGTGCGCAAGCACTGCTCATGATATGACTCTGACTACCAGGATCTAGCAAAGCACGAATCTTCTGATAAGTGTTGCTACAATCCTTGACCATGACTTGAGCTGTGGCAAGTAAAACAAAGGTGGGAGCCAAGCCTCGTGATATATTGGATAATGTAGTAACAGGGGTAAGAACCTGCTTTTCAGCGCTATCTGCAGTCTGATTTGTTGTAGTCATATGGACTTGTGAGGAAGTTTGTTGATTAACATTAGTCAATGATTCCTTAGGAAAATGCAATAAAGTATTATGACGTTGATTACAACTTTTGCATGAACGGGTTGAAAAACATTTAGAAGTGCTATGGTTGGCACGTAAACAATTTAAACAAAGATTATGTTGTCTAGCAAGTTGAGCCCTTTCTTGTGGCGTTTTAGACATGAAATTATTACAATTAATAAGAGAATGATTTTCTTTACAAATTATGCATTCGATGTTAGGCGTTTGAGCTACCAGCGAAGAGGTTTTATTTATAGAATATGATTTGGTTTGATTGTTATTTCTTTGACTATTGGGAGCTGATGATAACGTTGGTACATTTGTTAGGCATGATCGCTCTAATGCACTGCATCTATCTCCTAAAAATGTTTGAAGCTGACTAAATTGTGGGATATCACTGTCTATACAAGAAAGCTCAAAAGCTTCACGAGATTGCTTGTCAATTTTAGTTATAAGAGAATGAAATAAAACAAAATCCCATTTAGAAGTGGGCAACCCTAAAGAGTCTAACATTGAAAGGTTCTCAGCATAACTATCTAAGAGAGTACGCAAACTCTGCACTGATGCTGTACTAATAGATTTCAAATTACAAATTTGTTCCCAACATAAGAAAGCCAAAAACCTCTTGTTGGTATAACGCTTGCTCAGTGCTTCATAAGCACTTGTATAATTAGCATCTGAAATAGGATATGCTCTAATTAAGTTTATTGGTTCCCCAGAAAGGGAAGTGACAAGATATTGAAACTTTTCAACATTACTTAAATCTGTCCGACTATGGACTAAAGTATTAAATAAGTCAATGTAACCCGGAAAGTCTTTTAATTGACCAGAGAAAGTAGGCAGCTTTATTGGTGGCAATTTAGCCAGGTTTTTGTGTTCATTTTTGTGGTTACATGATGATGTTGAAGGTTTAACCTCAATTAAGTTTTCAGGAAGAAGTGTCCGTTTAGTTTCAAGAATTTCAAAGTACATGTCATCTGCCTGTTCCTGATATGTGGTTTGTTTGTGAATGCAGTCCTCTTTTCCAAGGCCGCTATACTCACTTATGAGTTTGATGTGAGCATCATTAAACGCATCCATAACGGATTCCAACCGTGAACACCATGTTTCAAAACGCGGTAGAATACTGGAGTCATTTTGACATTTGCGAGCACAGGTAACAGCATCTGATAATCTTTTAAAGGCTATATTGCGTTTAGACTCATGGTGAGCCGCCATTGCTTCACTCATGATTGAAATTGAAATTCAGAAGATTAATTTAAATTAAATACAATGTATTTTTTAAATTACTTGAGTATAGTTAAATGCTACTATTCTATCCTGAACCCGGTATCTAATCCATAAATTACTTCAAAGTATTAAAAATTAAAACAATTTGACATTAATTTGTAACAACAACAAACAGTAGACAATATTTTTCATGAAACTACCATAAAATCTATGGAAGCATTTTTGATTAATGGTATTAATATGCTTTTAGAGCTGGTATCACTCTATCAGAACAGGTAGGGTAGGTACACAAGGAGATTATGAGACCTCACCTATTCTGAGAAGTAAGAATAACGAAGGACCATATTTAAGATGAAATACGAATTACTTACGGATAAAAGTATTTCTGAGAATTATTAACATTAAATAAAAAGTTAAAACGCTTGTTATGTTAACAATGAATGAACCTAAACGCTGTATGTTACGTTTAGATCGCCTTTATGAACCTAAAACGCTGTATGTTACGTTTTATAGGTCGCTATGTATGATTTCACTATCCAAATGTTGCATGTTACATCAAAATAGTATTGACAATCCGTTCGAATTATGAATCCGCGGCACGAAAACGAGACGACGACGCGGACTGAACTAGTCGAAACTGGTTAGGAAAGTTTGATTTGAAATGAGAATACTTTTACTCCGAAAACACTTGAATGTATGATGTAATGTTATGTGATAAATAAATATGATGAGACAGTAATGAGATACTTATTGAAATAAGATACCTATTTTTTGGAAAAAAGATGGACGCCAGTCGTAGTACAAACGAAAACTATTTTAATAGGAACATGTATGAAATCCGGCTGAAGGCCCAAATAATGTTATCGTTTTATCCCTTCGAAATGACTGTAAACCCACCGGTAAAATAGCCTAAAAACAAGGGGAAAGAAGGAATACAAGATGGGTACTCACGTGGCCGTGGAGCTGTTGTTATTATTCACTTCACCCCGTTTTAGTGTTTATTTCGCAGTGCACTACGTTAATGATAGTCTGGGACGTCCCTTGATTGATAATTATCACTTTCTTGAATGTTTTTGGAGGTTTTCACGGAGCCGGCTCGAGCCGTCGTTTTGATTCGAAGTTTTTTTGCGGAAGAGTGACGATATGCGTGTTGGGCGCTAGTGAGCCTGCGCAGGAACCGGAAATAGAGACGGGAAGGGAAATAGGGATGTGGTAACTTGTGCAAAAAGACTAAGTTACCGGTTTTGTGATGATGTGTTTTTAATACTTTAACACCTACTGTAAATGTCTTGAAACCAACTGGTGACGTCAGAATTTGTGGAGACTACAGCACTACACTTAATCCTGTTTTAACAAAACATTTACATCCAGTGCCTGTGTTTGATCAATTACGACAGAAACTAGCAAACGGCATAGTCTACTCCAAAATTGATCTCAAAGACGCATATTTACAATTCGAAATAGCTCCGGACTCAAAAAAGTATTTAACAATATCCACACACAGAGGATACTACCAGTACAACAGGATGCCTTTCGGTATTTCTACAGCACCATCAATTTTTCAAAATTTTCTCGATCAACTACTTGGAGACATACCAAATGTAGCAGTGTATTTTGATGACATTGCATTGACAGGAGAAAGCATGAATGGACACTTACGAACACTTTGCACAGTATTAAGCCGGCTTAAACAGGCTGGTTTGAAAGTTAATTTAAAAAAATGTACTTTCTTAAGTAAAGAGATTGAGTATCTGGGTCACATAATCGATCAAAACGGAATACGGCCAACAAAAGCGAAGATTAGCGCTATAACCAACGCATCACAACCCACAAACGCAAAGGAATTACGCTCTTTCCTGGGCCTTATAAATTTTTATGAAAGATTCATTCCACATCTTCACGGATCATGTGCAGACCTGTACGAGCTAACAAGCGGAAAAAAAAAATGGCGATGGTCCGAACACGAAGAACAAATTTTCGAGAAAGCTAAAAGTAACATAGCTAACTCAAATTCATTGCTAGCGTTCGATGAAAGACGTCCCCTTTTCCTAGCGTGTGATGCGTCAGAAAAAGGAGTTGGGGCAGTACTATACCACAAACACAAAGATGTCGAACAACCGATTGCATTTGCGTCAAGAAAACTTCGACTAGCTGAGAGCAAATATTCTGTTATTGACCGTGAAGCACTAGCCATATTATTTGGAATACAAAAATTTGACCAATATCTAAGAGGAACGAAATTTACCTTGGTAACTGACCACAAGCCTCTGATGCACATTCTGGGACCTCAACGTAACCTGCCGAAGCTTGTAAATAATAGACTTGTCAGATGGGCTCTTTTGATTGGAAGCTACCAGTATGAAATTTGCTACCAGAAGGGCGAAAACAATATTCTGGCCGATTGCCTGTCCAGATTACCAAATTCCAAAACAAAACCCTCACACGTGGAAAACATTGTACATAGAGTATTGTCACGCCTCCAAGAAAACAAAATTGTTGACCTACAATTAACAGAAAAAATATTGAGTCTGGAAACATATAGAGACCCAAATTTGTCACTCGTGTGCCAGTACCTAAAGACCGGGTGGAGAGACGTGGATTACAGGCAAGAGATGAAACAATACTATAGGAAACGTTTCGAACTGTCTGTAGAAGGTAAAATTGTACTGTGGCAAGGAAGGATGGTCATACCTGAGGTTCTAAGAAAGACAGTCTTAGCCTATTTGCACCGAGGGCACCCAGGGATATCGGCCATGAAAGCACTCTCACGTTTCTATGTGTGGTGGCCATCAATTGACGAGGACATCGAGAATTTTATCAAGAGATGCACCAGGTGTCAAGAAAACAGACCGTCTAATCCCGAACTACCGGTATTCTCCTGGTCTATTCCCGAGCAAGTGTGGGAAAGAGTCCACATAGACTTTGCAGGTCCATTCGAAGGCAGCTACTGGCTCGTTTTGTGTGATGCGTTATCGAAATGGTGTGAACTAAGACCAATGAAAAACATAACTTCAAAAAGTCTATGCACTGTTCTGGATGAGATTTTCAACACCTTTGGACTCCCACAAATGATTGTATCTGACAATGGCCCTCAACTAACATCACAGGAATTCAAGGACTACTGTAAAAATCAGGGCATTCTACATGTCACCTCATCTCCGTATCATCCCCGAACAAATGGGTTAGCTGAACGGTTTGTGAGAACTTTTAAGAACAGAATGACCTCCAGTGACGGAAGCCCACTTAAGCGTCGATTGTTGGAGTTTTTATTCACTTACCGGAACACTCCGCATACCACTACCGGCAAATCACCAGCACAAATGATGTTCGGCAGGCAGTTGAACTGTGTTCTATCAAATATCCGACCGAATAAGAGAAGGAGATTGCCCGCGGACAGTACTCTTGATAAATGACTTGTGTCTCAAAACCTAGACCGGCATAAAATATCTAAAATAAAAATACATTTTTTAAATAAGTTTAACGATTCTACACAGAGGGATAGTTTTTCGAACAATAAATAAGTACTTTTATATTTCCGACGTCATAGTACGCCATTTTTTACTGTCACTTGCCAATACTAGGGATTATAATCGTAGTGTGGGTACATTGACATTTATTGTGCGTTTGTCACATTTTTACAGTACAGTATGACTGTATTTTATTTTTCTGGTTGTGTTACGTTGTGCTTCGAGTCGAACCTTTTAGTTTCTCCGTTACTGCTGCCAACCCATTGACAATAACATACTTCTAACGCCGCTGCACCGTGTGTGTTGATTATAGCTAAATACAGGACTTTTTGTGTTGTGATCATGGCGAACGCAACATAAGCACAGACGTTGGTTGTCGGAGATTCCGAATAACGTCATGAACATTTCGACGTAAACAAACAAGTCTGGATCTCACCAACACCGGTAAGAATAAACATTGTCTTTTAACGAAGAATGGTGTTTTTATTTAGGAACTGTACTTTTATGTTTATGTACCAAATAACAAATCTTAGAGGCAAAAGTACAATCCATGTGTGTGTGTTAGTTCCGGTACCCGGTAGTTTACCGGATTTTAATATAACTTACGAGTATATAGATAGGAACCTCTTAATGATGTGTTGTTAATAACCAACTTATTAACTAAGATGGTTTATTTCAATCAGTTAAGTGTATTCGAGGATATTAATTGTTTGTAGTACCTATCATCATTTAAGATTAGAGTTGCACAGAAATATAATTATTTAAATATGTTTTTTTTTCAGCTGTCAACCGAAGGCACATTGTGTCAGGAATGTTATACACTGTTGCAAAATACACTCACATCCCAGGGATAGTTGACACCTGTAGTAAGACAAACGGCCGTCTGCTACGGCTGTGGGGTTTCCGTACTGCTATCAAGAACTCATCGAGTGCCATTAGACTGCCCACAAAGAATCATATTACTGCGAGGGGCTATCTCATCAGGTAATATATAATTATTTTGTATACACTTACGACAGAAAACGTTAGCTTGTTTTTCTAGCCTATCAGCTACGAATTCCCTAAGGTGCTAAACTAGTCCACACTGTTTACTGTTATCTTACTAGTGATTGTACATGTTTAGGCTGGTCAAATTATAAACAAGTCATTGTATTGATCTACAGGTGTAACGTCTGGAAAGAGTTTGCCGAACATGCTGGATAACTGCAACCAGACAAACTCACGATGCTGACTGAGTGGAAGATTCTGCTACCTAAAACCGATCCCAGAAACAGATTGAACAGCCCCAACCCCTGCCAGAACAGAATGTTAGCCCTGGTCGACCAGTATTATGGATTGTTAATAAGGTTAATTCAGGAACATTAACGTGTTGCTGCCACACCAAACCATTGCTTATTCAGTAACTGCAATAGTAATGAGCGTCTATTGGTATCATCAATAGTGAAAGGATTACTGAGACAGTGCGTCGCCACAAAATATAATTATGTTCATTAGAGTACCCGAATCTGCAATTTCCATTTGAATAAAAACTTGTGGGACGAAGAAGAACTGAAGGTTGCTGTGTGCATAAATGTGCATAGTGGTACACCTATTTGAGCTGGTGATGTTATAACAATATTAATGTTCCATTATTTTTAGAAGAATAAAATATAAGTCCAGAAATAATCATTCTTTCATTTATTGTATTTAGTATTACACAATACACACGTTCATTTCCTACCCTACTTACAAAGACAATTTCATGATTTCCACTACCTTAAGATTTGAATAGAATCTAAAAATAACACTGAGCGATTGATTATCTCAGTAATGATTTCTTAGAGAGAAATCATTGTAAGTTTCTCGCATTTCATGGCAATGAAACGCAAGAATATGATTTTAAAATGCTCAAAATCTAAATCAGTAAGACTTGGTGAAGTCGTCACAGGTGGTCACCACGAACGGGCCACCTGAAACATCTAAATCGTTACGGATTTTACAAAAATATGCTTTAAATATACAAATCTCACTATATAAACTCATTCAGACCCTTTCAAATAGCTTTTTTTCAACTAATTTTGGTTGAGCATAACCTAAAAATGGTCATTTCTTTTTTGTAAATATCTCGAAAATGCCACTGTTGATTGTGTTCAATCTTTTGAGGTAGTATTTAGACATGCCAACGAGTATTTTAAAGATGATTTGATGAATGGACGACAATGTTGAATTGAGTACATTTGCCCATAGTGCCGCTGGCATTCTCCTTTGCAATACCAACATGTGAAGGCGGACATCGTGTCATCTACTCCTACATACCAGACAGGCGATAACGTCTACATAAAAACTAAACTGGAAAAAAAGTGGCAACCTGCTACAGTAGCGACCCGTAAACACCGATACTCTTACGTGGTCACAACATCTAATGGGGTAGAGCAAAGGAAACATGCAGATCACATGAGGCCGCGACTTGCTCCTACAGCCGCGTCACCTGAAAGTGTTGCGACAGCTTCTACGTCCTCACCATCCACATGCTTGGCACCACCACCTATGTCAATTCTTTCTCCATCTACACCGTCCTCTCACATTCCATCCACACCCGAACCTTCTGCATCTACATCATCATCCTCATCCCCAGCGTTTGAAACACCGACTGCAACGTTTGCAGCACCTCTTCGGCGCAGCCAGCGTGAGGTGCGACCTCCACGGCGTTTGATTGAGGAGATCTGAATCAACCATAAATGGGGAGGAATGTTATATCTATGGACGTATTGTCAAATGTCACTTATACTATCTGTCATTCAATAAATTATTTGCTGTTTGCATGAAAATGTGATTCATTTTACTCATCAACTTGGTTCGGCAAGGAGCTCCGAACCAGGGATGTTGCGAATATTCGAATCCGCATCCGCAAATGCGGAGCTTCCGCATAGATTTGAACATCCGCATCCGCATCCGCATCCGCAACAATCAATGCGGATATTCATGCGGATGCGAATGTCATACAAGTTGCGGCAAGAAAGAAATTAGGCGAGGCCGGCCGGCAAATGGCGCGTGCCGTTTCCCTTGTGACAAATGACAATGTGAGCGAAGAAATTGGTGACAAGATCCGACGCGTTTGTTGTGGTGCATCTTTTGTTTCTTGTAAATAAATCATTACGTGTTTGTTTGCGCTGTTGATTACTTATCGTATAGATTGATATTTTGAGTTGTCGTGAGTTGTGATTGTGATCATTCTGACTGTGTACCTAAATAATTGTTTATGGGAAAACTTTATATTAGTTACACTAATCTAAGACTACTTTAGTCCTAGCTCAGCTTATTTCAATCGTCAGGTCAATTCCATTATGTTACATTACGTTACGGTAATACCTACGTTTTATTGTAGGTAAAGTTTATTATTATTATAACAAAATTCTTTATTTTTCAGCGTCTAGTTAATTAACAATGTCACCACCGATTCAAAGTACCTTATCTAAAGAATGTTTTAATAATTCTTCATTCATATACTTAAGTATAGTCGACCAAGAAATTGGTTTACCACTCTAAGGTTGAATATCATTTGCACGTACAAAACATCAAGTGCTATTTTCACGTCAGAATCTGTCAATCTGTCATCCTTAGCGAATAATTATGTTACTGGGAGATGTCATCAAAAGTGGTAAACCAATTTCTTGGTCGACTATACTTAATTTTTTTTTTTTACTTCATTTATATAATATCTTAAACATCCGCATCCGCATCCGCGGATGTGAGCCAACAAAACTCCGCATCCGCATCCGCATCCGCGGATGTCAAAAAATCGGCATCCGCAACATCCCTGCTCCGAACCACAGGCAGGGCTGGTTGAGCACCCTTATTCTGTTTCTTCCCTTTTCTGGTTTGTTGCTTGGGCTGCAAGTGCTGCAACGCATCAGATGACAATGACAATGACAATGTTCATGAATATATTTATGGAATCCCGTACCAAGCTGTGTCAAAATCAAAATTTGTTTTTTATTGTCTACACTTATCATATTAACTCCTACAAAAGCTCTTTTTGTATACAAAATCCGAGTTTCGGAATCTATATAATATATAAAAGAAAGTCGTGTTAGTTACACCATTTATAACTCAAGAACGGCTGGACGGATTTAGATGAAAATTGGTAGGGAGGTAGCTAAGAACCAGGAGAAGGACATAGGATACTTAAAAAAAAAAAAAAAAAAAAAAAAGGCAATAGGTAGTAGGTAGGTAGGGTAGGTAGGGTAGGTAGGGTAGGTAGGGTAGGTAGGGTAGGTAGGGTAGGTAGGGTAGGTAGGGTAGGTAGGGTAGGTAGGGTAGGTAGGGTAGGTAGGGTAGGTAGGGTAGGTAGGGTAGGTAGGGTAGGTAGGGTAGGTAGGGTAGGTAGGGTAGGTAGGGTAGGTAGGGTAGGTAGGGTAGGTAGGGTAGGTAGGGTAGGTAGGGTAGGTAGGGTAGGTAGGGTAGGTAGGGTAGGTAGGGTAGGTAGGGTAGGTAGGGTAGGTAGGGTAGGTAGGGTAGGTAGGGTAGGTAGGGTAGGTAGGGTAGGTAGGGTAGGTAGGGTAGGTAGGGTAGGTAGGGTAGGTAGGGTAGGTAGGGTAGGTAGGGTAGGTAGGGTAGGTAGGGTAGGTAGGGTAGGTAGGGTAGGTAGGGTAGGTAGGGTAGGTAGGGTAGGTAGGGTAGGTAGGGTAGGTAGGGTAGGTAGGGTAGGTAGGGTAGGTAGGGTAGGTAGGGTAGGTAGGGTAGGTAGGGTAGGTAGGGTAGGTAGGGTAGGTAGGGTAGGTAGGGTAGGTAGGGTAGGTAGGGTAGGTAGGGTAGGTAGGGTAGGTAGGGTAGGTAGGGTAGGTAGGGTAGGTAGGGTAGGTAGGGTAGGTAGGGTAGGTAGGGTAGGTAGGGTAGGTAGGGTAGGTAGGGTAGGTAGGGTAGGTAGGGTAGGTAGGGTAGGTAGGGTAGGTAGGGTAGGTAGGGTAGGTAGGGTAGGTAGGGTAGGTAGGGTAGGTAGGGTAGGTAGGGTAGGTAGGGTAGGTAGGGTAGGTAGGGTAGGTAGGGTAGGTAGGGTAGGTAGGGTAGGTAGGGTAGGTAGGGTAGGTAGGGTAGGTAGGGTAGGTAGGGTAGGTAGGGTAGGTAGGGTAGGTAGGGTAGGTAGGGTAGGTAGGGTAGGTAGGGTAGGTAGGGTAGGTAGGGTAGGTAGGGTAGGTAGGGTAGGTAGGGTAGGTAGGGTAGGTAGGGTAGGTAGGGTAGGTAGGGTAGGTAGGGTAGGTAGGGTAGGTAGGGTAGGTAGGGTAGGTAGGGTAGGTAGGGTAGGTAGGGTAGGTAGGGTAGGTAGGGTAGGTAGGGTAGGTAGGGTAGGTAGGGTAGGTAGGGTAGGTAGGGTAGGTAGGGTAGGTAGGGTAGGTAGGGTAGGTAGGGTAGGTAGGGTAGGTAGGGTAGGTAGGGTAGGTAGGGTAGGTAGGGTAGGTAGGGTAGGTAGGGTAGGTAGGGTAGGTAGGGTAGGTAGGGTAGGTAGGGTAGGTAGGGTAGGTAGGGTAGGTAGGGTAGGTAGGGTAGGTAGGGTAGGTAGGGTAGGTAGGGTAGGTAGGGTAGGTAGGGTAGGTAGGGTAGGTAGGGTAGGTAGGGTAGTAGGTAGGAATAATCTATATTATGTGACGCAGACGAAGTTGCGCGGGTCAGCTAGTAATTTTATAAAAGTAAGTACGTCTAAGGTAAGGAAACCTCCATGATGTGAAGTCACCCGAACTATCAAGATCAACTGACAGATCGAGCAGAAGGGCTTTTGAACCGGTATTGTGAACACTATGTAGGTATAGGGAGTAATAATACAATATTCATACTTTTATACCTACTTTAAATTAAATTCCCTCTTCAAAAATCAAATTAGTGACGCATAATGTCGTAAAAAATATGAAAATAATTACTATAAAATTTAGATTTTGAAACATGAGATTCTTTGGTACCTCATGGTACGATCCGACTTTTGGTCATTCTCTTTTAGCTCACGGATAGTTTATACCTGAATTAACATAAATGATATTTTTTATTCCACTAATATGATCCCGTGGGAAACATATCGAAATCCACGCCGGCGAAGCCGCAGGCATAAGTTAGTATGAGATAAAATTATCCCCCTGAATGTTCATCTACGAGTACCTAGCCATTTCCCAAACCATGTCGGAAAGAAATTGGCCTACATTAAAAAAAAAACCATCTCAATCAATAACTATGATGATGATAGCGAGAAAAACCCGCAGCCCCGACATAGTAGGAGAGTATTTGAAGTTGAACCTCGTTTGTGGAAAATGATTTGCCTCTCTTTGCTAAGTATACCTATGGTTCAAGTCGTATACCGCTAGGTGGTCTACCCGACTACCCATAGGTAAATCTGTTCGATTTAATTTATTACCTATTGCTTTCAAAATTAACAAACTTGTGTGATAGACATCTAGGCGTATGACCAGGAAACGGACAGACAAAAGTTTTCCTAAAAGATTCCAGCATGCGACCGACAGATGGCGCTAGAAGTAGGTACCGTATCCAAACAGTTCATAATATTACTCGTCGTGTCGCTGCCATCGCAGTCCTGACGTACAAAATAATTTAATTAGGCCTACCTATCTATCTAACTAACTTTATCTAAAGACAAAAAAAATCCTTGACTAGGTAGGTACCTGTCAATAAACATTTAAAGTACCTAAGTCTAGCCACAAGCCATGTTATAATAGGGGGCGCGCCTATTTCCATCAACCGGGTACGAACCCCGACTCTGTGGCTGCAACTGAGAAAATTCTACATGTTGTACATGAGTTGGAATTTTTATATATAATTTAGTATCAAACATGCACCCTGTAAGGGCACTGCAAAACATGCGAATAAAAATAAAATCAAATTAAAAACATTTCAAATCTTAATAAAATTAGCATGTCACAAATTTATTATTATTATTATATTTAAGAAAGAAATATACTATTGTCAAATCAAATTATGTCAAAGGAAAATAAAGAAATATAAATGTCAAAATACCTAAAGTTACAAGTTAAAAAGTCAGTCGTACATAGTAACACAGCCAAAAATTAAATTATACATGAAAATCCAAAATAATTATTAAAAACTCACAAAACAATACAATACAATACAATAACAATACAATATTATTTATTATATTTAATTAAAATCTATCATTCAGGTATTCGTTCACATTAAAGTAGCTTTTGTTTATTAGGAATAATTTTAGTTTAATAATAAAGATGTTATATTCATTTAGACTTCTTATTTCCTCAGGTAACTTATTATATATTTTTATCGACATGACATATGTAGGTACTCGAGGAATGCATTTTTAATCGGGATGTAGGGATGTTTAAACTATTTTTATGTCTAAGAGTAATTTCATTTTGGATGTCTTCTCTTTTTGTGTAGAAATTCGGGTATTTACGTACAAATTTACAGATCTCAAAGATGTATTTACACGGTAGGGTTAAAATATTTTGTTCCTGGAAGTGGGGCTTACAGGTATCCGTTTGTTCAATATTTACTAGTGTCCTAATTAGCTTTTTTTGCAAGGTGAAAAGTGTGGGCGAGTCTGTACTATTTCCCCATAATAAGACACCATATTTAAGCCATGCATATGCATACGCGTAATATGCTACCAACGCAGTTTTTATGTCTGTAGTTTTTTTGATTTCCCGAAGGGCGTATGAAAATTTTGATAATTTTGCCTGTAGGTACTTTCTGGATATGCGACTTCCAATTTATGTGTGTGTCTATGTCTAATCCTAATAGGGTGAATTTATTAACTGTTTCTAATTTATGATTGTTAAAACTGAAGTTTATATTTAAAGGTTTTTTTTGTCTTGGGTGGAAGGTCAATATTTTAGTTTTGTCATAGTTTATTTCTAGGTTATGTTATGTTCCATCATCCAATGAGTTGTAGCGTCAAATAGAAACACCCAATCACACTTAGTCTTACGCGGGACTCGAACCCAGGGCCTCATGCTCAGCTGCGTTTGCGACCAACGATGCAGTAACAATAACAGTAGGTACATAACAATAGTAGAAGTGTAGTTGCCAATTTATTTATTTTATGACTGTTTTAACAATGAAACTCATGTAATGGAGTTATAAAATATAGGTATTTATCAGCGAGGTACAAATTCTTACAATGTGCTCTGCTCATGTTCTCTTCAAGATCAAAAAGCCCAGCGCATAATATTTTTTTTTTTCGCCCATCGGCAGGCTATCTTCACTGTAGCTTCTGCCTTGCCATTCCCTTGAGGATGATGCGGAGAAGATGTCACTTGTGTGAAGTTCCATTTACAAGCAAAGTCTGAGAATTCTTGACTGTCTGACAAAGTTAGTGCCACAAACTGCTACAATACCGTTGGGTTCATCATCATCTTTTCTCAACTATTTTGAGGTCGGCTTCCAGTCTAACCGGATGCAGCTGAATACCAGTATTTTAGATGGAGTGACTGCCTATTTAACCTCCACAACCCATTTCATCATCATCACCCACAGCCCGAATTCACTGCCCGTATTACTGTATTAGGCCTCTCTTTTCTGGTGCCAATCGCCAGTCGTAATACAATTTCTTTTAGTAAAACTGGTAGAAGACTTTCAGGCCACTGACTACTCGTAGCGACTGCCAAAAGTCTGTGTCTGCAGTCGGGACAACAGCTTTACGTGCTGCGGGCACGGAGGAGCTTACCGTTGGGTTATTAAGATAAATCTAGATAATGTTCATTAACCTGAGTAGCAAAAAGTAAGATTTCAAATCATAACACAAACAATGCTGTGAATTAGGTTAAAAACGCATGCAATGTATTCAACAGCATGCACGGGATGAGGTACCCATGCTAACAACCTAACAACAGATAATCTGTACCTGAAGATCCTAGAGCTAGAATACTAAACTCCTAATGATTTAATACTTAAAGCTAATTGATCGGCATATTGCCATGCTATGTTGGTCAGGCGCTCCAAAATCCAAGCTTAAAAGCGTCTGACAAAAGCTCTGGTCCATCAAAAGTGTCTGACACTTATGATATTACTTTATAATAATATTCTACATGACATATATAAAAATCAGCCATGTGAATTTAAGTTAAATAATTCTTTTTTTTAGTTACCTTTCTCACCTGGTACCTGCCCAGGTGTCACTCGGCAAGTTCTACAAAGCGCGTAGGTATTCAAGGCACACGAGACGCTACTGAAAACTTCAGGTTTCATCCGTGTGAAAATAAGTTATGTCTGATTGCTCTGGGATCTTACTCTAATCCCTAGTAATAAAGTGTAAAAATCACGGAGTCCTCAGGCCAATTAAGAAAATAGTATTACCAATATCTGAACTTTTTATTTAAGTACGCAGGAAAAAAAGAAAATCAAATCCACACGTAAACTTTTATGGAGCAATATTGCAAAATATTGCTCATAGTTTTAATTACTTTTGAGGTAATTTATAATTAGTGCCTATTTGGTAGAAGTTGCTTCTCGCGTCATGCCGATAATCTAAATATAGGTAACTCAAAGGTGCCATGACTGACTGACATAGTGATCTATCAACGTACAGCCCAAACCACTGGACGGATCAGGCTGGGCATGCACAGGTTAGATGTTATGACGTAGGCATCCCCTAAGAAAGGATTTTACGAAATTCAACCCCTAAGGGAGTTATATAGGGGATGAAAGTTTGTATGAAAAATCGTCATTTTCACGCGGGCAAAGCCGCTGGCAAAAGCTATTAACATATTTATTTACTACAAGTTACCATTATTTACAGTAGATGCAATAAAGTCATGAATAGGTAATTTATGAACAAATAAAATCAGAAGAAAGATAAGTTGAGAATCTGTTTTTGCTATACTAAACATGAATAGGAAATTGGCTTTGCAATTTACTCAAGTCGTAATAATAAAATGGTTTGACATGCCGTGTGGGCATTTTCTTGTTTCATTACTATTTAGCGCAAATTCATCTTTTGATACTTAACGTTGATTGAGTTCTGAAATTTTACTACATCCGCCTACTTTTCTATCCGCTAAATAGTAATGTGTTATTTTGTCGTAGTGGAGTAGCTAGTGTACTTAACCATGATCAGCTAGAACAATTCCGTGAATGAACCGTTCCTCCATACCTATGGCTACTGTAATTGTCATAATAACTTTGATTGGACGAGTAGAGACCAAAGAAACGATGGGCTATGTCAAGGATTATATTGCTAGAAGAGCCGGGATTGACGAGTTTTATAAAAGTAGGTATAGAAGAAGAAGACATGCTCTGCCGAAACTCAAATAAATTGAGATGAGGGCAGGAGAATGATGACAATGACTTCGATTGGACGAGCGATTAGAGAGGACAGTTTGTAAGTAACTGATTTAGTTACAAGCAGGAAGATATCGAATGATAAATTAGACAACACAAGATAATTACAGAAAACCCATTAGCACTACCTTCTACATTTCAAAGATATCATAAATCTGCGTAATCTAAGATAGCGTGAATGAAGGCACATAACATTTTCCACCTCATTATGCATAATCGCATGTCGTCTTTACATAAACACGGAATTTCTTTGCACATGGTTCGCTAATTAATATATGAGAAACACCGCGAAAGCCATACATATAATCAACATTAGCAATTACAACGGGGCTATGACATGTATCAGACAGATCAAAATGCAAAGGAAACTAAAGAAAAAAATATAATTGCACTCAACAATAGTCCGTTTACCAGCGCCTATAAGAACAAGTTCACATTATGGGTGTAAAAACATTAAATCATCAGCTATACCAGTTTTTAAGCCACTCTCATTAATGTCAGGTCGAATCTGTTATGCGGCAATTAAACCAGTACCACTTTGCGCTCCAAAAGGCGCTCAAAGTTTGCAAATTGCCGATAAATTATAGCCCTCCGCGGTTCCCGGATTACAAGTATAGCGAGATTCCAAACCAGATGCGCTGCTTACCATGAAGTACTAGCTGTTCCTATTAATATGCAACATGTGTGTAATTTCAGTTAACTAACCACGCCATGCGTAAGAATCTGGTTTTAAAAATTAGAAAAGTCTGCTTCCTTTCACGCAGTGTCTACATATGTGTTCAAAATCGAGCTTTTCTGGCGCAATTTTAATTTTTGAAGCATATAGCTAAAAAAAACGGTTGATATTGATGTTGACAGATGGAGAGGGTTAGAAAGGCCAAAGAAAAGATGAATGGATAGTGTGAGGAATGATATGAAAGAGAAAGGAGTAAATAGAATAAATAGAGAAATAGTGACGAGGGATACTGGAAGAAGAAAACTTGTTGCGCCGACAATAAACGAATGAGACAAAGTCAGGAAAATGATGATGAAAAGTAGATACACTGTATTCAAAATTGTTACACAGCTCATTTAGGAAATTCTTCCATGGGTACAATGATGGTATTACGGCTGTTAGCGATTCTGTCAAGTCAACCTTTGGGTGGTTCTACAACCTATTTCTTCTACTTTTAATTGTTAGTCATCACTCCGGTTGTGGCAGATAGGCAATATGTAAAAAGTCATGTAAAAGATCTGGTATTCAGTTGCTTTCAGTTAGACTGCAAGCCAATCTGTCTGATGACAATGAAACTTCAAGTTGCTCTTTGAAAATCAATAAAAATCAAGTTCTTTATTAGCATCTAGCTACAAAGATGTAGAACCTCAGGCATTGTAACCTACCTGGCTAAAACAATAGCTGGTGCCAACACGCATCTCACTGACGTTTCCAATTTCCCACAGCCTCGTGTTGATAGCGGTACGAGAACTTATCTCATCATGCCACCCCATTTGTACCTGCTGTTCATAAACACAGTGTTTATTGTCTAACATTGTTCAACTTAGTAAATGATTAACAGCTTTTAGGTGACAACAAAACTGCATAGTCATTGCAACTTTTCTTTCATCCTAGTTGAGTACCTTCCACCATCCTCCGAACCCATGTCGGCCGTAGCAAAGACAATCTCTTCAGTTTGGGGTTCATGGACGGGTCAGATCATAAGTGTGTATGCGGCGTATCCACAGACAATGGTCCACCTGCACTGCATGCCCTTACACCTGCACACTTGACGATCTAATGACTGCATCAGCAAGGGAAGTTCGCATAGCTGAATTTTTGTCTAAATTTATTTCATGATAATTTTCCACCGACACCCTAAAAAGAAGATCGTCTGTTTGCCTTTACCGTGCTGAAGTCGGCTTCCAGTTCAACCAGATGAATCTGAATACCAGCGCAGTACTTTACACCGACTACCTATCTGACCTCGACTATCGTTGTCACTAGTTTTTTTTTTTTAATTATTATGAATGGGCTTGCTCTTGACTTCAATCTTGCCCTAAGGGCAAAGATGATGTCGACGATGGAACGAGCTTACCCAGTAGAAGCCTGTTTACACAGATTAGGGTTATATGAACTCGGAAAAACCGACGCAGGCAGGGAATTCCACTCCTT
This sequence comes from Diarsia mendica, assembly GCA_949316265.1. NCBI lineage: Eukaryota > Metazoa > Arthropoda > Insecta > Lepidoptera > Noctuidae > Diarsia > Diarsia mendica. Next base: position 13,153,708 of record OX438887.1, read on the forward strand.
GGCTGTGCGCATACTAGTACCATTAACAGTTCCATACACTAGTACCATTGACAGTTTCATGATGGAACTACTGAATGTTTTTTTTTATCACTAGTTCCATTTAAAAAAAAACTGAAAATAGTGGAACTAATGTTGAATTTTTTATCATTAGTTCCATTATAAACGAATCTGAAAATGATGGAACTAATGTTGAATTTGTTAAAATTAGTTCCATTATGAACGAATCTGAAAATAATGGAACTAATGTTGAATTTTTTATCATTAGTTCCATTTTAAAAGTATCTGAAAATAATGGAACTAGTGTTGGATTTTATTATCAGTAGTTCCACATTATTATTTTAGGCACTTGTGAAAGGGGATAGAACCGATGTGGCATATCAACCTGGCCGCCATTTTGATTTTTTTTTTCGAAATCGCGGCCCACATTGAAAGTGGTATGTATGGATAAAGGACATATAGACGAACAAAAATGTCCAGTAACGTGGTACCTAAAGTGTCACGTTACCGAGATATTTGAAGGTAAAGATCGACAATTGTGTGCAAGGACAATCATTAAAAATAGACTTGTCACAAAATATTAGGTCATTTTTCATTACATTAATTCTAGGGGTCTAATTTCATTACATTACAAAAATGTCCTCTATCCATACATACCGCTTTCAATTAGGGCCGTGATTTCGAAAAAAAATCAAAATGGCGGCCAGGTTGATATGCCACATCGGTTCTATCCCCTTTCACAAGTGCCTAAAATAATAATGTACAACTACTGATAATAAAATCCAACATTACCTAGTTCCATTATTTTCAGATAGGTAAAATGAAAGTAATGATAAAAAATTCAACATTAAATCCATTATTTTCAGATTCGTTCATAATGGAACTAATGATAACAAATTCAACATTAGTTCCATTATTTTCAGATTCGTTTGTAATGGAACTAATGATAAAAAAATCAACATTAGTTCCACTATTTTCAGTTTTTTTTTAAAATGAAACTGGTGATAAAAAAAAACATTCAGTAGTTCCATCATGGAACTGTCAATGGTACTAACTATACTAGTGACAACGAACCTTACTGGGTAATACGATTGAGCACTACCAAAATAACCCCGTAAAGATACCAGTTGTAAATGTAGTTTATTCTTTGGTCCTGCAAAGTTGAGAATCCTTTGTATCAGAATAAGATTAACATTTAATCAGCGTCCCAGATGGAACACACACTTACGATGCACTTGAAGGGATACGTAAGTGCAGAGTTTTAGAGATCAAACATGGTCCATTTCTTTTAAGAGATGGTTTCAAGTGGGCCATATTACTTTTAATGTTTTACGTTTTACGTTGACTGGCCTGTTGGTCTAGTGGTTAGTGACCCTAACTGCTATAAAAAAAAAATAAAAATAAAATCATTTAATTCGAGTATCACAGACTCATAATAGAAATAATACGTTCATACATGGTCACATTACATAGGTACATCTATATATATAAAAGAAAGTCGTGTTAGTTACACCATTTATATCTCAAGAACGGCTGGACGGATTTAGATGAAAATTGGTAGGGAGGTAGCTAAGAACCAGGAGAAGGACATAGGATACTTAAAAAAAAAAAAGGCAATAGGTAGTAGGTAGGTAGGGTAGTAGGTAGGTAGGGTAGGTAGGGTAGGTAGGGTAGGTAGGGTAGGTAGGGTAGGTAGGGTAGGTAGGGTAGGTAGGGTAGGTAGGGTAGGTAGGGTAGGTAGGGTAGGGTAGGTAGGGTAGGTAGGGTAGGTAGGGTAGGTAGGGTAGGGTAGGTAGGGTAGGTAGGGTAGGTAGGGTAGGTAGGGTAGGTAGGGTAGGTAGGGTAGGTAGGGTAGGTAGGGTAGGTAGGGTAGGTAGGGTAGGTAGGGTAGTAGGTAGGAATAATCTATATTATGTGACGCAGACGAAGTTGCGCGGGTCAGCTAGTATTACATAACATTAAATTCAATTCACAAACAATTTCATTCATTTAATTCAATAATAATAACAAGTCAGTCACATAAAACACAAATCCATACACAATTCACATAATAATAATAAAGGACTGTCAGCCGCATCAACCTGCCACCTGTCGCCTACAACAGTGGGAGATGATGGCGCAGTCAAGTCGTCCCGCGAGCGCGGCCAGCATGTTGTTAGCGCTCCCCCGCACTCGCCGCACCAGCGACGCGCTTCTCTTTCGCATAATGGCGTGGAAGCAATCCACGCGCGCTTCTGCAAACATAGTCGATGCACTGCAATAGCGGGGGAGCGCAAACATCATCCTGAACGCGTTATTGAACTGGACCCGAAGGGCGCTGTATGCCGGAGGTCGTGGGTTCGATTCCCACCCAGGACAAATGTTTGTGTGATGAGCACGATCATTTGTTCTGTGTCTGGGTGTAATTTATCTATAATATGTATGTATTTAGAAATATATAAGTATGTTTATCAGTTGTCTAGTACCCATAACACAAGCTCTGCTTAGCTTGGGACTAGATGGCGTTGGGTGACAGTTGTGGAATATTATTGTGGAATATTAATGTAATAATAATACTCGGCTTGTAGGCCTTTTGCGTAGCGATATGATTTTCCACACACCAAAAAAAAAAAAGGGTAATTTGTCCTAGCCTAGTACTTTATCTTTAACAGTATTTAGCGCCGAAAATACTGTTCCGCATATGCCCAAATGGTGTGAAATTAATCATTACGCCATTTTACTAGTTTACCATGTTAAATGCGTACTAATCGATGAATCCATCACTTTGCGCCTCTAGTTGATGAGTGATGATAACCAGCCCATAGTACTATTTGATAAATGGATGGTTTACAGTCTATTACTAACGTTATAAGTTTCCATAACATGTTTAGCTAAGACTGTCTCGTTGGTCTTGTGGTCGCGAACACGACTGCTGAGCTTGAAGTCCTTATTAGATCCTATAGGTACGATTTTCAGGCCTGCCAAAGTGTTATTAGATTTTTCTATCAGATTTTTTTCAGTAGCACCCACGGAGTCTGGATTTTTACCCGGAGTTCGGTGGATGGCAATAGGCTTACTCTCTATTCATCATCATCACATATGACTCCCCCAGGTGTCGCCACATTGTTCGGTCCCACTCTCTAATAATAGTGACTAAAATATAGTTGACAAAATGGGACAATTCTGCATAAGCCTTCGGGGATTTCAGATGTCTTGTAAGTAACTACTAGGCTTCATAAGATTGCGTGTTTACGAGGCTGAATGGTCGTATTTCATATGATTTTTTTTTCGAAATATCTAAGTTATCAATTTATGGAATCGGTGTTGTGTTTCGAAACGGCCAGGTGTATGAGTATGCAGGTATGTAACGGAATATTCTCACGCTTCACTTGATACTCGTTTTGCAAAGATTGCATGCAAATATATCTAGTTTGAGAACTGAACATTACATGGGATTTAAACATAACTGGCGAATTGTGGGTATACTATGTAATAGGTACACCCATGGTACACCCTATGGGTGCACCTCTGCCTAACCCTTCAGGTATTACAGGCGTAATGTTATGGGAAGCGAATTATCCAAGTCTCGTGGTCGTAAACGCAACTGCTCAGCATGGGTTCCAGAGCCCAATAGCACATTCCTACATGTAGATCGGAGTTTTGTAGTTCACGTTGTGATAACTCCGTAACTTGGCAAACACGTCAAGCCGATCCTGAGCCTGATCTTTCTCCGGTCGTGTCTGGTTACCGTCCTATCGGTCAATGAGAGTAAGGGAAGAGAGAGCGCTAATGTGTTTGTGCTTAGCGCACACATTAATTGTATCTCCTGTATCGATAGCTAATCTCCATCGAGATTAGTTTTAAGTGTTCATTCCTCTGGTGACACTCCTTCATTGCTTTTAAATGACCTTATTAGTTGGGAACTTCACTTTCACCATATTCATTATCCCGCCGTTTTTTCATTTACATTTCTATTTTCGCGCTATTTCGGATGCTGCTACCGTAAACTGTGCAGCTGTAAAGTGATTTATAAGCATGGTGGATGGATTTATGTTTTTATTTTTAGCTACATCAATCAATGTATTACCAATATCGACCACGCCAGATTCTTACAACGCGATGCATAAAGCTAACGAGGTACGTCTGATAACTATACTTACCAGGGGGTTTTCTTTTACCCAGACTAGCTGGACTTCTAGATCAGTTATAGGCAGTCGTTGTATTAAATGTTTTATTTTAATAGAACGACTGCCTTTAAATCAAATTACCTAAGCTTTATCTGGTTAGACTACAAACCAAATCAAACACATAATTGCAAAAGGGCTAGGCAGATGATGATGGAATTAATGTTAATAGATGGAAAGGGAGAGGAGGCTTAGGCCAAGAAAAGATGGATGGATTGTGTGAGGAATGATAGACTGAAAACAGTAAATAATGCCATGACGTCTGACAGGGGTGAAAGTAAGATGACAACGTGTTGCGCCGACCCCAAATAGACACGAGGGCAGGCATGATGATTCTGCTAGAATAGATGATGAGGAAAACCGTTGACCACCGTATAAATAGTGCACAACCACATAAACAATGATATAATAGTAGAGAAATTCGCTCACCGACGGCCGTGTGTGACAAATGATGGCGATTTGTTTGTGGCCACAAATAGCTGTGTTATATGTGAGGCCCGTGTGTCGTGTAATGGCATGATTACAGCACTAGGGATACTTCAGAGATAAGTATATAGGAAACTTCCTATCCATTCACTTTCGATAAGTAACTGTGTTGATCTTACAAGTTTAAGCGTTCATTTAGCATGTCTGATTTTCAACCTTCATAAATGCAAGTTACTTATTAAAGACTAATGATATTGCATGATCTGTATGTCATTATTTAGTCCATTCACGTAGTTTAGAAATACTACCAAAGTTTGTCTGAAAATAAGTTTGAGCGTCATGTATGTGTGCCTGTTTGTGGCACCGTAGCTCATAAATAGGTGAACTGATTTAGATGCGGTTTTTTTTTGATAGTCCGTTTCATTCTTCTGCTCTTATCCCAATTCAGTTCAGGTTGACCCAGCATGTCTTTCTCTTCCATTCTTCTCTATTAGTCATCATCTCATGTCAGCTTACCCCCGCTCTAGCCATATCATCTTTCCCAAAATAATCCATCATTACTATGGCCTTAATGGCCTCTAAAAATTTCCTTTACGAAACTTTCCTTATTCTTCCGACCCCACCATTCATCAATAATATACAACCAATTACCACGCAACCTGTCTATTACCGGAGTTAATTTAATTTATCATCGGTATTGTATATCTCTATTTAAAAATATATTTTTGTAGTTTGATCTCGTTTACGATTCTAAACCATTCATCTGATGATGATGATGATGACATCTAGCCGATTTCAGCCACAGCGACTGCATTCGCTCACTTTCTATAGATTGTCAAGAGCTTTGTTGAACTGCTCCTTCGTGTGCCTAAATAGCTAGCATATTCAACTTGGGCCGAAAAGTACCTCACAAAGCGAACATGTCAGAACACCATTGATGACATTATAGGGTATAGCACATATAGCAGTAGGTGGTCTAGCTTTAACGTCATCGCGGTTTTGATCTAACTGCGACTTCCTTTTTTCTTCAAAGGTGTTAACCTGCTGATGCACACGACATCTCTAACACAACTGTATTTCGGAGAGTGTGCGCAAGAGCTCCACGAGCTTATTCCACCATCTCCCTTCTTCCATCGAGAGACTAGGCGTACTGCAGGATAAATACCTTGTCGATGTTCTTCACATTCGTACGAAGCGTTTTGCTAAGACTTTCATTATTTGTACAGCCAAGGAGTGGAACACCCTGCCTGCGTCGGTTTTCCCGAGTTCATATAACCCCAATCTATTTAAGTCGCGAGTAAATAGGCTTCTTCTGGGTAAGCTCGTTCCATCGTCGACCTCATCTCTGCCCTTAGGGCAAGATTGAGGTCAAGAGTAAGCCCATATTAAATAAAAAAAAAACAACTCTGAAAACAATGAATGTAAGGTGGTGTGTGCAACTGTGCACATCCGCGAAGATTTAGATTTTCAAAAAACACGGAGACGAACTTGCGGGTAACATCTAGTAAGACTATATTAAATCATAATCTTACTGCCCTTGTTCCATTTGACTTGAGCGGCGCAACATGTTTTCTTCTTCCATTTTCCACTGTCAGACGTTTTTTTTTTTTTTTTGGTGGGTGGAAAATCATCGAATAACCCCCCCGCTCTTGGGCAGAGCGAAGGGGAGTGTCAGACTTCTACTGACTAAAAACCAAACCCATGTTCCTTCTTCTTCGCCCTTGTGTTGGAGCCGCGGTAACCTTTCGATATCCACAGCCCCGACGGGCGTCGGCCCTTGCGGGCCCCTCCTTGCTGACATCTCTTTGAGGCGCGCGTGGAACACGTACGCGCCGCCGACACGGTCTGTTGCCGTCATGACGACGGCCGGACGGCGAGCTAGCCCGGGCCGTTACTCACCGTCCACAGGCCCGCATCTACGGTGGCCGGAGGTCATCGCGTGACCCCCGACGCCCGGAGCGCCTTCCGCGGCGGCTTGGACGTTGAGAGGTTCTCTCCCTCTCTCGTTCCGCCACCTCCTTCGCTAGCATCACTGCTTCGCAGAAGGAGGCGACGGCGTCCCATTCCTCTTCGCCCCGGACCATGGCTTGCACCAGGGCCGGGCGCGAGAGGTCGCCGCCGCCGATCGCCGCTACGAGAACACGGCGGGGACTGTCAGACGTCACGGTATCATTTACTCCTTTCTCTTTCATATCATTCCACACACAAACCATCCATCCACGGTAATATTATACTGTGATCCTTCTGATCTTTGGCCTTCTTTCTATTCTCTCTCTCTTCAGGTGCCTCTCCAACTAGTGAAGGTTGGCAGTCAGCTCCGCATATCCTATTCGGTCCTTTGCCAGTCTAAAAAGTTCCGCGGCGCTCTTAACTCCCGTCCATTCCCGGATATTGCGCAGCCAGGATTTCTTCCTACGTCCCACTGCTCTTTTGCCTGCCACTTTGCCCATCATTTTTAGTTGCAAGAGTTCGTATCTGCCGTGTCTTAATACGTGACCCAGATAGGCAACTTTCCTCTTTTTGATGTGTCCTCCCAGCACGACGTAGCACTTCAACGTTGGTCACTCGATGTGTCCAGTTATTGGCCAACATACGTCTATAGGCCCACATTTCGAACGCTTCGATACGTTTCCGGAGATCCTCTTTTATTTCTTTCTATTCATTAACATTAATATCCATCACTTTTGTTTGTCACATGCGTTTTATCCTTCTCCATTACATACTACGTATCAAGATAAAACACTTCCTTTCAATTCCTGTAACAAATGTTAGATTTAAATTCAAAACGTGTTTCTTGTTTTCTTACTACTGCATCTGCCGTCTGACCTCTGCGACCTTAGGGGAAAGTAGATTTTCGCACTGTGTCTGTGTTTGTCATTCCTACGCAGTGACACCGTTGCACCTTTATATTGATGGTGATTGAAGTTCCACACAACAGTGTGTATCAGAAATATGGGGCTACATTTAAGGGCTTGGTGCACACCTTTTTTTTTTTTTTTTGGTGGGTGGAAAATCATCAAATGACCCCCCCCCCGCTCTTGGGCAGAGCGAAGGGGAGTGTCAGACTTCTACTGACTAAAAACCGAACCCATGTTCCTTCTTTGCCCTTGCGCCGAGGCCACGTCATCTAGTACAAAAATCCGCGGCCCCGACGGGAATCACACACCCTTTGCTTGCACACCCTTTGTTTTTGTTTATTGGAGAGTCGGAAATCATTAAATGATCTGGGCAGAGCGGTAGGAAGTGTCAAACTTGTACTGACTATAAACCACCCATGTTCCTTCTTAGCCCTTTGTGTCGAGGCAGCGGTATCTCTTTCGAACAACCCGCAGTCGCTACTAGACCCGCAGTCCCGACGGGGTGGTGCACACGGTGTGATAATTTTTCTCCATTGGACTAACATCATTATCGTAAAAAAATATTCAGACCACCTAGGCTATCACTGCTATTTGTATGGATTTTCCTTATGTTTGCCGATGAAATTGTCCCACACAGGCCATCCGGCTTATAACAAATACAACGCTCACTGTAATTATTTTCCCTATGTACAACTACAATATAATAATGAAAAGTGAATCCCCACAAAGAGGTTTACCAACTTGACTTATTTCCTAACATACAATAGGTGATGGTGTGCCTCCCACCAACACACCTCGAATCTGCTGCTCGCACGATTAGTTTCGAAAGAAAATAAATTTCGATCACGCAATACCGTTTAAATTATGATTAAATAGGTAATTGATATTGAACATACCTGCTCTTAACCAACATCGTAAATATCTTTGGTAATGGTCTATTGCTGGTTTTCATAAATACTAGGCGACTCTCAAACAAAAGTCTTATAAAATAAATAATTATTGCGCTATTGAAATTTCAACTCTCTTCTCTGGGCCAAGTGTTGAAAATGCGCTTGTGTTTATGCATTTGTTATAGTTTTATTGCATACGGGTTTAGATCTCGTTTCATCATCATCATCAGCTTATTAATGTTCCCACTGCAGGGACTCAGGCCTCCTCTCTTTGAGGGGATGGGCTATAATCTAACACGCGGGCCCAGTGCGGATTGGTAGATGTCACATGTCTTCGAATTTTTTGGTTCTAAGACATGCCGGTTTCCTCACGATGTTTTCCTTCACCGTTTTGAGAGCAACGGTGATGAAATAAATTACACAAAGTAATGCGCCTTCCGTATGGTGTCGGACGTAAAGAATAGCACCATCCCATATCTTCCCGTGGGTGTCGTAAGAGGCGACTAAGGGACTTACCAGAGAATGGGCAGCAGCGTTCTCTGTGCCTTTGTAACAACCATACTGCGATCGCCAACCCGCCTGCCAAGCGTGGCGATTATGGCAAACCCCCCCAAAAATGATGAGCGCAATGCAGAAAAGGCCCCTAGTACCCGGCAGCCCGTCTACCCTCGGCTACGGTAGCGGTCGAGGCAACGGCGTGGCAAGGGGTGCTAAGAATCCCCGGACGGGATCCGGCTACCAAACATACCGACGACTGGACCTGGCAACATTCAACACGCGCACACTCCGGGCCGACGAGAAGCTTGCGGAACTCGAGGAAGAATTAAGCAGGCTGCGATGGAGTATTGTCGGATTATCTGAAGTCCGAAGAGAGGGGGAGGACACGATAATCCTGAAATCCGGCAACCTGCTCTACTTCCGAGAGGGAGACCGGCAGTCACAGGGTGGTGTTGGGTTTATCGTCCACAAGTCTCTCGTGAATAACGTGGTGAAGATCGAGAGTGTGTCGAACAGGGTGGCGTACCTTATACTCAGAATATCCGCAAGATATTCGCTGAAGGTCATACAGGTCTACGCCCCGACCTCGGCATACCCCGACGATGAAGTAGAAACCTTGTATGAGGATATTTCTAAAGCCATGCATGGTTTCAGAACTTACTTCACCGTTGTCATGGGGGACTTCAACGCGAAACTGGGCAAACGAAGCGATGATGAACTTTAGGTGGGGCAATTTGGAATTGGACAGCGGAATCGCCGGGGTCACCAACTGGCCAGTTTTATGGAGAAGGAGGGCCTCTTTATGATGAACTCCTTCTTCAAAAAACGTGAGCACAGGAAGTGGACCTGGCAGAGCCCCGATGGTGCGACTAAAAATGAGATTGACTTCATCATGTCTACCAACAAGCAAATGTTCAATGATGTCTCTGTGATCAATTCGGTGAAAACCGGAAGCGATCACCGAATGGTAAGAGGCACATTGAACATCAATATAAAGCTGGAAAGGTCACGACTGATGAAGTCTACGCTCCGTCCAGCACAGATCCAAATCCATAACTCCGAGAGCTTTCAGCTTGAACTTCAGAATCACTTCGAATGCCTAGGAAGCTCAGTGGACGATTACAACGACGGGTTCGTGGAAACTGTCCATACGACTGGGTCTAAATTTTTTAAGATACGTCGTGCAAATAAGATCAAGAAACTCTCAGATCACACTCTCCAGCTCATGAAGGAGCGGCGTGAGATGATCCTGCAGTCTTCGGACGAGGCTCGGCAATGCCGGCAGCTCAATAGACGGATCTCCAAATCCTTGAAGAGCGACCTCCGCCGCTTTAATACCGAGCGTATTAAAGACGCAATTGAACGGAACAAAGGCTCCAAGGTATTTGCAAGAGATCTGGCTATTGGGCAGAGCCAGCTCACGAAACTGAAAACCGACGATGGCAGGATCGTGTCCGCCAAACCGGAGCTTCTGAGAGAGATCGAGAGTTTTTATGGGCAACTGTACACGTCAACTAGTCAACCCGTCGAAAATCTAGCGAAAGACCCCAGAGCTAGACTGACCCGACACTATACCGAAGACATCCCGGATGTCAGCCTGTACGAGATTAGGATGGCTCTGAAACAGCTTAAGAACAACAAGGCGCCGGGTGATGACGGAATTACGGCCGAACTGCTGAAGGCGGGTGGCAAACCGGTCCTTAAGGCCCTTCAGAAGTTGTTTGATTCCGTCATACTCGAGGGGAAAACGCCGCAGGCTTGGTGCAGGGGTGTGGTGGTGCTCTTCTTCAAAAAGGGTGACAATGCCCGGTTGAAGAACTATAGGCCCATCTCACTTCTAAGCCATGTCTACAAGTTGTTTTCAATAGTCATCACGAATCGTCTCGCACGCAGGTTCGACGATTTCCAGCCTCCCGAACAAGCCGGATTCCGAAAAGGCTTCAGTACCGTAGACCACATACATACGCTGCGGCAAGTTATACAGAAGACCGAAGAGTATAACCTGCCTCTCTGTTTAGCGTTTGTGGACTACGAGAAAGCCTTCGATTCGATCGAGACTTGGGCTGTACTGCAGTCTCTCCAACGGTGCCAAATTGACTACCGGTACATCGAGGTGTTGAAGTGTTTGTACAAAAACGCCACCATGTCAGTCCGACTTCAGGACCAGACCACGGAACCTATCCTTCTGCAGCGCGGTGTGAGACAGGGAGACGTCATATCTCCGAAACTGTTCACCGCTGCATTGGAGGATGTCTTCAAGGTTCTGGATTGGAAAGGACTTGGCATCAATGTCAACGGCGAGTACATCACTCACCTTCGGTTTGCCGACGATATAGTGGTCATGGCTGAGACCATGGAAGACCTCAGTAAAATGCTCGATGACCTCAGTAGAGCTTCTGAAAGAGTGGGTCTTAAAATGAACATGGACAAAACCAAGGTTATGTCGAATGTTCATGTAACACCCACTCCTATCAAGATCGGAGACTCTACGCTCGAAGTTGTGGACGATTATGTCTACCTGGGACAAACGGTCCAGTTGGGTAGATCTAACTTCGAGAAAGAGGTCAATCGTCGAATCCGACTCGGCTGGGCAGCGTTCGGGAAGCTGCGCGGTATCTTCTCGTCCAACTTACCCCAGTGTCTCAAGACGAAAGTCTATGACCAGTGTGTGTTGCCAGTGATTACATACGGGACCGAAACGTGGTCGCTCACAATGGGCCTTATCAGAAAGCTCAAAGTCACCCAAAGGGCAATGGAGAGGGCTATGCTCGGAGTTTCCTTGCGTGATCGAATCAGAAATGAGGACATCCGCATGAGAACCAAGGTTACCGACGTAGCCCGAAGAATCGCCAGACTTAAGTGGCAATGGGCAGGGCACATTGCTCGCAGAACGGATGGCCGATGGGGCCGAAAAGTTCTCGAATGGCGACCGCGAACCGGAAGACGTTGCGTTGGAAGGCCTCCCACTAGGTGGACCGATGACCTGGTCAAGGTTGCAGGAACCCGCTGGATGAGAGACGCACGGGACCGGTCAATGTGGCGACGCCTGGGGGAGGCCTATGTTCAGCAGTGGACGTCTTTTGGCTGAAATGATGATGATGATTTGAAGAGAAAATTAATTGTGTAAATGATGTTATTACTTAGTTTAAAAAAAGTTTATTAAGTTATTTAAAATTGCTCATGGTAGGAAAGTATATCGCATACATTTTATGGTACTCAATGAGTTGGTGGTGATTTATAAAGAAATACAGTCGAGTTAAGTCGGTTTCTGTAAGTGAAATGAAGATTTCGGCTAGGCTTGTATCACTTATGTGGGTTCAGAATGGTGAACTGGACATATTGTGGAAACCATTTATTTGTAAAACCGAAACATTTTTATAAAGTCACTAGCGGACGTCCCGCGTAGATCCCGTTCCCGTGGGAATACAGGGATAAAAAGTAGCAATAATGTGGCTTTCTATTGGTGAAAGAATTTTTAAAATCGGTTCAGTAGATCCCGAGATTACCCCTTACAATTTAACAAATATACAAACACTCAAACTTTACCTCTTTATAATATTAGTATAGATTTAGATAACATAGAAGATAGATTTCAGAGGGCTACTTATTTAAAACCATGCAGTAGGAAATACTTTTCCTTGAATTTATTCCAATTTAATCTTCCTATTCAAAAAATAATGTGGGTACAGATAAAGAGACAGATTTAAAACAAAATGCTCTAGTTTTATTTTCCAGTGGAAAACAAGGAATTGCGTTTATATGCGTCAAGCGTCGTTAGCATTTTCTGTTAAGGAAGCACCAGTGCAGTCCACGAAATTCAAATTTTCTTACGTGTTTTGCAATTTACAGGTCAGTGACAGGTGGTATTGACGATTTTAATAATCATAATTATGTAAGTTGCTACAGACGTGCTGTGGTCATGAATCATATTTTGTTCAATATACAACCAGACTGACCTGCAAATTGCAAAAGATGTAAGATAATTTTAATTTCGTGGTCTACCCAGGCGCTTTCCTCTATCGATCTCGATCACGATCTCTTTGCAAGAACCACATGCTTTGACGAATAAGGTAATTGCCATTTCGAGGATATTTACATTAATTTCAGACATTCTTTCTTCGCTTCCTTTCCCTGTCAATAATAGTCTCCAAAATATCTATTGCCTACTTATCGATGCAAAATGAAAAGAGAGAGGGAGTACTAGTAGCATTTCAATTGGATGATTGATTGGTTACATTAAAACATTTCTAACCAAGAGTTATGCGAAACAATGATTGTTTGTGTCCGGCTAACAAACAAACATGCCCCAAATATTTGCTTGTCGATGTGAGTTTTATTGGTGCGAGTATTTTTGATTTGCGTTTTTAAGCCAGATGTTTTAAAAACACAAATCAAATATACTATTAGAGTCAACCATCATCATCATTTTCCTGCCTTTGTCCCAAAATTTATTTGGGGTTGAAATTCTGCGTGCATTTCGTCTTCGTCAATTATGCTCCATACTCATAATCTCAGCTGCAGTCGCCTTCTTTCTTGACATAATAGTTTCTTCTTCTTCTAATAAATAAAGAGAGAAGTCCTGACTGACTGACTGACTGACTGACTCATCAACGCCCAGCCCAAACCCTTGGACCTAGAAAGCTGAAATTTTGCACAGAGGTTCCCTTTATAATGTAGACAAGGAATAAGGAAGGATTTTTCGAAATTCAACCCCTAAGGTATTTAAATAGGGGATGAAAGTTTGTATGGAAAATCGTCATTTTCACACGGGCGAAGCCGCTGGCAAAAGCTAGTCGTTTATATTTTCTTGGGTCTTTCCCTACTCTTACAGCCATTCTCATTGACACTTAACTTTAGTCTTACGACATTTTCTTCATGCCTCGGTATCGCACAACCAATTTCCTCCAAACTTTTCAGTCATCGGTGCCAGTTTTAGACTTCCTGTCCTAATTCTTCAATGCAACAACCCTTTATAACCCTTTCAAGGTCATGGACAGAATTTGTCTGTCCCTTATCTAAACAATATACCTAGTTAGCCTAATAATTTATTGTTTAGAGATCAGACGGACAAAGACTGAGAAGACCTATCAAAATCAGGTGTTTATTGACAAAACCCATTATATCTTTAGAAAGCATTCCGACTTTTAGTTTACCTTGAGTATCGCAATTGTTTTATAATTTGCATGCGATAGCATTGTTCCTCTATTATCAAACGGTTCAATAATGCCTAACGGGCTATCTTTAAATTGTCGTGCAGATAAAATAAGTTGTTTGCGGTGAAAATTGAACACTGCTTTTATATTGTCGGTTAGTTTCTAGTTCAGAGTTTCTATAAAATTGTTACCTACAGTACAATTTTCAAACGGATGGAGCTGCAATGTTGTGCCCTAGAAATGCCACGGAAAAATATGTGTTGTGAAATCAATTGCAAAGGTTTATTTAGCAAAAACAGTTATTACATTTTACATATTGGTGATTGAATTGCACCCTGCTCACGATTTCTTACACTTACTTGAACTTGGCATAAACAAATATTATAACAACCTCGCGTCATATTGTCAGGGGGACCATGACTCATTTTAAAAGATCCAAGGTTCCAAAAAAATCAATTGTAACTTATAAGAGAAGTATTATACACGGTTGAACTGAAAGGAGCCGGGCGGCGGCGGAGGTCAAGCGCTGCGGTCTGCAGTTTCGTACAAAGATCAAGGTGACTGCTCAGATAACATCTCAGCCGCAGGCAACGCAACAAAAACCTTTTTAGAACCTACTCTTTTTGTGGTTCTGTACTTAAACACCCGTGAGATTTTCCTACAGATTAATATACATACATACAACGAATTATGCAAACGAGTCGTTTTGCGTTTGGTATGTTTTGTTTTAGTTGAAATTAAATCGACAGTTATAATAGAATTCCTACTTAGTGATTCATGTCCTACTAGCAAAACACCTAAAATGATGTCATCAGTGATGTTTAATTCGTTGTTTATTGCAACACTTCCAGCGATGTAATCAAAATGAAAAACAGTATTTAGTACATTTATTACAACAGTAATACATGGACGCATTCCATTTAATACTGTGTTGCTTGTTTCATGGAGTTAGGAGAAATTTCTGTAACTAGTTTAAGTGGGTCAATACATGTAACTTGCAAATACGCATTAGGTATATACCTTGCTCCTATATTGATTTCCAGTTTCATTTCCAACCTACATATGGAAATTATATAAATCACGTCTGCAGATGAATTCCGTTACTCCAATACGGCGGTACCCAAAAAGGACTACGTCTATTGCCGGCACGCTGCACGCGTCTCGCCAATTCTCCTGACATTTGCCTCACGACTAAGTTTACTCAGTAAAGGTAAGATAATATCAAACTGCCACTGAAATTGCGCTAGAAATTCTTTATGCGTCGCCGTCGCTTGCATCGAGCAGCTTTTGACTATCGCCTGCAAGATTAGAACACGCCGCTTTTCATCTCGGATATTAAGGTTATATATAAAAGACAACAACCTTACCATTCATGGATATTTTACCTACCTTGTTATTTTCTACAAGAGGTGGCGGGAAAAGCTGGACAGAACCAACGACCAGTCGACCAGTGGTCCACATTGGCCCTATATCGAACGATTTAGAGGTAATGGGGGGAAGCCTTTGCCCAGTTGTTAGATGGCAAAGCCTACAAGTTTCTCTTCTCTACAAAACTTTATGCAACACGAGTATTTCAAACCAACTAATTTCGCAGAAAAACAACTCGAAAAGGAAAAAGTGACATAGAAAGCAGATATTAGTTAGAGATTCTGTCCATGGTGATAAAATACTCAGAAAATATGCGAGAACCGTCTTGTGTCGTAAACAAAACATCTTATGGATGCAGTTTCGCAACACAACATTTCAACGATGAACATAAACCTGAATCACATGGCTCAGACAATTCATCTAACCCTGATGTAGTTAACAATTGACTATTATTTAATCAATCGGAGAATCGATTTGTAACAACTAATTGGAATGATGAGGAGCAGTCGTTCTTGACAATAGCTTGGTGAGTGGGACGGATGCAGGTTTATTTGGAAAGTTCTATGCTTATGTTAGGCTAGCTTTTGCCTGCGACATCGTCTACTTAGAGGTTGGAAGTTATTCTAATCGGATTTTTTTTCAAATTGATGTAAGAAAGAGTGCATGTAACGAAGCTAAAATGCACTTGTTCTCACCGATATTGCGATCATTATTTTTTTCTAGACCATACCTGGGAACCTTTTAGATGGAGACATTGGGGTAAAAAATTTACTTTTTTAAATTTATTAAGTCGTTTCCCAACCATAATGTTTGCGCAGAGTTACTTGATGTACAGAACACTTGGTTGACGGCTTTGTGAAGGGTCCGTTTACACCCTGTACGTCCAATGTATATGTATCCGTGTGTCCGTGTTTATCCAAATCTATTCATGCCTTAAGGCTTGAAAAGCTAACAAACATACAGAGTTTCAGAATAGCCCATCAACTATATAAAGTTGCATTGTTTGTGCGTAAATGTGAAGACATTCTCACACCACGGTACGGTTTAACGGAGAATCAAATGGACTACACAACAGACACAACACCATCTACGTAAAACCTTCATATTATCAGGATACAATTAAAAAACGTGATTGTCTTCAACAATTTAATTAACTTAAAAATAACTCTTGTGTACGGAAATAACACAGGAACGCAGTTAAACATATTTTCGATTATTCTTGCTATAAACACTTGAATGATCTATAGTCAAGTTAAAGTAAAGTTGAAAATGGTTGCATATGTAATTACTTATGTTCATGCAATAGATAAAAAACTTTAACGAAGAAAGCTCTGTCTAAGAGAGCAAAGCTAGAAATTCTATTCTAACTACAAGCAATTACTAAATTACATAATAAAATCAAATCTTGAGTAATAATAACACTAATAACTAACTACTAAGGCTCTTCACAAAATGACACAAAAAATTAACACTTGTTCAAAGAATAGCATCCTTATTGTTGCCCACGCAAGTAGAAGCTAGTCAGTAATAAACTGAAGGTCTACGGGCATTAGGTGAAACCCTGTGGGACGCCAAGCGAGCTTTCTGCATATTATTGCCAGCTTACTTAATATTTCAACTGGTTTTCGCAAGCATTGGAATTAAAATGTTTTCTGTATTTGAATGAATGTATTTAAATCCTTTCTAGAGAAAGTAAAACATGCTGAGAATAAAATAGTGAGTAAATGACGTGTTTTCTTAAAGTGATATTTTACTTTGTTTGCCTTAACTTTTTTGTACCGAATGGCTTAACTTTGGTAATAACTTTTTAAATGCTTCTGTGAAAGAGAACTGAGTACATTCATGACATAACATCACGCCTGTAATCGTCGAAGGTTTCGGCAGAGGTGTACGTAATAGTGCACACATTAATTTCGACAGTTATGTTTTTAAAGTGTAGTAGGCGGGCTGCGGGTACACGAAAGAGATACCGCGGCCTCGATACAAAGGGCTAAGAAGGAACATGGGTGGTTGTAGCCAGTAGAAGTCTGACACTCCCTACCGCACTATCCAGAGCGGGCGGAGTCATTTAAGGATTTTCCGCCCTCCAGAAAAAGAAAAAGGGTGTATAGTAGGCCATGTAATAGGAGGCAGACCTATTACAGAAATCTAGTCTCCGTGGCTGCTACAGAGAAATTCCTAAATGGAAAACCCAATAACACTTTGCCTGACCCGTGAATCGCACTCGAGACCATGAGGTCCTGGGTTGGTTTCCTGGCTCAGCAGTTGCGCTTGCGACCACTCGACCAATGAGCCACTAAGAACTGAGTATATAATATATTTAATAGTAAAACTGTGATTCTTACGTAAGTTTTATTTTTTATTGTAAGTCTTAAGTACATTAATCAAAGATATTGACGTGATCGACCTCAATAAACTAGGTCCCAAACTCTATGAACTAGTAACATTTCAGCTATGGGAAATGAATAGCTATCATGACTTTAATTACATGCAATCCAAAGAAATCACCTCATGCTTAGAGCAACTGTATAATCTCTATTCATACTTAATTGCAGTGATTATAGTGCAATTCGATTATATAAGTACTTAAATGACGTAGATGGACCAATACTAGACACATAAATAAAACTAGAAATTGAGAATACTTAAATTAATTAAATTAACCATAAAGTGTCAGGTGTTTAAAATATTAGCTGAAGTATTCTCAATTTCTAGTTTTATTTATGTGTCTAGTATTGGTCCGTCTCTGGTGTACACGTGAAGCGGGGAAAGTTCGTGACCGTACGAGTTGTGACACTATTGACCATAATTTTCGCAGCAGACATACACCAACAACAATTAGCAGTAAATGATTGACACGGAAATGTCGTACAACACCTATTACTGAAGACAATCATAAAATAATCTAATATATAAAATTCTCGTGTCACAGTTTCCGTTGCCATACTCCTCCGAAACGGCTTGACCGATTTTGATGAAAATTTTTGTGCTTATCCGGTATCTATGAGAATCGGCCAACATCTATTTTTCATCCCCCTAAATATTAGGGGTAGTTCACTATATGGCAAAACAACGTTTGCCGGGTCAGTTAGTAATTCTATAGATTTGTGGTTATTTGTCATTATTGCGAACCAATTCACATATACCACACCACCACCACCACCACCACCATATACCTACCTATATGAAATTCGTCGCGTGACGATATCTAAACTTCTAAAGTAAAGATTTCTATAAAATTTAATAACGGGCGTTATCGATGTGAATGAACCTTTTTACTCGAATCTCTACGATACCCATTTCGTAATGGAGTCACGCACTTACCACGAATTTCTTACCATATTTATCGGAATCGATATGACAGAAATGGTATCTCTGAATCATTCGCCGTCATATGTACCAACGCAAGTGCAATTTCGGACAGTTCCTAAGTTAATCCGTAAATAAACATGTGATAATGTTATCTGGTGCTTATCTGCAGAATGCGGTGGGTCGGGGGGGGCGGTGGGGGGCGTCCCGTTAGCCTCGAGCGACGCCCGTCGCGACCAAGCTACAGCTGATTTCACATGTGTCTAACCGCGACACCGCGCGCCCGCTGTGTTTGTCTCGCGTGAAAATGCCGGCAACTTAATACTAAGACTTCGAACAATAAAGTTATAAATAATTCCGAAAGTGAATGTGTATTGATACCTTTGTATGGACTGTTCATAAACCGCATAAGGATACGGAGTTGCCGTTGTTATATTGTTTTAGCGGGTAAGTTCGTTTATTGTTTGTGTGGTGATTAGTTTTTTTTAAGTTTGTTATTGATGAATGAGAAAACTGTCAAGGTGGTTATCGTAAGATTTTCTCTAACGTGTTTTATTTTATTTTTAGGTGTTTTAATACTGGAGATAAGTTTTTCTAATACTTAATGCTTCAATAAATTATTTTGCGGTTAATTAGTTTTCACTTTTAAATTGAATAATATATGTTCGTTGAAAAATCTGAATGCAAATCACACTGCAACCCAACTTGATAAGGATAGTAAATAAGTTATTATATAGCATAAAATAAAAAGATAACACTACTGAATTATATAAAATATTAGTAGCTGACTAACATATAATTGTATACCACAACAATAATAGAGGTATACTAATGGAGGTTTTATCAAAGTTCTAACTATCTTTTTTATTTTTATCTTAATAATTAAATTATAAATAATAATTTAATTGCGTTATAAAATTTGCAAGCCGCATTCGAATCAACAATCAAGTTTTCATTTCATATGCATAGAACCGCTTTGTTCGAGACTGAGTTTTTACCCAACTGCGGCGAAGCCCAAAAGGAGTATTATTATGTTTTTTAATATTCAAACAAATGCCTAAAAACATCTAAACAAATCAATATATTGATAGATTTGTTAAAAAGAAAGAGAAGATTATCTTTACTATTAAAAACACATTATAAGATGATATCTTTCTAATATTACTTATTATAGATTTATGCTGCTGTTGAAACCGCATTTTCTCTACATATTCTTCATTTTGGCAAGCTACAAATCGAATCTCACCCCCTGGTCCCAGCGTCCTAGATCTTTGACTGTCTAAAACCTAGGATTGGGTAAGGGTTGAAGAAGAAGTCCAAAAAGTCAGTAAACAGACCTGTCAAGGGGTATACCCACTAACTGAGTTATGGTTACATACGCAGTTGCTCCATATAAACTAGGTAATAGTATTCTGTTGCATCCGTTCAGACTGGAAATTAATCCTAACATAATTGTGAAAAGGTTTGGCATATGATGACTACATTTGATTGGAAGAAGGCACTCGAGGAAAAAACAACAAAAACATGTCAGCTTTGTTAATTACCTATTACTAAACTGTAGCTGTAAACAAATATTAGCCAACGATTTCCCTTTAGGACTAAAATTATCATAATCGTCTGTTTTTGTTGTTTGTGCTAATGTATGTTAATTTCTAGCAAGCAATTAAAGTGTTATACGAATGTTTATTGGTCCTATTAATGTAGGAAGAAAAAGTTCCATGTTATCATAAATATTATATCGGAAATATACTTCCAGTTGAGTTCCTTTAACCACTTAATAAATATAATTAGAATGACTGCTAATTGTTTTAGTAACACAGTTTGTTTTACGATTCAATTAGGGAACGTTATTACTTGTACCCGGTAGTTTATATTTATTTTTGAATGTTTACCCATTACTCAAATCAAATGTTGATAAATTGTTGGCAATAATGTAATATTTCATGTAACTTTCTTGATTTCTGCGTTCTTTTGGTTAGCTATTTGTTTATTTTTTAACACTATTAGACACAAAAATAATGAATAATTGATTTGCCAGCGTCATTGTATAGCTATGTAAAAAATAAACACTATTCACGATTATTAGTTCCTAGGAGTCCCATTGTTACTACTTTATGTATCAAATTTTTGTAGACTTTTGAGACATAGGAGGGGAAAAGGCATTTCTATCAAAATACTTGTTACCTAATGCTTTTGGGTAATTGTTTTTTGACACTTGCAATCAGGTACCTCTCTTCAGGTAAACAATAATTATTGGAAACATTAGAAACATTACAATCAATTATACAGTTTTTTTTGCACTGCAAAATATAATTGGCATATTCGAGGTGAGAACATAGATTCTACATTTCAATTTACAACAGTCGACAGTAGTTTTTTCAAAGATGATTGATTAAGACTTGCTAATAGTGTTCAAACACATAGGCGACCTTGACTCAAGTAATAAATAAGAGATAAGTGCAACTTACAGGCTCGACGTTAACACGTATGAGTTGCGTAAACAAATAATTGCCGTTATAAGAACCGCATTGGAGTGTGGCATACGCAGACCTAGGGTTGCCGATGCCTTCCTACCAAGATTTTCGCAACATTTATGCAGTTCTAATCTTGTTATGGAAACATCATGAAATCGCAATTCGTTTTCTAAGCATGGAGGTTTACAAGTATAGCGTGAAGATTGCCATTAAAGGAATAATTTTGAAACCAACTTTTGCTGATTACAATATGATAGCCAAATTCTTCAACAATATTACTCGCTAAGTTGCAAAAGAAAAGTTACATCATTTGGGTGGATTTCAAACAAAATTCTGCAACATCTAGTTTCAATACAACCCTGGCATTCTCTAGATTCTTCTGCGTGTATCGCGTTCAGGAGATCACTAAACTCGAACAAACCGATACAATTGAATGCTCATCCCACTTTTTACGTCCCGCACGTTACCATACGTGGGAGTGTTTTGTATAATAAATCATTGTGCCGTTTTCGCATGATTTCATATAAAACAACCACGGTATTGTTCGATCAACTGGTGCATTTGTGCCGGAAACGCAAAGAGAGCATTTCATTTGTTCACGAGCTACACAATTTATTGCGTTATTATTGTCAAATGATGCCACTTGTGATTCGCGAACACGAATATGTGCGGACATTTGTGGATGTTAGTGCTTAAATATGTAGTTTATTTGCTTACATTGGAATGCTGTTTTGTTTGATTAATTTGTTGATACGACGACAGCCAAAAAATAGTCGTTTCTAAACCATTATGGTACTGTTATTTGCCGGAGAAAAGGTTTTTATTTAAACGATTTTTTTGTCAATTTGTTGAACAATCGCAGCGACGAGCATTAGTGCCGGCTCGTGGTTAAAACGCAGGTGAGATTCTTCCGGATCTAATTGTGAAATGGCGACAGGCCGACGCTCGCTACGTGTTCGCACTCAATGGGAAACATTTCAATTTGTTTCATATTTCGCTCGGCACGGTGAAGTTATTAATTCGAGTATTGGTCGCGGTCGGAAAGTGTGACGCCGTCGATACGTCACGCCGGTTGTCAATCAGAACGGCAGCGGAGTGATGCGCTTACAATTGCATGATATCGACCCCGTTCTCGACAGATTTCTCTACGCCTCGACAGGTTAAAGCAACAATTCGTTGAGTGTCGAAACCTATACAACTATTCTTACGTTTTATATAGTTTCCGTGATACCAACATATAATTTGTTGCTACAGTTTCACCTGCAAAGAAGTTTTTCTGCACAACACGAAAACGCTTTTAAGGTACTGGAACTTTCACTTTAGATACAGAATGTTGATTTCTATAGGCAGTCTATTCAAGTCCCTCAATTGGGTATCACGGTTACTGAGAGAGAAGAGAATCTAGTCCAAACAAAAAAGGCACGACTGAAAAACTGTAAAACTTTTAATTAAAAGTCGCAGACAGAGAGCTAACTACGAAACCATTGAACAGTTCTTATGACCTTAAGTCATTAATTGCACTTGAAAAGTTGTTGTTGTCATTTAACCTCGAGTATTGTTCAAGCGAATCATTAGCTGCTAATTTTCGAGAACAAAAACTAACCGGCACTTGCACACTTTTGTCCAAAATAAGGTCAGTGTACAGTTTCACGTGTGACTAATATTAATCAATAATTGATGATACTTGCTTTCTTTTTGTTTACGCATCATGATCAATAACTAACGTTTACGATTTTTGCTCTTTTGCTATACAACCTTCTGTGGTAGGCATGACAAGGCTCAGGCAGAACAGGCTCTGGAATATGGAGAGGATTCAGGATTGGTATCTGGTGGATTTGTTAATATTATATTATACTGTTATATTGAGCTCTATGAAGATTCTGCAAAAAACTATGTCTGCGTGTTTGTCCCGTATATCACCAGAACACTTTACTGCTATGACTGTATCGTTGCACCTTCTTTTCAATGAGAGAGCTCTCGGACTTTACTCATTTTTACAGCGGATATATTGTGCCTCTTTAGCGTTAACACGACAACAACAGATTACTGGATAATACCGCGAATCGAGCAAAGACCATTACTTGTAGAGAATTACGAGAGGAATTAACAGCAATTGAAGACACCGCCGCCATTGCTGTACAATTGAAATTGATTGCCAATAAATGGTAGATTGTTGACCGCAGAATCACGATCGCTTGGGTTTCTAATTTATGGAAACGATCTATAGTCCCATTGTTACGGGTTGTTTTGTGCAGATCCGATTGGAGTCGATTGTGATTAAGCAGATATCATCAGTTGTTTCACAATACTGGTTTGCAGACAAATAAATCATCTTTTTTTCGTTTCCGCAGTGGCTGTTGTTGGTATTATGATTTAGAGAACCTGTTTTGATCTAGATCTTAGTCAAAATTGTTATAGTATTAGTTTTATGCAGCTTATCTATCTGGTTTTTCCAGACCATTAATGGCATTGGTAATTTACGTTCTTAGACGAAAGCCTATGTGTAAGTACTGATGAACTGAGATTCTTTGCAAAGGTACTGATACGTGTTCGAATAGCGTGAAGTCGTATAAATTGCTGTAATTTTATAATGACTGAGTGAAACAATGAAATAGAACATAATAGTGCGAATTGCAATAGGTATGCGTTATGTATAACCCAGATTGCGATAGCCTCTGCCTGTCTTTACCACAGATTGCAAACGGACATTTGTTTAAAATATTTTTACTGGGAGTCAATACACATAAGAAAATGTCCATGCCAATCAATTCAAAGCAACTAGTCTTACACGGGACAGTAGTATTAGCCAGAAGATGAGTCGTAACTTAGGTCAGATAGGCAGTAGTCTATTGTAATAAAATAATGGTACTGTAAAAGCGTATACCATAGATGTGTATACCATCCGGTTAGTCTGCAAGGCGACCCCCACATAGTTTAGAAAAGGCCAGGCAGATGATGAAGACCAATTGATTCGAACTAATTGAATCTCAATAATTGATCTGTGAATCGATCGTTATATTTTATGATCGCGTAACGGACCTCCGTGAATGATACTTTATGATTGTATAACGGTGACAAAATGGAGATGAGTATTGAATATATGTACATATCTCTGCTTCATATTATCATTTAATATCAAAGACTTTGCAAACTCACATAATCATGTTGGATGAGATGAGATGAGGTTTCTAGTCGTAATAGGGTCTACATTACACATCTGCATATAATCAGAAAACCGCACTATTAGCACCCAGAAGCAATCATCAAGTTGTTGCGTTAGTATCTTAGTATGGGGAAACTATATGTAACAAATTTTCAATAGAGTTCCTTTCTAAAGTTGCATAGTCAACAAGTTGAAAGATTTTTTATCAATTTCAGCTACGCCGAATATTCAAATTAAACAAACCATTATTTGTTCCTATTCATTTCGTTTTTTTACAGTGATGTAATTTGATGCAAACTGTGTTAAATGACCTATTGAATAATGTAACATAATTTCACGCCTGTAATCCGCGAACGGTAAGCAGCAGCGGTGTATCATGGTACTCCCATATCTCGCCAGTTGCATTTAAGTCCCATGTATTAGTGTATGTAGTAGTAATCTAACGGGATGCAGCTGAATACCAGTATATTAAATGGACCTGCCTATCTGACCTCTACAACCCAAATTGGGTTTTGGGTAATATGATACCCCTTCCTTGGTATGATTGGTTGTCAGATTTTTAGGTCACTGACTACCTGTAACGACTGTCAAATATATACTTAGAGTTTCCAGTAAAATACAATTTCCTCCGATACTCGTGCACACAATTGAAACACTTCTATAAATTAATCGTTCACCACGCTTCGATTAAAAATGTGTGCGCATCGTTAAATTCTCACTAGTGTAGATTCAGTTATAGCTTGCGCACCTACAGTATGGTTGAGTGGTATACATGCACTGAATACTTTGGATACAGAACAATAACGAGACAACAATCGGGCGTTGGGAATTGTCATTGAGCAGAGCGTTGTTCGACTGAACGAACGAAACCGGCTAGAGGGGAACCTTTTGTCATTCATTGTGTCTTGTGTCTAGTGCTAAGTAAGACTGAAGTAATGTAACTTGTACTATATGTATATTCTATCATCTAGGTATTAGTTATGTTATCTTATGCACAGTTTTAGCAAGTAGTTCAAGGTGCAAAGCAGTGCTTGTCGAGTTTGGTCGGTGGATGGCTCTCTCTCTATCGTGTGGTTATGCCTATAACCTGGTGTCAGAGTGTATATGCCGCGCCTATAGGTTTCTAACTTGGCTTTACATGCTGTAAGAAATATCTCTCAGGCATTTTGGTTTCCTGATTGATATAATTAAATATTACGTCCACAAATTCGATAAATCAAAGGTAAGTGATTTTGGTTCGAACTCAAAACCTAGGCAGTTCGACGGTCACACTCTAACTTACCACCGCTACTGTCCGTGGATGGCTGACCATCCATTACCTACCGAGTTTTCTCCGTGCCTTGAACAGCACGTTATTTAGCGGTCAATAGTGAGAAGCTCTGACAACCAGGGTTACCGCAATATATTCAGGAGCTGGGTTGTGGAGATCATGTCACAGACGCAGTTACTAAAAAGGTCCATTTTACGCTTTTTAACGCAATTCATATTATGATCTGCTAAAGAGGCCATTTTAGATCCCCAGATAGACAGTTACTCCTTGTAAAATATAAGGACCCATTAAAATAGGTGTATATGACGATGATAAATTATACCCAAACTCCCAACTGTTAGAAAAATAAACACGGTTTTATATGGCAGCTTCATTAGCAAGTTATTTAATTATATATTCGTTTCAACGAAATGAGTTTAGTGACGCTCGGTAGCCATCAGATAGTGCGTATAATAATTAATGTACACTCTTCATTAATTACTAATTAGCCAGATGGATAACTTCTTAATTAATATGTGTACTTATCTCCTAGACATTTTTCAGTGTTTATCATTCGTTGTCGGCATTTTAGTTTTTATTAATTATACAATAAGATAAAGCGCTTAACCAGTATGTTAATTGTTTGATTAATCACCATTTTTCAAAAGATACTGATTCTATTTTCCTTAATATTTAAAAACCTAGGGTCCAAGGGAGTACCTAGGGGGTTTGAGGTCATGGGTTCAATTCTCAGGTCAGGCCAAATTTTTTAGGGTTCACACCCATTCACCAGAATTTTCTCAGTAGCAGTTACGGAGTCTGGATTTGTGCCCGTCAGAAGGCAATAGCCTTTTTTCTTCTTTTTTTTATTTATTGGTGGGTGGAAAATCATCGAATAACCCCCCCCCGCTCTTGGGCAGAGCGAAGGGGAGTGTCAGACTTCTACTGACTAAAAACCAAACCCATGTTCCTTCTTCACCCTTGTGTCGAAGCCGCGTTATCCTTTCGACAAGCCACAGCCCCGACGCACGGGAGAAGGCAATAGCCTCGCCCCCTATTACATTTCATTTAAAAATAAATGGCGAAATGTGGGTGTACTATTGGGTATACCTCTGCCTTACCCTTTGGGGGTTACAGGCATCATGTTATATATGTATGTATTTAAAAACTTTATTGCCTGCAGACATATTGCACAGCCTTCGTAGACAAGTAAGATCTAGACTGCAACGTTCTCACGAGTTTTCATAATGATATCACACTATTACAAAAACTTGCTTCAAATCGTGCCTCATACATTTAATGCATCTTTGTTAAACTACGTTCAAGCGTGGGCTCAAATCAGGTTTCGGCCATTCAGGCAATGCAGGTGTGGTTTTAAGTCATGTCTATAAACAATTATTTGACTTTTTGGTTTCGAAATGATTATAACTTTGAACCCAAATCCAAATGTATGTTTGAGTATCACACATCTGTCCTAAATACCACAAGCTACTAGAATCTGTCTTTCTTTATTAGATTTTCAACTTTAAGTAGGTACTGCTAAAGCATTAGGTTCAAGGTGGATTGGGAACATTTGGACATTTTCTGTAGTTTGATGTGCTGGTGGAGTCTGTACCTATTACAGGCTTTTTTTGCATAAAAACAGGCTCCAATCATCAACTTGTGGTTTCTTTGTTATTTTTTTTAATCATGTCTGTATTCCGAAGAAGAAATAAGGAGGAGGAAGAGGTGTTCTGGTTAGTTTACCCAGATTTCGCCAGATAATATGTTTAAGTCCCATGTATTAGGAGGCGAGCCTATTTTCATCAACCAGGCCAACCTCGGAATTTAGATACATATTTCTTGCAATGCGTAGGTGCATCAGTCAAAACACGCAAGCCCTTTTTTTTTTTTGGTGGGTGGAAAATCATCAAATGCCCCCTCTTGGGCAGAGCGAAGGGGAGTGTCAGACTTCTACTGACTAAAAACCGAACCCATGTTCCTTCTTTGCCCTTGCGCCGAGGCCACGTCATCTCGTTCTAAAATCCGCGGCCCCGGCAAACACTCAAGCCCTTAGCAGGGTCACACCTCATCTGGCCGCACAGAATCCCTTTTTTGCTCCTTCCTATACTTTTTTGTGGCTCAGAGTCAGAGCCGTCAATTACGTCTTTTTAGAAAGAAACAGAACGAGAGAAAAATATTTCACCCGAAAAAGAGCAATCTAATGCAGCACTGCATTAGATTGCACTTTTTCGGGTGAAATATTTTTGGATATTTAAATTGTGTTTATAAATAGAATATCATAAATAAACATGATTCTTTATTTAAAAAAACTATTTATTTTTATGATCATATTAACATTTATTTGTGTTCTAAATTTAAAAATATTTGTATTTCTTAGTAGGTAGGTATTCAATACACTTCCTGGAAAACTGGTTCGTATCACTCACACTACGATTATGTTCATCATGCAATGTATTTCACACTGCTGGTGGTTTTTTTTTCATTTATCTCAACTGGTGCGAAAATAAAAAAATCAACAGATTACAGATAGATAAAGTCTAAAGGGGTTTGGCTAAAGTTGGCGTCGTTTTGAAGTGGCGCGGCCAGTAATTAAACTTGGATATTTTGAAAGAACAGATTAAAGCAATCCAAAAATATTATGGATGCATTTCTCTAAATCTAATCGGAACGGAGATATTTGGTTTTGAATTGCTCATTAAAATCGAAGAAGTTATTACAGTCTATTGCACTGTTTAAGGTTCCAGTCGTATTTTTTTCAGAATTCAGACCACACGGTAGGCGCAGTGGCTCAAGCAGTTGACTGCTGCGCTACGTGTCGCGGGTTCGATTCCCACACAGGGCAAATATTTGTATGACTTGCAGATAGTTGTTTCGGGTCTGGGTATTTGTGTGTTTGAGTTTAAATGTTTGTGAATGCACCCACGATACAGCAGTCTGAAGTTCCTAGTGCTGGCCAACGATGAAAAAATAATCAA
Source organism: Diarsia mendica (assembly GCA_949316265.1). Lineage (NCBI taxonomy): Eukaryota > Metazoa > Arthropoda > Insecta > Lepidoptera > Noctuidae > Diarsia > Diarsia mendica. Next base: position 13,182,234 of record OX438887.1, read on the forward strand.
AATAAATTAAATACGTACGTAGATTGCATGGCTCGATGTCTGTTATCTATGGGCTGATGCATTATAAAGACTTGGCATTGTGATCGTTTGTGTATTGTGACAGACCCAGCATACCTCTTTAGACTCTTATATGTTTAAGATTTGGATGTATAACACCATGGATGTAATTAACAGTGCATTTTGCATTTGTAGACAGCGAAGTCTGAATCGTGTCGGCGGGACTCGTATTACACATTCATCTAGACGGACATTTACGTGTACATTCTCGTAGAAACTGCTACACAAGGGCTGGATGCAATATTGCTCTTGTATTATTTATTCCTTTTCCCAACTATGTTGGGGTCGGCTTCCAGTCTAACCGGAGGCAGCTGAATATCAGTATTTTACATGGAGCGACTGCCTATCTGACCTCCACGTCCCAGTTAATACTGGGTAATACGATACCCTTTGGTAAGACTGGTTGTCAGACAGAGTCAGGTCACTGACAACCAGTAACGACTGCAAAAGATCTATATATGGCAGCCGGGACCAACAGCTTAACGTGCTTTCCAAGGCACGGAGGAAACTCGGTATATAATCCACACCCACCCATCCACAGACCCACCTAGGCAAGCGTGGCCTAACCTAAAGATCGACCCAAGTAGCAGTTATTATTAAGCCAGCTCTAATATCAACCTTCTAAACACATAACTAAGATTTCTTTACGCAGAACAGTAATTGAAGAAGACATTTTTATAATATTCAAACTCAAATATCTCAGTTTAGAAATGACTTAGGACAAAAATAATTTAACATGTATGTGTATTTGATACATCACAACAAAATAACATGAAAATTAAAAGTGGCCGCTCAAAACAAAAATAACGCCACTAGCCCATACAAAGTTAGCCAAACCCCTTTATTGGTTCAATTCCTAAAGAAGGCGGTGTATTTTTTTTAAATCTCGCCAAAAACATAATTTACTTAAATGCGACTTTAGAGCAGAAATATTTTTTGAATATTTAAACTGTGTTTATAAATAGAATAGCATATTTTTTTTATTGAAAACAATTACAACTTTTATGAACCAGTTAATACATATTAACTTTTATTTAAAATAAATTATATTAATTCATGACAAAAATACTTTTCTTTAAAAACGAAAAAACGTCGTCCGGTACACTGGGATTTGATTATTGCAGTTGTCGGCTTCATAACATCTTAGGCTGCAGCAACGACCATGCAGTAACAAAGTTTTCCCACTTGTTTCAATTAATGTACCTTAATAACTTTAAACTTTCACCCAAATTAGAAAGATTGTACAATTTGCGATTATTTATTTACAGTCATAAATAGATGTTGTCTAATTCAGATGAAACTAAATCAGTTAACTTGTTGAAAGTTAAATTATTAATAAAGTAATTTAAATACGCTTTTATTAGTTTGTTATACATTGATAATGTAGTCTTATTAGAACAATTTACATTCTAGAAGCTATTGAGAAAGTTTACGGAAAATCTAGAAGCGTTTCTGAAATTTAATACTTGTTAAAATATTAATTTATTAGCATTTTAATTGACCAGACACAATGTCATTGTATGTTCAGTCCCGTATGTGTATTGTCGTTTGCTTATAATTATTGTGTAGTTACGTCCGTTTACAAGCTGGAAAAAGCATCCTCCAACGATCTCCATTCCTGACTCTCTCTCTCTCTTGCCTCCTCTTCTCTTCGCTATATTGTTCTAACAAAAGTCAGATATCATCGTCACACCTTGTCTATGGTATACCTCTCTCTATCTAACCGTCTATTATCAACCGTCTGGTACCATTGGATTATTACCTATCTTTTTTCATTTGACATTATTTACAACTAGGTTTCATCGTAGCTTTGATCGCAACGACCATACAGCCACTAGACGCCTAATAACAGGCGACCAATGTCTGTCAACACATTAGGGCTATAAATCTTATAGCCGTCGTCACTCACAAAGTTCTCATTAGTTTCGACCACTCCTGTGGCCGTAAAAATGCAATGGTCTTGAAAGGGCCAATCAGAATGCAGTACCCCGTTCCCCCGCACCTCAGCGAGTTGACAGAATTTGTTTCGTGCGTTAGATTGAGTATAAAGGCGTCTAGTGGCTGTATGGTCGTTGTTTGATCGCATCATGGTTAGAAATTATTCCACAGGAACATTTTAAATATATTTGAGGATATTGTAGATTCCTATTATTGAAAGAACTATCGGAATCGGATCAGTAGTTACGAAGATTACACCTTACACCTAAACTTACAAACCTAATCATAATGAATTGAGATTTCATTGATGAATACTTTAGCTCCTGAAAGACAGTATTACGATTTTCAATTACTTACATAAGTAGGTACCTACTGTTGTATTTTTTTGCCAAGTAACAAGCCATAAATCATTTTAATTTAATAGATATAAGATGATGACTTTGAGCTTTTTTTGCGGTAGGTAGTATTAGTTTCAGCGGTGTGGTTAGCGTAATAGATGACCATATTAAAATCTTTCCAATTACTAGATATCAATTTCAGCGAATGTACTGACAATAACCTCTAATGACCTAGGTTTCATAAGATACGTAATGATGACCACATTTAGCTTTTCAATGATGGACAGAACTATGAAATTACGAAACCTAACATAATGATGGATAACTTGACGAGTCAAATTAATTAATCACGTTTTTTTTTTAATATATTCAAAACTCAAAAGTGCACTTCCTGGAGAGAAAGATGTTGTCCGACTTGTTCTGAAACCAGTCAGTCAGCTTTACGGGTAATCAGCATATTTTATTTTATTATGCACGATTTAATTCGCTTACTTAATGGGTGTTTGGATAATAGGTAAATAATTGTTTTAGTCTAGATTTTTATTTTACGCTCGAAGTTATATGCTGCAGATGGTTTTAGATATAAAACCTTTTTGCTACAGAGCTTATCACTATCACTACATAGTATAAAACAAAATCGCTTTCTCTGTCCTTATGTCCCTTTGTATGCTTAAATCTTTAAAACAACGCAACGGATTTTGATGCGGTTTTTTTTAATAGATAGAGTGATTCAAGAGGAAGGTTAATATGTATAATATAAATCAGCATTGCACCCGTGCGAAGCCGGGGCGGGTCGCTAGTTATAAATATAAACACATAGAACATTAAAAAAGACTGCCTCGTTGGTAAAGTGGTCGCATTTACGACAGCTGACCACAAAATGCAGATTAATATCAAATTCGTTTTAAGCATGTATTTTGGATGAACATTAGACTGATTTACTGAAAGGTAACAAACACCATTAAAGTTTGTTATTTATCAGTAAATCAGTTAACTTTCAACATTGGATAAGTTTGTATTTAACTGAGTGGGTTGGTTCATTTTGGCAAAACTATAACTAAGTATACCTAAAGAGATACCAACCCAAAAAACACGCGTTTTGTTACGGTTTCCACGTCCAAGGTGACGAAGACGGATTACCTTGCTCATGACATTCAGACCTTTGTCGCGTGACGGATGTAGACACCTAATTACGAAGCCTTTTCAGTGCATCAAACGTCATTGGTAAGTCTAATCGCTATAATTTCGATGTTTTGTCCTTCTGCTCCGAGGTAAGGCGTTTTCATGGTCATACCTACTCATGTATGACCAATGTATGAACGTGGACGAGGCTAAAGGAGTAATGAGAATCGTAGCAGGTGGTCTTATGCAGTTTTTGCTTACTTTCACGGGAAAAAGGCTTGAATTTATGGAAACATTTTGTAAGCTATTGCATAGCTTCTATCGCGGGCCTTGAGCGTGGAGAGCGAATCCAGAAATTCCCTAACGAAAATATTCAAGATTCAGTATTCAACGTAACCATAGCAACCTGTGCTATGGTTACGGAAAATAACAAGGTTGTCAACTGAGGTTGTCAAATTAAATAATTAATTATTTGCTGTTGATAAAAAATGCTATGCAATAGCTTTACTGCGGCAGTCACCGAGTGCCACATTTAGTTTTTATTTATTTAACGATTTATGTACACCCTTATAACACAACAATAAGAAAGTAACGGAAAATATTAATAATAATAATAAACATGTTATTTCAGGCTTCTAACGCCCGAATACTCGAACGTCACTCAATTTTAAGTTGCACTTAAATCTCGTGCTGTCTTTGTTACTTTAACGCAGAGTGACAGAGATAGCACGAGTTTTGAGGGCTACTTATAATTGAGTGACGTTCGAGTATTCGGGCGTTAGGCCCGTAATATACACAAATAACATAAAACAATAACAACAAACTAATAAATATGAAAAAACCTTATAAACCCAACCCCCTAAATTATAAAGGTGATGGTTATTTCTAAAGAAATAAACTCTTCCACCATAACGCTGTAAATACTACTACTTACTACTTATTAAAAAGAAGTGGACAGTCATAATAATGTGTCACTTTTAGCTATAAGTTTTGAAGCCTAACCAACTAACAAACTGCACATTAATACTTTTATTTTATACGCAAGTACTAGATGTAACTTAAACTATAACAAGATTATATAAAGTAACCGAGCTCGTAATAATCCACAATAATTTTAAGTTACAAGATCATTTTCTGGCCTTGTGCAGATTTTTTATAAATTATATAAATACATGCAGCCATGGTCGCCTTTCGTGACAGGTGGTTACCGTTCGTCTATCATCACGATTCTGCCAGAATCCCCATTAAAATAACATTAGGGTCACTTTATTTCGGAGGCAAAAAACTTAGAAATCTTGACATTTGATCCCCTTCTAAGGTTGTTGCTCAAATAGAAATCGTCGAATTACTCCGTGTCGTCAAATTAGGTATGGCACAACATACAAAGGGATTTAAAATGTTACTTTTACGCTTTTTTGACGCCGGAGTACTAGATTTTCTCAAGTTTTTTTTTTTGTTTTTTTTTTTCAGTACAAACTAAATGCCGCACCTACTTTTAATTATTTTCCTCTTACGTTCAATGTTTTAATGGCCTACCTTACCCAATAGAAATAAAAACAGAAACTAAAGTGAAAAGTAAAAGACTTTAATACTTTCGGAGTTGCCAAATGGTTTCCGAACTTTCTCACGCATTAAAATTGCCTTTATTAAATCATTCGTGCGACCATTTGATTACTCTCAAATCATAGATGTACATTATATAACACAACATCACGTCTGTAATTTCTGATGGGTAAGGCAGGGGTGTAGCTATAGCAAAAACAAACGGCAATAATGTTCAAGTTTAATTTGATAGGGAGCGAGCGAGCATAATAAATAACATCAATCGGCCACATTATACAAATTAAAAAAATTTCATGGACATTAACACTTTTCTCGACCTCAAAGACGAACCCAGGAGCTAAGGCATGATATTTTATTGGAAACTAGCACTACGTGCTCGACTTCGTCCGCAAAAATTGTGATAGCTCGGCAAATATGCATTATATAAACATAATTTATAGCCACGAATAATGTATCTTATAATCAGTGTTTTTCTTAAATAGTGTAATTCGTTCCGAAGATTACCCCCTACATACAAAATTATAAACACATTTTACCTCTTTATAATATTAGTATAGATAGATACTTCCTTTCACGTGCGATAAATTAACCATGATGAACTCTGACAGAGGAGTGGCTAGAAAAAATAAACTTCAGAAGAAAAATCAGCTTCTGAAGTCGGTGACATTTGTTTGTTTGATTTTATTTTTTTGCCACCGACTTCAGAAGCTGATTTTTCTTCTGAAGTTTATTTTTCTCTTTTTGGTGTTTTTGAAGTCGGTTGTTTTTTTTTGCAAAAAAGTTTTTTATTTTTTCATTTTTAGTTGTAATAAGTACCTACCTATATAAATATCCTATACAAATATTTACTATGCATTTAACATTCAACCAAGAAACCTAACCCTTAACCTTCAAGATTCCCCTATTTTTGCTTTCAACTCTTAACCGTTGAGGAGTAGTACCTTCCATTATCAGCTCATCAACATGAAGACAAGTGATGACTGCTGGATGCGAATACTTGAATAGCGTCAGAAAAAGCACGAAACACGTAATACGTGTCTATATTTCATATATAACAACTAAAAAAATGTGTTTTGTACACATCTGCATACACCCTCAGAGCATACAGGCGTGATGTTACGTCATGATAATGTATATTCAATAAGCATCCAAGCTATTCCAGCAATTACGACAGTTTTGCCGTCTATTTTTGAAGAGTTCCATTGTATATCTCCGAAGATCAGCACCAGATCTTCACCAAATTAAAATGGGACCACCTCAGGAGTATACTCTTTCAAGTAAAAAAAATTTTTTGAGAATCGGTCCACAAATGGCGGAGAAATGAGGTAACATACATAAAAAAAAAAAAAAAAAAAAAAAAAAAAAAAAATACATACACACGAACATAGTAACCTCCTTTTTTGAAGTCGGTTAAAAAAAAAAAAAAAAATACATACACACGAACATAGTAACCTCCTTTTTTGAAGTCGGTTAAAAAGACATTAAAATATAAAGAAGCATGGAAAAAGGAGACTTGTTGCGCGAACTCCAAACATTGGGATAAGGGCAGGGGGAATGGTAATTCCCTTAATGGTGACAATAGTAGCCCACGTTCTATTGATAAGCCAAAACCTATAGTTATTATGAGTGCACAGTGCAGCAGGAAGCGCGGCTCAATGAGCAGTATTGTCCACGTAATGCTTGTAAACGGACAATCACACGGCTCATTTGTCAATGACTCTGACATACTTACCGTACCGATTCAATATCAACTTGTATTCTGTATCAATTCATCGACACATTGCACAATTATTTATTTTCTAAAACCACTGTAACAGAACCGAAATTGTTAAAAATTATTACGTAACTACAAAAACTCTTGTTCTATAGTATATTGATCGTAAATAAATGCTAACAAGCATTTCGCGTGTGTGATTTTTAAGTAATAATATTAAAATTATGTATCATTGTGCTTTATTGTTATGTTCTAAAAGAGGAAGGAAGTGTAGCTTTTCATAATTGGAAGTAACTTTTGTATAAAGCATAGCAAGATAGCAAGGCTCGTTTGGTGGTGTGAGTGTGACCGTCGGACTGCCAAGAGTCTGACCAACCCAAGATACGCACCTCTGATTTTCGGATTGATTTTTTTGGTGAAATACCATATTATCATTGGTTTTGGTGAAGAAAAATATTGTGTGAAAATCAGCATGGCTGAAAGATATTCTCGACGGCATGTAAAGCCAAGTCACGTGCGGCAAAAAAAACTTTGACACCATGTTTAGAACCAGCCATGCACACGATAAAGAAAAATTTATTAATATTATAGTAACCCACATATGTTTTGTATTAGTTTTACCCTGTAACTATTAGAACAAATGTCTCGTGGCTAAATAATAATGCAGGGCACGACCGCCCGCGCGCCGCCGCCGCCGCGCCGCACGGGTCATGTATAAAAATGTTTGTCAAGGTCGACCTGTGAATGTGAGACCATACCCATACCGAGTTTTCTCCGTGGAAAGGAAGTTAAGCTTTGATGGTTAATTGTCGCTTGCAAGATCTATAACAGTAATTGTTACTAGTACCTAGTCAAAAGCCCAAAAGTCTGACAACCAGTCCTGCCAAGATGTTTTTCCTAAACATCGACGACCACACGAAGCAACTATCCATCTGACAACAACCCAGTTAGGTTGTTGTCAGATGGATAGTTGCTTCGTGTAAAATACGTTACTGGTATTGATTTGTATCCGGTTAGAATGGCAGCCGATCCACACGTAGCTTTTCAAAAGGCTAGGCGTAGGCAGCTGATGACCTAAAGAACTAACGGTTTAAAATTATGATTGAAGTATGGATGACACAAGAATCGCAATAACTCTAGGTTTTCTTTTAAATTCTTTAGCGGTTTTCCAGGTGAACGATTGATTATTATAAGTTTATAACTGTTAATTGAAGCGATTCCGGAAGCAAATATGACATCATGATAAAATATAATTCATCGCAAAAAATACATCGACCTTGTAGCTTAAAATTACAATAAACATGTTATTGTAATTTTAAGCTACAAGGTCGATGTTATTGGGCTGATTTAGCTGCAGTTTGACACTTCCTAATTCGATGTTTTTGCCTATTTACATAAAAAACTAAATGATTAAGGTATTATGAAGATGAGACGCAACTAATTTGCAAGCTAATAAGTAAAGCGCGAGCGTCACTAAAACTAACAATAATTACAAAATAAAATATTAGTTCGTGGATGACTAATGAAGTAGGTAATTAGGTCATTCGTCAAAAGATTTACATCATTAACAATACAATAACTAATTACCTATTGTTCATGAACACTTGTATGATTAGGTTCCAACTTAAACCAAGCTATCAGAAGAAACAAGTTTGCTCGAAGAGGCGTTTAACATATTACACAAAACCTCTAAATGGTTTTTAGTCTTTCTGAGTCATCATCATCTGCCTTATCCTTTTCTCATTGGGATTGGCTTCCAGATTTTATAACATATGTTAGTCTGGGTGGTTGGTGGCTTAGTATTTCTAACTCATTCTTTTTTTAAGTCTAGACCCTCGATCGACCTAAGATAAGATTGTCAAATTAAAAATACTAATCTTGAATTAGACAAGTTTTTTTTTTGCTGCAGTTCAACATTCTTTCATGGTATTATTGTCTTATCTAGAGTCTTAATGTCGCCAAGTATCTTTACGACTTGGCTTGGGCTTTTATGGTGTCGAAAAATATCTCTCATCGACGGGGAAGGGACAACAACTCCTAACCTAACCAAATTTTACAGGAGGCGAAGAAACCCGTTTTTAGGGTTCCGTACCTCAAAAGGAAAAAACGGAACCCTTATAGGATCACTTTGTTGTCCGTCTGTCTGTCTGTCAAGACCTTTTTTCTCAGGAACGCGTGGAGGTATCAAGCTGAAATTCATATCAAATACTCAAGTCTATGGTCTCTTGGAGCTGTGAAAAAACCAAACTTCTAAGTCAACGCGATCAAAAGATACTCCCGTTTATGCCGCAAATTTTCGACACTCGCAAGGGAATCAAAACCTACAGGGTACTTCCCGTGAACTCAGAATCTTGAAATTCGGTACGAAGCAACGTCTTATAGCATAGATAAAGGAATAATTACGAAAACCATAAATTTTTAGTTACATCAAGATACTCCCGTTTATGCCGCAAATTTTCGACACTCGCAAGGGAATCAAAACCTACAGGGTACTTCCCGTGAACTCAGAATCTTGAAATTTGGTACGAAGCAACGTCTTATAGCATAGATAAAGGAATAATTACGAAAACCATAAATTTTTAGTTACATCACATAATATATTTTTTTTACGGAACCCTCGGTGCGCGAGTCCGACTCGCACTTGGCCGGTTTTTTATTACCTTTTAGACCTTAACATAGGAGATGTTTCTTCGGTGCCTAGCTACGTCAATTTTGCAAATTTCAACTTAATTCATATAAGAGTAGACGCGCAATTTCATTCTCTATCAAACTGCGTTCATAAGTCGTTTTCGTAAAAAATGTCAGTTAGGAGTTCTTGTCACTTCATCGTCGTCATGCTGGTTTGGTCTGCACACGATATTTTCCTTTGCTTACTTCGTGATTTTTCGGAAGTCTTGTGTGATGTTGATGTTGTAAAACACTTTTTTACAACATTATCATACAAGACTTCCGAAAAATCAGAGTTGCGCTTCGATCAATGATGTATTGATCGAAGGAGTTGCGTGTCTTGGGTTTGAACACGAGACGTATGACTTGGCCACAATCAAGGCTATCACTGCTATTATCTGACATAAATACAGGGACATAAATCATGAGAAAACCTGTATTTTATTACCTACGTTCAAACTCCCACAATTTCTACTAGAACACATCAATAACGCTTACATAATTCGGTGAAACCGAGCCCTCTCGAATCACGTTACCAATGTCGAGAATATATTTCATGTAGTAGTTATACTATATCGCATGTTTATGGCACGGTATCGGCCAGTCCATGACACACCGTTACTGATGATCGATGCACAACCGCCACGCTTTACTCGTAATAAGCGTTACTACGCGATTTTATCCACACGATAAGATAAATCGGCTAAATTAAAATACCACTTTTATCACAAAAAATAATAACTAGCTATCAAGAAAGAAAAAACAATAAAATATCTCTCGCACTTTAAAACACTTCGCCATGGTTCCCGCCTTTATGGCTCATCAAAAACTAGTGAAGGGTCCATTACAAATCAGTCATGTTTTGGACAGAATCGCCTACTATAAAGGCAAGCAGTTACGTAGCTTAATGTGCAATAATTTGTGAAACTCCCGTCATGTTTTATGGTAGCTTAATTCTATAATCTGAACAAAGTTACACTTCTACGGCAATTACAAATGTGTCAAAATGACTATACACGGGGTCAGTAATGGGATAGTAAAAACTTTGATGGTTCAAGCTTGCTTACCTACGCCTAAAATGGGGTTCTTTATGTTGCGTATAGTTGGTAGGGAAATAATTACATTAGACATAATAATGGACCTTGTCGGGCACAGAAATAAAGTAGGAGGGAGGAGGAAGAACTATTGGGTGTTTAATATGATTTCAACACTTATAAGTTTAGAGTTAGTAAGTTAGACCGTTTTATTAATATAGAATTGATTTATTACGCTTTTTATTCCTTAGATACAAAAGTTACAAAAGATAAAACATTTCCACCAATTCAGTTGTCATTGTTAACCATTTGCAGTGTTTAGCCGGCTTCTAAAAAAACAGCAACACTTTCAGCTAAACGGACCTTTGGAATTTTATATTTTTTGTATTTTAGATTTTCTACTTTTGTTACCAAGTGGTTTGTTATCTATAGTAGTTAAATAATCTGATTAAAATGAGATTTCTTCAAGGATTAAGGAAAACACGTTAGTTTTAACTATTTGACCAACATTGATGGATATCCCCTAAGATTTATTTATTTATTTATTATTTATATATACTTTATTGTACACCACAAAAATACATAACAAAAGAAAACATAATATACACTACAAAACATACAATGGGCGGCCTTATCGCTTTCCGCGATCTCTTCCAGGCAACCTTAGGATGGATGGAAGATCTTCAGATAAGGAGATTTTCGCACCCCCCAAAGAATATTATGGTATTATGCTATTACCATTAGTTTTCGTTTTATTGCATATTCGATGTTTAGAGCTCTAATTATATCTTGTATTTTTTTTTTGGATTTTTTCTATGCATATTTACAAAAGTAAGATAATTTCTATATTTTATTTTTAAAACGTTGCCCCACACTAGGAATCTCTCCTGTATCGTGGGTGCGTTCACAAACATTTAAACTCACATACACAAATACCCAGACCCGAAACAACTATCTGTAGGCCATACAAATATTTGTTCCGTGCGGGGATCGAACCCGCGACACGCAGCGCAGCAGTCTAATCGCTCAGCCTCTGCGCCAACCGTGCCGTCGTATATTATTCCCTTATAATTTATACTGACTACGATATCGTTAAGTTTACACGCGAATAATATCGTAATGGCATGAGTTTTGGCCTGGTTTTCATCAAAAAAAATATGTTATTAAACTATTACAAGAAATAAACATAAAATAAAACACACAGTAAAAAATTAGCTTTGTTTTGATGCATAAATGGCTACCATAGGATCCACCCATGCTGAGATATAAGAAAAAAACAGTTTTTTATTTTGCTTGTAAAATTTAGATTTCTCGATTACCATAATTAAGGACCGACCGAAGGTTCGGTTTCGGTTTCGGTTTCGGCTAGTTTTGGCCAAAAAATCTAGTTTCGGCCATAGTTTCGGTTTCGGCCAATAATTGGCCGAACCTTTCGGCCCCGCCGAAACAAGGTATACGTGAATTGTTGCGCATCATTCAGCTAACTTCGAGTGCCAGTTGAGTTCGCTAGCCGGCGTGATCGTGATGATTTGAGGTTATGTGATTTTTCTCGCACAAAAATTAGGTATTTGTTTTTACTAATGATTAATGATGATGTATTTTTATGGCATTCATTAGGGTCTTGTGCTACAGTGTAAAATAAATAGGTTGTAAGTAGGTGTCAGGTGTGTATACAAAATAATTCATTAGATATTTTGCTTGGTTCTGTTGAGTTATTCCCTAGAACTTATAAAATGTGAATTTAAGTAGAAATTAATTTAATACCTAAAAGCTGTGTGAAGATATCTGTGATGTTTGATTCAAACATTACAATGTATTTGTTTGTAATTGTTGATGGATTAAATTTTGTACCCGTATTCGAACCGCCCCGTAGTTCCGATACACAACTATCTCCGGTGATTTAGGCGCTTCGCACATGGAGCAATTTAAGTTGAAGCAACTTAAGCAACTTTAAAAGTTTCCTGTAACTAGTTGATAATTGCTACAACGTTTACGGTTGCAGCAATTATGGCAATCTGTAAGCAACGTTCATAACCGAGTTGCTCAATCTACGCAGCGAACAGCGTTCAGTGTGACGATGAATATCGAAGAAGCAGCAATTGATCTAATTTTATTACGTCGTCGCCGTCTAAGTGAACTTTAAAAATCGGTATAATATTTAACAGTTGCTAGTTGCGGCAATCAGCAACTAACTTAGTCATTGATTGCAGCAACTGAAAACAGTTGACGATTGCCGGAACTCGAAACTCGAGTTGCTATGTGTAATCCAATTGAAATTATTTGGGGTGGTTATGGATCTACCTCCTAGCGGTCCACCCCGGGCAACGGCACCACATGTCCACACGGACTGTGGTGACGGCTGAAGGATCCATACTTAGCGGTGGTAGGCTTCGGCCGCCTGGCGCGCGACCACCCTCCCGCCGAAGTCCGGCGCCAAACAGCTTGTCTGTGTTCCGTCGGTGTGCGGGAGTGCCAGTGCCATTGGGAAATAGGAATGATGATCAGTTGCACGGCTTTGGACCGGCCTGGGACTCTATGCAACTCTGTACCGGGTGACTCATACTGGAGGGTAGCGGGATCCGAGGCACGGTCTCTGTCGTTGGCCGACCGCAGTTAGTAGGGGGCCCAAGTACTGCGCTAGCCACGTGGGAAAGGCTGCCCCGCCAACTCGCGAAAAATCCCGAAATGCTCCACTGTGCCAGTTGGCGACTGGGTGGGAGGACCCGGTGGCCATTTCGGGGGGGCTCGGGCGTCCCCGCAGTCTCCGGATGAGTCTCCCATAGGTCGGACGAGCTGAAGAGTCCCGTTGGGTAACCAAGTCGTGTCTCGATCTTCCTTCTATTTTCCCACCAAACTACTCCTAACATGAAAAAGTTAAAAAAAAAGAAATCGGTAACAAAGCGGCTGCACTTCCTCCCACATAAAGTGCACCTCACCAACATCAGGGGGTTGCACTCTAATCTCGATCCGGTCCACCACCACCTCGAGACCGAGAAGCCGCACCTATTCTTTTTAACGGAGACGCAGATTGCAACCCCGTCAGACGTGGCGTACCTCAACTACCCGGGTTACTCGCTTGAACATAAGTTCGTAAAGCGGGCTGGGGTCTGTGTGTACGTCCGCGATGACATTTGCTTTCGGCGTCTCCGTTGCTTTGAAGATTCTGGGTTATCTACAATCTGGATACTGGTGGACACCGGGGTCGAGAAATCTCTCTACGTCGGTGTCTACCGGTCGCACAGCGGTGACCAGGAGACAACCAGGCTTTTTGAACACCTACTGGAAAAGGCGGACTGTGCCCAGCAACGGTACCCAACGGCGGAGCTTCTTTTTCTGGGGGACTTTAATGCCCACCACGATGAGTGGTTGTTCCCGTTCCAGAAAACTGACCATGCTGGGAGAGAGGCGCGCAGATTTGCATTGTCGCTAGATCTCACCCAGCTGGTGAATGAAGCTACGCGGGTGCCGGATGTTGACGGACACACACCCAATTGCTTGGACTTGCTGCTGACAACTGACCCGGACAGGCACTCAGTATCGGTATCAGCCCCACTGGGAACATCTGACCACTGTCTGGTGAAGTCCGTATCTATCGGTTCCCCTCCTGATGATAGCCCTAAGGGCGAGAGGAGAGTTTGGCGATACGAGTCAGCAGACTGGGATGAGATGCGGCACTTCTTCGCGTCCTTCCCGTGGCATTCAGTGTGCTTTTCAGCGCGCGACCTCGCTCGCTCAGCTGAAGCGGTTGCGGCTGTGATACGGCAGGGAATGGAATACTATATTCCATTCTCCGACATACCGCTCGGTCACAAGGCCCGTCCATGGTTTAATGCGGACTGCGCTCGCGCTGAGGCCCGAAAGCAGTCTGCATACCAAGCCTGGGTGCAAGCTCGTGACCGTAAAGTTCGGGCGCGTCGGGTTCGCGCGAAGAAAAGAGCATTTAATTCTGCCGCAAAGTCCTGCAAGCGGGTGATCCGAAAGGCGCGCTTCGACCATGTCAGTCGCATGGGGGCCAAACTGGCGTCCTGCCCTTCTGGCGGCAAGCAGTTTTGGTCCCTATCCAAATCGGTCGAATCCAACTTCTGCCGGTCCTCACTACCCCCCCTGCAAAAACCAGATGGGTCGCTGGCTCACTCCGCTACCGAGAAAGCAAATCTATTTGCATCTCTGTTTGCGGGCAATTCGCGTCTGGATACTGGGTCAAAACAGCCACCAACGATTCCTCGCTGTGATTCTTCGATGCCGGAGATCACAATACACATGAAAGAGGTTCGTAAAGTACTTCAGTGCCTAGACGTGAATAAAGCTAGCGGTCCGGACGGTATACCAGCAAGGGTCTTAAAGAACTGTGCGCCTGAGTTGTCTCCTGTGTTGACACGCTTGTACCGCCTCTCTCTCAAAACTAGAACGGTGCCGGACTCCTGGAAGGTCGCTAATGTTCAACCAGTACCCAAGAAGGGTAGTCGTGCCGACCCTTGTAACTATCGACCAATCGCCATCACCTCCATACTTTGTAAAGTAATGGAAAAGGTACTTAACGGTAAGTTGCTGGCGCACCTTGAAGCGAACGACCTGCTCAGCGACCGTCAGTATGGCTTTCGCCGGGGACGGTCAACTGGGGATCTTCTGGTGTTTGCTACGCACTGCTGGGGCGAAGCCATCGAGAAACACGGCGAGGCCCTTGCCGTGTCGCTGGACATCTCGAAGGCATTCGACAGGGTTTGGCACGCAAGTCTGTTGAGCAAACTTCCGGCATACGGCATTCCCGCTGACTTTTGCTGCTGGATATCTGACTTCCTGAGTGAACGGTCGATCCGAGTGGTCATTGATGGCTGCTCCTCTGACCTTGTGGCTATTGATGCCGGAGTTCCTCAGGGGTCAGTTCTCTCCGCGACACTTTTCCTGCTGCACATCAACGACCTCCTTGGTCCTGGTATTGTTGGGTACGCAGATGACAGCACTGTCATGGAGAGTTACACATCCAGCGCAAAAGCCGGTGGTGATGAAATACGTTCATTGAGAGAGGCCATGGTAGAGCGAACGAATTCAGCCTTAAGTCTTGTCTCCAAGTGGGGTGACGACAATCTGGTTGATTTCAACGCCACCAAAACGCAAGTGTGTCTGTTCACTGCTAAAAAGAGTCCGTTCAATCTGGCCCCCACTTTCCGGAGTGCGTCTGTACAAGTTACTGACAGTCTCGAGCTTCTTGGCACGAAGTTGAATGCAAATCTGAACTTCGGCGCCTACATCGAGTCAAAAGCTCAAACTGCGGCAAAAAAGCTGGGTATCCTAAACAGGGTCAAGCGGTACTTCAAGCCTGGACAGCTTTCAATATTGTATAAAGCTCAAGTCCGGTCCGGCATGGAGTACTGCTGTCACCTTTGGGATGGCTCAGCCAAATACCAACTTGCCACACTCGACTCAGTAGAACGCAGAGCCAGGAGGCTGATTGGTGACGCCAAGCTGGTTGCCAAGCTTCATAGCCTGGCCCACCGCCGCAAAGTTGCATGTCTGTCGATCTTCTACAGACTGTACTTCGGAGAGTGTGCGCAAGAGCTCCACGAGCTTATTCCACCATCTCCCTTCTTCCATCGAGAGACTAGGCGTACTGCAGGTTATCACCCATATCTTGTCGATGTTCCACATATTCGTACGAAGCGTTTTGCTAAGTCTTTCATTATTCGTACAGCCAAGGAGTGGAACACCCTGCCTGCGTCGGTTTTCCCGAGTTCATATAACCCCAATCTATTTAAGTCGCGAGTAAATAGGCTTCTTCTGGGTAAGCTCGTTCCATCGTCGACCTCATCTCTGCCCTTAGGGCAAGATTGAGGTCAAGAGTAAGCCCATATTAAATAAAAAAAAAAAAAAAAATATGTAAACAGCTAGTTGCCAGTTGCTGCAATAGTTGCTCCATGTGCAAAGCGCCTAAAACCTTTACTAATTAATATAATTTAAAAAGTTCGTAAAGAAAATAATTTCTTAAAACACCATCTTTGATAATGATATGATGTACTTTTTTTGTTAAATAATTAGAAAAAAAATTATATCGACCAATAGAATTTTTTTAATAAAAGTTTCATATTTTCTATTAGCGTGACTGGCCTTCAGTACTATTAGTCATGTCGCATTTTTTCCCTTTAGTTTGCGAGGTGATAAGTTACTTTTTTTTTTTGAAATTACTAACAAATATAGTAATGTTAAAAATGTAGTGCTTATTTTTTTAAAGTTTGACAAGTATGTTGATTATATATTTTTTTTAATTCACATTATTAATTTTACAAATGAAGAGCTATTTTTGTTACATAATTACCTACTTTAATTGTTGCATTTTTTACATGTGTTAACTGTGTATAAATGCGAAAAAATACAATAGATTTTAAATTTCATAAATATTTAATAAGTTTCGGTTTCGGTTACGGTTTCGGCCGAAACTGGGACCAAGGCCGAAGGTTCGGTTACGGTTTCGGTTTCGGCTGAAAATCGTGTTTCGGTCGGACACTAACCATAATTATTATTCGCTGGGGGGTGCGAAATAATGGTATAACATATTGTTACCATAAATCAGTTCAACAACCGACAAGAAATGATCTATTGGTTTTACCATAGATCTCCTTTATTGGCAGTAAGTATTGTCTTGATATTAATCGCTCTAGATATTGTAGTGCAGGTGAGATCTGGTTTCTTTTTGTGATCGATTGTTATTGAACTTAATCTTTCTCTCGCCTTTTGAGACAATGGCAGTGTTGTGTAAATTATATCGCTGCTGAGTTGTTTATTATTATTTTATCAACCATAATCTAGCGCACCCACACTATTTCATGGTCTACGAACTTTTCAGTAACAGTTGATGCTATTAGATATAGCATTGTGTTGTAGGCTTCCAACTGGACTTGCTTTGACTTGGCCGACTAGGAAATCTCTAAGACTCCGAACTCATGTCAGTCGTAGCAAAGACAATCTCTTCAGACATGGGTTCATGGATGGTTCAGATCTGGAGTGTATATGCGTCGTGTCTCCACAGACAATGGCCCACCTTCCATCTTGCGCTTCATGTTTTTACACTTGCACACTTGACGATCGTATGGCTGCATCATCGAGTGGTGAATTTTGGGCCAAATATAATTAATGATAATAATAATACTTTAGAAGAAGATGATCGAAGATGTTAGGTATTAATTTAAAATATACTCTAAGCGCCATTATTGTGTTGTATAATATGAATAATATTCTATTATTATAAAGTTGCCTAGAATGCCCTTTAGGGAGGCAACTTCAGTAACAATTCCCCTCTTTAACAAAACACGAATGACGCACATTTTCTTCTGGTCATGTAACTGATACCTACTATACTGTAAGTAGGTACATACAGTAAGTTGCAAGTATTCTGATATATGAACTCCTTGCATCGTGTTACCGGCGCGATTGTCA
This sequence comes from Diarsia mendica, assembly GCA_949316265.1. NCBI lineage: Eukaryota > Metazoa > Arthropoda > Insecta > Lepidoptera > Noctuidae > Diarsia > Diarsia mendica. Next base: position 13,200,095 of record OX438887.1, read on the forward strand.
AACAAGGAAGTTTGGTAACCCAGCAGTGTCTATATTGCACATTACACAAGTGCCAATGATCTCAATTTTGTAAGTTTTACGTGTGATTTGCCGTAAACATGTTATTGTGGTACTTTAGAAACACGTAACTAAGTATTTTAATATCTGTTTGTCATGTGTAATGAGCTAATGGCCAAATTAAATGCAAATTAAGTTTTCTTGGGAATGTTACATGTATAAAGTTATCAATTTTGCTTACGTAAAAGATATCTAAGCACGAATAAATCAATCAATCGCATCAATTAGGTCTCACGAATTGTAATTAAAAAGAAGTTAATTTACGCGGCTTGTAATTAAATTGGCAACTGTTTCAATGGAAACCATGATTACATAAATTAACGTTGTCCTCAATTTATTTAGTGTTGTTTCTGTCACCTTATGAGTATACTTGCGAAAGTAAGTCAGTATTTATGTACTTACACTGATTTTTTCCGCTAAGTGTCACGCACTGTACTGAGATAGAGGTCGTTTTGATTTGTACGGGACACATTTCGTGTTTTTCTTTTTAGATAGGTATATGATTTTGTTTTGTTTTATTGTTAAAATAACTATTTGATTTATTTTGTCCTGTGCGAGATTAATGCTTCCTTCTTGAGTGTTACTTTTTCACCCGTGTCCCGATATAGCACCTTGGTACCTACTATTCGTGTTGGGTAAATTTACTAGGTATTCGAAGTTTTAGACACAGGCGAAGCTGCAAAGAAAAACGAGTAAAACCATTAAATCAGTAGGCATAACACTTACATTTACGTGTACCTTGTCACCATATATTTCGCACGTGTCAGCACTTTGTAGGCTTGAATTCCTTCATGTGTGCGTTTGGCATCCGTCGCGCATCGGTCAGTCCGCGGCGACCGTGGCCGCGTATTATGAGGTCCGCTATAATGCCATGAAAGGATTGTATTATGCACCACTAAGGCTTCGTTGTACTACAATATTGAATCAACAGACTAAATCCACTGTCTTACATTTTGTTAGCATTGTCTAAAGGTCAGGTACTCGGGTCACTAGATAAAGTAGATAATGTGATTAGATTTGTTCGAATTAGTTTTCAGTATTGTTGAGTTTAAGTTCCACGTCCGTCCGTCCATAGGGGGCGAGCTTGCGCAAATCCAGACTCCATGGCTGCTACTGAGAAATTATTGATGAAAAATCCCAATGACACTTTGCCTGACCCGGGAATCGAACCCAAGACCTCACCAACGAGGCAGTCGGGTTGATTTAATATTCGTGTCTATAAATAGATTTTAATAAAGCTCTGAATGAAATAGTAATTGCGTAGTGCAATTTAGTAAAGATTTCCCAAGACCCGTAACGTTCATAATTTATAAACTACATTCTTTATTCGCGATGCCACGCAACCGCCATTAGACGCAAACGCAATACAATCGGCTCAAACAAAATATCAACAAAATTTTCTTGAACGCTTTCGCTACAATTACGAGTATAAAATTGATTACCCTACACTATAAAAGAAATGTCGGTTCACGGCAATGGTCTTCACTATCTCGCTTATTGGAGGTAATATTTCAAATTGCCTATCAGCTTACATTGGCCATTGGACCAAAACTTAATGCTCTTATTCCCGCAGTTGAATGGTAGTCGTTACTGGCTTGGCACGTCATTATTTTGAGCACCTCTTTCACATACTCGACCATGGCAAATTATTTGTTTTATAGTCGAAGCTTAGGAAATGAGCTGTATCCAATGCTATACCGTTACGCTTACGCTATGCCATTAGCGTCAAAGTGATACTTCGTGCTGAAGAGACATGATATGAAAGTTTCCCCAAATATAATCATCATCAAAATCATCAGTCTATTATTTTCCCACTGCAGGGACTCATTCTTCCTCTCTAGGAGAGGGATGGGCTATAATTCACCACCCGGGCCCAGTGCAGGTTGGTAGATGTCATGGCTTCGATTTTTTTGATTCATAGACATGCCGCCGGTCTCCTCACGATGTTTTCCTTCACCGTTTTGAAAGCAGTGGTGATGAAATTCCCCAAATATGTAAACAATTTTTTTTATTATAAATGGGCTTGCTCTTGACTTCAATCTTGCCCTAAGGGCAGAGATGATGTCGACGATGGAACGAGCTTACCCAGTAGAAGCCGGTTTACTCGCGACTTAAACAGATTAGGGTTATATGAACTCGGAAAAACCGACGCAGGGAGGGAATTCCACTCCTTGGCTGTGCGCATAATAAAGGACCCAGCAAAGCGCTTCGTTCGAATGTGTGGAATGTCGACTAGGTATCGGTGATACCCTGCAGTACGTCTAGTCTCCCGATGGAAGAAGGGAGATGGTGGGATCAGCTCGTGGAGCTCTTGCGCACACTCTCCGAAGTACAGTCTGTAGAAGACCGACAGACATGCGACTTTGCGACGGTGGGCCAGGCTATGTAGCTTGATAACCAGCTTGTCGTCTAGCAAAACTTTCGATGTCTTTCTATTTAGTGATAGCAGTTTATAAGTAGGAAAGTATCTTGTAATGCTAGCCCTGATTAGAAATCAATCTATATTGATTGCAAAAGGTTCCCTTAAGTATTCTGTGGCTTGCGTCCTACCATATCGGATATTATACCGTTATTGACCGCGAGTAACCGTTCCAAACTTATTTAGAATAATATTGAGTCTACATGGTTGTAAGTAAACCGATAGATATATGTTATAGTACAGCTTTCTTGTAATAGAATGCAATAGTTTACTCAGACATAACATAATAATATATCATTCCTGTAATTTCGAATTTTTTGACAAAGGTGTACCTAATTGTACAGTTGTACACCCACATATTGCCATAGTCCCATTAAATATGCCTATCGCTATATTATTAAGTGTGAACAAATAAAGCTATCAAAATAGAAAGCGGTAAGCAACAACAGGAAATACTATTATTAAAATACAAAACAATACCAGCTGTAGAAGAACCTGAGAACGCTGTGTCTAAAACAGTCATGTGAAACATCGCCCTCTCATGACTTGAGATCGTTGAACACATACTGAAATTCCTTCTTATTAATTAATGCTTGTATAAGTTGCAATTAAAATCGGACTAGATTTAGAAGAGATTGAGAGCAATAATGTTATTGTTCACGTGCAGGAACGAAACCAAACAATGAGTTGAAACATGCGGTGACGCGGTCCTCAACGTAACAAGAAACTCGGAAAGCAATGTAGTCCATGAAACTAATTTCCTATTTATTGAATCATTTATTCACATATGTAACCAGTCGACTGTGACTGCCAATTGTATCAAAGTACACACGGAAACGTATGAGCAGAAGAAATAGCAAGTTAGTTCTTGGTAGCTTGCTGCACCTATTTTATTTTACAGTGGCTATAAATTTTTATTGCGTGATAACTCTATGAAGAGTAGATTTTATTTTTGGATAACTAGATTACAGACTACAGTGCACGTTCGTCGCATGTCCATTGTCACTAAAAAGTTGCGGTTAACATGACAACTGTGCTAAACCCTATAATTACAAAATACTCGCCTGGTATTCGCCAGGGCGTCGCGCGAAACGTCTTCGTGACAAAAACAATCAGTGAAAGTGTAGCTTCAGTCGCAGCCGTCAGTCACACTGCGGGACCTCTTTTTATATGAAAATATTTTAATGTCCGTTTATGATGTGTTGTGTACGGTACGCAGTTACCGGATTAGGATCGAGTGTCGATATACCATCTCTTCATGCTAGGTACTCCTTAAAAATCAATTGCGACTTTTTGTGCCATGACACTGGTTTCTTATATATTTTGCTTGCTTTAGCGTGATTTCGAATATTTTTAGTGAACAACATTTGTATCTATCTGTAATTAAGTACTTTAAGTACTGCCTATCACTGTCAGTGCAAACGCCACGTTAATGATTTGTTTAAATAATAATAACATTAGGGTAATTTATTTAATTATTACAAACAATAACAAAATATATCACTGCTTCTTAATTATTTTCGTAGGAAACATTTACGTCATCGAGTGGTATACCGTTTAATGAGAATTACCACAAAAGTGAGCTCAGGGCTCATACTAATTTATGAATCACATTAAGATGCAGTAAATATTATGAATTGTTATTTTATGACCATTTAAAAAAAAATAACTTAATTTATAATATTATTCTATTAGGATTGTCTTATAGTGGCCATTTAAGACCCATTCCGAACTCACCACCAACCACTGGAACAATTAATTACTCATGTACATAAACTACAAACTGTTTGCAATAAACATAAACACTTCACAATATTCAAATGATTTCCACACAAATATCTAGTTTAAGCGAAATTGTGATCTAGATTCCATCGTAATCTTACAGTTACGACACGAGATAAATGTCTGGAGATACGATACACAAAGGAGGATTGTCTCCATTTCAATGTGCAGATACATGACAGATCAATATACTATGTACTGGGTACCATCTATCTGGCAGAAACTTGACGCTCCGAAACTTATTTGGCATAACACACTTGGCATATTCTTCTTTGAACGAATGTGTTTATGGCAGAACAATTATTTAATAGAATACTCATTTCGCAGAACGTTTAAATAGCCGAATTTTCAATGGCATACTTTTAAGATGGCAGAATTTTATTTGGTAGATTTTTATAAGGTATAACGACCGTCTCGCGAAAGTATCCTTTATGGGCGGCATGGGCACCGGGCCGTAGGCCGTCGAATGAGGCCGGCGGAGGCCCGGCACTTCGGGGACAGAAGATATTAGTGTTATTTAATATGCGAGCGAAGCGAGCGCGCGTCATGGAGTATTATATGCGAATGCGATGCATGTATGAGTGACGTCATTATTATTAATAATAATAATAATTATTATTATTTTTGACTACCAACATTTAATGTTCTCAGCTAGAAATTTTAGCCGGGGTGAGCTGATAATAATAATTATTATTATTATTGCATGTTACACGTATGTATGAAATGAAATGCGTGCCAAAAGACGATTCTGATTATGAATTTTCGGCAAAATGATGGTTCTGGAAATGAAGTTTATGCTCAAAGATGATTCTGACTTACAAAATTATGCGTTTTGAATTTATGGTAAATGAGTGTATGCCAAATGATTTTCTGCGAAATGAAGTTTCTGCCATCCACTGTTATGCAAAACAAAATTCGGGCATAAAAAATTCTGCCAAAAAAGGTAGACCCCTATGTACTTTAATGTACAGTCACCTGCAAAAATGCATGGACAATTCAGAAATAAAATCGAGAAATTACGCCATCTAACGTATACACTCTATCGACAATAAGTATAAACGTTCATGGGAAAATAGAAAATTCCCATGCATTTTTGCATGTGACTGTACGAAGTCTACGTAAGTCTACGACGAGGTCTATGTTACGACTACAGATGGGTGTGGTGTGAAATAAGCCAGCTAAAGTAACTAGCCGAACCTTTTGCTCTGGCTACTTAAAACTTGGATGTTGTCATTCGTTTTCAAAGTTGATTATGAAGTTAAAAGTTGGCGTTCCGTTACCTGATCATCATAGGCCTAGCTTTTTCCCAACTATGATGGGGTCGGCTTCCAGTCTAACTAACCGGATTCTGAATACCAGTATTTTACATGGAGCGTCTGCCTATCTGACCTCCACAACTCAGTTAGTACTGGGTAATATGATACCCCTTGGCTCTTGGTAAGACTGGTTGCCAGACTTTCGGGCCAGCGGGCTTTTTGATTACCAGTTACGACTGCCCAACATCTACAAATGACCACTGGAACCAAAGGCTTTAAAACGGCTTGCTTTCTGAAAATCGGTATGTAATGGGTGATCGTCACCCATCTACAGACCAACCTAGGCAAGCCCGGCTTAACCTATAGATTGATCCGAGTGACTGTCATTATCTAGACACGAGCACGGCATTACCTGATGTTAAATATTATTATGTTCTCATAAATCACTTTCCGTTATTTAGTAACGCTATATTATAGTTATGTTTGTTACATGTAGGTAATAATGCATGATGTCATAACGTCATACCAAGACCTACACAGGATACAAACGATCATTTAACTTACGTCTATACGTCTCTTATGAACCTGCCTATCATATTTAAGTCCATAAGTCTAATAAACAGACTTTTGTAATGCGACATCAAAAGAACGATCACTCAAACTGACAAATCAAAATAAGTAGGTGAGTAGGTAATGTGTATGTCATAATAACAATACATGAATAGAGGTATATTATTCGTACATCTGTAATATTATTTGTCGAAAATACTGTGGAGTCACTACTCTGTACAAATTGGCTCAATCGTAAATATTTGTGTGGGCTCTATTCAAATATTGTCGTGTCATTTTAGTGGTAATTACGACACACCGGTGAACCATCAAGGTTGACACCAATTTGACACCACAAGTGGGCAAGAAACGAGAAGTTAATAAGTTATATGTTTCCGTTACACCATAGAGTAATGTTACCAATATGGTGGCATTATGTGACAGTTTCTAAGTTACAATGAAGTTACATTAAAAGTTATGTTTGAAAGTTGTGATAATCGTACTTACGAGGTAACTTTGACGGAAATCGTTGTTATATTATGTCTTCTTGTGGCTTTAAATAATGATGACTCGTTTGTTATTAAATATTAAACTATTGTGAAAGAGTCGTCCTGTTATTGCGTTTCATTTTCCTTGATTTATTTACTGTTTTTGTGAGGCTGCTGTTATTTTATTGTATGTAGTGTAATGAGTAAGGTGAAGTTTTTATATAACACTGATCGATATTATACGTTACGAGCTGACCCACACATCATCGTCTCCGTCACATAATATAAGCCTATAACCTTTCTCGATAAATGAACTGTCCAACAAAAAAATATGTTTTCAATTCCAACCAGTTGTTCCTGAGATTAGCGCGTTCAACCAAACAAAAAAACTCTTCATCTTTATAATAATGGTATAGATAGCCTTGTCATTACTGTGGTGTCACGAGATTCCTGTGCAAGTTTATTGACAACTGCATCCTCATTCGAGCGTGCATGACGCCACCACGCGATGGCGCGGGCGCATGCAACGGCATATTCAATTTATTAATGTCGTTCCTTTCCTTTTTCTGAAACCACCTTAGTAAATATTCCTTATTTAGCAGCAGGTCGTCGTGAATATCATTACTGATTTAATGCTCTGTCTGCAAACAAGATAAATGGTGTATTAAAAAACACGCTTATCGCATAATTTCATCCGTCGCAGACGACGCGTCGTACAAATTAACATGAATTAGAATATATAATATTATAATATATTATCTAAGCCGGCGTCATCGCTTTAGTATTGAGTGAATATTATATATTTTACTTTCTAGTAGTCTCACATTTTAATCAATCCATAATAAAAGTGTGTAGAAAGTTGCATCTCTAATTTACATATACATATATTGGTCAATTATTAAAAAAGTATATTTTTTTATGAGAAATCAATAAGTTGCGCGGATGCGTTTGGTTCGGCCGCGGTACAGTTATTCCTTCACGGAACTGTTTCACGTGCTAATTAATAGACTTTTTATCATAGCGATGCATTTTGTGACGGTACGATACGAATCGAAATACTAGTAATACGTACCGGAGTTGTTCACGATTGTGACCAACATTCAACTATCTATGAGTAAGTCATATACGCTAGACCAGTATCTAATATTATTTAATCGGATTATTACTATTAGTCATTTATCGGAATCTTTAATTTGATAACATTTTGCCATCGTTAACACACCTTCTGCATGCAAAATCTAGTGTCTAGTTCCTACCGCAGTGATCTCTTGTCGGCCTGAGGTCAGTAAAGAATAGTAAAGATCTTTCCAATTATACCGTGGATCCTACTACTACGATAAAACAACAACAGATAAATTCTAAAGTGTTATTGGCATCCATGCATAACCAAACTGAACTGAAAAAGAAGAGGTGTGGACATGTTAATTTACATTACTTAGCATCATCGTAAATATCTCTTAAGAAACTGTGTTCTGGCGTGTAAATATGTAGAATAACGTTATAATTTTCATAGACAGGATATTGATGAAACTTTTCGAATTTCCGAACTCGATTAATTTCGCCTCATTACCTCGACTAAGTTAGTTACTATTGCTTCAGCTTTAGCCGATAACGTTGTCAATATCCATCCAGTATATTTAGTAACGAAAATAGTCGGATGTTGGTGAGTAACACAGGCTATTTAACTGTATAATCATAAGGGTATTTGGCTCTACGTATTGGCACCAAGACCTTCACATGTCAAAGTTATAGGACGTAATAATGAACAGTAATTTAAACAATCAAGTCTTGGTTCCAGTATATCCTTCCTTCTTCTTGTTCGTGTCAATACTCTCCATAATTATCTAATTAAATCGCTTTTGACCACAACTCTGCCTCATCCACAGCGTTGATAGTGCCTTCGGATGAGTCCCTTAAAGTGTAGGTGGAGTTGCACAAAGAGTTAGGCCCGTAATCCACCAAAGCGGAGAGGAGAGGAGACGAGAGGAGATGTGCCGCGAAGCTGGCAGGTTATTTCCACCAAAGCGGAGAAGAGATGCGTTGCGGAGAGGAGATGTGAGCTGTGTGTAGCAGAGATGTGAGCTGTGAGAGATCGAAAACAGTCAAGTTCTGTCTACGAAAGGAAGACGTCATGTCGTTACAAAAGTTATATCTGAATTGGCTTGAGGAAGAAGAATTAGAGGTTGAAGAAACACAATTAATTCTTCAACATTTAAATTCAGTCAATCGAATGACGTTTCGGGACGTGCGAGGCGCGCGGAAAAGGCAGCGCAGCCCGGCCGCCCGACTAGACACTTCTCCGCTCTGCCGCGCCGCTTGCTCGCTCGCTGCACAAAATTCTATAGAAAAATGAGACATCTCCTCTCCTCTCCGCTTGACCCATTTCCACCAAAGCTAAGCGGAGAAGAGATGTGGAAATAACGAAATCGGATTGGTTTATTCAAACACATCTCCTCTCGTCTCCTCTCCTCTCCGCTTTGGTGGATTACGGGCCTTAGGACAGAAGGTTCCATAGTTTGTGATGAGACCCCGCGTCCTGCTTCATCGGTATGCCCCCATCCGATCAAGTTGCAGCGGTTCATCTGGCTTCGCCGACGGTTTAAGTCTATTTTAATTTTTATAATGATCCAAGTTTACCTAACTAAATGACTATTTCTCTTGTTCCAGATGGTGTCTCAATGCGAGTGCTGAGCCATGCGAAGCGACGTGGCATACCGCGGGCTCTCGCAGCACGTGGAGCTGGACCGGGCAGCCGACCCTCGGGATCGGTTCACTCTGCAGGAGCTCATCGGAGAGGGCACTTATGGAGAGGTCTACTGTGCCAGAGACAAGAAAACTGGCAGGCGGGTTGCTGTTAAGGTCGGTTATTTACGTAAAAATAAATTTGAAAATCGGTCGACAATTAACGGAGATATCCGCGAACAAACATAAAAAAAGAAATATACGGTGGAATTGTTTAACCTCCTCTTTTTTGAAGTCGATTAAAAAGTATCAATCTGCCAAAAGGTGTGCTTGTCAATAAAATATGTTTATCGCAACTAATTGAATGTCTATGTTGTCAAAAGATTTGAGGAACTATACCTACTTACACGGAATGCTCAACTTGATAAGACGAATCCGCAGCTGATCGATCGGATGGAATGCTTGTACCCTAAATACTTACCTACATTCCTAGTATTCGTTCTTGGCGTTGTAACAGTTAAACACGACACGGATTTTGTTCTGATCAGGCATTATCTAAAACTCTCAAGCGATGTTAAAAATGCAGAAACTGCAGAGTACCCAGGGTCAATCGCAGCTCGCAAAGGTCACTTAGTGTTCGAAGGTCAAGAGGACCGCCAGACGGGTAGCGGATGGGTAGCGGTCAAGATCTGTAAGCGTTTATTCGATGAGTAACCAATGAATTCGTAGATTATAATAATACCTGTGTCATTGCAGTATCATTTGTTACGACTGTAATAAATAACTTTGGTGTAGGTCAACTTTAAAGATCAAAATAGCATCACAGATATCATTAAAATCTACGTGATAAACAAGTATTTCAATCGGCTCGCCTTCAGGAAATAAGTTTTTTATTACTAATCCCAGACCGATACCTATCAGTATTAGTCACTATAAAAGTGGTTAACCTTATCTTAGGTTTCATGCGAGCTGACGTCATTTTAAAGCTATCGTCAAGAATACCGCGGTGCCTACGATTATTTCCACATGTTATTTTAGTATGAGCACGACTAAGGTCAACAACATTTATAGGGCATGCACTCGTAAACGTTCGTACGGGTGAAATCTGAGAGAAACTGCCTCGCAGTCACACTAGCCCTACAAGTTTTAGTTTATTAACAATTCAATGTAATGGGTTCCCTGTTAAGGCGTAGTTGTTAAATGCTTCAATTTGAATAAAGATTACGGTAATTACTGATAAGTAACTGCTCAAAATTGCCCCTCTTTAGATTTACCACGTAATTACTACAATGAAGAGCTTCTCAGAATGAAAAGAATAGTTATTAACATACTTATTTGTATAAACGTATAAGTACTGACTATAGAGAATGCTGTGTATAAAGTACAGGTCGATGAATTTTTATGGAGGTATTGTTAGCATACGCATGTAATTGATTGCTTAGATGTTATCTCAAATGTAGTATTGATGTCAAGGTCGCTAGACAATACATGACATGGTACCGCTCAGCCGCCTCTCGTTTGGAACATACGAACTTGACTGGATACCAATTTATGTGCACAATATGAATATGTCGGTTTTGAAAATGAATTTTATAGTTTTCTGTATTTTTTCACAGATTTTAGAAAACATAACAGAAAACATAGAAGAAATAGAAGAGGAATTCCTCGTGTTTCGTGACTTATCGGGCCATCGCAATATCCCGGAATTTTTCGGTCTGTTCTTGAAACGTGGCGTGTGTTCAGATGACGACCAAATATGGTTCGTCATGGAGGTTGGTGAACGTTTTATTTATAGACTGCCTATTCCGGTCTTTATGCGAAAGGCATAAATCAACATGACCTTTGTATTTGCAGCTCTGTACCGGCGGTTCGGTGACTGATTTATGCGCGGGAATGCGGGCTCGCGGTAGCAGTCTCACTGAACCACAACTTGCGTATGTGTTGCGGGGCACCGTACGGGCCTTGACACATCTACACGCTCACCGCTGTATGCACCGGGACGTCAAAGGGCATAACATTCTTCTTACCGAAGATGGCGAAGTCAAACTTGTTGATTTTGGAGTTTCATCACACTTGGCTGCTACAGCTGCAAGAAGAAATACATCAGTTGGAACGCCCTACTGGATGGCTCCGGAGGTAAAATGTCAATGACTTTTAAATATCAACAATTGCAAAAGTACGCTAAGTGTCTTGCTGTTCTACATAATGCGAACAATATTCGTGACCCCGAATACAATACTAGTGACGTTTTGAAAGTGGCTGTAGAAGGTCATTTTGAATTGTTTTTGGTTGCAGGTTATAGCATGTGAACAACAGCTGGACGAATCTTATGACTGCCGCTGTGATGTGTGGTCAGTGGGCATAACGGCTATAGAATTAGCTGAAGGTGAACCACCACTGTCAGGCCTGCACCCAATGAGGGCACTATTCCAAATACCTCGGAATCCGCCACCATCTTTGTCCCATCCTGAAATATTTTCACCGCAACTCGCGGACTTTATCGCAGATTGTTTGATAAAAGACATGAATCAAAGACCTTTTGCGAGAGAACTTTTGGAACATCCTCTACTACTCGCTGTCAGTAGCTTTGAGGATAAGGTAAGATAAAACTAGATAAGATTGATCTTTGATTAGTGAAGACAAGTTGTCCCATATTACTGAATGTTATTATTTTTAGATCCGTAAAGAGCTTCAAGCGGAGATAAAACGACAGAGAGCCGAAGGACGAGGCTCTCGCGCGCCTGAAGCTACGACCAAGAGAGGGAAACTGAAATCGCATCGAAAAGCGCGACCAGAGAAAATGTACACCGATGACCTAGCCACACTAGAAGTGTTGACTGAAGATGCTATCGTAGAACAACTGCAGAAAAGATACACGCAGAACCAGATCTACACGTATATAGGAGACATTTTGGTCGCCGTAAACCCATTTACCGACGTGGGAATGTACACCACAAAGGTAATTATTATGACGCCAAAAAATAACCACAACATTAAAAATATGCTCTTTTGGTCAGAACGAAGGTGTTTAATTAATTCGTCCTCACGCATTTGGAGTTTATTATTAATGTGTGGGTTACTAAGCGGTGTTCTGCTTTGCAGTTTGCGTGTTGTTGAATTGTGAAACGGGATTTTTAGTCACGTCATTTTATTACAACTATAGGAATAATGTCCGAATATGGAATCTCTATTGAGGTCCGGCAAAATTCCGTTATAAACTAAGCTTTTTTGCTTCTCTATCAGTTATTATGTGAATTATTCTAATTGTTCTAGACTCAACAGATATACCAAGGTCGGTGTCGGTCAGACAATCCGCCGCATATATACGCGGTGGCGGATGCAGCACATCAGGCGCTGATGCATCAGAAGCTGCACCAAGCCATCGTCATATCAGGGGAGAGTGGCGCCGGGAAGACCGAGTCTGCAAACCTTTTGCTGAAACAGCTTGTGTTTCTGTCGAAGGTAGGTTCAGTTCTATCTAGGAATCACGTAAACAAGCATCTAGAGACCCAACCGGTAACACATTTTTCTAGCCATATTTTGTAGAGACACACACATTACAAACACACATTCGACTTAGCTATGAATTATAGTATTTTTATCATATCGTTTCCAGGATAAAAACTGCTGTCACTAAATTCTATTCCCAGCGAAATGAAGTTTCCACTTTATTTTTCCAGACCCAAAACCGCAACTTGGAAGAAAAGATATTACAAGTGAATCCTATTATGGAGGCATTCGGCAACGCTCGCACGGGCATCAACGCAAATAGCTCTCGTTTCGGCAAATATCTAGATTTGTCTATGATGAGAGTCGGGCGGATATCTGGGGCTAGAATATCAGTGTATCTTCTTGAACAGTCCAGAGTGGTGCATCAGGCTTTGTAAGTACTTAGTTTCCTTTACTTAGAGTTTTTTTATGCAGCACTTTCTATATTGACCCGCAAAACTCGGTATCAGTCGTAAGAGCCAATTGACCGAGATTTAAATCCAAGTGTCGGTGTTTGGTGAGCAATAAGCATAAAATAAAATCTTGTTAATTGATATGGGGTAAATTAAAAAATAAATCCTTCGAGACAATATTTCCTCGTATAGGTCTTTTAGTCCAATGATTTGTAATTGGAACGATCGCATTACTGTTAGCATGGCACTTGCTGATTTCATTTCTTGTTTATTTTCATGATTTTAATGGTATTAAAACGTTTCTTTCACAATCTTCAGGGGTGAAAGCAACTTCCACGTGTTCTACTATCTCTACGATGGCTTAGAGAGCGAGGGTCGCTGGAGGAAGTTCTATCTGGACGAGCAACTTAAGTCCAGGCATCGATACCTGCAGCCATTGTCGGTCACCCATAGAGAGCACAATGTGCATCGCTGGAGACAACTTAACCAGGCTTTTAAGGTAACTTTCATTAAAAAAAAAAAGAAAAAGATTCTCGCCCAGGATTATTGCGTAAAAAATCAAAAAATCCTGTACGAGGCAAAAAGGTGCATCTCAGCATGCTATTGTGTCAATGTAATTAGTTTACCCAACACTGTTCTAATGTCGATTACGAGTATATCATGAATACAAAATGGTAAGAAAATTTACATCACTTTTTAAAACTATTACCCTCTTCAATTTTCAGGTGGTCGGTTTTCAAGAAGAAGAAGTCCTAGTCCTCTACAAGATGTTAGCTGCAATCCTGCACCTCGGCGACATCGAGTTCGGTGAAACCGCTGGTGAAGACAACACGGACAATAAAGCTACCATCATCGACACTGCACCGCTGCATAGAGGTAAACTCATCATCTTCCTAGCTGCCAGTCTCTCATCTATTGACCTTGTTTTGTTCTGTCTCCTGCTTAGGGAGAGAACTGGAAATTATATTTATCCTACTTCTCCGCTATTCTTTTCTGATTAATTTCGTTGCGGAATACAAGACAGTTAAATTGTTTCTTTGGGACTTCGTCGAGCTTCACTACCTCGGCGCTTTTCTTGTGGTCGCCACTGTTGCTTCTGGTTTTCAGGAGTTGCAGTGGTTTGGGAATAGTGTAGTGCTTGCCGTTTTCCCATACAGTCGGCACAAAACAATTTTATATTTCTTCCATTCTCCCCTGTCAACCGTCACGCTATCATTTACTCCTTTCTTTGCAATAGAGAGGTAAACTAATGACCAGATTACGAGTTTATAATGAGGGGACACCGTTTAACTTTAAATGATGGTAGAGATAAGAAGATTTCTGTTTTTTATTTTATTTATTGTGTCTAGATGTGGTAAAAGTCATTGACTTCTGTTATGTGTCATGTTACGTGTACTTAAGATGGAAATTGTAAGACAAATTCTAATGATTGTCAATCATTCTTATACTATTATATTATGCACTTGAAAGTATAAGACATCTTCTGAAGAGATTTTATAAAATTAATATTTATAATTAATTTGCTGCCGTAATTTTGCTTGGCAGAAAATTTTACATAAATTCTAGCCCTATTTATTATATTTCATTTTCTGTATTTTGATCATTAACACAATTGATAGGTACGTTTACCTAATATAACACTCATTTGGTTACGGAAAATTCTAAATCTCATTCATCTCATTTGTCCAGCGTCCTGCCTCCTCGGCGTGGAGACAGTGGACCTGCGCGAGTGCCTCACGAGTAGCAGCGTAGTCGCCCGAGGGGAGACCATCGCTCGACACAGTTCTCCCACCGAAGCCGCTGTGGCCAGGGACGCCACTGCCCGGGGTCTGTACGCCAGGGCCTTTGACAGAATCGTCGAGAGAATCAATGCGCTGCTGTGCCAAAATAGACCTAACGTGTAAGTACAATTAGCGTTCTGTACTAAGACCAATTTGCTCCTATTGATTGAAATCAATATTTTTTTCATCTCTGTGAGGTCTGTATCCCAGCAATGAGAACCTTATATGCTGGTTATACTAATGCTATGGTAATTATTACTTATTCAGGAACGAACAACTCTCCATCGGCATCCTAGACATCTTCGGGTTCGAGAACTTCAACAACAACTCGTTCGAACAGCTTTGCATCAACATCGCCAACGAGCAAATCCAGTACTACTTCAACCAGCATATCTTCACCTGGGAACAGCAGGAGTATATGGCGGAAGGCGTGCCAGTAGACCTGGTGGAGTTCTCTGACAACAGGCCCGTGTTGGACATGCTGTTGTCCAGACCTATGGGAATGTTGGCGTTGTTGGATGAGGAGAGTCGGTTCCCGAGGTCTACTGATAGAACTCTTATTGGTTAGTGCTAACATTTTTATGTACTTTTAGTTAGCTATCAGTGCTAATTTTTATTAAACTAACGACTGCTCAATGCCTTAAACCGATATCTACTTAAAATTTAACGCCAGTGTATATGTCGCAGGTTTTTCATAAAATTAGGTTTTTGATCAAAAACCTAGGTTTTTCATCAAAAACCGGAAGATGACACATTTTAAACTCAATTTCATCATAAACCTGTAACAATCCAGACTAGTTCAGATTTTTGATCAAAAACCTGAACTAGTTTGGGTTTATGATAAAGTTCTTGCCAAAATCACGGGTTTGCGTTTATGATAAAGTTCTTGTCAAAATCACGGGTTTGCTTTGTTTTATGAGAAAATTAAATGAAATAAATAAAACAATCCAATATCCTTTATGGGCGGCATGGGCACCGGGCCGTAGGCCGACGAAGGAGGCCGGCGGAGGCCCGGCACTTTGGGGACAGAAGACATTAGTGTTATATAATATGCGAGCGAAGCGAGCGCGCGTCACGGAGTACTACTGGGATTTGTTCAATTCACTAGATTTGTTTAGGGAAATGATAAAACTGTTGTTATTTTATCTTCCTCCGTGGTTTGATCAAATCCCTTAGGTTTTTGATCAAAAACCAAATTTTATGAAAAACCTGCGACATATACCTACATAATTAAACGTATTTTGTTTTGATCAACTATAACAGCAGACTAGGAGAATAGTTTTTTCAGAAAATAATTAACCTTAAACAGCAATGCGATTCAATGTAAACTGTTTACAGAAAAGTTCCACAACAACATCAAGAGCAAATACTACGTCCGTCCAAAGTCGGACGCTATTTGCTTCGCGGTCCACCACTTTGCCGGCCGCGTGGTATACCAAGCCGACGGCTTCCTAGAGAAGAACCGCAACTTCCTACCTCCCGAAGTCGTCCAACTGATGAGACAGAGTCAATACGACATCATCAGGTTTCTGTTCCAATGTCCTATTACGAAGACTGGCAACTTGTACTCACCGTTGCAAGGAGATGTCATGGATTCGAGGAGCTTGGAAAGTCCTGAAATTAGGGTATGTTGTTGTTTTGATACAGTGGATTTTAGTTAGAATCACTGCTGACTGGGACACGGGGCTGCTTTCTACGAGAGGGAGTGCAAAGATGCCAGTTTTATATGTTAAGATCTATCTTTAGAAAAAAGGTTGCATTTTTTTGCCTATGTAAAATAACCTTTGATTTCCGCTGTTATTGAATCCTTTGACTACTTCGAAAGAAAACAATTTACTAACAAAAATACAATGTTTTTTAGGAGCGCTTCAACAGTCGGGGTCTAGCCTCCCAATCCCGAGCTCAACAGACAGTCTCAACATACTTCAGATACTCCCTAATGGAACTACTTCAAAAGATGGTGAGCGGGACTCCTCAGTTCGTACGATGTCTCAAACCGAACGACACCCGCTCTCCAAAACACTTCGATTCGGCGAAAATATTGAAACAGCTCCGCTACACCGGAGTTTTGGAGACCATTAGGATAAGGCAAACTGGATTTTCCCACCGACTTCTGTTTGAAGAGTTTTTGAAGAGGTAAGTGTTTTCGTCCAATTATTTATGTTGTGCCAACGTTTTCTATCTCAGTTGCCTGTATTTTTTACCTACTTGCGTCCTGAATTTTTTTTGTTTATCTCATTTTTTCCTCACATATTTTCCTTTTAGATACGGTTTTCTGGCGTTTAGTTACGACGAGGAAACGAAACCTAACCGTGACTCTTGTCGGCTCCTGCTGTTAAGGCTGAAGATGGATGGATGGGCGCTAGGCAAATCTAAGGTCTTCCTGAAATACTACCACGTTGAAGTTCTGTCCAGGATTTACGAGGAACAGGTAAAGAGACTTATCACCACAAGGTTATATGAATGAATGCACTATTTCTAGCTAGACTGCCAAGAGTCCGTGAATAGACAAAATACTATTTCGAATAAGTATGTCTTAATATGTTCACTATTTTCAAGAATAGTAATTAACTAACTAAACTGTACTGTGTAGTAACTAAAATGTCATAATCATAATCATAATCATCATTTATTGCATTCATGTAGTTTACAGGTTGTTACAGGTAGGTATAAGGTTTCATACATGAACCCTGCTAGGGCACAGCAATATATAATACATAATTTAAAGTGCTACAGTGTCACATTATAAACAAATCACTGTGCTTGAACGAATAATAGGTAGGTATATTAATTTTAACATGCTCATCATAATAATATTATGTCCATCATAAGTTATTTAATTAGGTAACTGTCATGAAAAATAAGAATACAATTAATTGGTCAACATGTCCATTCATAAAATTAGAATAAGATAAATTTAAATTAAAACAAATAGCGAAAATACTAATAATCAAGATAAAAATAACATGACATAGAATAGTCAACATTTTAGGTGTTGTGTGTAATGTACAGTTAAGAATGTCAAATGGGTGTCAAAATTTTACTTATCGTCAAAGAATTCCTTTAAAGTGTAATAAGATTTTAATTTAAGGAATTTTTGCAGACTGTTTTTAAATTTGTTTTCGAACTCTAACGACACTCTCTTGTCTTCTGAAT
Organism: Diarsia mendica; assembly: GCA_949316265.1. Lineage (NCBI taxonomy): Eukaryota > Metazoa > Arthropoda > Insecta > Lepidoptera > Noctuidae > Diarsia > Diarsia mendica. Next base: position 13,218,167 of record OX438887.1, read on the forward strand.
AACAATATTTTCGATATCCAAAGTTGGCCCCTAAAGTCATTCGTCTTACTTGTGGATAGCTAGCATACCGACATAAACGGATCCGGCGTCAGTACGTTCACTAACCAATTTCTCTTTATTTCTCATTAAAGATACGAAAGGTGGCACTAGTCCAAGCATGCATCCGAGGCTGGCTGGCGCGACGAACATACCAACGGTTAAAGGCGCAGATGGCCATATCAGTCCTGACGCTGCAGAGGCACGTTCGCGGCTGGCTGACACGCAAGCGACTGCAAGGTCTACAGGAGAGACAGAGACAGCTAGCCAGAGAGTTCCAGAAGGAGCAGGAAAGCCAGAGGAAACAACAAAAGTCTGGTGAGTTCAAAAGGAAGGCGTATCATACCATACCACATTACACCAACATAGGTAGACATAGAAATCTGTTTTGAAACATGAAATAGTTTGAAAACTAATTGAAATTAATTTTTATTTGTTGAAACTCTGGGGCCGTGGGGTCCGAGTGCTCATAGCCTGTTTAAGAAAATTATTTATTATTTAAAACGCTTAATTGACGCTCTCGTGACCCAAATGCTGGCTTTTATCTTGGTCAGAAGTGTTACCATACAACGTGACAATGCAGGGGCAGTTTTTTGATACCCTTTTATATTTTCTTGTTAGTTTATATATAGTTTTTAATGAATTTACATAATTATTATTAAAATAAATTTAAAATCGAAAGATCCTTCACTAACCGAAGGTTATCCAAAGAACAATATAAATGATTGTTATTCTCTCTTTTGCATATTATTATGCGTGGTTGGTACACATGCCAGATTTGTAAGTAGGGGGCATGATGTCAGTACTGGCGCAATGACCGGATTCGCCAAACATATAATTATATGATATTCTCTTTCCCAGGTGTCCCTAGCAAGAACAAAGCTATGATGAAGGCGAAGGTTTTGAGACGAATGACGTCAGACGACAGCGACACCAATGAAACTATCTCCGGTAACAAAGAGAACATTGATACTAATAAAGCCGCCGTTGTTATACAAAGTCGTAAGTATTGACAATGCTATTATAGAGGAGGAAGGCAAAGATATTTTCTTGATATAAATTCATAAGGTTTAGAAAGCAATATACTTAGCTAAGTCATTAATCAATTTTAATTTTAGATAAATAAACATGACCAACATAATATTCAGTAGTGACCCGATTTAGTTCTTAAGTTAGACCCTTTAGCTTGCTACGATGTAACCGTTACCATGGTCCAAAATATGAGATTTGACTGAATGTTCCGCAGACTTCCGAGGGTACACGGCGCGCCGCAAGTGGGCTAAGGGGCGCGCGCCCCCGCCCCCCGAGCACCCCGCACCCCCTGCACCCCAGCTCCTCATGCAGCACTACTCTGTGCAGGAGAGGGCTACGCAACTACACACATTTGCAGACCAGGTAAGGAACATAGCTTAGCTTAGCTTAGGCACCAGATCTCCAATACAATTTATTAAGACCATTCAAAATGATTTAATCTTAAAATAACGTACCTTATAATAAGTAACGTGGGTGCAAAAGATTATCTTAATAAAAGGCAATGTTTGCTAGATAACCATTATCTTAAAAAAATACCTACTTGCCATGTGGAGAGACCTTTGCCCAGCAGTGGGATGCTGCAGGCTAACTAGTATTAGTACCTGCCACTTTATTTTTTTCATTACAACTTACGAAATATATGAAACACTTTTTTATTATGTACCAGGTGCACAACAAAAATCAAGAGGTCCACAAGAATCTGCGTCGCAACAAACCTGGGATTAGGCTGATAGAAGTGCAGCGAGCTGACGAGTATCGCCAGCCGCCCGGCTTCACACTAGTGCCAGCTATTGTTAGAGGACAACCCACACAGTTGGAGCGAGATGCCAGTAGACTTTCTAGGTAAACACAGGCTTGGATTACTCATGGGAACCACAGATATGAATTAAGATCAGTTTTTGAATTACTGACAACTAGGATCAAGTTTTGATGAGATATGGGCCGGATAGCTGTAGGTTGTAGGGTATTCAAGATACACTGCAGGTACCTTTACAATCACTTGTATCTTATGTACCTACCTTTACAATGTACCTTGGCTGCAGTTTGGCCTAAGTCTTTTATTACCCTAGGGCCTAGGTAGTCGAAAATAATCTCGACAAACAGATTCATTGGTGTAACAGTCGATCACAAAATTACATAACGGATAAAGTTTATCGAAATATAAGCAGTTGTTATTTGTAGGTTACCTAATATTTCGCAATAATCAGAAGTTTCAGCATCGACAGCAATAAAAAAAATACCTGCGATCAGAGACTGTTTGTTTTTCATTAATTACCCAAACGAATGCTTTAAATACGACATTTTCGTTGCATAATAAAATATTTGTGAATTGTAGATATTACAATATTACTTATATCAATGAGGAAGTAAAACCCATTGGGGGTTACACACAGTATATTTCAACTGTTTGCATAGAATAGTAAGACAACTGCAGTGGTTCCATGAGTGTCTTTGGGCAACAGTGACCATGTCATATCAGATTAGCCATTGAATTATTTGCATTTAGCCATACAACTACCTACCATAATATTTTCTCTCAACTGTGTAACGTGTACTAAAATCATTTATATGCAATTGTTCATGCTTACTGTAACGGAACTGATGCAGTCCGTCGCCGGAGTTCCTTGAGAGCCCCGCTAGGCCTTGGGACGAACCGTTGATTTGTAAGAAAGATATTGAGATCAAAAACCCCAGGTTTGTTGACCTTCTTCATACTTTAGTAGCTGCTTTGTAATTGAATAGAAGAAATTATTGATAGTTCGTTTTTTTTCATCATGCTATACTTAACGTCTGTGCAAGGAAACAAGCGACAAAACCTTAACAATGAAGTTTGAATGCAACTTGCAGAACTTTAGAGCTCAATTTCATAAAACTGTCGCTTAATTCGTAGTTCCATAACGCTGTCCATTTTCTTGTCGTCATTATGGTGGAGGGCCGAAACGACACATTGTAATGTCTTTTTTGTAAGCAATTAAAGTTAGCATTGTTTGGTAATGTCGTTAGTTTTGTTCAACTATTATCACCAAGTAAGGATTAGCTACTTTCACAAACGGCAAAAAAGATAATATTTATGTAAGATACTGTTATAAATCTCCAATTCTTCATTATGAATGATCAGTCCGTGATTTCGTAAAGCCTGCATGACTGACAACTTTTGTTCAATATTTAAAATTAGTAAACGCTCCAGGACGCATTCAACATATTCATATTGCCTTTTCCTCGCAGATATCAACCAACAAGCAACGGTCACGCTTACCAGGACGACAGACACACAGAGATGCAGGCGAACAACTGGCAGAGTAACGTAGCATGCAACCGACAGTGTGGTGGACTAGTCAGGTACGATCCATATGCCAGGGATCACTTCGAACCTAATGGTCACAAGATCGGCATGGATTACATGGGTCCTAGTAATCACATGGCCCCCATAGATCACAGAGGTTCTAGGGACTACAGAGGATCAACGGACTACAGGGACCCTAGTAATCACTGGGGCCCTACGGACTACAAGAGCCCTATAGATTACAATAACTACAGGGACAACAGGAACCCCATGGACTACAGGGAAATTGATGCTACCAGGTTCTGGCCCTGAACAAAACTAATCGCTTTCATTCTGTCGCATGCGTCTCTTATTTTGGACAGCAGAAACGAAGGGTATGGATCCTATTTGTTGTAGGATAGTTAGTTAGATTGTAGTTTTAGCGAGAAAGGATATTTCCACAAAGATATCCCGAACGTACATAGATACTTAGTACTATCATTAATTTACATCAAGTACCTGTTACATACTTGTAAGACCTCAACAACAGATATTGTGATGTCCAGTATATATATACCTTCGATTAATCCTTAAAAATCGAAATACATATTTTGTAGGTAATTTAGATTTACACCAATGAAAACACTTGTATGACAGTATTGGTGCGCTCATAGTACCACTAAAATGTAGTGCTTAATTCTATCGTATATAATTAACCTCTTTATATTTGTGTACTAACTTGGCTTATTTCTTCCACAGCAATAAAATCCACGAGTTAGTGCGAAAATCACAAAAATCGGATCCTCCACCACGGCTATCTTACAATCCTACCTTCGACCCTGAGTCTGACTTGCGGAAGATACTGCGAAACTCGCCCGAAATACTCGCCACGCCTGTCTTCAGTTCAGACGACGACTACACAGAAGGTCCCTTTAGGTTCAAACAGTTGCTACGACCGACCCTTGGACCAACAGAAAGCCTTCGCAAGAGGAAAGTCAGAAACTCCTCAGGACAAAGTCCGTGGATGTCGGACAGCTCACAAGACAGCACCAGCTCGAAGCAGGCGTTATGCAAACGACGACCCCAGATCAGTATGGGCGTCTTTTACAACTCGTAGATCGAAACTTGGAAAGTTAGGAGCAAGCGAGTTCCACCTCTACCTCCCAGAGATAAGGTGTTCTCAACTTCTCTGATAGTTTGACTGTTACAGTCAGCTAAGTTTCGCATATCTTGTTGAAAACATTGTGTTTAGTAGTAGAATATCAGAATAGACGTCCGCAGTTTTAGTAAGAGGGAGCCGTTAGAATATGCAAACGAGATTTCATGTTTTTCTCAACTTATATTATGTATATCATAAATCTCCCCTCATGTCAGGATTAATAATCAAATATCCCGGTGGCCACAATGTTCCCGTCTATTTTAAACAACGCTGATTGTGCTTGCCTCACAGCCATAATTTAGTAATATTTAAGAGCACTTTAATTTTATGTAGACTATAAACTTAAAACTATTAATATGTAAATGTATCCGTCCTAATGAGAAACATTGTTTGAACTATTTAGGAGAGGTTATTACTGTTCCTTATTTAAGTTTATATTCCTCTGAAATACTCATGGATAATGAAGCAATAGTGGTTTTGGGTGTTTTCCAAAATATACCTTAATCGTAGGTACTACGAAACATTTATGATTTTCTGGCACCCTTGTTCTAAATTATTGAAATGTTAAGTAATGTATGTAATGATTCCTATTTATTTGATTTGTAATCTTGGAAGTCATATTTTAGTCTTGGTAACATATAAAAAGGACCCATTTCTTTCGGAGTCCCTAATGAGTCTAAAATAAATTTCAGTAAAACCACTGGGTCATGAGTTATCTGTTGAGATAAAGTTTGAGTGTTCTGTCAGAGGCTGCAGCCTCTCGTATAAACAAACTTAGTGCTTCATGCTTGTATACCCCCTAAACCGCTCATGGAGTTCTACGGGGTCCAACTAAATCGGATAAAAACACTTGTCCCATACATTTATGTTGCACATAAATCGTATAAATGAAGGGAACAACTGTTTTTATCGGGAATCGTTCGTTAGTTACGATAAGGAAGCACTAGTCTATGATGTTTACAGTAAACAGACACTTTATTTACTTATCAATTTGTACGCATTATTTTTTTCCAGTTCTCGGCTCTTTACTACCTATATATTAAGCAATTACCAAAGCCTTTAAAATAAACTTTAGTATATAAGTAATTCTGATCTTGCTATGACTTCGCTACGGTAATTTTGTAGAAATGTATAAACTTATTGTTATAATAATCAGATTTGTCTTTAATATTTATCAGTATTATTATATCATATAATCTACTTGTGTTTACATCATGAATATCGAAAGTAGGATCTCACCGGAATAGTGATTTTGATTAAAAATTACTCATTATTGCCATCACAGTTACAGAGAGTTAAAATATAAAAATGTTATCTTATGTAAGTAAAATTATAGATAAATCATTGACAACCTTTGTGATAATGTGCCAATGATTATTATTAAGTTAATTAGTCGTCTATATGGGTGGTCAACGATATGAAAATAAAGATTGTGCATCAGTAAAAATGTTTTGTTTTATTTCCCGTTGAATATCACCATGTACAAGTTAGTTCAGCAGCTGTATTAACATTTGCCATTCGAAATAACTGAGTGCAGTGGCTGAAAGCGAGTCTTGGTGCAAAAACATAAAATGTAGTTGAAACGTGCACCACGTGTATATTGGCGCTCGAAATCAAAACAAAGTAAAACACGTAAAGCTGTAGTTTTTAAAGCCCGTAAGAGTATGTGTTTAAAACTAAACACGCAGTCGTGTTTACGGCGGGCGGGAAGGGGGGTCTGGAACTGTGGCGGCGGAGGGGGGGGACACGTGACGCCGCGCGCTCCGCCAATGGCGGCGCGGCCGGGACGTGCGCGCGCACACGCGCAGTCGCGCCCGCGCCAGCCATGGCGGCCACCGGCCTGCCCGACGTCGACCTCTCGGAGATAAAAACGCGCTCCATCGAGAGAACCCTGCTCCCCCTCATCAAGCAGGTACGCACCAGCGCCAGGCCCTGGCCTCCCGCTCGCAGCCGCGGCCGGCTCGCTCCGGCGACGAGCTCGTGACGTGTCGCCGGTAGCAGACGGATTGCGTTGTCGGCGCCTCTGTGACGTACTCTCGACGATTACACCGACGATATTCCTCGCTTTTACGTACGCGACCAAAACCGTACTTTTATTTTCGTAGAAGCTGTAATTTCTATTGCGTCGCCGGTTTGACGTCCACGATTAGAATTTCCCGCCCACGACAACAATCTGTTGCGTCTCGGTCCGCGCACGCGCGGTGATGCGGCAGGGTCTGGCGGCTTATTTGAATAAATAAGGTTTGCTACCTGGTCTAAAGTTGACGTACCTAACTTTTTAATAATATTATTAAGTACCACCTGCGTGTGTTTTATCGAGTTTATCGATATAAGTTGAAAATAAAAGGATTACTTAAGTCGCGCAAAAAGTTTGTTGTGGCATAGTAAGCACGAGGGGCGGGCGGCCACGTGGACTCGTAGCGGGTGGGGGCGCGTGGGGCGGGCGGGAGGCGCGATCGATGCGCGCCGGGTCCGTCAGTGCCGCGGCAATCGCGGGCGGAGAGGCGCGGTGCCGCACGACACGCCACCGAGCACGTGCGCGCGCCCGCGGACTCGTGCCGCCGAGCGCGCGCCCACCGCCCGCGCGCCACGCGCTCCTCGACATGGACGCGCTCTCCGATGACGATGAATTCGCGCGCCGGGAGCCTCAGGTACGTTGTGGCGCGCGTTCAGCGCGGCTGACCCTGGCCCCGGCTCGCGCGCGACCAGCCCTTCTCCCAGCGCTGCAGATACGAAAGCGCAACAAGTAGTGTGTGCGCGGGGAGGCTCTGAGCTCGCGTGCAAGGATGACCTTGATCAGAGCTCGCGCCGCGCGGTCTCGCCCGCGTCCCGGCCACGACAATCAGACCACCTTCCAAAATACGACTAATTGAATATCTCGAACACTCACGTAGTTATTAAACAAGTTAACGTAGGCTCGTTTACTGTGGTTTACATTTTCCTGAGAGAGTTTACGTTGTTTTCTTTTTGGAAAATGAAGGTCAAGGCTTACTAACAGGTAGAACTTAATTTCGAAATCAAAATATCAATTAAAGTTAGGTAGATATGTGGCAATTTGAATAATAACGTTCCGTAGTCTTGTGCAAAAAACTTTTTAATTGAATGCCCAGTGTTTTTAAGGTTAGGTTAAGTATTTTTAATTTATTAAAGACCGTTAAATTATCCCCTGTAAATATTAGTGAGTTAGGTTATCTCTGAAGGGGCTCCGTTTTCTGCGGATTCGCAATCCGTTCGGGTTTGATCCGATTAAGTTTGGCGGGTGGCATCCACAGCGGGAACACATTGATTACAATTAAGTTTTCAGTTGCTTACGTAACCCTCCAGTCACTGAAGTTGACATTGTACTCATCTCACGAACAAAGACGTAGCATCACAACTCAACGTCACTATAGACCGTCCTTACAAATGGAACCAATATTTACAACATAAAGAACGATTCTACGATACCAACAAAAGCAATTTTTGAGACGATATAATATTTAAAGTTACCCAAATACCGTTTTCAAGCTAAAAGCTTTGCGTAATGGCAATAAATATCAGAGGTATGACCTTCGATGCTAGACACTGCCAAGTGCCTGTCCTGGGCTTTTAATAATTATGCAAATTAGTTTGTCAGGCATGTTTACGATCCACAAATTGTTTTCGATATCCGATGTTTAAAATGTAAGATCTGAATCTAACATTTGTAATCCAATAAATCGTTGTTTATTTCGGGGATTGCATGCCCAGTAAGTTTTTTGATTTTCTTTCTGCCTGTTACACATCGCGATGTCTCTCTTAACTTCTTAAGTCAGAAACTCAGGTCAGAAATATGAAAAAAAGTGCATTATTGTGTTGTAAATCTTGGTTTTCCGAATTCAATAGAACCAGTGCCATATGCCTAGTCCATGCCATGCAGACTTTTAAGAAACCCTGAAATAATAAAGAGAGTAAGAGGTCTTAGCCAAGCTAGGTTTGTATGAAAGTACCACCACTGAGTTAGATCACATGCGTTAAATAGCTATAGCTTAGCTTAGCATTTACCTTAGCTTTCACTAAGGTAAATGAAAACCACTGATAAACATACAAAGATGACCGTTCCCTCGAAATCGAACGAAATCAGCCATTTTAATATCATTGTTTCCTTCTAGTGTCTATCTTGAAACTGTTGACTTCTTTATGAAAAAACTTCTGAATGTTTCATACTTTACTAAACGAATTTCTCCCCTTCGGTCAACAATTTTCGCGCTGTAGGTATTACTGAAGTCTTTGTTCACAAATTAAGGTCGATAGTCTGTTATTGCTTGGACACAATGAACTCCAACATTTGTAATCCAATAAATCGTTGTTTATTTCGGGGATTGCATGCCCAGTAAGTTTTTTGATTTTCTTTCTGCCTGTTACACATCGCGATGTCTCTCTTAACTTCTTAAGTCAGAAACTCAGGTCAGAAATATGAAAAAAGTGCATTATTGTGTTGTAAATCTTGGTTTTCCGAATTCAATAGAACCAGTACCATATGCCTAGTCCATGCCATGCAGACTTTTAAGAAACCCTGAAATAATAAAGAGAGTAAGAGGTCTTAGCCAAGCTAGGTTTGTATGAAAGTACCACCACTGAGTTAGATCACATGCGTTAAATAGCTATAGCTTAGCTTAGCATTTACCTTAGCTTTCACTAAGGTAAATGAAAACCACTGATAAACATACAAAGATGACCGTTCCCTCGGAATCGAACGAAATCAGCCATTTTAATATCATTGTTTCTTCTAGTGTCTATCTTGAAACTGTTGACTTCTTTATGAAAAAACTTCTGAATGTTTCATACTTTACTAAACGAATTTCTCCCCTTCGGTCAACAATTTTCGCGCTGTAGGTATTACTGAAGTCTTTGTTCACAAATTAAAGTCGATAGTCTGTTATTGCTTGGACACAATGAACTCCATTATTAATGCAACAACACGCAACAACGTGCAGTGTCACGTGCAATTTCTCACCCTAATAACGGGTATTTGTAAAGTTGCAGAGAAAATATCGATGTTTCAAAGTATACCGTTTTTCACAATTGATGAAGGGCGAAATACCTAATATTGAAATTGAAATTTCACGGCTTCCAAGGGATCAAAAGAAGCATGTAACGTCCAATCTAAATAGTTACCCTTCTTCTTTGTCCGAGGGTTATAACCGTAATCTATGGAGGATGGTCAAAGGTGTGGGCGAACTGGGCGACTACCGTTATTGTGTTATGAACGGGAGGAAAGGATATCATATCTCTAGTAGATACTGTTATAGAATTTAGTATTTAAGCCTGATCCACTGCAAAGGCTTACCTTCCCTAATTCACTTTTCGTGATCTAGTGCGAGTGTAAGCCAATCCTTTGAGAAAGAGTCCAGCTCATCCCGCTATTCCTGGGCCTGTTTATTGGTATCCAAATAGATACTGTGATGCTCTTAATAAAAACAATCTAGATATTCCGCTTCCTATCTCGTCATGGTTGAATGGAAGCCCAACCAAGCGAGCGACCTACTGAAAAAAAATCCAGACTAGTAAAATCACTTAAACACATAACCTCACATTATTTGCAGACGGCTGCAAGTTATGTAGACAGCAAAATTGTTTACCCTCCATTATATAGGGTATATTATATTATATTTATACCCGGGAGCTTTCCACAGCACTGTGGCTGCAGCGACGCGTGGAAAATCAAGAACTTACGTGGTTACTTTTCCTTATTCAATGTCTCTGGTTCGCAGCACAGTTCCCTCCTCATTAGGTTCTTGTTAAGGGAAAATAAACCTTATTACGGTAAACTATGGTACGATTTTTTTTCTGTAAACATTATGTTTTTTTGGAACTTTTTAATTTTGTAATCTGATATAAATCCTTCATACTTCAGTAAGCCCCATTGTGTATTCTAACCGCAATTTTTACTTTCTTGCACCTAGAACCAGCGATTTAGGTTAAAAGTTATTTTGTCAGTGAATTTAATAGTTTAATAGAGTTACTTGTATACAGATAAAAGAGAATTTGTTAATGCAAACAAAGTTTCTTTACCAAACAATACAAACTCCGTATTTGCAAAATACTGAATGAAACTACGCTTGAACGATAATGAAAATAGTCGTTCTTTTCCGTAGAATCGCTTTGAACGTTAAATAAGCAGTATCATGTCTCCCTCGACGTCTTGTAACGTCGCGAGCTGCCAAAACATGCCATCGATATGTTTATGAAGTCGGATAATGAGGAACATATTGGATAATATCACAATGTTATCCTATTTAACGGAAAGGTTGAGTGAAAGAGAATGCCTTGTGGCATTAAGTCCGCCTATGTACAGTCGAACAAGCTTATAAGTATACAGGGTAGAGATGTTTATAATTCTATAACATTGAAAATATTGATTGTAATTTTGTTTTATCAAGTGTTTCGCATTAAGCGACTGATGTCAAACGCTGTATCCTAAACCGCTGTATGCCAAATGTATCTTTACAATCTTAAAAGTAAATACAAGTTAGCTGGCTGTATACTTATTAGCTTGTTCGACTGTACCACTATTATACATTAAGTTTAAATAAATAATATGTTATTGAATAAATAACTATTGTTCGGAATCAAGGTTTTCTTGTGCAACTTTATTTCAATTTGGAAGTTTGTCTTCACTAACCAAAACATTAGTGATTGTCCAATGAAAAGGTAATTCTAGTAACTATCGATAGATTAGGTAAAGCCAAAGAGAGTAGAATACTATGACCTATGTTGGCCAGTTACCAGCAACATTTTGCGCTGACAATAGGGCTCATAAAATCAAACACATCAATAACAATGACCTGGAATGGAGGTAAGCGTAGTTAGGGCCGCCCCCGTCTATGTAGATATACCAGACGACCTTAAAAAGGTGGCAGGGACTGACAATAGCGGAAGGTGGAGGGTGTCGCGGCGTAGCTCGGGAGAGCCTATGTCCAGCTGTGAGACTGATGTCTGTTAGGCTGAGTTTCTAGATTTGATTGAGCTCTACGCTTTAGAATAGGCTACTACGGTGCTTTCACAGTTATTATGCGCTGTGACTGAGACTGCAGCTGCTGTAAAAACAGAAAGAAGAATCTTTATTTTTTTAACAATTCAAAAGTGAATGTAATTGGCCTTGACCTTTTTTAAATGATAGAAAATCATCAAATGGGCAGAGAAGAAGGGAGTATCAGACTCGTACAGACTTGAACCCATCCATGTTCTTTCTTATGCTCTTTGCGTTACAAAGCCGCGGTACCTAACTCTTTCGATAAAAAAATAATAACGTTGACAGACACTGGTATGTACTAAAAGGGCCCCGCCTGCTTGAAACTGGCCCATTTCCTTTGATTGAAGGATGGCCCCTTGTTACAGATCAGCAGCCTGGTGGCGTCACGTGGCGAGGCCTCCGCTGGCGCGTCCGGCGGGGCCGCCGTACAGCGAGTCGGTGCCGCCGTCTGTTGCGCCGTCGAACGCTTCGTGGCCGTCGGAGAAACCATCGCTGATGACAACCCCGACGTGCGGCACAGCATGGTACTCGCCTGCAAGGATGCAAGAATCGCAGGTCAGTCCAGTGAACCAAAAAACAGTTTTTTGTACTCCATCACAACGCAGTCCTATTTGACCCAAAGGTTGACTGGCAGGTAATGCCTTTATCTACCACTCTTGTACTTGAAGTTTAAATAAATACATATTAAAGATGATCCAAAAGTTATATCGGTTCATAAATCGACAAGCGTTCCACGAACGATTAACTCATTTATTTACTACTAGCGACCCGCCCCGGCTTCGCACGGGTGCAAAAATGATACTAAAACCTTCCTCTTGAATCACTCTATCTATTAAAAAAAACCGCATCAAAATCCGTTGCGTAGTTTTAAAGATTTAAGCATACAGACAAACAAACAAACAAACAGACACGACTTTGTTTTATACTATGTAAGGATTTGCAAGTAGTAAATATCACAGCTATCGGGTTTTTCCACTTCAGTGATTCGTTTTATTTATCAATCCTGTGAAATATTACCAACACATAAATAAACGTTAAAACGGAAAGTGTAATAAAGCAAATATTAACTACGTATTTAAACTTAAAGGCAATGTGGTAGAACTATTATAAAATTCAAATTAAATCGTTTCATTAACTTGGAAAAGAGAGCACATAAATTTTCATGAAAATTGAACGACTCTTCAAATAGTTTGCTGTTCGCTGCTGCCATTTTGCCGAAATAGTTTCTTAGCTATTTAATTAAAGCTAAGTCCTTTAATAATGACGTCACACCGTGCCGACAATGAACTTAAACTTAGGTATACAATCAAGTTGCTAATGTGTTTAAGCTAGGCAAACACCGCAACTAAACTTGAGGCGTCAAATTACTTGATTATGTACGATAAACAAACCTTTAATTAAATGCTGTAAATTACTATAATTACTTGCCTCTGCAAATATGTCAAGTGCTTTAAGCACAAAAATCCCAAGAGCTTTAGGAAGCTGCGGAAATATACTCGTATAATTTCAGATATTAATTTAATAACGTAAAATACACAGTTGGAAAGCGCACCCTCGCACACATCCATTCAGAGGGTTTTAATCAAGGCTTGCGTGACCTATAAATCTCTCCGATATCTCTATTGTGTATTTAAGGGGCCGCCATATATTCGAGTGAATGGATTTGCACAGTTAAATGTTAAGAAATAGTTTATACCTATGGGTAAGGGGATTGAATCAAGCTGCGACAAAAAGTGGATTTATGTCCGCTCGCGATTGGCTCCTTAATTTAAAGTTTCTCTGCTACATTTCACTCGGGTCGAGAGTTCGGGGCCCTCCCATTGTCCCTGGCGGGCGACGGGGATGCCAATTATTCCTGAATAATGAGTCCATCTAAATGTTCAGATTTATTCAAATAATATGTACATCTTTTCCCAGCACGTCCAATTGAATTACGAAAGCAATCTGTCGTAATATACGCGACGGAAGAGTTATCTGTTCGCAATACATTAAGTATTCTGATCCGATAATCGCTTTATGTTCATATTCTGTGTTGCGTTTTTATTTTTCGTTTAAAAACGTGTACCTAACAGATAATGCGCAGAATCAAGACTACCCTTTATAACAGCCCTCATAAATTTGTGTCAACAACCTGACCCGAATTTTAATGCTTGAACGTTATTACCGGATCCAGCATGGCAACAAACAAAAGATGCAAACAATGGCCGCCCTGTCCCTCTGCCCTCCAGCCTACGGGAACGCCGATCAATTTCATACCTTTCCGTATTACAATAACCTGTTATTTTCCATGAATGTCGCTCTAGCCTACGTTCACGCGGCTTTGGAGAGCGCGATTTTTTGCAGTGTATTGTTGGGGTCAAATGTCATGCAGGTTTCTACATCATTAGTTTTTAACCAATGAACAGTAGAAGCTTGACGTGTGCAACTAACATTTTACTGTCGAATAACGTGCAGTAAAGTGTTGTGTGAATGGCCACATAGTGTTATTGATTATGGATACTGAAACCTACTTTCTAACAGACCTAAAAAGACCTGCCTTCCATTCTAATTCAAGGGAAATCGTCTGATAACAATGAAGTTTTACCTTTCATGAATACCTACATAAAAGTTTTATGCAAACAGTGATTAACCGTTTCAAAGTCTTCAGGTCAGCGCACACTTCATAACAATCGATGAAGTTTCTATTCAAATAACTCTTCTCTTACTCTGCGTTTTATATGGGGTGATTTCTAATACTTATAATAAAATCGTCTTTCGAGACTGTTCAATTCTTCTACTTAAACTAAACAACACATTTTGATGCGCTTTTCAAAATTATTTACGTATCATCGAAAACGATATAGGTATATTAATATGAATGTTCCGAAATACCGCGTTCTATTCAAACATGCGATCGACATTAAGTAAATTGGACGAAATTACTGGGTTCAATAGAGTTGGCTCATCTTCAACATACATAAGCTTGTAACAAATTGCTCTACGAGTGGCTTAGCAAGTCTGAGTCTCACCGGAATTCGACTAACCGCACTTTATCATGCTGGACACCTCTGGACCAGACAAATGACTCGACAGACTCGACACCTCGTTTATACAAACTGTTCAAACGGTTTTTAAGACAAGGGTGCTAACCGCCGACCGCAGTACCTACCTAGCTAGCAACACCGTAGAATACAAACAGTTGGATTCCCTTTGAATAATGGCTTTGGCAATCCATATGAACGATTCCAATATCCTCTTAGAACCCAAACCGTGGACATTGTATTCAATTCAAATTGAAATCACGAAAGTCATCAATCTTGGACGCCATTATAATTCAATCTACTCTTAATATGGTGCCGTTAGTTTCAAATTCAGTGAGTTTGGATTAACACAGTTAGCGATATTGTTTCTAAATTAATAATATTGTTTGAGTTTTACGGATATTTTTAGATTTTTTTTTTTAAACGTTGCCCCACACTAGGAATTTCTCCTGTATCGTGGGTACGTTCACAAACATTTAAACTCACATATACAAATACCCAGACCCGAAACAACTATTTGTAGGCCATACAAATATTTGTTCCGTGCGGGGATCGAACCCGCGACACGCAGCGCAGCAGTCCTGAAATGATTCTGTGCTCGCTGAAAAACGCATCCCATTGCAATCAGAAATTGGGTTCCTTTTACATCAGTGAAAGAATACCTCCTAAATCCAAACTTACACACTTTGCCTGTTTTATAATACAATATAAGGTAGTATAGACAACATGAAATTCATTTCATCTCCCTCGAGCTCCAAGATATTAAACGTTACAGAGCGACATAATATCAGAGCCCCTGAAACGTTACAGATGAACGCCCATGTAATTACTTACCATTAAGGGCGCCATCAAAATGGTAACGTGAACATTTTTCACTAACCGAAAAATGTTCGTTCGTTCATTGGGTTTGTCAAGGGCGAGCTCAGTGGGTCAGCTGTAACGAGATTATCCGGGATCGAAACAAATCTAATAAATAACAGGTGTCGACTGTGACCTTCGCCGGCCACTCCCATACTTCCAAGCAAATGGATGGCAGTCTTAAACCTGCTAGCCTAGTCATTGTTTACCAAAATGGCACACAATCACAACTGTACCTAAGTTATTTTCGGATCCATTGACATAATTAGGGGAGTAGCTTTTCGGCTGGCTTTTTGTCGCTAGGTTTATTTTTTGTGAAAGGTTCAAACAACCAGTTATTTATGAACGAATTATTTGCAAGAGTCGAGGGTAACATAGAATTTTCCTAATCGGTCGTAATCGTAAGTCTTTCATGTTCGAACCGAGAAACGGCTGCCAAAGCTTACTTTCGGCATGATATTTTATTAAAAGACGTAGTAAAATTCTATTATTCAACTGTATCTAAGTTGGCTTGAAGCCTGAAAAAAATACTGAAATTATATGCCACAAATCTTTGTCGTTGTATCGGAGTAGGCTTTAAATGTTGCCTAGCAAATTTGTCTCCGGTTAACGCAGCTGATCCACCCGAGGACCGCCATGAAAGATGTTTCCCCTAGCTTGCATCTCACCTCGTTGTTTACGACTTTATCTTGATAGATATGAGAGCCATTTTAGAGTGGAAGGAAATTCAATTCCCGGGCAAATTGAAAATGAGCGAGTAGAGGAAAATGGGATTTGTTTTTATAAATTTGTATTTAATTTTGTTGAGCATAGCTTTGTAGGATACACCGTTAATCAATCCCGGAGGTGATGTTTTAAAATTAATTAACGCGGAAGTATAAAACAGGTATACGTAACCAATTCAACCCCACAACGGATATCCAAATATCGAGAGTGCTCTCTCGAGTATAACGCAAAACCGAGTCCCGTTTAGATAAAAATAAGCTGACACTGATGCGGCTATAAAAGTTGACGGGAGAGCATACTTAACGAGTATTAATAAAGTAAATATTTAAGATTTGTTTTCACACTCCCGCACTCATCGCGATATTGGTTCATATAGTTGTGATTAAACGCATTTGTGCTACATAGTTCTACATGAGAGGGAGAAGAAGGTCAAAGAAAAGATGGATTGTGTGAGGCATGATATGAAAGAGAAAGGAGTTAATGATGCCATGGCATCTGACAGGAGAGAATGGAAGGAGTTAAACGTGTTGCGCTGACCCCAAGCAGAATGAGATAAGGGTAGGAAGATGATTATAAGCATTACGATGAGCGAATGGCAGCTTAGCGACTATTTATTCCGTCCCTTTAAGAAATATGATGACCACATAATAAGTAAATCAAACTTAAATAAATAAACTAAAATTGTTAAATAATAACTTAAATAGTTTTGTGATAAAATATATTGTAAATGTTATTTCTATATAATTATTTATATATTTACTATATAATTATTATATACTACTACTACTTATTATAATATAGTCTTACATTTATAAATACCTATAAGTAATTGAATTAAATAAAGAGTATTGAAAGGTAATATAATATGAATAAATGATAGTTAGTGAAATAATAGTACATTATGGTATAAGTGTGTAACGTTGGTGATTACCGCAGAGGCGGCATTGAGACCCGAGCCGTCAGGTGAGGGTCTTAAGAAAGCCGAGGACGGTAATCATCAATACACACGTGTATCATACGACGTTTTTCAACACACTTGCGAATAAAAAAAACGTGTGGCACTCGGAAACTGCCGCGGTAAAGCTATTGCATAGCATTTTTTATCAATTATTTAATTTGACAACCTCAGTTGACCACCTTGTTATTTTCCGTAACCATAGCAACCTGGTTGAAGTATTTTCGTTTCGGAATTTCTGGATTCGTTCTCCACGCTCAAGGCCGGCGATAGAAGCTATGCAATAGCTTATTATTACAAGAAAAAACATTTTATTTAGTAGATAAAAAGTTTATTCATAGAAACAATTAGTAAATGTGCAGTTAGTAAAATTATAATTAATTGGTCTCTTCAGATAGATTACTGGCCATGGTTCTGTATGTCTTTTACAGTTATATTTGTTAATTCTTGTATCCTACAGTTACACCAAATATTAAAGCAACCTGAAAAAAAGAAAAAAAGAATTATTAAGTTTAACACACAACACGCTGAAGCTGAAGTCACGTAGATAGATATTTAAAATTAGTTTAACTAACCTTAGTAACCAGATAATGGTTATCTGGAGCATCTTTTAACATCGTTAGACGATAAAACCTTTGATTTCTTGCTTCTAAATCCACACAGTCTTTTTAGATAAGCTGACAAATTAGAGTATGTTTTTAAGTCCACTCCATTCTTCGTTCGGACTGTACTTTTTAACATTGAGTATATACACCACAAAGAGCTAGGTTTGTACTTAGAAGATAATTCTTTAAAGTACGCCAAGAACACATTTTCAGAAAATTACTGCGATTTCTTGGTGTTTTGCCACTGCTTGAAATTTTGGTGCGCTAATAGATATTTCTCCTTGGAGTTTTCGGGTAGCAAATTTTTCATAACGCTAAGGGCTTCAAATCTTACATCGGGCGGTGTACAACATGAATCATTTTCTTCAAAACTAGACATTTTAACTAATAAAATAACTATAATAACAGTGAAAACGAGTTGTGTATTTTTTTCGCAGTAGCGGGAAAATATTATGTTTTTTTTTATGCGATCAGCCATAGACTAAAAGATTTTTTTTTTTTTGCTTGTCGTGGATAGTGTTTGGAGCCACGTACAAAATGGGGAATTCAAATTTTTATTTATCACAGAGAAAACAAAAATTATATTTGAGTGAAAGTTTTATTTATTAAAAACGTACTAAGTTTAAATTATCTATTTAAATACAAAGTTTCATGAAATGAGCAAGCACTAGGTACATTAATTAATTTTTACTATTGAACACGATCTTTTTTGTATCGAAACTTTTTTAAGAACATAGCAACTCAACCAATTAAATTTAAAAAAAAACCTATAACTCACTAGTGAATAATAGTAATGAAAAATTCACAGTTTGATTATAGGTGTCATTATGTGCCTAATTGCGGTGAAATTTTAGCCACTTTATGAGCAAGTGTGTTGAAAATAAAATTAACTACTGTAAATCAAACCGGGCTGGAAAAGTTGTGGACGAGGACAGAAAACCGGACGATGATGCTGTGTTTGTTAACAGGTGTTAAAACTAAAACCAACGCAGACTACGTAACGGGCGTCCGCAGTGCGGCTGTGTGCACTATACAAAATATATCTTTGAATAATTTGGTAGCAAAGTAGGTGTAGTTACAATAGTAAATTGTTACATTATACACACAAACACAGACTTAAGGGTCCGTCCAGATTGGGAAAAATTAAAAAAAAAAGCGTTGCATAACACGTCTACATACAGTGTTGATTCCCTAAGCACTTTTCAAATTGTTAGTCAATGATGTGCATCATTCTTCTAAAAAATATCTGCAAGCTGTCCGTATCCGTAGCCATGCCACGCATATCATCCTCCTTCGAGGTAAACACCCATGAGAGAAAAACATCGATGGTGACACACGGACAAACAGACGGACAGACGAACAAGACAGTGATCTTTGTACGGGTTTCTGTTTTACCTTTTGAGGTACGGAACCCTAAAAAGAACAAAACATTCTACCTCCATGTCAGAAAAGCATATGCACGGGTTCCTCCTTAGGTTGCTGCCTGCTAGAATCGAATCGTCAACATATGCATATTCAAACATTGACTTGCTCTGTGTGCATACACCAAGCGAGTCATTAAGTCGTCAGTCAAGGTTTTTCATTTTTCGCTTTTCTGTTTCCGTCGGTTTTTGTTTTTAAGTTCTCATCATCATCATAATTTCAGCAGATAGACGTCCACTGCTGGACATAGACCTCCCTCGAGTGCTGCCACATTGACCAGTCCCGTGCGTCTCGCGTCCAGCGGATCCCCACAACATTTACCTTTTAAGTTCTATTACACAATAATATAACCGTTGTCCGAAAAATGTAGCGTTAATATGAACAACCGCAAACATAAACATTTGTTTAAGACCTAAATGATACCTACATTAATTCTCACAAAATCAAATTAAGTACCACCCACATTTTACATATAAAAAGAATTCTGGTGGTGCTAAAATGTTTCATTTATCAACCGTATATCTGAAACCACTATTCTTGCAAGAGCACAAGGACTTTCTGATTCAATGAACCCCCGCCTGAAGCAATTTCAAAGATAATATTTTCCACTTGCAATACCCGCTCGTGTTTATTACTGTAACCTACTGAACGTTACATTTTCGAGCAGTTTCGGTGCTACCTCATGAATAGTAGGGATGTACTGGGCGAACAGTAAGTAGGCATACATTTTCAGTTCACGTTTATAGCTCTCAGAGCTATTAATACAAGAATCGAACGTAGGCGGTAAATTCCGACGATTTTACTGGTAACAATTATCCAGGTACCAACCTACTTTTACAGTTACCTTAAACTAACACGCGACAGTCGTAAAGTCATCCCGAAAAATGCTATTTTTACCCCTTTGTTCATGACGGGTAAGCGGTTGCAGATATCAAAAATTAATGGTGTCGTTAAACTTGTTATCACGTTAAGCTTTTAATGAAAGTTATTTGTTTTAGCTACAAAGCTAAAACAAATAACTTTCATTAAAAGCTTAACCTGTATTGGTGTAAAGGGAGAAAATACAAAGATAATATATGATTTTTATGTTCAGCTTAGATATTACTTTACCAGTTGGTTTCAACGACAAACATGATTTGCTATAGAGTTTTTTTTAACATGGCTTGCAAAAGCTATAACTGTGCTTATTTAAACAATACTCATCATCTATTCTATACGATATACATACAAACATCAAGTTTATGAAACATTAGCGACCTGCCCCTGAGCAGGTCAGGCTGGTCGCTAATTCTACTAATATAATAAATGCGAAAGTTTGTGAGAATGGATGGATGGATGTTTGTGGAAAAACTACTGATCGGATTTGGATGGATGACGGAACCGGCCCAGTTTCCTCAACGGAACCGGCATCCAGGAGTTTGTCCGCTTCATGTTCTGACATGATCTAAGTGCACAAGTAAAGAAACTACACACACAAACAATCAATATTGTATTACGTTACTTTAAATTACACGTGTACAAGACAAGACAAGATAAAATAGGGTGAAGAGACCGTTTCAAGCTGGTGCTCTCACTGGCACACAAATATAGTTTATAATCTGGATAACACATAAGATACTTTTATCCCGGTATTACAATCCCGTGGGACAGTACAGAACACCACGCGGGCGGGTTTCATAAATACGAATCAGTCTCGCAGACCCGCTCAGCCACAATATGCCAATCATTGAACGGCCATTGCTAGATATGCTGAATGTGCGCGGAAAGGTCTACGATATTCAATGTTAGCTGCACAGACCATTTGTTTGCCAGCCACTCACTTGTGCGTAGCGTTCCCACAATGAAACGATTTTTCATACGTTTTCATAACAAGGTTTGTTTTACTTTACCCTAAAACTCTTAAGGAATCAGTGTGCTCATCATTATAAACAACAAGGTTGTATACACTTGTGAAGCTTAGCCACGGCCTGCTGTGGCCGCGGCTTTTATCGAAATTCAATTCAACAGTACGTACGAATATTTGAAGCGTCTCGAAGTGTGAAAAAGAGATGTCAGGTACCAGTGACGCCCTTAAAAAGAAAACCTTTTTCGTAATTATTTTCTTTTATCGCTCCGATTTAGATACTGATGGTGCACGTATTCAAAATAAGAGCTTTTTCGTTGTTTGACCACAACCTTCACCCTTATAATTACACACATCAAAAGTGTCTAGGGATCAACATATATTTTTGCAATAACTTTTCTCCTGATTGATATTAATTAAAATTTTCTTTAAGGATTCATCAAATAAAGTGTTTTCGTTTGTCACAGTAACGATAAACCAAGTCACCTTTGCATTAAATAAAGAAATTTGCCATTTTCCTAATAAAGAGATTTTTGACATTTGAATCTCTAACATTAAAGTTCGAAAAAAAGACTAAAATAACAGTTTTCTTTAAAATTTTATTGGGTAACTTAAACAATTAATAATCTGTGTTTCTACCGCGAATACTAACAACACAAGAACATCGGTTTGGCATTCTCAAAATGAGTTCATCCAAATCACGCTGTGGAATGGCCGCCCATGTTCGTTGCAACAACAAAAAAAGGTCTTCTTGCGACTGGATGCTCTCCATATTCGGCAGAGCTCTTCTCTGTAGCATATCCCATGCATGCTCAATCGGGTTCAAGTCTGGCGACTGAGCAGGCCAGGGCAGGACATTGATGTTAGCTGCGGCGAGAGTCTGTCTTACAACTCTTGCGGTGTGCGGTCGTGCATTATCATGCATTAACTGAAATAAGGGACCGATTTGCACTTTTAGAGGAACGATGACGTCTGATACAATCGTCTCAGCATAAATTTGAGCGTTGAGGTTGCCTCTGATCCAAATCAACTCAGTTCTTCCGCCGATCCAAATACCCGCCCATACCATGATGGTTCCACCACTATAAGGATGGACTTCCTGGCAGGATTTTAATCGCTGTTGGCGTCCAGGGGTTCTCCAGTGTCGTATACGTCTTGTATCCGGTCTCATACCAAAACGAGACTCATCAGAAAAGCACACGAAACGCCATTGTTCTTCTGCCCAAATTCTGTGTTCAAGAGCCCATTGATATCGAATCCTACGATTGTGCATTGCTATAGGTGGTACCCGTAGCGGTCTTCGGGAATGAAGGTTCACTTCATGCAAGCGGTTTCTGACTGTTTGGTCGCTAATTAAGTTCCCTGAAGAGTGATGAAGCCTCACGGCTAACATCATGGCGGTTATTGTTGGAGCTCTTCGAGTTAAGATTTGAATGTATCGGTCTTGTCTCCGTGTGGTGCAAAGCCCCGATTGAGCATGCATGGGATATGCTACAGAGAAGAGCTCTGCCGAATATGGAGGGTATCCAGTCGCAAGAAGACCTTTTTTTGTTGTTGCAACGAACATGGGCGGTCATTCCACAGCGTGATTTGGATGAACTCATTTTGAGTATGCCAAACCGATGTTCTTGTGTTGTTAGTGTTCGCGGTAGAAACACGGATTATTAATTGTTTAAGTTACCCAATAAAATTTTAAAGAAAACTGTTATTTCAGTCTTTTTTTCGAACTTTAATGTTAGTGGTTCAAATGTCAAAAATCCCTCTATTAGGAAAATGGCAAATGTCTTTATTAATGCAAAGGTGACTTGGTTTATCGTTACTGTGACAAACGAAAACACTTTATTTGATGAATCCTTAAAGAAAATTTTAATTAATATCAATCAGGAGAAAAGTTATTGCAAAAATATATGTTGATCCCTAGACACTTTTGATGTGTGTATTATCTGTGACCCCACTGAACACTGATCAATCTTCAGAAATCAAAGCACTATTTATCAGGGTCTACCTTTTTTGGCAGAATTTTTTATACCCGAATTTTGTTTTGCATAACAGTGGATGGCAGAAACTTCATTTCGCAGAAAATCATTTGGCATACACTCATTTACCATACATTCAAAACGCATAATTTTGTAAGTCAGAATCATCTTTGAGCATAAACTTCATTTCCAGAACCATCATTTCGCCAAAAATTCTTAATCAGAATCGTCTTTTGGCACGCATTTCAAATCAAATCAAATCAAATTATTTATTTGTGATACATGGGTTACATGCAGGTGTTCATTACATTAATTATAAGCATAAAATGTCCATTCCATGATCAGCCACTTGGGCATACAAATGATAAAATAATACAATAGAAATAAGATTCTTGAATTTCAAAGATTAGACATAAATTACATTTCATATTAGATATATATGTCAGAAAACAGACACAATTACACAAACACAACAACAAGTCAAGCATACATGAAACATTTAAAAAGTTCTAGTCGATAAAAAGTCAGCAACAGAATAATAACATTTTTCTATTAGAAATTTGAACAATTTATTTTTGAACACATGAGTATTGCTACATTCTTTTATGTCGTTAGGAATCTTATTGTAAATTTTTGTGGCCATAGCAAACGCACTTTTACCAAAGAGGGTAGTTTTATATTGACTGGTAACGTTGTTATACAAATGACTCCTATTTCGCGATCCCAGCTGTAATGTAAACAGTGATGGATGATGTCTAATAAACAAGGCCATTTCAAAAATATATAAGGATGGGAAGGTAAGAATTTGTAATGTTTTAAAGAATTCTTTGCAGCTGTCTGTTCTTTTGAGACCGCACATTGCTCGCACGCACCTCTTTTGACATTTCATTTCATACATACGTGTAACATGCAATAATAATAATTATTATTATTAATCATTATTATCAGCTCACCCCGGCTAAAAGGCCAAAGGCAGAATTCGTACCACCTATTTTTTTTTTGTTAAGTGATAGAATTTGTACCACTTATTAAGTCAATTAAACCATTCATTTTCATGTAACATTAGTATTTTTAGAAGTTCGGATTCATTAATTATATCAATCAAAAGATTTAAGTAGATAAACGTAATTAATCATAGACTAAACGTAGTTATGTTTTTAGAAGTTGCCATTTGTAAAATATCACGAGGCTCACAATGATAAATAATTATTTAAAAATAGAAATAACAGTAAATATAATTAACCAATTACACATTATACCTTAAAATGAATAATTATTGCATACAATCTTAATAATTAACTATTTAATGATAGGAATTATTTTCGACATCAATGTTTTTTTTTGTATTGGCAATTATTTTATTGACAGGACAGGAAAATCTTTCCGAGTCTCTGTTCGGTTCTTTACTGTTGTTTTGGATTGTTGTTTGTAACTGCATCTGAGCAATTTAGCAAATTATCTGGCCATTTTTACGTTGAGTCGAGCTACTGCTCCTCCGTACTCTATCTGTTGATAGTTTTTTCGCGAAAGGACGCTTTATTAATTGTGCTGTGTGTGTACGTGCTTCTAATTAATATGACGAGTTTGCAATGCATAAATTGCAACGTTCGCTTGTCCCGAATAAGAAGGCACGCTTTATCGGATGAGAGTGAAGATCTCGTCAATACTATTCGGCTGTGGACATATCCTAGAGATGTAAGTAGTTTCAAACATAACATTTTGCGTACGAGTGTGTCAGTTACGAAGTGATAACTTTTACGTGTTAAAAAGTAGTCCTTATCATTTAAACTACACGATATCATACTAAAATAATATATTGTGTGTACAAAAACTAATCTAAACATTATTTGAAAAAATAACAAACACCATTGTGGTTGTATATGTACTTACTTAAATATTTACAGTTTGTCCTATTTAATGTACAAACACATAAGAGCTCATACGCCTTTATAGACAATTAAAAAGCCATTGTTATAAATCTCCTGGAGATTTACTATCAGACGGGAGGCCAACCGCTTGCCGGCTCTTCACCCAACGTATGGGTGAAACATTTCTAAGTGATCGTTTTGCATGTATTGTTTACTTGCCTAACACTTGGAGTGTCATAGTCATATAAAGCAATGTTGAGCCGTACTCAAAATCACTTCTTTATTTCCAGATAACACCTGCTGACCATGTTTGCCATGCATGCTGGCAGCTAGCTAGTCATCCCCGTTCTTCTGACAATATGCCGAGGAGACGCACAGGCCATCAAAGTGTTTGTGTTGTATGTGGACGATCCGTACTACGAATCAGTCGACGCAGGATTTTGATTGAAGGTGCAAATGAAGACGAACAAAGAATGGCTAACACAGTTGCTACTTGGATCCAACCACGAGAGGTATAACAACTCATACCTATTATAACTTTTATCAATTAGGTGTCTTGATTTGATGTATGATTGTGTTAAAACAATGTAAATTATTTCCCACTAATACCATGCAGTTTTAAATGCAACCTTTTCTTTATTTATATTTTTTTATTTCAGCTTCGTTCTGAGGATGAAGCTTGTGTGCCGTGTTGGCTAAGAGCTAGCAGAACTAGGGTTGTTTCACCAAATGAACATATTCAACCCATTGTACCTGATCATCTAGAGGGTGATCATTCTGATTTGATGTGTGCTGTATGTGGTCAGAGTCTATCCGACCCAACATCAGATCAAGAGTGGAATCCCGACAACACTGCTCGTTTGATGGAGCACCAGCAGGTATATATATGAAATAATATATTTATAGTAATTAGCTTATAAAAATGTGTCATGCAAAGGGCAATTAATATTTTATGTTGCTAAATCTGTGACAATCATGATGTTGGCTCTACTAACAACAAAAGGGTACTGGTTTTTCCATTGTCACATAGCCCTTCTCTCTCATATTAACACAACATAGATATTTTTGGTAAAGATTTTCTGTAAGGTGAAAACCAATCATTATGTCAAGAACTATTCTGTAGCTTGGTCATGTTGGGCGCAATTTATGTCTGTCAAACTTAGTGTTTAATTTGTGTTTCATCAATGTTATTTATTTACAGATGTCATCCATGAATGAAGTTTGTGGAGTTTGCTGGGCCCCGCGTCCGACGGTGTCAAGTGGACGGGCTTTAGCCCATGGGTTGCGCAAGCACCAGGGACGCCATAGGAGCGCTGGTTGACCGTTAGTATAAGGTTCTACGTGAGTAGACCGTGGTGGAGCATAGCTCGTTAAAATGAGATAAGGTTCTACGTGAGTAGACCGTGGTGGAGCATAGCTCCTGAAAATGAGAAGGTACTACGTGAGTAGACCATGGTAGAGCATAGCTCAATCTTGCACGCTGATTATGTTAGAATCATACATCATTATACAGCCTTCGTCTCCTGGTTGCATGGCAAGGTTTATCATGTACCTATTAATATGTATAACGTACACTACATTCATCATGTAATCGTTAACAGAGCGATTCAGTAAGAAACCCGAGCATACAGTTTGGGCGGAATACTGAAACGTTCATACGATGTTCTGTCGTCCAAGATTCATCTGTACTAAACCCAGGCCTACAGCTCACGTAAGGTACGGAAGGTGCGACAAATATAAGAACAATAAAATAAATGTTAGATCCTACAAAAACAAAGTTGTTTTATTTAACCACACTCAAAACTCCATCAGCACTTCATCATTTAACATCAAACTATTGCAGACCGCTGCTGGACGCAGGTCTTTCCTAAAGCACCCTACTGAATAGGTACAATTCTCATGTCAATTTGCCAACTTATTGATAAAAACACTACAAAGATAGCACCAGCTATCTAGAACATATTATTATCCTTTTTCACCAAAAAAATGTTTATACTACTACACGTAATCCATACTAAGTAATATTATTGTTGAAGCAGGTGTTGTGATTTGGCAATGGAATGGCTTGTCAGGCGTGATCAACCAAATTAACTCTTCGATAGTATATATCCAGACTTTTATTTGTCAAAATACAAGCAGATATTACACGTCCATTTTATAGTTTTTAAGATGAATTAAGATTAATTAAATTGGACATTATTGGAGACGACACAAAACGTACACAGAGCCGTGAGCAGGAAGTAGTTGTCAAAAACAGTAGACAGGTGACAGCTTCAAATGTCATTTAAGGTATGGCTGCGTTTAAGCTGCGTTCATGTAGAGCTTACATAATTCCTAATAATTATAAATGCGAAAGTAACTCTGTCTGTCACTCTTTCACGCCTAAACGGCTGAACGGATTTTGATGAAAGGAGAAAACCAAACTCCATAGAAACTTGGGCCTGGCGTTACAGGGCTGAATTTTGGCCATTCATTAAAAAATCTAGGTAGGTTCCATGAGCCCAATTTTCACGTCTCCCAGTGATGGCCAAATTGATAATATCAGACAATGACATTTTAGGTTATTTAAATTATTTGAGATAATTAAGTTAAATAACATGATATTTTCGAGGCTTTGTTTCCTACGCAAGTCTAAAACCCCCATGCGCTGTGCTGTAACATAGCACTATGAGGTTTCAGGTAAGTAGATACCTACTTTCCTTAAAAAGTGCTTACGGGGGTGACTTCAGATTTATATTATTGATATCACTGAAAACATCAGCTGAAAACTATGTTTATTAGACAAGGCCCACTTACATAACTACTGGCTGATATTTGTTAGGATTATATCTGCTGGGGGATTTTTAATAGATTGTGATACCCAATAAATTAAAATGTAAATAAAACACATATTTATGTTAAATGGTTTTTTAATCATCTTCTTCATTAGGATTATCATAGTATAATAACACAGTATCCAGAAACTGTGCAGGAGGCAATTGATTACCTTGGTGCCGTGCCCAACTAAGATACCATATTATGCTCATGGTATGGGCACAGCAACCAACCGTTCTTTTTCCTATGATACAGGTGCAGTAATATTGAATTATAGCATCCCTTCCACTTAGAGAGCTGTAGATTCATCCTACTACTAATATGCCTGGATTTCATCCTCCTCTTAACATCCAGGTTAAGTCCGATGTAGATAGCTCTTGCTGTAGGTCACCGTCCACCTCCCTACACACTTCTATGACATATGAGCCATTTTCTTTTCCTTTTCCTGAATGAAAATGCCGGGATGCTCTATTTGCTCATACCCAACACGAGTGACAGACAACACTTGAAGCGCCCACCTGAAAATAATTTATCTACATTAAAGTGTGCTTTTACACATGCGATGTGTTGTGTGTGTCCACTTTAAAAATACTGATCTAAAGAAATCCTGAGGAGTTCGGAGCTTGACCATTATCACACCATTATCAATGTTTTAGCATACCAAATAACATTTTTAATGACCTTTCAAAACCAAAAGCTAAACTAAAGAATGTTAATAAAGCATCAATAAAGCAAATATACTGACCGTGCGTGGTAGGATCAATTCTCTTATAACTTCGTGTATTCTGCGTTCTTGCACGGTACTAATCCTAAGTGTATGACAACAAACTCTTCTCAGAAGAGAATGTCCACAGTGAATACACACCCGTCGGTGTCCCATAGGTGTCTGTTCACTTTGTTCTGGTATATTTCCATCACTAGATATAGCATTGGCATGATTCCAGCAAGCCAGGCATATAAAGTCATTTTCATTTACCTGAAACAAACATTTGACTATTAGGGTCTAGCAAGACTAGCATTAGCATTTAGCAATAAACATCTGGGTATATTTGGGTAGACCTATGCCCCTCATTACAATCCCACTGCAGGGACACAGACCTCCACTCTGAGAGAGGGAATAATAGGTTGTAATTAACTATGAAGGTTCAGTCCGGTTTAGCGATGTGATGTCTTCAAATATGAATTTATTGCACATTATGCTATCATTAAAATACAACTATAAACAGACAACTGAACATGAGCGATAACACTACTTAGTTTGTTTACATTAAATAATTACATATGATTACAAAAACGTTATGTTAAATAGAAATATCGGATACTAACCGTTTGAGGCGCTACCCATTCTTGAACAATTGAAAGAATAATCTTCCAATCTTCGCCTTCCACATCATGAGGACCGCAATGAAGTATTATTTAATTATTTGACCGAATGACATGACAATTGACTTGACAGCCGTTGACATTGACACTTGCGTTTACTAGTGCATTCCGTGGTGCAGCCGATTTTATCGATTATTTATTTGGTTTTTTTACAGGTTCCGTTAAAAATCAATTATATGACAGATTTTGAATAAACATCTATTTTAATAAGTAAAAAAGTGATAATTCATAATGATAATGAATAATAAAGATAATGCAATGAAGTATTATTTAATTATTTGTAAGAATATCGATATCCACTAAGTCGATCTTATTCTTAGGGTACGCTCTATTGATATAATAACAGCGTTCGTGAAGTTAGTGACAAAAAATGAAACAAGTGTTGTAACGGTTTAAAAAGACACAACCTCAAAAATAAAACTGGTTATAACTTTAAGGTCCTAACTTCTAAAAATCTATGAATTTTAAAAGGGCTTGCCTATTGTATTGACTACCAATTAAAACAAAAAGTATCCCAAAACACGACATTTTATTAGCGGTACGAAACTCCCATACAAGGCTGCCGTTCACCTTTCTAGCTGAGAACATTAAATGTTGGTATGTCAAAAATAATAATAATAATTATTACTTATTATTATTAATAATAATAATGACGTCACTCATACATGCAACGCATTGACCTACTCCATGACGCGCGCTCGCTTCGCTCGCATATTACATAACACTAATATCTTCTGTCCCCGAAGTGCCGGGCCTCCGCCGGCCTCCTTCGTCGGCCTACGGCCCGGTGCCCATGCCGCCCATAAAGGATACTTTCGCGAGACGGTCGTTATACCTTATAAAAATCTACCAAATAAAATTCTGCCATCTTAAAAGTATGCCATTGAAAATTCAGCTATTTAAACATTCTGCGAAATGAGTATTCTATTATATAATTGTTCTGCCATAAACACATTCGTTCAACGAAGAATATGCCAAGTGTGGTATGCCAAATAAATTTCGGAGCATCAAGTTTCTGCCAGATAGATGGTACCCTATTTATCAACCTTTTACTCTATAAATTATAAAGGAATTTAAGTTTTCGCAATAGTTTTAAGTTAATTTAAAAATAACATTCTGTTGAAGAATAATATTAACAGAAATGAAGAAACAATTTTTACTTGAGTTTCTTCTTTAGCAAGATTTTATCTGTAAACACAAGTAGTTTCGCGATCAACTGCAAAAGCGTAATAGCACAATGCACGACTTTAAAAAAAAAATCTTGACAATTTGTGCGTTACCACCTCTAAATCTAAAATGACGTAAAACACTATTCATACCACAGAACGCTATTTTAGAACTTGCTAAACTGTCGTCGTGTTGTGAAAGTTCCGCTAAATTCCGGCAATCACATGCCGTTCATACTGAATTTGTGGAGGTAGCTACAGTTAGTACTTTGTAGGTATTTCGAAGCACCAACTTTGCTTGCTAAAGTTCTCATTAAACTGATACCTAAGTATCCAGCTGAATTAATCTGAATAGACATTTAACTAACATTGTATGCCATCACGAACTTTGGAGACGAACGCGAATCTACATACATACGCATAGTACCAGAAAACATTTGATATATTCAAGTCCCCGTGGGACATTTGTGACGTTTTCAGAAGCAGAGAGGCCGTAACGATTACGGCGTATAACTGTAGTCCCAGATGAGTCGTAAAAAAGAACTTGTGAAAGCTTTATTGGATAACGGCCCTGCTTACAGCACTTTTAACTTGGAACAGCTAACTTGGTCGAGAAAACTTTTCTATCGCGTTAAACATCAGTCTCCCGTCCATTCTTGCTAACACTCTATTTTTTACTCGGGGCTGACTTGAAAGCCTGTGAGAATGCTTCCATGTGACAGCTTCTAAGAATGTTTCGCGGTTAAGTTGGATACTTTTAAATTTAAGTAAATGAAAATCGGTTTTGTTTGACGTCATCGAAAACTTGTTCCGACATTGTATTTCAATTTCATCTTTAATTAATTTTGTTCGTCGAGCCGTAAACCATGAACACAAAAATATCATTGTCGTATAAAGTAGATGGGCCGCGACCTCAGTGCTCGTTTCCCTAAGTGTCAGCGAGTCACTGAACAAAAGTGCGACGAAGCCAACGACGCGTGACGCTCTGATAGACGCCCCGACGAGTAACTTTCGCTCTTTTGAAGCACTGAAAGTGATCCTTTGCCTCGAAACATAAAAACACAAAAGAGACTTAGTAGTTTAAACTTAAAAGACGGTTGAGACTTTGTTTTTGACATTAATATAAGGTTAAATGACCTTCGAAGGAGTTCAAAGACGACGCGATGCCCTTTCGACAAGACAGACATTCTGCAGTCCATTGAGCTCTTCCTAAATATTTCAATAAAATTATAAAGGGCACTAAATGTCAGCGATATTTGCAATAGGTACTATAACTAGAACATTCAATACTATTTTTTTTGCGTGGAGTTTTTAGTTTGATGCACAGAATGCTTGGTGGCTTCGTGTAGAATTAATAAGTAACACTTAAGATAAGAAAATACACACTTTATAAACTTCAAAGTAACACACATTCAGACACATAATATTTGACTTATTTCATAAACATTTTACTCTCATCTCTTTAGTATCTCGCATGATTATGGTGTGACTAAGTAGGTACCTCTATAAAAAGACATTTTATATTTTCATACAAAAACTACTATGTCGTGTGATAGTCTCTATATAATGTAAACAACTGTCAGAGGCTCGGGTGGAATGGATAAATATAAGCTAATGGATCATATTGAGGATTACTAGCATTACTAACAAATATACGAAGCTTCTGTGTCGTAAATCACTGTTATTTGCCGCTAATGGCTATTATACTAAGTAACAAATAGGCGGCCTGTATTGAGGGAACAAAACACAGACTTCGTCATCAACCTAGCCTTTTCCCAACTATTTTGGGGTCGGCTTCCAGTCTTACCGAATGCAGCTGAGTTCCAATATTTTACATCAATCGACTGCCTGTCTGACCTCCACAACCTAATTAGTACTGGGTAAAAGGATACCCTTTGGTAAGACTGTTTGTCAGACTTCCTGGCCACTGACTACCTGTAACAACTGCCACAGATCTGCAGATATATGGCAGCCGGGCCCAACGGCTTAACGTACTTTCCGAGGCAAAGAGAAAACACGGTATGTAACGGGTAACCCATTCACGAACCGACGTAGGCAAGCCTAACCTAAAGATCGACCCCCAGCGGCAGTTATTATTCGGGACAAAACACAGACGTAGCTTTAATAAAAGCCTCTTTTGAAGTGCGTTTATTGGCATAAATCTGTCATATATGTGACGTCACGGCGCGTTGAGAACTCAGACACGCATCAGCATAATACCGTGATAATGCGACCCTTGAGTGCGGCCTAGATCCCGCACCCTGTGGATTATGGCCAGGGGCTCCACGCCCAAATAAGATCTTATATGCTTGCCTGGCTATCTTTTGTGAGAAATTGTGATTCCGACGTTTTATAAGTGCGAATATTCATAGATAGCTGACAATCACAGTTCTGTCGCTGCTTGGAGTGTTGGATTAGATTTTGGATTTTACTTGTAGTACTAATACGTTTAGTTTTATTGTTTTTGATGGATTGCACATTGATCGTAAGATAAATTGGTGCAAGCCAGAAACGAAAATATCATGTTTTAAATTACCTTGCCGGGTAATAAACAAGCAACTTTATTTATACAGAACTCAAAACAAGTTAGTAGCGATAAATAGCAAAATGTCCTTTCAACAAAGTTCAGAAAATTAAATTGACGCTTCTCCTCTGCCCTGTCAATTCCACCGAGTGTTTCATTTATAAAATGTCATTCGAAGTTACAACGTTGTCACATATATTTGCAAAGAGCTCTTTGTTCGTCTAAATTTATAATATTTGGGAACCCAACACGCAAATACCTACTGTATATGAGTAAATTTAAGGTCAACTTTCATTAAACGACTGTTGAAAACGTTGTGTGAGGAGTTTTATGAAGAAAACCTATTATATTTCTGAAAAGCCATTTTTTCAACCCAAGTTTCAATCTAAACGCGGCGCGAAGTCTACAAACTGTATAAATACAGAGCAGTGACGCTCGTTCAAAAATTTATGGCCACATTTGGCTCTAGTTTGGTTCAATATCTTACTTATATGCGTTTCAATGCCAACTGTCGACCTTTGTGGAACTGCCAACGACTTCCGGTTAGCTTTTTGACGGATACCCATTATACCTTACGAACTTCAGGAATGGGGTAACTTCTCCGCGAATAGCTGTTTATCGAGTTTATACGTATACGAATAACGGCCGTTTAAATTAATAATAATAATAATATAATATTCCACAACTATCACACAACGCCATCTAGTCCCAAGCTAAGCAGAGCTTGTGTTATGGGTACTAGACAACTGATAAACATACTTATATATTTCTAAATACATACATATTATAGATAAATTACACCCAGACACAGAACAAATGATCGTGCTCATCACACAAACATTTGTCCTGGGTGGGAATCGAACCCACGACCTCCGGCATAGCAGTTAGAGTCACTAACCACTAGACCAACAGGCCCGTCAATTCTCAAAAGCACGCAATGTTTTGTCATTTTACGCGAGTGCTAAACACTTATCAGGAAAGCCATTAATCTGGGTAATGTCCGCCGTTTTCGCGGGCAGGTATCTATTAACGAGGCCGGCATCATTTATAGCTTTAGCGGGATTGCAGCTGAGTCCAAAGCGAGTGCGCCATAGAGGCGAGAATGCCATGGTTTGTGCTGTTTCGGTTCTATGGGAGTGGCAGAGAGTTTTATGGGGACGGTTGTTTACTCAAAAGATTAAACAAAGCTCTACCGGGCCATTTGAACAACCTCTCATACCAGCCTATTATTGTTCCACTGCTTGACAAATGCCTCTTTTCTCACAGAGAAGGCACGAGCATTGCTCATCACGCTTGCTCAAGACGGGTTCCAGGATTCCTCACGATAATTTCTTCCACCGATGTGAGTGATTTCCAAGATTAATTTAGAAAGTAGGGACACATATGGAATGAAAAAGTCAAATTGATACTTCTTCAGATTAGAACCAACTACCTCGTACATAAGAGTCGAGGTCTTTATCTCTGAGCCAACATCCCAGCAGGCCGAAAACTCTCAATACAATGATATAAATCTACTCACACTTCCTACCGGTACGTAGAAGGGCAACACATCCGGGATAAGACAAGCCCGGGCCACGTTCAGGACCACTTAATTCTGGAACAAACGGCTCTAAGAGAAATCACCCCCGGCTGAGATAAACTCGTCTTTGGGCCGCCGGCTAAATTAGGTACTTTCACTTGAGTAGGTACATATTTTAAGATAAAAATACTCTTACCCTGAGAATATTTACGTGCTACTTATGAAAAAGTTGTGTTTTTGCCCCCTGTAGCTATAATCACATCTCCTTAAGAATATTATAAAGAGAAGAACTTTGTATATTTGGATGTAAAGGGAGTAATTTTCGACATGAATGATCCGATTCCAAAAATTCTTTCACATACATGCAAATAACATTATGCCCTAAATATCCTAGACTTTATTTAATCATTTCCCGTTGGGTAATGTCCCATACCACATTAAATGTATGAGTAATTATCAAGAATCGATTCATTTCATTGTTTTTCTCCAAAAACATACATGCAAAAGATACGGAGATCGCGTAATATAATCCCGATAATTCGATTTCCCTCCATCTCGTTCGACATTCAACCCTCTCGTTCCGATATCATGACTGTATGAAAAATGACACAACAGTCTCCCGCCCGTACGTTAACAGTCACCCATCAATAATGGCGAGGAAATGAGGGGTTTATCCCTTGATTGAACGATCACATGCCTCGCCAGTCATTGCTGCCATTACAGAACAATGAGACATTTTGAGGGTTGAAAGTGAAGCTTTGCTTGCATGGGGGATGATATTCAGCCAGTTTAGTATAATAACCAGTTTTTGAAAGTGAATCCTACTTATGCTTGTTATATCACTAACTAATGGTTAGTGATATATATAACAGGCATTTCTTAAAGCAATTGCATATATTATTCTTTTAGTACTGCAATACTACTAACAATTAATACTAAAATGTGGAAAGTTAAAGCGACCCCTGGACGAGCATGTCGGTCTCTTAACGTAAATCTTGATGTTACTATTTTCTACGCAAAGAATTTTTTAATCCAATGTCGCTTAACATTCGAGAAACAAACTTAAGTGCTAACATTTCTTTCTTTACACACTGTGCCGACCTACGAGACACTGAAACAAAACTAACTGAACTAAAACTGACCTTATTAGGTACCAACATCTAACATTTATTTCCTATTTAAAACCCAACAAATAACTGCGGAATAGTCCTTCGAAAGAACATGAAAACAATTCTTAGAAATATTGCATAACAGAATCCATCTGTACCTATATATGTCGGGTCAGCTGAATGCAATCCCGTTTGAGCGTAACCGTGACCTACCTCGCTACAAATAGTAATTCCCGTCGCCCTGGTTATAAGTTATTGGAAATACTCCACAGACAGCTTTCCCTGTAACTGAACTTGACACAGATAGCCGTCTGATAGTTCACGCAGTTATATTTTATGCACGCTGCTGTTATCTTATCTCGCGATAGATTTTATCCGGATTTAAAATTGATGTACTTATTGCATATACCTGCATTTGCATTGTATTTGTATTCTGTGTTGTGTTTTGATAGACATATGATCCTCAGGTCTTGTAAATGTCATTGAGTTTTTCTATCAGGAATTCTCAGTAGCGGCCACGGAGTCTGAATTTGTGCCCGGTTGACGGCATTAGGCTCGCCTCTTGTAACTTGGTACTTAAACATTTATCTGGTGAAATGTGTGTGTGTGTGTTGTTTAACCGTGATCATGGCGCTTCCAAAATATCGGGAACTCGAAACAATAAGTGACCATGGTAAAAGAAACGAAATGAGAAAGGCCAAAGAAACGATGGATGGACTGTGTGAAGGATGATATGGCTAGAAAGGAGGTGACTGCTGAGATGACGAGAAATAGGGAAGTATGGAAGAAGAAGACATGTTGCGCCGACACCAAATAAATTGGGATAAGGGCAGGAGAATGATGATGATGATGGTAAATATCCCGTTTATAGTATTGATAGTTGTGTGTATTAGGTACACCTCTGCCAACCTTTCTGGAAATCACAGGTATGATGATGTTGTGTACAAAAGCTCACTTGTAAAAGTGTCTTAAAAGATATTCTTATCGAAACAAACACCAGTTCATTTCAAAGGGTTCTCTATTGTGTCACCTAACTTTTTTATCCATAATTTAAAATGCCATAACTTTTTTTGTCCTAATCATCATTTGTCCGAATGATAACTTACCCGAACTAAATATCACATAATATCACATGCTATAAAATTGAAATCCCTAAATATAATATGTCCTAAATCCATTTGTCATAAATATTACAATCAATAATATACGAAAGACATAAAATCGTTTTCCATAAAAGTTTTAAGTCCTAAATTAAAATAACATAATGTTTATTTATCATAATAATATTATTAGAACAAAGTATAACAAAGCTTTTGGTCACGTCACTCATACATGCAACGCATGTTGTACTCCATGACGCGCGCTCGCTTCGCTCGCATATTACATAACACTATTGTCTTCTGTCCCCGAAGTGCCGGGCCTCCGCCGGCCTCCTTCGTCGGCCTACGGCCCGGTGCCCATGCCGCCCATAAAGGATACTGTCGCGAGACGGTGATTCATCCACTTAGCGGACGACTAGCAACAGCCTATAATTTTGGTTATTGATCCGGCTAATCGGACGACTAATTAATTTTATTCATCCGCTAATCGGACGACTAGATCACACTTCGAATTTTTTTTAGGACTATAAAATTTATTATAAACGAACATTCGGAATAATACACATTAGGTAAAGCAATAGTTAGGACATATTAATTTAGGTCATGTAAAATTAGGAGATTCAATTATTATAGTAATCGATATTATGACAGAATACTTTTAGAACTAAAGATAATTATGTTAAACAAAATTTCGGCAATTTGAACATTATGGTTAATGAAGTTTATGGCAAACGTGTTATGGATAATGATTTTCGGACAAACAATTTTAGGAGAAGTAAGGGAGTACCATTTCAAAGCTATCGGAAGCGATAGGTAACAAAAGCCAAGTAATAAAAACAAAATCACGAACAAGGCAAACATATCGTAATAACAGACAGTTTCCATGAATAGTCTATATGGAACATCTTTCATCAACTCCAATTCAACACTCTCATTTCAACTAAAAATACAGACGTAAAAGCTGAACCGAAAAGAAAACAAATCGGCGGTGTGTACCACGGGATATTGCAAAAACCTAAAGGGGCACAACACATAAATCTTGACAGACAAGGCCGAGAATAGAAAATCCGGCATTCGCTTCAGTACCGGGCTATATTAAAGTGCAACTCCCGGTTTCTGGGTCGCATCCGCATGGGGCTGAACTGAGGAGTTACACGCACTCATTATGTAAATGTTTTGTACTTTTGCGTATGATGTCATTGTGCTCTCGCCAACGATTAAAAATCGACTTACCATATACTTCGATCAAATATCTACAGGGTGTAAGGGACAGCCCCTGAAATACTCGAACGAACGACACGAACTGTTCACTTCCTGCCCAGCTACAGAGTTCATCGAACTCGTCGTCGCGCTTGCCGTTCGCTATGTGCGTTATATCACAGTAACGATACATTACGTATGAGGAAATGGAACAAATCAAATTTCATTCATCCGTCTGCGGAGGGCTGTTTCTTATACCCTGCCTATTGTTCTAGATTTACTATATTAATCAAGATACAAGTAAGTAGTTACTGTTTGTTTAATCTAATGGCAAAATAATCCCAAGTTATTCCTTGAACGGTCATAAATAATCGGCAGCAACACGACAGTTGCCAAGCATGACACATTTCAAAGTAGCTAGCCGCATTAAGCCACAACCCGACGAACAATGAGCTCCGGAGCACACAAAGCCACATACATTAGTAAAAACATTTCGATGAGTCCGGCGTCATGCGCGGAGGAGTATCAAAAGCAGGACGCAACAGGCCTAAGCCAGGGATTACGGCCCTCAGGGGCTTCGCGCTGCAAATTGAATGAACGCAAACATTCCCCTCGTATGGATACTAAATACACAAAATAAATGCAATTACTTGAAGACGAAGATAAAGGAAGCCGGTTGGTGCTGCGTAATAGTGTCGTTCTAAACTTATCTCTAAGTTGTACACACAAGGCACAAGGTAGTTTTAGTTCTGAAACTCGCGACTTCGTGAGGAATGATAGCGCCGGCGACGAGCGGGAATGTTTGTAACTCAAATTGTGAAGAACATGTGAACTCATCACTGTAAATCGTGATGAAATAGACGCAAACTGCTAATAGCGCTTCAAAAGACATTTTATTACAGCATCTGAGACTTTTTAATGAAATAAATAGTACTGATAATCTAGAGTTGTGACTTGTGAGTAAAGAAATGAATGAACTATGTAGATAAACATAACTAAGCTTTGATACTTCAGAAACGCAATAAATAACAAAATAAATCCGTTGTGTAACATGTTTATAATCTAAATGTCGGGCAGCTTTCACGCGAAAATAGATGATAGGTACCTACTTGTTTTATTGGTGGAAATAAAAAGTGGCGTGTTGACATGTTTACAGCGCCGAGCTCGCGCAAGTTTTCAAGACCAATAAGTTCTAGATATTGCTATCGTAAATATTTTCAAACAAGTTCATAACATTCATTACTCTAGATCAGGGGTGCACAGACTTATTGAGACCAAGGGCCACTTGGGCAAATGATAACCTAGTGGCGGGCCACCAGAACAAACTAAAAATAAAAATAATAAGTATACTAGTCTTGGCATTGTTTTGCGCTTACAATCTTTTTAACACTCGTAAAATTTCTTTTTCAATTGCGGGTGGTTTCTTTTTTATGTTTTTTAATATCCGTTACCGATAAAGTTTGTTCACATAAGAGGGCACTAAAATACAAGAGCGAGCGAAGCGAGCTCGAAAATTTTAGGCCTTCACCTAGGAAAGGTGATTAATATTATTTGATTTTTAATTTAATATTAAAAAAATGAATATTTAACTCACTTTTACTCTAGTAACGTATTCATGGATTGGACACTCAGAAAACCGCGGCAGTAAGAGCGAGCGTAGCGAGCTACAAAATTTTAGTGGCATGCGGCAGACCGAAATATTTACGTAAGGCTAGTTCAAAAAGCCGCCCCAGCGCAGCGCCTTAAAGTAAGGAAAATACACCACTGCTTAGTTGTCCTTATTTTTGCAACATGACTTGATCAGCTGTAAAGCTTACTAAAAACGCCAAATCACACAACCAGTCAGGATTTTTGAGTTCCACGAACATTTCTGAGTACGCATCATGCACCTGCACAGCGAGCCCGCTTAGTAACGCGCGTGATTCAAATTACCTAATATTATCTGTAAACCTTAGCTATATTTTTCTTCAAATGCACGAGGAAATATTTTTGCTGGCGGGCCACTGACATAGTACTGGCGGGCCGCATGCGGCCCGCGGGCCGCGGTCTGTGCACCCCTGCTCTAGATACTAACATTAATTTTTTGTTTCTTTTTTATCTTTACTCTACACTAGAAATTTCTCCTATTATCTTCTTCTTCTTGTCGATTCGACAACTCAAATTTTGTCCGCCCAGTACGTAGCAACCTGGACAGCTCTTTCGTTTGCCTCGTTTAGGTCTTTGAACGTGCAATAGGTTGGGCACGACGGGCAGGAGAGAAGGTGTGACATGTCCTGTGTTGGGGCTCCACACTCACATTCAATTAGAGATGGGTCGATTATACCCCATCTAGCCAGATTGGATCGGCAGCGGCCAACTTGGGCGCGTAGTCTATTTAAAGATTTCCATATTGGCCACTGCAGTTCGTGGCCAGGGGGTAATTTTTCTGCCGGTGTGATGTAGTGTGGAGGAGGGGGAAGTTTGTTCCGCCACAGTGTGCTCCGTTCGTCTGCTGCGCTGTGCTCTGAAGAGATGGTGTGTCTGAGGAAGCTTTTACGGCTCTTCAAACGGGCTTGTGGTAATTAACTCAAACTCTCCTATTATATCTATCGTGGGTTTGCAAACATTTAAACTCATCACATACGTAAACTGCCAGACCCGGAACAACTATACTTGTAGGCCATACAAGTATTTGTTTCGTGTGGTAATCGAACCCGCGACTCTACTGCGCCCACCGGACTATGAAGTAGATACCCTAGAAGTCGGTGATTCCGGACTGAAATGATGATGATGAGGTTAAAACCTTTGAAAGCAGACCTTTGTACCTTGAGCGTTTGGATTTCAAGCAACTAAAAACTGTAATATAAATATCAGTAAGATTTGTTAAACAGTAGGTATTTGTTGCTCCGTTTGGGGATCTCAGCAGTCGGTGCCCCAGCACCCGCGCAGTCCGTCAGACGTCCGTATTTCTGACATGAAAGTAGGTATTTGATTCACAAGCCAGAAGATTTAAAGACAATAAAGCAACAACAGTATTTATTACACATAGATAATCCGCTATAATAAAAATGCGCTTAGACATTTTAAGCCTTCAAACCCATCGTTATGCTATCATCAATCGATAGTGTTTTTAGATCTAAAGAGAGAGTTTTTCTTTAATGTCTGAAGTTTGACACGTAATATAGGTACCATTCACATAAAACGTGAACAACTTTATGTAGATCTAAGATGTGACCCTGAAGAATACGGAAACTACACAAATATTATTAAAGAAAAATAAATAATTCATATTCTGAAAGACAAATCACTATCATAAAACTACGCAAAAAAAACCAACCTACGCAAGTTTTCTGAGCATCAAAGTATTGATGGCAGTGTCGGCTACAAGAAATATTCGCTATATCATTTACCCTCACTAAAATAGTAAACGGATCGCGAAGGTCCACACTAATATAGGCAGATCCACGGCACATATGAACGCTTCGTCATTTTCCGGAAATGGGGAGCCGGCCGCCGGAACTTCATCGGAGGCTCGCGCAATTGGGGGTCCCGTTCGAAAATTTTCAGGAAACTAGCGAGACATACCTAGATCGGCGTAATAGCCTTTTATCAGTTCGTTAGGCAGGTTATTCTGATTTGATGTAGTAAACGCGTTCGAAACATGACCATTTCAAACGAGAATTAAACCATCCAATTTCATGCAATGTCCAAACCGTTTTGGAATACGCTCGCACAAGTTAATTTTCAAATAGAACGTACCTTTTTCAGGCGCTAGTTTTATCGCTTTTAATCTGCGCTCCATGTTTTATTCACGAAGGCGTGTATTTACTCCGCAAATATTTAAATTAAATCTTGCCTTCAAAATTCGAGATCTTTGTTACTATAGGTTTTTTAAATATTACGTAATTGCTGTTGGGGTCGCTCTCGAAAATTAAAATATATTTTCTGCAAGTAAACGGAATATTTAGTGTTTACGTCATGCGACGGGCAAAACGTTGTCCAAACCTTAAACTTGTTCCAAAGATGGTGTCGAAAAACAAGGGGATTATTGAAGTTAGTCAGAGTTACATTATATAACTAATAATATTAGATACGTTGGCAACTACTGCTACGTGAGACGCTTGTATCCGTTTCCTTCACATTCACTTTGCCTGAGTTGAACATGGGAGCATAAACTCCACGACTGTCCATAAATCTATAATGTACATGTAGTGTATTCTTGGACGATAACTAATCCTAACAATCATTGGAATACTTTAAATTCAAAGTAACAACACCTCAGTCATTGTTGTGTTCATACAATCATGGAATGCAATAATAGTCAGCTGATATTCAGTAATCATGAAAATAAAACCCAATAGTCTAATTTCATTTTTTTACCGAATTCCACTACCACTACTAACGTAAAGTATTCATTGCAATCTCATCGAAACGAGCTCTAGCACATGGACCACTCAACAGAATCATTCCACGACTTCTTCTAGGGTAATATTTCAGAGGTACCTAAACTTAGCAGTTTATCGTCTTCTGAAATGAAATATTGGAAAATGCTCACAGTTTCTTCGTTTGTAAGTCGTTATAATTCATATCGACATTCAAGTTAATGGTCTGAAAAGAGAATGAACCTTCGTGCACCATGTTCCACCAGGAACCGCACGGAACTTGTACATAAACAATCACAAACTCTTCGATAAAACAGTTTAGGAAGTCAGCGGTTTCCTCATCATGTCGTAACGCGACCACATTACCCGTCGATTAAATCTGAAAAAGACATGCGATGCACTAATGATCGCAGTCAATTAAGCAGATACATCGGCAAATTGCTAACTCATTTAACTCGTTAGGGGAATGGCGGCTCCGCTACACCTAACAATTACGACTCCCCCTGTATATTGTTACACCTCGCTACGATATTCACGGAAACTTAATTACACTTTATTTTTGTTTTACACTGATTGCGGTAAAGTTTTTTAGGTCAAATGACAATAAAAAATAGTTTATCGCGATAACCTAGTTCCAATGGTGAATATTTACGGTAAACACTGAAAGTTTCAGCTCGCTCTTACGCAATATTAAAACTTACAGCGACTACGGTGCGCCAGTTTTAAAACAATACCTTTGTTGTGACACTGTTCGCGTAATTTATTACCTATCTCGGTTTAAAGAATATTCTTCGCTGTAAAAATGATAGTTTGGTTCACATTTCGTTCGAGAAGTTGATCTGAAGTCGCATTAGTCTATGTCTACGTTGACAAAAGCGAGCGGTCACAAAAGAATCAGATCCACTTTGTCCCCCTCACACAATATTATGCGGTTTCCGTGACTACACACCATAATGATGTTAGTCTAATTGTACGAGCGCGACACACACAAACATCGTGGATATACGAACTCCGTGCTCACATAACTTAATTTCAACAGTGTTGCATGACACAGTTACAATTTATATAAGTAGCTCGCAATAGGGTAATAGAACTATTATATTCCAGCCATTTTTCATGCGACGTTGAACTTTTGGTACTAACAGATCATAACTAACTGAACTTTACAGTTTTATATTAATGTACGACAAAGTTCAAGACAAAACAACTACTAGTATGAAATTCGAAAAACACGAGTAATGTAAAGAAAACTATGACAGGCGTACACAGACGTTTAAACTTAAATTGCTAACACACAGAACAAAAAGTTCTTAATGGCTTAAGACTGTAGCCTGACTGAGTGAGTGCAATGAATGAACTAGTGATGTCCGCGGTATCGGCAGCTGGTTGCGGCCACTTCAGCCGGCTGAAAGTCGGTGTGGTCATCACTTTGGTATCGATCGGTATACGACGAGCCGCCTCATTCATGCAGTCACTGGCTGATGCGCTTACCCATACCTACTGACAGTTAAAGGTAGACACATGTAATATACAGTAAATTTGACTCGAGGACAAAGCTTTTTATTACATTCAAGACGAGTTTGCAACCCGAGGTGAGGGCGTAACGGAATGGAGAGTTTAATGGTAAATTCTCAAGTAAATTCTCTCTCTATAAATCCAAATCAACTTCTTCAACACATGTAAGGAATAAGTAATTAAAAACACACACACAAATTTTTAAATTGACACACTAACACATAGCCACCTAACCACTTTACAAACAAAAGTGTTTGTAAAAAGTCAGAACTGTTGCTGTCCAATTTGTTCTGTTTTCGTTCCAAAATACATTAACCTTTAGGTTGAAATGTCAATTATTTTAAATGCTGCGATATGAATGAAATATCTCGGGTTATTTTCATTTCGAGAATGAACTGCGAGATAACTGCAGTAAAGTTTACAAGGTTTTAAATATTTTTTTGTTTTTGCTTCCCCCACTGCTGCGGGTGTCCGAACATACTTTTTCACATTCTCCCATTTATCACACTTAATGTGCACTGCGGTGGGACTAGCGGGGTACCCACTTCAATTCACACGCTGTATTAGATGACATTCACATTTTAAGGGTTCTGTACATTCGAATGTACAGAATCACCCGTGTGTCGGTCAGTCTTTTCGTCTGTCATAGCCCATTTGCTCCAAATTTACTGAACCAATTATTTTTCAACTGCATACTGAAGTTTTTCCCTCCAGGTACTCAGTCGCTTCATGTAAAAGTTAGCTAGACCCAGTTAGACTGGAAGCCGACCCTAACATGGTTTGGGAATAAGGCTAGGCAGATGATGACACCGAAATGTGTCCTTCATTATAGAATTAGAACCCTCAGTGTGTGAGTCCTACACGCGCTTGTCCGGTGTTTACATTAATAACGATGTCGTGCATTTTAATTCACCTAAATTGGAATAGAATAGAATAGAATAGAATAGAATCTTTATTTGCTTAGAATGTAGGTACATAAAAATAAGTTGTTGACATTATACAATAGAATCCATGTACATTCTGCCTTAATATAGCATGCAAATGTAATACATAACACTAGGATTATAAGGATATTACAAAGAATTATCATTCAAAAAGTCCTGCACAGAGTAATAACATTTGTCTACAAGTAATTCTGTGAAACGTTTTTTGAATTTTTGCAACGGTAAGTTTTTAATTTGGTCAGGTATTTTATTAAAGATTGCTGGGGCCATACAAATCACATTTTTCTTTAATA
Organism: Diarsia mendica; assembly: GCA_949316265.1. Classification (NCBI taxonomy): domain Eukaryota; kingdom Metazoa; phylum Arthropoda; class Insecta; order Lepidoptera; family Noctuidae; genus Diarsia; species Diarsia mendica. Next base: position 13,262,852 of record OX438887.1, read on the forward strand.
AACTAGTTTTATATACGCCCGTGCATAGTAGATTTTTGTATTGAGATCTCATAGCTGTACTTCGTTTTCTAGTTTCTATTAAAGTTGCAAAAAGACATCGATTTGTTATTACAAATATTGCCAATTCAAGGATATAAAGGCATGGGAAGGTTAGTAGTTTATGAGACTTAAATATAGGTACGCAGCTGTCTGTTACTTTAAGTCCAAATATAGCTCTCAGACAGCGCTTTTGAGCTTTGAAAATGCTTTCTCGATCACTACAGTGACCCCAAAATATGATACCAAATCTTAAGATAGAAATTACTAGACCATGGTAAGCCACAAGTATTGTCGATAAATTTACTTTTTTCGATAGGTTATGCAACATAAACGCGGCTGTGCTTAAACGTTTACATATATCTTCTGCCTGCGGCTTCCAAGTTAACTGGCTGTCAATTATGATTCCTAAAAATTTTGTGCTGTTTACTTTTTCTATAGTTTGGCCGTTGTAGATTATATCCATATCTCCTGTAAATATTCGTTGGTAAAAGTTCATAATTTTAGTTTTTTGAAGATTAATAACTAAATTATTATTATCAAGCCACTTTACTAAACTACTAATTGTATTGTTTATGTCATTTACATATGATTCTTCATTAATACGTGAAATAATAGTTGTGCTATCATCTGCAAATAATACCATTGGATGAAGTATATACCGTGGAAGGTCATTGATATATAATAAGAATAATAAAGGTCCAAGCACGCTGCCCTGCGGGACACCATATTTTATTTCCTTGAAAGACGATAAAGATTTTATTTCCTTTCTAGATTTCAGACATAGGCTCGATATCTCCGTACATTGTCTGCGACCTTTTAAGTACGTTTTTATTAAATGAAGGACATTGCCACGAATACCGTATGCGTGTAGCTTGTATAGAAGGGTATCGTGATCTACACAATCAAATGCCTTCGACATATCTGCATAAATTGCGCATACAGGTATTCTAGAGTCTACTTTTGGCATTATTCTATGGAGAAAGTCAAAAATAGCCATGTTTATGTTTTTATTTTTCCTAAAACCCTTTTGTTCGTCACATAGTATGTTGTATTTTGTGAGAAAGTTATAGAGAGATTCATAGATAATTTTTTCTATGATCTTTGAGAAGATGGGAATTAGGGCAATTGGTCTATAGTTTTCCATTTCGTCTTTATCATTCTTTTTAAATATTGGTTTTACTATAACAGTTTTTAGACTTTCTGGAAATACTCCAGAGTGTATGCTTACGTTAATGATATGAGCAAGGGGCGCAGCTATACAGTTAGAGACAAATTTTACAACTGTGGTTGAAATCCCGTCATAGCCAAAGCTTTTTTTATTTTTTAAGTTTTTTATAACACGCGTGACATCTTGAGGAATAACTGGGTTCATAAATATTGAATGTGGGTTCATATTTATTTTAATTGTGTCTTCTGACGTATGTTTTGGTATTCCTGAAATCTGTTCAATGAAGAAAGTGTTGAAAGATTCGGCTATTGCATTAGGGTTTGATATTACTTCATTTTCTTTTTTTATGTGAGTAATGGGTTCCCTTACAACTTTATTGTTATTAATAATTTGCCAAGCCGTCTTGGACTTATTTTTGGAATTATTTAATAAGTAGTTATTCTGAGCTTTCTGGGTTAGTTTAATGATTTTCTTAAATCTTCTCGAGTAATTAATAAATGTCCTTTTATTTTCACTAGTTGGTTTTAGTCTCTGTTTCCACAGTAATTGTCGTTGTCTTTTACTACATGTTCGTATCCCCCGAGAAACCCATTTTAATTTTTTCTCCGATTTTATAGTCACTAATTTGTGAGGGAAACAGAGATCGTGTAAAATTTGGAACATTTCTAAAAAGTTATCATAGGCTTTGTTGGAATCTTCAGTGCTGTATACATCAGAGAACGTTAGGCTTTGGAGATGTGTTCTAAATTTAATAAGATTTTCCTCAGTTATATCTCGTCTTAATGCTCTCCACGATTTTATTCGGCATAACTTGGTTTGATTGACTTTTATCTTCATTATTTGGGCTGTGTGGTCAGATAGCCCGAAGTCGATTACTTCATGTTCGCAGTTTTGCTTAAAATTATGTGCAAAATTGTCTAAACAAGTATTACTGATAAATCGCGTCGGTTGATTAATTTCTAGTTTAAGGTTGTAGCTCCTAAGAAAGCATTCAAATTCTACAGTCATTCTATTCCTGTTTAAAACATCTATATTAAAGTCTCCACATAAAATTACTTTTTTTTGAGGTTTGATACACACTTTTCTTAAGATGAGATCCAAATTTTCATAAAACTTACTTAGGTTACACAGTTTAGGAGGTCTATAAACACATATACATATTATTTTTTGTAAAGGCAATTCAACGGCACAACATTCTATAATTCCTGATATCGAGCACTTCATTATGTCAGGTAGCTCTTTATATTCATGCCCAGCTCTTATTAGGATGCAGGCACCACCACGTTTACAATTCTGCCTAGCATAGCATGCTGCTAACTTGTAATTGGGTATAAATAATAATTTTTCTTGGCCTGACATTATAAAATGCTCGGTTATACATATTACGTCCACAACTTTCTGTTCACTTGACAATTCTTTAATGTAAATATTTAATAAGTCTGATTTGTTTATAAGGCCGGCTATGTTTTGGTGCAGAATATTGAGAGAATTATAGAAAAAACTGCGAGTTTTGTTCCTCTGTACTAATAATAGTCGCTGATGATGTCTTAAAATTAGGATGCATTTTATCATTTATGTCAAGTTCACATATTTCATACTGAGTATTTACATTTTGAATATAAATAATCATATCATAGATATCATTAAAAATTGATTTCATTCCGGAGTCATTTATCATGCCCGTGCGTCTATTGAACATGGCTTCATCGAATGTTAAATTCTTGTTACAATCCAAAAAATAAGCATATTCATGAGTAGATGTATCCAAATATAACAAGTTATTAAAAGATTCGACTCTTGAATTGTATAGATAATTATAAGTGAATTTGTACGTTGGTGTGCATATAATTATATTCGTATTTGTAATCTCTTGTAAAACTTGTCTTATTAATAAAATGCTGTCATAATAATTACATGTGACTTGGAAGTCCTCGCCACCTATCAAAATAATGCAGTAGTCCAGCATGGTGAAGTTTACCAGTTTTTCTTTGATGCCTTTCAGGAGTCCTTGGATGTTTCTATGAGGTGTGATGTAGTGACAAAGTTCACATTTATCCATGGTTTTTTCTGCGATGTCAAGCAATTTATTCCTGTTGTCGGTGCTTAAGATGCATATTTTGCTACGTTTTAAATTACAGTGGTCCGGATTATTAATAATTTGTTTTGTTGGTGTAACAGTTTTGCTGTCCTGGCGTACAGAAGGATTATTGCAAATATTTACATCCGTTTGTGTTTGTTTGCATGCATGTTCCATTCTTTGTTGGTGTTTTAATTTTGCTGATGTATGATCCTCCGTTTGCGTGAGTTTATGATTTTTCTTAAGTTTTAATGCGGTTTTGGTGCTGGGTGATTTTAGTTTAATTGGACTGCAAGTGACTTTTTTGTACAGCTCATTTTGTTTGCTCAGATTAATGTTCATTGTTTTGAGGTTATTATTTTCTAAAGTCAAATCTTCAATTTCCAAGTGAGCGCTCTGTAGGTCAAGTGTGAGGTTGGTAATTTGCTCTCGTAGTTTCTTGATGTCATTGTCATCATCGTCAGATATCTCCGGTACACTAGTGCCTGTCTCATTTAAAGTCGTGAGTGTCGCAGTTACTTCGCTGTCATTCAATATTGAGTCTGATTTAGTCCTGTTACGGCGGAAAGTAATGTTTTCTAGGAAATTCATATTCATACTGGATATTTATATATGGATCAATTTCTACCAATTAATATTATATTTTATTACTTGGCAACACCACTTTAACAAATCTCCAAAAGACTCGTTTTCAAGTCTCGATATATCGATTTCTGAACGAAACTTCTTGCGTCAAAATTGTTATCAGTTGTTTGTGATTGGTCAATGTTCCAAATGATGAATCAGCTGTTGCTTGTTTACAAAAAGACAAGAGATTTTTCAAGTCACTACTGGTTTTATAAACAAAATTTGTACTTAACTCTTCGAAATGATGTTCTTGTTAGTTATATGTCACTATTTAGTTATTCCCGTCTTCAGGCATACAATTTCACCGCTTTTAATGGTGTTTAATTATGTATTTCAGGTCACTTTAGTCAGAACACTTTGATCTTCACATTTAGTTTGTTGCACAGAATATCCATAAGATAACACTCTCACTAGTGCTATACGATGCACCGAGTATTATAGACAATATTTAAGTTACTTTAGAAGCCAAAAAACATTAAAATTAAATATAAATACGTAGACTGATGTTAACATTGGCTAGTGTTGCCATAGTCCCTATTTGATTTTACTTTTTCACCTTTATGTATGTGAAGTCCTCTCTTCACCAAATATAATAAATTGTGGTACTTAAGCCAGGTGAAGGTAAACACGCTCAGAATTTCGTTGGACCTCCACACAGATGGGTTTAATGGGGCTTTGATATTGCCTTTGCTTTTCATATTGTACTTAAAACAAGGATTCTGCCATTAAATGAAAAGCTACTTAAACAAACTCGTAGAAAATAATACATTTATAAGCTTTTGCCGAGCACATAGATAAATTAGAATTAGAATTTTCCTTCCACTCTGTTGCATGGAATATTCAAGCCACGTTAGCTTATTTGCGTAATGCATAAATTCAAGTAGTTCGTATGAGAAAGAATTTAAAGTCACCGAAATTATAGTGTGGACGTTGATTTGCAACAACGTTGCAATTTGTTCGTCGGAAAACGTCAATAATTTCCCAAGAGGCGCCGAGGATGGTGTGCGGCGCCGAGAACGATGCTTTTCGCTATTTATTGCGTGGATTCTACCACAATTACCTACTATCTTTAGTAATTCTTATATACAACGGGAAATTTAATAACACGCCTATCTATCGCCTAGACCGCTTATTATAAGGCTGGTATATGGCCGGCGTGAAACGGTTTTATAACCGCAATTCGCCATATATTTCAGCTTTCATGATTTACAACACATTCGTTTATCTTTACTGGATTTCGCGGCGGGGAATTCTGATAGATATATCTTTTAGCATAAAATTAACTAACAACCGATTAAAATTTAGTACCAAATAACTTGTAATGAGGGAAAGTTATCGATTGTTGTTAGTATAATAATGTTAACATTCAAACACACATGGTGGTAATAGGTATATTGTATTATAGGTACAATAGCCACGTGATTTAGTTGTGCAATTAATTCTCGCAGTCATCTTGATTCGACAGCCGACGGCTGTGATTAACGGCCTATCACACAGTTCCGTCTGTCGCATCATGTCATTAGCAAGAAGGTTTCTTTCATATTTTCCTTTTGTCGTTTATTCCCCAAAAAACCGACTAACTATCTTTTAATCGTGTTTTAATTGTAAAAATAACATTATGTTCCTGTCATTTGGGAACAACAAACAAAATAAACGAGAAAAGAGAATTAAATGATTTCTTTTTTAATGTCCTCAGGCGGCCATAAACGAAAAGAATGAATGGAACGATCTATTATACATTTATCTATGGAAAGTCTTGAAGATTAAAGTAGCTTTGCTGTTCGCTGAATAGTATTTGGGACACGAACAAAAACTTCTAGATACCACACAATTAGTAACATTGTACTTGGCAAGGTAAGTTTTAGTTTGAAGAAAAACACTTTTACGTGCCCGGAAGCATTACGTAAGGAGCATTAGAAGTTAAATACCTGCATTTAAGCCGTATTTTGCTACAAAATACGTAAATGGTCACGCTACAACGATTTTAGGTACAACCTTTGAAATCGGGACAAAAGAAAATGTACACAGCAGGCACCCAAACAGCTTGGAAAGTTTAACTAGATAAGTTTCCCTTACATTACTCCGGAGACAGCAGCGTCCCCAGACCTTCTATATATTTATAGTCTTGACTCTAACTCGGGCGTATGCAAGCAGTGTTTCGGCAGTCAATTCCCAACTGTCAAGGGCAATGCTGCAAGTAATTGACGACCTATCGTACGTCCCAACTCGTAGACTTCGTTATCGAATGAAAAAGTTTATTATTTCGTTACGAAATACGAACAACCCTTCCGCACGCCACAATGAATAAATGCCACTTCAGCCTTTTACAAGTCGAAATGTTCATTCGTTCTATTTCTGTACATTCGTTACGTTTGTGATTGCAATCGTTCTTTTCACTTTTATTCGCCAAGCGTCTATTGCGGGTGTAATTCGATATTGCTTCAATGAAATTGTAAAATGGTGTCGGAGAAGTGAAACAAATGACTTGGCGAGCGCAGCTGAAAGAGAAATTAAAAGGAGACCTAGATAGAACACCTGCTAATAAACGTTTGTAATTGAATTTTGCTGTATCCAACCGTAACAGGAATGCAGGTTCTGTAAAAACATCGTATTTTAGAGTAAGTATAACCCACTAAAAACAAAACTTGTAAAAAGAGCCAAGTCGTACAACTGTTTTCTTATACCGTAAAAAGTAGTGAGATCCATGTAATACTAAGTCAATTTACATATTTATTCAGTCTAAAGATGGACTTGGCCATCGCATCGCATTCGCCAATGTTAAACAGGCCATTCTTATGGCTATTCGCCATCGCATTGGCCAATATGATACGATGGCCAAGTCAATCTTTTATTAGACTGAATAAATAAATTGACTTGGTATTACATAGATCTCACTACTTTATACGGTAGAAGAAAACAGTTGTACGACTTGGCTCTTTTTACAAGTTTTGTTTTTAGTGGGATCTCATTTCTTTTTGTAGACACGTTTAATGAATCAACAACACTAGTTTTATTCGAACTTGGACAGTCATAGTCATCAATTTAAAGAACTGCTAAAATACTCGACAAAACGAATCAAACGAGTCCAAACTCGATGGGGTTGCGTCGTTTTATAACGGGGTTCCTATGGCCACCTTTCAGCTCCATCATCAGACCCTGGATACCTTCTAAAGATAAATTACTCGACAAACGGAATCAAACGAGTCAAAACTCGAAGGAGTTAATTCGTTTTATAACGGAATTCCCATGGCCACCTTCCAGCCCCATCAACTGACGCTGGAAATCATCTAAAGACACAGTACTCGTCAAGACGAATCAAACGAGTCCAAACTCGATGGGGCTATGACGTTCTAAAATGGATTTCCTATGGCCACCTTCCAGTTCCATCATCAGACCTTGGAAGCAATCTTAGACAAAGTACTGGTCAAGACGAATCAAACTCGTCCAAACTCGATGGGTTTGCGTCGTTTTATAACGGAGTTCCTATGGCCACCTTCCAGCTCCATCATCAGATCAGCTCCATGTCATCATAATATTGCATTGTTAGGCGATATAAATATACGTGCAAAATTTCAGACCATCATCTGCCTAGCCTTTTCCCAACTATATTGGGGTCGGCTTCCAGTCTAACCGGATGCAGCTGAATACCAGTATTTAACATGGAGCGACTGCCTATCTGACCTCCACAACCCAAAAAAATATTGAAAAATTTCAGACCAATCGGTGAAATTCATTCACTGAAAATGTAACTTTAACTTTGTAATCCTATACATTTATATGGGATTACAAAGTTATTTATGCAGTTACTGTATCTAGAGAACTAGACTGAAATTGCATATTTTTTAAGTTTTTCCTTGGTTTATACACTAAACACTAATTGTATTCTAAATTTGAAGCTTCTAGGTCTGCTAGAAGTGCCTTAGACTTTTGATGATCGGTCAGTGAGTCGTGAGTGACAAAATTAAGGAACTTTGATTAGTTATAATTCTTAAACTACTGGTTCAAATTAAATGAAATTTGACATATACTGTGTTTATACAATTCCTAATTGGTTACTAAAAATTCTGGTTACTAGTTTCATCGACAACGAAGTTATAGGAGGTCGAAAATGGCCTGAACTGTTTCGAGAAAAGGATGTACGGCCGTGCCGCTTTATTGCTCGACTTGGCGGGGGCACTGCCGTGCCCCCAGATAAATGAAATGCTTAAAGCACTAGACAGTGGACAATGAGATGATGTGGATGATGAGTTACCACGATAATGTAGAGACGACCTGAAGATACCCTTGTTGCAAATAGAATAACGGACAGGTTTCATTTATTATTTTCTTAATTTGTAGTTTTTTGAAAGTAGTATTTGTATGATGATAACAATGTTTTTTTGCGTTACGAGAAAATAGAGAAAAAAAAACAAATACTTAGTATCTTTTTTTTTAATGAAATGTCTACACCCACGATTCGGCTTTTTCGTGAAGCAAAGGCTTCACATGTATAATAAACGTATTTTTCATATCAATAAAAAAATGCTATGTTGCCTACAGCGAAAATATTTGTGCCGCAAATTCACGCATAATGTACGTCTATCCACGCTGGGTATACGTATTACGTACACATTACGGAAATATGAGCGTCAACACAAAAATATATTTACTTGGTTTTTGTTTACATACACACGAAGCTTTTAGATCTCTATAGTCATATACAAACGTGAAAGTGAGAATGAATGAACGTTTGTTAGGTACTCTTTTTGTAAAAACAACAACGTATTGTATGTAATTTAAGATTAATATAACTTAGACATAAAAGAACCAATAATTGTACCTACTCTACTGATTTATGATATCGAATGGTGAAAAAAACAAGTTTTCAGAAGACTTTTTGCTGGACTTTTTCGTTAGAAGGTGCCTATTTCAGACAAGAGGTCACTCTGTGGGTACTTTTAAGACAAAAAAGTTGACAAAATTTTCTTCATTGGAATCCGAGCATTTCGAGATGAAACAAAATACTACGTTAAAGTACCCACTACACTTTCCTCATTTCCATATAAATACCTGTTAATATCATACAAACGGAATAAACATTGTGTTTCTGAGACTTGCCACAAAGTGGACACATGCATAATGTAGCAGGTGTCGGAAGGATGTGGCCGGGCAGTCGGCCACCGGCAGCCACACCCGCGGTTCACAGCCTGCTCTAATGCATAAGGCCCGGTTTCCACCAAAGCGGAGAGAAGCGGAGACGAGAGGAGATGTGCGGAAATCAGCCAATCACATTAGTTAAAATTTCCGTCTAGTCTTTCACCCTTCCTGTGATTGGTCGAATTTGGCACATCTCTCCGCTCTGCTCGTCTCCGCTTTGGAGGAAACCGGGCCGAGCTGGGGTCTATCTGACCACAGGCCGACTGCAACTGATGACATTTAGTCATCTGTCACCAACGATGCGCGGGTGGTACAAAATTCACGTACGCGATCTTTCTCACACGTAGCCCGCGATGGCCCAATGTCTCACAGACAGACTATTAACACAAGTTTTTAAACTGGCATGGTCACATGAACACTAAAAACAGGATCAGTTTATCCGTGATCACGGTGCTTGCAACAGCGCTGATCTATCGAGAACTCGAAACAAACAGTAAACCTAAACATGGTAAATATCCCGTTTTAAGACTATCAACACGTCGGTAACACGCTGTCGGTTGCATCTGACTTTTCAAAGAGACCTTTGGGACCTCGCGAACTACGCGATACGGCCACGACTTTTGGCAGCAGAAGCGACTTTTAGTCGAAACGTGAAAGTTTGGTCGTTCGACCTAGCTGGCGTCCGATCAGTTTTGCTCAAAATTGCGGCCAGTCGTGCGACATTTCGTGCTCGTGGCCGCACAGTGCGCGAAGCCCCTTACTACAGTAGCAACGGCTGCTAATCATAACCACACGTGTCCCTACTTGCGGCTTTGCGGTCGCCTTTATTATAATATTTATGAATTTCAAAACGGTTTCCGTCCACGTTTTAATCTTGTTTGGTCAGTATCACATAACTACGGATTTGCAATGAAAATATGATAACGACCTTAACGGGATTTACATTTTAAATAACTACTGAACTAACAGGCAGGGAGAATCTACGGATTACAAGCTTTTACCTTAACTATCTTTCAGGAAAGGTTAGCTAATACCCTAAAGTTGTAAAATCCTCTAACTATTCGCCATTAGGCGCTGATTACCGCTTACCTTAACAAACTTATCCTTGAAGTAAACACGGTTTTACTATCTAAACAGATTGAACGTAAAAGCAGCGTACCTAGATTATTTTTATTAAAAGTATTGAAGAAAACTTATGACAAAATAAGTAGGTATTATACTACCTCTTTAATCATCACCCTCCTGCTCCTATCCCAAAGTTATATGCGGTTGGGGTAATATATAGGAGACATGTCATCTTCCATTTTTATCTCTATTAGCAGTCATCGTTATAGTAACCCCTTTTCTAGGTTTTTACAAAATCAATCCAACTTTTCTTCAGTCATGAATATGTAAACGTTACTTAGATATTTTCGGCCAGAACATGTCTGAGTCGAAATACAAACTAATTGATGATTTGAGATAGATTTGCACCTTAGGGTTCCGGTTTAAAGTTACCCGTTGACCATTGAAGGAAATAAACGAATTTGATAAGTACCTAAGGATATCTATAAAATGTGGAACATACGTGAGTAGCGGCCATCACAGTCGAGCGAGCAGGAAAAGGAAGAGGAATATATTTTGTATCTCCGGAAACAAAATGTAGGTACGAGTAAGTTATGGTCGCCAGGTGTACCGATTTTTCCGAGACGTTCCGTATTTCAGAACCGTTTTAGATAGAGAAAATGTTCTTTCGGAGAAATCGGGTGTTTTATCGACATTTTAAAACAGGGATCTATTTTAACGAGAATATTTTGCTGGAAAGAGACGGGTTCGTTTCAGTTTCGCTTAAACGATTATGGTGTAAAAAGCGCTCTATATCATTTTAAGTGGTGATCTCAAATGTGTCGTACAGGCGCTTGAGACTTTGTGATGGGCTGTTGGCGAGGTGCCGCGACACTGCGGCGACAGGCCCTCACAAACATAACCTTCGAAAACAACGAACACTAGGTTTTATACGAACACATTCGATTCGAATAAATTCTGATAACAGACCAGTAAACCTGTTTGTCGCCGGCACAGCGGTTATTCTTGCATATCACGGAACAAACAAAGGTTTTTAGAGTCTTCTTTTGTCTGAATAATAAAAATATTCAAAGTGTAGATCCTGAATAAATATCATAGAATAAGTTATTCGATTCGCAGCACTAATCATTAATCACTGTATCGTTGCCGCCTCGGGAAATACAAAGCGTTATCTTTGCTTTATGGGCAGCTGTAGGCTTTAATCACTTGCTTAATGTTCCAGTAAGGAAGATAAACACTAACTATATCAAGTGTTTATCTTAGATCTTCGCTTAATAGTTGTGATAGCCAACTGGGTCTACCTGATAATATTGCTTCTGCTAGAATAGCTATGTCAGCCGTCATTTAGCCAATGTCATTCTTATAGCCTCATCATAATAGTTTCTGCACAAATACGTTGAAAATATTAGCCCGCATTCATTTATTGTCAGTGACAATGGGTATTTGAAAGTATTGCGAATCCACGGATTGTCCTTAAAGATACACTTTTTATTTAAATGAGGCCACAACTGGAACATTTGGAACATTAACGACTTTATAAAATACGATCCCCGCAACTACATTAAATAACATTTCATTTGATTAAAACTTGGAGAATAGAATCTCCGAACTGAGTTAAGTCGTATTTCATATTTTAAAAGAAAGGGATTAGGGTGAATTTTAAAAGAAAGGGAGGAACCTTCTTTCGGGAGTGCGCGGGGCGCGGGGCGGTACCAGCGAACTCTTAGCTTTTATTAATTACTTCGTTCCCAGAGACAATTCCACTTCGCCTCCTTAGAATAAGGTAATCAAAAGGAACACACTAATTGGAAATAAAAGTACATTGTTTTCAGCGTTTTTCTTTCCAATTTCAGCACTTGTTAAGGCGAAAATTACGTAATATCCGCAGACTGGGATCGATTTAGAATAAAGATTGATAAAAAAGGTACTATCGTTCAAAAGATGAACGCTAAAAACGGAGCACTTCTTTACATTTATAAAAAGACAGACAAAATCATGAACAAAGGTGTTAAAATATATTAATGCAAATGAATGAAGTCATTTACATATCTTTTTACTCTGACGTGGAAATTATTATATTTATATTTTTGTCCCAGCATTGTCCTAACTTGACAAGTAGATAAATTATGAAAGTAATTTAAAGTCGGAAAGAACTGGTCTGGACGCAAAACGAAACAAGTTAAAAAAACTCGCTTAATATAATTGAAATCTTTTTTTCAGTTTTTGGAGCGAGGCAAATGTTAAGATAGCATCGTTTTTCCAGCCAGTATTATCCTTACATTATGTTGTTGTTAAATTATTTTTAAATGAGAAAATTTTCTGATAAGAACTCGCATAAACGTAAAATTCGTCGAAAGATAGAATTATCTTTTCAGAATCTATATTGAAATTTTATCAGTCATACCTAATTTAGCCCGATAAAATTTCTAGTTCCATATTATCAAGTAGCCACTGTAAAGACAAATTGCAAATTATAATCGCGCCTCGTCCTCGAGATTAGTAATTTACACATGTAGTTACGCCTAGTCGTCACCACTCATGCACTTAGTTGAGAAAAAACAACATCTTTCCTTTATCTGTGGCAGTTCAATCTGACATACCCACAAAACTTTTAACTTTTTTTATTTTTGCATTTATGTGGGTACCTCGTCCAGTTCCGCTCTCAGACGATGTCGCCAGTCATTCGCATTCTAGTGCTCAACCACTCAACATTATTTCGCGTCTTCGCATAATTCGTTATAAAAATGCCGAAACGTAAGAATTCTAAGTCTAGTGAAGATAAAATAAATCGTTATAAAAATAAAATAAGAAAGTTAGAAAACAAAATTCGTGAAAGACGAATTAGTGCTTCGGAAAGTATATCAGACTTGGAGGAAGCTTTTCTTCTACAAAATGAGGATATTGGAGCAGGTATTTACCTACTTATTGATTTTAAAGTGTCAATTATTTTCTTACCGCCATGCTTACGTATTTACGTATTTAAGTTACTTTAATGCAACCTGAACAGTCGTTGGGGCTGATTCAACGCATTTAAAATACGGTTGGCGTTCCTTCCGCTGGGGATTGTAACCTAACCTAGTAATAAGTATGACCAATCTACAAATAATATGTATTTATGTACCCACTAAGCTGGAATTTCTATTCTTTGTCTAAAGATGAAAGATTACCTACCTATAAATAAAAAGATGGTCATGGACTTATTTAAGTCCACTTTTTTCATTATTGTAAGTTATTTAACTTACGTTTTAAAATTATCATATCTATGATAATTTTCAGACACCCCCGCACTGCGGCCAGATGATTGGCTATTGGAATGGCCACCTGAAGATGAAACAGTTCAGGATTCGAATGAAACCTGTGAACCTCAGCCAGGCCCTAGTACTTCCACGGATATACCTCTCGAAGAGTCTACTGCTCATGACGTTAATATTCCTGACCTGGATACGGAAATTTTAGAAATTTTAGGCGATGATCCTACCAACACTGACAAATACGGGCCTGAAATACGCCACGAACTTGCAAATCGTTTATTACACATTGCTAAAGACGGTCTCAGTAAGGAAAATCGTAAAAATCTGATTTCAAAATATCTGTTACCTAAGAATTGCATCCAACTAGACGCCCCAAAAATAAATTTGGAAATTAAGGCGGCCATTGCCGATACCGCAGTTAAACGCGACAAAGGCATAGAAAATAAACAAAAACAAATGTCTAGTGCAATTGCTTGCTTGGCCGAGATTATAAATTCCCAATTAAACTCCAAATCAATAACCAAAGACGTGCTGGAAAAATTAATGGATATAAGCAGAATTTTATGCGATTTACAACACGCAGATTCCATTACACGTCGAAATTTTATTCTATTTGCCCTCAAAAATGAAGTGAAGGAACACCTTAAAAACACCAAGATTGACACGTGCCTCTTCGGTGAAAATTTAGCTGAGACATTAAGATCCGCAAAGGCTGTAAATAAATCGGGGATCGAGCTGAAAGCCGAATCTCACAGCAAGGTTGCGCATACCAATTATAAAGGACCAACATCGAGAGCTTTATACCGCAGAGCTCCCCCCCAGGCGCGCAGGCCGCCCGTGGGGACGGCGCCAGCGCCGAGGAGCCGCGAGCCTGCCGCGTCACGCGCCCAATATCCCCCGTCGCAGACGCAGTATATCCCCCACGCGCACTCATCGAAGCCGTCATCGCGGGGCCATCAGTCGACGTACCCACGTCGCCGCTTCTAGATACAGTTAAGTACGCAGGCCGCTTATCTAAATTCTATCAACAATGGGCTGCAATTACAAACGATCATACAATACTATCTTGGATAAGAGGTTATAAAATACCATTTACATCACCCGTTGTACAACATACACTCCCTGCTAGACCAGCTTACTCGCTTAATGAAAGAACACATTATTTAGAAACGATTAATAACCTACTCAAAATAGGTGCAATATCAGAATGTTCTCCATGTGAAAATCAATTTATCTCCAGTATTTTCTTGGTACCTAAACCAAGTGGCAAGATGCGCTTTATTTTAAATTTAAAAAATCTTAATAAATTCATTAAAACAGATCATTTTAAGTTAGAAGATCTAAGAACGGCATTAAAAATGACAACGCATAATTGTCAAATGGCGTCAATTGACCTCAAAGACGCATATTTCTTAATTAATATACATAAAGAATCTCGAAAATTTCTAAGATTCTATTTTGAGGGTAGATTGTTCGAATTCAATGTATTACCATTTGGATTAAGTACGGCCCCATACGTTTTCACAAAAATATGCAAACCTATAGCTAAATTATTGCGTTCCGCAGGCCTTTTATCCACGGTATATTTAGACGATTGGTTATTGTTTGGGTATTCCCGTCAGGAATGCCTAACTAATATAGATCTTACTAAAAGATTATTAACTTCACTTGGTTTTATTATAAATATGGATAAAAGTGCACTTCTTCCTTCGACCAAATGCAGATTCTTAGGTATCATCATAAATTCACACGAGTTTCAGATTAGTTTACCAACAGATAAAAGATTACGAATAAAATCGCAACTTGTTATGTTTTCAAAATTAAAACGTTGTAAAATTAGGAGTTTTGCTCAGTTATTGGGCTTATTAGTTTCTTCTTGTCCAGCGATCGAATACGGATGGCTGCACACTAAAGACATGGAAAGATGTAAATATCTCAACTTGAAAGGTCATGATGATTATAACAAATTTATGATTTTACCTGAATCACTACAACCTGACTTTGACTGGTGGCTAAGCAAAATAGATAATTCTGTCCATCGAATAAAAATTGATGTTTACCAAGTTGAGATATTTTCTGACGCCTCAACGACGGGGTGGGGGGCCGCCTGTGATGGACGGTCTGCGAGCGGGCAGTGGTCGAATACCGAACGAGAACGACATATAAATTATCTCGAACTGCTTGCCGCATTTATTGCCTTAAAAGTATTTGCTAAAAACCTTTTTAATTGCCAAATATTACTACGCGTTGACAATTCAACAGCAGTGGCATACATAAATAAAATGGGGGGTATACAATACCCTCATCTCACAAAAATAACTCGTGATATCTGGAATTGGTGCGAAAGCAAAAAGCTTTTCGTATTTGCCTCGTACATAAAATCTAGTGATAATGTTATTGCTGATTACGAATCACGAAGAACTCACCCGGACATAGAATGGGAGCTGTCTGATTGGGCCTTTGACAGTCTTACACGCATATTCGGTTATCCAGAAATTGATTTGTTTGCCAGTCGCATAAATAACAAATGTGCCACATACATATCCTGGCAACGAGACCCAGACGCATTTGTAATAGACGCGTTTACGGTTTCATGGGAAAGTTATAATTTTTATGCATTCCCGCCATTTTCAATCATACTGAAAACTCTAAGAAAAATAATAACAGACAAGGCACGGGGTATCATGATCGTACCCTTTTGGCCAACACAACCATGGTACCCCTTGTTTAGATCCCTCCTTATTTCGGAAACTGTTACATTTCCACCTAAAAGCCATGCCTTACTGTCTCATTCCAGCTCCCGACGGATACACGAGTCGATTACCCTGGTGGCAGGCATATTACCCGGGACGCATTTTCAAGGCGGAACATACCAGAATCATCACTTGATATAATGTTAGCATCATTAGCACCTAATTCCATGAAACAATACGACGTTTACTTGAAGAAATGGTGGTACTTCTGTAAAATTAATTCGTTAAATATTTATGACGCTTCTGTACCCACAGTAATTTCCTTTTTAACCCAACTATTTAATGACGGTTGCAAATATGCTACACTAAATTCGTGCAAATCTGCTCTATCCCTAGTGCTGAGCCCGGTACAAATTAGTGACGATAGAATAAAAAGGTTCCTTAAAGGGGTTTTTAGATTAAAGCCACCAATACCTAAATATGAAGTTACCTGGGATACCAACATAGTATTGGATAAATTGGCTTCATGGTATCCTAATGAGGAATTAACCTTAGAGAAGCTCACAAATAAAACCATCACCTTACTGGCTCTGTCAACCGCACAGAGAGTTCAAACTCTCTGTAAAATAAAAATTAGTAACATTCATAACCTTTCTCAGCGTATCACAATTAAAATCCCAGATATTATAAAGACTTCTAGACCGGGGTTTCAACAACCTATTATTCATTTACCTTTCTTCATTGAAAAGACGGCCATCTGCCCAGCCACGACTTTACTATGTTATATAGAACGCACCTCATTATTAAGAACATCAGAATCTGACGATTTATTTGTTGGAATTAGGAAACCTCATAAATCAGTAGGAACACAAACGCTTAGCCGCTGGATAAAGCAAACACTCAGTGAGTGTGGGGTCGACACGAGCGTGTTCAGTGCACATAGCACGAGGCATGCATCATCATCGCGCGCGCACTCACTGGGAGTTAGCATAGATACGAGTACTATCCGTAAAACGGCAGGCTGGAGTAGGAATTCAACAACTTTTGCAAAATTCTATCAGAGAGATATTATTTACGATGATAGTACTACCTTAGCAGAAACGATAATCAATCAACATTAATTATAATGATTCGATTTTCATACATTCCTAATTAGTTTAAAGTAATTATACGTAATAATTGTCTACAGCTAACTATGATAGCTATTATAAGAATAATTATTTCTTAGTTAGTTATCTAATTATATTCATATGTCTGTGATTACTTTTACTCTTATTGTACGTAAGTACAAGTTTTTCTTTGTGGTTACTGATTGTACCAAAATAAAAATTATTTTGATATTTTACAAACATTATTTTTATCGTTCATCGATGATATTCCCAAAATACTCTCAAAGTCTACATGTGTAAATTACTAATCTCGAGGACGAGGCGCGAGTATAATTAATGATTAAACGAACTTACCTGTACGTGAAGTTCTATCATAATTATACGAGCGCCGAGTCCGAAGAGATTAGTAATCCCACCCTCCCAGTGCCTAACACACATACCCAAGATATCTATAGTGTCTTGGTAATATATCAATGAACCACAAGATCTTTTTCTCTAAACTAAATGACTGGCGACATCGTCTGAGAGCGGAACTGGACGAGGTACCCACATAAATGCAAAAATAAAAAAAGTTAAAAGTTTTGTGGGTATGTCAGATTGAACTGCCACAGATAAAGGAAAGATGTTGTTTTTTCTCAACTAAGTGCATGAGTGGTGACGACTAGGCGTAACTACATGTGTAAATTACTAATCTCTTCGGACTCGGCGCTCGTATAATTATGATAGAACTTCACGTACAGGTAAGTTCGTTTAATCATTAATTATGTAAGCTTTATCCTAAGATTATACTTACCTACAACCATCCTCCGTGTGTTGAAAACAAACGATGTCTATAATTTTGTCGAGTCACATCATAATTGGTATATCGTAACGACTATTACTTCCTTTATTTAACGTTTACTGTTTTTTCCATAATTCAATTGAGATTTATCCACCATTTCAACGTTGAAACGTTTTTTAAACGCCCTCGCTTTTTTGTTTACAAAAATCTCAGAAAAACGGCTACCGAGTGGTGTATAAATATTTGCCACTTTAAAAAGACCATTTTATTTTTACAGAAGAATTTAGTCGGGCAACAAAGTGAGGACGTATTAAGAATATTAACGACGAGTGAATATATTTCCGATAAGCAAGTTGATTCAGTTGCAGCCAAGCGAATCATTGAGACACCAATCTGCATGGTCCTGATGTGAGATAATGTCTTATAATGAATATGAATTACGTATTATGCGTGAAAGGGACGCCAGCTTATAAGAATTGCAATACCTAGGTATAGCTACACAATATTACCTGTGAGTAATTTAATAAGTCCAGACATAGTCTATTTTCTATCTATCTATTTATAAATAAAAAGAGAAGTCCTGACTGACTGATCATCAACGCCCAGCCTTGGACCCAGGTAACCCTTGGACTTAGAATGCTGAAATTTTGCACAAAGGTCCCCTTTATAATGTAGACAAGGAAGAAGGAAGGATTTTTCGAAATTCATTCCCTAAGGGAGTTAAATAGGGGATGAAAGTTTCTATGGAAAATCGTCATTTTTGTAGTTAAACCGACATCCGTGGGCCCGAAGCCGTGGGCAAAAGCTAGTAAGTAATAATTATGTCTGGACCTTACAAGAGACTATGACCTCTGAGTTTGATTCGACTGTTTCTTCTCAGAGTAGTCATCTATGACACCCCGGCTCCATCTAGTTTACAAAAAAAAATAACAAGTAAATTGTTTCTAAAAACTTATTTGCAAAATAAACATCTACACTAATATTATAAAGAGGAAAACTTTGTTTGTTTGGTTGTAATAAATAGGCTTAAAAACTAATGGACCGTTTTAAAAAATTCTTTCACCATTCGAAAGCTACATTATCCACGAGTAACATAGGCTACTTTTTATCCCTGTATTCCCACGGGAACGGGAACTATGCGGGTAAAACCGCAGGACGTCCGCTAGTTATTTATAATTCGATTCTTACTTTGACAAAACACAAACATTGGCAAAAAAATAAATGTTAGACGCGAAAGAAAATATCCAAGGGATGCGGAAATGTTTATATTCGTATCAACACACGGTACGCTACAGCTATCGGCGTAGTACGCGCGAACATGGCGCGAACACACGCTTTCATTGTAAAACATGAAACATTACATTACCATCCTTAATCAGTTGTAATTAAGTATGTTATAAGTGTAACATGTGGCAAGTAAGTGCGGGGTGGCGGGAGGGGGGCTCATTACCGCTGCACTCTACATCCAGCTCATTAACATAAGGCATATTGCCTCACGCTAACGAGAATCCTCGTTCGCCAGCAAGCCAGATGCTCTTTTGCTGCGAAACCCACCGGATAATTACTGCGGGTAGTACTTATCTATTGTTGATGATAACTCTGCCGGTGGCTGCAATTTATGCCGTCGAACTTTTATAGCGTCAGCGCGAAGCTGAAAGTTTCATTTGTCAGTAAGCAAAAGTATGCCGCTTCCTTCGAGTTCTCGGTTTTTTTTTTTCTTTTTTGTTTATTTATTAATACTTCGTTGGTGTTGTTGTCGTCAGCGCGACTGCTGATCATGAGCACCTGGGATCGATTTACAGATCATGCATAGTGGTAGTGGGTTTCCGCCGGACTTCTGTTTATACCCGGGTGTGGCAATAGACTCGGCCCTTTTAAATGGGTCTTAATCATAAGTTGAAAATGATGGCCGTAACATTCTGTACATCTATATCTAACCCTTCGGGAGTAGCAGGCGTGTTGTTATGTTTATTTATTCCGGTTACACAAAGAAAAGGATGTTTTATACGTGAAAAACGTTCACGTACCGTATCGTTTGTATACATTTGCAGTACCTGACAGTTATTCGCGAAAATTTTCGGGTAGATTAGATTAACATTACCTTTTTTGTATTTTTTTTATTTATTTATTTACGCACACACAAAATACAAAAAAAAGGATAAAAACATAACAAATAGAAGAGCACAAAGGTACTGCTTATTTCAAAAGAAATTTTTCCAGCAGACCTGCGAGAGGAAAGTTTGATTAGAAATGTAGACACGGTGTGTAGACAAGACTTTAATTAAAATTAAGAACTAAGCATATCCATATAAAATAAACATACATACTAATATCTATATCTATACATATAATAAAACAGTAAAAAAACCGTGTCTGTACATTGAATATATTTAAAAAAAAAAAATTGAGGGGGGTTTAGAAACAGTAATAGAGCACGATTCGAAAAAAAAAAGTCTGTCTGTTTGTCTGTGTGTCTGTTTGTCTGTGTGTCTGTTTGTCTGTTTGTTTGTACACGCTAATCTTCGGAACTACTCGACGGATTTGAATGGTTTTTTTTTTGTTGTATAGATATTAAGTCTGGCCAACATATATTATAGGCTATAATTTATCTTGGAAACTTGAATACCTGATGCAGAACCGCAACAGACCAGCTTATAAGAGATACAAAAATGGTACCATAGCAAAAATTGTTCCACGTGATGAGCATTTTCTGCAAAGAGAATAAATTCGAAGATCTGGAACACCTGATGTGGAACTCCAAGAGCCCAGCTACACTATAACATATATAGGAATGACGTCTTAACAAGAATTGTTCAGCCTGATGAGCACTCTCTGTTGTCGTATAAAATTTGAAGATCTGGAACAGCTGATGTGGAAGTCCAGGAGCCCAGCTACACTATAACATATATAGGAATGACGTCTTAGCAAGAGTTGTTCAGCCTGATAAGCACTCTCTGCTGTCGTATAAAATTTGAAGATCTGGAACAGCTGATGTGGAAATCAAAGCTATCACTAATTTCACTGTCACTCAATCAACGAGACAGTCACTCATCAAAATTTCCACGTGAACGAAGTCGCGGGCATCAGCTAGTACTTAATAAAGTTGTAAGAATAACATATTAAAAACAAAATGCATAATAAATGTTCCTTTGCGAAAGACTGGCGTCCATGTTAGGATGCCCTGTGTGACGGATCCCTAGGCTCTCACACTTTTTAGAGTGTGGGAAATCATCAATTAATGACTCTTCCTACTCTGGGCGGAGCGCAATTAAGGAAGAGTCAGACTTCTACTGATAAAAAACCACCCAAGATCCTTCTTAGCCCTTTGTGTCTAGGGCCGCGGTATCTCTATCGAAGAACTCGCAGCCCCGACCTAGGCTTACACCTCGAATAAAATTCATGAGATAGTTATTTGTTACCTAAGAAGCCGGAGCGTGCAAAGATATTTTAAAAGCAGAACACGTTCACGGGAGCAAATATCCTCTCTTATGAACTCTCGTGCAATACCACTCTCAGTTTACGTAAAACCTTCTTGTACAGACACACCTTAGCTAAATGCTTTCTTAAATGAGATTCTTTTGAATAACGGCAACACTTTCGACGAGACTCTTTAAAGAGGTTGTGATGGCTCCAGGTCTCGGTCTCCAAATCCAGTGATGGTAGCCCTGTCTTAAGACCAAGTCCTGCAACGGCAAGGATGACGGTCTGTGTCGTCATCGTACCAAGGTTCTGTGTTGGCTCGCGTTGATCGTCTAGTCTGTTTGTTTTGTGAGTGAATATACTGAGAAAGAGTCGAACTTTCTTAGTTAGTCTTTGGTAATCAATACTGTGTTTAATCTAGGAAGGATTGAACTTCCTCACACCAGTGTTTAGGAAATAATGTTGTATCAAGAGAGTCATTTCGGGGTTTTTTTATCAACAATTAGATTTAGATTGACCACAGGTCAATCTCGAGTACACTCCACTGTGCGAACAATGTAGACTTATCAATCATTCTACTCGATAATGCGGAGCTTGTCTCGACACATCTGTATTATTGTTTAGTACAATACTTAATCAGTTTCCTCTGATTTAATAAAGGATTTTACAAGTTAAAATCAATTTGACACGTTAGAATGATTTGTGTAAGTTGATACATGTGCGTTTGTGCTTATTTTAGCCACCGCGTCTGACTGATATCGTCAGCATGGGGGAAACCTACACCGCGCCACGGTCCTTAATCAATGTTATTGGGGGAGCAACCGACTTCCTATAATCGCTGCGAAGCGTAAGTGATTCCCTTATCCATATAGGCAGGTACTTGCATTTTTTTATAGCCAGATTCCCGGTTAGGGCGGCATTGCCAGATTCCCAGTTAAGGGCAGACTTATTTGCCAATTCCCAGGTTGGGCAGACTTTCCCCCGGAACCATGGTTTTGAGTATGTATTTATTTATATTTGAGTTATATTTAGATTTGGCCAAATCTAGGTCGGAAGTCGGATTGCAAGAATGACGTGTATGGTATGCTGCGTTATCACTGCCAGAGGCGTCGCCCAGTCGTGTATCTCAAGCCATTAGTATATCAAAGTTAGGAAATATTAATGTGCATTATGCAACACAGCCGAAATGTTTCTCTCTCTCAAAAGAATGTTTCCCCTCCAACACAATTAAATGATTGTTGACTTGAATCAACAAGTGATGATTAGGTTCCTGTAAACTTGTGTATTATACTAGGTTCAATTCAGTTCAGAAGGAACTTATAGTCTCAGACCTTAATTGAAGGGTCTGGATTCTTATCTCAGACTTGGTCTATAGTAGTACAAATTATTATATTAGGTTAAGTTCAATAACGTAAAATCGTGTCTTTCAAGGTTCAGTGTGCATATTATAGAGAATTCATTATTGGAGTTGCAACCTGAATTACTACACTGATTTTAAAGTATTGCCTTTGTTATTACTTGATCTTAGCTTTGTCAATCTTCCATTATCAAATTCTCTACACAGGTAATCTTGGAATATAAAAGAAAGAGGTGGTTGATGTTTAAATTATTTATTTATTTTCGATAAATTTATCGAAAGAAACTGTTTGATTAATTAGGCCTAGTTCGCTAGGATGATAGCGAGCTAAGGTCGAGTGTCCCATTACTAGACCTAGTCAGTTAAGGGGAGACGGAACATCTCAAGCGAAACCCCTTCTGACAGCGAAAGAAACTGTTTGATTATTTAGACCTAGGTCCGCTAAGATTTTGACGGACCTTGATCGAGTCGTCCCATTCCTAAACCTAGCCAGATAAGGAAAACCGAACGGCTCAAGCGAAAAACCTTTCTGGCACATACAAATTGGATGTTTACAACATATTACAATATTGACAATTATTTATCAGCTTATATAAATTGCAATACAACTGAGAGGAGAGGCAAGGTACACATAATGGTCACACAGTTTATTCAAGGTACTTAAGCCACAATATCCCATGATAATTTACAGTAATATACTCAGATTTCTAGCTTAAGCCATTTCACGTAGTTCAAGGTCTGCGTGATGTGTATCGCCTATACAATTCAAAGCGATTTCTCCACAATTCCCGCCTTTCAATCTCTTGCAAACTTCTATACAAGTTATCACGAGGAAATAAATTACTATTATCAAGAATAGTATAGCAGCTACTTTGTCTAGGCCAGTCCAAAGGTGCTCTCGTGTCTTTTACTTAGTGAGTATAAAATATCGAAGTTTGATGCGGCCTCCATTTTTACTTGGGTCGTTAAATAGATTGGGTGACTGAAGTTATTGTAAATTAGCTTGGGATCTTGCTTTTACACAAAATTTGAACTTGGAATACGTTACCGAATTTCAGCTCTCTCTCTGTCTTTTGAGTTCACTTAATATTATTTAGACTTAGACACACTGCTTCTAATTTTATTTTAAAATTAGATTAATATACAATGATTATATTTAACTATAATTATCACTTGCAACCGTCTTGAATCGATGCACAAACTTGTCTGTCTTTGCCAAAGCGCGTTCCCTCTCGTCTGCCTGCTCCACTCCCGCCAAGCATCCAGATAGGCTCCTCCTAGAAATGTAATTTCACACACAAGTAATCTGTTTTTTTCCATTGGCTGTCTTGTATAAGACGCTTGCTCATTGGTCAAAGGCATGGCGTCAGGTTCCCGCCCAATGCTGCGTACGCGCCCCTTAGGCATCGCCATTTCAAACATGTGTTTACCATAAGCCCAGACATCCCGAGAAAGGTTACTCCAACGTACGATTTATTGCTTTTCGAGTGTCGTTTTGCAATATTATTTTAAACTAAATTCAATAGATTTTTATTTTCTAAGTGTTTTGGGTCCGTTTCCTTATCTTTTGTTTCTAAATAATTTCTTCCCATGGATATTTCAATAGGTAGTTTTTGACAAGGGTTGAAATTTATGGATGGCTATAACGTAAGTTATTTATTACTTCCATATGCAAAAAAAAAAGAATAGTGGTTCGAAGAACGACCATCTCAAGGTGTTTAGCTCTTTACTTTATAGTTACACTAGTGGTACTTGTCAACCACCGCGCCGTACGCGTGAAATTAATATGAAAATGTTACTGCTCTATTTTATTATTTTTGCAAGAACCCTTAATATTTTTTCTATAAAAGAAGTACCGTAGCGCTCTTATTGCACCATCTATCTTCCAGTAATGGTTCCGTCAATATAGACCCAGCCATCTCGGATATTAACTGGAACAAAGGGTCTGTCTCCACCGATCCCGGGATCCGATTTGATGTAACACGGATCCCGGCGATTTGTTTCCACGGATCCCGGGATCCGTTTCTACAAAAAAATCACAGACAAATAGATAAAATGTTATTTTGTTATAAGTACCGTCTGTCATCTGCATTCAGTAAAATAAAACTGTTATTTTTAAATTACAAACAGACACTTCAATTCCATTTATTAGCATAATTGTAGGTATAGATAAGTTCGTACATACATTTTAGGTGGTACGATAAACACAGCATGTAGTTTAGAACATTATATGCTGCAAGCATATCTGATAGGTACCTGCATTGTTCCTGCTCTGCTCCTAAGCTATCTGCAAAGTTGCCGCAGTCTTACTACATAAGCACATTGTTACCTGAAACTAGCTGAAAGTCAAACATCGTCTTGGCTAAATGTAAGCCTAATCTCAAATTCTCAACTTAGGTCGTTTAAATGTAGTACTATTAGGTATACCTCTACCTAACCCTTCTGGGACTCCTTAGAAGTACCCAGTACTTATCTCATTCTTTATACCTGATGTATAAGCGGGCCCTACACGAAGCCGCCAATGAAGCGTTCTGTACATCAAACTCAGCAACTTTACGCAAAAATTATTGCTGGGAAACGTCTTCTTTTTTTGGGGTGAAACATCGCGTTTTACGGTAAGACTCACTGTAACGTACTCAAAATACAGCTGAACAGTAAAAAGTACGGAGGTTACGGAAGTATTTAAAGTAAAGAAAGTTATAACATTAAAGACACGTTACATTGTATTTTTTTCCTTTTGCAAAATAGTTTTAAACTCCAATGTCTCCGTAACGAGAAGGTTCCCAAGTATCCAGAACAAAACAAATACCCTTTCGGTTCATTAAGGGACTTTTTATACCCATTATACTAAAGTCTTAACATGCAACATAAATAGAATGCGTAACGAACAGAGAACGGTTTAAGAGTGAAGTTACTCAAATGAACGGGTTGTTCAATGTTCATTCAGTTAGCCTCATCGAACATGTAACGTCGCTGCGTCGGGTAAGGCTTAACCGTTTCTAAACCAATGAAGCGGTAACGCAATCAAACCGATAGCATGTTGAATGGGTTACCCTAATTATTTTGGTAACCACCTGACTATTCGCACTTCACTAAAAAACAAGACATCTTTGAATGGGTAATCAAAACTCCCTCGTAACGAATAATATTCCCAACTATGTTGGGGATGTCCTTCCAGTTTAACCGGATGCAGTTGAAGGTCACATAGGCAGCCTTTCCATAAAATACTGTTAATTTTATGGAAAGGCTGCCATTTATTTTATTATTCACTCATAACTGTAACTCAATAAAATATAATTCAGTAAATTACAAACAACATGAGAAGATGGAAAATAGATAAATAAAAAAACATGAGACAACATTAACATAATTGTTTTTAAACACAAATTCGTTGTCACATGTTTTTTTTTCCATTATGACGCATATCGAAAACGATATTGTCTCTTATTTAAATACGAGAAAGCTGATACATTATTCAGATAGGAAGACAGCCTCGTTAGTCGAATGGTGCGTGACTAAATAATAATAATAATAGCCTTTTATTCAGATCAGTGAAACAATGAAAAGAAAAATACATGAAAAAACTTAAATCTAAATCTTAAACTATTCTTTTATTTGAATTTTACTGATTCTCTGTAGATCTGTTTGCCAGTCGGCAAAGGTCTCCTCCAATCTTTTCCACTCATATCTTTCTTGAGCCACTCTGTTCCATGTAACGCCTGCCACTTGTCTTATGTCATCGTCCCATCTTTTCTCTGGTCTACCTCTTTTCCTATTACCTTCTCTAGGATACCAACGTGTCACAATTTTGCTCCATTTATCTTTTCCTCTTATCATGTGCCCTGCCCATCGCCATTTAAGCCTTCTAATTTTGCACGTAATGTCTGTAACCTTTGTTTTGCTTCTTATCACACGGTTTCTCAGACGGTCTGACTTCTTAACCATGCTCCTCTCCATTGCGTATTGGCAGGTTGCAAGTTTACAAGTCGTGTATTGTGATAAGGTCCATGTTTGACTGCCGTACATGAGAACTGGTAGGATGCAGGTGTTAAATAGTTTGCTTTTTACATTCATATGAAGATTCTTATCTTTCATGATCTCTTTCAAACGCGTGACTGCTGAACATGAAGTCCTGGGTTCGATCGGGACGGGCAAAGTGTTATTGGGTTTTTCCATCAAGAATTTCTAAGTAACAGCCACGAGTCTGGATTTGTACTCAGTTGATGGCAATGGACTGAACACTTCGTTGGGCGTGTGTCTGGGCGTTTGTCTCGGCGCTTTTCTTGTGG
The DNA here is from genome assembly GCA_949316265.1 of Diarsia mendica. Classification (NCBI taxonomy): domain Eukaryota; kingdom Metazoa; phylum Arthropoda; class Insecta; order Lepidoptera; family Noctuidae; genus Diarsia; species Diarsia mendica. The sequence continues at coordinate 13,289,864 of OX438887.1, forward strand.
TCGCCACTGTTGATTCTGGCTAACAGGAGTTACAGTGGTTTGGGAATAGTGTGGCGGACTTGTCCCAAATTGAGACTGAACCCGGTTGACTTACACATAACTGATGAAATGTCAGTGTTCTAATAGGTACACTTCGGCCTCACCCTTCGGGAATAACAGGTGTGATGTTATATAATAGATACCTATCTACTATATCCTAAAATTAGTCGCAGCGAGCGTGCGAGCTCCTCATATTGCTCTCGACCGCCCTCCGACGAACAAAAGAATGAATACATACACAGGTGTTTGCGAAGCCCTTTTTCCTTTTCATACCTCCGTCGAAAATGGCATTCACCGCCGCTCAGACACATCTAGTGCATGAATGCAGCTCTCTTAAAAGCCTTAGGTATACATCTCGAACTTGATCGTCTGAGCGTTCTCAAAAGTTTCAATTTATGATACAGGTTTCATATTTTTATGAAGTTTTTGCATTAGTTGCTTTTACAACACGTCAGACAAATTTCCACTTTCAAGGTTTGTAAAATATGTGCTTCTTTTAACATACAAAAGCTTTCTAGTCTGTCTAGCACTTTAAAACGAATTAGATTCGAATCACATAAAATTGGATTAGGATAATAATTACAAAAACAAGGTTAAGAAACATGGTTGTAAATGTATCTATTAAAATAATGTTTGAATTATCATTCCACTTTTTTTAAGGGAAAATGTTAATATGAGGATCGTGGCAGGTGGAGTTCTGTGGTTTCTGCACACGAACAAGGCGTGAATTTATGAATGTTTATTTTTATTTTAGCCTGAAGCAACCAAGAGCTTACTAAAGGTAGCAAATGTATTTTTTTATATATTATATTATAGCTCACAACAACAACAACAACAACATAGAAAATCATGTCGCACATAACCATTTATCGTGGAAAGAAATTGTATTTTTAAACAAAAAGCTAATGTCTCCTAAAACGGTTTCCTAGTAGCTATTATAGTTTCGGATTTCCCATACAAAAACACTCCGTATATCATAGTGAAGGTCCCATAATGACGGCGTCGCACGGAACGAAAGTTAAAACTATATTAAATTTTCACATTTGCTTCAACTTTTTAATGGGACATGCGACTACGAAGTTTCACGAGATACTGTATAACTGCCTACATTTTTATCCGACTACGACTCGGCATAATTTATACATAAAGGTATGAAGTTAATTTCGCTTTTGTTTTTAATTTGTTAGAAGTTCCACGTTCCTAACCAAGAGTCGTTGGAGACAAATTAAAAAGTCAGCCGCTCTTAGCGCAAAAGCTGCATAATTAAAAAAAGGGGTAGAGTGTCGTTAATCTTTACTCTTGAGGCAGTGAGAACAAAATGCGAGCGTCATTAGTGCTAGCTCTCAGCCGCTCATTTGTGCCATCCATCAATATCTATAAGCCTATAACGCTAATGTAAATACTATGTCACTGAAAATTTTAACTTGAATGTTATTAAACGGTGTATGCTCCATTTGTTTTCGATATCATAATTTTGTCGAGGAAACAAGTCACCTGTGTCTCGTTTCTTAGAACTAGGCTTCGTCGAACTTACATTTCACAGAGTTCAGAGTATCAGTTTATCGACACATTATTCATAGAATGATAATTATGTATAATTACCTAGGTTACGAATTGTACTACTTATGTTGTTATTTTTACTTTGTCAAATAAACAAGTTTTTTTTTATCATTATGTATATATTTATTTTATTACAAAAAAAATACATTTTCATTGTTTCTACAATCAACCTTTCATAAAAGTAGCAATTCTTACGTTTCGTCGAATTGTTGCAAGCAACTTGTGTTTAGTGCCCACCGATTACTGTCCCAGCTCCATTCGCTCCATTCGCTCGGCTTGCTCGCGTCGCATAGCTATGCGACAAACTTCAATGTGTTGGGCTCAATTCTATTTAGAACCTTCCTAACTTAAGCGATTCGATCACAAAGCCGTTTAAATTAAGATATTATTATTAACATAAACATGTTCAGACTCATGTATGTTTTCTGTAACCGAAAATTTGATAGCATCACAAAAGAAGACCTCGAAACATCCGAAACAGTACCAAGTTACATTGAAATTGTAAGAAAGTTATGCTACATGTAAGCACAAAACTTTTCCCCGACATGTTTAATTAAATCGTCAATACACGTCGTATTGACGTAACAAACAAACAAGCTACAATAACAGCGTTTGTTAATGGCGTCGACACCCGCCCAGACTACTCTCGAGCGATCGTATTCTCGTATGTTTACTTTGATATTCGGGCCCCAAATACGAATCGTCAAGAACCGTTTGAGATTTTCTCTAAGTGCGTGTAATCCAACACTTGAGTGAGCTAGCAAATCCGCCAAGATTAATCACAAGGATGCTGGTAAGCCGTACCTGTGGGGCTGTGGGCCGGGTTAAGGCGCCCGAGAGCATGGCCTTGTCCTACTATGGCGGTCGTCTATTTTTAGCTCAGCCCCCCCCCCCCCCCCCCCCCCTCCCGCACCACAGCGTCCTGCCTCCAACACCCGTCAATGGTGCTATTTAGAGCGAAAGTGCCTTTTTACGTGGGATAAGAAAAAAAATAGTGACTAAAAGGTCATATCGATATCACTTCGAGGTATTGGCATCGATCTATAGCTACCTGACGAAAGTAATCGTGGACTATTTCGGCCGAGCAAATACAGGGGAACGACCTTCAGATTTTGGCATCCATCTTTCTTTTATGTTTACTTAAAATGCCAACAATATAATTACTTAACGAGGGATCATCGGACTAAGATAAGCCCGAAATAGAAGTTGATATTGCATTGAATAAATAAACAGGTTCAGGTCAATTAAGATTTTAATTAGAGAGTAAAAGGGCGCAGTGCTAAATTAAAGGGTGATCCGACACTTGTGAAGAGTTAATCATGGAGCATTACCGTGCTTACCTCAAAGGAAACGTTGACTACTCTTGTATACTTGTATTTTTAAACTTATGCGTAATTTTATATGAAATTGAGATCAACCTTACTTTGTTACGGAGAGCATTATTTAATTTAACAGCGGATTATAATCTACCATAATACTGTAGTATCTCCTTGTATAATTAAAACTATAAACAAGGGTGTATCTTTCAGAGTTTAACCTAACCTAGATCTTTAATCAACTTCTAGCTTCTAGCTGTATTTTGTATTCAGCCTGAAATACTGAAACTATTTAATATAAACTGAACCGTTGACGCTACGTGTATTTTCAGCTAATTCCAAGGAAACACTTGCAAGAATTACAGCTCTAAATCAATTTATTTGGAAGTGTCGTGACTTCGTAGCAACTTCGTAGCGCCCCGTAGCAAGTTCGTAGGTCCGTAGCGAGGTCGTAGGTCTGTAGCAAGTTCGTAGCTTTCTATTTTCAGGTGCTACAATTTATCACCCTCTGTTGTTTGTTCAAAGTTTAGTTCTTTTATATCATTCTCTGACTTATCTGGTATAGAATGATGTTCTGGACAGTTTATGTATCGATGTTCTTTAAGCCGCATTTTTTTACTTTATGTAGGTACGGTCACAGTAATTTTTTTTAGAAATCTTGAGGTATATTTTTGATTGCCACCGACAACCAACTAGGCATTATTAAACAGTAGATTTGACCTTCGTTTTAGTCTTCTCAGTGTAATAGTATGAGTAACTTGACTTGATAAAGATTATAAATAATATGAGAGTAAGCAACGGTTTTAGCAAACCGTAAGTGCATCACCTAGTAGGTTTTGTTATAGTTTTATCTATGCTGTTATCAAAACAAAATAAACGTCCCAGTCAGGACACAAAACATGCACGATAGAACCAACGAACGACCCTAAACGGCAAGCGACGGCAAATTATTGTTCGAGCAGCGGACGCTCACCGACACTAATATTATACCACTTGACCAACATAACTTGAGCCGCGGTCGAATTTAGAACTACGTTTAAATGTACTTGATTTGACAGGTTAGCCACTTTTTTCAAAGTAAACACCGCCACCCCGATGTCTCAAGTTATGTTGGCTAAGTAATACGTATTCGCCGGAATCTCCACTAACTTTGCTTAACTTTCGTCATTACTTATAAGTACGAAAGCTAATCGTGAATGGACAGTTTAATTATACACGGCTCTATTATTTTCTTTGTGATTTATTGAAGTTGATATCATAATGAACTGAAAGTAAAATGGACTGAAGTTAGTCTCAGAATTGTCTTTTAATATTTTTTTTTTTTTAAAAACGTTGCCCCACACTAGGAATTTCTCCTGTATCGTGGGTGCGTTTACAAACATTGAAACTCACATACACAAACACGCCCAGACCCGAAACAACTATCTGTAGGCCATACAAATACTTGTTCCGTGCAGGGATCGAACCCGCGACACGTAGCGCAGCAGTCTAATCGCTTAGCCACTGCGCCAACCGTGTCGTCAATTTATCGTAACAGTGCTCTCGGAATAGGTATTTTTGCTATTGTACTAGATATTAATAGCATAATATAATCGTCTATTTGCCTAGGTCCGTGGATGGTTGACAACCACGACATACCGAGTTTCCTCCGTGCCTCGGAAAGCACCATAAGCCGTTGGTACTGGCTGTCACATATAGATCTTTGGCAGCCGTTACAGGTAGTCAGTGGCCTGAAAGTCTGACAACCATGTGTATTGCTCAGTACTGACTGGGTTGTGGACGTCAGATAGGCAGTGGTTCCATGTAAAATACTGGTATTCAGCTGTGTCCAAGCCGACCCCAACATAATAAGAAAAGGCTGGGCAGATGATGAATGTAACCTGTCATTTATATAGGTAGTGTAGGATCTATAGACCGACAACCAATGGAATCAGAATCAGAATCAGAATGCTTTATTTGTAAACATAGGTCAAATTACAATAATGATGTTACAGATAGGTAGATCCTCTATGTTTTGCCTATAGGCGTACAAATATATTTGATTAACATTGTCTTTCTTACTATAACAACAATAATTTAACTTTTGTGATATCTTCGAGTGGTAGAATTATATAAAATTATGTAAATTTTCACATTAATAAAAAAAATAAATCAATAAGTATTCAGTAATAGTTAGGTACATGCATGTCAATATTAATTGGGGATATAATCAATTTCAATAAATGTCAAAGAGATAAAGTTACTTGCAGTCCGTATTAATCCTAATCGTAATGTCAAATAAAATTCTAAATAGTCAAAATAGGCTAGGTGATTTAGGTACAATTTTCTAAAGCAGAAATTATAGAATTATCGTCCAGATATTCCTGTAGTGTTAGTTTAATAACAATTGGGGGGGAAGAAAGGTTCTCGAGTGGCGAACACGAACTGGAAGACGCAGCGTTGGTTGGCCTTCCCATCAGGTGGACCGACGATATTGTGAGAGTCGCGGGCAACCGGTGGATGCAAACGGCAACTTGCCGTTCGTTACGGCGTTATAAAGGGGCGGCCCTTGTCCAGCAGTGGACGTCTTATAGCTAATGATGATGAAGATCTATAGTGGAAAAAATAAAAGATTTCTCATACGATCAATCATCTTATCAATCATTTGATAAAAATAGGACGAATTTAAAAACGATACAAGTTTTAAAACTGACATGGTCACTAACAATATCATTAACACCAAAAACGTGATATTCGGTGACGGGGACTCAAAACAAATATTAAACATGGTAAATATTCCGTTAAAAACGGTTGGCAAGCGAGACAAAACAGGGCCCCGAGTCTGCTATTCAATAGTGTCAGAATGGTCGATCATTGATCTCATAATTGTTGATTGACGACAAGCCAAAAAGTACCTTAAGTCGACAGGTTTAAGGTACTTTTTACGACCATTCTGACACTATTGAATAGCAGACTCGGGGCCCTGTTGTCAATCTGCATATTCACTCGGATACAAGCAATTTTTCGGACAGAAATGCGCGGTTGAAAAGGTGCCTCTGGCAAATAAACGTGAACTGCCAATACGTGCGGCGCGGTGGTGTGGTGAACATTATTCACAGGCACGCTGTGGGGATGACGGCCGAGATCGACAACTGAACTAAGACAGAAACTTTATCTCCACCCTTGCATTGTTGTCAAATCAGTGTTTAGTAACTAACTATGTAAAGAAGTCATAGTAATTGATTTTAAAAACTGGACCCCTGAAGAAACTGATTGGTGATCCCTACTCTAAAGCGTTATATTCAGTTTTACCAAACCACTTTTTTAAAATATTCAACTCGATAAGGTTTTTTTTTTATGTTACTATCACTGGCAAGTCAGTCAAAATAATAGTTATATTATTTTTAGGGTTCCGTTCCTCAAAAGGAAAAAACGGAACCCTTATAGGATCACTTTGTTGTCCGTCTGTCCGTCCGTCCGTCCGTCTGTCAAGACCCTTTTTCTCAGGAACGCGTGGAGGTATGAAGCTGAAATTTATATCAATTACTCAGGTCTACTGTCCCTTGAAGCTGTGAAAAAATCAAACTTCTAAGCCAACGCAATCAAAAGATACAGCCGTTTATGCCGCAAATTTTCGACACTTGCAAGGGAATCAAAACCTACAGGGTGCTTCCCGTGAACTCAGAATCTTGAAATTTGGTACGAAGCAACGTCTTATAGCATAGATAAAGGAAAAATTACGAAAACCATAAATTTTTAGTTACATCACAAAATATATTTTTTTTACGGAACCCTCGGTGCGCGAGTCCGACTCGCACTTGGCCGGTTTTTTTCAAAATAAGGTTGCTTTTGGACCGCAGTTGTCACATATAAGAAGGGTCTGTACACTGTGCACTTCCACTTCAGATAACCGATTCCACCAAAGAGATACCGGAATCATACGACTGTGAATATTATCGGTGAATATTGATTTATGGCTTCAATGTGCGTCTTTATGCATAAATGGTACTATGTCTCATTCATTTAGAAGAGGGGTCTTCCAATGAGATTTCATTTTCGTTTGTCTTGTAAAATATTATTAGAAATAATATTACTGAATACCGAACTGATTGCTTGTTATAAAATCCTTAAGATCAATACGATTGTATTGATCTTAAGGATTGCTCAATATTAAGAAAACATAAATTACCTTGTTTGATGCTGACTTTAGAACACAATACTGACTTTTTATGCAAAGTCGTCAACGATAATCTGCGTGTCTTTCAGGCTCACCCCAGTCGTCGCCTCGACGAACTCTTTCCGTTCCTTTGTACGCTCGGCAAGCATGTAGCGGATGTCATTCGCTACCTGGCTTCCCGTCATTCCCTAACCAATCCATAAAATATACTACAGCCTTCCTAAAGAAAACTACGCGAACTTGTACATCAGTTTGTATAAGAAAATAGTTTGCTTTCACAAGGGTAAATCAAGCCAGAGGCCTATGGGCGGCATACAAAACTGTGACACCAGGTTAAGCAGTAACTACAAGATAAAGACAGAAGACCAGACGAAGCCTGGAAAGGAACATTATTCACGCATTAATTTACTAACAATGACTAGTTGTTGGCGACGAAACGATACTCCAAGACTTCGTTAGCCCAATAAATAACACGATATTAAGTAAATAGGTTCCTTATTTCTGGCGTAATAGCGTTTAACTTAGCTCTCGACCTTATTCTAGACGTCCCAGGATTCATTGTCAACTTTCAGTCAAAAACAGCGTCTGACTCAATTGAACTTTTTCGTAGTTTGTTAACAGGAAATATTTCAACTTTGTTTAACCAAATTAGTTACTTTATTTATCTTTTCTATACACATTGTTTTACATTATCAAACATTTGTTTAAAAACTAGCTGATGCCCGCAGCGTCATCTTTTGGCAGTAATGATGATATAATCTCCGACGCGGACCCAGTGCGGATTGGTAGATGTCACACGTCTTCGAATTTTTACTCCTAGGACAAGTCCTAGAAACGGGGAACATCGTGAGGAAACGGCAAGCCGTTTCCTCACGATGTTCCCCGTTTATGGGAGTAGTGGTGAAAAAATAAATTACATAAAGTAATGCATGAGCCGCCACCACTGGGAGCCGCCACAACGCTGCTGATTACAACTATGTGATTTCAGTTTCTTAAGCATGTAAATGTCAATAACTATTGACCTCGCTGAATAAAATAAAACTAAGAAAAATGAATAAAATCGTTTACCAAATTGAATGCTCTTAACCAAATTGATATCGTAATAAAAGAGCCCGTCCATTACGGAGTGTCGTCGAGGTAATTCGCTGTAACTCACCTTCCGCAATGTCTGCCCTGAGAGCTAGCTATTCATAATTAAATTAAGTCTTGCTCTTTTCTTGACGTTCTATCATTTCGCGTTTCATTGGCCTGGTTGAAAGGCATCTTTAAACCGGGTCAATTTGCAGATCCAACTAAAATTACAAGCTTCTGCCCGAAACTTTGTCTGCAGCGTTGACTTAGGACTGCGACAGTATTGGGTAAATTGTCCATATGACAATTTTCATTCAAATTCGTTTAGCCGTTTTTGTGTGATTAACAAACATCCAAACCACTCAAACTCCAACTTTCTCGTTTATAATAACAGTATCGGGGAAACAAACTGGTTTAGAGTAACTTCCTCAATGTTTGTATATTGAGGAAGTTACTCTAAACAGGTTTGCGTATCATATCAGCTCATTGAAGCTAAACCCCTTATGAAGGTTGAACCGCTACAAAGGACAGTCATAATGGGTTATTTAAGCAATCACGCTAGCGGAATCTACTCGTTATCTGACTACTTACTTTAAACCCTTGAGGATCCCCATCAGTGGCGTAAGGCAAACACTATTCTATAATATTACGTTTCTAAGTATGCAAATATTTATGAACCGCCATTTCTTTTTAACAAAATCATGCAATGCCACGAATATAATAACATAATAACTGGTCTTTTATGAAACACAAACAAGAAAAATAATTTCGTATCACCATACGAAATTATTTTGTCACGTCTGTAAGCAGCTTGTTAAATTCGTTCTGCTAGCCTACATAATAGCAGATGACCCACTTCCCTGAGCCGAATACAAATGAAATAAATCCAGAGAATTGTCCGGGCTCTATCGGCTTTACCATGATGGATATTCACTGTAAGTATATATTATTGAACATACTCGTAAGCGTCTTATGGAAAATTGGGCGCAATATAAGAATACATAGTCAGAAAGGGTTTATGCCTATCTGCCCCCACAGGTCTGTCCCCACTGGTGGTTACTGGCAACTACTAAATTACTCTAGGTTGATAAAATTTTCGTTTTGCCTAAATCATATTAAAATTAGTGTTACGGTCGGTTTCCTCTTCGAAGGAATTTATAAACAGTCACTAATGTATTTTTTGTATAGGAAATTCAGCGCTTGCAGAATTAATCGAGTTTGGACCACAGCGCTTAAAGCCAATCAAAATCATAGTATGACTGTCAATCGGATTAATATCGTTATTTAACCAAGGATTACGGACGAGCGATGGTTAACGCTCGATCCGCACTAATTAACACTGTTATTGATAGACTATTATCCTCTCTGTGTCGGTTCTGAACAACTAATTGGCACTCTAGTTAAACGTTTAGTTGGTTGTTATAATAGGGAAATATTACTGTAAATTGTGTACAGAATACTTGACGTAAATTGGACTTTATTTATTGTTTAATTAGGAAACGAACTCGAGTTTGTATAGCTGAAAATGAACGGGTCATAAATTTATCGCCTTTACCGTCCACCTATGGCCATTCTGGTTTTAATGGTCCATGTATCCACCAGTTAGCACTTTACGACCATACATGTCTACTGTACCACGTACAATAGGCACTACGTGGCCTTTTGGTATTCCTGTCTCGTAAATTTGTCAGCCACGTAACAGAGTGGTTCTCTATGCATGCCTGAACACTGACTGCGAAGGTAGCCGGGTACAATCATTTATGTACTCACCTACTAATCCGTGATGACAGGCATTTTGCATTTACAGTTACACGCAAAATAATTAATGCTATTTTCCTTTATTAAAATTACCGCATTCGAATACAAATCTTTAATCGGATTATGTTATGAATCCTGTATCGTTTTCATTGGAATCGATTGATCATCGATACAAAATTGAGTTGCGTCAGGGAAATCGTGGAATTGAATTGTGGCGCGCGGTGAAGCCGTCGGCGTCTGGATGGAAAATGTATATTTCCTGCTCTGTTGGTTTGCCACCTTCACCAATCTGCAAACTTCGGGCTACTACTGACTTGCACGACCTGGAAATCGAACCCAGGACAACCGCTCAGCATTCCACTTGCTACTACGAGACCAATGTGGCAGGTTACCATTAAAAAAAAAAAAAAAGACAAATCTAAAGGAAACTAAGACAAATCTAGAAGAAACATTATGGCTACCTCTTGGTAACATAGGCTCCTCCCCACTAACAAAGGTTACCATAAAAAGGTTCGTCTATTTCAGTATTGTACATTAACAGAGTTCTATTTTCAGGAGGTCCATAAATATTTCTTGTAACATTTTTCTACTTTGGTGGTGTACATTATTTGTTACGTTTGTTGTAGGCCGTATACGTGACTTGAAATATAAGTGAAACTTGGCTGCGTGCCACTACGCTTAACTTAAGCTTTTACAAAGCCCACCTGCATATTTTGTGTGAAATTATTTTAATTTTATTAAAAAAAAAACGTAATTTTACGTGGATTATGTTAGTCTGGTGCAAGCTTGACTGCTGAACTGGGTTCTGTGAGGTCCTGAGTTTGACTCCATGTAGGACACATATCATGACCATCACACACATCATGACATCATGTCCATGTCATGGGATATTCCTATCAGGAATTTCTCACGGAATCTGGATTTCTGTCCAGTTGATGACATTGAGCTCGCCACTATGGTTTGTTTGGTATGCTAGGCTCGACTTCATCGATAAATCTCGATGAGAAACCCTACTCGCCATCTTTTACAATGAAATTAAACATAATTAGTGAAATGTGAGTGTAATTACTACACCTGTACCCATCTCTTTGGGGGATTACAGATAAAAAAAAAACAATCAAATACCGTGACGATCCTGCTTTTTTTTGTATTTTACCCCTCCCGCTCTTGGGCAGAGCGAAAGGGAGTGTCAGACTTCCATTGATTAAAAACCACCCATGTTCCCTTTATGTCGAGGCCGCGGTATCTCTTGCGAATAACCCACAGCCGCGACGGGAATAACCGGCAGCTCCGACGGGAATAACCCACAGCCCCGACGGGGTGACGATCCGGCTAAAAGCATATTTAGCCACAGCAACACCATTTATCGCATATACACAACAGCCGAAATAGGAAGGTGCTGGTACACGACACATTTGATTTATAGCTACAGTCGTGATTTCCATACGAAGCTATATAGCTCCGATGTGCGGCTACAGGAAATTGAAAGCTATACGTAATCCAAGCCATTTTGAACCGTCAGATTATGGCTAGCAATAATGTATTACGAGCCTCATGTTCTGCGACAGACTTGTTTTTTTCTGGAGGGTGGGAAATCATCAAATGACTCCCCGCGCTCTGGATGGAGCGTCAGACTTCTACCGACGAAAAACCACCCATGTTCCTTCTTAGCCCTTTATGTCGAGGCCGCGGTATCTTTGTGACCAACCCGCAGCCCCGAAGGGACCTTCTTAGCCCTTAGACTTAAGTCAAGAAAAACTGGCTGGTACTGTAATTTTAACACTTTGTTCGTACAAAAGGAAAAGACAGAGCTGCAACCATTGATATAATAAAACCCTAGATGCACAGTCTCGAACAAAACAAACAGTCGAGACTGTCGCCAAACACTCACCAATACACGCACTACTACATGTAGTTATCGTCACTATAAACATATTATTTTTGGCAAATTCAACCTTACGCAGATTCCTTTTACAATGCAATTATAAGAAGCAATATAAAAAGTATTTTGTACGACCGTGCAGAGACGCGAGCGACGCGAGACTATTTGAAATGAGTTCATTGTGAACTCATTTTAAGCGGACGGTTTTGAGACGCGGAGTGTGTATCTTGGGTTTTATTATATCAATGGCTGCAACACGTAAAGTTGCGATACCAGCTGTAGGTTCTCAAATAAGTTTCTTGAACTTCGCGAGACACCTATTACGGGCGTAATGAAACGTGTTATCTCTTTTTCCACGTTTTTTATTCTTTATTAGTATGAAATATAGACGCAATCGTGTAATTCATACAATATCGTAAATATTTTCCTCGTTTGATACTCATGAAAAATATTAGATTTCTCTGCTATTACAGTGAATGAACAATATTTTGTTTTCCATTTGTATCAAATAAAAATTGAAGGCTATATTTTTTCATTTGAGAGGGTCATAAAAAGTTTTTGCAGCTTTAATCTCTACTGAACAGGCTGCTCCATCGTAAATTCAGTTCTATGATCCAACACCTAATGCTATAAAATAATATTATATTATTTTCAAACCCAGTTTAGAAATATGAGGTACCTACCTACAGGGCATAAAGTTCTTGATGCTTGACTACTGAACTGACTGTTAGGAACCTATAGGAGGTTGTTGACTGCTTAACCGGACTTTTGTGAGTTAAGCCAAAAGCCAGGGTAGCACGACATTTATTGTCGGGTTCTTGCTTACATCGCGGATAATTTTAATTTTCTGATGGATCATGGAAGATTTTAATTTCATAACTTGCAGTATACATGTCGCTACAAGTTCCTCTTTATATATTTTTATAAATAATTACATTCTGTACAAAAAAAAAACTGTAACTGTAGTAAACTTTAATATAACTACTAACACGATGTTCAAACTGCTTCAAAGATTATCCTGTCAGTCAACGTCAGTTCTAACTGACAGTTTGTTACAAGAAGGATAACCAATGAGGATAACATACTCGTATTATTCATAATGTAACTTTGTTATTCCACAAACATCTCTGAGTTCTTACATGATCTGCGGGGTGCGGGGAGTGCATAAATAAATATTAACGGAATTTACTCGTTATGTTCCGTGACTGTAGGAAGAAAGCCACGTGTGAAGGGTATCGATACGCTATCGGAAAGCGGAAAGCGTAGTAAACCTCCGCCGCTTTGACACAAACCAATATGTGTTGTGACGGAAAATATATCTTCCGCCGCGACCCTGAAAGTGACAGTCGTAACTGAGTGCGTACTACTGAATTGTTTGGTGTTCTGTGTCTATACCGTTATACCAGGTGTTACAGATATAGCGTAATAGCTCTTACATAAAATTCCCTAAAGAAAATTATTCAAGCAATTTATTTTGGCTTTTCATATTAGCGTAATCCCACTTCCACTTACTTACTGACTCATCATCACTGAAAAGTCAGGTTTTCTATTATTGCTTTAAAATGCGAAATACTGTAAAATACAACAACTTGTGTATTTTGTCATTTTGGTTTTCACATAAAGATGCGGGAACCAAAATATACTGGTTTTTAGTTAACAGGAAAGTAACTATTTGAAGAATAGAGATGTTATTGTGTTACATAGCACACCCATAGTACACCCCCATTTCACCAGTCATGTTTAGTCCCTTGTAATAGAAGGTGAGCCTGCTGCCATCAATATAACGTTGTTGTGTTGTGTTACTAGAAACCTACAGTCCCAGTTAGCCAAGTTTCACTGTAGTAAAGTAAAGTAAATTTTGACCTTCGAAAAGTGCTGATTATCAGCCTAGTTTGAATAAATGAATTTTGACTTTTGACTACGTATGGCTGCACATCCTCTTATCGTAGATATTGCACTGACGAGGGCATGACGTGCTAGCGACGGATTAATCGATCAATTGTGACTGATTACGTACTGAGCGGCGATCGTTAGAACTTCACTTATCTAGAAGATATTCTAAATATCGGGGTTAAGGTCCTTAATATAAAAAGTGAGCAGAACGTTTACAGCATACGACACCTCCGCAAAATTGCCTTAGTGCTAGCATTTTTCAGCGTAAAATATTCCGCGCGTACTTCAAGTGCTCCCAGGTAATGAGGTGCCGTTATTGGCTAGATAAAGCGAGAATAATGTACAGTGCGTGCCACTCCTTCAAGGTAACGTGAACGTGAGAATAACGTGAAACTTCTCGATTCTAATAAAGATCACGTTACCTCCCACATTGACGCTTAAAACAACGTTGTATTTCACCCAACTCATGTCACCTCGCGCTTCGACATCGCGATTAGGAAATCGATACACTCTAATCGAGTGTGAACTCGTGAGACGCGGAAGGAACTCAGCTTAACTTTTACTGAATAACTAATGTTGAAGTTTCAGCGTGTTTCTAATACTGTGTGAGAGGTATCGGGTTACCGAGATCGCATTAGCAGTCGAAACATTCAGCCGAGTCACTTCAAGTGTTGGTAGGATATACATACATATAGAGTGTACCTAGAGGATCTTCACCCAGTTTGCGCTAGCCAGCAAGTTACAATTCTGCTTCGGAATACAAATGGTGTAAATAAACCTAACCAATTCAATAAACTCGGCGGCTCTCAGTAGACGGATATAGACAACATTTTAGTTGCACTAAGTACTGATAAATTTAAAATGTTTCTACTAATTTTGTCATTTTACTGTCTGGCAACACGCCAGCGTCAAAGAATCAATGAACTTTAACAGTCACTGCTTCTGCAGAATATTGTTGTAGTAAAGCCGACTTTGATGAATTTCACCAGCTGACTCTTTTATATAGAAAGCAAACATAACATCTTTATTTTTAAACTGACAGTCTATCATTAATATATTTTACTTTTACCGATACTCACCTTCAACAGTTTTGCCGATGTCTGCCAAAAATGTGCCAACTCGCGATATTTCCTTCCAAGTGTCATCGAGATATTGCAATTACTCACTTTTCTCAAAATTTTTCACAGTTCAAAACTCTTCTTAAAATGCTGTTAGGTGAGGTGAAAACTTTACTCCATTATTTTCACTAGTTTTTGAGATTCGGCGGTAACTGTGGATTTTATTTAGGTGTAACTTTAACCCGCCGAAGTTGCAATGGAGACACACATCTGTGATGTACTGCAATGTACTTTTAATGGAAGTTTGACTAGTTTTCGTACATTTTAATAGAGCTTTGACCACACTTCGAACATGCATTAGTTTACAATGCTGCTTGGGAACGTCTACATGGAAGATACGTGACAGTTAGCTTAAGTAAAAATGTTTTGGCCAAGTAGCTTATACAAGATACCGTTACCATATATTCGTTGTTATTTTTATAAAGGATTTTTTTAATGTAGGTCCACTCGCCTTTGAACTCGATAAGGTTGCAAGACTGCTGTGCCCAACCAGACTATCCTGTGGTAACATAAAATTGATTTAAAACCCCCAGTCAGAGCTTTTAAACAACTAACGAAGGATTTCAACTAAGCACTTGAAATATATAGTTGTTTGTGTACAGCCTACAGACAACCTAATAAAAGATGAAAATGAATAACATTTTCAAAACATTTTTCATAAAAAGAAAGTCAAAGAAACAATACGAAAAGGAACGTTAGCAAATCGCGACTGAAAATAAAAGAAGCTATGAAAATAGTGGCTTGTGCATGAAATAAGTCATATAAGAAGCGGAAACCATTTGAGCAAATAAATTAAGACTTTTAAATTTAAATTTAAACATAAAATAAATAGTGTTTGTGAAAAACAGTTTATGTTTAGACATAGCAAACAGAACTTTGTTCCCATATTAATACGTACCTATTACTTTTATCATTGGGTTTCCAGTAATCCAATGTGTCCAACCACTTATTTCCACACATGACTCGTTGACTACAAAACTGATTGCAAAATTAGTTTTTCATAACGGGTACCCTTACATAAGCGAAGTACCTAATACACCATTACGCGCATAAAAATTATGCACGAATGTATTTAGTAACGGGTATAACAAAATGACGATTATCGACGTTGAGAGACATTAATTGTTATACTTCCCGGTATAATGATATTTTGGTATTTTAAACCCTACCTGGGAACCCTCTGGTTTAGTTTCCTACTTTTATTAAATGTTTTTTGAATAAAACATGTTAAACATACATAACAATGGAGACACACATCTGTGATGTACTGCAATGTACTTTTAATGGAAGTTTGACTAGTTTTCGTACATTTTAATAGAGCTTTGACCACACTTCGAACATGCATTAGTTTACAATGCTGCTTGGGAACGTCTACATGGAAGATACGTGACAGTTAGCTTAAGTAAAAATGTTTTGGCCAAGTAGCTTATACAAGATACCGTTACCATATATTCGTTGTTATTTTTATAAAGGATTTTTTTAATGTAGGTCCACTCGCCTTTGAACTCGATAAGGTTGCAAGACTGCTGTGCCCAACCAGACTATCCTGTGGTAACATAAAATTGATTTAAAACCCCCAGTCAGAGCTTTTAAACAACTAACGAAGGATTTCAACTAAGCACTTGAAATATATAGTTGTTTGTGTACAGCCTACAGACAACCTAATAAAAGATGAAAATGAATAACATTTTCAAAACATTTTTCATAAAAAGAAAGTCAAAGAAACAATACGAAAAGGAACGTTAGCAAATCGCGACTGAAAATAAAAGAAGCTATGAAAATAGTGGCTTGTGCATGAAATAAGTCATATAAGAAGCGGAAACCATTTGAGCAAATAAATTAAGACTTTTAAATTTAAATTTAAACATAAAATAAATAGTGTTTGTGAAAAACAGTTTATGTTTAGACATAGCAAACAGAACTTTGTTCCCATATTAATACGTACCTATTACTTTTATTCATTGGGTTTCCAGTAATCCAATGTGTCCAACCACTTATTTCCACACATGACTCGTTGACTACAAAACTGATTGCAAAATTAGTTTTTCATAACGGGTAGGTACCCTTACATAAGCGAAGTACCTAATACACCATTACGCGCATGAAAATTACGCACGAATGTGTTTAGTAACGGGTATAACAAAATGACGATTATCGACGTTGAGAGACATTTGTACTTCCCGGTATAATGATATTTTGGTATTTTAAACCATACCTGGGAACCCTCTGGTTTAGTTTCCTACTTTTATTAAATGTTTTTTGAATAAAACATGTTAAACATACATAACATCACGCCTATAATCTCCGAAGGTTTAGGCAGAGGCGTATCTAATAGTACACCACATTTCACCAGTTATGTTTAAGTCCTATGTAATAGGGTCAAGCCTATTGCCATCTACCGGGCATAAATCCAAACTCAGTGGTTGATACTAAGAATTTCCTCATGGATAAACCCAATATGACTTTACACGACGACCTGAGGATTGAACCCAGGATGCTCAGCAGTTGCGCTTGCGACCACTATACCAACGAGGCTGTCCTAGTGTAGTATCCATGTGTTTAAAATGTTAACAATTAACTTTAATACCTTCATAGCCTCCATACCATTGCACACAACCATTAGCACAATAATTTGCGTGCTACCGTTCCCAAAAAAGTTGTCTCCCAGCAATCCACGTAGCCACAAAACGCGTAGATGACGGCTGTCGCTATGTCGCGTTTTTTACACCCCGTATATTTTAACAGAAAATTTATGAGGACAGCGACATGTCATTACTTTCCGGCCACACGTTCCATAATTCTGCGGCGGGACACAAATGGAGGCGGTCCATAAATACGGATTTTCAGCATCCGCAGCGGCCGCAGCTGTGCGACTATAGCCTTAGCCGACATTGCCACGTGACGCGTGTTAGAAAATGCTAGCTTTGGGACGTGTGATCGGGTATTGCTGTATCGACACGTGTTTCTAGTCCTAAAATGATTTATGAAAGACAGACGCTAGCTGTAACATTTATTTTGCTCTTCTATTTCTCCAGGGTGTAAAAGTAACGTTCACGAAGCCACAGTTCAAAAAAAACACCAAAAAGAGAAAAGTAAACTTCAGAAGAAAAATCAGCTTCTGAAGTCGGTGACATTTGTTTTTTGATTTTATTTTTTTGCCACCGACTTTTTCTTCTGAAGTTTATTTTTCTCTTTTTGGTGTTTTTGAAGTCGGTTGTTTTTTT
The DNA here is from genome assembly GCA_949316265.1 of Diarsia mendica. Classification (NCBI taxonomy): domain Eukaryota; kingdom Metazoa; phylum Arthropoda; class Insecta; order Lepidoptera; family Noctuidae; genus Diarsia; species Diarsia mendica. The sequence continues at coordinate 13,307,881 of OX438887.1, forward strand.
TTGCAAAAAAGTTTTTTTATTTTTTCATTTTTAGTTGTAATAAGTACACACGGCTACACGTCAAGCTATACAAAACCAGTATAATCTGATCGTTCATTGTGCGAAAAGATCTAGTAAAGTGAGGCCAAGATTAACTGGTTTTGTATAGCTTGATGTGTAGCCGTGTGTACCTAAGTATATTATATTATATCCTATACAAATATTTACTATGCATTTAACATTCAACCAAGAAACCTAACCCTTAACCTTCAAGATTCCCCTATTTTTGCTTTCAACTCTTAACCGTTGAGTAGTACACCTTCCATTATCAGCTCATCAACATGAATACAAGTGATGACTGCTAGATGCGAATACTTGAATAGCGCCAGAAAAAGCACGAAACATGTAATACGTGTCTATGAAATTCATATAACAACTAAAAAAATGTGTATTGTACACATCTGCATACCCCCTCATAGCATACAGGCGTGATGTTACGTCATGATAATGTATATTCAATAAACATCCAAGCGATTCCAGCAATTACAACAGATTTGCCGTCTATTTTTGAAGAGTTCCATTGTATATCTCCGAAGATCAGCACCAGATCTTCACCAAAAAAAAATGAGACCACCTCAGGAGTATACTCTTTCAAATAAAAAAAGAATTTTGAGAATCGGTCCACAAATGGGGGAGAAATCAGGTAACATACATAAAAAAAAAAAAAAATACATACACACGAACATAGTAACCTCCTTTTTTGAAGTCGGTTAATAAGTAACCCTACGCAAAAATTAATGCTGGGTAACGACTTCTGTTGGGGTGAAAAATCACGTTTTACGGTAACACACTCACAACATTGTGGTGATGGATGCTTTGGACAGTAAACAGGTCATGGGTATTTTTTATACCCTTCATACAGGGTGTAAAACGTACCGCGAAGTTATCAACCAAGCATAAATCCAACTAAGTAACACTGCGAATATAATATTATTGCTATTTTGGTGGGAAAACTCGACGTTTACGGTAGTATGGAAAAGTTGATACTATGACCTTATATCTCCAGTATGTCCTATTAAAACAATAACCGCAATGACGGAAGCCACACGTGACGTTCGACTTCGATAAGGCTATTACACCCTAAATTAACGGCTGATAATAGACCAGTAAAACATGTTTTGATTATGAAACCAGGAACAATTACGTCACACTCGCCGCTAGAGAGTTGAGACATGCTATTCAAATAAATTGTCAAAATGACTGAATTTATGGAATATGGCCGATCCAGTACGCCCCAGAGACCAATGACAAGGCTGACAAGCGGATCTGATACAGTAACTGACAGATTAATGAGCTTTCCAGAGTACGGAAGCGGATAGGTGTCACACCTCATAATCATTCCTCGGCCGGACGGCTGCGGGCCCGTTTATTTGACGCAATGAATTCAGACTATTCAGAGAAGTTTGTGGCTTAATAATACTTGCCACTTGGGTTGATCTTTAGTGCATGTTTACGTACAGGCGGGGCGTCGCGCGGCGCGTGCTGCGTTTTTAATTCAACACATGGCGATGTATGAAAAAGTTAACGATTTCAAACGTCGATTTTTCCGAGAAGCGACTTTTCGCTCTTTAGTTTAAATGCAGCGTTTGTTGCGGTGGACCCGCCTCTCTTTAAATTAATAAAAAAGCACGAGACGAGCCTTCTGCACGCGCCGCGCGACGCCCCGCGTCTCCGTAAACGAGCCCATAGTTTTAGCCTTGCTTGGCTAGTTTAGTCCTTTGGTCCGTGGATGGGTTAACACCACCCATTACATATCAAGTTTCCTCCGTGCCTTGGCTTGGTTGGCGTTGGTTCCGGTTGCCACATATAGTTCTTTGGCAGTGTGGGTGTTTGTGTACATGTGAGTTGAAATGTTTGTAAACGCACCCACGATACAGGAGAAATTCCTAGTGTGGGGAAACGTTTTTATTTCGAAAGAAAGTCGTTACAGGTAGTCTGTGGCCTGAAAGTCTGACAACCAGTCTAACAAAAGGGCATCCTATTACCCACTACTAACATGGTTGTAAAGGTCAGGTAGGCAGTCGCTTCATGTAAAATACAGGTATTCAGCTGCATCCGGTTAGACTGGAAGCCGACCCCAACATAGTTGGGAAAAGGCTAGGCAGATGATGATGATGAATTAAAACTAAGATTATTTAGAGATAATACTTACCTACCCATTTACTGAAGCAAGACTTTTACAAGGAAGGGTGATGTTACGCTATCGATGCACAGAATAAAATAGAAATGTCCCATTATTACTAAATGTTTTTATTGCATACCCAGTTTTCGCCCACGGCTTTACTAGCGTATTTTTTTATTTGCTCTATGCAAGCAGTACCTAAGTTGACAAAGTTTTATCGCAATCGGATTAACGGTGTGGCAGCGCATAAAATATAAACAAACATATTTTTAAACAAAGTGGAAAGGACACCGACGAATTTCGTCCTTCATTCCGAACACCCCCACATAGAACTTTTTCAGTAGCAATTAAAAAAAAGACAGCTGTCATGTATGAGCTTTTTTTCAGCCTCTCTTTGTTTGTGCTAAGCTCCAGCCTTATCCAGGATATTCCCGCGATGAAAACAATGTCGTCTACCAGACTGACTTATACCTGCAATTTATTTTTCAATGTTTCCTGTGTCCTATTCGTTCTAACACACTATGGTAACTCATAGAATGTTCTATACAACGTATGATAGACTAGGAGAACTATTTAATACTTTCACAAATCCCTCGACACGAAATAATTTCACTCAAGTAAGTAGGTAGTTTTCCCGTATATACACGTAGATATATACGAGTAAACTACCTACTGCTACGAGCAAACTTCATTCATAATGGATTCATTTAAATTAAAGGGAAGTTAATAATTCAGGATTGAATGAATACTGATTGCTAGGAGATTAATCTATTAAGGATTAAGAGCTTTTCCAACAGTTCGATAGTTTCAGTTCTCATACTTTATGCATATACGTATACGGTAGAGACACTCGTAACTGTTATAGATTTGTGTATTACTAGCTATCAGATTGATATATGAAGCGTTCTGATCGTCAATTCACGTAGTTAACTCAGGGCTGCGGATTGTTCGAAAGAGATACCGCAGCCCCAGACACAAAGGGCTAAGAAGGAACATGGGTGGTTTTAAGTCAGTAGAAGTCTGATACTCTCTTTCGCTCCGCCCAGAGCCATTCGATGATTTCCCACCCACCACAAAAAAAAAACTCAGCCGATATTTTATAAGTTTCATTGTCTGCTTAACCGAACCTATGGGTGCCTTAAGTGCGAGGTCTAACTAAGCAACTGCACGCTAAGGGTACCCCCTGTTGTGTACGAGGCTCGGCTTAGGGCGTCGCTGGGGGAGGGCAGCAAGAGACACGCAGGATCGGAACAAGATCATTATTTAAGGATGGGTTTAGATTAGAACTACCGGCTTAGAATCGCGGGCTGGCTCGGGCAAGGATCGGGGTTGAAAAGTTTACTTCGTATTAATTAAATTAACGTTGAACAACAAGATCGCTGTTCATAATAAAAATACTTGCTTCCTTTCTTTTATCGTGTGGGAAGTGCCTAACCTTGGCTTTACTTGCCGTCGACTAACAATGACATGCTGGTTTCCTTAAGATGTTTTCCTTCACCGAAGCAAATTTGGCGCAGTGGCTCAAGCAATAGACTGCCGCGCTGCGTGTCGATCCCCGCACGGAACAAATATTTGTAAGACCTACAGATAGTTGTTCCGGGTCTGGGTATTTGTGTATGTGAGTTTAAATGTTTGTGAACGCACCCACGATACAGGAGAAATTCCTAGTGTGGGGCAACGTTTTAAAAAAAAAAAATTACAAACATGAATCCAAAAAAAAATTGAGGTGAGTCATGAGTGTATTGAGTTGGCACTACCTGACGACCTACGATTTGGAGTCACACCACTTGATTATCACTACTTGAAAATACTTGCTAATCCTGTATAATAATAGCATTTTATTATGAAAAGCGATGCATCATTTATCATTTTATTTACATTTTACAACACAAATCGACTAAGCAGACAGCACATAATTATCTGTGTTTTAAGTAAAGTCTTAACCCTTTATAAGGCAGAACGATCTGGCAATCGGAAAATAAGGCAAATTGGCATAGGCATAATTAATTTGGTAGAAAATAAATTTTAAGTTTTTTTTCCTTTTTTATTGTGTTTTTTGAATATTTAATGAGTGATTGATAAGTCTTTAAATATTTAAGCTCTGTACAATCATAGAATACCTAACAGGAACAAATTATTTAATTTTTGAGGTAAAAAAAATGGTGGGAAATATATTCCCTTTACTTATAAAGGGTCAGTTCACTAGTTTTGTGATTATGGTTTCTTCGGCTACATTTTATAAACATGAGGCTACTGAAACCACTGAAACTGGAACCCGCGAAATCTCCGTTACTTACAATGTAATGGTAGCTCTCTCTACTGTTTGTGTGCAACATTATTGTTAAGTGTTTGAAAACGAGGCCGAGAAGCAGACCAAGAAAAAATCCAAAGACTACATTATTTACTGTACCTTGTGTACCAAACCATATACCTTTACCATGCCTTTACCCAATAAAGCATGAAGAATGAAACCAAAACTGTTTTATTGACGCAGCAGTCGACAGAGTTGGCCTACGCTCGTAGTCGAATCTACGAAATATGTAGTCCGTATATTGAACATATTATTATGTACGCTAATAACTTCATTAGATTTCGAGACACGAACTCATAATACGTCAGGGCGGGCGGATAAACTTAGGGCGGCCATCGCGCATCCTAATCAGGCTGGTTCTAATTCCGCTAAATGCCGCAATTGACATAATTAATGATTTAACACTTAGAATTGTTTCGAAGATAACGATGATGACAATTATAATTAATTTATGACCAGACAATAGCGTTCATAATTTGTCATTTTAATTAAGATTTGTTTTGCGATTTTGTTCTGGCGCTTATGAAATGGTATGGAACTGTTGAGTATTAGAATTACTTTACGAAGTCATTGAAATAATTCTTTTATTCGATTATTTTTTTATTGATATCGCCTGGACAAGACTAGCGACCAGTGGTCTACATTGTCCTCGGATCGAAACACCTGGAAGTCATGGAGAGAGGCCTTTCCCAGCAGTGGGGTGATGCAGGCTATCAGTACATGGACATCAGGTAGGATTCAAGGCTGAACGAAGAGAAGGAAGTGAAAATCAATTTAAAGAATGCGATTTTGTTTTAACTTTTTGAGTTTTTCTCAAACCGTACAACCGTATTGTACCGCAATTACATGTCCTAGATGCCACTACATACACACAATTTTACATAATCCCACGCCTTTTTCCCATGCGGGTAGGAAGAAACCACAGAACGCCACCTGCTACGATCCTTAGGTACCACTGTTACCACGTTCCCGTTCCGTTCATACATTAGTTCTACATGCAGTGCGTTTACTAGACATCTGTTCTTTCTGAAGAACCTCGTCGACAGTAAGGTCAGGGTCAGTGTATGTCTTTCTAGGGCGTCTTCTCCCGGCGTTGCCACTCACTTCTGCCTTGTAAATACCTTGTGTAAGGCGCGGTTTCCACCAAAGCGGAGAGGAGATGTACCAAATTCGACCAATCACAGGAAGGGCGAAAGACCAGATGTAAATTTTAACTAATGTGATTGGCTGATTTCCGCACATCTCCTGTCGTCTCCTCTCGTCTCCGCTTTGGTAGAAACCGGGCCTTAGTCGCCTTTCACTCATCCTCTCCACAAGACCAAGCCATCTAAGTATACTCTTGCCACTTGCCACAAGTCTTCATCAAATCCCTATTATTAAAATGTCACCTAATTTTCAAGCCAAGCCTGCAAATGACGTTGTATTAATTCAGAAACAAATCTATTTCAGTTATTCAAATGAGCCAGCTGGCCTACTCTGGCTCCTAATAGATGAAATCAATATAGTCGACCAACGCTATTTCTTATTCGGTTAAAAGCAACAATAATAACACAATTTAAATACACCTCGCTCTTTCAATTTTAATAAATAGAGCGAAAGATTAATTAATCGGACACTGGGTTCTGATAATTGACCGGAAATAAATATATTCGACTGCCTCTTTGGTTTAGTTGGGGCTACTGTTGAGCTAGTCCTGGATCCGATTCGCGGGTAGAGCCAATTATTATTGGGTTTTTCCATCTGGTATTTTTCTGTAGCAACCATGGAGACTGACTGGATTTGTACCCGGTTGAGGGCATGTCCCATGTAATGAGACTTAAACATAACTGTCAAAATGAGGGTGCTCTATTAGGTACACCTCTACCTAACCCATCGTTGAATAAGGCTTGATGTTATGAACACGCGGCGAATACATAACCTGTTCCCTTTTAAAAAAAAAATAATAAGTGTTGCTTGGAAATGTATTTAATAAGTAAAACAAAATGAAATACTGTAAAACCCATAGTACTGAAATACAAAGAAAAGCTCATTCCATTGTTTCTCGAAAGTGCAATAATTGACGTGGTTGATGGCCCGTATCGACTAATTATATCGATATGCACCGGCGACCGTTGAAATAAATGATTGCTATACTGTTACACTGAACGACAATTACCTACCAATAATTCTTTGAAAATAATAGTCATTTGTAGAACAATACTTCAACTGTCTGTGTTTTATTTTCTTGTGAAAACTGCGCGATATTTTTCATTCTCGGTGGAATTTTTAATGCACACGTAATTAATGGAACACGAATAATAATAATGGAATAGTGGATTGCGAATTTTGTATTGAATTGATATTTATCCATTCTGAAAAAGCTTCTAATGTACTAGATATGTAATTTCATACAAACTCAGTTCCATTTTACTGGAACTCAAATGGATAGCATCTTTTTCTCTAAGGCTAGTGAATAAATAACTAACTACCATGGCATTATCCCTTTATTCGTCAGTGAAAAACTAAAACCCGTAGCGACAGACCGATATTAATATCTTATTCGTTTATTTATAACCATGATTTATTTGTAATGTTTTCCTCAAAGTTCACTAATAAGAGACATTAACAACATAACTGCTCAAATAGAGACTACCAACTCATTAATCATTGTGCTAGCCATCGCTAACTGTGAGTCGATTTTTGTATCCCTTGGGTACGTAAAACCAAAACGCCGTCTATGGACAAACTACACAATTACACACAATAATAAGAAAGACAAAAATAATCCCGAAGATAAGTAATAATGCGAATTTTTAAAAAAAAAAACCATATCCACTACTTTTTTTTCAAAAAAAAATGTAATTATAACGTTATTACTTCATGTTTCGATACTTAATGTAATTAAGACTCGATGTTGTTCAAGATACCTATATGACGGGAAGACATGAACCTAACAAGAGCCCGCGGCTTACTAATACCAATCATCCGGTACGTTGTGTGCAATAACAAACATGGTATTAATATACTTCCCTATGGCTTCCAATAACAAAACATTGCTTCCAATATTAGGTAGTATCTACATGAAGTTTTTATACCTTTTGGGAAGTTGTTACGAGCCTCGAAAGGGAAAAAAGAATCTTTAATATTGATGCTACCATTTTTTGCTTTGAATCGAAGCTGAGCAGGGTGTTACCATGGCCATTTAAAAGAAAAGCGAAGAGCGAGTTGTACTCGCATACGAAAGTTCCATAAAAAAGCGCGAGAGGGATGGATAGACACCAGAGTCTAGGAAAAGAAAGAAAGAATATTACATTGTTTTCCTAGGGTTGCAAGTAACTTATTTAGCCCCGAGACGCTTGCTAATAGTTTGAGGGACTAAATAATACCCTAGGTAAACACTGCACTAAACATTACGAAGACAAGGAAAGTAAAAATAAAAACATGAATTAGCTAAAAGAAAATCGGATTGCCGCTTTCCCGCCTATTTTGTTTTTTTTTTCTATTTCCGGCAAGCTATTCAGCCCCAGGGGGCCAATTCTCGGTTTTAGAGATTTATCTCGAGTTCGAGTTCGTAAGTCTATCTCTATGTCTATCAAAAATATCTCTATCTCTACCAAAAAATTTCGAATTGAGCAGAATTCCGTATTCTCAGTCAAAATAGAAATAAATGTCACGAAAATGTCGATTCGAGTGAAGCTAATGTTACCATTATGAAGAATCGCGCGTTCCGTTTTAGGTAGCTATGAGTGAATGAATGATTTTGTTTTAAAACTCTGACTAAACCTAACTATTTAAGTATAAAAGAAAGAGAGAAAGAAAGAAAAAGTATTTATTGGTTTCACAAACAAACAAGTAAACATAATTATGAGAAACACTTAAAATTAGGACATAATTTATATATTAAATTAGAATAAGTCCCGTCCCGTGCAAAGCCAAAGTAAAACGAAACGTTTAGTGTAAAAATAATCAGTTTGACAGCTGACTGTCTGTCAGTGACTAATAAAATTATGAAGCAAACAATTATTTACCTTCGTTTTCAGGTCTATTTTAGTGGTATCCTGAATTACAGGAGCCAATAGATCTAAGTATTAGAACCCTTATTAAATCTTTATTTAGTCTGAAGTTTTTAAGGCGCAGTTAAAGGGGCACCGTAAAAACGACCTGTTTTTCGTCGCAGAGTTAGCCGTATTGCTACTTATTACAATTCCAAAAAAAATACAGTGTATAGTCAAATGTATAGGTAAAAGACTTATGCAAAAATATTTTTTTACTATCAGAAAGGAAATTTAACCAACTAAAGACATGTAAAAATATTTTAACATTACAGCGTATTTTTTTTTTTAATAAATTAAATCTGCGAACTATCGTTCATTTTGGCAGTCACGAGCATCAAACGCATCGCCATTTTCAACCTTATTTGTTTAGGCGATGAGTTAAACGCGCGCTCAAGGTGTCGGGCAGCTAATGTCGCCTTAATGACTTCTGTTTCGCTCAAGTCGTAAATATCGACGGCGGGATAGCTGTTGTCGCCGTGTATTGGCCAGTTGCTCGCCACTTTTCAACAACTCCGAGATAAAAATGCTAATAAACTCGTCCATCTTTCAGTGGTTTCAAGTCCAATCGTAAGTACACAATTACAGAGTCTGTTATCTGCGCGAAAGTCGTCGTTTCAAGAAAAAAACAATGCACAAATCAAAGAGTATAAATCGAATTTCCAGTATGAGATGCCAAGCCGTATTTTATTTAAAAACTAAAGAAAGAAAACACAGTGTACAATCCAAAACTCAACAAATTCACTCAGAAATGACGTATCTATATAATCGACATGACATCTCTACTGCTCAGGAGCACTCGAAATGAACTCTAACGTTAGCCTTCGACAAATGTCGAATTCGAAATCCCCAGAATAGCAACTTTTAAAATTTCTCGAAAAAATGACGTCATTAGAAATTTTCTCGAGTTCGACACCATCTCTAAAACCGAGAATTGGCCCCCTGTTTTTTCTGTTCTGTGATTCAGCCATTTTTTTCATTTTCATCATTGAAAAAATAGTAAAGATTTTATATTTAAAATGTAAGTGACATTTTAAATATAAAATCTTTACTATTTTTACGGGATATCTAAAAAGAAAAGATAAAAAAGAAAAGAAAGAAAGAAAGTAAAGATATTTTGCCCAAATCTAAGTTATTTTATAGAAATTGTTAAAACTAAATTATATTATAATTTAGTTGTATTAATTGTATTAATTATTAAGACAATTCATGCATTCTTTAGTGAATACTTAACTTTATGTCATTCAATTTTACATCGCACTGTAGGTAATTGAGTGGCTGTTTATAAGGTGTAAACATGGTTCAATAGAAATGTGTAAATAGAACTAGTTTTAATAGTTCTTGTCTTCTTCGTGCCTTTAAGACGGCTGTCAGTTGGAAACGGTTCTCCCATTGGGTTGAAAAGTATTACTTTCAACCCGCTCCTCAGGCAACTTCAGACCTACTTTCCGAGTACCTTGAGTAATGAAAACATATTTTGTTGCCACATGCCACAAGTGCACATGACAATTTTTTTTTTAAATAAACTAAAATCTGAAACAGAAAAGAAGAAGGTATAGTGTGTGTTGCGAGAACAATTAAAGTAGCAAAACCTGTCACTAGCTACATGTCATCGAGTGTCCGAGCGACAGGTCGAGTTTCAAACAGCCTACAAGCCAGCTAGCACTACCAATCTATCGGTCAGGCAACCATTTTGCCCCAATTTACAAATTGCTACTCAAGCGAATGGACAACTTTTTCACTCACAGCCGTTTTTTTATGGCCAGCTATAGTTGCAGCTGTGGCTTTTTATTTATTTTACGGTGACTTAATGACAATGACATGCACATTTTCTACCAGTCAACCTACTTAAGTAGACTTAACAAACAAACAATAAACGGGAAATTCACATGAATTTCTTATTTGTTATCGTTGCTGTTATGTTTAACCACATGAATATTAGTGGCGTTTCGATTGTCTAGGTATTTTTATCCGACTACGGCGAAGCCAAAAGGATGGTGTAATGATTTTGGCAGGCTATGTAAATATGTATGTTCCACCGTAGCGGCTAAACTACCGAACGGATTTTAATAAATGAGGTGTCAATAGATTTGTAAAGAATAGCCCGGGTAACATAGGGTATATAAATTTAATCAATTTTTGTTATGACGGAATTTAAGTGTCAGATTCTAGTCTCGAAAAAAATTAATTTGAGATAATCATAACATGTTTGGTATCAAATGAAAGGTCTTGGCGAGGACATTACAAATATGTATGTTTATTATATTATAGTTTAGAATGCGGTAAGAAGAAGAATGCGGTTAAAAAGTTTTCTACTTTTAAGGCTAGAGAAGTTTGTAGTCGGGTTTTAGTTTTTAAACTTGTTAGTTTTTATAAAGCAGTTTGTTCTGATTTAAAAGACTAGCTATCCATGGAGTGGTACCCATGGTTTTATCCCATGCTTCTCCAATGGGCAACATCAGTACTTCCACAAGTTATTATACCTACCTTGTGACTGAGACTGTAGCTTCGATTTTAGTTTTTTTGACATTTAAAATTCCCTTTGGTGACCCAATTGATATTACTTTGAGTTGAGAATGAGTTTTTGAGTTTGTAAAAAAAAATGATAGCTAGCTGGATGGATATGACAGACGACTTCGATTTCCTAGTTTTTTATACAACTTGGGGCACTTATTTACACAAACGACAGTATTTCACGCAATTACTGTACCTGGGTGCTTACTCTGGAATATAATTCCGATAGATCGACATTGGTCAAACGTCAGTTGGTTGAGTTAAACGTCAGGGATTGGCTAGACTCAGTGAGTCCAGCCAATGCCTGACGTTCGACTGACAATTCCAATGTCGATCTATCGGAATTATATTCGAGAGTAAGCACACTGATCCTTTTCACAGACCGCGCAACAATCGCGCGCAAACGTTAGGTTAGTCTACCATTATCGGAAAACGATATCCACATCCAAATGAAGACATTAACATTTGCAGAAAAACCGGTTACAGAGCGAAATACGTTTGAAATTTTCCAAATCCTCGGATATCGTTCTCGGTCGTTTGGAGCGGCAATCGGTCCTAAATGAGATTAATAAAGACGCGCCAAATGTGGATCCGAGAGATTCGTGCACCTACGTTCTACTTACAATTTATTATGTCTTTGACACTTTTGCGTATAAGCCGCGCTTTTGATTCTATTTAGGTCGTAGTCGTTGCTTTAAATACATCTTACTCCAAAATTACCTTTTAATGTTGGTTTTGATGCGAAGATGGGGTACATAATTCGATTTCAGCACTTTTGTTTTGGAAGAAATAAGTACTATAAAGAATAATGACAAATATAATAAAAATGGTATTATTTGTTTATGAAATTCTACCTGTCCTGCGAATTACTTCGATTAAATAGCTGCGGCAAAACGTACCTACTGGTCATCGGCTTTAGCGACCCATTGCATTAGGTCGGCCGGTCGCTAGCTCGTGGCCTGAGTGTTTAGTAAACAACCAACGAGTAATCCAACTCCATACGACTGAGTTCAAACAATTTTGTAGAACAATAAGCTTGACATATATAAAGTCAAATTAAAATTGATGGACAAACTTTTAGAAATCTTTCAGACCACCAAAATAAGGACATCGGTAAGAAAGATGCATAAGATACTTACAAGAAAAAAATCTGCTAACAAAACTACACTAAAAAATAATCCAACTCCATACGACTGAGTTCAAACAATTTTGTAGAACAACAAGCTTGACATATATAAAGTCAAATTAAAATTGATGGACAAACTTTTAGAAATCTTTCAGACCACCAAAATAAGGACATCGGTAAGAAAGATGCATAAGATACTTACAAGAAAAAAATCTGCTAACAAAACTACACTAAAAAATGTCAGTTACCCAACATGTTAGGTCAAAATAAAATCACTTATCAGTGTTTTTTTTTTGCTTGGATGTCTTTGGTTAGAGGAAACGAAACTGAACGCTGTGTTAAAATTTATCCATGTATTTTAAAGGTACGTTGCATATTCTATTTCCGATATCTACCGCGAGAATTTGGACATTGTGGACAGATTTACGTTTTCCCTATTTTATTTTTATATTCACAAAAATACCAGGTCTTTCAGCTGTTTGTGGGCAAACAAAAAGCCGTCTAAAAGCTACACTAACGATTTATTGTTACGTACAAAACAACAACGTACCTAACCCGGTGTGGAATTTGAACACGTAGAATTTACCTCGAATGGTAAAATGCCGTTGTTTTAGTCTGTTGGCGTTGTTTGTCGGTTACAAGCGAAGTTCGGTTGTGATTTTTAGCGTGCTACACTGGCATGCAAGGTTTGTCCTGCGGGTGCAGGCTTAATTGCGTGTCAACACGCCAGTTATTGTTAAATTGACCGTCGCCTGGCGGCGCTCTAGCTGATAAGTACGTTAAATACACGGCATTTGCTTGAAATACTACGAAAATGTAAATCACCAACCTATATTCTATCAAATATTGTATTGAGAAACATTTACGCAAGAGACACAAAGAGATAATTATATAACACAAATATTCGGAGATAATGCCCTACCCTCTGTAATTGGAGAGGCATCAGAAGAAGAAGAAGCCTGTGACATATTTTAATTGCATTACTACATTTTCTTATCAATTTTGTCATTCCGCGTAACATGGCGTAGCCGAGCGTAGCACCCCGTAGCACCGAGTTCTACGAACTCAGTTTACGATGTATCGTGGAAACGTCTTCTTGGAAAATGGACAAGCCTAGTTCAATATAAATACTTGTTTTTAGTATTGTATTAGAGAGGTCATTGGTATTTAAACACATAAATAATTAAAGTGATATAGATTGTTATTGTCGTCTTCCGGCCTTTGTCCATGATACTTAGGATCGGCGCAACACGTTTTTTTCTTCCATACTTCTCTGTTGTGGTCATTGGTATTAAAAATAAGCCTTTGGTATAAAGTAACCCTTTTTTTAATGTCTGACTGTTTGACTCTCGTTACTGTCCGTTTCCTGTAAATAAACTTATTGTAAAAACTGTCGATAAAAAAAACTTTGCTTACCTTTCATATTTCCGCGATTATCCGATGCAGTATTGACGGGAACCCGTAATGTAAAAACTATATTGTGAAGCAATTTTGCTATACAAGAATGGAAAACTCTTCTCCGAACAAAAGCTCCCGTTATTACCTTTTAAAATAGTGTCTGAAAATCGGAGCAAAGTTGCAATAAAATGGGCGATTTGTTCACCGGATATGGTGTAAACTTTTTGGGTAATCCTAAAGAGGGTGGCAAACTGGGAACCTTCATTACCGCCCGTGGTCAGTGGGGTCGGCCCGGCCCCCAACGGTCCGGTGGCTCTCGGCCCGGCAAGCCACGACAATAATACGCTATAACGCAAGCCTCACGACTCCTAATCAAAACACGTACACGTTTGATTGCGCTTTACTTTACCCCACACCGACCATCCACCTCCCTTTCAATTCAACTCTTCGCTTCATGTGATGAGTTCAATACACTTTCAAGTTATATTTTAATTCTGTTAAGCTTCGTGCTTCAGTTGATTTTAAAACTCTTCCCAGCTTTATTAAAAAGAAAATATTATTATTTAGTTCAAGTTAACATTTTAATGTTCGCAACAGCGGGGCTAAATTACTACGCTGAAAGCACTAAACTAATATATACAGTACAAATTGCTCATTAAAAACAACAATGGCGCGCACCTGCGTTTTGTGACTGTGTTCTACAATACAATGCGAATCTCTGTAATGTTACACATTACAGAAGCTCTACTAATTAGTACCCAACTTTGGGTACGTTTGCGTATTTCTAAATACACAGTGTTTACTTGTGTTTGTATAAATAACTGGCGGAGTGGCGGGCCGGCCTTGCTTCGCGCGATTTTCTCATATTGACATAACATTGAGGTTTGTTTATTTTATTTCAGTTTAATGTTTATTTAATTATACACTATTTGCATATAAACCTTTCGGAATAAATTAAATAGTAATGGAGAAAACCACATTAAAATTCTTTTGAGTTTTGCGAACTTATGAGAACAAAAAATAAAAAACTTTTTTGCTCAAAAAAACATACCAATCGAATTGAGAACCTCCTCCTTTTTGGGAAGTCGGTTAAAAAGCGCGATCATATCAACATAACATTATCAATTCTTCACGACTGTAATCCCATTCCTAAGGGGGTTTAAATTTTGCGCTTAGATTAAAAACAGGGATTATTTAATCTCTACTGTCCACTACAACATTTGTGATGAGAAATTAAATCATTAAAGAAAAAGAAATATTATAACTAACTAAGTGTGCTAACATCGTTACTTCGCCAGTTATTAATTTCGATGAAATAGAGAATGAGCTTATTACCATCAACCGAGCAGAACTCCAGACTCCGTGGCTGCTACTAAAAAAAAACTGATGGAAAAACCCAAAAGCACTTATGCCCGGTTTCTGAGGCACTTTATCTGTGGTTTATCTATTCATATGCGTACATTTGAATAGATAAACCACAGATAAACCACAGATAAAGTGCCTCAGAAACCGGGCATTAGCCAGTCAACAAAAATATTGTCACCCGTTGTTTCAGAGCTATTAGATATTAGTCTAAAGTAAATAATACGAGTACAGACACGCACGCATTTTGTTGATTGCAGGTAACTTATAGTGATCAATAGGATGATAAGAATCACACGCAATGTTTTGTGACTGGATTCCGTCAACGATTAAATACCTGTAAATAGATAGTCACTGTTATTTACGTCTGACATTAAGCCTTTTTTTTTCTTTGCGGGTGGGAAATCTTCAAATGACTCCTCCCGCTCTGGGCAGAGCGGTAGGGGGAGTATCAGACTTCTACTGATTAAAAACAACACAGTAAAAATAACACAATAAAAGGACAGTGGGTATTATTATATTTTTTTGCAAGGCCGTTTTGTTCTGGGAACGTTTTCATGACGATCGTAGTCGAGTCTGAGTCGAAGGATTTCCTTCACACTGACTTGAGTGCCTGCCTGTATCAGAGAGGGTCTCATCACGTTGAGTAAGCCTAGATGGCAGAGGCACAGAGGCATTCCCATCTGCAGGTATTTAGTTGGGCAAATTGCAAGATTTTCCGACGGTCGTCAGAAGCTCGTTAGGCGACAAAATGTACCGAATGCATCTATACCGACCCACAACATGTCTACTCATTACATCTTGCAGTTTCAGCTAGAGAACTCATCTATACTAACATTATAAAGAAAAACTTACACACTTTATTGTAAGTTTGAATGTAGGGCTTTATCTTCGGAACTGCTGGTCCGATTCCATAAAGTTTTTCACCAATAGGAAGCTACATTATCCTCGAGTGTCATAGACTATAATTTAAAAGTTCCCATGGAATCATTTCCAGCCACAGCGCAAGCAAAGCCACGGGCAAAAGCTAGTTTTTAATTTCAACACGTAATACAATAGTCGGGAATTTAATACTTTGAAATGAATGCCACCCACCCGTCTCCGCTGCCAAGACACAGCTATAAATTACATAAACTTAATAAATTGATAACTGTTCTGTGTATAAGCTTTCCAATTAATTCTGTTGCGGATCCATTTCGTTGTTTGATAAAATATCAAAAGAAATGTAGGTATTGTTGAGGTCTTTTGTATTTATATTTTCAAGCGATTTTCGAGGTCCAAATATCTTTCTCACCATTCATTAATACGAGTTTCCCCAAAATCAATATGATTGTCTCGCGATTTCATTTATCTTCAACAATGACTACAGTACCAACCACATGTTTATCGTTTCATTCATCAGCATTTAAATCAACCAAAACGTGTATCTGACATACTTCTTCAAGAATCGGGACTAAACATCAAGACAAAATTGAAATATGACGGTTTTGACATTTATAGGACACTTTTATAACGGGTGTGAATTCACCTTTATCGAAACTGATAAATATATGCTTCTCGCCATTATGTATCGGACACCTGGGACCTAAAATCTGGTTACGGAGATTTTGATGGAAGGTCAAAGTTCCAGCGTTTTTTTTTCAGATTTTCTGAATAGAAGTTAATGTTATTACTGAATATTAAAGATCCTATGACCCCATAAACAGTTGCATGCACCTATAATAACATTTATAGGAATAAACTTTGCTTCAATGTGGATAAATGCGCGGCTATAACGTTCACTCGTGCGTGGACCCCGGTACGCTACGAGTACAAGATAGAAGCAACACCGATGCAGCGGGTTACGCAGGTACGGGATCTTGGGGTTATTCTTACTCCAGACCTCACTTTTCGTGAGCATATCATAAAAATATGCAAGAAGGCGTACAGAAATTTAGGCTTTGTACTCAGGCAGTCACAAGGGTTTACTAACATATCCACACTAAAGGTGCTGTATGACGCTCTAGTCAGAAGTCACCTTGAGCACAGTGCCGTCATTTGGGCTCCACATGAAGCGAAGTATAGTGTTATGTTGGAGCGAGTCCAAAATAAGTTCACACGGCACTTGTATTTTTACCCGACTACGGCGAAGCCAAAAGGAAGGGTAATGATTTTGGCAGTCTATGTATGTATGTATGTATGTATGTATGTATGTATGTATGTTCCACCGTAGCGCCTAAACTACTGAACGGATTTTAATAAATTAGGTGTCAATAGATTCGTAAAAATAGCCCGGGTGACATAGGCTATATAAATTTTATAAATTCTTTTTATGACGGAATTTAAATGTCAAAAACTTACCTCAAAAAATATTAAATTGAGATAATCATCGCAAGTTTGGTATCAAATGAAAGGTCTTGGCGAGCACATTACAAATATGTATTACATTATAGTTTAAGTACACACAAAAATAAAATTCAAATAAAAAAATTAAGTTAAAAAATCTAAAACCCGACTACTAACAAAATCGCGGTCTTAAAAGTAGAAAACAAGAAAATAATTCTTGTCTGATATTCTTCGTAGTCGCATGCCACCTTGCTAATGCAGCAATTAGCAGCTGACTT
This sequence comes from Diarsia mendica, assembly GCA_949316265.1. Classification (NCBI taxonomy): domain Eukaryota; kingdom Metazoa; phylum Arthropoda; class Insecta; order Lepidoptera; family Noctuidae; genus Diarsia; species Diarsia mendica. The sequence continues at coordinate 13,325,387 of OX438887.1, forward strand.
CTGTATCAATGTGAACCATGAAGGAGCATCAGGTATCAGTGGCATGCGACTACGAAGAATATCAGACAAGAATTATTTTCTTGTTTTCTACTTTTAAGACCGCGATTTTGTTAGTAGTCGGGTTTTAGATTTTTTAACTTAATTTTTTTATAAATTGTATGGCGTATATCCATTTTACCCATTAATGTACCCTACACTATTTGTACTGGGCATGGTGGGGTATAATGAGCTCAGGGTGCGCCGGGAATTTAGTCTAGCCGCGTATGTAGTAAAACTACTGCGTGGTGCAGCTCATAACCCTGGAGTGCTTCGGCACTTGAACCTGTGTGTGCCGGACCAATACGTGTGGAGGCGACGGCGCCCACCATTGCTAACCGTGCCTGTAGCCAGAACCAATCTCCTGGCTAAGACCCCTCTCACCCGAACAATCCGCATTGTGAATGAGGTTCACGAAAGAATCGACATTTTTTCGTGTAATTTGAGAGAATTCGCAATAGTTCTGTTGAACGTAATTTGTTATAATTTTAGTTTAAGGAACTATTAGTTGATAAACTAAGTAGTAGTAGTAGAATAGATAATTGTGTTGTTATTCCTGTTTTTTTGTTTTTTAGATTTTATTTTTATAGATTAAGTTGTAAGAAACCTGTATTGTTAGGTTAACTGATTGATTGCCATACTAACGCATTAGGTTTAAGACCTGTAATGTTAGTTGTTAGTTTAAAAATAAATAAATAAATAAATAAGCACCAAGTTTGCGTGTCACTCCAAAACTAAATAGACTGCCAAAATCATTACCCTTCCTTTTGGCTTCGCCGTAGTCGGGTAATAAAAGTACTTTCCCAGCAATCATTTTTCGTCAGGGCTACTAGGTGATGATTTTTTTTTACACCTCGCATACGACGGTTGGTCCACATATCTTCAAATGAGTTTCCCTTGTCGTGCAGGTCGCGCGATCGAGCGCGTGTGCGCGGGCGCAGATGGCGCGGGCATGGTGTCGTCGGCGCGCGCGCTGCTCGCAGCCGTCACCAGGGTGCTACTGCTCGCTGACATGGTCGTCGTGCGACAGCTACTACTGGCTAAGGATAAGGTAATTCTGATCTTTTAATGAGTGACCTAACTTTCATGACTAAAGGTTCAAGTCCAAAAAGGGCCATTGTCCACAGCCCGACTTCACCCACTGCTGGGTTTAGGCCTCTCTTTGCATGTGCCAAGCTCCAAGCTCTTGTGTCAGCCTCATCCAGGATACTCCCGCAATGGCAACAATATCGTCTGCCACTTCTCCTTCCATTACTTGAACGCCACTCAGTCACAGCTTTACTCCACCTACCAGCAAAACAAAGATTCACTATTTGGAAATTTGAAGAATCTAGACAGTAAACTGAACACAAGGCACTTTTAAGAGCCCGTCGGGGTCGCGGATTTTAGTACTAGATGACGTGGCCTCGGCACAAGGGCAAAGAAGGAACATGGGTTCGGTTTTTAGTCAGTAGAAGTCTGACACTTTCCTTCGCTCTGCCCAAGAGCGGGGATAGCAAAGGCAGTTGCACTCCTTGTTTTCTATTCTTATCGCTCCCGTTCGCCCTAGTTATTTTGGCTCTTTCAGTACATTTGCGCCAATCCACCACAATAAAACACTACCTTCATCACATAACCGTCTTCTTAAATATCCCTCTCGTTGACTTCATACAGTGTTCTTTCTTCGTTCAGTCTATCCCTCTATGACATGCGTTCCCCCAGGAAATCAGGATGGCAACGTCAAAGTTCACGAGCACGTTCGCTAGAAACTGGCAGTGTCTTCACGTTCATAATGTGTTCCTTTTGTTGTTCTTATTTGTTTTTGAGGATACAGGGTAAAATACTCTGTACCAATGGTTATTTATTTGTGTTCACGTTTTACCAGCTGGCGAAACTACCAAACGTGATAGGTGAATATCTGCCTCTGCCGGCATAATCCAAAGGTTGACCAGTAGACATTACTTATGGCATCAATGCTGCGACTGTACATTTAAATGCTTAAATAATGGATTAAATAGAACCAGTAGAAATAACCAATACAGAGAAAATGATTGTTAACTGTTAGTTTTATTATTGGAAATCAAATGTAGGACCTAATAAGGCTGATAATTCAGTAGTACAACTTTTCGGTACCAACCAATAACAACTTTGTAATCCGTTATCTAATTATACGTAGGTTTATATTAACTTGCTAATCCGAGGGTAAGCGATTAATGGACAAAGTTATATGGAAATGCCATCCACCCCGAATTACTTGTAGATCAACGTTCTGCCCCGAGCTTCGTTCCGAAGTGAGGCCTTGACCTATTTGCCGGGTCGATAATAATAACGTAAGTACGGATTATTTATTTGTAAACAAAACATCGCAGAATTCCGTACGTCTTTCAAAGCAGCTACTACTACTAATATGTAACAAACGCGGTTAAACTGTTTCGTATCCCATGAGACAGGTACATTTCTATTACAGTATTGCGAAACTTTGAGAGACTTCGTCCTTGCTGTCCGTAGTTAGTTGGCTATGTTATTGCGTCTGGGCGCGGCACTTCCTTGTTCTTTTGTTTCATTTTTGCGGTACGTTCATTGTCTTTGTTATTGTGTCTTTGTTTCGTGCTTTATGCGACAGGTGGCGCGTTCCCTGGACCGGTTGGAGTCGGTGTCGAACTTCGCGGAGTTTGTGCGCGCGTTCACGGAATTTGGAGGAGGTATGGTGGAGCTAGCGAGACTGACGGCGGAGAGAAGAGCAGACCTGCGAGATGAGAGAAGAAGAGCACAAGTAGCCGCAGCAAGAAACGTTCTAGAACGGTCCACGCTCATGCTGCTCACCTCCTCCAAGGTAAATTAATCATTTTATTACGTATAACCCCTTCTCCACGTTTCATCACTCAACACAGCCTCATAACGAAACTCGTTAGGAACTCTCATTAAAAGGTCAAAGAAATTACACATTTAATCTAAATTCAGCCACGGAAATAGGTTAATTGACATTTTTTGGTTTCGTCACAATTTTGATACACACAGACTCTTCGAAAAATAAATGGCAGATTTTTTTAATCAAGCTGTTGCCGTATTTTTTACAAACAACAACTATTATTGTCATTTAATCAGTATCCCCACTTAACGTATATACATTTATAAGCACAACCAACACATCGTTTACAAAGGTCTCTCACGTTATTACATTGCACCTACAACCCAATCCACTTACCAAATACCTTAATTACGTGACTATGGGCCCCAGAACCGACATAAATACATTATTAAATTATTTATACACATCAGTAACCCAGACCGCACCTGATACTTGTGCACATGTGTCTATTTGAGAGGCTGTAACTCCACATCAAAACCACTGAACCTTATTGCTAAATTAGATTACACTCTTGAACAATCATTGGATTGAAAAGCCCTCAACGAAACACCTTGATGTTCGGGATCAGTATTATTTTATTAACATCAATGAACAGTAATAAATTTCCAATCCGAGTGTCCGATTAAACCCGTGGTTCCGTAATTTAACCCTGTCGCTTGGCCGGCACCGCTCCTCCCATCAATTATGTAGGTTCCAAACCCAATTCGGAACCACACAGCGTTGTTTGTAACATCAAGGTTTATGGACGCCCATTTCTCATCCGTTTTATAGTCAAAATTGTACTTATAAGACTCTGACTATGCTGATACCAAGCTCCAATTTAGTAGTAAATTATGGCTTCGTTTCATCAGCAGTTATCTAGTCAGTCGAAAGGATCTATAATTTAGATGATGCTGTTTTGGCAGAAGCGCTGTTGTTTGTGACATACGGTACATTCGTGTTTATGACTTTATAACTGAAGCTAATTAAATCAAGCTCTTTCAGGCAGCATATAAATCTCGTCATGTGTGTAAAAGTAATTAAATGGATACCACTCACAAAATGTTGCTATAAAATCAGTCGTTTCCTAAGAAGATATCGGAATTGTTTTCGTGTTTTTAAGACCTTTTATCGTTACCCCAAGTAAATACGACCGAACACTTTTATTTCCTTGGGGCTTAAGAAATAAAATATCTTAAGTGCCCAGATAACGTAAACTTTTGAGGGAGCGGTTTTGTAGGGAGATCTGTCTTTGTCCAAGATACAGGTCACTTGATAAGCAAAAAAAACAGTTTAGTCGCCTGCTATTATGTACCTAGTGGGTCTATCAAAAGATTTTACGTACTGCACAACAACTACTACAAGATTGAACGTAGCTTGCGATAGTCTGTTGTTTTGCATTGTCGTCAACTTCAAGAACTATACTAATGATACTCGACCAAAATCATTGACGAGTAATCGAATATATGTATTTTATGACAATGTCCTGAATTTTGACGAGGATACAAAACTGCACCCATGTAATAGGGGGCGAGCCTATTGCCATCAATCGGGCACAAAGCCACACTCCGTAGCTGCTACTGAGAAAATCCTGATGGAAAAAAACCCAACAACACTTTACCCGATCTGGGAATCGGACCCTTGGGTTTGGGTCCGACCACATGCTCAGCAGCAACAGTCGCGCTGGCAACCACATAACAAACATAATGGGTGTACGAATAGGTACACCTCGCCCTAACCCTTCAGGGATTACATGCATGATGTTATGTTTATGATACAAAACTGCACCTTGATGTCTGGTGTCAAATGTGTCATGAGTAGGGTGAGTGAACAATCGCAGTCAGCTGTGCGCTGGTAACACTGGCAAGGCTAGCAATTTGTCAGCGCTTCCGAGCGGCCGCCAGCGTGCGGCGCGCCGATGCCTCCGCCAACCATTCACATGACATATTTACAAGACTTTTCATTTTTCCGACGCTCTACAAGCTATTATTGAAATAACAGAAATGCTCCCTTTTATCGCGATTTCACAGTTGATCTAATGGTTAATGATTATTAAAAACTACTTATGAGTAGAAAGGTGTCTTCTATGGTTATCAGTTAAACTTTGTATACTTAATTTTTTTATGATAATTTGGGTTTCAAAATATTAGTTTCATAACGTAACATGAAATTGAAACAATACAGTTGGCGAAAATTGCTTCCAAACGTTGCGTACATTTTTTTAAATATTTATTTAAATACAACATTAAAGTAGGTGTTGCTTAATTCTAAACTCGTCAAACTTTACGTTTGATGGCGAGAAGTTATATTATTGGCGATGTTGGCTGTACAACAATTTAATCACTCGCCACTACACAAGTTTTCGCCTGCTATGTCGCAGCTCCCGACGCCCTCCTTGAGAACTATGCACACTTGCTTAGTATTCGTGCCGTGTCGTATTGGTTCTCCGCGAAGTAATTTATATTGAGAGTGAACTATTCTAACATACCTTATATTTACCTGGCCTTTACCCAATGATGTTGGGGTCGATTTCCAGCCTAACCGCAGCTGAATACCAGTATTTTACATGAAACGCCTTCCTATCTGACCTCCACAACTCAGTTAGTACTGGGTAATACGATCCATGGACGTGGGCTTCACCTGAAGATAGACCCGAGCGGCTGCTTTCAGCCAAAACCTCCTCACATACCTAATACTAGGTATATAAATGTGGTCTAGTAATGTTCGTGTACTGCTGTTCATATTTAGATCAATACTGTTCGCAGAAAGCGACCGAACCGACCGAACAAATGTAGGCCGCCGCAATAGCACTGACAACTCGCCATTACTGCTATTAGCAACTAAACGATTGTGTAAACGGCATACAAGTGCAGTTTCGATACGGATTGTGGAAACCGCACTTCACGGTAACACCTCGTGGACGATGTAATTACGAGATGCTTTTGAGTTAAATGCTGTTTGAACTGAACATGATAGTCAAACTATTTCTAAACGTGTCATGTTTTACATGATTATGTGGTCAGATGATTGGGTTCTTCCCGCAAAAAAATCTCATAGCAGCCACGCAGTCTAGATTTGTGCCTGGTCGATATTACATCTGACCCTTAAATAACTGGGAAAAGGCTAAGCTGATTCTTCAAAATAATACCAAAAGATAATGAATCTAAGTTATGCACATATCAACGACATAGAACCGCAACAATGTGCGTGTTTTACCGTCTTCATGGACACGTTAGTATAGTTCACATGTGAAAATAACTACCCTTCTGGTTTAGTGTCGCACTTTACGACCAACTATTAACTGATGGGGTTCCATTCTTAATAGAGATGAGTTGTCTACTGATCGTAAACGCGATTGCGGAACATGAAGTTCTGGGTTCGATTACCGGGTTGGGCTAAGTGTTATTTGGTATTCCATCAGGAATATCTTGGTAGTAGGCCCGGAGTTTGGATTTGTGTCCGATTGGTGGCAATTATAGGCGTGCCCCCTTTTACATGGAGCATGGACATTACTGGCGAAATATAGGTGCCTCTGCCTAACCCTTTGGGGTTAACAGGCGTGATGTTATGTTAAACATAACTGCTGAAATATGAGTGTACTATTACGTACATCTGTACCTAACTCTTCAGGGATTAGGCGTGCTGTTATTTATGTAGGTACTTCACATGTAAAACTGGGTAGTTTCCCGGTTTACTGCCACCCTTTACGAGCTACTGGTTTCATTCATAGTAGAGACCACACATTCATAGTCTGTAGAGTTTTCCACCGCAGTCTCTTTGTGTTCAAACGAGCAAAATATTTGTTCAAGACAGACATGCCCGCGGCCCGGGATGACACGTTGACTTGGAAGAATCGTGAGAGATATAAAAGTCAAGATAGCACTCTCGTTTATTTAGATTTCTATGTATGTAATGTTAAAAACTTAGTAGTTTAATATTTAAATATCCAACTACATTCTAACTCAAAACATTTATTTTACCATTGTTACAGCCACCATTACTTTTGAATTTTTAAGAACAAAAAATTGACGCCACAACCCATTATTGCAAAACTGCATTTTTTCGATAAAACTGTAAGTATTAACCAAATATTTGTCATCAACAGACATGCATGAGGCATCCAAGTAGCGCGTCAGCACGGGAGAACAGGGACACGGTGTTCTGTCAGATGAGAAGAGCAATGGACCTGATCCACTACGTGGTGAGGGACGGCCTGCCGGGAAACGAGGAACCCAGCACACACGAGGTTTGATGTCACACTCCTATCCTTTACCATAATTACAATGATATGACTTGTCGAAATAACAATTAAATATACGAGTAGCTATACAAATACTCGTAATGTCATGCAAATCCCAAGTTTCTTTCAATCTTTTTCTTTTTTTCTATCTTTTCTTACCTAACAAGAATTGAGCATTACTGCTGAAAAGTATAAATAAAAAAAATTACACAATAAGAATTCCGTTAACACGGAACATTTTACGGCTTCTGGTAATTGATACCCGCATAATGGTGAAAAGTTTGACAATATATTCGAGCAATCCTTTAGAAAACCTACATAAGCAACTCAATAAAACCTCAGAAAAGCTTTTATGAAAATGTAGATAGAGGCGTAAATTGCGCGGCACAGTTAGGCTAACAACAATAGATGCAGTAAATAATGTCCACAATGCGTGACTTCGAACACCGTATAGTCTACGTCGTGTATTCCAGCGGGATTCGGGAACAATCCCGATTCACGAATGTTTGCCTGCGGTTGAATTAATTATGTTTACGATCATACTTTATTGCTTAATCACAATACCCATAGGCAATGTGTTATCGTTCTGTGTTAGATCACTGTTTAACTAGCATTTTCGGTTGAAGTAAGATAACTTGCAGTAGGTACTTAGTCTTATCCTTGACTTTTTGTCTTTTAGCTATGGGATTAAAGTTTCATGATCATTGAATGATATTCTACAATAATCAGAACTATCTCCGTAATCGAATCAGACACAGATGTGCCAATCCAATCAAATCAGGTCAAGTCAGGTGTTAGTCTTCAAGACGCTAAGCTACTGCACGTGTTGCTAGATTTGTTAGATTGTTAGCTTCGTTAGCTTGACTTCCAAACAGATATCTTGGTACTGGTGTAAGCAAGGCAATTAATCAAGCTATACAAAACCTATACAAAGGAAATCTGTACAACGCTAGGCCATGTCGTACCAGAAATATTTAACTTGATGTGTCACCATGTGTAGAACAAGGTGTCCAGTTTTGCACGTTACATATAGACCTATCATAACTTGACCAGTAACAAAATATCGATGAAAAAGAATAATGTTCTGTTCCATTAACAAGAGCAATTCCCATCAGAGGGAAGTAGCCTTTCCTTAATTTACGGCAATCAATAAGAGTATGAGCACAGTGATGATAATTATTAATTAACTATTTTTCAAAACAGTTACTAAGATAACTAGCATAGAAAAGTTTTCAGTAGGTATGATGTTCTCATTGTAAATGCAGTTTATGAAAATATAGGACTTGTAAGCTTCCAGAGAAGCGTCATTAAAAGATATCCTTTTATTTAAAAGCATTTAAACTTACACAAAAAAAAAATGAAACGTTTCACGAGGAATTGATAAATTTCCGCAGATAGCAGAGTTTTTGTGAATACAAAAAGCGAAGCCAGCTTCAGTGGAAAATGAAAATACCAGAATTTCACACGAGCATAACTGCGATAAAAAATCGGGTCATACTGTAACTGCATTGTTTGTATAATATGTGTAAAAAGACCCTTAACGACACCGAAACGCACTCGTTCGCGTAATTGCGTTGTTTTTTTGTTCTGGCCCATACTTGGAAAAGTTCTAGCTAAGGAAATATTCGAGGTTAAATTTTTAACATTCTCACAGATTTTCATTAAAAAAACTAGTTAATGATGTTTTATCTTTGCATATGCAGCAGATCGTTTTGAGTGTTGAGTACTAAACCGCGATTTTTCACTCCAGTAAAAACTCGTTTCGCAACGATAATTTTTGCGTAGAGTTGCTTTGATGTATCTAAGAATACTTGGTTTACGGTTTACGCCTTGTACGATAAATATCGCTCGAAGCAATGTAAGCCAAGAAGCCATTAAGTAGGGTGATGCCAGTGTAAACATTTACAGACTAGAACATGTCATCGTCTAAACATACTAAACAAGTTTAGTGGAGCGACACCAGCCACCAAGCACGTTCCGGAGGGTAGTTAATGCACGTTTCAGGAAATTTTATGACACTCAATAGGTACTTAAATACTTAATAATTAGATAGGACGTCACATGTTGCGGAAATATGGGTGATGTAGATTCGTTATGAACATTTTCTCGATAAACGCCATGCCATTACACGTACGATAATGTAATTTGGCTTATATCTAAAATAGTCAAAAGCCGAATAGCCACCATATAAACCGAATAACCACTAAGTAATACTGAAAGTTTTGTAGCACATAAACCGAGTAGGTACCTACTGTAGTTTTCTTAAACTTAGATTAAAATGACAACAAAAGTAAACAATTAATTTCTCAATGATCAGCAGTGTTGCCACAACATAGCTCGATGTTCGATGTCTACAGAACTACGTAGCTAGTGTTGTATTACATGAGACACTAGAGAGACTTCCGCAGTCGGCGGCACTCCGGACTCCGGAAAACATATGTACAAACTAACGGAGAAACTGTCGCAAACTTTACCCAGCTGATTACAGATACAAACCTACCGTAATAATGCGAATTACAGAAGGATTATTGTGTTATCGCAGCAAAACACGGAAAGTATAGTCTACTAGGAGATTTTTCTAAATAAAAATAATTTTGCAGCTGTTGAAATAATTTTCATATGAATTAAGAACAAAAAAGTTGATTTTGCTAGTATTGGAAACTGTATGTCGAATTACTGTAATATCGGAAACCATTCACATTTTTCCAAATTTTGATTATGTAGAGTTCGTTCATAAAATACTTATTATACTTAAATTTTCCGTGTGATGCAAAGCGAAAAAAACTGCATTCCCATCATCGATCACTAGTTTTTTATTGGTGATCGATGATTCCCATCTATTTGTTTATGTCGAAGGACGGACAGGACATTTCGATGCGACGACGGGACGCTCGATGTCCAGCAGTGAACCTCTTTCGGATGATTGCAAAACTGGTCCGAGATTTGTGGCTAGATCTTGATACAAATCCTCAACAGATCGATTCCTCCACCGAAGGAGAGCGAATAGAAAAGTAATTTAAAAATGATCACATCGATGGTATATCGGCTGAGCTGTAGGCCGTGGTGATACAGATCAGGCAGTCTGCTCTCGAAGCGACGTGAGACGCTAACGTATTTGTACTGACATAACTGGATGTTACAGCTGTTTCAATGTCTGAAGATACGGCAGATTCAATTTTGTGAAAACCCGCAATATCTTCGTCAAGCTTGGCCTTTTAAAACCACGAATCACGATGCGATAACACATAGATCAACGTTCCTAAAACTCCCGTTATTAGCTTTTTAAATCAGTAAGTGTCCATTTTCATGCTGAATATGATTGCTAAAAACCCGCTTCTACCATACTCCAGTCATTTTAGGTATTTTAATCCCCAATCTACGGAAAAAATCCTAGTGGGCTGAATTTTTGTATATGCCTTTATTACGGCATTGTAATGAAGATGTGAAAAATCGACATTGATATCGTGTCGGCTAAAGAAGTTATCAAGGTCAAAAGGTCACGAAAATCAGTTTTTCGCAAATATCTCGCGACCTATTGATCAGAAGTATAGCAGTCATTAAAATATTGTTCCTAGTAAAATTATCTACAAAAAAATTATCTGGCCTTTTTTTGTAAAATCAACCGTTGTCGGAGTAGAGCGCTGAGAAAGCGACTAGCACTCGTTTCGTCACCACCTACGAGGTAGAATGCAAGACGCGTTTTGTTAACATGGTTTCGGCATGAGATTATGATTATCAGACACAAATACTTGAACAGCTTCAACAAATATATGGAAAACGTAATATGTGCCTATAAAATTTGAGGGCTGCTCTCGATTTCTCAAGGATAGGTGAACGGGACCAACTAGGGAGTATAACCCTTTCGAACACAAAAAGAGATTTGAAAATCGGTCTACAATTGACGGAGTTAAGCGCGGACATAATATATATATATTTTTAATTACAATATACTCACGTATTGATAACCTTCTCCTTATTGGAATTCGGTTAAAAACGAATAGAGTTAACGCCTATATGTACGTATACAATACTGTATGTGAGTGCATTCTAGTCGCTTTATCAGCGCTCTACACGACTACACCGAAAACGGTTGATTGTACAGAAAAATGCCAGATGCATTTTTGTAAATAATTTTACTAGAAACAATGTTATAATGACCGCTATTGACCTCCGAGCAATAGGTCGCGAGATATTTACGAAAAACTGATTTTCGTGACCTTTTGACCTTCATAACTTCATTAGCCGACACGATATCAATGTCGATTTTTCACATCTTTATTACAATGAAAGGTATATACAAAAACGCAGCCCACTAGCATTGATATATAAAAACCCACTAGGAATTATTCCGCAGATAAAACCTAAAATGACTGGACTACCATATACTTAACAGTTACATAATTTTTGTTCTCTGTGTGTTTTGTGTTGTATAAGTTTTGGAACTTTACAAATCTTGATTCATTTTTAAAGTACAACGCCAAATACATTATTTTAAACGTTGCTCCACACTAAATAGGTTGCTTAGTGATGATAAAAAAAAAGTGTTTCTTGGGTTCGATTCCCACAATATCGGCTTGGAAACCTTCCTCTGATAACTAATCAAGTACTACGTCGATCTTATCTGCTTTAGGTTCCTTAAATCTGGCAATTATGAATTGAAATCATCTCGAAATAAAATTATTTACGTGGTCTGTTATTGTTTGCCAAATATTTGGGTCGGTTACCGATTCGAAATGGTGTTACTGCAACAAGTTGAGCAGAGCATGGGAATTCTAACACTTCTTAATTACAGTAATCTAGATTAATTCTAACACATGTGTTTATTTCATCTATTTCTTCTGCTGATTACTTTGTCTCTCAGCTACTCTGCTGTGTCACTTTCTGATGCGTATTCTTCGAACATAAACACTCTTTTATTTCTTTCCTTGTAGATGAAACCTTTCTCGGATAGTCATGAACAGGTATAACTTTATTGAAAGCAGGTAGTCGAGTGCATTCATTTTATGTAAGAAATTATTGTTACTGTACAAAATAAGCACTAGATTGTTCTCTTATATGCTTTATTTTTAATAACGTTTTGTGAATTTGTATGTTTAGTACCTCTGCAATTTGCTTCCTCATACTTTACTGGTATTGTGAAATCATATTTTTTTAATTCCTTTCTTTATATTTTTTTTAGTAAATGGAATAATGTCTTTGATTGCTATCAATATCTACTCTAGTCTCTATCTCTATTGTTCTCGTTTACATTTCAGGACTTCTTTATATTTGGATTTGAGGAAGCATTGAGTCTTTAAACTCGTATACAGTAAAAAGCACCTGTATTATATAAATGTAGCTGTAGATTGTATCGATCCAAAAGGTTTTTTTTTAAACTCGTCACTAAATTCTGCTAACGATCACGCTCCAAAGCAGCTTAGCTAAAAAGGCCTGGCTAAGCTTCCCGCTACCTAATAACTTTATAGGTACGTATTTGTATACTAACTTTTGACGATTAAGTCGAATCCCACACTAAGTATCTCCTAGAGCTCGGCAGGGGTGAGTAAAAATTGTGTAAAGCCTGCATACATAATTATGAAGTAGGTATGTGATGTAGACCTGAAAAGTGATAGACATTTACGCTTATTAGACAACCTAGCACTAATTTCTTTCACTAATAAATACATTCTTAAAAAATCTTTTTCACTTTAATCGAAGCTAAAAATTTCACTTAATTCCTGTACCTTAGATACTTACCTATTTAGTGGTCCCGTGGTAAGATAAGTGTGAGCCATGCAAGGTAGGACTGAACCTTTTTTTTTATATTTTGTAATTCAAGATATTATTATGTGGATTCTAATATGTGGTAAATGTATAGGCTGCTCAATGGGAGGCGGGCACGGCCCTGGGGGCGCTGCGCGGCCTCATGGGACAGGTGCGAACCGCGCGAGCACGCGGTGGCGCCGACCTGCCGCGCCGCCGCTCGCTCGCCTCCACGCTGCGCGCGCTCGTCGAGCGCACGCACGACTTCACCGACTCCGCCTACACCTCGCACGAACATCGACAACGGATACTAGCCCTCGCCGAAAGGATAGCTTATGAGTTAGAAAGATTAGTAGCCGTTGCCGTGTCGCTGGTAAGCTACCACTGTCACTTTTAATGATTATCTCCTACAAAGATTTTATTTATTATGAAAAATTCAGGAAGACCAAGGTGCCAACGGCACTGCGACGGCGCTGGAGAGCGCGTGTACGGGCGCGACCAGCGCCGCGTCGGACCTGGAGCGCGCACTCGTGGGCGCAGCACGTGACCAGGCGCGAGACCTCGCCCCCCTCGCTGACGAGGCGAAGAGACTCGCCACCGACCTAGCATATATAGGTAAACAAGCAGGTATAGAGTATTGTCCTAACTAACAATATTAACAACTTGCATGACCTTTTAACAGCTTTTCCACCAAACAGTAATGGCTCCGTTTTATGTAGTTTTTATAAATATTCGTAAAGTGGTTCTAAAGGAGCAACGAAACGTTTTCCATTGCAGCTAGTTCCTGCGGTGAGAGAGAATCAGAGAGACTGCACAATATAGCCAGCCGGCTCCATGAACAATTAGATCACATTATAGAGGTAACTGCTTAAATCTTAACTAGTAGGTAACAATCAACACGAACGCATAGAACTGACATACGTGTAAGTTTATATTTCAATCAACAGGTTTGCAAATTACTCAGGCATATAGCTCTGTCGGAGACTCTGCAAGTGAGTGCAAAGTTTGCAGAAATAAACCTTAGGATATACGGTCCGCAAGTGGTGACGGCGGCGCGGACGCTGGCGGCGCACCCAGGCAGTACGGCCGCGCGGGAGAACCTGGACGTGTTCGTGGACATGTGGGCGTGGCTGCTGGCGGATGCGGCGCGGCTGGCGCACGAGCTGCTGCAGCTCACGGACGACCGCCCGGACAAGCAGCAGTACAGCAGTCTGCCCAGGCCGGGAGTAAGTATCGCATAATGCGCATATTTTAAGTTAAATATTTTTATACGAAAAGCAAGTATGAAATAAGATTGAAATATTTGCAGAAATAACCTGTCCTAAGACCATGGTATGTAAAAAAAAAACCGGCCAAGTGCGAGTCGGACTCGCGCACCGAGGGTTCCGTAAAAAAAATATATTATGTGATGTAACTAAAAATTTATGGTTTTCGTTATTATTCCTTTATCTATGCTATAAGACGTTGCTTCGTACCAAATTTCAAGATTCTGAGTTCACGGGAAGTACCCTGTAGGTTTTGATTCCCTTGCGAGTGTCGAAAATTTGCGGCATAAACGGGAGTATCTTGATGTAACTAAAAATTTATGGTTTTCGTAATTATTCCTTTATCTATGCTATAAGACGTTGCTTCGTACCAAATTTCAAGATTCTGAGTTCACGGGAAGTACCCTGTAGGTTTTGATTCCCTTGCGAGTGTCGAAAATTTGCGGCATAAACGGGAGTATCTTTTGATCGCGTTGACTTAGAAGTTTGATTTTTTCACAGCTCCAAGAGACCATAGACTTGAGTATTTGATATGAATTTCAGCTTGATACCTCCACGCGTTCCTGAGAAAAAAGGTCTTGACAGACAGACAGACAGACAGACGGACAACAAAGTGATCCTATAAGGGTTCCGTTTTTTCCTTTTGAGGTACGGAACCCTAAAAATGACTATCAAATGTCCCAAACATCGCAATAATAATTCGTAAAGTATTCAATTCATTTGACGGATGTTTTACGGGAGGTTTATGCTTTGACATGTTTCGTAGCACAAAATTTCATGATTTTGGTAGAATCAATAATTTCTCGAGCTATTTATCTAGCTGAGAAAACCTTAAAATCGGCTTAGATGACGCGTTTGAGCATAAAACGCTTTAAATAAAAAAAAGAGTAATCAGCCTTCAACGTACGTAGTACATTATACCTCAATGCCTTCAACAGGATTAATTTCCTGTGAAATCGCCATTTTTTTTTTCTGGGCTATTATAGTTTTGATATTTTAATTTGTATTCAGATATAGGTATGTCGCCGTCCGCTTATTTATTATTAAGGACATTTATTCGTAGAAACATGGAACGACAAGCAAACCTCTGAAAGCGGTAAGGCTGGATTCTGACGAGCAAGCGAAGATCGCGAAGTCAGGTTTAGAAATGAAAATGATGTCCTCTGAAATGGATGCTGAGACTGAAAAATGGCAGGGCGCAGCTGCGGACGAAAACAACGATATTGTGAAGAGGTAGGGATCACTAATATATTAAGTAGGAAACGTTCCATATATCTTCGGATCTAAACGTGACCTTCATAAATTACAGGGCAAAAAATATGTCTTCCATGGCCTTCGCTATGTACCAATTCACAAAAGGTGAAGGCCGTCTAAACACTACTCAAGACCTCTTCACACAAGCGGAATATTTCGCGGAGGAAGCCAATAGACTTTATAAAATTGTTCGACAATTTTCTTATCAGGTAAACGAACACCAAGCATGTAAAACGTGAACCGTAAAATGATATATGTATGTATCTATCATATAAAATATATTTTAAGGTACCCGCGGGAGCAACAAAAAAAGAACTGCTAGAGCATCTAGATAAGGTTCCGACGTATGTGCAACAGCTACAATTCACAGTGAAAGAGCCGACGGTCGGGCGCGCAGCCACCTTCAGCAAAGTAGACAACGTTATACAGGAGACCAAACATCTTATGAACGTTATTAGTAAAGTCGTCACGACATGTTTTGATTGCGCGAACAAGGTGACCGCTCATTCCTTAAATCTATTTGAATATACAATTATATTTTTCAATTTCTTTTTCGAGCAACACATCGCACATTTTGAAAGATTAGTAATATTTCTAGGAAATGTAAAGATTTTAGTGCATTGGAACATAATGTTCCTTAGGTTCCTTTGCCGTGGGAGGCCCGTGTGGGAGTGGTAAAAAGGCACCAGAGTGTTGCACCTGTTAAGTACTTTAAAGATTCTATTTCATTCGTGATTGTTAGAGTTTCGGGAAGACGGTGAAACAGTGTGATTTAATTACGAGATTTATTCTTTGTTGTCAATCATATAATTATCTTGAAAAGACAGTTTTACTATTTCTTGTACTTACCTAAAACTAGAAAATTTGATTGATGACAACAGGAATAAATCTCATTAGTTAATTAGAATATTAGTTTTACACGTATAGTAATAGAGCAATTTCAATAAGAATTATCCCACTTTTATTTACTGTTACTTAATTGATGTATTTATTTTTTTATATCTGTTTTTCCTTCCTCCATGCACCGGGTGGTTCCGTCCACGCCAGGGTCTAATTCCGCTGGACAAAGCCATAAACAAAACCTCAGCACAGACGAGAGACGCCTCGGTCTGTCTCTATGTTGCACCCGCATCTATTTACATCATTTCATCGTATTCATGTATCTATGTTGTCCTGTGTATCCGTAGTTTACATGAGCATGTTAATTATAATCATGTGCCTACGAAAATATTCCTTCATGAATACATATTTATGCTAATAAACCTCTTTCGTGCAAGAATTTTGTGCCAGCTAGAACCTGTGCTCCTCAGGGTAAGCTAAACATATTTCCACGTTGGTGATCCCTGTTACTTACTACGTGTATATGAACTCAGTATTTCCTTCATGCCCACTATGTCCAGCCTGCCTCTTCTTATTTTCTCTTTATTTATGCTTCTTCCATGTCTCATTTTCATTTTGTTTTATGTGTTATTTTGTTACATTTATTTTCAGTTTTCCCTATGTATGCCTGAAAGAGTTCCTATGCATTGGAAGCCAAATTTACAAAAAGCATCCACGTATAAGAGTGAAAATAGTGTACTGAATGGTTGAAGTAGGTATTTGTGGATTCAGAATTGTGGTTTTGTTTAACAGTTCAGTTTGTATCAAATGCAATCATTAACAGACTGATCATTTAATTTACTAACCGTGGATTAGTGTAGCATTGTTTGGCGTAACCCATAGCTATTATTACTGTTGTTGGTGTGATGTTGCAATTAATAACTTATTATTATTAGATTAGCATCTGTGTGGTATTTTATAATTATTCACTTTAAAGTTCATACACTGAATATGAACTTTTAGTGAATCAGTTTATTTTTGTCTTTTAAGTAATGTTGCTACAATTTATCTAATGTCAATTAAAACCAACACACTCGGTCTCTTATATTTTCATTCGGGAAAAACTTTTTCCTTTTGAGGTTTAAACCATGATTTCAATTTGAATGAATCGTGAACCAAAAAAAATCTAACTAGTAATTACATACTTAATATAAAGTTAATTCGAGAGCATGGTGTTTCTTGTCATTTTGAGAATTGTATAGGTAAACATTTAGATTTGTGTGAACTCAAAATTTAATAATGAGACCAATTAAAGGCATATTTTACTTGAAAGTAAAAGTATAATAAAGCTATCTGAAAATATGCGAAATTGCAAATAGCTGTTCTAGTCAAGAGGAAAGGATTTTTTCTAGCTGAAAAAATCCTCTGTTTGTGTCGCTCTTAGTTTTAAAGAATTACAATTCTGCTAACTATTGTGTTGTGGTATACAGTACAACTTGGACTTCACGGGTCTTACCGCGGGAGCAGCGGGGGGCGGCCGAACTGCGCGGGACGAGGATGGAGCCGGGGGTGGCGGAGGTGACGCCAAGCCGGGTGGTAGCAGCGCAGATACGGCCATGTGACAGTACGGCATGGGCCGGCGCGGCAAGGGCGACGCGCGCCGGACCAGGGTCAGCTTCCTCTTGTTTTAAAGACTTAAACGTCTTAAAACAACTCGTCGCCTGAAGTCGGAAGAACCAACACTGCGCTGGTAAACATAAAGCTGTCCTGCAATGCCTTCAATACGCACATCAAATTGTCTAGCGATCAAGGTGATATTACAAATTGTATTAGAAGAAGATTAGGTTAGGTAAGAAAATTTATTATACGGGGGGATCCATAAGGATAACTCGCGAAATTCTGCACAGAATGAATATCAGCAACTGTACTCGGCAATCACAGTACCTACATAGAAGCATAGAAATTGGGCAGAGAAAACTGGCGTTCTGTGTGCTTCTCTGACGAATGTAAACTTCGATCAATAATGGAATGTAAACGACATTTATCAGAGTAAGTAGCACACAGGAGATCACTTTTTGTGCCGAGTACAGTTGCTGGTACTCCTGGCAGCCTAGTAATCATGACAGGAGTCGATTAAGATTCCAAAGAAGAAGAAAAGATAGTAGACGGGTACCTATAATAATTTTATTATTTGCGTTTCATATCATAGGTGTCTCCGATTACTAATCACCTTTGCTCTATCGGGTGGCTTACATGTTTTTTTGCCCGAATTGATTCGTACAAAATAAGGTGTATTCACAACGAACTACATAATCACAGCTTTATGTATATCTAGCGCAGTATTGGTACTGGGGACCACACGAAGTCGTGTCTAACTGTGAAGCAATGCCTAAAATACCGCAGTCAGGTGCTATTCCGCGTGGTACTCGAACACTGACAACCTTTGCTAACAAATGTCCGTAACTCGCAAAAATTGCGGTTATAGCGTTTGTAGCAATTTATTTAATAATAAGATGGACAGTACGATATACAAAGTAAGTTTCTGCAAAGCACTTGCGACACACAAAGCGTCTTCTCAACTCAACTATAAGTATATTTGCTAGATCGCAAGCGTGCGGACACAACGCATTTGGCTGTGGATCAAAAGTAATAAATATATTATAAGAATTGATTGTTACTATAATCAGGGCCTTCAATGTTAACACCACAATATTAACTAATACATAATTTTTCTCAAACGTAGTTCTCAGTACTATTAACTTATTGATAGATTAGAAAGGCATACACTAACAGACAATTGCAGACATAATTATAATGAATGCCTCGAATAGAACAATTTGTGATCAATAATTAAGAAGAGTGAAATCGTACAATAAATATAATACTTGTTACACTTTCATAATGTTACACATTGTTACAATTAATACGTAAACAACACAGAGAAGCCTATTTTTTTAAGTTTCCCTCTCTTAAGCCTGTTATTATAAGTACCTCTAACCCTACTACTTTTATATGATATGTAATATATGCTGGTCCTTTACTATTGTTTACAACTAAACTACCTACTTCTTTGCACCCTATACTGCACTCTCCGTGGCCCTGTTGCACTTTGTTTTGCGTTATGCACGGCAGCTTCTCACTTTCATTTGGCATCGGTGGCGACATTTCAGAACATGCTACTTTACCACATTATACTTCAGAACGACACAGTGTTACTCTTGCATTCGATGTTATCGCATTCTTAGCCATTTCTCCTTGAACGAGTTCGTGTACATACATTAGAATACGGTCATATTGACATTACTTGCAGGCTGCGCGTGCGGCTGTATACATTGCATGATTGTGAAACGGAACAAATAGATGTGTGTTGCATGTGTGTACCGTGGTTAATAAATGTCGTACGTCATCTTTCCGACGGGAGGATGTTTAATGTTAAGATAAGGGAAATTGACTCTGGTGGTTGCCCCAGCAACTCCCACGTCGCCCAGAAGCGTAGTGTTATATAGACCGTCGGCTGCTGGGCCTGCGCGCCCTGCCGGCGCAGAACGCGGGCACTCGTGCGACGGCCGCTCATGCATGCTGCAATGTGACTGCTCAGGCTGGCACTGCATGTAGACGCGCATCGCCCAGCATGTCTGCATCATCGCTGATCAACGAATCAGTTAAGGCGATAATGAACATATCAGTTTGTAGGTTATAGTTTCAACTGCCTACAGACAAACGACAAAGTCGATATTTAAGTAGTCTGTAAGAGCTTTATTGTTAAAAGAGAAATACAAGTGTCGAGGTGCTTGACAGTCAGTTCAGTAGTTTATGCCCACATAGACAATGAGAAGAGATGTTCTAATTAAAAAGTAAACTAAATCATGTTATTTGCAATGCCCGTTGATGCTGAAGATCTTTTGCTTCAATGGACATTGCAAACTATATATTTTCCAAAGTTGTTGCAGTTGATAAACGTACATTTATAGGTACTTAGACAGGGTGATTGATAATTCGGTGCATTCCTTGAAATGGGTGATACCAGAACTAATTTGCAATAATTGACGTACAAATTGTACGACTAGTTCCTTGGTTTATTAGCTAATTGAAACGCGATGCGCTGCGGCCCGATGCGGCTTTAATGTGCGCTTAGCTTTATAGGTTGCAAGGGACACCGGCACTAAAACGGAAACCACCTAAAACATTTCATCGGCAGGTAATTTAAAAAAAGGAGGTTTCAGAATGATGTCTAAATATAATTAACCATTTTAGCATCGGTGTCTCTTCGACCTTGTACCTGTATCAGCTTTTGTCTGCGGTTTCGCCCGCACGAAGGTCGTAACTAGGAAATTACCGTGATACGAGTGTCCTTTATAAATTAATGTTCCTACTAAGATAGTTTTTCTTGGATGCTCCTAGGTCATGATCTACCGGTGTGCAATAAAATAGTGGTACCTACATATTAGAAAAATAGAGAAAATTAACTGAAGCTCTAGCACGAGCGCACGGCGTAAATGTATAAGTAACTAAGCATAATACATCGGGGGTTCGTGCTAGGGCACCTGATGTTTATGTATCTTAAAGTTTTAAGACTGAAGGGAAGATATCGGATCATACTTACACAAAAAAGTGAAAATATTTTGAATCTTACATTTTTAAAGCGTAAATCTTCGTTCACATGCGACGGTGTACTGCACGCTTTTTTCCACGATCTCTCCAACTTTTGGGGAGAACCATACCGTGAAAAATCGTCAATAACACGATGTTCATACGGTTAAAAACCAGCGCAATATGGAACTGCCATGCGTTCCCAAAATTATTCTGCAAAATATCGTCCCTATCAACACTGTGTTTACGGGCCCTTAAGTCCATAGCACACATCCATAAAGGCGACCGCACAACGGGTACGTCTGGGCACAGCATTTTATCTTTACCCCGATCTTATACAGATTCCAATGTTTAGGGACCAGGTCGGTCTTTTTTTTTTTTTTTTTTTATTGGGACAAGCCCGCCACACTATTCCCAAACCACTGTAACTCCTGTTAGCCAGAATCAACAGTGGCGACCACAAGAAAAGCGCCGAGACAATGAAGCTCGACGAAGTCCCAGAGAAATGATTTGACTGTCTTGGATCCCGCAACGAAATTAATCAGAAAAGAATAGCGGAGGAGTAGGAAAAAACATAGTTTCCACTTCCCTCCATATCAGCAGGAGACAGAACAGAACAAGGCCAATAGGCACACAGGGACGTATACAACTGAGATAAGCCCAGTTGCCTAGCACCACGGATATTATTGTCATTAATATTACTGGGTCCTAAGTTGTGAGCTGTTATATTTGATTCCAATAATAGGTATGACAAAATTGCTTGAACGCACGGAAATTTGTTCTAGTTTCTACAAGGTCCGTATAGTAACTCCGGATGTAACCTGTACACTATTTAACATAATATTACGTTCATTCTGCCAAAGACTACACTCCCATAAAATGTGATGTGCAGTTTGTTCAAATTCGCAGTCAGATGTAGAACATTGACAAAAAGGCGACTCAACAAGCTTGAAGGAAAATAATTTACTCTTAAAGTTACCATGACCTGTGAGAAATTGGGCGACACAGTGATCTACCTCCAGCCATGTCCTGGCCAGCCGCTCACGAACGGATGGAAAGAACTGGTGAAGATGTCGGCCCTTGATGGAATTATCCCACCTACATTGCCATTCAGACAGAAGTTCCTCCCAGACGTCAGTCTGTGGTTTAAGTAATCTAGCTCTATTTTAGCACGGTCACGTTGCGTTAAAAAGTCTGTGTCCGCGGTCTCTCGTGCGCAGTAGTACATTGAAGCACGGCGCTGTACTTCAAGATCGACTGGAAGTACCCCTGCCAGTACCGGTAAGGCTTCAGTACTAACCGTCCTATACGCTTTACACAAGAAAATCAAAGCCAACCGCTGGCTTTGAAGTAATTTACGTCGTACCGCTCCAATGGTGGCCCTATCGGCCCAAACTGGTGCCCCGTAGCACATACACCCCAAGTAAGTAGCCCCATAGATCGTCTTTAGAGTTAAAAATGATAAACCCCATGTAGATTTGGATATTCTCGTTAAAGCATAAAAGTTCTTTTTAGCTTTTTCACCGACTGTTTTTATGTGTTCAATGAATGAAAAATTCCTCTCTAAGACAAACCCAAGGTAGCATACAGACTCCTTCTTTTTCACGGGAACGTTATTAAATTTAATACTAGGCCATGATTTAAGATTACCTTTTAAAAGAAGTTGATAAGTTTTATGTGGTGCAAAGGTCAGACGGTTACGATCACCCCACTGGGATATTAATTTTAGGCAAGTGTCAGCCAAATTTTCGAGTCCAGCCCGAGTACTTGACTGAATGAGCAGCAGGCCGTCGTCCGCGTAACCGGTTAATGAACAGCCGCATGGAAGTGGAATCGCGAGGAAGTCATCGAAGCCTACGTTCCATACATACGGACCCATAACCGAACCCTGAGGGCATCCCATGGTAAGGGACTTTGACATAGAATGATGTCCGAGTTTGAGTTTCGCGGAACCATTTAAGAAGTACGAGCAAACAAGATTGTATATGTTTTTAGGGCAACCAGGTCGGTCTCCAAACAATGGAATCTGTATCTTGCTACCACTGTTAAAAGTATGAATTTACATTGGGTAAAGATAAAATGCTCTTCCCTGTCGTCCCTGGTGTGCGCTGACCTTAAGTCGTCCTCAACAACACTAGCAAGGAACTGACTCAGTGTTGGCAACTAGATGTCAAAAAGGGTTATTAGGTATCCACCAAACTGATAAAGAATGAAGTACATAATAACCATATTAGTACTGCTTCGCCACCGCTGCAACCGTGTCTCACTCTATACTCGTCGACAAACCAGTGCCTGTCTTCTGTGCTCGTCCTCACTATATCGGTCTATATAACACTTCGCTTGTTTCTTACATACTTTTAGCATTTACCTACTCTTCTAAACTAACTACGAGAACGATGTTGGCTTTCAAATTATCTATAGTTATATCTAACGAAATTGTTATCTAATTCGATACTGACTACTTTAACTAATCTTTAATCTTGTTTAATGCCTTCTTAGTTACTTTAGAGTACTTAATGTATTAATATAGCATACTAATAATTACGAATAGGTCAGTTTCAATTGTAATACGAGATGATTAGATTAGTTACCACAATATACTAACTAATGTAAAGAGCTTGATAAAGCTTTATAAAGAAAGAGTTGTGAATCGAACTTGTGGCCACGTAACGTTAGAAACAAAGATTAGCGTAAACTGCTTTGACTGTTTTAACAATTAAGTTTATTAAGGTTTTTCACTAAGTCTAGTTTATCATGTTTATCGATTCATGGGCTATAAATTAATTATATACCAACATATTGCTTTTATACAAATTATAAGATAAAATGGTTGCGAATGCTCTAGGCAGGGCTGTTAAGATATTTAAATTAAAGCTGATCGGCTTTATTGTATTGCTAAATGCGAATAGTAGAATCGACCGTCATTTTTGTAAGTTCATGTATGAATTGCGCCAGAATAATAATTTGAATGGGAAAATAGATAGGGACGCAACTGATCTTGAAACTGAACCCTGTAAGAATCGAAACATGTAAGCTCAATAGTTTTAGAACGTTCGTCGGTCCACGTTGTGAGTAGGTTCCTACTTAACTTGTGACTTGTGAGTGATTAGAATAAAGGAGAGCCAGCCGCCTCGCTACAGTTGACAGTCACAGCTAACGACACGGTCATTTCATGGTATAAAGTTAACGAATACATGGTATAATTTATGAATCATAGTATCATCGGAGAACATACGTATATTGTAGGTCGTGAATACAATAGATGTGCCATTGTGCCTCCTCGCTTAGAATTTAGCGTTTAGCTAATTAGCACCGTTACAAAAATATTCCACGAGAATTCGTTGATTTGTCACAAAATAACAGTGAATTACACAATAATTAACGGTCATCACAATAAAGATATCATAATTTATCGATTAGTGTATAAGTAGAGTTTAGCGATACAGTGATTTGTGATATTACAAGATACCTACTTATCGAGATTTAGTACAACGTCCTTTAATTTCAAAGTTTTTATAGTAATTAACTTTAGTAACACGAAAGAACACCAACATAGTAACCATAATTACTAAATAATTATTTACTTATAGTTAAGATATAATATAGACAAGATATAAAATGAATCGGGACCTCGTCGGAGGGGACTATGCTGTGTTTTCACGGTACACGCGGGACTACAAATCCCGGTTGAAGAACTATAGGCCCATCTCACTTCTAAGCCATGTCTACAAGTTGTTTTCAAGAGTCATCACGAATCGTCTCGCACGCAGGTTCGACGATTTCCAGCCTCCCGAACAAGCCGGATTCCGAAAAGGCTTTAGTACCGTAGACCACATACATACGCTGCAGCAGGTCATACAGAAGACCGAAGAGTATAACCTGCCTCTCTGTTTAGCGTTTGTGGACTACGAGAAAGCCTTCGATTCGATCGAGACTTGGGCTGTACTGCAGTCTCTCCAACGGTGCCAAATCGACTACCGGTACATCGAGGTGTTGAACTCTGTGGAAGTGTTTGTTCAAAAACGCCACCATGTCATTCCGACTTCAGGACCAGACCTCGGAACCTATCCTTCTGCAGCGCGGTGTGAGACAGGGAGACATCATATCTCCGAAACTGTTCACCGCTGCACTGGAGGATGTTTTCAAGGTTCTGGATTGGAGAGGACTTGGCATCAACGTTAACGGCGAGTACATCACTCACCTTCGGTTTGCCGACGACATAGTGGTCATGGCTGAGACCATGGAAGACCTCAGTACAATGCTCGATGACCTCAGTAGAGCTTCTGAAAGAGTGGGTCTTAAAATAAACATGGACAAAACCAAGGTTATGTTGAATGTTCATGTAACACCCACTCCTATCAAGATCGGAGACACTACACTCGAAGTTGTGGACGATTATGTCTACCTGGGACAAACTGTCCAGTTGGGTAGATCTAACTTCGAGAAAGAGGTCAATCGTCGAATCCGACTCGGCTGGGCAGCGTTCGGGAAGCTGCGCGGTATCTTCTCGTCCAACTTACCACAGTGTCTCAAGACGAATCTATAACCAGTGTGTGTTGCCAGTGATTACATACGGGATCGAAACGTGGTCGCTCATAATGGGCCTCATCAGAAAGCTCAAAGTCACCCAAAGGGCAATGGAGAGGGCTATGCTCGGAGTTTCGTTGCGCGATCGAATCAGAAACGAGGACATCCGCTTGAGAACCAAGGTTACTGACGTAGCCCGAAGAATCGCCAGACTTAAGTGGCAATGGGCAGGGCACATTGCTCGCTGAACGGATGGCCGATAGGGCCGAAAAGTTCTGGAATGGCGACCGCGAACCGGAAGACGTTGCGTTGGAAGACCTCCCACTAGGTGGACCGACGACCTGGTCAAGGTTGCGGGGACCCGCTGGATGAGAGACGCACGGGACCGGTCAATGTGGCGACACCTGGGGGAGGCCTATGGCCAGCAGTGGACGTCTTTGGCTGACTGACCCAGACCTCTGATATAGATACTATTATTTGATTTGATTTTCAGCTAGTCTGAAAGTAAAGGTTCAGCAAATTAGTACCTAGGTATTCGATGTTAATTTCAACCAGACCCATCAGTGGGACACAGAATCTGACGCAATCACCACCAGTGATGTCATTCAAAAAATTGGCAACTACCACCTGTAAGGACAGACCGGTGGGGGCAGATGGGAATAAACGAATGTTATTATTGCCGGGATTCATGCATGTGTCTTTGTAAAAGGTCCTTAATGATCTCGTAAGGTACCTACGAACTATATTCCGAGTGCAGTCACTCCATTCGTACGAATGAAGTGACTGCACGCGTTCGTATCGTGAAAACGCAGCTTTAGCAAGAGATTCTTTATATATAATTAGAGATGTAGGATACCTACACGCTGAATTTGAGATCGCCTATGGCTAAATGCAAATGATCACTTAGCAAGAGACATTAGTTTCAAGCGCGATACAATTAGTTAATAGTGAACGAACGGCCTGAGATATACCTACCTAGCCACCTAGGTATAAACGTGACCTACCTCGACGTTGAGCAATCTAATGCAAGGAAACGATTTAGGAATAAGGAAACAGTATAAAAATATTATTTGCACTTCAAATAACTTAGATACATTCTTAGAAGTGGCTATATTTTTAAATTGTTATCATTAAATATTCCTAATCTAATAAAAACTGAGCTTCCGAAAGTCGAATGCCTAATAACACGGTGATGTGCCGCGCAACACAATAAATAATAAAATGCAATAATATATAAAATAAACAAATATAATTTAATAAATAATATTCCATGTACATGCACCATGACATGCACGTGTATCAGAAGTCTTCTTATAATCGGGGACTGTACCATCAACAATAGCAATATTATTTTAATCTTACATTAGTGTGAGAAAGTGATAGAGCTATACAATGTGTAGGTATAACTCCAATTCTTCTCGCGCTGAAGTATGATTAAAATAATATTGGTATAAGAGGTGATGGTAAGCCTCGTGGTCTGAGTAGGTAAATTGAGTAATGGTCAATGATTCGAGACGTATATTTTAACACGGATATGCCTCAGCAATTCCAGAACCAGGAAACTTAAAAAAAAATTGCTTTTGACTAAAATATTATTATTCTAGTCATTTGTAGGTAGAGCTAGGTTAACGGTTCAGATCTTGTATCAGCACGTCTTATAGCAGTATCACACGAGACTGAGTATACAGGACGTCTAACTCCATCGCTTGCTCACACTGAAGTAAGATTAAATTAAAGTAATACCAGGGTCCCCAGGATCTTTTAACTCCAGAAACCTGCTTTAGTTTTCTACGAAACTGAATTCGACAAAGAGGCTTTTTAGTCTTTAGAATGAGATGTTCAATGAAAAGTTTTTAAAAGTCATGTCCACGTTATGATCTCCTGATGCAAGTACCAAAAATCAATTTGCCTACTCCAACCACTGCTTACAACACACATAAAATGATGTGCGAAGTATTTATTATTAGGTATAATAACTACATACATATATTTTCTATTGTTCTCTTACCTGTAATGTGTAAATTGATCACCATGAAGGAGTAAAACCCCGATAAAATTAATAAGTACCTATTGTAAATAAATTAGTTTTGATAGAAATAAATTCAGTGATGAGATGTCTTAGTTAAAACACGTATCGTCGAATGTTTTAAATCAAATTAATGTTACTTTGTGTATAAAGATTGTATTGTCGATAAACTGTTGTGATTGTTATAATATATTTAAAGTTGCATTTTCATTATTATTATAAGTAGAAGTATATTTTCCATAGTGCTGCCAAAGATATTTAATGATATATCTAGATGTAGTAACGTTGTTTACATAACAGAATATTTTGAGGTTGTTCGTGAATTTATGGATTGTATTTTGATGTGGTCGACGAATGTAATAACACTGTGTACGTGATCTATTACATCACCAAATAAAAAGAGATTCATACGAGAACCTGTGTTTTAATGTGTCTCCCCGCTCCTTGTATGGTTAGTGTAGGTACTAAATAAAACGATGTACTCCTATATATTACGTATTTATTTATATTTATTCAAAGGTACAATATATTACATCGTCTGAACTCCTTCCTCTCCCAACACTCATCACAAGCCCATCGTAATGACTAAGCAAATGATCTGTATGGTAGTGGGCCGCAGCCCTACACAAAATACAAAATTAATCATAATCTTATTACCTAAAGTACTAAATTTAACGCGGAAGTCAATACTGTAGTGGAGGAAATAATACAAAAGTAGTTTACGAAACATTTGCATATCAAGGTATTTTAAGATACGAGTGTAAGTTTACAATAGTTTCACACTAGTGTTATAATCTCACTGTTTATAACTGGGTATTCAAATTCTCGTGTGCTATTATAACTCGTGTTGCAATGTCAAGAATATACAACTGTTTCATCAACTACTACTAAACATCGCATGCTGATTAAATAAAGATTATGCATGTTTCATAAATAACGTGTCATTTAGTAACATAAAAGGATAATAATTATATATTTTGCTCGTAGATTATAATGACTAAACAAAATATTTACATAACCTAAATTAAGTCTGCTAATTGATAAGCGGTACCTACAAGGTTGAATATGAGTCTTACCCCGCGTACACAAGCATATACAAGTTGGGATACTACACAACATGTATCGTAGGCACGTCTTGTTGTAAAAGCTATTTTGTCATCGTTTTGACAAGTCAAGAAAACAAGCTGTTAAGACTAGTTACTTGTTTTAGGTGTAAACGATGAACAATGCATAGTACACAATATGCAGACGAATATGTATATTGTATCTTAATGTTAACGCGGGTTAAGTTGAATTTAAAACAATAGGTAGCATGAATTGAAGACAATCAAACAATTTAGTGAAAGTTCGACAATATAATAAGCATAGAGTTTATTTCTAATACTTGACTGTTCCATGCGTTCCCCAATTTCTGTTGGTGAGAGATCTTTACACATTCCCTTATCCGTTACTATAAAGAGACGCTAACAACTAGCTAGAGCTAGATTTCTATTTCACAACTGAACTATGAGCATACTTTAATATCACTAAGCACAATATAACTTTGTATAGTTATAACAGACGCCGTGCGACTCAAACCTCAACAGGCGTGTTTCATGCACTTTGCACCGGCTTATCCCAAAATCGAATTACACTTTGTAATGATATAGAAGTAAAAAATATTTCTTATCTAATTCCCTTTAAAATTTAGAATGGTGTATTGTATTACCTAATGCGAACTTTTAGAATAGCTAGAGTATTCTCTCTCTACTTATAAATGTAGCGGTAAATAAAAGCGGTAAACATACTCTTCAAATATTATTATTTTGTAATTTTATTATGCTCTATATTTATCAGTAAAAAATAAGGACTTAGTGCCTATGTTAAACTTTACCCAGATATTGAGCTGAATCGATCACGTTACGATTTTGTTGTCTATCTAGTGTAACTCAACATATAATACAATAGATACAGTAAATCATTAGACATTCATCTTCAACTAAAGTATACCGTTATTATAAGCTATTTGGCATCTTTATGGACGTAAATGTCTACTCACAAGCTGTAATATTGTTTGTGCTAAATCCAACGCTGCTAGCAGCTTAACAATTTCAAACACCAAAAATAAAATAATCATACAAAATACGGTGTATGTGAGTTTTATAAAATCCTTTGGAAAGCCAGAAGTACAAAATTAGGCCTCACTTATCATAATAAATGCTTTGTCATGGAAAAAGTCTTACAAATAAAATACATACAAAAGTAATCTCATACAATGTAGACTTGTGGTAAATTTTGTATTAACTTCCTCAACGCATGTCAGTTAAAAAGTTATAACATTCTGTAGTCTTCATTAATCGTTGTTTCATTATGCTAAGTCCATATAACTATAAGTTAGGTACTAATTAGTTAAGTGCGTCGTGTGCGGACTATGGTCCTTATTATTTATCTATTCCAGTTGCGACACTCTTAAAAGACCAATCTGCAAATGACGTAAAAAATCTCAATACGTGACGTAAAATTACAGGAATATAGTAAATTACAATATTTTTGGCAAACATCAAAACATTTTCAAGTGAGGCTGAGTGGTACACCCCTTCACATATTTATGTCAATGTTTTATTTACTTGATTTTATGTTTTATTAGATTACCAATAATTTTGAAGCAATTTTATGAGAAGAAAAAAAAGACATGTTCCAAGAATGACCCATATCATAACAAAACAGTCACCAAAAGAGTGATTTAGTCACAGAAAAATCTCATAGAAAGTACAAGTTTGTAGAAGAGTAATTAGTGAGACAAACTCTTATTGTGAACACACATTGCAGGACAGTAGACAAAAAGCAATTTTCACTTGACAAATACTTGTGTTTACGACAGAACATTATTCGTCCCAACACTGAAAATGGCACTATACAAATAACCCAAAATTAGGTTGACAATACAAAATTATTTAATTTAAACAATCTCGCTACCCGAAGTCATATCTAGATTTTTAAATACAATCAATCATGAATTCTGTTTCTCAAACAATTTAAATCACGATATGTACAGTCCCAATAAAATAAGGGCTTGTCAATTCTAGCAATCAGAAGAATTTAAGTATCTATTTTACAAAGAGAATAGAGTTAAATAAAATACGTAAAGTATTATGTTTAGTGAGTCACAGTAATTAAAGACATATATAATAATTTAACTTCATCGAGAATGTTTTGGTGTTACAGGAGACCGCCCGGTCGGAATCTCTAGCGTAATAGTTTAGCTATAGAAAATCATCGATCGAAAGCTACTCGGGTAATTCGGTACTCACGAATAATAAAGGCAGAACGCCAAGGCATGTTTTGTTACCTATTTTTAAATTTAAAACGCGATATTATTAGGAATCAAACTTTTATTTGTACTCGGACCTCGTTTTCGATACCGATTTCGCGATTATTCGAGCGCGGGAACCGACAGTCGGCACTCGATCGATGACAGCTAGGCGCCCGGGAGCGCCGCGAGGTTAGTCACGCTAACGT